>CM033753.1:18493656-20901344 GCA_019671005.1 Hibiscus mutabilis | reverse complement strand
AACAAAAAGTCTTGAACTCTTGAAATCTTGTAAATGAATCGAGCTCAAATAAATTATTTGCGGACTCCCCAAAAGAGTAAGTTACTACTTATGGACATCTTTAGTCAGTTTTTATTATAATTTATATGTGGAGAGATAAACAAAATTTTAGGGTGGGCACAACTAAAATTTCAGGGTGAGCACCATCAATAAAATAGATAGCTAATAGGAGAAAATTCAAATTCCACGATGAACACGTGCCTACCCTGATTATAATGTACATCCGCCACCAAAACTATCTCAAAATATTATTTTTGGTCACTCAATTTTCAAATATAACAAAATAAACATTAAATCCTAAATTTTGTTATAAAATAGATTTTGTGTCATTAGTTGTTATTATTTTTAGACAGTTCCAACAGCTAAGTTATGACTTTAACCAATCACAAAAGTACACAAACATAACCGATATCTTAGCAACACATATGAAAATACCAATATTTCTTTGTTTTGATTTCGTATTAAAATTTTATGTTAATTAAAATTTTATAAAAGAAAATTTTAAAACCCTTGATGTAATCTAATTATTCTTTTGTTCTGAATTTTATTTATGGTGAATATCCATGTATTAAAAGAGACTTTAATGTACTTTATTATTAGGGTTTAATGCCCATTAGAATTAGAGTTTTCATCTTATGCCTATAAATATAGATTTGAAGAAAACACTGTACACAACTCAATATTGTGAATGAATAAAAATCTCCATCTTTCTCTCATCTCTTTTTTATTGTTATTGTTCTTATTTATTTTATTCACAACACGTTATCAACACGAGACTCTAATCAACTGAGATCTTCATTGTTCGAATCCAAAAGAAATTACTGGAAAGAATTCGATTATAGGATGAACCAAAGATAAGTTTTTTCCCCTCATTTTTTTAGTTACTGGTTGTCTTTCTCTTTATATTTTAACTTGGTTTTTAATTTTTGAAAGGCATGGAAGTATGTTTGATTATATTTGAATTTTGAGCATTGGGCAGAGATGAATTTGTGACTTCTCACAAATCAAAAGGATTTGACAGAGATGATTCGACCGTGTTTGGTTTGTATTTAATTGATATTGTGGTATGCTTCTTGAAACATCACTTATTACTATTATCATATGATAAGAATACAAAGAAAATTATTCTCTCAACGTATAAGAAGTTGGATCGATAATTTTCGGGTACAAACGTAATAATCGCCCACGCATAATCCATGAAAAGGCTATATATTGCCACACATAATTGGAGATTGTTAGAATCCTTGAAAATTTATCCCTTTGTGCAACAAAGATATAATTTATACTTCATGGTTATATTAAGCGCACAATGTTCTAATATTTTTGAAACCAATCAGTTTTTTTTATATGGTCACTCATTGTTATATTTACATCATATTATAACTAAATATCATTATTTATTTATATTATTTTATTGATGAGAGTTGGTATTTTTAACCATGTTTTGAGTTTTACATGATATGCTTAAATGGTTTGGAAAGAGACATGACATAAAGAGATTATGAGAAGTTGTTTTGGTCATTTGCTATGTCTCCATTGTCCTTAAGATAAAAATCAATATGGGTAAATTCTACTTTTATTTTTTATTCTTTTAAAATACGATTTTGAAGTGCAATAAATCATGATGATTTTGAATCTACAAGAAGACTGTTATAAAGTCTATATTTGCTCTAAATCAATAATTTTTTATATCAAAAAACTCGACTATAGACTTCTCCCAAAGTTCAAGTTGTAAAAATTTATCTTGATAATAATTTTTATGAGAGGCATTCCTGATGTGAATGCAAGCATCATGTTTATTTCATGAGATTATTGGATCTATTTCATTCTCCTGAAGTGAATGCAAACATGGTAAATCAATATTCAGTTAGTGATATAACTTCGATATGATCCAAATTACTTAACAACTAAAGTTATGTGGTCGGAGTATCAATGATGAGGATATGTTAATAAAAACATACTCTACTTTTCACACAAATAATGTTATCCTCAAACACAATATCATGAAAAAGGTTTTAAAGGCCCACTAGCTCCACTCCATTCCCTGAAGTGAATGTGAGATTCTATAATGGAAATAATAAAGGTCACATTAGTAGTTGTGATCGCGATTGAAGCCATGAACATAGACATGGACAATTTGGTTATTTTAAGAATATTTATACCCACCATAAGTAGGGTTATAAGGATGACAAGAGTGATAAAGATCACTCTAAGAAAGTGAAATCCTTTTTATTACCAATGCAATGTTATAAATCATTGGTCTCGTACTTATCGTACACGCTGAAAAATCAACAATCATTGAATGATAAAAGAAAGAAATAAAATAGAAGCAAATTTTTTTTGCAAAAAAACGAAGATAGTATTGGTCCAACTTATTTGGACGTTGTTGATTTCTTTATAACCCTTGAAGGGAATAAATTGTCTTCTAATTATTCTCATAACCTTGAAGAGAATTATTGATCTTTTAATTTACTTTATGTTTATTTACTTTGCGTATTAATTATTTATGTTTTATATTTAAATATATTATGATATTTATTTATTTTGTTTAACATGATTACGTATCAAATACAATCTATGGTGACTATTTATGCTTAACAAAAGAATAAGAAATATTTTCTCATTTAAATGCAAGGGAAAATGTGAGTACTATATCTCAAAATACTGAAAATATTGATGCTTTAGGGCATCGATAAGTTCTTGAAAGAAAGCACATTATGAAAAGTGCATAATTGTGAATATTATAATAATTACCACTAATGGTAATAATATCGTCGCCATCAGAAGTGAAAATAAGAGAGCAATAAGAGTTCTCAAAATAAACCCTCGGGAATTATGGATAACAATGTTATCAATGGCATATGAAATAAGCCAATGTGAATATAAGTTCTGGTAGCCAAAATGTCCGTTGAAAACTCTAGAAGAGCTATATATTGCTACCAAAAGAATAATTTCCATTGAAAGCTCTCGAAAGAGCTAAATATATTTCTATTCAAAGGAACAATTTTTGGTGGACAATGTATTATGAAGTTTCAAAAAAATTTGTATTTCAAAATTTGTACCACACATGTAACAAGTGAGATTGAATCATATGTTATGGTAAACTAGAAGTTTACAAATTCATAGATATATATACACATATATATAGTTGGCATGATCGGTTAGACCATCCTGATCAATAACGATGCGAAAAAATATTGAGATTTACATGCACGTGTATTAAAATAACATGAAGTCTTTGTGTTGCTTGTTCTCAAAAAAATTGATTAAGATCCCACTTACCAAAAGAACTTAAAGTTCTTGTACTAAAGTTGAGACTACATGTCTTGCATATCTGAATGAAAAATGGGCTCATTTATCCACAAATGTTGAATGTTTTATATGATTTTAGTAGACGCGTCTACATTGTTTTATCAACTTACAACCAGAAGTTTGTGAGATTGATTAGAAAAATATTTAGATTATGTAGTTAGACTATTCATCTTGCAAAAGCTAGTGGGTTTATATTTTAGGCTATACCAGTTGAAATAACTTTTATAACGCCTATTGATTATGAAAAATATGGTTTAACAAAATTTTAATTGGATGTCTCCTCTTTAATAGCTAAACTATGAGAAAAAAACATTTATTATCCATATGGTATTTCACATATAGCAACACTTATATGCATCAAGCCAACGATTTATAATAAACTCCCCATTATGATTGACTTTTGGTCAAGAGTCATATTTCCATTTTAGAATTTTGAATGTGCTATATATAGTTGAATTGCTTCACCACACCGCACATAATGGATATATAAAAAGGTTTGAGAATATATATTGAATATGAGTTTCCTTTTATGTTTAAATTATTAAACATTAATTGGAGAATCATTTATGAAATAATTGTTCTCAACATCAGGGGAGAAAATAATCAAGTAGATAAAGAAGGAAAATGAATTATCATTATCTAGATCCTTGTATATGAACCAAAAGTTCATAAGATAATTCATGTTATTATATGTCAACTGACATACATATTTACTGACCTAATGAGAGTAATCAAGTCTCATATACTAGCTAAAATGCTCTAAATTTGAATTACATGTTAGAGCGAATGGATGTAAATCATGCCTAAAGCATGATAGTTGAAACTGGTTCCAATGATCAAAATTCTCTTAAATGAAAAGTAATATGAGATGGTCATATATTGGAGGTGGGTGCTCCTGAAGAGACCCAAGACATAACTAATAATAAAACTCTAGAAGATTTTTAGGTACCTAAAATAAATATTGAAAATAGATCTCGACAAGTTATGTCACTATGAGAAAATAATGGAACCGAGATAGAAAAGTTGTCGACAACGATTTTCCAAACAATGTTTCTATAGAAGTAAAGAAAAAAAATGAGGATCATGTATAGAAATATACCATAAGTATAGATATTGAATTGTGTAGACTCTGAGTGAATGCTGGCAAAAGTGGCAGAAAATATGTCTTGGAAAATATAAGAATATGCCAAAATGAGTCTTTTGCCTGCAAGTATACACGGTCTGCAAGTAATACAGTTGGTAAGCTGAGCATCGATCCCACAGAGATTGAATTGGAATTCAATTGCCTTGATTGTTACTTGACTTAAGAAAAAGTTGATTTGATTTTGTTACCTCTCCAAAAGTGCTATTTTTAATGCAAATTTTACAATGCTTTTGCTTGTTTTTAGGTACATTTAGTTGCATAAGGTTGTTAAAATCATGCATTTGCATAAGGAGTTTAGAATTATGTCTATGCCAATGTGAATGGTTGTTTTTTTGGCAATTTTGTAGGTTTGGAATAGTATTTGGCCCAGAAATGAAACATATGAAAGAATGCAGAGAGAATGCCGAGTTAATGTTGGCAGCGAAGGACCAGAAGAGAAATGCCAAGAACCATTGGCAATAGGATGCTAGAAGAGTTTTGCCAAGAACCCTTGGAATGCCAGCCTGAAAAAATAGGACCAGATCAGGCTGCGAAAAAATAGCATTTGATCAAACTCGAAAAAATAGGATGGCAAAGAAATAGGATGCCAAGTCTGTCTAGCACAGATGGATCAAAGGATGCCAAGCACGGCTGTTAAAGGATCGACGGCATATGACATCAGCCCTGGTGA
Source organism: Hibiscus mutabilis (assembly GCA_019671005.1). Taxonomy (NCBI): domain Eukaryota; kingdom Viridiplantae; phylum Streptophyta; class Magnoliopsida; order Malvales; family Malvaceae; genus Hibiscus; species Hibiscus mutabilis. The sequence goes on along the minus strand of CM033753.1, from coordinate 20,896,179 downwards.
AAACCCTCTTATCACCTTATCATCATTTCAAATCTGGATAAGATGATCACATCCCTTATCCCTTGGCGCATTCAAATTTCAAACGTGAATGTTTATCCTAGAGCTTCTTCGCGTGCCTATTTAAAGAATGATCAAGCAAGCATTTAGATGATGAACTTGGAGAAGATTTCATTGACAATTGAAGAGGTAGGCTGCGTGGTTCGACCAACTAGACTGAGGGCTTGGAGCCATTGAAGGGCTGCATCGAGAGACCCTCTTCTTGCCCATTCTCTTAGTTTAGTTTTTTTTATTTTTTTTAATGATGATGGATTTTGAAAACGTTTATGGTTTTTTGGTTAAATCTCTCACCATGAACTAATTCAATAGTCAGTGGGGGATGTTTGCATTGAAACGCTGTTTTCATGTTTAGTTTTTAATAATAAATCTGCCTTGGCAATGTTTTATCTATTCGGCATACTTTATTGTTTTCTAAATACTATGCCAAGCGAGAGCTGGGACTGTTGGCGTATTGCTCATCAATATCTTAACAGACTTGGGGTGGCAACGATCAAGTTGTTGAATACTAAGGAGAGAAGCTTCGAGAGAAGTCGTTCAAGTAGATGAACCAACTTCGGGAGTGAAATCTACCACTTAGGAGTATATATTGGATCTTAATCAAATTGGTTTATTTAAAAGCATGCACTATATAGATATAGGGGTTTTTACATGATCAATTTAGGGCAATGACCATTGAGAGAGGCTTTGCTAATTTTGAATCTTCTCGGCAAACAATGCCAAGACAGGTTGTTATTAAAGGCTGGCACGACATAAATAGCGTGAAAACCAGGCATTCCCTGCCAACGCTCATCATTCATTAAAGCACCTTCCTTGCCAACGTCTTTACTTTACTTTTATTTCTTTTCTTTTCAAATATTTCTAAAACCAACTTCAAAATAAATCAACTTTTTCTTAAGACAAGTAACAATCAAAGCAATTGAATTCCAAGTCAATCTCTGTGGGATTGATACTCAGCTTACCAGCTGTATTACTTGCAGACCGTGTATACTTGCACGCAAAAGACTCATCTTTGCACTGTTTATTACTTTTCCAATACATATCTTTTGCCCCTTTTGCTAGCATTTCACCTAGAGAGTCTACAAGTTTTTGGCGCCGTTACCGGGGATTACGACATAATTTATTGCTTTAATTTTTACTTATTTTTTTCATTTTACTAACTCTGTTTTTGTTTTGATCATTATTTTTTTTTTTTTTTTTTTATGAAAGCTACAAAGAAGAGCATGGGTAGCCACATATGGTATGATGATGACTACATTTTTTCCACTTATGACAAAGCGATCCATGAGCAAAGACAATATGAAACGCATGAAGAGGATGCCTATACAACACTCTCGGCACAGATTTCTGAACTAAAAAACATGATTACGTCAATGCAAGTGCCTAACAAGTTCAGTAGAATACAAGCAACACCCGTTGTTTTTGCATATTGAGAGGATGCCACTCGTTTGAAAATTGCCCCTTCAACCCTAATCCCTATTGTTACATGGGGCACTGTAATGTGAACAACCTTTCTTCCTACAACTTCAACCAAGGATGGAACCAACAACAGAATATTTTTTGGAATAATCAAGATGACGATTATTTTTATGCACCTAACAACTTTGTTGTGCCACCAGACTTCAACCAAATACCATCCCAAGGTAGCATTCTTCATGAGAAATCAGTGACAGATCCTTATGGATCCAACAGATCGTTTGGCATTGCATAATTGCCTTCAGAAATGCCAATGCACAACAATCCACCTCAAGAGCAAACAAATTACATTGGAAATGCATATGAAGAAGCCATGGATGCTATGAGAAGCTTAGAAGAACAAGTCATGAGGGTTGCCAATGTCGTGAATTGCATGCCTCAAGAGAACAAGATAGAGCTTCCATCAAGGCAGCAGGAGGTGGCAAACACTTCGGTTAGTAGTAACAATCAGAATGCCATGGCAACGCTACATCAACAAGTTGGCAATTTTCTTCCTCTATCAGCTCCTCAAGGAATTCAGAATCAACATTATGAGTATCAGGTTTTTCCTAACACACTTGAATCAATATATTATACTGATGAAGAGTATTCAACAACAGGTACATTGGACTCATTAGTGGTAATAGAGTGTGAGGAAAATTTTTGAGGGCAAGGATTTTGAACACAACAACATTGAGGCAAAGCTAGATAATGCTGCCAAGTTTGATGCCAGGGTAGAAGGGCAACATTTTGAAGTTTCAAACCAAGAAGACAAAGGCAAGCAGCCGATTACTTGCCATAAAGAGAAATTTGTGCCAACAGATGAACCCAAGGAAGTAAGAGAAAAAAGAGGTAGAGGCTGATGATGTCAGACCACTATCTGATGCCAAACAGCAGTCAGATGCCAACACCACTTTGAGAAAATTAGTGGAGCCATCATTTGCCAACCCTACCTTGGTAAAACAAATAAATGTTACTTTTAATGTTGACAAAGCTCTTAAGCGTGCAGATAAACTTGAAGAATGCCATGCAGTTGAGCCAATGGAATCCATTTTGGATGAGAACCTGGCATTGACTTGCCAAGGAATGAAAGTTGATGCCATAAAACAACAGTGAGATGGCAAAACAATTGAGCCACAGAGAAGATCGATTCTGGTCAGGACTGATGCCATGAAGCGAGGTGTGCTAAAAAGGCTTGTTACTAGAAGGAAAAGTGGATGCCAATTGACTGAGAATGAAGAGTTGAAGCAAGAGAATTTGGTCGTGACAATAATGCCAGAGATGGTGCTGCCAGAAATTAAAGATCTACTTAAGAATGCTATGGCAAGTCTGGAACCGGTTGAGGATACATACACCTTGGCATCAAACGAAACAAATGGACCACAGCCTAAGCACTACTGGGGTGCTGAATTCAATCAAAGATTTGATAGGCCTACTGGGAAGAGGTATTTTGGTTTTCTGAGGTGGTTATTCAAAACCCCCATGGCAAAATATTCTTTCTTGTTGAGAAATCTAGAGTTTGGCATACCCAAAGGTAAGCAATTCTTTGATTTTCTATGTTGGTTATTCAAACAAAATATTGCCACAGACTGAAGCACTACTGGGAAAGAAATCAGAATAATGCCAAAGAGACCATTCTCATTGCAAAAATTTAGTAACTCTTTGCCAACTCAGTTTGATCATTGTGAATAATTTAGGAGAATTATTTTTTTCAGTACTTAGGATATCTCAGTTTTAAATTTTTAGTTTTTCGTTTATTTTCTTTTTCTATTTTGAAAGGTTCCTTTGAGTGAATGCATGATTTTGTTGCCAAGGCAAGGACTGGCATGGGGTGATTGAACAAAATGTGGAGAATGAACTTGTTGTAGAGGATGGACACACCAAGTTTGCGGAAGCCTTGGACGATGCCAAGAGGAAGATGATGTTGAAGGAACTTTGTGAACTTGTCACTAAGTCGACTGTGTCATCAAAATGCCATCGGACGGTGAAAGACTGGCATTGTTACATTCAATCATCATGGGCCGCAAGATCAATATCGGTCGTATCATTATTGATGAAACTTATAAATGCGCCGGTAAGGATAATGGGAGTTTCTGTTTCCTTTTACTGATTTATAACATTTTCATACAGCATAGCGTGCCAAAGTTTGATATAGATAAAGCTCAAGGAACGACGATCACTCCTGCCCTGTACTGAGGAGAAAGACAAGGGAAAAATTGTCGAGTCTGTGCCAAAGGCCAGGATGCCAAAGGCAGTGCCCGAGAATCCGATGCCATCTGGTTTATTGGCAATGCTTTTCTAGATATATCAATGCCATGAGGTCATCCTCCAGAAATTAAAGAACGCCAAGGAGCGAAACTCGATGCTTTGGCAGTATGTTCATGTCATGGACCATACCATGAAGAAAACACGTAAGGACATGTCTGTCCACACACTGCCAGCATTTTTTGAGTTCCCTGCAGACCTCCTTGCCAAGGATGACATGCCAACTAGACCACACTTTGTCCACGCGCTGACCTAGTCTAATGCCAACATTGTTCAAGAATTATATGCCTATCTTATGACCAAAGATTCATGCTTCTTGATGATTAGAGGTACGTGTGTGCATTTTGATGAAAGGTATATTAACACTATGTTTGAATTGGATGGTCTAGGGAATGGATATTTTCAGTATGCCGATTCAATGAACGCTGCCAAAAGAAAAAGTTGCTGGCAGATTCGTGTGAGCCTGGCACAACATGGACAGTGTCATCAAAGGGCCACCGAACGGTGAAAAGATTGTCATTGAAACATCAATCGAGAGGATGGAATCAGTTTTTAAAGGCCAATATGATGCCTACAACCCACAATGAGACCATCTCGAAAGAAATGCTGATTTTATTGCACTCTATCATGATGGGGTGCAAAATTAACGTTGGCAAGCTCATCATCGATGAAACTTATAAATGTACAGCAAGAGGTAATGGTAGTTTGTTCTTTCCTTTGTTAATTTTTAACATTTGCATGCTCCATGGTATGCCAAAACTTGATACAGATAAAGGTCAAAGGATCAAGGGAACAACAATAACAATTGTTATTTGGAGAAACCTCACCGCTGCCGAGCCAAAAAACAAAGGCAAGGGGAAGGCAAAAGTGCCCAAGCCAAAGCCAAAGGTGTCAAAGGCATGCCAGCCAGTTCACTGGCAATGCTGTCTCAAATTTACCATCGCCGGTAAATCATTCTCTGAAAGTTAGAGAAAGTTGAAGAACTCAATGATAAGATATGGCACTACATAAAGGAGAGGGATGTTGTTGTGCATAATAAGTGCTTCACAATTGTGCAAGTGTACACGTCGTAAGTTATAGTATAAAAGATATCGTCCCCATAGGGATTGGTGCCACTTTAAGAATCTAATCTCTTGCACTGTAAAAAGTAAAAGAAACACAAGTAGAAGATTGTAGGAGTTTAACTAACAACTAAACTAGAAAGCAAATAAGTAAAAGAAGATGTAATTAAATGAGAGAAAATAGGCCAGGTTATTGTGAGTTGAGGTGTGATAGCCGATTGGATCGTCTTGGTAAAAGAGTGCAAGGGCAACTCAGTTGCTATGGCAACTCTTGTGGGTTGCCTTGGCAACTAATCTTGGCAACTAATCGGTTGTTTGGGCGACTAGCTGGGCAACTACTTGGGCGGCTGGGCAGCAACTTCAAGGTTCGGCGGAGCATTCTTCAATGGTTTCTTTTTATCCCTAAGTCAAAACTCTAGCTATTTGTGCATGCCTCGATAATACATCCCTGTGTGAATCAAGGGTGAACAACAACCAATCTTGAGCTCCTCTTAGCCGTTGAAATCCTTAACTTATTTCTAAGCCAGATTAATCTTCACCATCAATAGATTGAATAAAGACCATACTCATTCGTTTCTTGAATCTAACTCTCCCGATATTAGATAAATAGATGAAGTTACGAGATCCTCTCCCAATTCACTCGCAAACAAGAAGAAAAACCAAGAATGAGTAAACCTTGAATTGAAAGTGCAAACTCTTATTACCTAAACAAAATCCAATTGTTTCTCACAACCACAAGACACAATAACCTTAGCCAAATGGATTTAGTTCATGGCTAGGTTCCAAAGAAACACAAGAAAAAGAATTCCTAGCATAAACCTATTTGAACAAAGAAGAAAAAGATGAAGAATGGTTGAAGAATGGTTGAAAGCCCCTTTGATCTTGTTGAAATTTCTCTCCTCTCTCCTTTCTTTTTATCTTGGTCCTCAATTTTAGGGCTTTAAAGTCTTTTGAGAAGGAGTTAAGTTGGAATTAAATATCTTTAAAGAATATAATTCTTTATTATATTTAAATTCCTTCTAGAACTTCTCCTATCTTCTTGGGATTTAATTTCTCTTTAACCTCTTCATGGAAATCAAACTCCTTTGGGATTTAACTTTTCTCCACGTCATCTTGGGCTTATCTATTTATCAATTTTGACTACCATATCATCTTTTCCCTTATCGAAAATTGCCCTGGCAACTAGCTCGGCATCTCCTTCATGCATTGCCCTGAAAACTGGTTCCAGCCTTACTTTGGTAAGTGATTTTGCACACACACACAAAACACACCAAAAAAGTATATTTTTCCACAAAATTAAGCAAAATATGAAATCAAGCTTGTCCACCAAGGAAATGATGCAAACATGCATGAATGGCTAATAATGCAACTAATATGAGCCTAAGTCTAACAATAATATGAATAAAAAAGGTAATAAAAATAGTACTTTTGGACACTTAACACACCCCCAAACTTGAACTATTGCTTGTCCTCAAGCAATGCAAACTAATAATTACCCGCCAAGACTTCAATTTTCACAAACTTAGCTTTGAACTTGATTTCAATTCTCAGAACCATGGCACAAAGTATGATTGGCTTTTCATTTTTTGGAAAACGTAAGAGTTACTCGGAATCAAACTATAATGCTTGTGAGTGTGTGTAGAGTTGTGTGCGAGTTGATTTTTCGAATTCTATGCAAACAAGAGGTTTACAAATTACTTCATTGGGTTCTTTTAACATGTTTTAACTAGAGTCAGTTTTGGGCATCTCTAGTGTTTTGTTTTTAGTTGTCTTAAGTTAATTAATTTATTCGACTAGAGCCGGTTTTGGGCACCTCTAGCGATCAATTTTTATCACATACTAGAGCTAATTTCGGGGCACCTCTAGTGATCAATTTTTATCACATACTGAAGCCAATTTCGGGCACCTCTAGCATTCGTCCAATTTTTATTCTAATCCCCTAATTTTTTAACTATCAACCTAAGTTCGCTAGAATTCCTTAAATCAATCAAGCCACAGAGTGTTTCATCATAGTATGATTCTAAGTATTTCCATGTTTATCCTAGAATAAAAAGTTCTATCAATTAAGTACATTGACAAAGTCATCATCGTATATTCATCAAATCTAGGCAATTATTGTTCCAGCTAAAGGCATGGTAAGCAATTTATGTATCCTAAATGCAATACTTAAGATGAATGCAACTAAACATGATAACTAACTAATAATAATCCCCCCAAACTTGAGTGAGGCATTGTCCTCAATGCATGCAACATAGAAAAATAAAAATAAAGAAAAGTAATGCAAACGAAGACTTACTCTAAGAGTTCGTCATCGTGGATGATTAGTTTCCTTTTGGTCGGTGTCTTGATTCTTTTGCTTGAACGCGGTGGTTGCTTTCTTGTTACCGATGGTGGAATCGATCCTCGTACGGGGTTGTCCTCATCATCCTCTTCATCAATGCCATTGGCTTTTCGCTTGGGCTTGGAGGTTTCGATTGGTGCGGTCTTTGTTGGTGCAATGGAGGACTCGTCCGAATTTGAAAAATCAGACAATGATTTAGTACGAGTTGATTCAGGCATAGGTGTTTTACCTTTGGCTTTTGCAGTGGTTGTCGGGGCATCTTTAGCTTTGGTAGTCGCGACATCTTCAGTGTTAGTTGTCGTGGCAACTGCTTGGGCAGGCGCAATGTAGGTTGCCGCGGCATCATCTATTGCGGTTGTCGTGGCAACTGCTTCATTGGTTCTCGTGGCAAGGATTTCGGCAGAAAAGATTGGGAACGACACGCGGTTGTTCGGGTACTTTTCCAGGATGACTTGGGTGATGGCATTGTTGTGATCCTTCATATACCGCATAAACATTAGTTTCTGTTCTTTAATTTGCATAAGGCGGTTCGCCAACGGTTGTAAGAATGCTTCAAGTTGTCCTGGGGTTGCTGGCCGAGTTGCCCGGGCATCAGTTGCTTCTGCATTAAGGGTTCTCGAGGCAGCAGTAGTTGTCGCGGCAATTGAAGGCATTAGGGATTTTACCGGTGCCTCTCCCATTAGCTTTCAGATTTGTGCTCGATTCCAACTGGACTTTGGTAGGGCCTTTTCATCAGTGGACTCACTTAGGACATGCATCTCCTTGCAAAGATTGAGAATTAAACAAGGGAAGAAAAAAGAACTCTTGTCTTTTGTGCTACATACAAAAATCTCATCACAAATAATTTTTCCAATGTTAATGATGCGATTATGCAAGATAGAATGTATGCGATTAATTTTGGAATAAAGAAAGAAAAAGGGTTTCAATTTAGGGGTAGGTGACGGCTAGGGGGTTTATTTAGCGTAAATTAGAGGCTTAATATAAGCCTTAGATTCAGCCCATTAATTTCCTTGTTGAAGAAGTTTCCTTCTTGAATCAAAATTCCTCTTTATCTTGAACTTTTTTCCCATAATTCAAAAACAAATAAAATAAGGATTAAAATTAAAGATAAACTAATAAAAGAAAAAAATAAAGATGTGCAAAGACATTCTTAAACTTAAAAAGATAAATATGAAAGAAATATGTAGTTTCAATCTTAAAGAAAATAAATAAATCTATCCTAAAAAGAACAAATAACCGAAATTAAAAATAATAATAATAATAAATAGTTTGAAAATAAAAAAAATAAAAATAATGAAAATAAAAATGAAAATAAAAGGAAAATATTGAAAGGAGAGCATGCTCATGCATCTCCTAAGGTGACCACTTCTTTGTTACGTTCCACATAGGCACCGTTGTAGTGCTTCAATCTTTGTCCATTAACCTTGAATTCATATTCGTCAGTGAAGGACTTGATTATCACGGCACCATGGGTGAATGGTTTGACAACTTCGAATGGTCCTGACCATCTTGATTTTAGTTTTCCCGAGAAAATTTTTAGTCGAGAATTGAATAAGAGAACTAGTTGCCCTGGCATGAATTGCCGCCACAATAGTTTCTTGTCATGCCATTGCTTTGTTTTTTCCTTGTAGATTCGTGCATTGTTATAGGCGAGTGCACGAAATTCTTCTTTCTCGTTGAGGTCCAACAAACGCTTTTGTCCGGCACTTTCCCAATCCATATTCACGGTCTTGATTGCCCAATATGCATTGTGTTCGATTTCCACCGGTAGATGGCATGTTTTGCCATAGACAAGTCGGAATGGATACATACCTTAGGGTGTTTTGAATGCAGTGCGATATGCCCAAAGTGCGTCATCTAGTCTTACTGACCAATCCTTCCTAGAGGGATTTACAACTTTCTCGAGTATACCCTTTAATTATCGGTTGGAAATTTTTGCTTGCCCATTGGTTTGTAGGTGATATGCCGTGGCAATTTTGTGTGACACGCCGAAGCGTTGCAACATCTTGGCAATAAGTCTGTTGTCAAAGTGCTTGCCTTCATCACTGATAATTACTTTCGGCATCCCAAATCGTGTAAATATATTTTCCTGCAAGAATCGTTGCACGGTCTTGGAATCGTTGGTAGGAACTGCAGCTGCCTCAACCCATTTAGACACGTAGTTAACGGCAAGTAGAATGTAGTGGTTGCCGAATTAAGATGGGAAAGGTCCCATAAAATCAATCCGCCATACATCGAACAATTCCACCTCGATGACGTTTTGGAGTGGCATCTCATGTCGTCTAGAGATATTGCCCGTCCTCTGGCAACGGTCACATTACTTGTAAAACTCTTGGGCATCTTTGTACAGTGTTGGCTAATACAAGCCGGATTGCAAAACTTTGGTCACGGTTCGAGTTCCTCCAAAATGTCCTCCATAGGGTGAAGAATGGCATTGTTGGAGTACATTCTGCTGGTCCTCTTTAGGGACACATCGGCGTATAACCTAATCTGTACATTGTTTAAAAAAAAGAGGCTCGTCCCAAAAGTAATGTTTAGCATCATGGCGGAACCGCTTCTTCCCTTGGTGAGTAAAGCCATAAGGTAAAATACCACAAACAAGGAAATTAACTAAATCCTCGTACCAGGGTATTACCAAGGCATGTGTTGCTGTGGCAATTGCTTCCATGGATGCCGAGGCGTGCGCGTCTAGAGTTGTCAAGGCATACACGTCCATGGTTGTCGAGGCGTGCGTATCAGTGGTTGCCATAGCGTGCGTATCAGTGATTGCCGAGGCGTACGCGTCTGGAGTTGCCGAGGCGTGCGCGTCAAGAGTTGTTGAAGCGTCGAGGGTTGCCGAGGCATGCGCAGCCATGGTTGCTGAGGAGTTAGGGGTTGCCAAGGCGTGCGCATCCATGGTTGCCGAGGCAACTAACAGTTGCTCATCCGGGAATGCATCGCATATCTCTAAATCCGCGTCCTCCTCCCTATTGCGTTCTAAGCATGATAAGTGATCGGCCACTTAATTTTTTGTTCCTTTCATGTCCTTAATTTCAATGTCAAACTCTTGTAAAAGCAATATCCAACGAATCAAACGAGGTTTGGCATCCTTTTTAGCAAATAGATACTTAATTGTCGAACGTCCGTATGAACAATTACCTTTGTACCAATCAAATAAGATCAGAACTTGTCAAATGCGAAAACTACGGCCAGTAACTCTTTCTCCGTTGTTGTGTAATTCACTTGAGCACTATTAAGAGTTTTACTAGCGTAGTATATCACATGAAAGGTCTTACCTGGGATTTAATTTATCTTTAACCTCTTCATGGAAATCAAACTCCTTTGGGATTTAACTTTTCTCCACGTCATCTTGGGCTTATCTAGTCATCAATTTCGACTACCATATCATCTTTTCCCTTTATCGAAAATTGCCCTAGCAACTAGCTCGGCATCTCCTTCATGCATTGCCCTGGCAACTGGTTCCAGCCTTGCTTTGATAAGTGATTCTGCACACACACACACAAAACACACCAAAGCAATATCTTTTTCCACAAAATTAAGCAAAATGTGAAATCAAGCTTGTCCACCAAGGAAACGATGCAAACATGCATGAATGGCTAATAATGCAACTAATATGAGCCTAAGTCTAGCAATAATATGAATAAAAAAGGTAATAAAAATAGTACTTTTGAACACTTAACAGATGTTATCATGAGGGAGGTTCTTGAATAAAATGTCCCACGATTTTGTGATAGAATTTCCAGATTTCCCTGTCGAGCCCTCTGCCAGCAATGATGCCATGCCAGCTAATCCACATGAGAAGAAGTCTACGAAGGGGAGTTCTCATCTTCCTAAACTCTTTTACATGTCATTCCACTGCATTTGCCTAATCATGTATTTGTTTTTCTGTTTTCTTGTATATATGTGTGTTTTCATGCATTGAGGACATTGCACATCTTGGGTTTGGAGGTGTGTGTTTCCTCACATTTATGCCATGCCATGCATTTCATGTTTACATTTCTGTTGCCATGCCATCTAGGTTATTTAGAATGGATGCATACCGAACCACTAAAAAAACAAAAAAAAATTGCCTCGTTTAAGTTTGAAGAATGTTAACACTTGTTAGGCAAGTTTAATTTGATCTAGGTGTCTGTCCAATGAAGAAATTTTAATCTTTAGTTGCAATGCCATGCCAGCAAAATAGTTATGCCAGGTTTGCTTGGTAATTGATCTCTAGTTTAAGGAATTGAACTTAATCTTAACATGTAGTATGTATCTAGTTCCTTAGCAAACTTAGACCTTTTGAAACTATGCTCAGATTTAAAGAAAATGATGTCAAGGTAAAAGAAATAAATAAGGCAACAATGTTCTGTCAAAGCAAGAAAAAATAGAAATCTCCTCTACCTTAGGGATAATAAGCTACTTGGGGCTTCGTGGTTTGTTCCCTCTTAGTTCTCAAGTCCAAAACCTTAGGGTATGAGTTGAAGAGAAAGCCTAGTGATGTCTAGATTAAGGTGGGGATTCATGGTATGCTCCTTCTTATCTCTTACGCTAAATAGTGTCACGAAGCAAGCTTAAATTAATACCAACAGAAACCCTTGGCAAACAAAAAAGAAAAAAAAGAAGAGAATCTGAGTTTAGGTATTAAGATTGTCTAAGAGAGTAAAAGGATACTTGATGCATATTGCCTACACATCATACACTCTTCATAAACTTAGATTAGAGTTATATTGTTGCACTTGAATTACTGCCTGCTCGGCATTATTGCACTAAGATACTGAGGACAGAAATAGAGCCAAAATCTACTTGACAGTACTTGTTGCCATTCTAACCAAAATTTTGACGAGGTAACATTTTCACAGTTTTTGTTTTTTATTTGTTTGCATTACTTGAGGACAAGCAATGAGTTAGGCTTGGGCGTGTGTTACCTCTCCAAAAGTACTATTTTTAATGCCAAACTTACAATGCTTTTGCTTGTTTTTAGGTACATTTAGTTGCATAAGGTTGTTAAAATCATGCATTTGTATAAGGAGTTTAGAATTCTGTCTATGCCAGTGTGAATGGTTGTTTTGTTGGCAATTTTGCAGGTTTGGCATAGTATTTGGCCCAGAAATGAAACATATGAAAGAATGCCAAAGATAATGTCGAGTTGTTGTTGGCAGCGAAGGACCGGAAGAGAAATGCCAAGCACCATTGGCAATAAGATGCCAGAAGAGTTTTGCCAAGAACCCTTGGCAATGCCAGCCCAAAAAATAGGACCATACCAAGCTGCGAAAAATAGCATTTGATCAAACTCCAAAAAATAGGAAGGCGAAAAAATAGGATGCCAAGTCTGTCTGGCATAGATGGATCAAACGATGCCAAGCTCGGCTGCCAAAGGATCGACGACATATGACGTCAGCCGTGGTGAAAACCTGATCAGCTTATCAGCTTCAAATCTGGATAAGATGATCACATCTCTTATCCCTTGGCGCATTCAAATTTCAAATGTGAAGGCTTATCCTAGAGCTTATTCGCATGTCTATTTAAAGAACGATCAAGCAAGCATTTAGAGGACGAACTTGGAGAGGGTTTCATTGACGATCAAAGAGGAAGGTTGCTTGGTTCGACCAGCTAGACCGAGGGCTTGGAGCCATTGAAAGGCTGCATCGGGAGACCCCCTTCTTGCCCATTCTCTTTGTTTAGTTATTTTATTTTTTTAATGATGGTGTATTTTGAAAACATTTATGGTTTTTTGGTTAAATCCCTCACCATGAACTAATTCAATAGTTGGTGGGGGATGTTTGTGTTGAAACGTTGTTTTCATCTTTAGTTTTTAATAATAAATCTGCCTTGGCAATGTTTTATCTATTCGTCATACTTTAATGTTTTCTAAACACTATGCCAAGCGAGAGCTGACACTGTTGGCCTATTGCTCCTTAATATCTTAACATATTTGGGGTGGCAACGATCAAGTTGTTGAATACTAAGGAGAGAAGCTTTGAGAGAAGTCGTTCAAGTAGATGGACTTACTTCGGGAATGAAATCTACCCCTTAGGAATATAGATTGGATCTTAATCAAATTGGTTTATTTAAAAGCATGCACTATAGAGATATAGGGGTTTTCACATGATCAATTTAGGGCAATGACCATCGAGAGAAGCTTTACTAATTTTGAATCTGCTCGGCAAACAATGCCAAGACAGGTTGTTATTAAAGGCTGGCACGGCATGAATAGCGTGAAAACCAGGCATTCCCTGCCAACGCTCATCATCCATTAAAGCACCTTCCTTGCCAACGTCTTTACTTTACTTTACTTTTATTTCTTTTCTTTTCAAATATTTCTAAAACCAACTTCAAAACAAATCAACTTTTTCTTAAGGCAAGTAACAATCAAATCAATTGAATTCCAAGTCAATCTCTGTGGGATTGATACTCAACTTACCAGCTGTATTACTTGCAGACCGTGTATACTTGCATGCAAAAGACTCATCTTGGCACTGTTTATTACTTTTCCAATACATATCTTTTGCCCCTTTTGCTAGCATTTCACCTAGAGAGTCAATAGATTTGAAATTGGTTTTGAAAATAATTAAAAAGTAAAAAAAATGAAAGTAAAGTAAAGGAAAGACGTTGGCAAGGAAGGTGTTTTAATGAATGATGAACATTCGCAAGGAATGCCTGGTTTTCACGTTGTTCATGCCATGCCAGCCTTTAACAACAACCTGTCTTGGCATTGTTTGCCGAGCAGATTAACAATTGCCAAAGCCTCTCTCGATGGTCATTGCCCTAAATTGATCATGTAAAAACCCTTATATCTCTATAGTGTTTGTTTTAAATAAACCAATTTGATTAATCTCCAATCTATACTCCTAAGGGGTATATTTCACTCCCGAAGTAAGTTCATCTACTTGAACGACTTCTCTCGAAGCTTCTCTCCTCAGTATTCAACAACTTATTCATTGCCACCCCAAGTCTATTAAGATATTGAGGTACAATAGGCCAATAGTGCTAGCTCTCGCTTGGCAGAGTATTTAGGAAACATTAAAGTATGTCGAATAGATAAAATCGTGCCAAGGCAGGTTTATTATTAAAAACTAAAGCATGAAAATAACATAAACCCAAACATCCCCCACCAACTATTAAATTAGTTCATGGCGAGGGATTTAACCAACAATCCATAAACGTTTTCGAGATACATCATCCTTAAAAACAAAATAAAATAACTTGAAAGAGAAAAATGGGCTAGAAGGGGTCTCTCGATGCATCCCTTCAAGATCCAGGATTCTTGGCCAAGTTGGTCGAACCACCCTTCCACGGTGCAGCCGGTTGTCAATCGTCACCCACCAACTCCTCACGATCCAATATTCTCTCCCCTCCCAAATGCTAGCTTGGTTGGTGTTTAAATAGGCGTGCGAGAAAAGGATAGGACTAGCTCTTCAAATTTTGAATTTCAACTGCTCAAGGGATAAGGGATTATCTTCTTATCCAAATTTGAAAGAGAGCTGATTAAGCTAAGGCTGACATCATCCTACCGACGCTGCCCTGGCATCCAAGCTTGGCATGAATTTGCCAACAAGTCTTGGCACCATCTTATCTGTTATTTTTTCAGAGATTGATCCAATTGCTATCTTTTTGGAGCCTGATTTTATCCTATTTTTTCAGGATCCAACAGCTTCTTGGCGCGGCATCAAGTTCACTTCTCTGCCAATCGGTGCTTTGCATTGTCTGGTCCATCTGTGCCAACAGCGTTCGGCATTCTCTCTGGCGCTTCTTCCTGTGTAGCTTTTCTAGGCCAAATCCTATGCCAAACCTACAAAATTGCCAACAAAATAACCCTTCACATTGGCATAGACAAAACTCTAAACTCCTTATGCAAATGCATGATTCTAACATCCTAATGCAACTAAATGTACCTAAAAACAAGCAAAAGCATTGTAAGATTGGCATTAAAAACAGTACTTTTGGAGAGGTAACACACCTCCAAACCTAACTCCTTGCTTGTCCTCAAGTAATGCAATCAAAATAAAAACAAAAACTGTGAAAAAGTTACCTCGACAAAATTTTGGTTGAACGCCAACACGTTCTAGCAAGCAGAATTTGGCTCTATTTCTGTCCTTGGTATCTCAGTGCAATAATGTCAAGCAGGTAGTAATTCAAGTGCAACAATATAACTCTAGTCAAAGTTCATGAAGTGTGCATGAGTGTAGGCAATATGCATCAAGTTTCTTTCACTCCCTTAGACAAATTTTACTATCTAAACTCAGATATATATTTTTCATCATTTTTTTCTTTCTTTGCCAAGGGTTTCTTGCTGGCATTCATTTAAGCTTGCTTCGTGACACTATTTAGCGTGAGAGATAAGAGGGAGAATACCACGAATCCCCACCTTAATCTAGACATAACTAGGCTTTCTCTTCAACTCATACCCTAAAGTTTTGGACTTGGGAACTAAGAGGGAGCAAACCACGAAGCCCCAAGTAGCTTATTATCCCTAAGATAGAGGAGAGTTCTATTTTTTTTCTTGCCTTGGCCGAACATTGCTGCCTTATTTACTTCTTTTTACCCTGGCATCATCATTTTTTCATATCTGAGCTTAGTTTTAAAAAGTCTAAGTTTGCTAAGGAACTAGATACATACTACGTGTTAAGTGAAAATTCAATCCCTAAACTAGAGATCAATTGCCAAGCTAACCTGGCATACTACTCTGCCGGCATGGCATGACAACTAAAGATTAGAGTTTCCTCATTGGACAGATACCTAGATCAAATTAAACTTGCCTAACAAATGTTAACATTATTTCAGAATTGAACTGAGGCAAAATTTTCTTTTCTTTTTTTAGTGGTTCGGTATGCATCTATCCTAAATGGCCTAAATGGCATGGAGACAGAAAATTTAACATGAAGTGCATGGCATAAATGTGAAGAAATGCACACCCCCAAACCCAAGATATGCATTGTCCTCAATGCATGAAACAACACATATATACAAGAAAAACATCAAAAATAAAAATGCATGATCATGTAAATGCAAGGGAATGAAATGTAAAGGAGTTTAGAAAGAAGATGACTCCCCTTCGGAGACTATTTGTCGTGCGGCACGAGTCTTCCTTCTCGCATACGGCCCACAATCAGGGGCCATGTGTTTCTTTCTTTTCAGGCTCGATTTTGAAGCGGTAGTGGAGGCTCCAACTTCCTCCTTTTCCTTGGCAGGCTCCGAAGTAGCAGGTGCATCGGTGGCATTAGATGGCGTATGGACAGCAGGTGTTACTGGCGACTTGCCTTTGGCAAACTTGGCTTTGGTTTCCTTCAATTCAGATGAAGAATCAGAACTGGCAGACTCAACTTCAACTAGGGACAACGAGATTGTGGCATCAGATGGGGTATGAACTGGACTAGCTGGCATGGCATTGTCGCTGGCAGAAAGCTTGGTAGGGAAGTCTGGAAATTCTGGCACAAAATCAGTTGATAATTTTGTAAGAGCCTCCTTGATCACCGCATCCCTGGCCTGGATGTAGTGTCTCAGCTAGACATTGAGCTCCTCAGCCTTTTCCAGCTTTTGTAGAATAATCTCTTAGCGTTGGTGAATTTGGGATAGCATTGCCAGTGAACTGTCTGGCACAGTTTCTGGCATGGTTGCTGGTGCAGCCCTTGACACCTTGGGCTTTGGCGTGGGTGCCCTTGCACTTGTCTTTGGGCTCGGCAGCAACTAAATTTCTCCATATAGTCGTAGTAATTGTTGTTCCTTTGATCATTTGCCCCTTATCTGTATCCAGCCTTGGCACATCATGGAGCATACAAACATTATAAATCAACAAAGGGAAAAACAAGCTGACAGTACCTTTCACTGCGCACTTGTAGGTTTCCTCAATACTAAGCTTGCCAACATTGATCTTGCGCCCCATAACAATAGAGTGCAACAAAATCATCCTCTCTTCCGACACGGTGTCGTTATGGGATGTGGGTATCAGATTAGCCTTGAAGAAGTGATTCCATCCCCTCCATTGGGGTTTCAATGACAGCCTCTTCACCGTACGGTGCCCCTTGGATGACAATGTCCATGCCGTGGCAGGTTCATATAGATCTGCCAGCAGCCTCTTTCTCTTGGCAGCGTTCATTGAATTCGCGTACTTGAAATACTCATCCTCTGCACCATCTAACTCAAACATATTATTGACATACCCTTCATCAAAACGAACACATTTACCTCTAATCATCAAGAATGGTGAATCCTTGGTCACAAGGTGTGCATAAAATTCTTGGACAATTGTGGCATAGACCTCTCCTCTTTGCTAGCAGAACTGAGTCCATTTGTGCAAGTTAATCGTAGACATGACTTCCAGAGGGAAGCCATTGTTCGTCTTTGTTTGGAGGTCAAAGTGCTTCTCATAGTAAAAGCTTATCGAGGCCATGTTAGATTCAAACTTTTTCTCGATCTCTTCGTTAAAGAATCGCTTGAAGGGAGTAGAAGATGAAGCCATTGAAATTTGTTGAAGGAACTTGAAACGATGCTGAAAGATGAAGACAAAGAACAATTTGGGTTTGTTCTTGTTTATTGAAATGGAAGTATAAAGTGAGAGAGTTGTTTGGGTTTCTTTTAACCGGATAGGTGAGAAAGTGAAAGGTTTTGGGTTGGTTGAGTGTTTTAATAGGAGTAGTAATTAGGGATAATGATTGGGAATAAAAATAATTAATTTAAAATGGATAGAGTGATAGGGTTGAAGTGATAAGGTGATAGGTGATAAGATAGGGTAAGGATTGGAGTGACAAGGTAATTGATTTGAAATTTTAAATTTCAACCAAGATTTGGGCGGCTAGGGTTTAAAGTTAATAAAAACCACTCTCATTTTACTACGCCGATAAAACTAGGGTTTTTTCTCTTTCTTATATCTTTTGTATCGCTGTATTCCAAGCTACTCTAGCACTGCGTCTGGTAGATTTTTCTACTAAAGCGTTAGCTCCTGCCAGCAACCCTGGTAGTGTTCCTGGCACAATTCCTGGCATAATAAATCTGCACAACTCAAAGGAAACTTTTCAACACAGTAAAGGAATAAAAACATGAAACTTAAAAAAAGAAAAACAATTAAAAGCCTAAAAACCTAAAAACAAAGAAAAACACTAACCTAATATTTACAAAAGTTCAAACCTGATGGCATTTTCATGTTAACTCTGCCAAGAGGATCACCTATTTGGCATTATTCTGATCACCTTCCATGTAGTGCTTCAAACGTTGGCCGTTCACCTTAAATATTTCGCCCGTCTTCAAATTCTTGATGTCCACAACTCCATGAGCATAGGGCTTTACAACTTCATAAGGGCTCGTCCATCTTGATCTGAGTTTCCCTAGAAACAACTTAAGCCGTGAGTTGAAAACAAAACACATTGGCCTACCTCAAACTGTATTGGCATTATCCTACTGTCATGCCAACGTTTTGTTTTTTCCTTGTAAATCATGGCGTTCTTATAGGCTTGTGTTCTGAATTCCTCTAACTCATTTAGGTCTAGTAACCTTTTTACTCCAGCAGCTCTCCATGCCATGCCAAGTGTTCTGATGGCCCAGTACACTTTATGCTCAAGCTCCACTGACAGATGACATGGTTTTTTGAAAACAAGTCTAAACGGTGAAGTACCCAAAGAAGTTTTAAACGACGTCCTATAAGCCCACAAGGACTCATCTAGTCTCAAGGACCAGTCATTCCTTGATGGATTAACAGTCTTCTCTAAGATGTTTTTGATCTCCTTATTTGAAATCTCAACTTGCCCGTTTGTTTGTGGATGATATGTTGTGGCAATTCTCTACTGTATTCCATACCTGCACAAGGCCTTAGAAATTAGATTACATTTAAAATGAGTTCTCTCATCATGAATAATCACTCTAGGGGCGCCGAATCTAGTGAAGATATCCTTATGTAAGAACTTGGCAACGGCCTTGGCATCGTTCGTTGGTAGAGAAACAGCTTCTACCCACTTAGATACGTAGTCAACAACCACAAGAATGTATACATTACCGAATGAGGGTGGAAAAGGACCCATAAAGTCTACCCCCTATTCATCAAATAAATCCACAAGCATAATGTTTTGAAGCGGTAGTTGGTGTCTGCCAGAGATGTTTCTTGTCCATTGGCATCGATCACATACTTTGGTATACTCGTGGGCATCCTTATATAGTGTGGGCCAAAAGAATCGTGACTGCAGTATCTTGGCAGCAGTCTTTACCCTAGCAAAGTGACCTTCATATGACGTGGCATGACATAGATGCAATATGTTATGCTACTCATCCTCAAGCACACACCGGTGGATCACTTGGTCGGCACACTATTTGAAAAATAATGGCTCGTCCCAATAGTATTGCCTGACTTCCCGCAAGAACCTTTTCTTGGCATTGTATGCCAAGTCTGGTGGCAGAATGTTACTTACCAAGTAGTTAACAATATCCGCATACCATGGCATGGCATTAACTGCAAGCAAATACTCGTCAGGAAATTCATCTCTTATAAAATTGGTCTTACCATCTTCAAGGTGATACTCCAAACGTGAGAGATGGTCAGCTACTAGGTTTTCACTGCCCTTTTTGTCTCGGATCTCAAGGTCGAATTCTTGAAGTATAAGCGTCCATCAGATTAGTCTGGGCTTGGCATCCTTCTTTACCAAGAGATACTTCAATGCCAAATGATCTGTAAAAACCACAACTTTGTTACCAATTAAATAAGATCTAAATTTGTCAAAAGCAAATACAACCGCAAGAAATTCTTTCTCGGTCGTAGAGTAATTCAGTTGTGCTTCGTTCAATGTTTGGCTGGCATAGTAGATGGTATGGAAAACCTTGCCATGCCTTTGTCCCAAGACTGCTCCAACGACATAGTCGCTGGCATCATACATGAGCTCGAAGGGCTCATTCCAATCCGGTGCCACAACTATAGGGGCATTGACCAACTTTTCTTTAAACTCCTGAAATGCTCTCAAACAAGAATCGTTAAACACAAAAGTAGCATTATGTTCTAATAACAAGCATAAAGTTTTAGCAATTTTTAAAAAGTCTTTAATAAAACGCCGATAAAAACTAGTATGTCCTAAAAAGCTCCTTATACCTTTGACACTTGTTGGAGATGGTAGCTACTTAATTACCTTAACTTTTGCTTGACCCACTTCTAATCCTCTCTCAGTTACCTTGTGCCCGAGAATAATGCCCTCCTTCACCATGAAGTGGCATTTTTCCCAGTTCAACACTAGGTTTGTCTCTATGTATCTCTTCAATACTTGCTCCAAACTCTGAAGACATTCCTCAAATGTTTTGCCAAACACTGAGAAATCATCCATGAATACTTCCATGTTGTGCTCGATCATATCAGAAAAAATGGACATCATGCAATGTTGAAACGTTCTAGGTGTATTACATAGGCCGAATGGTATCCTCCTAAGTACAAACGTCCCATATGAGCACGTGAACGTAGTCTTCTCTTGATCATCAAGGGCGATGGCAATCTGATTATAACCTGAATAACCATACAAAAAATAATAGAAAGCTTTACCTGCCAACCTGTCTAACATCTGATCAATGAATGGCAATGGGAAGTAGTCCTTCCTCGTGGCATTTTTCAGCCTCCTATAGTCCATGCACACTCTCCACCCTGTGATAGTTCTGGAGGGGATCAACTCAGCTTCACTATTTTGTACCACGGTCATGCCACCATTCTTTGGCACGCATTACACTGGGCTAACCCAAGAGCTATCAGAAATGGGATATATAATCTCAACATCAAGCCATTTTATGATCTCTTTTTTCACTACCTCTTTCATGCTTGGGTTTAGCCTTCTTTGGCCTTCAATGGTCTTGCCATGGTACTCCTCCAAGATAATCTTATGCATGCAGATGGTTGGGCTAATACCTCTGATGCCTGCCAAAGTCCACCCTAATGCCTGGTTATAGTTACGTAATATTGCCAACAATCTTTCCTTCTAATCATTAGTGAGACCAGTGACAATGATCACTGGCAGAGTTGAGTGTTCTCCTAAATAAGCATACTTCAAGTGATCTGGCAGTGGTTTCAGTTCCAACGCTGGTGGCTCCTCAATTGATGGTTTAGGTGTCTTGATTTCTCTGCCAGCCAACTGTAATGGCTCAAAATAACTCGCCTCTTTAGCCTCCAAGACTGGTTCTTCTGGTTCCTCAAACATATCAGCTATGCCATCTAAATTGTTGGCATCAAATTTTGTATCTTGGCATAACTGTGTTGTGTCGAAAGTGTAAATAGACTCCATCATCTCCTCTGTTTGGCACTCATCAGGTTCATCTGCACATTTCAAAGCTTGAAACACATTAAATGTAACCTATTGGTCATTCATGTACATTGTTAGTTCCCCTTTATGAACATCAATCAAAGCCCTACCCGTGGCAAGAAAAGGTCTCCCCAAAATAATCGAGACATTAATATCAGCCTCATAATCCAAAATGATAAAATTAGCTGGAAAAATAAATTTATCTACCTTTACCAACACATCCCCAATCTTACCCTTGGGATGTGCATAGGATCCGTCTGAAAGCTGAAGTGTCACTATGTTAGGTCTTGCTTCTATGCCAAGCTTCCGAAAAACTGACATTAGCATCAAGTTGATGTTGGCTCCTAGGTCACACAGTGCCTTGCCCATGAATTTGTTGCCAATGGTTCAGGAAATAGTAAAATTTCCTGGATCTTTCAACTTTGGTGGCAAACGATTTAGGATCATGGCACTGCATCCTTCGGTCAGAGTAACAGTTTCAAAGTCTCCCAACTTTCTCTTTTTGGACAGAATGTCCTTCATAAATTTGACATAGTTGGGCATTTGTTCAAGGACTTCTACCAATGGAATGTTGATTTGTAATTGCTTAAGAACCTCCAAGAAGCACTCGAACTGCTGATCTTGCTTATGCTTTTGAAGTCTTGCTAAAAATGGTGGGGGATAAATATATGCTGGCGATGTTGGCTTTGCCAGGGTAGTGCTGGCATCAGTCTGTTTGGCATCAGTGCTGGCATCAGTGTGCTGTCTGGCATCAGTTCTGGCATTATCTACTTTTGTTTCCTCTTTCTCTACTTCCCTGAGATTATCTGCTGGCACAGGCTTCTCATCTTGGCAACTAATTGGCTGCTTAGCAACCTTCTTCATCTCGTACTGCTTACCACTCTGAAGAGTTATAGCTTTGCACTATTATCTTTTTGCCGAGCATCTTCTGTGTCACTTGGCAATGCTCCTTGGGGTCGATTGATGAGTGCACTGGCAATCTGCCCAAGCTGGACTTCCAAGTTTCTCATTGATGCTACCAAACTCTGGACTGTGACATCATTCCTCTCCATATACTATGTGGGAGTGCCTCCTTGGTTGAGTCTCTGCCCTTGCTGAAAATTGTTTTGGGCTTTCTGTGGCATGGCATTCTGATAGAATGCTGGCATGAAATTATTATTCTGCCTCTGGGTATTCTGGCGCTGGGCATTGTACTGGTTACCTCCTTGATTTCCCCAAGCTAAATTAGGGTGTTATCTCCAACCTGCATTATAAGTATTGGAGTTAGGATTATAGTAACGGTTAATATTGCCAACAAAATTTACTGATTCAGGGTTGGTAGGGCATTCATCCACATGATGATTCTCTTCACAGATTATACAGAATGGGTCTAATGCTTTGACTTCTTGGGACTCATTGTTTTTTTGCAACGTTCTTACCATGCTAGTAAGATTGGAAATCTTGGCATGAATAGATGTAAATTCATCAACCTGAAATTTCCTATTGGTTTTAGTTCTGGTCCCAAGTCTTGCAACAGGATATTCAAAATCATTGATTGCAATCTTCTCTAGAATGTCAACAGCCTTAGTATATGTCTTGTCAAGTAATGAACCTGCTGCTGAAGCATCAACAACAATCCTTGTTTGTGCATTTAATCCATTGTAAAAGGTTTGGATCTGGGTCCAATTTGGGAATCCATGCATAGGACACCTCCTCAACAAGTCTTTGAATCTTTCCCAGGCATCATATAAGGTCTCATCCTCAGCCTGCCTGAATGTAATGATCTCACCCCGCAGCTTGGCAGTGAGTGTTGGCGGCTGGAATCTTGTCAAGAACTTCTGGCATAGGTCTGCCCATGAAGTAACTGAGCCAGGTGGCAAGGAATTAAGCCAAGCCTTTGCTTTGTCTCTCAAATAAAAAGTAAATAACTTCAGCTTCATGGTACTTCGGGTACTCTATTTTGTTGGAATAGCTGGAAAATCTCCATGAATTGCTTCAGATGTTGCCTCGGATCTCCAGTGAGTGCTCCATTAAACTGACCTACATTCAAAAGAGTTTGAATCATTACTGGCTTAAGTTCAAAATTGACAGCGTTTACCTTTGTGCCAACAAGTCCTGGCATCAAATTATCAATGGTTGGTGTCGAATGTTCTCTAATAGGTTTCTCATTAACAACTGGGACAGCAGATGGTGGTGGTATCGCATTGTTAAGTGGGTTTCCTCCATTGTTCACCACATCATTCCCTCCATTACCTTGGTTTTGCATCTCTCTAAATCTTCTTTTTAACCTCCACAAGGTTTTCTCAATTTTCTGATCGTATGACTACTCGTCCACCATAGGATGGCTTATGGTCATACATCGACAAAAACAAAAGGTAAAAACAAAAATAAAGATAAAGAAAGACAAGAAAAATTTTAAAAAAAACAATCAATTTCGTTGCAATCCCCGGCAATGATGCCAAAAACTTGTAGACTCTCTGAGTGAATGCTGGCAAAAGTGGCAGAAAATATGTCTTGGAAAATATAAGAATATGCCAAAATGAGTCTTTTGCGTGCAAGTATACACGGTCTGCAAGTAATACAGTTGGTAAGCTGAGTATCGATCCCACAGAGATTGACATGGAATTCAATTGCCTTGATTGTTACTTGCCTTAACAAAAAGTTGATTTGATTTGAAATTGGTTTTGGAAAATAATTAAAAAGTAAAGAAATGAAAGTAAAGTAAAGACGTTGGCAAGGAAGGTGTTTTAATGAATGATGAGCATTGGCAGGGAATGCCTGGTGTTTACGTTGTTCATGTCATGCCACCCTTTAACAACAACATGTCTTGGCATTGTTTGCCGAGCAGATTCACAATTGGCAAAGCCTCTCTCGATGGTCATTGCCCTAAATTGATCATGTAAAAACCCCTATATCTCTATAGTGTATGTTTTTAAATAAACCAATTTGATTAAGCTCCAATCTATACTCCTAAGGGGTATATTTCACTCCCGAAGTAAGTTTGTCTACTTGAACGACTTCTCTCGAAGCTTCTCTCCTCAGTATTCAACAACTTATTCGTTGTCACCCCAAGTCTATTAAGATATTGAGGTACAATAGGCCAACAGTGCCACCTCTCGCTTGGCAGAGTATTTAGGAAACATTAAAGTATGTCGAATAGATAAAATCGTGCCAAGGAAGATTTATTATTAAAAACTAAAGCATGAAAATAACATAAACCCAAACATCCCCCACCAACTATTAAATTAGTTCATGGTGAGGGATTTAACCAACAATCCATAAATGTTTTCAAGATACATCATCCTTAAAAACAAAATAAAATAACTTGAAAGAGAAAAATGGGCTAGAAAGGGTCTCTCGATGCAGCCCTTCAAGATCCAAGCTTCTCGGCCAAGTTTGTCAGACCACCCTTCCACGGTGCAGTCGGTTGTCAATCGTCACCCACCAACTCCTCACGATCCAATCTTCTCTCCCCTCCCAAATGCTAGCTTGGTTGGTGTTTAAATATGAGTGCGAGGAAGGGATATGACTAGCTCTTCAAATTTTGAATTTCAACTACCCAAGGGATAAGGGATTATCTTATTATCCAAATTTGAATGAGAGCTGATCAGGTTAAGGCTGACGTCATCCTGCCAACGCTGGCCTAGAATCCAAGCTTGGCATGAATCTGCCAACAAGTCTTAGCACCATCTTATCCGCTATTTTTTCGAAAATTGATCCAATTGCTATTTTTCGGATCCTGATCTTATCCTATTTTTTTCGGGGTCCAACAGCTTCTTGGCGTGGCATCAAGTTCACTTCTCTGCCAACCGGTGCTTGGCATTGTCTGGTCCATCTGTGCCAACAGCGCTCTGCATTCTCTCTTGTGTTTCTTTGTGTGTTGCTTTTCTGGGCCAAATCCTATGCCAAACCTGCAAAATTGCCAACAAAACAACCCTTCACACTGCCATAGACAAAAATCTAAACTCCTTATGCAAATGCATGATTCTAACATCCTAATGCAACTAAATGTACCTAAAAACAAGCAAAAGCATTGTAAGATTGGCATTAAAAATAGTACTTTTGGAGAGGTAACAAATTGGCCAATGTAGAAAGACACTTTGAACTTCTAAAAGAGAAGTATTTGGACCAGCAGTCCAAACACCTAAAGGTGTAATGCAAGTAGGCAAAAATAAGTAGTCGTAAATACGAATTGAATTATGATTTATGAAGAATTCTAATTACTCCATGGTGGATGTAATTACTTTGGCAGTTATAAAATATTTTATATAGGTGTAATTATTTTGTGGATCCCTATAAAAGGAAAGTTATCCTTAACGGATTTAAAATGCGAGAAGCATTTGAAAATTTCCAAGAAAAATTATTAAGATATGTCATCTTTAATATTTATATTTTGGCGCATTTGGTATAATCGCCTTAGTGTGTACTTATTAAGGAAATACTATAAGAATGCTATTACTTCCATGTACATTTTATAATGACAATTGTATCAAGATTTGTTATGATATATATCGATAATTTGAACTCCTAAAGAGTTTCAAGAGCATTTGTCTATTTCATGAGATAAATCAAGCCTTGTCTCGACCTGAAGATCGAGCACGTAAATATAAATTTTCTTATATGAATGCACACATGCTGAAAGAATCTTAAAAGATTCGATATGGATAAAGCATATCTATTGATTATCCCAATAATTCTAAGATTGTTGGATGAGAATAAATATGATTTTATATTTTCTTGGTCTAGAAGAATCGTATCTTAGTTGGTCTGGAAGTACCATCTAAATGTTACAAAGATCATTACCTTTAGATCTTTCAAAACTCGATGCCTCTTCTAATCATGTAGAAATAATTATTATGCACGAGGCAAAGCCAAAAATTTGTTTGGCTAAACATTTCTAAAAGATGTGCAAATTATTTTCACAAGATAAGATGCAAGTTATCTTGTGCAAAGATAATGCAAAATTTTATATTTCAATCGAAAGATGGATATAGGGATGGCAATGGATCTTGGACCCAACCCGAATTCATAGATCTAGATTCGTTTTACAGGGTCTGGATCTTAAAATTTTAGACCCGACGGATCTGGGTCAGATCTGGATCCTCTGATTAAAGTACGAATCTGGGTCCGGATCTGACACTAAGATCTGAACCTGGACTCATTTACCCGTTTATAGAAAAACCCATCTTTGGTTTTAAAATATTATTTCCCTTCCTTTGCTTTAATTTTATATTTCACATTATTCTCTAATGTAATTTTTATTTATTTATGACAAACACTTTTGAAGGAACACATGCTTGTTCTACTATTAATGAAGATTGTGATGATGATGCGGAAGTGGTGGGTATCATTGACATGGTATAGAAGAAAGTTATTATATATTACATAACCTTAATATTAATATTTAAATTTCACATATATTATTTTCATTAAACAAAATTTTCTCTTTGGTTGGTTGTTTCTTGTTTGTTTTAGGATGTTGACTTAAGTAGTGATGAAGACTAGCACTTTAAGGAGGTAGAAGTGCGGTACTCGACTTGCGACAATGGAATGTTTCATGATCTACATTTTTTAATGTTTGTGTTATTCAAAATACATTTGTGTAATTGTGTTGGAGTTTTTTTTAGACTTTAGTTTATCATTTTTTATTTTGTTACTAGTTGTATTGAAATTAATCTTTCTTCCATTGGAAATGTGATGTGAAATTAGTCAATGATAGTTTTATTACGTTAAAAAATAGGCCGAATGGTCTTTTTTTAACATACCCATTTTGAACCCGGATCTGTGAGATCCGTTGGAATTGGATATGGGTCCCAATTTTCTAGACCCGCGGATCTGCGACGGGTCTAGATCAAAGATGTGAAAATGGGTCTGGATCTGGGTCCAGTTGGATCCGGTCCAGATCCGGCCCATTGCCATCCCTAGGTGGATACATCAAATGTGGTAAACGAAACATATTTCTCCAAAGTTTCGTCCCTCATGTCTTTAGAAGAATAGTATTCGACGAATCTTTTCATGCAATAATTCGGAAGATTTATTCACTAGTGCATAGTCTACTTCAACATTTGAATATTGTATTCAAGATTAAATTATGAAGATTCAATGATCTTATGTGATGTTTTCACGAAGGGAGTAAATACGCGTTGCACTCTTTTTTCCTTATTCGAGGTTTTGTCCCAATGGGTTTTTCTGGTAAGATTTTTTTTGATGAGGCAACATGTTATGCGTATCAGAGATGCGTGCACTCTTTTCCCTTCACTAAGATTTTTTTCCCACTGGGTGTTTATCTTAGTAAGATTTTAACGAGGCACATTATCTTCATGGATATCCAAGGGGAGTGTTATGAATATTTATTTATGGTGAATATCCATGTATTAAAAGAGACTTTAATGTACTTTATTATTAGGGTTTAATACCCATTAGAATTAGGGTTTTCATCTTATGCCTATAAATATAGATTTGAAGAAAGCACTGTACACAACTCAATATTGAGAATGAATAAAAATCTCCCTCTTTTTCTCATCTCTTTGTTATTGTTATTGTTATTGTTCTTCTTTATTTTATTCACAATATCTTTGTTTTTTTAGGGGAATTATTCTTTGTTTATTAAATTCTCTTTATTGTTGAAGTTTAAGTATTGGTTTAGTTAATTGAGCTTATGAAATACAAGGTTCGAAGTCATCATCTGAACCACAAATCTTTTGTTCAAAGTTAAGATAGAAGTTCAATATACTTCAAAGGAAATGGTTAAGCCATCTTCCAAGAAAGATTATCTTCGGAAATCATTCTCGTTATCATCAATAGATCTATTGGTTCCATCACATTTTGTATCAATCATCTTATTTTATAGTAAATCGAATGATTCTTATTTTGACACTACTGTCCAAATTTAGGTTCAGTAATTTTATTTTAAATTTTTTTCATAAAATTATAATTTAAAAATAAATTGTGAGTTTTATATATTTTGATTATTTATTTATTTATTTTTTAAAATTATTGTTTGGAATATTTAAAAATTATCAAAAATGAAATTTTAGTTAATGAGATATTTTTCAATAATTTTGACATGTCACGTCATCTTCTTAACAACAATTAATAGTGTGGTGTCTATTTTGTAAGAGAATCTAAAGTTTAATGATCATTTTAACTTTACCCATTAAAAAATAGTTGTGCATATGACATTTGCTATAGAATTCGGAGGGTTTTAGTTTCCTTTTAACTTCACATCCATTTCCTAGCCCTAAATAAAAGACCAAAATAATTCATTCTAAAATAAAAACTAATCTTCATTTGTTTATTTTTATCAAATAAAAAGGACCCAACATATAAGACCAAAGTGTTTGATCAAATTAGCCGTAAAATTTGACGACCAAAAACGTGTGGAAAGCAA
The DNA here is from genome assembly GCA_019671005.1 of Hibiscus mutabilis. Lineage (NCBI taxonomy): Eukaryota > Viridiplantae > Streptophyta > Magnoliopsida > Malvales > Malvaceae > Hibiscus > Hibiscus mutabilis. Next base: position 20,867,400 of record CM033753.1, on the reverse strand, counting down.
ATAACAAAGGGGAAATAGCTTAAAACAAATCTAATTCATGAATTAGATCTTGTTTTTTTTAACAGCTCACAAACGTGGTCCAGATTCGACCAGCTTTGTACATTTGCTCTATGTAGGAAAAACACGAATCTGGTAAGAAAATTTTAGGCCATTGTTATTTATTGCTAAAGTCAAAGCCTAATACATTGATGTTTTCTATAGGTTTTATTTATTACACGGTTCCAACAATACATGGATTTTATCAATTTTTTATAAATTTAAATTTGTCTGATCAAGTTTTAGTTTAGTTTTAATTTTACTATTGTAACATTTAAGAGGATGTGAGTTCGAACTTGTTTAAGTACTTATTATCCTCTGATTTATGGGTAGGATAAAATCTAGATACTTTAAAATAATTTTTAATCTTTTAAATAGGTTTAATATAGAGATGTTCATGAGTCAAATCAAGTTTCAGTTCAAAAAATTTCAATTAGAGCCTAATTCAGCCTACCCAACTAACTCATTTTTATTCAAAATAATAAAATATTTAAATAACACACGTTTATATGTAATCTGAACTAAAATGAGTAATTAATTAAGTTAATCAAATATTTATATGAACTTTTAAATTGTTCTTACTCAATTTATAGTATAATAAAGACAAGTAATGAAAGAAGAATATGAGTGAGTATGAATTAAAAAGAGAATGAATAAATAAATAAAATGAACAAAACTAGATTTCAGAATTAATCTCTTCCGATCATGTCATTATCATGGTGTAATAATATTTTTTTAAAAAAAAAGAACAAATGAAGATAAATACATGATAATGAAAGTTTATCGGCATTTAATTCACTTGCCCTTCGACATTTTTAAAATATGAGATTTTTATATGGATCGAATTTGGAAATGAAATTAAGATTTGTTAAATTCCGTTATGATATTGATAAAAGTAAGTTAAGAATGTATTAAAATTTGTGTTTCGAAACAATCTTTGATATTTAAACTAGTCCAGAAGTTCAATAATAGATAAAGAAAAAAACCTAAGGTAATATAGAAGATGGATATGAGAGATTCCCTTCTAGAAATTAATACATATAGCTTATATTTGGTCTTGAGTTTAGGTACTATTTAGATGTTTACTCAACAATTTGTGCACTGCTATTAAGTATTAACAATAAAGTTTATATATATATATAATATCCGTTTTGTTTAATTATATCAAAAAAAATCTTTCTAATTCAATTATATACATAATAAAACGTTGATTTGAATTTTTTTTATCAAAAAATCGAATTTCCTTAAAATAATGAATAGGTATAACAAAACACATCCTAAAATATTAAGAGAAATTTAGGGGCTATGTTCAAGAAGAAATCTTATACAAAAAAAAATAAACATGAAAACTCAAAGAACGTGAAAAAAAATAAATTTTTCTTTGATCATTCATAGAAATTCAACAATCACATATCTATCTCTCTAGCCAACTAGACGCTTAATAGTGACGTAGGAAAGGTGGTCAATACAATTGATCTTGCATATTGCTACGCTAATAGTTTTTAATAGGCAAATTGCCATAAAAGAGATCTAACCATGCAATATTGTTGATCATCTCTGATCAAGGATGTGCGCCGTGATAATTGTTACACAAATGTCAAACTACCACAAAAGTTGATGAAAACTGTACCATAAGACAGACGAAAACCGTGCCACAAAATTAAATAAAACAAAAAATAGTAAGACGTAAGAAAAAGAGAAAAAAACAGATGAAATTTTTATTCGAAACAAAAAATATATAAAATTAAGAAAAAAAATAAGAAAATAAACATGATCATCAACAATAGCTAATCAACACAAGATTTGATGTCATTGCCAACAAAGTAAAAGAAAAACTCAAAATGAAGATGAAAAAAAGAAAAGAAAAGAGAGTGGCTGACCCTGCAAAATACCTTACTATTATTTGATATCTTTATTAATGTTTCGATATCAAATATTGATTTGAATTTAGTTCAACAACGACGATGAAAAAGAAAGAAAAGAGAGTGGCTGACCCTGCAAAATACCTTATTATCTTTATTAATGTTTCGATATCAAATGTTGATTTGAATTTAGTTCAACACAATAAAAATATCAAACTATTTTCACTCAATCTTCTCACAATCAATGTTCCTAGAATTCGAAATGAGGAATAAAAATGGATATATATGTTGAATAATTAAATATCATATCGTCATTTTTTAAAAAGTTTTTTTGTGCATTTAGAATAGGGTAAAACTTTGATACACATGTTGTGTAAAATTAATTTTACACAAGCCTGTGTATTTATATTATAAAAACTCAAATCCTAAATTTCTAATTCTAACCCTAAAAAACTAAACCCTAAGCCTTAAACCCTATACATTAAATTTTAAACACTAACCTTAAGTTCTAAACCCTACAACCTAAACCCTTAAACTTTAAACCCTAAACTAAAACCCTAACCCAGAAAACTAAAAGGCACACGGCCTGTGTATCAAAGTTTTTTCCTTTAGAATATTATAATTAAATTCATATTTAGACATGTATTAAAATAAGTGAAAATTGGACATATTGGTCACTCTAAGAAAGATAGCAATTTAATCTCTGACAATTATAAAAAGTAAACAATTAATAACAATTAATCGTGAGGTTAATAAATTTCATCATTTTACATTTTTTTATTGACATAACATTAAATTTAAGCATCAATGTTTATATATTATGAAAATTTGACATTGCTTATAATAATTTTAACATATAATTTACATATCTTATAAATGTTGAAGGTTAATTTGTTGGAGTTTTTTTAATTATAACCAATTGACGTAATGGGTAAACATTGAAGACTAAAATTAATGGAAAATGTTTATGAAATGATTAATTTTCTTTAATGGCTTACTTTCAAAATTGACATAACTAAATTACTCTTTTTCTTTTTTAAAGGGGTTAAATGTTCGAATTTTAAAATTGTGAAAGATTTATTTTTTGAACAATTCCTACTTAAGGGAGGAGGAAAGAAAAGTTTGCTCTTGATGGGTCTAGAACCCACAACCTAGAGAGAGAAATGTGTCAACTGAGAGCTTTTAACCACTTGCTTGAAAGATTGTTGGCAAACCGTGAAAGATTTAAACAGTCCTTTTACCGTTCAAAATATGTATAAAAAAAAAGCAAAACTATTCATAGTTAGATCATGTCGAGTTCAAATAAGACTTATGTATTGTATTAGCACATTTCATACTTGTCCAACCCAATCTGAAACTTGAATTTCGTCTGAGCATGTTTGTATTTGTGAATGACTAATCCAAAATTGTTTTATGTTCGTTTATTTTTTTAGATTTTTTATATGAAAATATATTAATTTAACTTTATATTTCTTCTTTCATTACAATTTTGTTTGAACAATTATTTCATTACATTTTAAGTATACACAATCCAGTCCGGCTTATTTTTAAAAAGAGTTTAAATTTAGTAGTTCATTCTTATTTTCTAAGCCTAGTATTTTTATTCAAATCTTCCTAACACCCGTTCACGGCTTGCGAAAAGACTTTTTTTATCTAATTTTTCTATTATTTTTTTTTTGGGTACATGCGACAAGTAAAGGACGGGACAGTGATGCCAGGAATTGAATCCAAACCTGTACAATACTTGCAGCCAAAAACGTTGTACTCATTATCAACGGGTTGATATAAGTAATAAATAAATTGATATCGTTTAAATAAATATTGACTTTTGAATTTGAAGCTTTATGTTTGAAGAAAACTCCGCTGAGAGACTCACCTATTGGAAACTCTATAATCATTACTAACGAGTTGATTTAAGTGGTAAGTAGATTGGTATCTCTTAAGTATGTCTCGAGTTCGAGGCTTTGTGTGTGCAGAGAACTCTTAAGAGACTCGTCCACCAAAATCAGGTGTACGACGTTGATCAATCTAAATTAATCATGGTAAAACCCTAAAAATAGAAAGAGCAACAAAAAAATGTTATAATCGTTTTGAATTTCACCGTTAAAATTTTGAAATACACATTTTCCGAATAAGGGAATCATAAAGCTTACCGCTATCGTTCTTAAATTTGTCCATTAATTGATTGTGTCCAACATCAATTTATAGCCTTACTACTACCCGTACGGACATGTATTTTCCCTTTCATGCCTACTGCATTTTCCTAGACACTCTTAACATGATTTTTCCTGATTAGTTACGATTAATTCGAGTTATCAAATTCAATGGACCGTCAATTTTGAATAAGTCATTTTCAACGTACAAACTACAAAGAGTTCCATAACAAGCAGAATATGAGAAAAAAGTGAGGATGTATGTATTTTTCTCAATTTAAATCAATGAAATTAATATTATGATTCGAGTTCATGATATGATAAGCATATTTAATAAATAAAACATTTGATTATTACTATGTGATTATTGAAGCGAATGATGATATGGTTTAGTTTTTTGAAACGTTAAAGCACACTCAAATCTATTATCATTTCATGGATTTTTTTATTATAACTCATTAAAAAATATTTATCTGTCTATAGATGATAAAATATATTTTTTTTGATTAAGTAGATAAGTATTTACATTCCCATCCCAAAGCAAATGTCAGGATACGAATCCATACAATATAAGACAACATGAGCATACTTGACCGCCCGATTAATATATCTTTGATTCTCTGTGTGTTATCTTTGAAATTTGAGTTAATTGTACCACATGTCCCCAAACTATAGCACTCATTCTAAATTGGTCTCTAAACTTTTAAACATTCTAATTTCATCCTCAAACCATGACCTTCATTCTAAATTGGTCCCCAAACTTTTGAGTATTTCAGTTTCATCCTCAAACTATGACTCTCATTCTAAATTAGTCCTCAAATTTTTTAAACATTCTAATTTCATCCCTAAATTATCAATATATGCTAATCATATCATATGTTAATAAAACTGTTATAAAAATTGTTAATCGTTATGAAAAACCGATGTGCATTATGTAATAATATGATGTGGCATAAATGCTATTTTGAGGATGGAATTGGAATATTTAAAAATGTTGAGGATAAATTTAGAATGAGGTCATAGTTTGGGGATGAAAATGGAATATTAAAAAGTTTGGAGACCAATCTAGAATGAGAGTCATAGTTTGAGGATGAAATTGGAACATTTAAAAGTTTAAGAAACAATTTAGAATGAAGATCATGGTTTGGGGACATATGGTGCAATTAACTCTTGAAATTTTAATATTTTTAGATCTAGAAATTAGTAAAAAAAAATAATTGTGGGTTCGTTCCTTACTTCCTCTGTAAAAAAAAAAGAATACATGTATTTTCTATGAATTAAAAAATGGCTTAAGGGTGTTTTAAGCCCCTGAACTTTTAAAAAAATCAATTAAGCCCCTGAATTTTTTTGCACCCAATTAAGTCTCCGAGCCAATAAATTTAATCAATTAAGCCCTTTGACCGTCAACTTTTGACATTTTTTTTCTTGAAATGTTACTATTAAATAACTCACTACAGTTTTTCCATGTGATATTTACATATTTTTTTAGAAAATTAATTTTTATAAGTTTTTTATAACTTTTAAAGAATTTTTTAAATAAAATAATGTTTCTAAAAATGTCAAATGATAACACTGTAACACGATATGTTACACCAACTAGTTCAAAATAAACTGTTAGATTTAACAATCAATGTTGGTCAAAGGGGTGAATTGATGAAATTTTAGAATATGGGGGCTTAATTGGGTGCAAAAAAAATTTTAGGAGCTTGATTGATTTTTTTTCAAAAGTTTAAAGCTTATGATACTCTTAAGCCAAAAAAATCAATGTTGAATTTAATAAGTATTAAATTTGAACTATAGAATTTGTTAGGTCTTACGAAAACTAAATGTTTGGTATCTAAAGAATTTTCACTCTTTAAGTTAGTACTTAAACTACACACATTTTCCTAACTTGATAGCTGAACTTTAATTTCATCAACTGTATCGAAAATTTTAATTAATTTTTTTATAAAATTAATTTAAAAAAAAACACCTATGACGACATCATTATTAACACGCAATACAATTTTATGTTATCATGTCATCAAAAGTTAACATTTTTAATAAAAGTATCAAAACAATAGATGGAATTAAAGTTAATATATGGACTTGGGAGCAAAAAAATTTTAGATTTTAACTTGAGAAAAAGTGTTTAGTTCAAGTATCAAATTATAAGCAGGGGCGGATCTTGGTGTGATTGTTTGGGGGTGCTTAATCAATTTTTTTTAAATTTCTTGGAGGTCTAATCAATTTTTTTTAAAAGTTTGGAGGGTTTTATGAGAATTTGTTTAAAAAATGAGGGTCTACTTAATGAAAATTTTAACAATTTGAAGGAGCTTAATTAAAAATATTCAAAAAGTTAAAACTTAATTGAAACTTTCTAAAAAATTTGAGGGGGCTAATCAAAATTTCTAAAATTTTTAAGGGGTGTAATTTAAACTTCCCTAGGCACAACTTATGATCTACCTCTGCTTATAAGCAAAAATTATATAGGTACCAATTTGAGAGAAAATTATCTGATTCAAATGTCGAATGTATATTTAAACATTATAATAATTATAAATATTTTTTAAAAGAATAACTATAAATAATTTTATATTTTTAACACTTATTGTTTAAACCTTATATCCAACTCCAAATATCATAGTTGCAACTCGCAAGATAGACGTAGAATTTGAAGTTCAACGTATTGAGAAATTTCCAAAACGCTAGAGATGTGCAAATAATAAAGTTTAATGACCATTCCGTAATATTTATAAAGTTTAATGACCGAGTCAAAATAAATATTTTATGATATTTTAACGACCATTTATGAACTTTACCTTTAGTTTATTGTTACGTGTTACTTAAATTATCGTGTAAGCTTTATGCAACCCTAAACCCTACACTACATTATAATTTTTTAAATCTTTCATTTTAATCCCTCTAGTTTTAATCTCAAAATACAAAAAATGGCACAGAGTTACCCTCACCCCATAAAAATCGTCGCCAATTGAAAACGGCTCTTTTAATATCTTAGAAAATGATTATTCCCCTAAATAATTTTTATATGCATTATTTTTTATTTTTTAAATACTTTTTTTCTAAATAAATCAGATATTTTTAAAAAATAGTAGTAGTAAATAAACATTCTCCACTCTTACGAAGTAGTAAACTGAAAATGTATGTATTTATGACTTAGTTATATATTTTATTAATATTTTTTACTCTATCTTATTTAGCAAAAAAAAAACGTGATAATTCTTATTTCTCATCGTTTCTCTTAATTTTTAGTTTTAAATAAATAATTTTGTCTTTGTAATAGATTTTACTCTACTTTTTGATATATATTTTTTTCTGTTTTTTGACACGTTTTTTTCTTTATCGGTCATTTATCTTTTTTATATTTAATTTTTTATCAGGATTGAATTTAAAGTTACCACGACTGATCAAGATGGCACTCTTTTTGTTACCATGTTGATCTTCATGTTTTGGACCCTCGAACTAGATTTGGATACGTGCTCACAATCACCTTTCTTGTTCGCGATTAAGTTGTGACAATAACCGTATTGTTAACGTGCCTTATTGTAATATGTATTTTTATGTTGTTTGTTGATGGTTTTACCTTTAATCGTCGTTCTTTGATGATGTTAGTATTTATTTTTATTTCGAGTCTTTGGGTTGGGTTTTTTACCTTTTCCTTGTATGGTCATGTTATGATCTCGAAAGCTAGTTTCTTGTTTGAATGATTGTAGGAATATGTTTGAATTAAGTGTTTTTGTTTATTCAAATGTAAATTTGCATTATAATTTTAAATATATCCTCCAATAAAACTAACGAATTTCAATTAAAAAAAAAAGCGTGGTAATTCTAAGATAAGCACTATTTATTTTGAAATTTTGTAAATCTATTTTCCATTCGATAATACAAAAGCATATTGATAAATTAATTAATAAGTTATATAACGTGTACTAAATATTTTAGTTTTTTTATAAATTCTAATTCTATCATAATTTTACGGGAGGGAAAAAAAGAAACTTTAAGGGGGTGTTTGGTTCAAGGAATATAACAACATTACCTTTGAGAATATGATTCTCGAATATAACATTACTTGACATATTACTTAAATTGTTACATTATCTTGTTTGTTTTGTTTGATAGGAATATAAGATTACAATGTTTGGTTGGTGAAATATAAGATTACATAAATCGGTAGGAACTCAATTAGCCTCTCTTTTTTATTGTTGGGTGTTCGCCGATGGTGTAGTCGGCGGTTTACTCGCTGAATTTTAACGACGAGATGGTGTAGTTTTCAATAAATGGGGTCCGATGAAGATAAGGGTGGCCGATGGTGGTTAAATCGGTAGTCGAACTGGAGGAATTTAGGGATTTAGGGTTAGGGTTTGTTTTTTTAGAAAAATTAAATATTGTTGGGTTAATTAATATATTATATTTTTATTTTTCTTATTTTCAAATTTTAATTTCAAAAAATGAGATATAATACTCTATGTTTGAATTTTATTAAATAACAAAAAAATAGTGTATGTGTGAAAAAACCTTAAATAAATTACAAAATAAAATATTTAATACCTATTTGACTTAAAATATAATTCAAATCTTTATTTAAAAAATAATTTAAATACTTATTTAATTATTAAACTGTAATATTATTATGATCATTAAATGACCATTATTTAAATAATAGAGATATCATTAGAAGCTATTAAAAAAGGCGAGGTCGGTCGAGTTCGTTTGTCGTATTATGTGGGTATTATTTATAAACGCCACGTTTTAACTTGAACTTTGTTGCTTCCATTCCATTCCATTCCATTCCATTACGTTTCCTCTCCTAAAACCCCATCATTTCTCCCTCTCCTCAAATCAAAACTCAACCCTTTTCTCTCTGTTTTTCTCTCTCACTCTGACACTCTTACTATCAAAAACCTTAACTTTCTTCAAGTTTTCTTCATAAACATCTGGAAAAGTTGAATGTTTTTAACTCTGGACTTAGCGACATATTGAGTTCTCTCTTCTTTTTTAGCATTCAAGTGTGTTAAAGGAAATCCAAGATAAGAAACTCGCAATGGGTGACACTCCAAGCACGGAAATTGAGTCAAGCACCCTGACTAGCAACTCTTCTTCTTTGTTCCCAGCTTCATTATCATCCTATGATGGTAAAAAGAGATCGGGTACCCACTCGGTACCCGATCCGAAGAACGAAAAGCGTCCGAGGGATAGTAGCACCAAGCACCCGGTTTACCGGGGGGTCCGAATGCGGGCATGGGGCAAATGGGTGTCCGAAATCCGAGAGCCCCGGAAGAAGAACCGGATCTGGTTAGGCACTTTCTCGACCCCCGAAATGGCGGCACGCGCCCACGACGTCGCTGCTTTAAGCATCAAAGGCAATTCGGCGATATTTAACTTCCCTGAACTCGCCGAGTCGTTGCCGCGACCGGCTTCCAACTCGCCCCGTGACGTCCAAGCCGCCGCCGTTAAAGCGGCCTCAATGGAGTTCTTAAGTAATACTACGCCGTCGTCATCAACATTGAACATGGATGACGTGTCGACACCGGAGGAGCTGAGCCAGATAGTGGAACTACCGAGTTTAGGGACGAGTTACGAATCAGTGGAGTTAGGGTCGGACTTGGTGTACCCAATCGACGGGTGGCTACTGAATCCCAATAGCACGCCTTGGTATTACGAAGAAAATAATGGGTATTTTGGGGAAGAAACTCTAATCACAACTGGCTTTGGTCCTTTACCATGGAATCATTAGTGAATAATCTTAAAAAATAATGTGTTTTCCCCAAATTGCCCTTTTAATTTTTGTTTCGTTTAATCTATATTTGATATATCATAATTTTTTTTATTATCAATCATATAAACTTTTTATATATCAAATATAAATTTGAAACGAAAAATACCTTGCTTGGTTATGAAGAGTTATGATAGATATTCCATATGGATAATGTGAATCAAACTCTTAAAAGTGGCAATTTTTTTTCAGAGACTTTAAGGTTTGATTGGTCAATTTTTTTTTTTACTTTTTCATAATAAGACAAAAAAGAATTCACAAAGCTTGGAGAAGAATTTATCTTCTTTTTTGTTCATTAAAATAAATAAATAGGTCAAATACAATGGTTTGTTTTCAATATTTATGTGTTGAAAAATTAAATGATTCAATTGCTTAGATTGGTTGCTGTTGAGCAATTAAAGCTGGATGATATGTTTTTGTATTTGGAGTCTTTCATCTTTCAAGACTTTAATCGAATTATTTTTTGACAAATTTTAATCTTAATCTTACATAGAATAGAGGAGAATAAAGATTGTAGAGAAAAAATGCTCCTAGTAAATCTAAAATTCATAACCTATAACAATATTAATTTAGTCAACCGGCTAAATATATTCACATAAATGGTAACAATTTAACAATATATATATATATATTGATATAATAACGTAGGAATATAAAAATATTTAAATATAATCATAATATATTAAAAATTTAATTTATTAAAAATGGTTAATTTTCACCCATTTAAAAATTTAGCTGAATTGGTTTCATGGCCGCAAATGAGTCCAAGATAGGGGTGTTTAAATTTTCGGTTAGCCGAATTAACTTACCGAACCGAATTTTTTTCGGTTAATCGGTCGATTAATTTTAGATTCGGTCGGTTAACGGTTAATAATTTTTTCAAACTTCAGTTAACGGTTAAATCGGTTCGAAATCAGTTAATTAATCGAATTACCTAAAATTTTTATATTTTATATATATTTATTTTTTGTCACTAAACTTTTAAAAATTATAAAATGGTCATTAAACTTTATCAAATTTGCACAAAATGATCATTAAATTTATTAAATTATTAAAAATAATCATTAAATTTTCAATATTTATCAATAATTTCTAATGTGCAGTAAATCAATGATCATTTTGTAATAATTCGATAAGTTTAATGGTTGTTTTGTAACTTTTGAAAGTTCAGTGGCTAAAAAGACTATTTTAACATAGTTTAGTGACCATTTGTGTAATTTATCCAAAATTTTATAACAAATTTTGGTTAATCGAATTAACCGAACTTTTTTCGGTTCGGTTAAAAATTTTCGAAAAAATTTTGTTCGATTAACGGTTAATAAGAAAAAAAATAGTTAATGAAATTTTGGAAGTTCGGTTCGGTCGGTTAACCGAACCGAACGTTTGAACACTCCTAGTCCAAGAGTTCTTCAGAAACAATAAATAAAAGCAATTCTTCATTAACTGAAATTTTACAAAGATAAAATAAATAAATAAGACACCGATTTTTGTTTGATTTAATTATCGATACAATTTATTTACGGATTAATTTAGATCAGATTTTACAAAAGTTTAAAACTAAAAGCGAGCCTATTTTTTCCATTCAAGACTTGAAATTGAATGAATATTTACAATAAATTAGTGTCATTTAAAAGCTGGAAACAGGCGACTTTTGTAAGTGAACTGACCAAATTAGTGTCGAAAATCACTAATCAGATTAACTGGTGGAATGAGGCAAATTAATTGTACGAATATTAAAGTTGAATAATTTGTGGAAAAAATAGTGATGCAGAGATATTAGGGTTTCTGATGCAGTCTCTTTCCCCTAATAATCATTCATACTTGAATTTTTTTTAACAAATCTTAAATCTAATCTAATCCTACTTAGAGGAAAGGGGAAGGGGGACTCTAGAGGAAGGAAGAGAAGTGTTCCTAGTGAGTCTAAAACTCATGACCTAAGAGAATACGAGAGAACAAAGATGAGCAGCTTGACCAACCGGCCAAATGCGCGAATCGCAATTAATTTCAAGCGTTTGTGTAGTTTATTTTTTTTTATTTTTCATATTCAAATACATAGAAAACAACCGGAAATAATAACTATATGATTTCTTAAATTTAAAAAATTTTGTTATTATTTTTGTTTCGAATATAATCACTCACTAAAAGAAGTTCAATGACTAATCCTTCGTGTTCTATTATGTTATACCCGAATTTTGACCGGGCCAAGTTAAATAAATAATATAAATAATAAATAACAAATATTAAATACATAAATATAATATAAATAGATAAAGTCCAAAAGTACAGTCTATGTACAAAGTCTAAATAATTCGAAACCCAATTTTTAAACCCATTTACATTTGTCTTCCTACCCAATTACATCTCTTATACCAGGTAAAAAGCCCACTCAAATTGGCCACGTGGCATGTTGCCATTGGCTCTCTTGCGTTTCACGCGGATTAAGTCTTGCCCAAGACAGCTGGCAACAGTCAATTAGTCTCTAACGTCAGCTTCTGCCCCTATTATAAATAGCGAGAGAGAAAGTAATTATGGGCAATAATGATTGCTACAGTAAATGTTGTAGTAATTGAAGGAGAGAGAGAATACCGAAGTTGAAGGGTTGCTTGGGAAGCCTAAACGCTCGTCGGATAAGATGATCGGAGTCACTGCACTGTTACTAAAGTTTATCGGAAGGTAGTTTTTCTTCTGAACTCGTTATTTCCTGCAATAAGATAAAGAAAACGTTAGATTTAGGCTTAAATGTAAAAGAAAACAGTGAGGAAAAGTAAAAACTATCGGGAACTTATCTTTAAGCAGCTGGGGTTTCGTGTTGAGATTTCACCGGAGAGTGTTTGGAGTTCTGTCGGAGTTGAATATAAGAGTGGTCCGGGTAGCTTAGGCCGGGGAAGGTGGGGATCATGTCGGATTTGGTTAGATTGAGGGCTAGGAGTTGAAAAAATATGTTTTTCAGGGAATTTAAGGTTTCGTATGGCGGCGAACGGTGGCCGGAAATCGCCATGCAGCTACCGGCGTCGCCTATGGCTGTCGGGATTCGAATCTCGGTGGCCGGCGAACACCTAAGAGTTGCTGGAGGATGGCGGCTCAAGATCTAGTGGAGGTTGGCACGACGGTTTGTGGCCGGGGCGGATGATGTTCATCCTGTTCTTGATGAACATGGATGAACATTCATCCAAAACGAGGGATTTTGATCTGAAATGAGTTGTGTTTCTAGGTACAAAAGGTTTACGTTCAGAGCGTTTTAAGGAGAGAGAAATGAAGAGAGAGAAAGGGTTTGTAAAAATGGCCGAGTTGGCCCGGCTCAAAGGGATTTATAGCTGAGTCAGAACGGTGCCAATCCATGGTATTATGACATATTACAATACATCAAGTCCCAGACTTATCATGATAGGGTGAATGATGTTGATAAAAGGACAATCAGAAGAATGGCTGCAGGATATGTGCTTGATGGTGAAATCCTGTATAAAAAAAAAAGCAAAGATCAGATATTGCTGAGATGTGTTGATGCTCGAGAAGCTAGAAGTATATTAGCTGAAGTGCATGATGGAATATGCGGGACACATGCTAGTGGTTTTGCAATAGCCCAGAAAATTATGAGGTATGGGTATTATTGGTCAGCTATGGAAGGGGACTACATTGAGTATGCTAAGAAATATCACAAGTGTCAGATATATGCAGACAAAATCAATTCCTCTCCAGTACCTCTTCATACAATGAATTCACCGTGGCCTTTTGCAGTCTGGGGCATGAATGTCATCGGTCAGATTTACCCCAAAACTTCTAATGGACATCGTTTTATTCTTGTGGCCATTGATTATTTTACCAAGTGGGTAGAAGCAGCCTCCTATGCCAATATTACTAGATCAACAGTCTGCAAGTTTTTGAAGAAAAAGATCATTTGTCGCTATGGATTACCTGAAAGAATCATTACCGACAATGCCACTAATTTTAGTAACAAAGTGGTGATAGAGGTGTGTGAGCAGTTCAAAATTATGCATCACAATTCTGTAGCCTATCGCCCAAAGATGAATGGCACGATAGAGGCAGAAAATAAGAATATTAAGAAAATCATAGCGAAGACAACAGACACTTACGAGGATTGGCATGAAAAGTTGACCTTTGTATTGTTTGCATATCGAACTTCAGTACGAACTTCTACCGGGGCAACACCGTATTCTTTGGTTTACGAAATGGAGGCAGTATTACCAATTGAGGTCGAAGGTCCTTCTCTTTGAGTTTTTTCCGAAGCAAAGTTGGATGAAGCATAATGGGTATAGGCTCGGTATGATCAGTTAAATCTCATCAAAAAAAGAGATTGAAAGCCATATGTCATAGTCAAATGTACCAGAAGAGAATGATGCGGGCTTATGATAAGAAAGTTCGACCCATAAAATTCTAAGAGGGTGATCTAGTGCTAAAAAAGATCTTACCGATACATAAAGATTTTTGGCCTAATTGGGAAGGACCGTATATTGTCAAAAAGACCTTTTCCGGAGGGACGTTGATCTTAGCTGAAATTGATGGTGAAGAGTTGCACAAGTCAGTGAACTCTGATTCAGTTAAGAAATATTACATATGAAGAATAAAAAAAGATATTAAAAAAAAGTAAAGTGAAAACCCGAAAAGAGCGCTTCAAAAAATGGAATAATCTTAGGTGAAAACCCAAAAGGGCACCAAAGATTTAAAAAAAGCAAAAAAAAGAAAAATAAAAATAAAAATAGGGTTCAAGATGAAAACTCGCAAAGAACGTCTCGAAACCAAATGAGGATCTGAGTCGAAAACCCGCAAAGGGCAGCTTATGATAGAGTAGCGCAAATTCGAATAAAGAGAAAAACCAAACAAACTAAAATAAAGAACAAATCTAAAAATTCAGATTTGCTTATGGTGGTAGCGTCAATGGAGGAAGCTTGAATATGTGGAGATGGCGTGATGAATTGATAGTTGTTTTGTCCTCGGCACCCTCTTAGACGCAATTATCTAAGCAAGCAACCTCAAGCGGCTCTAACCCACTCTCCTAGATGCAATTACCTAGGCAAGCAAGAGTGTGAAGATGATCTCCCTCACAAGAACTCGATGATCTTATGTTGAAGATGGCTTCTAGACAAGTTTACCGAACACTTACAAACTCAATGAATACTAAAATCTCCAAAGAGAACTTTTTATTAATCAATGAAATCTGAATTACAATGTGGGTGAAGCCTCCTTTATATAGGCCATGGAGAAGTTTTAATCCTACTAAACTTAGGAATTAAATACAATAAATAAATGCTAAAATCTAATCTCCTAATTAGATAAGTAACTTCTAATAATAAATAAATGCTAAAAATAAAATCCTAATTAAATAAATCTGATCCTAATAGATATTGCAGAATCCTATGTTGATTTAAATTACAAATAATCAAATAAAATCTTGAAAATTCGTAATTATCCAAAAATCTTGTATTAATCTCGTATAGGAATTTCTGCATGCGTTGTCTTCGCTAAAATAGACGTATCTCGAGATCCAGATGTTCGATTGAGGCGTTTCAAGATGCGTTGGAAAGCTAATTTGCAGGCGGACAAGTTTTAAGAAGACATGTTGACCCATAAATGCCTGGATCCCATCCAAAAATCATTCGCAAGTTGACTGATGTTTCTGACTTGCAAAGCAGTTTCAACTTCTTTTCCAAGATGATTATTTTGACCCCTCTCATGCTCGTATCATTCCCCCACTCATCAAAACGATTCGCCCTTGAATCTAAATCGGTAAATGGAGGAAGTTCATCAAAGTACCATAGAAGAGAAGACATCTTGAAGGATCCTTTTGCAGAGTCTCTTTTTGCAATGTAATTTACAAGTTCCTTCTCATTGGGATCATCACGATTGTTCTTTTGGTCGCAAAGTAACTCATTCTCATCTTCAAAATTGTTATTAATGCTAAAAGAGGAATAAGCATAAATAGAATTTTGAAAACATTCAATGATACCTTTTGATTGTAAGGTACCTTCATAGGTGTTTGTCGTTTGATGATCATCTTGAATCGTAATAGTAGGTTAAATCCTTTGAAACAAACACACTACTTATAATTTCTTCCTCATCAATAGGTAAGGTTAAAATCTCGATGGTATTGTCTTCCTCATGTTCTTTAGAAGAACAAATTTCTTGATCATGCTCCGGATCACGGATTTCAATATCATTAGAAGACATGAATTCAGACAACATATCTCTCAAAAAATTTTCTTGAAAATAAAACTTATCTGGACAATCATACTCTGAATGAACTAGTCGACAACAATAATGACATCGAGTCCCCAAAAGGGTAAAATCCAATACGTTGCTCAATGACATCCTTAAGAACGACCTGAATCCGATACCAAATGATAGAGTAACGCAAATTCTAATAAAGAGAAAAACCAAACAAACCAAAATAAAGAACAAATCTAAAAATTCAGATTTGCTTATGGTGGTGGCGTCAATGGAGGAAGCTTGAATATGTGGAGATGGCGTGATGAATTGATAGTTGTTTTGTCCTCGACACCCTCTTAGACGCAATTGTCTAAGCAAGCAACCTCAAGCGGCTCTAACCCACCATCCTAGATGCAATTGCTTAGGCAAGCAAGAGTGTGAAGATGATCTCCCTCACAAGAACTCGATGATCTTATGTTGAAGATGGCTTCTAGACAAGTTTACCGAACACTTGCAAACTCAATGAATACTAAAATCTCCAAAGAGAACTTTTTATTAATCAATGAAATCTGAATTACAATGTGGGTGAAGCCTCCTTTATATAGGCCATGGAGAAGTTTTAATCCTACTAAACTTAGGAATTAAATACAATAAATAAATGCTAAAATCTAATCTCCTAATTAGATAAGTAACTTCTAATAATAAATAAATGCTAAAAAAAATCCTAATTAAATAAATCTGATCCTAATAGATATTGCAGAATCCTATGTTGATTTAAATTACAAATAATCAAATAAAATCTTGAAAATTCGTAATTATCCAAAAATCCTGTATTAATCTCGTATAGGAATTTCTGCATGTGTTGTCTTCGCTAAAATAGACGTATCTTGAGATCCAGATGTCCGATTGAGGCGTTTCAAGATGCGTTGGAAAGATAATTTGCAGGCGGACAAGTTTTAAGAAGACATGTTGACCCATAAATGCCTGGATCCAATCCAAAAATCATTCGCAAGTTGACTGATGTTTCTGACTTGCAAAGCAGTTTCAACTTCTTTTCCAAGACCATTATTTTGACCCCTTTCATGCTCGTATCAGCTTAGATGGTTTGTGATTAGGCATCCGACAATTAAGACCTCTCAGATACCTAGTATTTTGGAAAGGATTCCACATTTGTAAACATTCTGACAATGTTGAAGTCTGCTGGACAAGGGCTCCAGTTAAAGGCTACAATTGGTTGAAAAGGTTGTTGAATTCTTCATGCTATGGATACTTGAAGACTTGACTTTGTTTCTTGTTTTTGTTGTTTCTGTTTGCCATGACTTTTTCAAATATCCTATATTTTAATCGATAAGCTTCAATAAAATTCATGAATTCTCTTTCGAGATTTCTATTATTATTCCAAAGCATCATTAAAGTAGACTAGTGTAATTCATATAAAACAGATGATTTCTTGGTATTACCGTGTTTTGAAGAATGCAGGTGAACCTTTGCACTCCAGGTTATTGGAAAGGAGTGTACAAAGAGAGGAATGGGTAGAATGTTGTGCCAGCAGAAATGGAGATGGAAATAAAGAAGTGCTTGAATCAGTCAACAATTGAACAAGTGGGGATCGCAGAAAGAAATGGGAGGAAATGCGAAAAAGGTGAAAACCTGAAATGGGGCCTATAAAAAGAGGTGAAAATCTGAAAGGGCACCTAAAAGAAGAAAAAAAAGAAAGAAAAAGGAAAAAAGAAAAAGAAAAAAGAAGAAAAAGAAAAGGAAAAATGTGAAAACTCGAAAAGACGCCTTCAAAAAAGAGAAAAAAAAAGAAAAAAGAATCAAAGTGAAAACCTGAAAGGGCGCTTTGAGAAAAGCAATCTAAAGTGAAAACCTGAATGATGACTTTAGAGCATAGGACCAAAAACACAGAAAGAGGGTTTGAAGGCTAGTCTGGAATATGAGATGAATTGTCAGAACATTCAAGGATTGACGAAGAAACACAATCAAGCGGAGATCGGTGAGTTACTCAGAAAGTATAAGCAACTTTTGTTTCCCAACGGATCATTGTTCATGCATCATATGTAGAAATTAGGGCCATACTAACCCTCATCAAAGCATCTTAATCTATTTTGCCAGGTATTTACCAAGAATGAAGAGCTCATAATGAGAAGAGCTCGTTTCAGAATTCCTAATGAGAAGAATCCGTTCAGCAAAGAATGAAAAACTCCAAATGATAATAGTTCATTCCAAGATTCTTAATGAGAAGAATTCGTTTAGCAAAGAATGAAGAGCTCCTAATGAGAATAGTTCGCTTCAGAATTCCTAATGAGAAGAATTCGCCCAGCAAAGAATGAAGAACTCATAATGAAAAGAGTTCGTTCCAAAATTCCTAATGAGAAGAATTCGCCACAGAGTTCCTAATGAGAAGAACTCGCATGATGAAGAAGGAAGAGCTTCTAATGAGAAAAGTTCGCCCTTTTGAAAGATGAAAAAATTCATAATGAGAAGAACAGCTACAGATTCCACATTTTGGCAGATGTTTGGAGAATTTCATAATAAGAAGAACATCTTCAAACCTCGGAAGATGAAGAATTTCATAATAAGAAGAACAGCTTCAGATTCTACATTTTGGCAGATGTTTGAATAATTTCATAATAAGAAGAACAGCTTCAAACCTCGGAAGATGAAGAATTTCATAATAAGAATAATAGCTTCAAATTCCATAGTTCAACAGAGGAATGGAGAATTTCATAATAAGAAGAACAACTTCAGACTTCAAGAGATGAAGAATGTCAGGAGAAATTCTAAGCTTTGGAAGATGAAGAGTTTCATAATGAGAAGAACAGCTTCAGATTCCAAAGTTTGGCAGAAGTTTGAAGAATTTCATAATAAGAAGAACAGCTTCAAACTTAAGCATTGTTCGTAAAGAAAGATCCACCTTTCAGAGGCTGACCAGGAGGTCTGGACAAAATTCGTGTATTTTCAGTCTTTGCTCTATCCCTGTTTCACAGCAATGAGCAAAGAGGGGCAGCTGTTATACCCGAATTTTGACCGGGCCAAGTTAAATAAATAAATAATATAAATAAAAAATAACAAATAAAAAATATTGAATACATAAATATAATATAAATAGATAAAGTCCAAAAGTACAGTCTATGTACAAGTCTAAATAATTCAAAACCCAATTTTTAAACCCATTTACATTTGTCTCCCTACCCAATTACATCTCTTGTACCGGGTAAAAAGCCCAATGTGTTTGTTTGGCCCGCTTAAACTGGCCACGTGGCATGTTTCCATTGGCTCTCTTACGTTTCACGCGGATTAAGTCTTGCCCAAGACAGCTGGCAACAGTCAATTAGTCTCTTACGTCAGCTTCTGCCCCTGTTATAAATAGAGAGAGAAAGTAATTATGGGCAATAATGATTTCTACAGTAAATGCTGCAATAATTAAAGGAGAGAGAGAATACCGAAGTTGAAGGGTTGCTTGGGAAGCCGAAACGCTTGTCGGAGAAGACGATCGGAGTCACTGTACTATTACCGAAGTTCATCGGAAGGTAGTTTTTCTTCTGATCTCGTTATTTCCTGCAATAAGATAAAGAAAACGTTAGATCTAGGCTTAAATGTAAAAGAAAAAGCGAGGAAAAGTAAAAACTATTGGGAACTTATCTTTAAGCGGTTGAGGTTTCATGTTGAGAGTTCACCGGAGAGTGTTTGAAGTTCTGTCGGAGTTGAATATGAGAGTGGTCCGGGTAGCTTAGGCCGGGGAAGGTGGGATCCTGTCGGATCTGGTTAGATTGAGGGCTAGTAGTTGAAAAAATGTTTTTTTAGGGAATTTAGGGTTTCGTACGGCGGCGAACGGTGGCCAAAAATCACTAGGCAGTGGCCGGCGTCGCCTGTGGTGGTCGAGATTCGAATCTTGGTGGTTGGCGAACACCTGAGAGTTGCCGGAGGATGGCGGCTCAAGATCTAGTAGAGGTTGGCACGTCGGTTTGTGGCCGGGGCGAATGATGTTCATCCTGTTCTTGATGAACATGGATGAACATTCATCCAAAACGAGGAATTTTGATCCAAAATGAGTTGTGTTTCTGGGTACGAGAGGTTTGCGTTCAGAGCATTTTAGGGAGAGATAAATGAAGAGAGAGAAGGGGTTTGTGAAAAGGGCCGAGTTGGCCCGGCTCAAAGGGATTTATAGCTGAGTTAGAACGGTGCCGTTTTGGCACCGGGTTTGGGTTAAGTCTGCGCGGTTCACGGGTCAGGTTATGAGGATTCGCACCATTCTTTTCAATCTTCATGGTTTGAGCTTCAAGTTTTGTTTCTCTTTCAATTAAGTCCATATTTCCTCCTAATTTGACTCTTAAGCTTTGAATTCTTTCAATTTAGTCCCTCTAACCCCTTAATAGAACCCATAGGTTTGTAATCTGTGCAATTGGGTCACTGTAATTTGTAATTGGACATTTAGATTTGTAATTTCTTCATTTTAGTCCTCATACTAATAAAAGTCAATTTTAATATTCAATTTGCTTTGTTTTAATTATTTATTTAATTGTTTAATTTATATGTATGCATATTTTAAAAATAGCATATAGTATGTTTTTGTTAGATAATTAAATGCACTTAGATATTAATTAATAGAGCCTTTAGTTTAGGTTTCTTTAATTAGGGTTCAATAATTAAATAGGGTAGATAATTGTAGATATTAAAAGTATATTAAATATGATTTTAGAATCCAAATATGGATGGTATTCCATTGTTTACAATGGGGTGTTATCACATGGATTTCTTTAAATTATATTTAATATATTACTTACTTAAAATTGATTATTAATTTAATTTTTAGCTAAAATCAAATAATTAATAATTAATACATTGTAGTTAATTAAATGTATATCAAATAGAATCTTTGAAGTTCAAATCTGGATGGTGTTCCATTGTTTACAATGGTGTTATCTCAGCCTTGGTCATAAAGGTGTATATTCGATATATATTTTCACTTATAAAATTAATTAAATAATTTGTTAGAGCCGTAATTAGGACTAGAACTTTAATTAATTAGAGGAATTAATTAATTAGGAATATGTTTAATTTAATGGCTTTAAATATACGGAAGGTGTTCAAGAAATTGACATTTTCACATAAAAGCCATTAAATTAATTAATATTCATAGATTTAAATAACAAATTAAATAGAGCCCTTTTAGAATTAGTACTTAAAATTGACAAGACAATAAAATATCATTCATTAAAAACCTTTTATGTTGAAAATTTATTTTTAAAATACGAATGGGGGTACCACCTAACGAGGTGCTTTTAATCTCGTATTCGAACAAAATGAATTTCCTTATAAAAGGATATTTGCATTTGGAATTTAAATTTAATTAATAATTATGGGATAAATTAAATTCAAATTGTTATTCAAAAATGCCATGTAAAATTAAAGGTACCGATAACAGACGTTCGTAGGGGTGCTAATCCTTCCCTACACGTAACCGACTCCTGAACCCAATTTTTAAGACATAATCTCTGGTTTGTTTTTCGGTGTCCGGTCTATCTCGAAGTGATCGGTGGCGACTCCAAACGTTTTTTTTAAAAGATAAATAAAGGAAAATCAAATTTAATACGAAAAACCCTAAATTTCAAGATTAAATTAAAAATGACTAGAAAACCCTAATTTTATAAAAGATCGATCGCCATGCTATTTTTTACACATCCCGATTTTCAAAAAAAATGGTCGGACATATTGATTCATATCAATAATTAATTTTTAATCATATAAATGAGTAAAAAAGGCATTTTCGTGGAACATATTTCATCACTTCAGTGAATGAAGTTTAGTAGTTTTCGATTAGCAATAAAAAATTCAAAAAATGATCCAGTTCTTTCAACTCAGTTTGATTCATTTACGTCACTGAAATTAAAAGTATAGACATTGTTAAATGTACTTAACGTTTAACCCTCTAAATCAATTGACACTGATAGTGGTCTATAATTTTTAATTAAATAAGAATCTTCTCAGTAATTTTGGTGATGAAATAAAGTATAAGGATTTTGGATTAAGTTGAAAACTAGGTAGCTGATAGTCCATTTCAAGGTGTGTATATAATATTATCTAGCCAAGAAATGGCACAAAATTTGATAGATTTAGACCCATTAACATGACAAAGCATTCGTTCCAAACCAAGGAAAAAGGAAACTACGTATATTTGGTTCACGAAGAGCAAATGGAAATAATAAAGACATAGAAACCACTACATGCCTTCAATTTAGTCACTTTGATTGAGCACATAGGATACTAAATATGTGGTTACAATTGGAACTTTGAATTATTGGTTGCATCTTAATTCTTCTAGAAGTAGAGATACGATGTGATGTGAGAATAAACATACATACATTAGAAATCCCCATATATTAATTAATGGGTTCATCTATTTAAAAAAATAATGGGTTTAAAAAGATTTTTAGCTCAATGTATCAATGATGATGAAGATAGTGAACTGAACGAGTGGTCTCAGTAAAAAAATAAAGATGATATTTATTCTAGAATATTCAAGTTCGAACAATTTTTTCTGCAAAATTTGTGTCTTATAAAAGGATTAAGAAAAAAATATAAACATATTCTACCATATAATCACCTTAAGATTATTAAAAAAATGATGAAGACAATTTATTTCCAAATAATATAGTTTTTAAAATGTTTTTATGTAAGCATAATGCCAAAAAAGCCTTCTAACGTTTGACTGAATAGTCATTTTAGCTCATATTCTTTTTTGAATCATTTTGACCATCTAGGTTTTATTTTGGAACAAATTGGCCCCTCCATAGATGAAATCTGTCAGTCAAATGACGATAAACAACTTGAAATGACTTTACATAATGACATGCCGTCGGTTTTTTTATATTTGATGCGGTTTTATAAAATTATTTTTTGATGATGTGTCATTATGTTAAGTCAATACATTTGTCTATACGATACTGCTATGTCAGTATGCAATGTCATGTAGGTTTTTCATGTTATTTCAAGTCATTTAGTTTTAGTTGACTAACAATTTTTATCTACTGATGGGTCATTTTCACCAAAAATAAAATATTAAGGGTTAAAATGCTTCAAAAAAGAGAGAATAAGAGTCAAAATAACTATTTAACCAAATGTTAGGGGTATTTTTAACGATATGCTTTATATGTAGGCATAGGTGAAATATCATTTTCTCTTTAAGTTGGAAGAATTGTGTCTTAAACCAAAATTGCATGCAAAAATTGAATGCAAACCAGTATTCTTAAGGTGCTTTGTAAAATTAGAATCATATTACATAAGCTATAACTATCGACATAGAGTTCATATTCTTTTTTAACTTGAAAATATATTTTATCAAATTAACCAGAAATTATTACATTTATTAAAAGTTTATGCGTTACAGCATGAGCGGAGCTAATATAAAAAATGGACTGCAATTGGCTCTACTTGATCTGAAGAGGTATAGAGTTTTTTAAAAATTAATATAAATTTTTTTATAAGAAATATTTGATCCGACTTCACTTAATTTGTTAGAGTATGAGATCAACAATAATTATTATAATGATATAAAAATCATTCATACGTCATACTTTACTTTGGTCTTACTATATAAAAATTCTGGCTCCACCATTGAATTACGGACACTTCACACTTCTAAACATTTTTTTTAATAAAACCCAATTAATATTTAGGGGATAAAAACCTTTTGAAACTATTGTTTCACTATTATAAAACCTTCGAATTAATATTATTAACGGTAAAGTATGAAAATTGTCCATAAATTATGAATCTTCTCGTTTTGGTTAGTAAACTTTCAAAAGTTACAAGACCGTTATTAAATTTATCGAAAAGTTATATTTCAATTACTTCATTATTACATGTCATTAAAGGGATGATATAGCACGTTAACTAATATCTCATTTGACTCTAACCCAAATTTTATTTTGATACTTTTAATTTCAATATTTTCAAACAATAATTCTAAAAAATATATATGAAAATTCATTTTTGAAATTATAATTTTATAAAAATTTCTAAAAAAATCATATATTTACAGAAAATGATGGCGTGTTTTTACAAATCCAAAGACTCTAAGCAATAAATAATGTAAATGTACATTTACGAAAAGAAATATATTACTCCATTTAAACTCTCTGGAACTAGATTTTGTTGTGAATCTGTAAAGCTGGGTTTCCTGGAGACATTGCAGTGTCATTTATGGGTTTTCTTGTTTCAACGGGTATTAATCGGGCTTAGTAGTTGAGTATTTAGAAGAGCTATAATTTTTATTAAATTACTCTCGCTTTCTCATTAAAACTGTCACATGTTAATATTTTTTGATTAATTTTTTTAATTTTGACTATAACTTATTTAAATATTTTAATTAATTAAAATTTATAAAAAATATATTTAAAAACTATTGATTATAGGTTTTTTATATTTTTATCAAAAATAAATTTTAAATTATAAGAAGTTATTTAAAATAATTTAACCCAAAAAATATAACATGTGATAATTTTAGAGGTATAGAGAAAGTATTTTTTTTTACAAATAATTAATATAAAACATTTCATTCTATTTGTGACAAATTCTAAATAGGTTGAATCATTAGCATCTCATCGTAGCATTTGGTTTGAACTCCGAGGGACAAAAACCAAATGACACAGAGAAATTTTACTTTTGGGTTATCATTATATTATGGCCCATGTTTATAAAAACAAGTTCCCCCTTTATAGTTTATAATAATTCCCAAATAAATCCACATTAATTGAAGGGATTTCCTTGACATTTTTTTATCTAAATATTATTATTAATTAATTATTTATAAAATGACATCAAATAATTATTTATAGAAAGGAAATTTTTTCTTGATATAAATCAGAAAACATATTTGATAGGATGCATTTTTTTTACGTGAAGTCGGTCAAAATTTTCTAAAATTGAACTGATAGAGACCAAAATAAAAATAAAGAAAAACAATGTATCAAAAAAGGAGACAAACAATAATTTTAATTCATGTTTTTCAAATTAAAGCATATTGAAAAATATTGAAAAACTATAACTTTGTGCTTGAATGTTTTATTAGGGTAAAATTTTTGAATTTATATAATTTTTTATGATCTGCACGCTGTCAAAGAGTTAAAGGCATATTGTCTCCATTTTTATCCTAAAAGACATCATTTTGATTTTTAATTTTAAAATTTTAAGTTTTTATAGTTAATTTTAAATATTAATTTCGTTCTTTTTTAATCTGTTGACTCCAAAAATCATTTTTATGTAAATAAATATGTCATTATTTATGAGGATTTGTTACACGTAATTATATTGTAAAAGTTATGAAATTTTTATTTTTGTTCTTTGTAATTTTAATTCCCTTTCAATTTGATCTTTGTGGTACAAAGTAAAATTACAATCGAACCAAACTCGTTAACAGCTGTCATCCTCTTGATAATGTCATATTTAAAAAAGAACGAAATCAAATATCTAAAATTACTGATAAATACCAAAATATTTAAAATTAAACCCACAATTTTATGCTTTCTGATTTTTTTTTCATTTTTGTCAATCTATTGTCCCCTATAGTTATAGTTCAAACATTAACATAACTTAAATGTACTGAAATGCAACTTTTTTATTTTAATCCTTATATTTTATTTTCTTTTAATTTGGTCCTGAAAATGCAAAAAAAAAAAAATGGAGCAAACTCGTTGACGTACGTCGTCATCCAACCCGATTCATGCTCGTGCTAACACGTACAACATGTTTCTTCTTTTGGACAGAATTCATACACCCCCTCTCATTTTTACCTTTCTTTTTACAAACTTTTATAATTGTGTAGTAAAATAGGCAGAGGTGTATCCCTGCAGGGTACATTGACGTAACACGTCTTTGTCTCGTGTGTTGGAAAAAAGTATTACATACGTAAATAATTTTTGGTGTCATTTTGATAAATAATTAAGAAATCTAAGTGAAAATGATATTATTTATTCCTGATTTCCATTATATTGATTATTATAATCATCAATAATGAAAATTGTCTAGTCTAATTGAACATCAAACTAAAATTGTCATTATCAATTTGTGCTTTAGCATAAAGGAAATATAGCTTGAAAAGCTTTGGACCTATTAAAAAAAACAATTAAGCAACTGTTCTTTGTGTCCAAAAGTTTGATTGAACATAACCCTCCTTTAATCATACCATTTTGATTTGAACCATGAACCAATTCAATGCCTCCATTTATAGACAAACTATTAGTCACCATTACCTTTTTCTAGAACATTTTTATAATTATTTTTCTAATTTGTTGACAGAAATTGATTTTTTTAATGTAAAGGAAATCATAGAAATTATCGATTGAGTTTAAGTAAATTAGATACCAAATTCAGTTTAACACCCTTGTAACTTAAAAGAAAATCACATGGTGATGTTGAAGCCGCAGCACGGGGAGTCCGATACACCGCCGGGGCCGTGCACCGAGATAAGCTGTCACTGTCCAAAAATGACCCAAATATCGATCAACCAAATGAAGGGCGGTGCAGGCGTTGAAAGGTCAGAACAAAACTGACCAATCAACAGTAACTGTCGGCACTAGCAATCAATGTTCTAAATTACGATCCTAAATGTATGTAATTAGGGGCGACGAATATCCGAAATTGTGAAAATCTGAACCGGCTGGATGAGGAATAATTGAAATCTATACTCACGGAGGCGAGGAAGTTTTATCACCGAAACTCAAATGGGGATGAAGACAGTGATTGCTATATCTGAATCGTAGAAATAATTGAACCATAACCATATAAATAACCGTGAATCCTTAAAAATATCCGTAAGAATTCCGATATTTTACAAAAAATTTTAAAAAATATGCACTTATTTATCTATATACCCCTAATATATATCTTAATAAAAAACTCTAACTATATTATTATCACATCAACTTTCTCTTAAATCTAGCCAGACACAATTCAAGTTTCTTAACATGTTTCTATCTTAGTTTTTAGATATAATCTAAAACTTCCCCAACACAACACTCTTTTAATCTTCATAATCTCGTAACTACATCCAATCAAAATATCCAAACTTTATATTTTGAACTGACCTGACCATTTATTTGGTCAGTAAAATAATAATTCTGTTTAATTTTTTGGGATAATGATTCTCCGAAAACTACATAGATCCGAGCGGGGATAGTAAGAGCATGAAAAAATCCCCGAATCAATTAATGGGGATTTCCCGAAAATATAACCTTAAGTGTTAAAGATAAGTAGAGAATGCAAAACCGTCCCCGCCTCACCCAATTTCCACCCCTATATGTAATTTTTAATCTTATAAAATAATTTTGGATATTATTATTAATTATTGAAAATACCAATATTTTAATATTTGATAGTGAAAAAACAACTAGAAATCTAAAAACAACGATCCTTGATTGCTTGTCATCATTCTTGCACTTTCTTGGTTGCATGCCTGCAGGCTGGTCCCGTTGAGATGGTGGTGATTGGTGAACATGGTTTTACAAAAGGGTCCAACTTTCTCGACAGTTCTCTTCAAATATTTGAGGCTGTCTTAAAGAGTAACATGTGTTGACCCGGACAACTTTGGTTTTGGGTTTTCTTTCTTTGGGCCTGAAAGATTAAAATCATAACGGAAAAAAGAGCCCTCATTTTCTGTCTCTTATTTTATTTGCATTCTTAAAAATTTTTATTTGATAATTTAAAATTTAAAGTTTTAAATTTTTTTTTTCAAATAATTATTTTTTAAATGATCAATGGAATGTTAACTAATAATCAAATAATTAGGATAATTTTTTTATTCCTTGAAAAAACTATGATTATTTAATTAAAAAATTTTAAGAGTAGATCTGATAAATTTGATCCAAATTCGATTATTCGAACGTTTTATCTGATCCAAACATGATTCGAATCCGAAACAAATCAAACTAGATCAAAATTGACATGAATTTTTAGCTGAATTGAAAGTAAAATATACCCAATTTGACCCGAACCAAAAGTAACCTAAATTCAAAAAAATCAAATCCAAAAGCAACCGAACGAATTAAAAATAATCCAACTTTAATTTGCTCAAATCTGAACCAAACATCAACTTAATTTTTACCGATCATTGAGTCTAAGCGAACAAATAGTTTATTATTATCTATTTTATCCATCAGTAGGCACGGTTTTCTCACAGATTCTTAACTCCTGGCTTCGTGGCTCAAAGTCGCCGAAGGTCTGGCTCCTCTCAACCTACATTTTTTTTTTCCTTTTAGACTTTAAATTATTTAATTGATTTTGAAGCTTTGAATCATTAAATCCTTGAAGTGGATATAATTTATAAATCTGAGATATGAATGAATTAACTCGATTAATTTAATTTTTGTCTGTTATACTGTTGAAGTTAAAGAGCAAGGGGATTTTAGGCTCCCCTAAAATTATGAGATCTAATCTGAATTTGGAAATTGATAGAGTTCGAAGTAAATTGTGAATCGTGGTTAAGCTTTCTCTAGATACGTGATGAGGGATCATGGCATGTTTATCCATTCCAGGAAATTTAGCATATCTAGTTGCCTGTCTAGAAGTGAACTTGTTTTCGACAGATTTTCATTTGGTGTTTGCTTAATTATTTCTGTTCTCGGTAGTTCCAATGCCGAGGAATCCATTTAGAGTAAGAAAGAATGGTGTTAATATTTGGTTTTGTACAAAAACCGTTATTGGGTGAAATTGACATTGTGCCATCGGGTCTATTTTGGTTTTTATTTGTTATGAAATTCTGAGTCCAAAATGTTATGCGGTTTATTTGCCATTTTATTATTTCATATATAGTTGAGAAAATTTGATAAGAAATTTTTATCAGATGTCCAGTATTAAGTAAGAAGTAGAGCTGTAGGTAATAGATAGCTTTTAGATACGTTGATTGTTAGAATACTATAATAGGGGCAGACTTTGATGCTCTTTCTTTAGTTTCAAAATTGTCATAGAATCTATCCAAAAAAAATGTTATAGAAGATTTTGCATCAATGTTTGAGAATCTCATTGTTACTTGGAAGTATCGATGTTGTTCTTTCCATAGAAAATAAAAATTTTCAACTAAATTTTTTGGTTTTTGCTCGACTCCCATGGCGTCTTCTAGAGTGAGTATGAGAAAGGTCCATGCATTTGTTGGTTGGCAGTGGTTCTTCATCTATTTTCTACCCTGCATGTTGATTTTTCAGATATTGCCCATTTTTTGGTATTCTCTATAAACAGTCCATATGAAGGCATGCAAAGGGTGACATTGATATGGTCTGAGCCTTTAGTACTTTTGGAAAATCTCGAAAGACTTATCATTTGCTTTTGCACCTCATTGTTGCTCTACACTATCCATCAGTAACGATAGCATTCGCTTTTCCTTTTACTGTTTCATAGTAATTGAAGGTAAATTTTTTTTTTTATTTTGGATCAGATTTATTTCAAGTTGTAGATCAAAGAGCAAAGCTAGTTGCTATTGAACTGTCGGAGGAGCAATCTGATTCTCAGTTACAAGGTAAGGATTTCAAAATCTTGGGGTTATTTGTCTGCAGAATTCAATGTGAAAAATGTGATTTGGTGTTTTTGAACTTGAAATTTCCAGTTCATGGTTATATCCAGAGAGTGTTAGTCCAATTTAGGGACCGAGTTTATGGAAGCTCGTGTCCGTTAAGTCTTTGTAGTAATTCACATGGCCATCTCATATGGGACTGTGTGCTTAGTAAGATAAAATCAATATATAGATATTCCTTTTAATATCATCTCGACATAAAACACAGTTTAACAATCTTTACTAACCATATTATTAACAATTTTTGTACCAATATATTTATTGTCTCTGAAGTTACAATTTGGCTTCTCATAACAATAATATGTAGGGTCTTTAATGCTTCATTTCCCCTTTCTTTTTAAATTACACTGCAATTCTTCTTTGAAAACTTGATGCATGAGGAACCAAACTTGAATTTTCTTTCTTGGGATGAGAAAGTTAGTTATGTCAATCTTAATAGTAACCATGTTTTGATAATTTTGTCGAATTGAAATATTAAAAGGCAAAAACTAAAAACTAGAATATCCGCTTGAATTATGAGCTGATAAATAAAATCATAATTTGATCAAATACTCTATATTTTAGAGGCCTATTGCCATAACACAACTATATTCTTTTCCATGTTCTTAATTACAATCTCTGCTGCTTTTCTCCCCCTCTCTTCCTACCCGTGTCTCTATCTCTCACCCTAGCTCATTCTCATAGACATACCAACACACAGACACACACAATGGCGAAACTTGGAGAAAAGTTTGAGGGGGCCAACTTAAATTTCTAAAAGATTTAGAGGCTTAAACGAAAATTTTCAAAAAATTTGAGGGTTTAACTAAAATTTTTAATAATTTTGAGAGATTTAACAAATAAAATTTAAGACTTTGAGAGGAAATTTAATTGAAAATATTCAAAATTTTAAAGCTTAACATGAATTTTTAAAAATCTTGAGGGGACCAAATTAAAATTTTCAAAAATTGTAGGGGCAAAATTTAAATTTTCCAAAATATTTTTTGGGGGACATGTCCCTTCAAGGATCTGCCCCTGGACACACACATATATCTCCCCTCTTTTAATTGTAAAGCTTCTAACGCGCAAGGTTCTTCAGAAGAAAAGACAAAGTCTAGGACGAAGGTATTGCAAATATGCCACCATGAATTAGCTTTAAGTGTTTATTTCAAGTAAATATGTTCATAAAGACAGTTTTAATTGGATGGTTTTTCTTGTTTCCAGGCACAAAAAAGACTTTCAACAAAAAAATACCCCAAACCTAGTGAGATACTGTACGCAAGGAAACAAGTTTAGAAGTATTACAATCTGATGTAACACCTGATAAAGATAATGGTACTTTCCTTCTGACAATGAGGGAAGCTGTAGTGCTAATTCTATGGTCCAGACAAGTACTGAGCTGTATAGAAACAGTGAGAAAGATACCCCTGAAGTTCCTTTGCCCGAGCCATTGGATACCGATGCGGTTAAACATGGTGTTGATCAGGAAGAATTATCTGTAATTGTCAGCAATGCAGAAAATTCGTTATCAACTTCAAATGGGGAGCTTCTCAATGAGAATGCATTTGATGTTCATGTTGAGCACCCTCCATCATTTGCAGCCAAAGATATTGAGGTTTTCAGTGAAGATCATTTAATTGATGGCGGCCAAGATACTGAATCCCAAACTGCAGATGTC
This sequence comes from Hibiscus mutabilis, assembly GCA_019671005.1. Taxonomy (NCBI): domain Eukaryota; kingdom Viridiplantae; phylum Streptophyta; class Magnoliopsida; order Malvales; family Malvaceae; genus Hibiscus; species Hibiscus mutabilis. The sequence goes on along the minus strand of CM033753.1, from coordinate 20,836,193 downwards.
CCTTCAAAGACTGAACAAGAGAAGTCGCAACATGCAGTTGCTGATTCACATGTTAACTCTGAAGCTGAGTTGAAAGAAGATGTTAAAATTGGAACTCCTGTGAATCGAAAGAAACCTCAAGAGCAAAATGCTGGCACTCCTCCAAAAATGGTCCAGGACCAACTGGCAAATACACTCAAATCTGAAATTGTAGTTGATGCTTGAATCTTCTCATGTTGCATCCTTTTTAAAGTCTTTTTCGCTAGTCCTTTGGTTTTCACCCAGGCTCAAGAACTGCTTAAAACCACCAATTCTACTGGTCAATCAAAAGAGGCAAGACTAGGCTTGGGTATGCTCTCTGAATGTATTGAATTGAATGTTACTCTTATGTACTACCTATAGAAAATAAGAGCTCGGTATATGTGAGTGGGATGGTAAATGGAGTGTCCCCAACAAAATTTTGCTATGAATCAGAATAAGCCGTGCCCTTGGGATGAAGTCATCATATCTGTTTCTTTTCCTTGAATCTGTTAATGGGTTCTATAAGCATCTAATTTTTATCAACATTCTTTTAGTTCATCATCTTTGCGGCCATCCATCTATTAGGCGGAAACTTGAGAATATTTCTCTTAAATTGCTGGGAAGAATGTTCTCTTTTAAAATCTCTCATAAAAAGAGTAACCCTTGAAAGGAACCAGCCTTGCAAATGAGTGAATGTTTTTGGGCCTCGTAAGTAGCCACTCACAGATGAGATATTTTGGCAAAATTTGGATGATAATCCAATTGAAAAAAATGGAAAATAGGGTACACTGAACCATATTTTGAAATTTAGGTCATTTTGAACAATGCACATGGCCTCCTGCCATGTGCACATGGCGTTTTGATTGTGTGTAATCGTTATTCGGCTCAGGAGCCATTGCTCCTCGGATGATTAAAGCCGGTTGCAGGACACCACCTCTAGGAGGCATTGTGCCTTTGCATGCCATGCATGGCAAGATGCTGCAGGCCGGACGCTGCAGCATCTTGCTTTAGTTAAATCAATTGCAGGATGCCACCTGTAGGTGGCGTTGTCCATGTGCTGCATGCATGCAAACACCAACTTTCACGTGAAAGCTGGTCCATCTTTCCTATTATTTTTTTAAAATTTTGTTGTATATATATAAACATGATGAGGAGAAGGGGAATGTATACGACTTGGTAAAAAAATTGAGAGAAAAAATTAGTAGAGTTCGAGTGATAATTGAGTAATCATTTTGTTAAAAATATATTCGAAGACGGTAAGGTTGTTGAAGTATATTTATTTGTAATTCTTCTCGGTTTCTCAAAAGTAAGTAAGTATTTTTTTTAATTAATATGTTGTCTTTTTTAAATTAGAGGAGCTTGTAGATTTTTTTTTGTGTGATTAAAGATATATTTGAATGATAATTACTTTTTATTATTGAAGGATTTAGAGTACATTTACACGGTTTCTTGTCTAATCCGGTAAGTATTTTGTTTTTTTTAAGATATATTTTTGAAGTTAATACATTTTTTGGTTGTATATATATTCGAATGATATTTGTTTTGCATATTTATTTAAAAATGACATCTGGAGGAGTTTTATTGTACCGTGACCGTGAACACATTTCGCCCCATATTCATGAAAAGCAAGTAAGTAATTTAAATTTATTATGTCATGTATAAAATGAAATAGTTTATTATAATAAATTAATTATAGGGTGTGGAGCATATCATTCGTCATCGAGGAATGAAGATTAAGGAACTTTCCGACCGCATAATTTATTTTTTACAGCTCGCCAGTTTTTATAATGCTTCATTTCTCCGTGAATTTAAGATTGTCCCCGGTTTGATTATTAGATTGATAGAACAGTAGAGATCAGAGACTCACACATTTCATTTTCTATTTGGCGAATGTACAATAACTCTGGAAGATGTAGCTATATAGTTTGGTGTCCCAATAAATGAGAATCCGTTGATTGGACAAAACAACTATAATGTATTTGAGTTTTGCAGCCAGTACCTCGGCAAAATTCCTCCCAAGGCATGTGTGAACGATTTACGTGTGAGAATTTCATGGGTGTAGAACGAATTTATTGTAACAGAGGGATCTACTCGCCAAGAACTTATGTATGCAGCTCGAGCATTGGTGGGATATTGATGCCAGATACATCTGGTAATCTGGTTCACACACAATATTTGCCGATGTTGGATGATTTTAACACCGTTGGGAAATATAGCTGGGGATCTGCAATATTGGCATTCTTATACCATGAGATGTGCAAGGCCGCAATTATGATTGGTGAGAAGAAGACGTCAGATATGGGAGGATGTCAAATCTTGTTGCAGTCGTCGGCGTGGTACAGACTGCCTTATCTAACGCCTATTGTGGAAGTACCCGTACCCATGCAGTTTCCACTTGCTGGAAGGTAATATTGTGATTACAGTTGTCATATGAATATATTTTATTAATCTAATATTTATCAACAATGACTTAAAAATATAAGTTCAATATCTTTGCAGATGGAGACATAAGTTGAGGAATGCAGGGGTGGTGCACAACAATGTGAGAGATATAAGACTAAAGATCCAAACAATAGGAAAAAAATCAAATACCATAATATTATTTTTAAATTATTTTTTTGACTTTTTATTTTTTAAATTAATATGTTTGTGTATGTATGTGCATTAATATTTGTGTTTTACAGCTTATTTGGCTGCCGTACGCGAATCCAACAATCAAGGTTTGGATACCAGAAAGTGTGGTTGAATGTAGAACATTCTAGGGTGCAGTTGTGCCTTTAATTCATTTTTATATTATTGAATACCATTGTGGTGATAGAGTGTTGCGGCAATTCAACTTTCATCAACCTATTCTTAGAGCTCCACCTGATAGCGAACATATACATACTGCTTCTAGAGGTAGATTCGATGCGAATTGGATTATTAAGTAAGCCAATTTTCTTTCACGGTGGGAGGAAAGATATATGCGTTGGATTGAAGATTTGAGTCCAATTGAAGCCAATGATTTTGAATTTAATACATAGTACTATTCGTGGTTTTCGAAAAATGGAAAACCATTCTTAGTATCTGTTGAAGCTGCAAATAACTCGCTTGAAGATCCGCGGTGCTCAAAACACGTACACTTTTATAATACCCGTATTTTGTCTAGGACATATACTATAAATAAGGCCAAAACAATAAATAAATAGAAAATAAATAAATCAATAAAATCAGTCTATATAGTCCAAGTGTCCAATTACATTCTAAAAAATCCCAAAGCCTAAATACAAATCTTATAGCCCATTGATAAAGCCCAAGTTTCCAATTTACAATCACTTCCTGCTCAAAATTAGTGCAACACAGTCCAACAAACACAAAAATTCAGATATCCAGACTTCCCGCCCATAAAGTGCCACGTTGCAGTCCCTGGTTGGCATGTTCCCATTTCACCAGGATTCTGGTTTTGTTGACATCAGCAAATCAGGTCCTATAAATAACATAAGAGTGTGTGTGTGTCAGTTTCAATAATTACAGTCATTAATTAGATACCATATAATAATAATAATAATAATAATAATAATAATAATGGAGAGAGAAGTTACCTTTCTTGGAAGTTGAGCCAATACAGTAGCCGAACCGATCGGGGAGTCGAATCACCGTTGAAAGCTGAACTGTCAGGGAAATAGAACCGCCGTGGGAGTCAAAAGGCTACCAGAGCCACCATGGCCACCGCATCAGAGGTATATCCCTCTTTTTCTTCATTCCTGCAAAATAAGGAAAACATCAGTTTAGATTTGTGCATACAAGTCAAAAATATAAACTGAAAATGTAAAGGGAAGGTAGTTCTTATCTGCGGTGGCTGGGATGTTTAAGGCCAGAGTTGAAAATGGTCAGGATGGGTAGATAGCTCTAGGTGGTCGAAGATGGGTGACCCAGTTAGATCGGGCTTAGATTTAGGTTTTAAGGCTCGAAATTGAGAAATTTAGAATTTTAAGGTTTTGGTCACGGCGGCGGATGGTGGCCGAAAATCGCCCTAAGGCGACTGACGATCGCCTACGGTGGCTGGGGTTCGAACCCTGGTGAACTTCATCCGAACTCAAGGGTTTTTGATCCATTTTGGATATATTTTTCTGGGTTAATGTGTTTGTAAGAGAGAGTTCGAGAGAGAGTTTGAGAGAGGTGAGAGAGTGGGCTGATATGAAAATGAGGGTTTAGGCTAAAACATAAACTTTTATAGGCTTTTCAAAATGACACCGTTTTGGTGCCGGGTCAAAGCCAAGGTCCACGTGTTTTTGAGCGGGCTGGGTATAACCTGCGTACTTTAATCTGGATATCATTTGGTTTTGGCCCAAAGTTTTACCCCTCATTCAATTTAGTCCCTATTCCCTTTGAATTGTCCCCTAGGTTTTGTAATATGTTAAATTTGATCCCTATTTCCCCTTAATTGACCTCAACAGTTTGCATTTCTTTCCAATTGGGTCCCTTGGTTTTGTAATTGGATATTAAGGCTTTGTAATCTTTGTATTTTAGTCACCATTTTAATAAAAGCCATTTCAGTTTCTAATTGTTTCAATTTAGCCATTTATTTGTTTATTTAATTAAAAGTAATTATGTTATTTGTTTGGATGCATATTTTAAATTAGGCATATAGAATTCAATGTTAGACAATTAAATACACTAAATTTAATTAATTATTAGAGCCTTTAGATTAGGTTCTCTAATTAGGATTCAATAATTAAAGTGAGTAAAAAATTGTAGTAATTAAATGTATATTAAATATAAACTTTAAAATTCAAATTTGGATCATGTTCCATTGTTTACAATGGGGTGTTATCTCAACATGGATTTTAATGAATATATTTAATATATATTTACACTTATAATTGAATATCAATTTAGTTCTTTAATTGAAATTAAATAACTAATTAGAATACATTGTAGTTAATTAAATGTATATTAAATAGAATCTTTGGGGCTCAAATTTGGATGATGTTCCATTGTTTACAATGGGGTGTTATCTCAACATTTGCTTTAAAGGTGTATATTTAATATACATTTCCACTTATAATATTGATTTAGTTAATTATTAGAACCTTAATTAGGTTAGCACTTTAATTAATTAGAAAGATTAATTGATTAGGAATATTATTAATTTAAAGACTTTAAATATATGGAAGGTGTTCAAGCAAATGTCATTTTCTCATGAAAGCCATTAAATTAATTAATATTCATAGTATAAATAATTAATTAATTAGAACCATTTTAGATTAGTACTTAAAATGAACAAGACGATAAAAGGTCATTCATTTAAAACCTTTTATGTTGGAATTTATTTTTTTAATATGAATAGGGGTGCTACTTAACGTGGTGTTTTTAATCTCATATTCGAACAAAATGAATTTCCTTATAAAAGGATATATGCATTTGGAATGTAAAATTCATTTATTAATTATGGGATGAATTAAATTCAAATAATTATTCAAAATGTCAAAATGCCACGTAAAATTAAGGTACCGATAACGGGCGTTTGTGGGGTGCTAATCCTTCTCACACGTAACCGACTCCCGAACCCTATTTTTAAGAGAGAATCTATGGTTTGTTTTTATGGTGTCCGGTCTACCTCGAAGTGATCGGTGGCGACTCCAAAATGTTTTTTTAAAAATAAATAAAGAAAATCCAATTTAATATGAAAAAATTAAATTTTCAAGAGCAAATTAAAAATGGCCAAAAGCCCTAATTTTCCAAAAATCGATCGTCAGGCTATTTTTACACATCCGATTTCAAAAATGGTCGCGACAGTTTGGCGACTCCGCTGGGGAATTAAAAAATCTAGAGTCAAGCCTAATTAATTTTACGTGGCATTTTGGCATTTTAGGACAATAATTTGAATTTATTTTTTTCTATAATTATTGGATGAATTTTTAGAAAGAATGGAGATAGCTTTTTCTTGTGTGATATAAACTGTCATTCATGCAAAGCCTTTTACCCGAGCTTTTCTCCCTTAAGTGGGAGTGGGGCATGATCCTACGTGAGTTATTCAGCTCCGTGATCGAAATTTTGTCTTCCTTCCGGTATACCAACCTTATACACCGTGAGGTCACGCCTCCGCTATAAGGGGCCGTATACTCCTGAATCGATGTTTTGCTGTAGTCCAGTAATGACAGTTCGGGTACCCAGAGTCTAGATCGAAACCCATATGCTGTAATAGAAACCTACCCCATTAGAGCCAGACAGGGACCTAGGACAGGGTGTTGCTGATTTAAATACACTTCTCTAGTTATCTTTTTTGTGCATAATGTAATTTGTTCTCTGGTTATTTTTACGCAATATAAATTGTTTTATTTTACAACAATTATTTTGCTTACAGTATTATTTCACCATACCGACACAGTTTTTTTTGTGTTTTGTTATATATCATTACATTGCATTTATGAGAGGTATCGATTTGAGGATTAGTCTAGTAGGCAGTGGACATAAGAGCTGAATGGTCTGATAGACAAGTGTAGGATAATATGTCACCGTGGGTATGATTTGAGAAGACCCAATACAAGAACGAAGACAATATCTGTAGAGTCCAGATGTCATTAATGCAAGGTGGTACCAGAAATTCCTAAGCATAATCCAGGTTTTCCATAACCAAGTTTAATTTGAGAATCATAGGATGAGGATATGAAGAGTCATTTCCAATCAGATTCATGGGTTATATAATGTTGATGTTAGACAACCAAATGGATCAAGAATCTTTTTGGGCCATGACCCCATTTATGAAGCCTAGTATAATTGTTCGCTTTTTGGGAGAATACATGTGACACCAACAATGGAGAAATACGAGGCATTGCTTCATTGCTCTAGTGGTCAAAAGGACAAGGTTTATACAAGGCTTAACAAAAGATCAAGTTTCAAGATAGAGCCAACGGTAGTTACTGAGATAAATAAGACGCAGTATCTAGAAAAACAATGATAACCAGAGGAAGGATAGAGGACGAATAAATTGAAGGGGCATTCAAGACGAATAAATTAAAGGAACATTCAAGGATTGTTTCTAAACCTAAGGAAGAGTAGAAAACTTTGAACTCAGAGACGATATCCAAGTTTCACAAACGATGAAATTTACCGAAGGATACCATAATCAAGGGATATGCTGATAAAAATGAGGAGCTGAGGAAAGTGGCAGAATCAGAAAACGCAATACAACAATTGAAATATCAGCTTGTAAGTTTCGAAGAAGTACCACAATGAAAGGCAAAATACTAAAAATCAAGCCGAGGCAGTAATCCAGGTTATTCAGAAACAGAGTTATGAAATGATTAACTTTAGGAGCCAAGTACGGGAAATTGCCTTGCACGTGCAAATTTTGTTCGATAAAGTCGTGAACCTACAACAACATTTTGATATTGACACCGAGCTAGGGCAGATGTTGACTCAAAGGCTGAACAAAGTGATCAACAAGAGAGCCGGAGCTAGTGAATATATTGCCTTCTCTTTGTGTTCGACCTTTTGGTTAATGAGTGTTATTCTAATGACTAGTTCTTAAAATCGGTACCTCTACATTCATGCATTACATCATTTAAATATTATGCAAAATAAAAATATTGTATTTTTGTTTAAAATATTATTTTTTAGAAAAAGTAACATTGCATTTTGAGAAGCATGGGTGACAGATTTGTTAAGGTTGAACGGTCTCTAGGGTTGTTGAGGGCCACTTGGATCGAATGAAGAAAAAGGTAGATCAGTCTGAGAGCGAGATGGAATACGAGTTATCACTTTGCTTGGAATCAGAAAGGTCAAGAAAAGAAGGATTCTAGATGAATCAACAAGGATGATCAAGATAGAAATTCATCTCACATAAGGGTTCAGCCTGAAAGGACTCTCTATGCAAAAAAAGAGCAAAAAAAGTAAAAAAAAAAGAGTAAAAAAGTAAAAAAAAAAAGAGTCAAAAAATAGAGAAAAAAATAAGTCAAAAAAAGAAGAAAAAGAAAAGAGAGAAATGAGAATAAAAAGCCAAATAAAAAAGATGAGTAATTTCAGATCAATATAGCCGAGGGCATTTGTAAAGAATCTAGAAGATCTGAGCTTGGATTATGATGAGAGCATTGGAATGCTTGACTCAGAGGAACTGGTGGATTTTGAAAATGCTAAAATGAAGGAAGCCCCGATGGACTGGCATAGAAGGACTGAATGAAGTCAAATTCTAAAATTTAGCCAAAAGTCTTGCTGATCAATGGTTCAGTGACAGTCAGAAGATATAATGATCCTAATAGAGAGAAGGGGCAGAAGTGTCTTTTTTCTAAAATGATGAATACCAAGGTCAATTGAAGATTGTAGTTTGTTCATGAAGGAATCAATTGCAAGAGGAGCAGAATATAGAAACAAGACAAAGAACTAAGGAATTTAGTTAGAAAAAAGAGACAATTATTCCTATCCAATATCAGGTTCAAATTTGTGGCTCTACCCTATCCAAAATCACTTTCAGATAAGGGTCCTATTGAAGTTTTTGGTCTCATCAGGAATGGGTATTTATGTTCCGAAAGTAAAGAGAATAGTTCAATCATATACTATTATTTGCTAAAGTGGTTGAGATAAAAGGAAAATGACTTATGAGAATAACTCGTTGCAGTCTGGGGTTTATTAAAGTCGGAATAGTATTTTGGTTTTTTTCTGGAATATTTTCTTTACCAAAGAATGTTCCAAGATCAGATGATTAAGATGCCCCTGTCAGTGGAAAGTCTAAACTAGAATGGGTCTCATTCATGTTTTTATTGAGAGATATATTTCAAACTGCTCGAAGCTTCTTTATATCATGAGAAATTATCAGAGCCCCATTAATTAAGTTTTCAATATCAAGACTATTGTGAGTTATGATTGAGACATTGAAGATTGCTACATTTTCAAGCTGCAAATTCATAACTTTCTGAAGTGGGAGATTTTGGAAGTTGACACTGAAGATCAGCTATTAAGATATGTAATTTAAGAATTAGTCCCTTGATTAGAAAAATGCAATTGGATTGCTCAGAAAACAAGTACTAAAAATTTCAAGTGAAAAGAGAGAAGGAAGTGAATGAATGCAATGATTGGACTCCCTGAGGGCGTAAGAGGAAAAAACTTATTTTACCCCTAGGCCGGTAAAGAAGATGTCAAGCCCGTCTGCCTATAATTATGATACTGATAATATTTGCAAGTTTCACATAGGGAACCAGGATGTGCTACCAAGAAGTGTAGGCCCTTAATGGAGGAAATCAAGAAGCAGGTTAGTTAGAGATCCAGAATGAATGCTTCCAAGATTGTCGGGAGTTTTGAAGTCTGTCTTGTTCATTTCTATGTATCAAGGGGGTAAAACTTGCAAGAATTGTCTCTGAAATAGTATATGAAATCAACTCTGTTACTTCAAGCCCAAAGATTCTCTTGTATTGCTTCAGAGATGACTTCAAAATGTAAAGCCATGGTTGCAAATGTTTGACCACTCATGGGGAGAATATGACTGAGTATGGGGCAATCATCTTTAATTGATATTTCTTTATCCAGGAAAAATCCCCTATCAGAGGTCATGGTGATAATGATGAAATACTTATATCAACCAGTTCAGGGACTTAGCAAGTTTTGCCACGAAGTTCTGGTGGTTTTGTAAAATTAAAGATGAACTTGATGAAAGTTCAGGAACTTAAAATGTCCAGAGACTTGGAGCATTTGTTCACCCTAAATAATAAAGGTGAGGCAAACTTAATATGGCAAGAGACCAGTGGAGCGACATAGAGGAATTTGACCATTGAAGAATTAAAAAATTTGTCCAAAAAGAATGAGAGCATCAGAGCATGAACAAGAATGGACATGTCTTTGTAATGGTGAAGAAAAATAAAGAATTAACGATAGAAGCGGAGTGACCAAAATTAACTCAGGTTTTCCTTGATTAATGGTCAACAGTGAACCATGGGAGATCTGTCTACAATTTTAGGACTGTTGTAGAGTAATACCCTAAATCATCCCAATTGCTTTTTCCCGTGAGCATTGGGGGTCCTTGGTAAGGGAAGCTATTTCAATTTATTTGTTTATGATGCTTGTTTCTTATATATTTCTCAAATGGCAAATACTTTGCATTCTTTGATTCTTTCAATATTTCATTCATTCTTTGTTATGGGTTAGTTTTGTTCTCCCATACGTATATGTATATATCTTCAACAACATTTTTCTCTCAGGACCCTTGATATTAATCGTAAGAGTGACCTTGAATCAAATCCAGAGATCAAATTCAGAAAATGTGACTTTTTTCTACTTTATTTAGGCCAATGGGAAGACATTAATGAGTGTTCAGGAATCACGAGAAAATCCCAAATACAAATTTTGAGTGAATTACCTCTTAAGCATTGTCGGCTAAGGTCTTTGAATGAAGTGATAACCCAAAACATCTTCCACCTGAAGAAGAATTTTCTTCGAAGATGTCCTAGTATGGGAAGACATTTGGCATTCCTTCATCTCCATTCACAAAGAAAGAAAAATAAGAAAAATATCATTTGTTGTCCCCTTTAAGCCTGATGATTTCTTTTGGATTCAACCCAAACCAATGATCACCCCTACACTGGGGGCAAAGAGGATGAAAGTTTGTTTGCAAGTGAAAAGTGTTCGGTTTTGATCATGCTATGATAGTAATGCCTTGTGAATCATGGGCAAAAAAAACGAAAGTGAATATATCAAGCACAAAATCCAGAAAGGCAAGATGAAGGAATAAGAATACTCTAAATTCATTCAAAAGAAAAGAAAAGAAAAAGAACAGTGGGAATTTGTGTTCAAAAAGTCAACCGAATCAAGCTGAAGCAAAGAAATCACTAAAGTTGAAAAGTGCAAAAGAAAAACAATACATATGTATGAGATCTTTCATTCAAACAAGTCTCTATCCAAAGGAGTAGTGTGAGATAGATTTCAAGGAAAGGAAATGAACTCTAGGGTGAAAACCTAGAAATGGGCAGTCTAGAGCGATCCACAAAAAAGAGAAAAAGAAAAGAGCATTTCATCCGAACATATTTAGATCAGTGCAAAAATGATATTTCACTTGGAAGAAATGATTCTCGGTTTCATCACCCTTAAAGTATTTGTTTGAGCCTATATATCCCCTTCTTTGGTAGCCGTGAGCCATAGCCTGCATTACAAGCCTCAAAAGACCATTTAGACCATATACGGGTATTGGAGCAATGTGAGTTTGTCTTTAGAATATATCCCGCTTATTAGGGTTAACCTTTCTTCAAGGACTTCCAGACTTCTAATGCTTGATTGAGATCAGAAAAAAAGGGAAGGATTGGGCATGGTGAATTACTGAGGTAAAGAGTGCCACCTAAAATGGGATAGAATTAGGTATACGGGAAATGTTTCTCCCAAAAGTTCAATAATTCAAAAGGGGTCACATTGGAGTTGATCTTTGCAATTTGGTTCAAGGGCTCTATTGCACTTGATATTTAGGGGGCCTAATCTTGATTTTTTTTCTCATGTTTGCCACGACTTATCAAATTATTCTAATTTTTCAAATCTAGTAAAATAATATCTTGAGCAATTCGCTTCTTTTCAATAAGCATCTTGCAGATAAATTGATTAGATACAAGAAAAGCAAAAGATTTCGTGGGTGTTATTATGATGTACTAGTCCTTTACGTGCAGGCATAACAGGAGGTGGCCTCGATACTTGTTTAATGATGGAAAGTATGACGAGGAAAAGACACGATTCTGAGTGCCAAAAATATTCAAACGAAAGCTGCAAGAAAGTGACACAAGTGATCCCGGGGCAAAAAAAAGAGAGCATGAGCCATCTTTTAGGAGTAAAGATGCAGCCATATCAATCCGTTGAGGGTTTTTGTTATCCAAAAGCAAGGAAACGAGGTGAATATGAGCAAAGATAATAGTTGAACTCAAGCCAGAGTGGATCAATGTTGCAAAAAGAACTATACAGAACATCACATGCCATTAAAAAAGATCTGCAAGCTGAAACAACAGTGAATTATGATCTCTTTTAGAGCTACGAGAAAGAATTTTGTTAAAAAAAGCTAAATGAAGATATAGCAGAAGCAACTTTCTGAGAAAAAAGTGATCCCTAGTATTTAAATTTTGAGAAATGCATGGTGAGATGTGGCAAAAAAGGGTCCATGTGCATAATCCATGAGGGCAAGGAAAGTTTCATTAGAGTGAACAAAAGAAAACATCATTGCAAAAAAAGAGAAAAAAAATAAGAAAAAGAAGAAAATCGAGGTAAATACCTGAACGGGCACCTTGAGAAGAAAGAAAAAGAAAAAACTAAAGTGAAAAGATGAAAATGCGCTTTAGAGCAAAGATGAAGAGATCCTGAAGATTGAACCTAGGTGTGAGATGGGTTATGCTATCAGTAGAAGGTTTTTTAATGAAAGACGAAGCGAAGAAATTTGGAGCTTCCCTGAAGATGAAATTTTGCCCAAGTGGTCCTCAATTTTGCATATTTTGGCATGCTAATTCAAATCATTTTTGCATATTTTGGCAGGAATTTGCAGATTTAATCAAGGAAAGTCGTGAATCAATTTATAGCTTCAAGTTTTGAAAAAGTTGATCTAAGCAAGAATGAGCAGAGATCTCAGAGAAAAAGTCCAGTTAAGAACAAGTAAAGATCTTGAAGAGGGAGATCCAGTGAGGAATGAACAAAAATCTTGGAGAAATTTAACAAAGAGCGAGCATAGATCTTAGAGAAATAGATCTAACAACGATTTTAGTTGTGGTTATGAGAAAGCAAATGTATTAATTCATGATTTTCTATTTGTAGATGTAGATTAGCAAGGACATTCTATTTACAGAGACAGATTTCTCTAAATATTCTATTTGCAGAGATGAATCTCATGAAATTCTGCAGATTTCTCTAAAATACTCCATTTGCATAGGCAGATTTATCTAAAATATTTCGTTGCAGAGATGGATATCAGGAAGTTCTATTTGCAAAGATGGATTTCAACAAATGTCCCGCTTGCAAAGGTGGATTTTTGCAAGACATTCTGTTTGTATAGGCAGATCTCAAGGCGTTCTGTTTTTAGAGACAAATTTCAACAAATATCCCGCTTACAGAGGTGGAATTCTGCAAGACATTTTATTTATAGAGACAGACATCAACAAGAGGCTCCATTTGTAAAGACAAATTTCCACAAATATCCCGCTTATAGAGATGGATTTCAACAAGACGTTTTGTTTATAAAGGCATATTCCAACAAGATATTCTGTTTGTAGAGACAAATTTCAACAAATATTCCATTTACAGATGCAGATTTCAGTAAGACATGTTGTTTGTAGAGCCATATTCAGCAAGATGTGAAGGGTAGACTTCAGCAAAAGCTCTGATTGTTTGCATAGAAAAGGAAATGCATGATGGCCCTAAATTTTTTGGGTCATCAATAAGTCTTATGGGCATGATATTAAGTCCTTTGGGTTGAAACCTTTGGAAATGATAAGAACTTTTCGAGGGTTGCCAAAATGAGATGGTGGGGCATGTTATTGAAAGATAAGCTTTTGGGTTACTGTTCAAAAAAAAAGAGAAAGGAAAAAGAGAAAAAAATAAAAAAGAAGAAAAAAAGAAAAAAGAGGACAAAAAAGAAAGAACGAAAAAAACAAAACAGGACAAAAAGAAAAAAAGAAAAAGAAAATTTATGCTACTTGATTAAAAGGCTAGATAGATCAACAACGAGCAGATGAGAAAGATGCTTAGTTTAATCAGTCATATACATTCCAAGCACAGAAGAAATTAATTAACAACAAAAGAGAAATAAGAGATGAGATCCTATATGAGCTCCAGATAGAAAGGATTAACTATTCCTCAGAGGAGATGAGAATCAACATTTCTATAATCTAGAGTTCTTAGTGAGAAGAGCTCAACCATAAAAAAATTCAGAGTTCATAATAAGAAGAACTCGCCAAGAAAGATTGAATAGCTCCTAATGAGAAGAGCTCTTTTGTTGATGAATAATGAAGTTCATAATGAGAAGAGCTTACTTATTCGTGCCTTTACATAGATGAGAACCAACAAAATGGAAGAAGTCCTAATGAGAAGAGTTCGCCCCAGAATTCCTAATGAAAATAATTCGCCTAGAAAAGACTGAAGAATTCCTAATGAGAAGAATTCGTCACAAAGATCCTAATGATAAGAGTTCATCCATCAAAGAATGAAGAACTCATAATGAGAAGAGTTTGTCTTTTTGAAAGAATGAAGAATTTCTAATGAGAATAATTCGCCACAAAACTTCTAATGAGAAAAGTTTGTCCAGCAAAGAATAAAGAACTCATAATGAGAAGAGATCATTTTTTTGAAATAATGAGAAGTTCCTAATGAGAAGAGCTTGCTTATTCGACGTCTTCACAGAAAGGCAAACCAATGTTTTTAAGAAGAACGACGAGTTCCTAATGAGAAGAGTTCGCTTGTTCGACACCTTTGTAGAGAGGTAGATAGTATCGCCAAGAGGAATGAATGGGTTCATAATGAGAAGAACTAGTTCAGATTTCGCGATTAGCCTTGACAAAAGAATAATGAGTTCATAATAAGAAGAACTCGTTTGTTTGACGCCTATATATAGAGATGGATTGATTGACAGAAGGATGAAGAATTTCACAATAAGAAGAACAACTTCAAACCTCAGAGGATGAAGAATTTCAAAAGTGGCTCCAAGACTTGGAAGATGAAGAATTTCGTAATGAGAAGAACAGCTTCAGATTTTACAATTTGGCAGAAGGTTGAAGAATTTTGAAATAAGAAGAAAAACTTCAAGCTTTGATAGTTTAGAGGATGGTCAGTGGATTCAGACAAAATCTATGTCTTTTCAGTCTTTGCCCACTTTCTATTCCACAATAATGAGCAAAGAGGGAAAGCTGTAATACCGTATTTTTTTCGGGATATATACTATAAATAAGGCCAAAACAATAAATAAATAGTAAATAAATAAATCAATAAAATCAGTCCATATAGTCCAAGTGTCCAATTACATTCTAAAAAAACCCAAAGCCTAAATACAAATCTTATAGCCTTATAAAGCCCAAGTTTCCAATTTACAATCAATTCCTGTTCAAAATAGTGCAACACAATCCAACAAACACAAAAATTCGGATATCTAGATTTCCCGCCCATAAAGTGCCTCGTTGGAGTCCTTGGTTGGCCTGTTCCCCTTTCACCAGGATTTTGGTTTTGTTGACAACAACAAATCAGGTCCTATAAATAACAGGAGAGAGAGTTTTGTCAGTTTCAATAATTACAGTCATTAATTAGATACCATACAATAATAATAAATAAAATAATAATGAAGAGAGAAGTTACCTTTATCGGAAGTTGAGCCAGCACAGTAGTCGAACCGGCCGAAGAGTTGAATCGCCGTTGAAAACTGAAAAGTCAAGGAAACAGAACCACCATGGGAGTCAAGAGGCTGCCAGAAAAGTCACCGAAGCCACCATGGCTGCTGCATCAGAGGTATATCCCTCATTTTCTTCATTCCTGCAAAATAAAGGAAAAATCAGTTTAGATTTGTACATACAAGTAAAAAATATAAGCTAAAAATGTAAAGGGGATATAGTTCTTATCTGCAGTGGCCGGGATGTTTAAGGCCGCAGTTGAAAAAGGCTGTAATGGGTAGACAACTCTAGGTGGTCGGAGATAGGTGATCCAGTTGGATCAAGCTTAGCTTTAGGTTTTATGGCTCAAAATTGGGAAATTTAGTATTTTATGGTTTTGGTCATGGTAGAGGACGGTGGTCGAAAATCGCCCTAAGACGGTCGGGGTTCGAACCTTGGTTGCTAGAGAACACCCAAGGGTGACCGAAGAACGGCGACTTAAGATTGAGTGGCGGAGTGTGTGGCTGAGCTTTCCCAAAAAATTTGAAGTTCACCCGGTTCTTGAAGAACACGGATGAACTTCATCCGAACTCAAGGGTTTTTGATCTATTTTGGATCTATTTTCTGGGTTAATATGTTTGTAAGAGAGAGAGTTTGAGAGAGGTGAGAGAGTGGGCTGATATGAAAATGAGGGTTTAGGCTAAAAATTAAACTTTTATAGGCTTTTCAAAACGGCACCGTTTTGGTACCGGGTCAAAGCCAGGGTCTGTGCGTTTTTGAGGGGTCCGAGTATAACGCATACTTTAATCTGGATATCATTTGTTTTTGGCCCAAAGTTTTACCCCTCATTCAATTTAGTCCATATTCCCTTTGAATTGTTCCCTAGGTTTTCTAATATGTTCAATTTGATCCATATTTCCCTTTAATTGACCCCAACAGTTTGCATTTCTTTCCAATTAGGTCTCTTGGTTTTGTAATTGGATATTAAGGCTTTGTAATCTTTGTATTTTATTCACCATTTTAATAAAATCCATTTCACTTTCTAATTGTTTGAATTTAGCCATTTATTTGATTATTTAATTAAATGTAATTATGTTATTTGTTTGGATGCATATTTTAAATTAGACATACAGAATTAAATGTTAGAAAATTAAATACACTAATTTAATTAATTATTAGAGCCTTTAGCTTTGGTTCTCTAATTAGGATTCAATAATTAAAGTGAGTAGAAAATTGTTGTAATTAAATGTATATTAAATATAAACTTTAAAATTCAAATTTGGATGATGTTTCATTGCTTACAATGAGGTGTTATCTCAACATGGATTTTAACGAATATATTTAATATATATTTACACTTATAGTTGAATATCAATTTAGTTCTTTAATTGAAATTAAAGAATTAATTAGGATACATTGTAGTTAATTAAATGTATATTAAATAGAATCTTTGGGGTCCCAAATTTGGATGGTGTTCCATTGTTTACAACGGGGTGTTATCTTAACATTGGCTTTAAAGGTGTATATTTAATATACATTTCTACTTATAATATTGACTTAGTTAATTATTAGAACATTAATTAGGTTAGCACTTTAATTAATTAGAAATATTAATTGATTAGGAATATTATTAATTTAAGGTGTTCAAGCAATTGACATTTTCTAATGAAAGCTATTAAATTAATTAATATTTATAGTATAAATAATTAATTAATTAGAACCATTTTAGGTTAGTACTTAAAATGAATAAGACGGTAAAAGGTCATTCATTTAAAACCTTTTATGTTGGAAATTCATTTTTTAAATATGAATAGGGGTGCCACTTAACGGGGTGCTTTTAATCTCATATTCGAACAAAATGAATTTCCTTATAAAAGGATATCTGCATTTAGAATGTAAAATTCATTTATTAATTATGGGATGAATTAAATTTAAATAATTATTCAAAACGCCACGTAAAATTAAGGTACCCATAACGGGCGTTTGTAGGGGTGCTAATCCTTCCCCCACACGTAACCAACTCTCGAACCTAATTTTTAAGAGAGAATCTCCGGTTTGTTTTTACGGTGTCCGGTCTACCTCGAAGTGATCGGTGGAGACTCCAAAATATTTTTTTTAAAAAAATAAATAAAGGAAAAATCCAATTTAATGAGAAAAAACTTAAATTTTTAAGATCAAATTAAAAATGGCCAAAAACTTTAATTTTCCAAAAGATCGATCGTCAGGCTATTTTTACACATCCGATTTCAAAACTGGTCGCGACAACTTTTTATCGGAGTTTGGTCAGAGCTCACAAGAACCAACAGACGAACTAAACTTCGATTGATTTACGGGTTGGCATTCTTCATGGTCTCCGGTGCAATCCTCCCCAGGACATATAAGCAATGGTCTTTGGAAAGAACCAATACAAGGACATTATCCACCATTTGGTCATGTTTCGGAACAGCCACCATTTGGTGACAGCTCATCCTTTTATCAACCATTTGGATTTAGTAATGTTCTAGAACAATCACCAATCAATTTGGAATTTGGTGGCAACTCATCTTCTCAGCCGGATTACAATGATGATGGAGGATACATACAACAATTTAATCAAGAAGATATGTATGGTACACCACCGTCTATGCAATCGATGGATGATCAATTTTTTCAAGATAAGCAGACTCCGAATCAACCACGAAGAATGGTTCAACCCCCTAAATGATACGATCAAAAATCATCCTTACACCGATATGAATTACCGAGAAGGAGGCGAAAATAGGAAAAAAGTAAAAAAAAAATTGTAATATATTTTTAATTCGAAAATATTGTTTGTTTGTATTTGTTTTTGAATTATTTAGTATTTCTATTTAATTTATCCTTGTTTATTTACATTACATTACACAATTTTTTGTATATTTTAATATTTAAATTTGAAATTTAATTTCAATTTAATAGCTAATATATTAATATATTAGACTTTTAGAAATAAAAAATCCTCGAAATCCGAATTCAAATTCAGGTTCAAATTCAAAATAAAATTCAAATTTAATTTAAATACAAATTCATATTCAATTCAAATTCAAATGGAATTGATTGCAAATTTAAAAAAGTAAAAAAAAAGTTTAAAAATTCAAATTCAGATTCAATTATACATAGAATTGGTTGCAAATTCAAATGGAATACATTACGAATTTACATGAACACAAAATTTAGGTAGATGGTCCGGCACGATAGTTAGAAAGATTTGATTTGTTCGGACACTTGTTTCTTGTATGACCTAGTCCCCTGCAAACTGTGTAATGTTTAACTTGAACTCCCCCTCTGTCATTCGGATCATCCATATTCGTATGAATAAGAGTGGAACTCGGTCGACCCTTCAACTTTTTACAAAGCTCTGGATTTGGTAACTATTCTTTGTATATTGGCTCTACCGGCCAATAATCTTGGTTCGAGATCGCATTGAACTGAATTATGTATATATTTGCCATAGTGTGTAGGTTATAACACAGATCTGCAAACCTGTAAGGGTCCATATGAATATGCATACATGTGGCATGTGCGTGAGAGTAGGGGTATCGAAATGCTTGAAATTGACCACAATCACACCATATCCGATGAAGGTTTACAATAAACATTCTTTGCTTACCTTGGACCATAGCTTCGATAGTAAATTATGTACCACTTGGGTCGAATGTTCTGACTTTCATAGCGGTTGCATCCGCTTGAAGAGCTATCATTCGATGTTGTAGGGTTTTAGACCAATTTTGTCCGTTATTTATCCGGGCGTTAACTTCATGCCCTTTTTCGGACCAAATTTTACCCAATCTGAAGTAAGTTTCCCACATAATACTTGCAATTGAGAGATGACGTGTTCTTTTAAGCACCGAGTTTATAGCCTCAGCAAGGTTTGTTGTCATATGGCCGTAACGTCACCCTTAATAATAGGCTTGTGACCATTTTTCCTTGGGGATGTCATTTGCAAACTTAAATACTCGTTCGCCATGTCGCTTCAACCTTCTTATCCTCGCATCGACTTTAGGCTTAACTAGTTCATACCCTATTTTAAAAAAGAAGAGTTAGTTAAATCAAATAAGAAAATATCATAAATCAATTAATAATTTTTATAAAAAACAAATAATAATTTACCTGAGCCTAAAATCTCTCTACGAATCTCATTGTTTCCGAAACTAGTCTTCGCATTTACCACAATATGTCATACACAATATGCAGGATATGTATGCGGAGGAGCCCATAAACCTTTCGGTCTGTTAATTACTGATAAGAGCGTAATCCCTCTATAAAAAATCATACAAATCCCATCTTCTTTTACTATATGGTTGCGTAAATGTGTCAAAAAGAATTTCCATCCATTGTCGTCTTCATTTTCAACTATGGCGAAGGCAATTGGGAATATATTACTATCTTCATCTTGTGCAACAACCACAAGTAATATATGACTATACTTTCTATACAGCCAGGTACCATCGACTTGAATTATGCGTTTGCAGAATAGGAACCCTTCAATGCATGCCTTGAATGCCCAAAACAACTTACTAAATATCCTTTTGCTAGGAATTAGTTCGCCTCGTAAGGTGCACGCCGACATTGTTTCGTACTCTACAATGGTTCCTGGGATAAATATTTGCGTTACTCGTATAAAAGCTGGTAGCTCATTATACGATTTATCCCAATCTCCATACACCTACGTCATCGCGTTTTGCTTTGCCATCCATGCCTTGTAGTAAGATGGAATATATCCAAGCTGATTCCGGATAGATGATACTAACACTGCAATCGAAATCCTTGGTTCCTTTTCAAACAATAATCTAGTGTAGGCACATATTGGATCAGAGTCTAAATTAATGTAGTCCTATGATAATGATATATTTGAACAAGTGTGTTGCTCAATAAACCTTGTCACCTCCCACATCTGACTCATTCGCTTGTATAAAATTCATACCCACCAAGGATATTTGCTCTTCCAATTAATACACTTTACGCAATAGGTTTGTGTATTAGACTCAGCAAGACATGATCTCGTATGGCGTTTGATGCAGTACTCCTTAACTGCCAGCTGAGCATCTTTTTTAGTTTCAAATTGAGCATTCAGTACCAATTTACCATAGTTGGAAGATGATGAAGAACAAATACGCGAGCTTTATGTTTCGGATCTCGCATTATAGTATAGTCCACATCATACATGCGGGCTGGAGGTTCATAAGCTGGATAATGGGTTCTGGTTGCTCGGTATGTGGTTCAACATAACCCCAAACAGGCTGCTCATTTCCCAAGCCAAGCCTAGCGACAGCTGCGGTCCAAACATCATCTTCAACCTCCAGACCATTACCCTCAGTCACATCTATCATAACAACCTCAACATCATCAACATCAAGTAAATGCACGTCATCATCTTCCGTAATAGGCACAATATTTTCTTCATCCTCACTAAAATCATCAAGCGATTCGCCCTAACGACCAACTATGTTTTCAGTGTCACAATATGTTGATGAGCTCATTCTATCTACCTATTAAAAAAGGTCATAGCACTCTTTTGCCACTTGCTAGCACTTGACAAATTATCTTATTAAATTTGTAAATACAAAAACTACATATGTAACAACAACATTAACTATTTAAAAAATAATATACTAGTAAAAATTTTAAAAAATAACAAAAAATTTTATTAACTTCAAAATTATACCTTAAAAAACAAAATACTTATCAGATTAGACGAGAAACCGTGTAAATGTACTCTAAATCCATCAACAATAAAAAGTGATTATCATTCGAATATATCTTTAATCACACAAAAAAATCTACAAACCCCTCTAATTTAAAAAATAACAGATTATTTAGAAAAACAAAATGCTTACTTACATTTGAGAAATCGAGAATATTTATAAATAAATATACTTCAACAACCTTCACCGTCTTCGAATATATTTTTAACAAAATGATTACTCAATTATCACTCGAACTCTACGAATTTTTTCTCTCAATTTTTCTACCAAGTTGTATACATTTTCCTTCTCCTCATCATGCCTACATATATGCAACAAAATTAAAAAATAAAAATAATTAGAAAGAAGGGCCAGCTTTCACGTAAAAGCTGGTGTTTGCATGCATGCAACTGATTTAACTAAAGCGGCATGCTGCAGCGTCCTGCCATGCATGGCATGCACAGGTACAACGCCACCTAAAGGTGGCGTCCTGCAACCGGCTTTAATCATCCAAGGAGCAACGGCTCCTGAGCCGAATAACGATTACACACAGTCAAAACGCCAAATTAGAATGAGCCATTCGAGCTCATGTGCGATGCCAATTACTACGCCGTTGGAGATGTGTTAGAATAGAGGCGTGACAAATTTTTCCATACCATTTATTATGCCAGCCGTACATTAAACGAGGCCCTAGCTTAACTACACAACAATTGAGAAGGAGTTTCTTGCAGTTATCTTTGCGTTTGAAAAATTCAGATCTTACTTGGTGGGTAATAGAGTTGTTGTATACACAGACCATTCAGCACTTAAGTAACTTTTGGCAAAGAAAGATGCCAAACCCAGACTGATTCGACGGACACTATTGTTACAAGAGTTTGACCTCGAGATTTGAAATAAGAAGAAAAGTAAAAATTAGGTAGTTGATCATTTGTCTCGTTTAGAGTAAACCATGAAGATGGCAACATAGCTGCCATTAGAGATAATTTCCCTGATGAACATTTGCTTACGATCACTACTATTCCATGGTATGCTGACGTAGTCAACTACTTGGTCAGCAAAATATGCCACCGAACCTGTCAAGTAATGTAGAAAGTGATTTCTAAGGGATATCCGACAATATTATTGGGATGCGCCATTCTTGTTCAAGCAATATGTCGACCAAATCATTCGTCGTTGTGTGCCAGAGGATAACAACAAAACATCTTTCAGCTTTGCCATGTAGCACCATATAGAAGACACTTTGCTGGAATAAAGACAACAACCAAGGTGTTACAGTCAGGAGTTTTTTGGCCAACACTGTTCAAGGATACCCATTATTTTGCCAAAGCATGCTACAGATGCCAGCATACTAGAAACATCTCTAGTAGACATCAATTGCCACTCCAAAATATTATGCCTGTCGAGCTATTTGATGTGTGACAGATAGACTTTATGGATACTTTGTAACACCCCAGTTTTAAGGCTTAGCAGTTTGGTGGTTTATTAGACGGTCTGGTGGACCGGAGTAGAAATTCGAGTCGGTTTTGGGATCGTATATTTTTTGTGTTGGAAAAATTATGGAAAATGCTTTAAAATCATTATTAATTATTTATTTAATAATGGTGATATCGATTTTGTAAAATGAGTTTTGGAAGATGGACATTTTGGTTAGTGACCAAAATAAAAGTTTCGAAAATTGTAATTTCCTAGTGACTAAAATGAAAAGGGTCAAATACTTAGAGTCTTTAAGGAGCTATTTTACCAATTGGTTTCTGATGATTTTTCCCTTAATTTGACTTATTTTAACACGTGTTTTAATTAGTAATTAAAGAGAATTTTGTTAAAAAGTTAGTTATTACTTTCTAAAACAAAATCACGTCATTTTCTCTCAACTTTTTCTCTCCATTCTCTCCTCAGCCAAACACTCAGGCTTTCATTAAATTTCCATAGGTGAGGTGGTTTCTAACTTGATTTTATTGTTTCGAATTGTTTTATAAAGATTATTTACACAAATCTTACAATAACCTTGTGTTTTCTTAGCTTTTCACCAATCAATTGAGAGAGAAACTTCACAATAGGGGTAAGGTCTGAGATCTCCTCTATTGTATGGTTCTTTACTAAAATTCCCTAGCATTTGTCCTTGTTTTTGTGTTTATAATCTAACTTTGATGATTTTCTATTGTTTAATTGAATTATTTGGGGAAATGAGTTAATTCACGGATTGGATCTGATTTCTAGTAATTAAGGATGCTTTGATTTATATTTTGGATGTTTAATAATGTTGATAAGTGATTTTTATCAATGAAATCCCGAAACTTAAGAATCTTTATTTGTTTAGGTTGTTAGTTTTGAGGTTTTGTGGTGTTTCTGTGGTTGTAAGGTTGCTGGAGGTGGTAGGTTGTTTTGGATCTGTTGTTAGATGTGTTTTGATGATGAAAATGATGTTGGATTGATAGATGTTGGCTAGGTTTTGTATCGAAGTGTTTTGGTTTTGTTTTTGGTTGTTGTGGAAGGTTAGTTGTAAAGGTTTTATGGGAATCCAAGAAGGATTATGGTTGTTGTGTTTAGAATGCATTATGATGCATTAATCATCTATTGTTTTGTGGTAAAAACATGGGAGGTTGATCCGAAAATGATTGGAGAAGCGTTGGAGGCTTCAGATACTTGATTTCTCGTATCGGTGAGTGAAAATGTGGTGTAAAGCGTTTTGATGTTTTGGGAGTTAAGGTAGAGCTTGAAACACTTACCTAGACTCGGAAGTATGTATAAAGTGGTTTTACTCTCTCGGTCGTGCTTGTTCGAATAATTTTATGCACTTGGTTTTAATGTTCATGTACCTATTGGTCAAGCATGTTTTAAAGTATTCGATATACTGTTTTTAAGCATGTTTTGCTAAAGGATGCACATGGTAAGTGATCCTTGTAAGTATGGTTTATACTTGTGTTTTTAAGCATGGTTGTTGCTTTGAAAATGGCGTGGTTTAATGCTTGGTAAAACAGTGAGGTAAATGTTATTTGGTTAATTATATTGGCAAGTGATATGGTTTTAAAATTATTATCGGATATAGTTGGTCGGCCATAGGATTGAATGCACTATAAATAATTCACCTTGGATGTTGAGGGGTTTATACGGCATACCGAATACTCTATCCAAGTACCCTAACGGTTGAGGGGTTATATGGTACCGAAAACTATCGTTAGTGGATTAAGCGTCTAACTGATGATTAGGGTTGGTGTCCCTGTGGGTTGAAAGTGTACCACCGCGATTGTGATTGTATCGCTATTCCGGTTGAGATGGCTTGAAGTGTTGGGTTAACACTTGTTGAATCCGTGTATCCGATGAACTCTTTTGTTAATGGGCTTGTTTAATGATCACTTGTAAGCCAATATAATTGTTAATGTATCATTGAAATGTTTTATGTTGTATAATATGATTTATACATGTTTCTCCTTGAGCTTTTCATTTGGTCGTAATGCATGGGAAGGCTTAAGTAGAGGGTTAGCAATGTGACTTGATGTTGAATAATGATACATGTAGCATATGGTTTAATATGCTGGTTTTAAAGATGTAAAGTGCATGTTTTAAAAGGGCATGATGTTTTTAAAGGATGATGTAAAGTAAATGGTTTTAAATGCATTGATGGTGTTGTTCTGAGCATTCCTCACTAACCTTGTGTGCTTACACTCTATTTGTCCATTAATGCAGAGAAATAAAGTCCCGGAAGGCAGCAAGAAGCAATGGGATCTTGGCAAGACTTGTTTCCAAAGTATGTTAGAGGCTAGACTATAATGAATAAGGGCAATGAGGTACTTGTTGTGTTTTGGGAGATGTTTTGTGGAACTCCTTGTTTGAGCATGTTTCATTAGTTGCTCTTAAGTTGTAAATGGCCTTAAACGTTTGGTTTTGGTGCTGGTTTATCTTTTGATATGTTGGTTGGTTGCATAATAGAGAGTATGCCTATAGATCATCTTTTGACTCATGATGCTATGTTGCGATATTGATCTTGTGAAGCTTGAATGCTTGTAATATGCTTGGCATGTTGGTGTTGTGTTATAAGCATGTGGGAGTGGTTTGGGAATGCTTTTGGGGTGAAAAACCAGAAAATTATAACATTATAGGTCCAGGCGCACCGATACGTTGGGGACGGTATCGGTACGTCTAGACATCATTCGACATGGGGGGATTGGTTCGCGTATGTGAGTACCGGTACGCCTAGGAAATTTTAGCCTGGCGTACCGATATGGGTAAGAGAGTATCGGTTCACGTTCTAGCCTCTGGAATTTCACTTTTTCAACCCAAACCCGTGTATCGATACCCATGTAAGCGTACCGGTACGGATGTTTGAAAATTTAAAAGTTAGGTAAGTTGGTTTTTACGTATGGGCACGGTCATGGTGTATCGGTACAGTGCATTTTATGCGTATCGGTACGGTAACACCAGTACCAATACTCGAGGCTGATTTCTGTTAATGTCAGTTGGGCAGGTTTGCTTTCTTTGCATTTTAGTCCCTGAATCTTGCCAAAGAAATTGTATGTGATAGAATGAATGGATTGGGCTGAAATTTAAGATGAAAGTTTCGAACCAGACTAATTAAAGGTTGGTAACTTAAAAGTGAGTTTAAATCCTACAATTTTCTGTATTTGCAATTTGGTCCCTAAATTGCTAGTGTGATCAATTGGATGTCAAATTGATGCCCGATTAAGCTGGGGTTGCACATGTTGTCTGAATAAACATGTAGGGTTAATAATTGACATCTAAATAAGATAAAAGGAAAAAATGGACCGAG
This sequence comes from Hibiscus mutabilis, assembly GCA_019671005.1. Taxonomy (NCBI): domain Eukaryota; kingdom Viridiplantae; phylum Streptophyta; class Magnoliopsida; order Malvales; family Malvaceae; genus Hibiscus; species Hibiscus mutabilis. The sequence continues at coordinate 20,810,445 of CM033753.1, read as the reverse complement.
TTTTGTTGTATCTCTTCGGTTTGCTACGGCAAACCTAATGTAGTATTCTTGGTTCGGTTGGGCGTCTAGGCCGGGTCGAGGGGGTTACATCCTTTTCCTCCATTATTTGGCAATTTATACATCATTGTGGCAGTAGACTAAGTTTAGAAGTGGTTTGAAGTTGTTGCCCTCCCCACTAACGATGCCAATGCAGTTGCCAAGTTCCTACACAAGCACATCTTTACATGATTTGGTTCCCCCAAAGCCATCATACATGATGAAGATACTCATTTTAAATATCATTTAATCGATGAAGATCTATGCATATACGAAATCCAGTAACAAATTGCTATTGTCTACCATCCTCAAACAAATGGCCATGTAGAAATTTCAAACAAAGAGATCAAGAACATTTTGGAAAAGACTTTGAACCCAAAGGGGAATGACTGGTCGTTGAGGCTAGATGATTCCTTGTGGGCATACAACTTTCAAGACTCAATTAGGAACTTCCCCAAATAGGCTTGTATTTGGAAAGTCATGCCATTTGCTAGTGGAGCTAGAACATCGAGCTTATTGGGCAACCAAGTAGTTGAACATGGATGAAGGGCTGCAGGTAAAAAATGTTTGTTAGACTTGAATGAATTGGATTAGTTCAGCGCACAAGCCTATGAAAATGTCAAGCTTTACAAAGAAAGAACAAAGAGATGGCATGATAACATAATTTTGCCAAGATAGTTTGAAGTAGGGCAAAAAGTGTTGTTGTTCAATTCAAGGCTTAAGTTATTTCCAGGAAAACTCAAATCTAGATGGCCAGTACCATTTGAAGTTGTCAAGCCTTATGCTCATAGAGCAGTAGTATTAATGACTTGAAAACAGGGACAATTTTCAAAGTGAATGGCCAGAGATTGAAGCATTATTTGGAAGAAAGTAAGATGAATGCCAAGGAAATTATTCTCTTGGCAGAGATTTAGTAAAATTTCCCAGCATATTTGGAACCACTTCTTGAAGGCCAACCTTATGCCAACAATGTACAACAATACAGTTTCAGAGGAAAAAATGGCTTTGCTGCATTCGATAATGGTAGAGAGAAAAATCAATGTGGGTCGTTTGATTGTTGATGAGACCTACAAATGTGCCGGCTAGGGTTACATCAGTTTGATTTTTCCTTTATTAATCTCAAAATTTTGCATGATGCATAATATGCTAAAGCTCGACTCAGACAATGTTCAAAAGTGTAAGGGAACCATCACTCCTGCTTTGTGGCAGCAATTGATTGCCAGAGAAGCGAAGGAGAAATGTAAGGAAAAGTCTACTGAGCTGCTGTCTATTGCCAAGATGCCTAAAGGAGAACCTGTCACACCGGTGCCAACTGAAACCTTGGCATTATTTTCCCAGATTTATCAGCGACAAGAACTCATTCTTCAAAAACTAGAGAAGGTTGATGAGCAAATTTTAGTGCTCTAACAATACGTTGGAGCCATAGATCGAGCCCTTAAGATGACCCTCAAGGGCATCGCCATCGATATTTTTTCCATTGTTCCCAGAGTTTATTACACTAGAAGGAATGTCATCTAGCCCATAGTCTATTCATACGCCTACCCAACAATCCGATGCCACTATCCCTATCTCGTCTGTCCAAGTTGAATCTGTCAGAACTGAGACTCCTTAGGAGTCTGAAGAGGAAGTCCCTACCAAAATTGATATGCCACTTGTTGTCTTTACTTCTTCCGCTGCTCTCGTAGCGCCTGTCGCATCTGAGCCGGTGAGGGTCATTGAGGAGGTCCTCTAGGACGTAAAGGCCTCCACTGCTATTTCGAAGCCCACACTTAAAAGAAAGAAGCACATGGCTTTAAGTCGAAGGAGTTTCATCAAGAGAAAAGAACATTCTGAAGGGGATTCCTCTTCCTCTTAACTCTTTTAATTTCATATTTTTCATTTTTATCATGCATTTCATTTGTATATATGTGTTTTCATGCATTGAGGACAATGCACACCTTTGGTTTGGAGGTATGTTGCCTCACATCTTTTGCCATGACATTCATTCATTTTTATATTTTTGTTTGCATTTGGTTTCCATGTAGATTGCCATATAGATTAGGTTTGCACATGCATACCAAATCGTTAAAAAAATTCTGGCACAGCTTAGTTTAGACCTGATAATTTTGCCAACACATTTGCTAACATAGTTAGAGTTTGTAATAGTATGACCTGTCCGATGATGAAATTAGATTTTTTAGTTAGATAAGCCAGCAGATTAGTAATGCCAGGTTGCTCGGCAATTGATCTCTAGCTTAGGGAACTTTAGTCTCACTTAAACACATAGTATGCATTTAGTGCCCAATACAAACTTAGGATTCTTGAAACTGAACTTAGAATAAACGAAAAGATAATAAATAAATATCAAAAAATGCGAGGAAAAAATAAAGAATAAGGCAACAATGTTTTGCCAAAGGCAAGAAAAAAATTTAGACACCCCTCTGCCTTAAAGATAATAAGTAACTTGAGGCTTCGTAGTTTGCTCCCTCTTAGTTCTCAAGCCAAGAAAACTTTAGGGTATGAGTGTGATGGGTAAGCTAGTGACGTAGTTTGGATTAACTTAGGGGTTCGTGGTATGCTATCTCTTACTTTTCACGCCAAACAACATTGTGACGCGAACTCAACTTTAATGCCATAAAAAATAAACCCTTGGTAAAAATGTTCTGCATTTGGATAGTAAAGGTTAGCTAAAGGAGTTGAAGGATACTTGATGTAAATTTCCTGCACTTCACGCACACTTCATGACCCTAGATTAGAGTTATATTGTTGCACCTGAATTTGTTGATCTGTTGGCATTACTGCACTGGGATATCTGAGGATAGAACTAGAGCCAGAATCTTCCTGGTAGCATATGTTGTTAATCAGTACAATTTTTGTTGAGGTACTCTATTTTATTTTTCTGTTCTTATAGTGTTTGGTTGCATTACTTGAGGACAAGCAATGAGTTAGGTTTGGGGGTGTGTTAACTCTTCAAAACTACTATTTTTATGTATATATTGCCATGATATTGTTTGACTTTGAGTACATATTTGTGCATTTAGTTAGTAGATTCATGCATTTGACAGAAGCAGGATAGGAGCAGCGACAGAAGGCCAGAGGAGCAGAAGAGAAATATCGAGTGCTAATGGCAAAAGTAGGACAAGAATTGCCAGGCTTGGTTTGGCAAAAGAACGATGACAATTTTTAGTTTGTTAGTCGTTGGTCAAAAACCCAATCAGCCTTAAAAATTCAAAAAAGAGGATAAGAGGATAACGCGCCTATCTTGGAGCGTAACAAACTTTCAAGATTTAAACTCAATCTAGGGTTTCCACGAGCGCCTATATAAAGGAAGCTCGTCAATGAGACAAGGTGTAAAGCCCCGTTTTTGGGCCTAGGTGTTAGCTAGGTCGGTAGACGGTCCGATGGACGGGATTAGAGGATTCGAGTTGGTTTCAAGATTAATTCAAAATAAATAATTTTAAAAGGGATAAAAATATGGTAAAATCTTTATTTATTATATAAAATATCTTGGTGGAATTAATTTTGGAAAATTGACATTTTGGATAGGTGACCAAAATGTAAAAATGGAAAATCTATTTTCTAGTGACTAAATTGTAAAGGGTCAAAACTTTGGATCTTTAAGGAGATATTTTTTCCCAAAGTCTAATATCAGACTTTCCTCTTTAATCGACTATTTTAAAAGGTTTTAAAAAAGTATAAATAGGCTTGGAGACTTAATTTTATAATTAATTGCATAAACAAACTTTACGTAACTAAATTTTTTCTAAAGGGTTTTCTCTCAAATTCTCTCCAGCCAAACACCATTTCTTCTTCAAAATCTTTAGGTAACATTTTGATTTATTTACTCTTTTTGATTTCAAATGAGTTTCCTATGATTTCTTATTAAAACATTATTGTTTTAATCTTGTTTTCTCATGTAAATCAATCCAGTTAAGGGGAAAGTCAATATTAGAGGTGAGCTTCGTTCTTCTCCTCTAATGAATGGTTCTTTGCTGAAATTCCCAAGTTATTGATCCTTTATATGTGTTTTCTAATGAGTTTTAATGTTATAATGAGGTAAATTGCTCTAATTGAAGTTTAATTGAGAAATTGACAGAATCTCGTAATGATTCTGTTTTGTTGAGTTCTTGATTGGATTAGAACATGATTTTGATGTTTTATAATGTTAATAAGTTGATTTTAACATTGGAATCCCGAAACTAAGTGAATCTCTAATTTTCTATGTTGTTAGTTATGAGTTTTTGAGGAGTTGTGGATGTTTAATGAACGCTGGAGGTATAAGGATGTTGTAAATGTGTTTTTGGATGTTAGCTGATGATAATTGTTGGATTAAACCTTTAGGTTTTGGTTGGGTTAAGTTTGGAAGATGTTTGATATTATTTTCAGTTGTTGTGGAGGGAAATTGGTTAGAGATTGATAATGATTAGTGTGAATTGATGTTGCTGGTTTTATGGATGCATTTTAATGCATTAAATCCTCTGTTATATTATGGTTAAAATAGGGGAAGTTGATCTTCAAGCTTGTGGAAGGGTTTCAGAAACTTTAGAGGAGTAATTTGCATTGGCGAATAAAGCTTTGCGTTGTCGGTGAGTGAGAACGTGGAATTCATCTTTGAATTGGTTTAAAGGTTATTATGGGAGTTTAAATTAAGATTGAAACGCTGGTTTAAACTCGAAAGTAAGTGTGAAAGGAATTCTTTCTTATTTTCGGTTGGCAAAGTTGGTTTTATGCACTTGTTTTTAAATTACATGGTACCTATTGTTTATGCATAGTTTAAAGTATGTTTTATACTATTTTTGATCATATAATGATGATGAATGCATTTTGAAAATTAGTTCATGAAGTATTCTGATATACTTGTTAATGCATGGTTGATGCATTGTAAATGGTTTTGTTGATGTATATAAAAACAGTGAGGTACATGGTTAAATTGAATTATATTGGCAAGTGATGCAGTTTAAAATGTTATCGGATATAGTTGCTCAAACATAGGATTGATAGTGCACAATAAAAATTCGCATTGGATGTTGAGGGGTTTACGTGTACCAAAAACTCCATCCAAGTACCCTAACTGTTGAGGGGTTATATGGCACCGAAAACTCTCGTTAGTGGATTATGCATCTAACGATGATTGGGTTGTGATTGTACCTTGAATTCTGGTTGAGATTGCATGAAGTGTTGAGATGACACTTGTTGAATCCGTGTATCTGATGTAATATTTTGTAAAGTGGAACTTGGTTGATGATCACTTGTAAGCCAAAATAATTGATGATGTATCATGATGATGGATTATGTTGTATAATGTTGGTTTATACATGTTTACTCTTTAAGCCTTGCATATGGGTTATTATGCATGAGAAAGCTTAAATTGAGTGTTGCAAAAGGGATTTTGCTGTTAATCTATGATACATGTTGCATATGGTTTAATATGCATATTTTGGAAATGTTAAGTATATAGTTTTGTAAGACATGATGTTTTGAAAGATGTTTTAAATGAGGTTTTCAAAGTGGTTTGAATAATCGATTTTGAATGCATTGATGATGGTTTATTTCAGAGCACTCTTCACTAAGCCTTGTGTGCTTATGCTTTCTTTTTCCATCAATGCAAAGAATTAAGAGTTGAAGGCAGCGAGCAAGCAAATGGGGATTCCAAGACTTACTCATTTTCAAGTATGGTTTTGCAATAGACTTGTAGTAATAAAGGCAATATGGTAAAATAATGGTTGGGAGGGTTGTTTTGCTAAACTCCCTATTTGTGCAAGTTTTAAATGTTGTTTTGGACTTGTATGAGGATTTATATGCTTGTGAATGGCTTGAAACCATGTTTGAGTATGAAGCATGCCTATAGACGTTTTGATATTCACGTTTTGCATGTTGAGTGTCCTTACATGCTCGAATGATTGTGATAAGTATGCCATTGATATTGTATGATGTCTATATAAGGTTTGGTTATGTTTAGAGTAAGCCAAAGTGTCATATCTTGGACCTAGAGGTTATTACAGCCTTTGTGTACCGGTACGGGTACCTTGGTTTCGATACGCAAGGTCTGGTAAGGCTTAAAGCTGTGAAAATATACAAAAGGTATCGGTACGCCTAGCCACCGTATTGGTACGCTCTTTTGCCACTGAAATTTATGTTTCAAAAATATTTCTTAAGGGATCAGTACGGGGGTGGCTCTGTATTCATACGAGTTTGTCTTATACACCGTATCGATACGTGGTTGCACGTATCAGTATGTAGAGCCATTTTCTTAGTTAGTCTGTATCGATACGGTCATGTCCTTATCAGTACGCAGTGGTATTTCTTTAGTTTCTTGCCTGCTGAAGTTTGAAATTGTGTGTTTTAGTCCATGAATGTTATGTATGCAATTATATGAGTTCGGATGTTTGTTTTAAGCTGGAATTTGACATGTGAGCATGAAACCTGATTAATGAATAATTGGTAACCTGGAATTTGGTTAAGTATTTATAATTTGTGGAAATTATGTTTTGGTCCCCGAAGCGTATGTTTGAGCAATTGAACTCCGTTTGAAATTTGATCGCAATGTTATCGTATCCGCTGTTGCATGTTCACCTTAGGATCTAAATCAATGCATTTAGATAAGATAAAAGAAAAAAATAGACCCGGTTTAGGTTATTAGTTCGGGTTTGCTTCGGCAAACCTAATGTAGCCCTTTTAACTCAATTTCTACTAGGTCGGGTTAAGGTGGTTACACAAGGAGGTTGCATCATGGTGAAGAAAGAGTGTAGAGGGAAAACCGTGATTCGACCAGGCTGTGACCAAGAGCTTTGGATCCATTGAAGGCTACATCGACAGATCTCCTTCTTTGTCCATTTCTCTTAGTCTTTAATTCTGTTATAATGATAGTGATGTTTACAAACGATATTTTGTTGATGGTTTCCCCAACCATAAAATAATTTTCTTAAGTTGCCTGGGATGTTTGCGATGAACGCTTGTTTTTAGGTTTTTAATAATTAATGCCTTGTCATTTTTGTCTATTCTACTAGTGCTTAATTTTTTAAATTCTTTAACAAACGACAGTTGGCACTGCGTGCATATTGTCCCTTAATATCTTAATAGACTTAGGAGATAACAATTAATTGCCAGGTACTAAGGTGAGAAACTTTGACAGAAGACATTCAATTAGATGAGCTTACTTCATAAGTGAGTCTGCCCCTTAGGAGTAAAGATTAGAACTTAGTCAAGTTAATTAATTGATAACATCACTATAGACATATAGGTGTTAAAGATAATTAACTTAGGGTTTTGCCATCGACAGAGGCAATGCGACTTTAAAGTTTTCTCGGCAATAAAACCAAGGTTGAAAGTTATTAATTGTTGTCTTCGCTCGCGTGAAATCCAAGCATCCCGTGCCAACACCAATCCATCATCTTGATTCATTTGTTTGTCAATCTGCGTGATTGTTTCTTTATTTTTCCTTAGTCAATTTTCTTAATCAAAACTCGATCTTGATCACCAATTTACTTAATTCAAATCACAAGTAATTATCATGGCATTAAATTTAGGGACAATCCATGTGGATATGATACTCAGGTTATTGTTGTATTACTTGTTGACCATGTATACTTGCACGCAAAAAGACCTATCTTTGGCATATTTTTACTGGCATATTACGTTAATTCATCAATTGTTTTCCAAGTGTTAGTCAGTCAATAGGCGATGATGAAGATAAAAATTAAATTCGCGATAGGTGGTGGGGATGACATGAATTTGCCTTTGTACCCTCCTCATCCCCACCCGCCTCACATCATCCATACCCGTCCCAATAGATCTTATAATATATTATTATAAATATTATTAAAAATATAATATCAGTTTGGATCATGGTCAAATTTGAGACAATTCATATTGGCTTGTCTTGGGATATTAATGAAAAGTTCAACATATGTGTGTGTGTATATATATATATAATTGAGTTTGAGATTGATTAGATCATTATATAAATATTTTTTAAAATATCAATTTGAATCAGAGTCAACATTAAGATCATATATATTGACTTATCTTGGAATATTTATGTTTATTGGTTTCTTCTTTATTGTTGCTTGTCATTTGACCGCCGTTAAGTTTTCTTTTCTAAGGTTTGTTGTATTCTCCCCAGTCCTCACCATAGGTATGTTAGTCTTTTATTTTTTTAAATTTTATTTTTGGAATATTATATGTTATTTAGATTCTATTGACATTGTTCTTATTTTAAATGTTATTTTTTCATTGTTATTTTCTTTTTAGTTCTTTCGATAAATGATGTATTTTATTTATCCAAGAAGCAGCAAGCTGCTACTAAAAAACTATACAATCAAATGGTAATCAAAGCAACTCTCAATCTGTACAAAGCTTCGCATTTACGTCACTCCCTCTATTTATACTTTTCCTTTGCAATTGTATCTTAACTATGTTTTTAGTTCTTTCTATATTATTTATTTGTTATAACAATGCTATTTTTTGATCCTTTACAATAAACTTTAGATATTTTTATTCCAAAATTTTGTGTCGTAGAAAATTTAATTTCGTATATTATTATTGTTGAGATATTGATTTTGATATAACTTAAAATGAAAAATGTTTTTGGACTTAATCTAATTTGCAAAAATATTTTAAAAGTCCATTAACTTGAAAAATATGTTTGAAAGTTTTTCAAAATGTTTTTGACTTGAACAAATGGTTTCAAAATATCCCAAGAGTCAAAGATAGGCTCCAAGTACCGGTACAGACTTTCTCGTACCGATACCTAGAAGAGCCCATATCGATAAAGCCACACCCATACCGATACACCCTTTATTTCCCTCCAACAGTCAAAATTTCAGTGAGCAAAACGCGTACCGATACGCAAGGGTCCGTACCGATACAGAGGTGTTGTGTAACCCCTTGCTTAAATGTCCAACGACTCTTTCTATTTTAGGTACCTATACTAAAACTCATGTACCGATATCGACGAGCCCATAATTGCATTTATGGCTAAAAATAAAGTCTCCAACGACTCCAATCTAATCCCAATGACTAGTAACGACCACAAACTCATTAGAGGGTTTAAAAGACTCAATCAAGCAACCATGGAATAACAAGAAACCAACTATCAACATTCAATGTTAGAGAAATTATTCTAGTGATTAAATTTGTCATTTTTCTTGTAGAACACACTTGTGAGTTTAATTGTTAAATTTCCTCAAGTGTTAAGTTTTGGTTGTAAGCTTAATTGTGTATCTCAAAGCTTTTATTGTAAGAACACATTTGTCTTATAAGAGTTTTTATTGTTTGCTAATCTTGTTTTATCTTGTAAGAGAGTATCTCAAAGCTTTGGGGTATAAGCTTTGAGGGTTGTAAAGGTTATCTCCTTGAGTCTGAGAAAAAGAAAGACAAATTAGTGAAATTTGTGAAAAATCTTTAGTGTGGATAGCTAAGGTAATGGAGGTTATACATGATTTTACTTATATAATCCTTTTTTGCCTTTATTTTTATTACCATGTCATGTTAATATTATTTTAGTATTGATAAATATTAAACTTAGCTTCCAATAAAAATATGAAAGAAGGTTTATAGTAACCCATTCTTAGTCTAATACTATATAAAATATAATTTTTAAGGGTATCAATTCTTTGCAAAATTTAATTTCAATTTATAAAAAATATTTATAATTTATAGTTTATATAAATGAGGAACATTTTTTTTAATTTTGCATTCAAACGAGCTTTTAGAAGGTTTGGTTTGAAAAACAATTTAAGCAAAAAGCTGGTTGTCTAGCATTGTTCATGTGACAAAAGAATTGAATTGAGTTTAAAAGTTCATTCGAACAGTGAGATTCACTTATTGGCATGATGGTTAAAAATGCTCTTATTGTCCTCATCTTATATGGATTTGAATCTCGACATAAGAATATAATATCAATCTATTTAATAAAAAAATCATTCAAACAATAATATTAAAATTTTCAGAAAACAAAATCTTAGTCAGGACAACGAAGCTTTAACTCAATGGTAAGATTGAGATTCCGGGAACGTTAATATCGTACATCAAATCCTACAATGTATGAACATATCTAAATACGTTTTAATTATTAATTTAATCATGGTTTATAATAAATAATTCATATTTGTATTATTTACGACATTAATTATAACCTCACAAAAAAAACTTAATTAATCAATCCAAATTATTAAATACAAAAAAATCAATTTAAACCTCATAGTAGTTCGAGTGAAAAAGAAAATATTGTTATTTTTAAAAGATTCAAGTTCGAACAATTTATTCGAAAGATACTACTATAAAATTATATCAAACACTAAAAAAAAGTCAATTTAAAATCCGTCATGTGGCCTTATGTAGCATTCACCACTTGCCATAGGAAATTTCATCGAAAATGTGACTTTTTGTTGCTTTACGAACTTTTTTTTTTTCACTTTCGTAGAAACGATATTCATTCATCCAATTAAAGATAACTAGGCAATACATTGTTTTTCTTTAATTTGTACTTGATTAAGTTCTTATTTCAGGAGCAAGTTTGGCTTATGTTCAAGTTTCGTTTCAAATATTGAAAAAGTCGGTAATTTTTATTAATATTTTTTATTTTTATGGGACAAAAACAAGTTTTAAATTTTTCTTTTTTGTTTTTAAATTTTATAATTTTTTAACTTTTTGTATCCAATTTATTATCTAACTAATCCAGATCGAGTACTACAAAGGCCCATTACGGGGCAATCTTCACAACTCAATTTGCTCTATTCACAACGTTAAAATTCAAAGTCTTAATCTTATTTTAGGGATCTACTATCTCATTTCATTAGACCAATTAATTGTTGGTAACCTACTTTTAAGTATGAATTAAAAGTAAGAAACGAATGTCATTGAAATTTTGGGCGTCTATATTAAGTTTTATTATAAGTAAACATGTGTAGGTTTTCTTTACATTTATTTTAATTTATTTATGTTATGTGTGAATTTTATCAAGAATCGCCTAAACCTAGATTTATCCAATAATGTATTGTCTTGATTATGTTATTATGACTAATATTTATTTTCTGTTGAATAGTCTCAAGTTGATTATAAGATAGTATATGTTCATATAAATTCTTAACCCTTTTAGCACACATTTTACCGACAATGTAAATTGAACCTGATTCTCTTAAAATGACTATTTATTTTAATTTATTTATGTTATTATGACTAATATTTTACTTGTACCCTTAAAAAATAACATCTTATAAAAATAAAAGTCGTTGAATTATTTATTAGCAATTGAAACAAGTTTAATAAGATATATGAACACTTTCATGCAATTCATTTCTCCTACTTTAATATTAATTTTTCCAACAGATGTAATATTGTAAAATAATAAACCGTTACTATATTTTATTCAAAAATATTAAAAAGAATACTGAAAAACTTCGCCGACTGAATATAAAATAATTATTACGCATATATTGTGCGGTCAACCGGTGATCTCACGACGGCAGAGAGGGCAAGAATAGATGTTTCCGTTCAAAAGCCAACCGGTAATACAGTTGTGGTGATACACATGGCCGCACGAAACTTGCCTAGCAGCTTCCTCGGATTTTTCGAAACTTTTCATGCAAACCGAACAGCTACCGGCGGCACGATCAACCGTCGGCATGTTGGAAACCAGACCGGTTACTGCTTGTTGCTCGGATTGAGGGTTATCCGGCATCGTTATTGCTTCGTCGAGGTCGAATTGATGAGTGAGATAAGGGATCATTACGGAAGTGTTAGAGTAGCACAATCTTGAATTTGGAAGCCTTCAATCAAGTTGTTGCAAGAACTAGGAGCTCTAGACTCAATCAAGGAAGTTTAGGCAGATCTGAAAATTCAAGAGAAAAGAGAAAGGATTTTCTTGAAATTTTCAGATCCAAGGCTGGAAATTTAAAGAAAGAAAGATGAGATGAAGGATTAGATGATAAGAAATAAGAATACAAATAAAAAGATGAGAAAAGATTAAAAATAAGATAGGTAAAACAAATCTGAAAATTCCAGTTTTGTTTATGGAATTATGGAAGATGGTGTGAAGGTTGAAGATGAAGATGGCTTGCGAATTGTTGATGTTGTTTTGCCCTCGGCACCCTCTTAGACTCAATTATCTAAGCAAGCAACCTCAAGCGGCTCTAACCCACCCTCCTAGACGCGATTATCTAGGCAAGCAAGAGTGTGAAGATGATCTATCTCACAAGAACTCGTCGAACTTATGTTGAAGAAGACTTCGAAGGCACAAGTAATCAGCACTTGCAAAAACAAACTCACTAAATATTTCATAAATCAAAGAAAATCTCCCTTACAATGATGGAGGTTTCATCCTTTTATAGGTGAAGGATAGACAAAGTAATTTAACTTCTACTAAAACAAGGAAAACCTAATCTAATTAAAAATAATAAAATAACAGCCTTTAAACTCCTTATGCTTGTGTGTCAAGGAATAGGGCGATAAGGCAAGTGATAAGTTGACAAGGGCTGGGTGGCTGGTTCCTAAAGTATATAAAACCCTAAAAACATCAATTTAAATGATAATAAATACATTGAGCTAAGTTTAATTCGTCCAAAGCCTTATATTTAAGCTTTTGGGCTGAATTTTACAAAATCTCGTAATAATCCCGTATCTAGTTTTCTGCATGTGCAGTCTTCAGTAAATTGGACGTATCTTGAGTTCCTGATATCTGATTGATGCGTTTCAAGATGCGTTGGAAAGGTAACTGAATGACGGACAATTTGTTAGAAGACAACTTGACTCAGAAATACCTGGATCCTATCCAAAAAATCGTCGCAAGTTGGCTGACTTTCCAGACTTTACAAACAGATTCAATTTCTTGTCCAAGATGCATCGTTTTTGACCTCCTATGTGTGCATTGTTTTGGCTTTTATTATTTGCATCGAACAAATTCAGCTTCTTGTCCAATATTAGTAATTTGACCCCACTCATGCATGTATCATTCCCCCACTCCTCAAAAGGATTCGTCCTCGAATCTAAATCGACAATGAGAGAACAATCATCAACTTCAATTGAAAAGGCTTCTTTGTTGTATGTGGAGTGATCTAATTGAGCTCCTCTCAATGGTTCAACAAAATCCTGAAAAAATAAGACAACACTACTCGAACATTTGTAAGGATTAGTCAAAACAAAATCACTCATCGCGTTCTTTTTCTTGTCTTTTTCTTTTGGGCTTTGTGTGACTTTTACCTCATATGTATTTTCACTCACCAAATTTTGGCCATTAATTTGACTTTTTTCACTTTCGGCCTCTTTACTCTCATTCTTTTGTATCTCACATCTCATATCCCTCTCACAAAATTTATCATCAATGTACAATTTATGTAGAGGAGAAAGTGTTTCTAACGAAATGATAGGACAAGAATCAAATGAAGGGTTAGAATTACACTTACTTTCTTCGTGGGGAGGTGATGAGAGTATAGCAAGTGGACCTACTACTTCACATGAGGGATTAGAAGCATTGTCATCTTGTCTAATGTGTTCAGTATCACTATCCTTTTGTTTGGGAGATGGTTCTTCTCCAATATCAACATTTGCACAAATGCTAGAAGTAGAAGTACGAAGAGAATCATGTGTACGTTCTGGTTTTGGGATGTCTTCATGGTTGGTTGCCTTTGTGTGGTCAATTGATTCAGCCTTTTGTGCTTCCAATCTTTTTCGTTTTATCCTCTCACACTGTTTTTTTGCTTTCGCTATTTCTTCATCTACTTTTTCCAGCTCTATTGTAGCAAGCGAGAGCTTCTGGCCTTGGTGCACAACCGAGTATCCATTTGTATTGATTCGATGGACAGCGCCACGATCATTTTTCCAAGGTCTTCCTAATAGCAAGTGGGTGACTTCCATAGGGACCACGTCACACCATACATCATCACAATAGCTTCCAAGAGTAAAAGAGATTAAACAACGTTCGGTTACCTTCATATCCGGTCCGCTATTAAACCCTTGAAGATGATACAGCTTAGGGTGTTCTTGGCATGGTAGATCGAGTGCATCAACAATGAAGCTACTCACTAAGTTTACACGACTGTCACCATCAATAATTAAAGAACATAGATTACCTTGTATCTTACATCGTGACCGAAAAATATTTATTGGTATACGATAACGAGTGTTGAAAAGAGAATAAAACATCATATTTGCTTTAAGAGTCCAAAGAAAATGTTAGACACCAATAGAATTATAGTTGCAAGGAGAAAGAAGAGTATGCAACTTTTAGTCCTACTAACACAAGGAAACAAGAAGGTGTTAGAAGATGTGTAAGAAGCAATAAAAGCTAAAACAAACGAAAACTAATGGCTAAGAATGAAAGAAAATTAGAAAAACCCCGAAAACCCTAGAATTTTGCAGCAACTTGATCTACTTCGTTCGAGGTGTTCCCGATGTCAAAAAATTCTGAAATTTTTTGTGGTGGCTCCTCCAAAGGTGTAGATCTGATCTGGAAATTTTCAGCTCAAAATTCGCTCGTTTGAATTTGACGAATTTTCCCAAAAATAAAGAACAAATCTAAAAATTCAGATTTGCTTATGGTGGTGGCGTCAATGGAGGAAGCTTGAATATGTTGAGATGTGTGATGAATTGATAGTTGTTGTTTTGTCCTCGGTACCCTCCTAGACTCAATTATCTAAGCAAGCAACCTCAAGCGGCTCTAATCCACCCTCCTAGACGCGATTATCTAGGCAAGCAAGAGTGTGAAGATGATCTCCCTCACAAGAACTCGTCGAACTTATGTTGAAGAAGACTTCGAAGGCACAAGTAATCAGCACTTGAAAAAACAAACTCGCTAAATATTTCATAAATCAAAGAAAATCTCCCTTACAATGATGGAGGCTTCATCCTTTTATAGGTGAAGGATAGACAAAGTAATTTAACTTCTACTAAAACAAGGAAAACCTAATCTAATTAAAAATAATAAAATAACAGCCTTTAAACTCCTTGTGCTTGTGTGGCAAGGAATAGGGTGATAAGGCAAGTGATAAGCTGACAAGGGCTGGGTGGCTGGTTCCTAAAGTATATAAAACCCTAAAAACATCAATTTAAATGATAATAAATACATTGGGCTAAGTTTAATTCGTCCAAAGCCTTATATTTAAGCTTTTGGGCTGAATTTTACAAAATCCCGTAATAATCCCGTATCCAGTTTTCTGCATGCGCAGTCTTCAGTAAATTGAACGTATCTTGGGTTCCTGATATCCGATTGATGCGTTTCAAGATGCGTTGGAAAGGTAACTGAATGACGGACAATTTGTTAGAAGACAACTTGACTCAAAAATGCCTGGATCCCATCCAAAAACTCGTCGCAAGTTGGCTGACTTTCCAGACTTTACAAGCAGATTCAATTTCTTGTCCAAGATGCATCGTTTTTGACCTCCTATGCGTGCATTGTTTTGACTTTTATTGTTTGCATCGAACAAATTCAGCTTCTTGTCCAACATTAGTAATTTGACTCCGCTCATGCATGTATCAGGAAGGGTTTTCCGGCATCAAAATCGCATCGTCGAGGTCGAATTGCTGCGAGGGATAAGGGGTTGCTACAAAATTGTTGTTGCTAGAGACGACAACATGGAACATCGCTGAGCCGAAGAGATATTAGTTTGTGACATGAAAATGCTTTGTCTGTATCTTTATACTAGGAACGGATTTGTGGGACAAATTTGATCTTCTCGAAAAGGTGAGCTTTTTTCCATTAAACCGGACCCACTTTTAGATGTTTTTACATTTTTTTTATTTTTAAATTTTGTAACGACCATACTTTAGAGATTATTTTAAAGCCTATTGAATATTTTCCCTAGAACTTTTCAATTAGTAATTTAAATTTGAATATTTTTTTTATTTCTTTTGGCTTTTAAATTTGTATTTTTTATTAAATTAAATTAACTAACAAAAAAGGTAGTATATATGTTACGCTGACATATGTTATTTACGAATGATAATGTATTGGATTTAGATCGAACTCTATAAAGTCTGAATCTAATCTTATTAACAATCAAACCTTTATATTGATTTATCATAGCCTTATGGTTTTTATTAACAATCAAACCTAGTAACCACACAGCTCTAGATTGTGGATTTTATCATAGCCTTATAGTTTTTATCAGTTATTATATCATCCCGTTGAATTATCCATTCATTATCATGTTTATAAAGTACACATTAGCCATTCTCATTAATTTATCTTATTATCCGACAAGACTCAACCTTATATGCGCCCTTTTCTGTACACAACAAGAGCCTAGATTACCACACAACATCAACGATCCACCTAGGATCTCTATGGGTTTCCATCACACATAGTTTACCCGATATTTACCACGTTATTAGCCCATTATTCTTATTCGGGTTAAAAATTCCATTTCTCAGTTTTAATGTTCATTTTACATCCTAACGGACCCCTAGGGCCCTTTGTCTCGGATAATAGAACCCCCGAACGCAACCTCAAAATTATTGGGCAGATTGCCTAGCGAGTATCGATACTCTAAGGTGCGTATCGGTACTGTCCTCTGTGCATCGGTACTCATCCATGAGTACCGATACGCTAAACATGTTCGAAAGAAATAGACTCCAAGCCGTACGATACGTTACGTGTCGTACCAGTACGCCTCATCGGTACCAGGATCGCCCTGTACCGATCCACCCCAGTACCGGTACTCCCACCTATGCATACCGGTACGCTAGTTAGATTCGAAAGGATTAACCTCAAACCGTACCGATACGCTGCGTGCCGTATCGGTACGTATTATCGGTACTAGGATCGCCCCATACCGATCCCTAACTGTACCTGTACTCTTACCTTGCGTACCGGTACGCTAAGCCCTACCCAGGCAATGTAACAGTGGGTACCGATACGCCCCTTTGCATATCGATATGCCAAAGCACCATTGGAATCCTTATCTTGCAAAGGGTACCGATACACGGGGAGGCGTATCAGTACGCCCCTCACAGCTTGTTTCCCACATTACAAAGGAGTACCGATACGCTACCACCCCGTATCGGTACTCGAACCTAGATTTCAAAACGTGAAGTTCAAAATTTCAGCATTCAACTCTTTAACCCCTATGGTTAAGCCCCAGATCGAACTTACAAGTTGTTGTGAAGGTATTAAGTGGGTTTCTACCAATTTTAAGTCTTAGCAACATCAAATTCACACTTTACCATTAAAGAGGCCAACCAAAGCATATCAAACCATAAACACCCAAATCATGCACAAAGCCTATTTTTATAAGTTGCAGGAATTCAAAGGAGTTAGTGGTGTACTAACCTTGAATTAAAGCTGATAAGAAAGCCCTCAAGGATCCATTCCCGTTCTTTTTCTTCAAGCCCTCACCAAACACCTTCTTCTACCACAACCAACCATTTTTACCTTGGTTGGTAGATCTCTCAAAGCTGAATAGGCTTCCCTTCTTGCCCCAATTGAGATTCTTACACAAACTCTCAAAGATTACACATTTTACTTCAACTTGGGTAGGGAGATGGATATGAGAAAGAGGGAGAAGACAAGGGGACAAAGAAGACTTCACCCTCTAACTTTTCTGCAGAAATTAAAGCCCCCCCATCAGCTCACCTTGTCTCCAATTATGCTTTTACCTATTTGCCTTTCTTACTTCCTCCTTAGCCCATCAACAACCCAACAACCCAAGCCCAAAAGCTTTCTTCCAAGCCCAACAACACATGGAAGCCCATTAAGCTCAACATCTCGGCCCATCATAACCCGAACATTTGACCTAGCGCGTCGGTCCAAGGTCCGAGTCAACGCCCATTGTTGACTTGAGGAATCTGGGTCGTTACAATAGTAGAATAAACATTATTTATACATGAATATAATAATTTCATCCATTACATAGAAAATACATGTATAAATATTCATTAAGTTTTCCTAGCAGTTCAATAATTGTTTTTTTAATTTATAATATTAATAACTTATATTATTTTTGACCTTTTCAATTTATAAAAAAAACATTTCGTGTTAGAAAAAAAATATTTTTTTAAATATAAAAATAATAACACGTCTTTCAAAAAGAGAATAATCATCATATAACAAGCTATATAGCAGCAACAACCGGTGAAGAGAAGTAAAAACTTTTTTTTGTAAAAATATGAAAAAACATTTTTTATCAATAATAATAGGGTAAAACTTTGATACACAGACTGTGTAAACAATGTGTATTTACACTATAAAAACCTAAATTCTAAATCCCTAACCCTAACCTTAACCTTAAAAAACTAAATCTCACACTCTAAAACCTAAACCCTAAATTCTAAATACTAACCTTAAATTCTAAACCCTACAACCTAAACCCCTAAACTTTAAAATTCAAACTAAAATCTTAACCCCTAAAACTAGAATGCTAAAGTTTAAAAAGGAAGAAATGGTTTCTTTGGATACTGTTGTTGCAAGTTTAAAAATATAAAATAAATAATTAAAAGAAGGGGATGGCTGTACTGCTAGCCTCCTCAACCTTTTTAGTGCCGCCGGCGTCTCCTTCATTTATTTACTTCTCTCCGTCCATCTCCGCCTCCGGTCAGTCCTATTACTCTCTTCATCTTTTTCTCTGCTTTCAATTTTTCTTCTCCTTCATCTTACAATCCATGCACAATTTTGATGGATTTTCTTATGGATGTTTCAATTTCACGTTATATAGATTTTCTTTGTTCAAGCTTCGGAAGTAAATCACTTAATGGATGATAACTGCCAAGATTAATAATATCTTTTGTTGTATTTTTTCTATGGAAAAAAGAAAGCCTAATTGTGATTCTTTCCCGACGGTTTCTCTTTGTTCAGAATGTCTTATCACAATGCATTAAGGAAGGCGTTAATTTGTTCCGGTGTTATCTTACATGTAATATAGAGATTTTACTTGATTGCATTTTTTCATATGTTTAGACAAACAATTTTCATATTATTTGGTTGTTTGGTTTGCTTTCTGAGTAGTTTCTTAAATTCAATTGACCGTTCTTAATAATTTTGTTTTGATATCCAAAAATTAGACAGATTTACTGAGTTTGACATCTAGAAGACTTGTTTGGGCAACCAAGGCCCAGTCATTAACGACCATGGCAACTGTAAGTTATTCAGCTGAAAATTTGTGCACTTATTATCTTTCAATTGTATTTTGATAGTGTACTAATTATTTTACTTTGATCCGTGACTAGGAACAGGATGAATATATGGGCAGTGTGAAGGGACAGATAGCAAAACTGTTTGAAGTTTCACTTAAAGTAACTGTTCCTAATGAGCCGGATGTAGAGCCATTGGTAGCTGCATGCAATGGCAAATTTGGTGATTACCAATGGTATGATATATGTTCCTTTATTCCAAAAACATACCATTTACTGTAGATGGTGTTTTCATGTTGTTATGTAATGATAGATTGATTGTTGGTAAAAGTAAGGCTCAATTCAACCTTTTGTATGGACTAGTTTTTGATGCAAACTTTTGAAATTTCTTTGGTGCAGCAACAATGCCATGGGCCTGTGGTCTAAAATAAAAGGGAAGGGTGCTCAATTTCGTGGACCTCCAGCAGTTAGAGAGGTGGGGATGATTTGATAGCGATGGAGCTTGTTTCTTGTATCATATTTTGAATCAATAGATAATCATTACTTTATTCTTGTTTCTTTTGTTAGGCAATCAAGAATAATCTTCCAACCTCTGAAATGATAGAATCATGCTCTGTGGCTGGGCCTGGATTTGTAAACGTAGTATTGTCGAAGAATTGGATGGCTAAGGTGGTTCATATGTTCCACCCTATACTTCTTTTATGTCATTGAGTTACTTCCATGAATAGTTATAATTATCTTTTATTCAGCTTGATTTGGCTTTATGTGTTGTAGCTATTGCACTGGTCTTATAAGATAGCTTGTCTGTTTTCTTGTTTGACAGAGCATTCAGAAGATGCTAGTTGAAGGTATTGATAAATGGGCACCACTTCCGCCAGTTAAAACAGCAGTTGTTGACTTTTCATCTCCTACTATAGCAAAAGAAATGCATGTTCGTCACTTGAGGTCTACAATTATTGGTTACACACTTGCTCGCATGCTTGATTTTCAAAAGTTAAAGTTCTTCGACGAAACCATGTTGGTGACTGGGGGACACAGATTGGTGTTGTTTCTGAATTGTGCATAGAAGGCGCGTGTTCCTGTTTGTGCTCAATAAGGGATTGAGCATTCATCTTATAGTGAAATTTATGTTTAGATCTTTGGTGATGTCAATGATCAAAATGGGCTGTAGTACTTCATCTCATTGTGGTCTCTTGCCTTGCCATATACATAGGCCCTAAATCTGTCTTGCACTTCCACTTGGACTCTGCCAAAGTTAAAGCTGAAAGCTATATATCTTTTTAGCATGTCACATGTTCCCTTTGGTAACATTCTTTTTTATTAACTTTTCTATTTGACTTGCAGTTCGGCTGATTGAGTTTCTTTTTGAAAAGTTTCCGAACTTTGAAGATGCTACTGAAACAGCCATTGGAGATCTACAGGTGAGTGAATGCTGTCTAATTCCTTCCAATTTGAATCTTAAGATGAAGTTTTATAAGCACCATTAGGCAGTAGCATGAACCATTAGGCTGTGCTTTTTTTGTAGGATGATGTGTCAACAATGTATGTTACGTTCGTTAGCTTTTAATGATGCTTTATTCTGAAACTGTTATCTAATTAAGCAAATATCTCTTGAATAATTATTGTAATTGTGCTCTTTTAATTGTTTTAAACTTTTATAAACTATTTACCTTGTAGATGAATTAAACTATACTGGAGCTTAGTAGTAATTTTATTTATCTTTTTATTTCTCCCACAAAAAAAATCAAGTGATTGTTGTAATCCTCACTTGAGTTATTTTGTTAGGCATTTTATAAAGCTTCAAAGCAGAGATTTGATGCTGATCCTGCATTTAAGGAGAGAGCTCAACAGGCAGTGGTGTGCCTTCAGGTAAAATTTTACCTTGTTAAGTATTTTGTCCCCTTTCCTCTCTGATTGCATTTGGGTTCGTGAATACGTGATCTATCTTTCTGCCGTTTGCTATTGCTCTACATAGGGTGGTGAAGACAAGTATCGTAGGGCATGGGCACGGATATGTGAAATAAGCCGGAATGAATTTCATAAGGTTTATCAACGGCTTGGAGTCCATCTAGAGGAAAAGGTGAGTAATATGCCTCAATTCCATGTTGTTGGAGATCTCTTTATTTATGATTTACTTTCAAGTTGTCTTTATATTTTTCATGCTATATAATCATCTTCAACCTACTACAAAATGTAAATTTACATGCTTATTGCCTTACATTCATGTAATCATCAGAAATCTTGCACAAAAGAAATTATACTCAGTTACACAATTTTGCTGTCATTTATAGTGAAGGAATTGTATCTTTTTGCTGAATGCAAGTTTTCAGTAACCTCATTAAATTTGGGAAAACTAGCAAGTTTTATTTGTAGTGCAAGTGATGCTCTGAATTTATGTGCTTCTGGTTATCTCTTTATTTCTAGGGGGAGAGTTTTTATAACCCATACATTCCCGGGGTCATAGAAACCTTGACTAAACAAGGATTAGTTGAGGAAAGTCAGGGGGCTCGTGTGATCTTTATTGAAGGCGTTAATATACCTCCTATTGTGGTGAAGAGCGATGGTGGTTTCAACTATGCATCAACTGATCTAGCTTCCCTTTGGTAAGTTTTCTTCCTGAATATGATGTCAGCCTCTATTGTGGTTTTTCATTTCTTGCGGAATTCGGTCGGACTAGTGTGCAGCCAGAGCTGACTGAAATTAGAATGGCTAAAATTACAAAGTGACAGCTTGTTTGAAGGCTTTAAGAGTGTGTAAACTTTAGATGATTTATTGCCTACTGTTTCCTTCTGCATGTTGATATCATGGTGTACTTTGTTAATGTTAGACCAATTTTCTCCAAGGAGTTTGTGTTGCATAAAGTTTACTGTTTACCTTGTTGATGTTGGGATATATATAAGTCTAGGAATAGGAATTAATCAGCTTTTTCTCCAATGTTTTTACTTGCTACCTGTAGGTATCGCCTCAACGAAGAGAAAGCTGAGTGGATTATATACGTTACTGATGTAGGCCAGCAGCAGCATTTTGATATTTTTTTCAAAGTATGTTCTCAAAGCCTTTTTTGGAATTCTTTTGATGAGTTATCTTTAAAAACCCGTTATTAATGAAGTGAAACTTCTCTTTTTATTCTATTTACTACAAAGAGATTGATGCCTTCTTCTTCTTTGACAGAAACTGCTTTCTGAATACCACAAATTAAGGACCATAAAATGTTATTACACTTTTAACCTCTAGTTTCCGTCAAAATAAAATAACATCTAGTCTCTACTCTCTTGTTCTAGTTCTGACATTATTTTGGTTTACCTTTTAGGCTACCAAACGTGCAGGGTGGCTTCCCCATGGTGATAGTTCATATCCCAAAGCTAGCCATGTTGGTTTTGGCCTTGTTCTTGGAGAAGATGGAAAGCGTTTTCGAACCCGTAACACTGAAGTAGTTCGATTAGTTGATCTACTTGATGAAGCCAAGACTCGAAGTAAAGCAGCACTTATTGAGCGTGGTAAAATATTGAACCTTATATCTGTTGTTACAAATGTTTCTCTGCTCTGCGGTTGCAAAACTATTTACGGTGTTTAACGCAAGTTCTTGCTTTTGTTAAATTTTAGCCTTTCAACCTTCAAACTTCTTATATATGAAATTGCTACTTTGTGTGCTGATCAGGTAAGGTGAAGAATGGACTGAGGAGGAGATTGAGAGTACGGCCGAAGCAGTTGGTTATGGTGCTGTAAAGTAAGCCACTTATTACATATGAGCTTCTTTGTCTAATCCAACTATTATTGCTATTTTCTGGTATTTCCATGTTATTGTTTTCAAATTCATGAATTCTGATTACAGGTATGCTGACTTGAAGAACAACATTGACCAATTACACGTTTAATTTTGACCAGATGCTAAACGATAAGGTGTGTAAACCATTTGATTTGTTTTAGACTGCAGATTTTGTGAAGCTAACTTGTGTGACCATTTTGGTTTTTACTGAACATTTTTATGATGAAGGTTTCGTATGTCTCCTTTTTATTACTTTTCTATGATCATTATTAGCATCTGATTTTCACCTTTCAAAAATTTTAACGTCAGGGCAACACTGCTGTTTATTTGCTGTATGCCCATGCTCTAATCTGTTCAATCATCCGGAGGTCTGGTAAAGACATAGAGGAACTGAAGAATGTATGTTTCCTCAGAATATCTTTCTTTAACTTTTAATTATGTTTGCGCTTCTTACCATGCAATATCGACATGAAAATAAAACATGTTATTTTTTGCGAAAATAATTGAGACTTTATGTAGTTGAGTCTCTTTGAACGCTGAAATGTATATTGCAATGTATCCCTTTGTTTTTAAGTTTTAACAGAAGGGAACATTGATATTGGGGCACAAGGATGAACGTGATTTGGGGCTTCATCTGCTGCAGTTCGCTGAGGTAAGAACTAAAATCCAATTAGCTCCTTGCTTCTTAGCCTGGGCTCAGTTTGACAGATTTTCTCTCTCAGGTTGTCGAAGAGGCCTGTACCAATTTGTTGCCAAATGTTTTGTGCGATTATTTATCTCTATAATTTATCTGAAATCTTCTCAAAGTTTTATAGTAACCCCGAATGCAAGGTATGATCCATGATTAACTATATAGTTTCTTAGTAGAAGTACACCGTTGATTGTCACCTTCCCCTTACGAGACTGTAGAATAAACTAGCTTAGAAGATGGCCATTTCACTGGCAGGCCGTTTTTTTTTTTGGTGGCTGTACTAAAGATATCATGAACAGATGTGTATGCATTTTGCTTTAACTAATTGGCCAGGTTATTGGGTCGGATATGGAAACAAGTCGATTACTGCTGTGTGAAGCAACCGCTGTGGTTATGCGAAAATGCTGCAATCTCCTTGGAATCACACCGATTTACAAGATTTGAGATTTTGGTAGTCTTGAAACCTTATTGAAAAAGGGTTATAAATTCATATATCTCGTTATCTTTGACAATTGTATGCAGATCTCACTCGGTTTGCTTGTGAATTCTTCTTTATGTTCATTCGGATAACCTGGCTTTGCAATTTGAGCATTTCAAAATTTCCTGGAATCTGATTTTCCCCCTCCATTTACAATGGCCAGGTCTGAGCTATGCCATTGCAATTTAAGGATTTTGACAACCTGATGGTATCTCAATGAACCAGTCCAAATAAACTCATATTTCGATAAAATTTTTGTAATAAATATTATTAAACGTATTTAATGGAATACTCCATATAATTGTATATATGGAGTAATTTACATTTTAGGTCACTGAATTTTATGTAAATTGTAATCTTTTAATTTCAATAAATTATATCATTAAACTTATACTATTTGTTGAACTTTTAAATAATTTGTAAGGTAAAAGATGGTTTAGCATGCATACGCGATTTACTTCCTAAATATAATCAACTTTGAGGTTTTATGTCGAGTGACTGTATTTTAAGTTTTTTTTTTCACAACAATAACTTAAAAGAATTTTTTTCATAATCGACTTAATTTATTAATCATAAAAATTAAATGATGAAATTAAAAGTTTGTTAAATAAAAATTAATATTAAATTAAACGATTTAAATTATAAATTACTCTAATTATATAATTAAAAATGTTTCATATTTTATTGGAGGTTGGATTAATGCATCTTATCTAATTTTTAGAGCATTAAGTAGGACATTCCCTTAAAGTATCTCGTAATGTTTCGATCATGAATGCTATTCAATATTAATTCGAATTAGGTATTATAAAAATATATTATAAAGATAATTTTTTAATTTAACTTGTTTTATTCACAATATCAAAAGTCAAATAATCTTACTTAAAGATTCAATGTCCTACTCAGCTAGACAAACATAAGGTTAGTTGTTTATATTATTTATTTACGTCATTATCCTATACACCGATGGTAGAAAATAAATTTTCTACAATCATAGCTAATTAGGGGTTTAAAGTTAGGGTTTAAAGGTTATGAGTTTAGGTGGTAGGGTCTAAAATTTAGGATTTAGAGTTTGGAGTTAGAATTTTAAGATTAAAATTTTAAGTTTTAACTTAAAAATAAGTATACCTGTGCAAAAAAAATTACTCGACAATATATTAAATATTCCCCTTATTTATTTAATTAATATTTATATTCTCTCCTTGTAAGAGAACAGACATACTCAACGGGCAAAAAGAAGCGGAATCGAGATGCTTTCTTAAATGTAACTCATAAAAATATACTACTCAGTCGGCCATAAGTAGACCTGACAAACTTGATCCGAGACTCGAAAATCGAATCGATTTATTTGAATTGAAACTTAAAATCGAATCGAGCGATAACTCAAATTTGATCCGAAATTCGAAATAAACCGAACCGAAACTGAATCGAATTTCAATCGAACCGAACCGATTTTACCCGAACCGAAAGCAACCCGAAATAAAAAAATATTAAAATAAATAAATAAATATGATATTTGAATTGTCGCACAACACACTAAAAAGTCAACCCGATATTGACTCGACCCGGAATCAATCGAAAATCAACCGAACTAAAGTTTTGACCCGATACTCGAACCGAAATCACCATAGACCCGAACTAAAACTGAACCAAACCTGAACCGAACTAAAATTAAACCGAATATAATTAGAACCGAAATAAACTGAACAGAATGACCCATTTGCCCCATCTATCCATAAGTGCTCCCCTTCTCTCACTATCGATCTCCGAAAGAAACCTTTACTATTTTGGTTCGCATTTTGAGACGAAAAAAGACATTGCTGCCTGCCTTGCTTCAATTCTCTAGGAATAAGGACGTTGACAAAAGTTCCCCGACTCATCCAAGTTTAGTAAAATCCAGTAGGATTCAAGTACAAGGGAACAAGATTCTTTGCTTCTCTTTTTTTGAAGAACAATGGCTTCAAGATTCAATCTCGTCTTTGCAGTTTCTTTGTTTCATCTCCTTTTACGTATGCCCTCGTATCTTTCTCTTCACAGTGTTCCAATCTCTGCTTTTCTTTCCCACAACCCTTTTGTTTTTCTTTATCAGCTATACATCTTTGCTTAGATCTTTGTATATTTCAAGCATTAATCTCTGATTTTGAATACCCACATTTCTTTTTATCTAAAAAAAACCTTAGCTTTCTTAGATTCTGCTTGCATTTCATTTTTTCTTGCCTATTTACTCTCTTTCTCATCTGGGTATTCTTAGTTTTGATCACTTCAGCTTTGGGTTATCTGTTTCTGTCTTCATATTGTAAGAAATGTTAAATGTTTGTAGACCATCGTATGCATTAGTAGTATCCAAGCTGTTGTCCTTTTGCATTTAAGATCATGCATGACACCAGATTGTCAATTTTTGGACTCTGTGATATCTCTAGACTATGATAACCTCAAAAATCTGACCTGAAATTTGGTTGCTAATGAAGCTTCTTAATGGATATTAGATTATCTTAGCTTTTAGCTGCTGAAATTTTCATTTTTGTGGTTAGTTGAGGACTTTATCTGATGCCAATTGCTATGGCAGATTTCTGCAGGGGAAGCATAGTTGGAGTTTGCTATGGAAGGAATGCTGATGATCTTCCAACACCTGATAAAGTAGCACAACTGGTAAAACTTCACAACATTAAGTATCTTCGGATTTACGATTCTAATATCCAAGTGTTGAAGGCCTTTGCAAAAACCGGTGTTGAACTTATGGTTGGAGTTCCGAGTTCCGCCTTGTTAGCATTCTCCCAGTTCCAATCGAATGCAGATTCATGGCTTAAGAACAGCATCCTCCCGTACTACCCCCGGCCACAAAGGTCACATACATAGCTGTAGGTCTTGAAGTCACTGAGAGCCCCGGTAATGCCTCTGACTTGGTTGTACCTGCAATGCAAAATGTCCTAACAGCATTGAAAAAGGCTGGTTTGCATAAGAGGATCAAAGTTTCGAGTACACATTCTCTAGGGGTTTTGTCCCGATCGTTCCCACCTTCTGCCGGGGCTTTCAACAGCAACCATGCATTTTTCTTGAAACCGATGTTGGAATTCCTGGCTGAGAATCAGTCACCTTTTATGATCGACTTGTATCCTTAGTATGCTTTTAGAGACTCTCCGAAAAAAATCTCTTTGGATTATGCGTTGTTCGAGTCATCCTTAGAAGTCATAGATCCGAACACCGGTCTACTTTACACAAACATGTTCGATGCGCAGATAGATGCCCTTTATTTTGCGCTGATGGCTCTAAATTTCAAAACAATTAAGGTTATGGTCACGGAAACTGGCTGGCCTTCCAAAGGTTCACCGAAGGAGAAAGCAGCAACTCCAGCCAATGCCCAGACATATAACACCAATCTAATTCGTCATGTTATCAATCGCACTTGCACTCCTGCCAAGCCCGGTGAAGATTTAGATGTCTATATTTTCTCATTGTTTAATGAGAACAGGAAGCCCAGATTGGAATTGGAGAGAAACTGGGGCATATTCTATCCTGATAAGACAAATGTGTTTAACCTCGACTTCACTGGAAAAGGCACCATCGATACAACAAATAGCGCAAATGATACCAATTCAAACAGAACAACATGGTGCATTGCTTCTAGTAAGGCTTCTGAGCTGGATTTGCAGAGTGCTATAGATTGGGCTTGTGGTCCCGGGAATGTGGATTGCTCCGCCATTCAGCCTAGCCAACTGTGTTTTGAACCGGATAATCTAGTTTCTCACGCCTCCTTTGCGTTCAACAGTTACTACCAGCAAAATGGGGCCACCGATGTCGCATGCAGTTTTGGAGGAAATGGGGCCAAAGTTGACAAGGATCCTAGTAAGTATTATTTTCTACAAAATCTGATTAAAAGACTGCATTGCACATGTTATCCATCCCGATTATGTTGACTGAGCTGGCTGGGAGATGTTATTCCTAGTTTCAGTGAACTCTTTCGTACCGTGCTTTGATTAACAAACAACATGCTTGCTCGATATGCCTGATGGCAGGACAATTTTATCTGTTTGTCGATTCAAGTTTATGGTTCCAAATTTGGTTCTAGGATGATCTTCCTTGCCAAGAAAGTAATTCTTTTATCATATATACAGGCTATGACAATTGCATCTATACGACCGCCGGAGGGTAAGCTTATATATATATATATATATAGCTTATATATATATATATATATACCGAATACATTTTCACACCGATTTCCAGTGTTACATCTCATTACAGTCCGGTTTTCGTCACCAGATCTTTCTCAACACTCCCAACGTTGATTGTACAGAAGTTTTTGTGATTCCCATGCAGGATCAACAAAACCGCGGCAAGCAACACAACTGCCTTTGCTAGTACATCGTTGTCAACACGCACCGAAGTGTGCTCATGGATTCATAGCTTCCTTCTGATGACTTTAATCACATTTATCTTCAACCCTAAAAATTTGTTGGATGTATTATTCTGAATACGTTGATGTTTTTCTCCGGGTAGGTATTCAGATTGTTTCCATTTATACAAGATCTCATTGTAAATATAAGACAACACATCACTCCACAATCTTGATAGTAACTATCAAACAAAGCATCATACCATAAGCATAACCATCACAAAACCCCAAGCCTTTCAATTCCGAAAAATGTTCCCCTGAATACACATAATAAGACAATGCTCGACACATTTTTTGGGGTATAGAGAAGCCAAGAAGAATCACAACAAATAAGACCACACCAATGAGAACCAATAACCCTGATCAAAGAGATAATTGCCAAGCCTCTCAACGATCATGTTGCACTGGCCGGGCGTCATTGGCTCATCGTAGATTCCGATGATCAAGGTTGGTCTTTTTAACAGTAACACCTCCAGGTCCCTGAAATTAAAATGACAATAACCTTGGAGTATAACAATAACAGAGAACAAAATTTCTGAGACAGGTGGCTGAATAGTTGAGCGGTCTCCGATGTATATCACAAACACACTCCCTAAGGAATATCAATGCACGGAGGCTCGAAATAGCACATGTATACAAATACGTAACATCTAAAACAAGTACGTGCTGAATATGTATAAAACCACAGCATCAATGTTCCTAACTTCAATAGCTAATCCACAATGATATCACTTTGTGTCGTGCTTAAGTTCTGCATAAGTTTGAAAGTGAAGTTTTGGGTTTTCACCAATAAAAGTTCAGGCAACAAAGAATGTTCGTTTTATAACTTTCATCGTATCAAAGGTTGAACTAGAATTTACACACTAAACAAAATGTAAAAACATAAAATCGATTTCCATTAAGGATAATGTAAGAGGCTGCATATGCAAATAAGGTTTTTCACTGTTATAAACAAGTGAAACCAATAACAGCTAGAGAGCATCACCTTCTTCCCTCGAATAACAGCTCCGGCTTCACCTTGGATCACCATGCATTTTGTGTCACCAAGGTACAATCCGGTCGGAGCGAGTGATCCAGGTTCAGCAAAGTCATTCATGATGGCATTAATTTCTTCGGGCTCGAACTGAAATAAACATAAAACCGAGAAGCAATATGCACATCCTTGATCAGAAAATAAAAGAGCATCCACTGCTTCAACCCAGAAAACTAGCTTTAAAATTGAAATAAACAGGAGTAACAGTAGTCAAAACATTTCATTCTTTAATTACTTTATTATCATCATCCATAAAGTTGTGGTCATCTGCAGATCCATTAGCCAAACTTCATTTCATTTGGTTTAAATGGCCCCTAATGTTTTCTAAAACTAACAAATATAGACAAATAGAAATAAACCCAGAAATAGTACGGATTCCCAAGCATGAAAGGACAAACTCTGTCAATAATTCATTCAAACAAACTAATAAATCAGAGCAAAAATCCAAACTTTGAAAAACAGACTAAAAAGCACCAAATATAAGTTCATCAAGAGTGAATCAATCCATTGGGAGCAAATCAGATCAGCGAATAAACAATGCAAAAGACAAATCAATGATAAGATTCAGATCCCAAACTCAAAGCAGCATCAATCTTTTTACTCGGAAATCTAAGCAAAGTTAACGAAAAATCAAAAGGGGGAAACAGGAGGAAGATTTGAAGGAAAAGAAAAAACCTGAGGGAAATTGCCGCTCTGGGCCCAAACGCTACCGTCATGGCCGATGATAGCGGCGGCAGAGAGATGGTTTCCTTCGATTTCGCACATCAAGTGATCATCAACGTATGCTAGCCACGACATCTTCTTTCTTCTGTTTCAAAGGGTAAATAAAAATGTTTGACTGCAGATACAAGGTTGAGCTCTGGCACGCAGATGTAGGCATATAGCGTTCAAGTTGAAACAGCGAGATCTCTGCCTCACGATTTTTCGGGCCAAAGTTCATAATAATTTTTTTGGGTAAACTACCTATTGAGTACCTCACCTATGTATGTATTTTTATTTTGGTACCTTAATTAAATTTTTTGACAAAATATCATCTACCGTTACACCTATGTATGTATTTTTATTTTGATACCTTAATTAAATTTTTTGACAAAATAATGTCTAACGCTGCGCCTTTGTTTATTAGGCATTCAACATTCTTCAAGCAGAAGAACACATACACGTAGCTTGTTTCATCTAAAAATTTCTTTGGCTTTTACTCTTTACCTAAAAAATTATCCCAATTCGAGTGGGCTGCCCATTGATCATTAATTCCATATACCAAATTGATCAAGATTATCTATCTGAACTTCCATCACACAATAATTCCATTGGTAAATTACCTAAATTCTCATAAATTATTGTTGCAGCCCATTTTGGTCCGGGCCAATCCCAACTAAATTATTTTATTAAACCCATCAGGCCCGGTACCCATTACATACTAAGCCCAACACCCAAATCCTAGATCTGATTCAAACCCGAATACCCAGTCACCAAATCCAACCCAAACCCGATATTAAAATAACCTAAACTACCAAAATACCCCTAACTCTAAATAACCTAAAACTAAACCAAACCCTAGCCCTCTATCCTTATCACCAGCCGCCGGCCACTTGCATCTGACCGGCCGCAACGCTGCACTGCCACCGCCGTCCAAGCCGTCACCAGATCTGCAAAAAACAGCAAAAAAATTATTAGATTCGAAATAGTTAAACAAGTTGGGAAATTTTATTATTTTTTATGCAAGTTGTAAGATCAAAACGGGTATAAAACCCCATGCATGTAATGTTGTGAGGGAGGGAGTTTTCGAACAAGAAATACAAAAAAATTCCAGATCCAAGTTTTCAAGAACGAAAAAGAAAAGGTATAAACTTTTTTGTTTTGTTTCGAATAGCATACAAATAAAAGAAAAAGAGGAGGTTTTAATCTTACCTCGGTTCAATCTTGAATCGTCGTCGTTCATGTCGATCTCCAAATCTTTGTTGGTCAGTCGAATCTAGGGGTTTTTAATTTTTTAGTATGAAAAGGGGGGAGTTTCAGTGTTTTAGGGTTTGAAAGAAAATGAAAACAGAGAGAAAGTTGGGGAAGGGGAACGGCTGGGATAAAAACAAAGAGAAAATAAGTCTGTTCCGCCTTATCTTTAGGTTATAATTCAAAACTAAATGGTCTAATTACATCATAAGTCCTTTCATTCCAGCAAGCTTGTGGTCCTGCCTTTCCGCAGGGCGTAATCACGCTATTAGTCCCTGTTAAGTTTTCCACCTTTCTGATTTGGTCCCAAATCCCTTTTAACTTTGTCACTTCCATATGGTATATTGTCACTCTTAGTCCCCGATCTTTGTAAATTAATTAATTTTGGTCTTGTATATTATTTAAATTGTTACTATTTTTTATTTTCTTTAATTTCAGCCCTTATTTATATATTCAATGCATTTTATTTTTATTTTATCCGTGTACCTATTTTTATACCTAAGTATATTATAATGTTTATGTAATAAGTATAATATATATAATATATATATACTTATAAGATATATTTATTTATAACTATGTGTAATACGTATAAGATATATAGTTTAAATTACATAATATTTTGTATAGTATGTATATCGTGTATATATATATATTTATATAATATGTGTAATAAATAATATTGATATATTCTAATATTTATTTTATATAATATTTATATAATATGTATATTTATGTAAGATATGTATAAAATATTATTTATGTATTTATGATTGTATATACATATTATATATTTATATTTATATGTATATAAGATATGACTACGATATTATATATTTACTTATAACTAATGTTTATATATAGATATTAATATATATTATGTATTAAATGGTATTTTTTTAATTTTCATTTACCCTAACTTATATTATTTATATTATCTCTATATTATTTAATATTTTATAAATACCATACATAATATATTTTTGGCCCTACTTGTCCCAGTATTTCTATTGGGAGTGTCATCCCGGCCATCCGGGTGTCATATCCTTTGAATATCGTGGATATCGCGGCAAGCTTTGAAGTTTTTCGATATATTTAATTATTTAATTTTTTATATTATTTGTTTTTTATTTATTTTACCTTTTTATTCTAATATTTTATATACATATTTTTATTATTTTTTACGTAATATTTGTCGCATATAGTGTTTAGCTCTTATTGTTCCGGTATTTCTATTGGGAGTGTCATCTCGGCCATCCGAGTGTCATCACCTTTGAATGTCGTGAATAGCAAGGCAGATTTAAACTGTTGTACATGCATTTTGGAAATTAATTATTAAATTAAATCGAATTTTCATTTTCTTTAATAAAAATAATGCGAACCTTTAGGTACCAATTTTGGGCATAGTGGGGGTGCTAATCCTTCCCCACTCGTAACCAACTCTTAACCCATCTCTGGTTATCTTTTCGGTGTCCGATATACCTTATCCAAGCGACCGGTGGCGACTCTATCTTTTTACCATATTTTTTTATCCAAAACACGTGGCTTCCCACCCGAAGAACGGGCCTCCTAAGAAAAGGCCCGGATAAAGAAGGTCGCTACAATTATAAAGTAATTTTATCTTTGTGTAAACAAAATAGATAAGAAAGAAGAAAAATACCTAAATGAAATTCATGGCCACATTAAAGCTTAGCCTTGGATCTGTCACCAGTATGGGAAACCAAATCAAGACAAATCGAGCAGGAGATGACAGAAGATGGAGGAGACGTCAAGGGGTAGTCAATTTGTAGGTTTCAGGTGGACGATAATTGTAATCCCCTCGACCCGACCTAGACGCCCGACCGAACCGAGTGAGCTACATTAGGTTTGTCGAGGCAAACTGGAGAAAGATTACGAAAACTGGTCCATTTTTTCTTTTATCTTGTCTAGATGCATATTATTAATCCTAAGTGATCATGCTTGCAGCGGGTGGAGATACAAAAGAAACGGACATCGAAAAGGCAACCAATTAACAAATATACATTTTAGGGACCAAAATGTAAATCTAAAAAACTATAAGGGCTTACTTAAATTTAGATTTACCAATCCTCAATTACTCAGGTTACAAGCATACATGTCAAGTTTCAGCTTAAAATGATCACCCGAACTCATCCAATTGCATACATAACAACTAGGGACCAAAATATAACTTTAGAAACTATTTTTCAACTTAACAGATGAATCCCCACGATTAATATCAAAACCTTTACAAGTGGTTTCGAAACCTGTACTCTAGTAACCAAATTGGGTATGCTGGTTTCGAAACCTAGGGGCTGGTTTCGAAACCTGCTAACTGGTTTCGAAACCTTCTTGTAGGTTCACAAAATCTGCACATTCAAAACATCTTATAACCTTCCTAAACATATCCAAATTAACTCCAAACATCATTTAACACTCAAAGCATTATATTAAAACAATGTACAAACGTTATATCAACCAAAGACCAGTACGATATAAGAGCATAGGCATTACGGCCACAACGGTAATCCTATAGGCATGCTCCCTAAACCACAAGCAACTCGCATAACAAAATCCAAACATAAGGCAAATAACTACATGGTCAGCAAACCAATACATCCCTAGAATCGATCAAAAACATGTTATCATCATAAAAGCATTAAAACAATCCAACACAAGCTAGATGCAATCCAAGATATCTCCTAGCAACGTCACATACTAGCATGGCACAACCAACATGCTTTTCATACATCAAATGATCATCAATCATAGCATGTCAACCTCAACAAAAACCATGGTAATATGACATTACAAATCCCCCAAAATATGGCGAAAACAATGCCTTATTAATGGAAAGTAACACCGAGTTTCGTACTCAATGACAGTGTACGTCGTGAATCGCCTTTTGCCTTGCCAATGCTGCCCCAGACTCTAGTACTCTGCATCATTTAGAAAATAAAGCGTAAGCACAAATGCTTTGTAATATCCCATTATTGGAATAGTGACAAAACGTAAAGAATCAAAATTTAGTGGTTTTAGTTCAGTGACTAAAATGTAAAGTTTTAAAGTTTGGTGACAAAAGTGAAAAGTTAAGAAAAGTTCAAGGGCCAACATGGTAATTTTCCCAACAATTATTTTTATTCCATAAATAGATAGATCATCTAAGGGTGTGGATTGAATATAAAAACTATGGTTTGATCTGATGTTTCTATTATTGGGAAATTACTATTCAAGTTTAAGTGTAATTCGGGTAATCGTATGAGCTCGGAATTTTATGAAAATTGAAGGAAGTCGTAAAAAGACCCGAAGAGCATAGCATTGAAGTTCTGAATTGTTTTTAAATCAGTTTAGATTCGATTCTACTCAATATTTTGTATAGGTGATGGAATGGCATTTTGGAGAATATAAAGATTCATTGATGGCAAAATGGTCATTTTACCCATACTTTTTAATTATAATTGATTTGATGATAAGTTTGAGTATAGGTGTGGATTTATAATTGGTCATAACCCAAGGGTGAAATGGTCATTTTACTATGAGGAAAGATTTTTATTTTAAATTAAAGATTTAATTGCCATTTGGCATTAATCAAAGAAAGAAGAAAATTTTGGAAACTTTGTTCATCTTTTCTCTCAAAGTGCCGAACCTAAAGGGGTTTAGGTAAGAAATCTTTCAATTCAATTTTTAGCTTGATTTGTTTGATTTTTGGCTAGAGTTATGAAATAAGAAATTGATCTCCTTTAAATTCTCTATCTTTTGACATAAGTTTTGCTTAGTTTCTATGGTTCTAAGTTGAGTTTGATGATTAGGGTGGTTGAAGAACATGTTAAGATTTCATGTTTTAAAGCTTAATCAAGTTGAAAATTAGGGAAAATTTTGCAAAAATTTATTTGATGATGGAAATGATTAGAATGATGTTTTCTAAGTTGAATTATGTGGTTGGATTGAAGAAAACATCATTGTATGACTATTTTGTGAATTTTGTAAATTGGGTGAAATAAGTGAGAAATTTGGAAATATTCAAGAAGCATGGTTATATTGGTTGCTATGATACAAGGATTATTTTAGTATTAAAAATTTTGGATTATTAGATGAAATGTGAAAGTTTCCAAGTTTTAGATTATAAACCATAAGAGAGAGAATTTAGGGTTTAAAGGGAAGTTATCAAACTATTGGTTGTAATGTGTAATTTGAGATGAGATTAAAGTATTGGAAGCATTGTAGTTACAAAGAAGTATTTGGATAAAAATATTAATTTTTCCATATTGGTATGTACATGTATTAGTAAAGGTTGGACATGTACTTAAGGTTGCTTGTGTCATGTATTTAATGTACAAACAGATAACAATCGAGTTCGAGTACAAACGAGTGAAGAAAGAAGATAGAAAGTGCAATCGAGCTTAGTAAGGCTAGTATAAATTATACCTTTGAAAGTGTCAAGGTGATGCTTAGCATGATTTTTATGTCATTCATTATATAATTGACATGTTAAAAATATGTCCAGAATTGAGAATACATGCATGGATCACTACTTATTCATGGAATGTTATTTTACGTATGAATTGCTTAATATGTATATATGTTGCCATGTATGAGATTATGATTGATCTAAAGCCCAAAGTATGAGATAGGAAATTAAAAGTATAGTTGGATATCCATAGAGTCATAAATAGCTGTATAAACATTTTAGCACTCCCAGTAGAGTGCAATTTATTATAAACACTTCAGGTAAAGTGCAAAATAATTAATAATTGTATACTTCGGTAAGTATACAAAAACACTTCGGTGTTAAGCACTTCCAGTAAAGTGCACCTAATATACTATACTCAAGTAAGTATAGGGGGATGACTCGTATACCAAAAATTTCCTTAATTCAATACTTGGGCTAAATGAATTGAAAAACAGGTTAAAAGGGCTTGAAAGCTCGATGATGAATATGGAAACGGTATTGGTAAGAATCAAGGTTATTACCATGTAATATGTTACTATACATATATCATGTCATATATGTTAAAATGCATAAAATGGGAGGTGATCATATGCATTGTTACTATAATATATTGATACCTATGTTAAATTGCATTTGAATTAAATGTTGTTGCCTCACTAAGTATATGCTTAGCGTATGATGACTTTCAAGCGTAGGTTTTAAAGGAGCTTCGAGTGAAGAGTAGCCGAGCATCACTTTCATATTTTTGGAGGTATATCTCCATACTCATAGTAATGTAATGACATCCATCCTTTCTTTTGGAAATGTACTAGATGGCATGTATAATTAGTGGGGTTGTAATAACTTATCACTAAATATGGTTGGTTAATAGTTGTTGAATATGGATGATGAACCTAGTAAGTCCTATTATGGTAATAAATGATAATGGACTAAGTTTTTAGTAAATATGGATTCTAAGATAGAAAGTTTAAAAATCTGCCCAAAAATGTATGCGAATGCAGTGTGTTTGAAAAATCAGCATAAATTCCACAATTGGAATTAGATAGTGAATCTTATATGCATGAACTAAATATTTTGTCTAGTTTCACAAAAAATTAACGGTGACTGATTTCGAGTTGTATGTAAAAAGATATGAATTTTTATTCGAAAGAAGGTCAGAAAACAGGGCAGCAGAATTTCAGTATTTTGGGGCTGTGACGTGAATTTAGGAATTTATTTGAATTTTTTTATAAAGAATTTAGGCTAATAATTTATATGGTTAGAAATACTAATGAATATAGTTTAATTAAAAAATTTCAGAATGAATTTTAAAATGTCTATAAAAATTTCTATAAATTTTTATTCGAAGGAAGGTTAGAAAACAAGGCAGCAGAATTTCAGTATTTTGGGGCTGTGACGTGAATTTAGGAATTTATTTGAATTTTTGTATAATGAATTTAGGCTAATATTTATATGGTTAGAAAGCCTAATGAATCTAGTTTAATTAAAAAAAAATTGGAATAAATTTTCGATGTCTATAAATTTTTGGAATTTCAAGGTGATTCTGATGTTGACCCGATGTCTGCAGATTTCTGGTTAAATGATATTAAAATCATGCTGGATACTATCCGGTGTGATGATCAAGGAAAACTTGAAGGTGTAACATCACTTTTGATGGGATCTGCTCGAATTTGGTGGACCACCATTACTGCTCATATTCCCCGGGAACGAGTTACTTGGGAGTTCTTTTTACAAGAGTTCCGGAACAAGTATATTGGAGATGTTTTCATCGAGGATATGAGGAATCAATTTCTGAGTCTGAAGCAAGAAGGCAGATCAATATATGAGTATGAATGTGAGTTTAATAAGCTTAGCCGGTTTGCTACAGAACTTCTTCCGACTGAGAAGCACAGAGTTACTAGATTTGTGGGAGGTCTAGATCCGAAGTATAAGAAAGTCTTGGTTGCTCTTGATTTGTCTGAATTTCAAGTGGCGGTTAACCGAGCTAACGGAATGGAATGGGTGGAACAAGAAGAAGCTTCTAAGAAGAAAACACAGTCAATTAAGTCACCTGGAGGCCCTAGTGTTTTACCCTGGTCTAAATGGGGTAAAGGTTTTCAGCAGCAAGGATCAGTTGGGTCAATGTCGTCCGTAAAGAAGAATTCTTCTGCAGGTAAATCCAAGCAAGTCCACAATAAAACTAGTGGAAGTAAAGGTGGTGGACTTTTGAATAGACCTGAATGCAAGACTTCTGGAAGAAGACATCCTAGTCGATGTTGGTATGCACCAGAGACAGTGTGCTATCAATGTGGGAAGCCGGGTCATTTCAAACGAGCATGTCCAGAATTACAGGAGAATCAATCGGTGGCTGCTTCTCAGAGAAATTAAGGGAATCGAGGGTGGAATTCCCATCAAGATGCATCGAAAGTTGCATCAAATCTGAAAGGCAAAGCTCCTGCTCGTGTATATAATATCAAGACCACAAAGAGTAAAGATGATCATGATGTGATATCAGGTATGCTTGAACTCTTTAATAGACCTATTTTTGCACTAATTGATCATGGTTCCACTCATTCATATATTAGTTCTAGAATCATACTAGAAAGAAACATTCTAGTAGAACTAATTAAGAGTGAGGTGGTAGCAACCAATCCGTTAGGCCAGAGTGCTAAGGTTAAGAGGATTTCCCGTCAGTGTCCTATTAAAATTCAATAACATCACTGGCTCATATTTGGTGATAAATACTGGAAAGGGATGTTACATTAATTGGTATCAGAGCTATAGGTTTAGTCAATTCTGGATAGAAATTAAGTCTGAAAATGAGTAGGAATTGTATACATGCCACTAGTATGTCATAATTACTGATGATTATGTGTAGATATTCTGATGCTCTATAATTAGTAATGATACTCTATATTAAGAAATTTGTTGCAAATGTGTTCTGTTCAGATGTCGGACCATCAAGGTTCTAAACATGTGTTTGAACAGGAGGTCCCTGTGCAGAGTGAGGGTAACGAAGTAAATCAGAATGTACCTCAGGAGCAATACCAAGGCAGGCACCTGTACAAGGACAACAAGACATGCCTGTTCAGGATCGTGGATTATTCATGCAGACATTAGATGATATCTTAAATAAACCAAAACCAGTATCTGTACCAAGGGAGTTGAGAAAGCTGAAGGCATCGGAATTTCAAGGTGATTCTGATGTTGACCCGATGTCTGCGGGTTTCTGGTTAAATGATATTAAAATCATGCTGGATACTATCCGGTGTGATGATCAAGGAAAACTTAAAGGTGTAACATCACTTTTGATGGGACCTGCTCGAATTTGGTGGACCACTATTACTGCTTAGATTCCCCGGGAATGAGTTACTTGGGAGTTCTTTTTACAAGAGTTCAGGAACAAGTATATTGGAGATGTTTTCATCGAGGATATGAGGAATCAATTTATGAGTTTGAAACAAGCAGGCAAATCAGTATATGAGTATGAATGTGAGTTTAATAAGCTTAGCCAGTTTGCTACAAAACTTCTTCTAACTGAGAAGCACAGAGTTACTAGATTTGTGGGAGGTCTAGATCCGGAGTATAAGAAAGTCTTGGTTGCTCTTGATTTGTCTGAATTTCAAGTGGCGGTTAACCGAGTTAAAGGAATAGAAATGGTGGAACAAGAAGAAGCTTCCGAGAAGAAAACATAGTCAATTAAGTGACCTGGAGGCCCCAGTGTTTTACCCTGGTCTAAACGGGGTAAAGGTTTTCAGCAACAAGGATTAGTTGGGTCGATGTCGTCCGTAAAGAAGAATTCTTCTGCGGGTAAATCCAACCAAGTCCACAATACAACTAGTGGAAGTAAAGGTGATGAACTTTGGAATAGACCTGAATACAAGACTTGTGGAAGAAAACATCCTAGTCGATGTTGGTATGCAGCGGAGATAGTATGCTATCAATGTGGGAAGCCGGGTCATTTCAAACGAGCATGTCTAGAATTACATGAGAATCAATCGGTGGCTGCTTCTTAGAGAAATAAAGGGAATCGAGGGTGGAATTCCCATCAAGGTGCATCGAAAGTTGCATCAAATCTGAAAGGCAAAACTCCTGTTCGTGTATATAATATCAAGACCACAGAGAGTAAAGATGATCCTGATGTGATATCAGGTATGCTTGAACTCTTTAATAGACCTATTTTTGCACTAATTGATCCTGGTTCCACTCATTCATATATTAGTTCTAGAATCATACTAGAAAGATACATTCTAGTAGAACTAATTAAGAGTGAGGTGGTAGCAACCAATCCATTAGGCCAGAGTGCTAAAGTTAAGAGGATTTCCCGTCAGTGTCCTATTAAAATTCAGAATGTGAATTTCCCCACTGACCTTATGGAATTACCGTTTTGTGAGTTCGAAATAATATTGGGGATGGATTGGTTATTTGCATATGATACTGTGGTGGAGTGCCGATTAAAAAGATTAACTTTAATGGCACCAGATGGATCACGAATATTATTCGTGAGGGAGAAGCTGAATCATCGTAGTGATGTTATTTCGGCTGTTGTTGCGAATGAAATGTTGATGGATGGTTGTGAAATAGATCCAACTCCGAAATTGATACCTTGAAGCAGGGAGTGAAAATAGAAGATATACCTACGGTGCGGGAACTCCCAGATGTATTCCCAGAAGAATTACCAGGACTACCTCCAGATAGAGAGGTAGAATTTGGAATTGATGTGTTACCTAGTACAACACCCATATCGATGGCACCATATCGTATGGCACCTACTGAACTCCGGGAACTCAAATCACAACTACAAGAATTGCAGAATCGAGGTTTTATACGACCAAGCATATCACCATGGGGAGTACCTGTATTATTTGTAAAGAAGAAAGATAGATCGATGAGATTGTGTATCAATTATCGTCAAATTAATAAAGTGACGACAAAGAATAAATATCCAATGCCAAGAATTGACGATCTCTTTGATCAATTAAAGGGGACAATAGTGTTCTCTAAGATTGATCTTCGATCGAGCTATCATCAATTGAAGATTAAAGAGCAGGATATTCCAAAGACGGCTTTCAGGACTTGATATGGTCATTATGAATTCGTGGTGATGCCGTTTTGATTAACTAATGCCTCAGCAGCATTTATGTATTTGATGAACCGAATTTTTCAGCCATACCTGGACCAGTTTGTAGTGGTATTCATAGATGATATCCTAGTTTATTCTAAAACCAAGGAGGATCATGATGTTCATCTCAGAATAGTTCTTCAGATTTTGAGGGAGAAGAAATTATATGCCAAATTATCTAAATGTGAGTTTTGGCTTTCTGAGGTGACATTTCTTGGACATATAGTATCGGCTGAAGGAATTCGGGCTGATCCTCAGAAAATTCAAGCTATCATGGAGTGGAAACCTCCTAAAAATGTTGTAGAGGTTAGAAGTTTTCTCGGATTGTTAGGATATTACCGCCGATTCGTGAAAAATTTCTCAATGATTGCTGCATCTATTACCAAATTGCTCAGGAAGAATGTACCTTTTATGTGGACTAAAGAATGTCAAGAAAGCTTTGAAAGATTGAAGAAAATCTTGACAGAAGCTCCGGTGTTAGTTCAACCTGAATCGGGTAAGAATTTTGTGGTGTATATGCATCGCATAATGGTTTGGATTGTGTACTTATGCAAGACG
Source organism: Hibiscus mutabilis (assembly GCA_019671005.1). Classification (NCBI taxonomy): domain Eukaryota; kingdom Viridiplantae; phylum Streptophyta; class Magnoliopsida; order Malvales; family Malvaceae; genus Hibiscus; species Hibiscus mutabilis. The sequence continues at coordinate 20,768,957 of CM033753.1, read as the reverse complement.
GGAAAGTGGTGGCTTATGCTTCTAGGCAACTTAAAACTCATGAGAGGAATTATCCTACTCACGATTTGGAATTAGCTGCGGTTGTCTTTGGTTTAAAAATTAGGCGCCACTTACTTTATATGGTGAAAGATGTTATATATACACAGACCACAAAAGCTTGAAATATCTTTTAACGCAGAAGGAACTGAATCTAAGACAAAGGCGATGGATTGAGCTAATTAAAGATTATGATGCAATTATTGATTATCACCCGGGAAAGGCTAATGTGGTGGCAGACGCACTTAGCCGAAAGATGTTTTCAGCCCTGCGAATATCGAATGCTCAATTATCAATATTGGATGATGATGCTCTACTTGTTGAGCTGAACATCAGGTTTACTTTGATAGACAAAATAAAAGAATCACGGGAAACAAATGAAAATTGTTTAGAGAAAAAGAAGAAAGCTGAAAGGGGAGAATCTTCAGACTTCGAAGTAAAGTCCAATGGATGTTTATATTATAAAGGACGTGCTTATATTCCTGAAGATGATGAATTGAAAAAGGAAATTCTTACAGAAGCATATTATAGTCCTTTAACGATGCACCCGATAGGAAATAAAATGTATCAGGATTTGAAGAGCCGTTTTTGGTGGCTAGGAATGAAAAGAGCTATAACGGAATTCATGTCTTAATGCTTAACTTGTCAGCAAGTTAAAGCAGAACATCAAGTGCCATCAGGGTTACTTCAACCAATTGCTATTCCAGAATGGAAATGGGAAAAAGTAACTATGGACTTTGTAACCAGATTACCATTGACACCAAGTAGGAAAGACTCAATTTGGGTGATCGTGGATCGATTAACCAAATCATCACATTTCCTGTCCGTCAGAACAGATTTCTCTTTGAATAAATATGCAGAGTTGTATATTCGGGAGATTGTTAGATTACATGGAGTTCCTATTTCCATTGTGTCTGACAGAGATCCCAGGTTTACTTCTAGATTCTGGAAAGCACTACAGAAAGCATTGGGTACTCGATTGCATTTTAGTACTGCCTTCCACCCGCAAACTGATAGACAATCAGAGATGACAATTCAGATTTTGGAAGATATGCTAAGAGCGTGTGTCATTGAGTTTGCAGGTTCGTGGGAAAAGTACTTACCATTGGCTGAATTTGCGTATAACAACAGTTATTAGTCAAGTACTAAAATTACACTAAAATTGCACCATATGAAGCTTTATATGGAAGAAAATGCCAGACACCGTTAAATTGGTTTGAGTTAGAAGACCGCAAGATTATCGGGCCTGACTTGATTCAAGAGGTAGAAGAAAGTGTGAAGATAATTCGAGATAATCTAAGGGCAGCTTCCAATAGACAAAAGGCTTATTCAGATTCAAAAAGAAAAGATATTGAATACCAGGTAGGAGACAAGGTATTTTTGAAAATTTTACCATGGAAGAAAATAATGAGATTTGGAAGAAAAGAGAAGCTTAGTCCCAGATTCATTGGTCCATATGAAATCTTGAAAAGAGTTGGACCGGTGGCATATCAATTAGCTTTACCACCAGAAATGAGCAAAATTCATGATGTTTTTCATGTATCGATGCTTCGCAAATATAGGTCGGGTCCTTCCCATGTCATTTCACCTGTGGAAGTTGAGATGCAACCTGATTTGACATTTGAAGAAGAACCAGTAAAAATTCTAGCTCATAGGGTAAAGAAATTGAGAAACAAATCGATTCCATTGGTGAAAGTGCTCTAGAAGAATCACAAAGTGGAAGAAGCCACTTGGGAAACTGAAGAGCGAATGAAACAACAGTACCCACATTTGTTTAATCCAGGTACGTTCTAAAAATTCGAGGACAAATTTTTTTAGGATGAGAGAATTGCAATATCCCATTATTGGAATAGTGACCAAAACTTAAAGAATAAAAAGTTAGTGGTTTTAGTTCAGTGACTAAAACGTAAAGTTTTAAAGTTTGGTGACAAAAGTGAAAAGTTGAGAAAAGTTTAAGGACCAACATGGTAATTTTCTCATTAATTATTTTTATTCCATAAATAGATAGATCATCTAAGGGTGTGGATCGAATATAAAAACTATGGTTTGATCGGATGTTTCTATTATTGGGAAATTACGGTTAAAATTTAAGTGTAATTCAGGTAATCGTATGAGCTCGGAATTTTATGAAAATTCAAGGAAGTCTTAAAAAGACCCTGTTGCGCGTAATAAGTGCTACGCAAATGTGCAAGTATACACGTCGCAAGTTATAGTATAAAAGATATCATCTCCACATGGATTGGTGCTACTTCAAGAATCTAGTCTCTTGCACTGTAAAAGTAAAAACACAAGGATTATAGGAGTTTAACTAATGACTAATCTAGAAAGCAATAAAGTAAAAGAAAAGATGAATTCAAATGAGAGAGAGATAGGCCAGGTTATCGTGAGTTGAGGTGTGATAGCCGATTGGATTGTCTTGGTAAAAGAGTGCATGGGCAACTCAGTTGCCGTGGCAACTTGCACAACGGGGTTGCCTTGGTAACTAATCGATGGTTGTCTGGGCAACTAGTTGGGCAACTACTTGGGCGTCTGGGCAGCAACAGCGTTCTTCAATGGTTTCTTCTTATCCCTAAGTCAAAACTCTAGCTACTTGTGCATGCCTTGATAATACATCCCTGCGTGAATCAAGGGTGAACAACAACCAATCTTGCGCTCCTCTTAGCCGTTGAAATCCTTAACTTATTCCTAAGCTGGATTAATCTTCACCATCATTAGATTGAATAAAGATCATATTCATTCGTTTCTTGAATCTAACTCTCCCGATATTAGATAAATAGATGAAATCACGAGATCCTCTCCCAATTCACTCGCAAACAAGAATAAGAACCAAGAATTAATAAACCTTGAAATAGAAAAGTGCAAACTCTTATTACCTAAACAAAAACCAATAGTTTCTCACAACCACAAAACACAATAACCATAGCCAAATAGATTTAGTTCATGGCTAGGTTCCAAAGAAACACAAGATAAACAATCCCTAGCATGAACCCAATCGAACAAGAAAGAAAAGGATGAAGAAGGAGGCTTGTCGAAATCCTCCTTGCCCTAGATGCTTGTCGAAAATTCTCTCCTCTTGCCCTCCTTGGACTTGTCGAAATTCCCCTCTTGCTCTCCCTCCTGGATTGTCGAAATCTCCTTGCTATTTATAGGGCTAGGCCAAAGTCCTTCTTTGAGGAGGAGTTTAAGTTGGAATTAAATTATCTTTAAAGAATATAATTCTTTATTATAATTGTATTCCTACTAGAACTTCTCCTATCTTCTTGGAACTTAATTTTTCTTTAATCTCTGCATGGCAATCAAATTCCTTTGGGTTTGGGCTTTGCTCCACATCATCTTGGGCTTGTCTAGTCATCAATTTCGACTACCATATCACCTTTACTCTTGTCGACAATTGCCATGGCAACTGGCTCGGCGTCTCCTTCATGCATTGCCCTGGCAACTAGCTCGGCGTCTCCTTCATGCATTGCCCTGGCAACTAGCTCGGCATTGCTTTGGCAAGTGATCCTGCACATACACACACAAAGCACACCAAAGCAGCATCTTTTCCACAAAAACTACCAAGTTATGTAATCAAGCTCAACGATGGAAGGAAACATGGATTAATGCATGAATAGCTAATTATGCAACTAATATGAGCCTAAGTCTAACAATAATATGAGTAAAAAGGGTAAGAAAAATAGTACTTTTGAACACTTATCACACCCCCAAGCTCGAACTATTGCTTGTCCTCAAGCAATGCAAACTCATAATTACCTGCCAAGACTTCAATTTTCACAAACTTAGCTTTGAACTTGATTTCAATTCTCTGAACCAGGGCACAAAGTATGATTGGTTTTTTTATTTTTCGGAAAACTTAGGAGTTACTCGGAATCAAACTATAATGCTTGTGAGTGTGTGCGGAGTTGTGTGCAAGTTGATTTTTCGAATTCTATGCAAACAAGAGGTTTTCAAATTACTTCATTGGGTTCTTTTTAACATGTTTTAGCTAGAGCCAGTTTTGGGCACCTCTAGTGTTTTGTTTTTAGTTTTCATAAGTTAACTTATTCGACTAGAGCCGGTTTCGGGCACCTCTAGAAATTTTTAACACATCCTAGAGCCAGTTTCGAGCACCTCTAGTGATCAATTTTTTAGCACATGCTAGAGCCAATTTCGGGCACCTCTAGCATTCATCCAATTTTTATTCTAATCCCCAATTTGTTAATTATCAACCTAAGTTCACTAGAATTCCTTAAATCAATCAAACTACAACAGTGTTTCATCAAATTTAGCATCATAGTAGAATTCTAAGTTTTTCCATGGTTATCCTAGAATAAAAATTCTATCAATTAAGTGCATTGGCAAAGTCATCATCGAATATTCATCAAATCTAAGCAATTATTGTTCTAATTAAAGGCATGGCAAGCAATTTATGTATCCTAAATGTAATACTTTAAGATGAATGTAACTAAACATGGTAACTACTAATAACAACCCCCCCAAACTCGAGTGAGGCATTGTCCTCAATGCATGCATAAAAATAACGAAAAAATAAAAATAAAAATAAAAATGCATACGAGGACTTACTCCGAGAGTTCATCATCGTAGATGATTAGTTTCCTTTTGGTCGATGTCTTGATTCTCTTGCTTGAACGCGATGGTTGTTTTCTTGTTGCCGAGATGTCTTTAGCTTTGGTTGCCGTGGCATTTTCAGGGTTGGTTGCCGTGGCATCAGCTTGTGCAGGCACGATGTAGGTTGCCGCGGCATCTTCTTCATTGGTTGCCGGGGCAAGGATCTCGTGATAAAATTCCTTAGCATAGTAGTTGTGAGTCTTGTTGTGAAAAAGAAAACAAAGAAAACCTGAAAACTAAAGATAATGAAGAAAAATAAAATATCTCCTAAAAATAAAAATGAAAATAAAAAGAAAAAGAAAGAGAAAATATTGAAAGGAGAGCATGCTCATGCATCTCCTAAGTTGACAACTTCTTTGTTACGTTCCACATGGGCACCATTGTAGTGCTTCAATCTTTGTCCATTAACTTTGAATTCATGGTTGTCAGAGATGGACTTGATTATCACGGCACCATGGGAGAATGGTTTGACGACTTCGAATGGTCCCGAACATCTTGATTTCAGCTTTCCCGGGAAAATTTTTAGCCGAGAATTGAATAGGAGAACTAGTTGCCCTGGCGTGAATTCCCGTGGCAATAGTTTTTTATCGTGCCATCGCTTTGTTTTCTCCTTGTAGATTCGTGCATTGTTATAGGCGAGTGCACGAAATTCTTCTATCTCATTGAGATCCATCAAACGCTTTTGTCCGGTACTTTCCCAATCCATATTCACGGTCTTGATTGCCTAGTACGCCTTGTGCTCGATTTCCACCGGTAGATGACATGTTTTACCATAGACAAGTCGGAAGGGGGACATACCTAAGGGTGTTTTGAATGTAGTGCGATATGCCCAAAGTGCATCATCTAGTCTTAATGACCAATCCTTCCTAGAGGGATTTACAACTTTCTCAAGTATTCCCTTCAACTCTCGGTTGGAAATTTTTGCTTACCCGTTGGTTTGTGGGTGATATGCCGTGGCGATCTTGTGTGATATGCCGAAGCGTTGCAACATCTTGGCAATTAGTCTGTTGTCAAAATGCTTGCCTTTGTCACTGATAATTGCTCTTGGCATCCCAAACCGTGTAAATATGTTTTTCTGCAAGAATCGTTGCACGGTCTTGGAATCATTGTTGGGAACTGCAGCTGCCTCAACCCATTTAGACACGTAGTCGACGGCAAGTAGAATGTAGAGGTTGCCGAATGAAGATGGGAAAGGTCCCATAAAATCGATCCCCCATACATCAAACAATTCCACCTCGATGATGTTCTGGAGCGGCATCTCATGTCGTCTAGAGATATTGCCCGTCCTCTGGCAACGATCACATTGCTTGTAAAAGTCTTGGGCATCTTTGTACAATGTTGGCCAATAAAAACCGGATTGCAACACTTTGGCCGCGGTACGAGTTCCTCCAAAATGTCCTCCATAGGGTGAAGAATTGCATTGCCGGAGTACATTCTGTTGCTCTTCTTTAGGGGCACATCGGCGTATAACCTGATCTGCACATTGTTTAAACAAAAGAGGCTCGTCCCAAAAGTAATGCTTAGCATCATGGCGGAACTGCTTCTTCCCTTGGTGAGTAATGCCGTAAGGAAAAATACCACAAACAAGGAAATTAACTAAATCCGCGTACCAGGGTATTGCCGAGGCATGTGCTGCCGTGGCGACTGCTCCCAAAATTGCCGAGGCGTGCGCGTCAAAGGCTGCTGCGGCATCGAGAGTTGCCGAGGCGTGTGCATCCATGGTTGCCGAGGCGTCGTGGGTTGCCGAGGTGTCTAAGGTTGCCGAGGCGTCGAGGGTTGCCGAGGCAACTAAAATTTGTTCATCCGGGAATGAATCGCATATCTCTAGATCCGCGTCCTCCTCCCTATTGCGTTCCAAACGTGATAAGTGATCGGCCACTTGATTTTCTGTTCCTTTCCTGTCCTTAATTTCAATATCAAATTCTTGTAAAAGTAATATCCAACGAATCAAACGAGGTTTAGCATCCTTTTTAGCAAATAAGTATTTGATTGTCGAATGGTCTGTATGAACAATTACCTTTGTACCAATCAAATAGGATCGGAACTTGTCAAATATGAAAACTACAGCTAGTAACTCTTTCTCCGTTGTTGTGTAATTCACTTGAGCACTATTAAGAGTTTTACTAGCGTAGTATATCACATGGAATGTCTTACCTGTGCGTTGGCCTAGGACTGCTCCTACCGCGAAATAACTTGCATCACACATGAGCTCAAAAGGTAGCATCCAATCTGGTGGAACGATAATGGGTGCCGAGGTAAGCTTTTTCTTTAGGGTTTCGAATGCTTGGGTGCAAGAATCATCAAAATCGAAGATTTTATCCTGTTCAAGCAGATTACACAAGGGTTTAGTGATTTTAGAAAAATTATGAATAAACCTCCTGTAAAAACCTGCATGTCCGAGAAAACTTCGAATTCCTTTAACCGAACTTGGTGGGGGTAATCTCTCGATCATGTCCACCTTGGCTTTGTCTACTTCAATTCCCTTGGATGAAATCTTGTGGCCGAGCACTATTCCTTCATCTACCATAAAATGGCATTTCTCCCAATTGAGGACTAAATCCGTTTCTTCGCTTCTTGCCAACACCCTCTCTAAATTGCCGAGACAGCCGTCGAAGTCATTACCAAAAAGTGAAAAATCATCCATGAAGATCTCAAGGAAGTCTTCGACCATGTCTGAAAAGAGTGCCATCATGCATCTTTGGAAGGTTGCCGAGGCGTTACACAATCCGAACGGCATCCTTCGGAAGGCATAAGTACCATATGGGCATGTGAAGGTTGTCTTTTCTTGATCTTCTGGTGCTATGGCAATTTGATTGTAACCTGAATAACCATCAAGAAAACAATAAAAGGGTTTACCTGCAAGACGGTCAAGCATTTGATCAATAAAGGGTAATGGGAAGTATTTCCTAGTGGCTTTGTTTAGCTTTCGATAGTCCATACAAACCCTCCAACCGGTCACAGTCCTGGTTGGGATAAGTTCATTATTTTCATTGCTTACCACTGTTATACCTCATTTTTTCGGTACACATTGTACCGGACTTACCCACGTACTATCGGAGATAGGGTATATAATACCGGCGTCAAGCCACTTGATGATTTCTTTCATTACAACCCCTTTCATGGCATGATTCAGTCTCCTCTGGGCCTCAATTGAAGGTTTGTGATCATCTTCCAACAAGATCTTATGCATGCATATTGCCGGGCTAATTCCCTTCAAGTCGGCAATTGTCCACCCTATTGCCTTTTTGTGTAGCTTCAACATCTTGATCAGCTTTTTTTCCTGCTCAGGCTGTAACTTAGAAGAAATAATTACAGGCAATGTATTATCGGTTCCTAAGTATGCATATTTTAGTTGCTCTGGCAATTGTTTCAACTCAAGAATCGGTGGTTGTTCAATAGAGGGTTTTTCGAGTTTACCTTCCTTACCTGAGTAATCCAGTGGTTCAAAGTATGTACCTGGTCGGTTGACTAGCCAATTTGCCTCTTCTTGTTGTTCCTCATCGACTGGTTCTTCATACTTCTCAGGTTCCTCTTGATCGGCAATGTAGTTGCCGAGGTAACTAAATTCCTCATCGAAGTTAAACTCTGTCGTGGCATGAAGTAGTTGGCATTCTTCTGGATCATCAGCATGCCTTAGTGTTTGGAACACATTTAGTTTAACCTGCTGGTCATTCACCCTCATTGTGAGTTACCCCTTTTCAACGTCAATCAAGGTTCTCCCTGTTGCTAGGAATGGTCTCCCGAGAATGATAGGTGTATGCTCATATGCTTCACAATCCAAAACAATAAAGTCAGCGGGAAAAATAAATTTATCAACTTTTACCAGCATGTCCTTGATTTTTCCCTCTGGATGCACATAGGATCTGTCGGCTAGCTGTAGCATAACTGTTGTAGGTCTTGCCTTCCCGATTCCTAGTTTCTGGAAAACCGATTTAGGCATCAAGTTTATGCTAGCCGCAAGGTCGCATAATGCTTTCCCGACATAGTGATTTCCAATGGAACAGGGTATTGTGAAACTTCCGGGATCCTTCAACTTAGGTGGCATACGATTGTGCAACATTGCCATGCATCCCTCTGTTGCGGCAACTGTTTCAAACTCTCCTAGCCTTGTTCTCTTGGACACAATGTCTTTAAGAAACTTGGCATAGTTTGACATTTGTTCAATTGCTTCCACCAGTGGCAAGTTGATGTGGACTTGCTTTAGGATATCAAGAAACTTCTTGAATTGGTATTCTTGCTTTTGTCGCTTCAACCTTTGTGGGAATGGTGGTGGAAGTCGGATATCTTCGATCCTTTCATTGGTTTGAAACCTGATTGATGGCATTGCCAGGACATCTGGAGTTGCCGAGGCGTTATCAACTGGGGTTGCCAAGGCATGCTTTTTACAAGTTGCCGAGGCGTCTTTATTATCGGTTGCCGCGGTAATTCTTGGTTCAGCATCTGAGGCTTTGCCGCTAGGTTCGTCTTGATCTTTTTGTGGAGTTTTGTTTGATGAGTGGGTTTGAGCCTCTCTAAGTTGTTGGCCACTTTTAGTGGTGATTGCCTTACATTGCTCATGGCCAGTTCCTCTTGTGACTTCAGTATCGCTAGGTAAACCTCCTTGCGGTCTAGTATTCAGATTTTGAGCAAACTGTCCGACTTGATCTTCCAATGATTTGATTGCCGCCTCTTGGTTTTGCAATCTCATCTCGGTCCTATTAATAAAAGCATCAGTTCTTTTTATGAAATTACTATTCTCAGCCATATAAGATTCAGTTTTCATCATAAAAGCATTTAGAGAATTTTCTAAAGAACTGGATGTCGTCGGTTGTTGCTGCGGCATCTGTTGCCGTGGCATATTCTGCTGGAATCCCGATGCTTGTGCATTCTGATTGTTCTGGTTTAGAGCATTGTTGGGATTATTCCATGAAAAATTCGGGTGCTTCTTCCAAGCTGGATTGTATGTATTGGACATCACGTTATTGCTCCGATTGTAATTCCCCACATAGAAGCTGGATTCCGGATTCTGTATACATTCAGAAGAATTATGGTTATCACCTCATAACTCACAAAAATAATCCATTACCTTGACTTCATGTGTGTTGTTTGGTTTTTGCATGTTCTGGACCATATTGGTTAAAGTGGCCAATTGTGCCGAAATTGAATCTGATGATCCTAGTTCATGTATTGTGGCTTGGCGTCTAACTCCTCCTCTTCCAGTGGATGGGAATTGATAATCATTCTTGGCCAGCCTGTTTAAGATTTGCATTGCTTCTTCTGGCGACTTATCTAGGAGTATGCCGTTTGCCGAGGCATCTAGCATCATCCTTGTTGGTGTATTCACGATGTTGTAAAACATTGTTACTTGAGTCCACACCGGGAATCCGTGTAGGGGGCATTTGTGTAGAAGTTCTCTATATCGCTCCCAAGCCTCGTACATGGATTCATCATCTGCCTGCCGAAAAGAAGTAATGTCGTTACGAAGCTTATCAGTCAAATTTGTAGGATTAAATCTAGCAAGGAAATCACGACAAAGATCAGTCCAAGATGCTATGGATCCGGCAGGAATGCTATTCAACCATGCTTTCGCCCTATCCCTCAGTGAATAGGGGAATAATCCTAATCGTAAGACATCGGGGGTGACTCCGTGTATCGTGAACGAGTTGCAAATCTCGAGGAAAGATTTCAGATGTTGCCGTGCATCTTCAGTTGCTGAGCCGCCAAATTGACCTATTGTGTTGATCATATTAAACATTACCGGTTTCAACTCAAAGTGGTCGGCTTCAATTTCAGGTGCGACAACTCCTGGATTAAGTCCATCAAGATCTTCTTCAAGATAGTCTCGTATAATTCTGTTTCGTGCAAGAATCACTCATTCTTCTGCTCGAACATCTTGATTCATATTGCCGTCTTGATTTGCCATTGCTTCTCTTATCCTTCGTCTAAGTCTTTGTAACGTTCGTTCGATTTCTGGATCAAAGGGATATTCTGGTGAAGTCGGTCTCGCATACAGTTATATACCAATGCAAAACCAAAGTTTATCAGCCCTTTGAATTTTAAACAAGAAAAATAAAAAGAAAGTGCAAGAAAGTAAAAACAAAGTCGCTATTGCTAATCCCCGGCAACGGCGCCAAAAACTTGTTGCGCGTAATAAGTGCTACGCAAATGTGCAAGTATACACGTCGCAAGTTATAGTATAAAAGATATCGTCTCCACAGGGATTGGTGCTACTTCAAGAATCTAGTCTCTTGCACTGTAAAAGTAAAAACACAAGTAAAGGATTATAGGAGTTTAACTAATGACTAATCTAGAAAGCAATAAAGTAAAAGAAAAGATGAATTCAAATGAGAGAGAGATAGGCCAGGTTATCGTGAGTTGAGGTGTGATAGCCGATTGGATTGTCTTGGTAAAAGAGTGCATGGGCAACTCAGTTGCCGTGGCAACTTGCACAACGGGGTTGCCTTGGTAACTAATCGATGGTTGCCCGGGCAACTAGTTGGGCAACTACTTGGGCGTGCGGGCAGCAACCTTCAAGGTTCGGCAGAGCGTTCTTCAATGGTTTCTTCTTATCCCTAAGTCGAAACTCTAGCTACTTGTGCATGCCTTGATAATACATCCCTGCGTGAATCAAGGGTGAACAACAACCAATCTTGCGCTCCTCTTAGCCGTTGAAATCCTTAACTTATTCCTAAGCCGGATTAATCTTCACCATCATTAGATTGAATAAAGATCATATTCATTCGTTTCTTGAATCTAACTCTCCTGATATTAGATAAATAGATGAAATCACGAGATCCTCTCCCAATTCACTCGCAAACAAGAATAAGAACCAAGAATTAATAAACCTTGAAATAGAAAAGTGCAAACTCTTATTACCTAAACAAAAACCAATAGTTTCTCACAACCACAAAACACAATAACCATAGCCAAATAGATTTAGTTCATGGCTAGGTTCCAAAGAAACACAAGATAAACAATCCTTAGCATAAACCCAATCGAACAAGAAAGAAAAGGATGAAGAATGAGGCTTGTCGAAATCCTCCTTGCCCTAGATGCTTGTCGAAAATTCTCTCCTCTTGCCCTCCTTGGACTTGTCGAAATTCCCCTCTTGCTCTCCCTCATGGATTGTCGAAATCTCCTTGCTATTTATAGGGCTAGGCCAAAGTCCTTCTTTGAGAAGGAGTTTAAGTTGGAATTAAATTATCTTTAAAGAATATAATTCTTCATTATAATTGTATTCCTACTAGAACTTCTCCTATCTTCTTGGAATTTAATTCTTCTTTAATCTCTGCATGGCAATCAAATTCCTTTGGGTTTGGGCTTTGCTCCACGTCATCTTGGGCTTGTCTAGTCATCAATTTTGACTACCATATCACCTTTACTCTTGTCGACAATTGCCATGGCAACTGGCTCGGCGTCTCCTTCATGCATTGCCCTGGCAACTAGCTCGGCGTCTCCTTCATGCATTGCCTTGGCAACTAGCTCGGCATTGCTTTGGCAAGTGATCCTGCACATACACACACAAAGCACACCAAAGCAGCATCTTTTCCACAAAAACTACCAAGTTATGTAATCAAGCTCAACGATGGAAGGAAACATGGATTAATGCATGAATAGCTAATTATGCAACTAATATGAGCCTAAGTCTAACAATAATATGAGTAAAAAGGGTAAGAAAAATAGTACTTTTGAACACTTATCAGACCCGAAGAGCATATCATTGAATTTCTGAATCGTTTTTAAATCGTTTTAGATTCGATTCTATTCAATATTTTGTATAGGTGATGGAATGGCATTTTGGAGAATATAAAGATTCATTGATGACAAAATGGTCATTTTACCCATAGTTTTTAATTATAATTGATTTGATGATAAGGTTGAGTATAGGTGTGGATTTATAATTGGTCATAACCCAAGGGTGAAATGGTCATTTTACTATGAGGAAAGATTTTTATTTTAAATTAAAGATTTAATTGCCATTTGGCATTAATCAAAGAAAGAAGAAAAATTTGGAAACTTTGTTCATCTTTTCTCTCAAAGTGCCGAACCTAAAGGGGTTTAGGTAATAAATCTTTCAATTCAATTTTTAGCTTGATTTGTTTGATTTTTGGCTAGAGTTATGAAATAAGAAATTGATCTCCTTTGAATTCTCTATCTTTTGACATAAGTTTTGCTTTGTTTTCATGGTTCTAAGTTGAGTTTGATGATTAGGGTCGTAGAAGAACATGTTAAGATTTCATGTTTTAAAGCTTAATTAAGTTGGAAATGGCGTTGTAGTGTTGTTTAGATGCTTGAAATGATGAAAACTTCTTGGCAAACTTTAAGGACCATTTCGGCTATAAGAGGAAAAATTAGGGGAAATTTTGCAAAAATTTATTTGATGATGGAAATGATTAGAATGATGTTTTCTAAGTTGAATTATGTGGCTGTATTGAAGAAAACATCATTTTAGGACTATTTTGTGAATTTTGTAAATTGGGTGAAATAAGTGAGAAATTTGGAAATATTCAAGAAGCATGGTTATATTGGTTGCTATGATACAAGTATTATTTTAGTATTAAAATTTTTGGATTATTAGATGAAATGTGAAAGTTTCCAAGTTTTAGACTACAAACCATAAGAGATAGATTTTAGGGTTTAAAGGGAAGTTATCAAACTATTGGTTATAATGTGTAATTTGAGATGAGATTAAAGTATTGGAATCATTGTAGTTACAAAGAAGTATTTGGATGAAAATATTAATTTTTCCATATTGGTATGTACATGTATTAGTAAAGGTTGGACATGTACTTAAGGTTGCTTGTGTCATGTATTTAATGTACAAACAGATAACAATCGAGTTCTAGTACAACCGAGTGAAGAAATAAGATAGAAAGTGTAATCGAGCTTAGTGAGGCTAGTATAAATTATACCTTTGAAAGTGTCAAGGTGATGCATAGCTTGATTTTTATGTCATTCATTATATAATTGACATGTTAAAAATATGTCCAAAATTGAGAATACATGCATGGATCACTACTTATTCATGGAATGTTATTTTACGTATGAATTGCTTAATATGTATATATGTTGCCATGTATGAGATTATGATTGATATAAAGCCCAAAGTATGAGATAGGAAATTAAAAGTATAGTTGGATATCCATAGAGTCATAAACAGCTGTATAAACATTTTAGCACTCCCGGTAGAGTGCAATTTATTATAAGCACTTCAGGTAAAGTGCAAAATAATTAATAATTGTATACTCTAGTAAGTATACAAAAACACTTCGGTGTTAAGCACTTCCAGTTAAGTGCGCCTAATATACTATACTCAAGTAAGTATAGGCGGGATGACTCGCGTACCAAAAATTTCCTTAATTCAATACTTGGGCTAAATGAATTCAAAAATAGGTTAAGAAGGCTTGAAAGCTCGATGCTGAATATGGAAACGGTATTGGTAAGAATCAAGGTTATTACCATGTAATATGTTACTATACATATATCATGTCATATATGTTAAAATGCATAAAATGGAAGGTGATCATATGCATTGTTACTATAATATATTGATACCTATGTTAAATTGCATTTGAATTAAATGTTGTTGCCTCACTAAGTATATGCTTAGCGTATGATGACTTTCAAGCGTAGGTTTTAAAGGAGCTTCGAGTGAAGAGTAGCTGAGCATCACTTTCATATTTTGGGAGGTATATCTCCATACTCATAGTAATGTAATGACATCCATCATTTCTTTTGGAAATGTACTAGATGACATGTATAATTAGTGGGGTTGTAATAACTTATCACTAAATATGGTTGGTTAATAGTTGTTGAATATGGATGATGAACCTAGTAAGTCCTATTATGGTTATAAATGATAATGGACTAAGTTTTTAGTAAATATGGATTCTAAGATAGAAAGTTTAAAAATCTGCCTAGAAATGTATGGAAACGCAGTGTGTTTGAAAAATCAGCATAAATTCCACAATTGGAATTAGACAGTGAATATTATATGCATGAACTAAAAATTTTGTCTAGTTTCTCAAAAAAATTAACGGTGACTGATTCTGAGTTGTATGTAAAAAGATATGAATTTTTATTCGAAGGAAGGTCAGAAAACAGGGCAGGAGAATTTCAGTATTTTGGGGATGTGACGTGAATTTAAGAATTTATTTGAATTTTTGTATAATGAATTTAGGATAATAATTTATATGGTTAGAAATCCTAATGAATCTACTTTAATTAAAAAATTTCTGAATGATTTTTCGATGTCTATAAAAATTTCTATAAATTTTTAAGTAAGGTAGCGCAGGTTGTCATTTTATAAAGGAAAATAAATAATAGGGTTTAAAATTTGTTAATAACATCATTGGCTTGTATTTGGTGATAAATACGAGAAAGGGATGTTACATGTTTAGTGAGGATGCTCATAAAAACAATGATGCATTTAAAACCATTTGAAAACTAAAACCACTTGTTTTCAAAACATGCTTAACGACCAAAACATTTTCATTGTTTCCAATCAAAACATGCACAACAGTCCTTATGCAACATCATGTTTAAACTCCATGCTTAAATTCCAAAGCATTAAATCATATCCCCATGCTTAAATCCCAAATCATAAAATCATATTACCATGCTTAAAACCAAAGCATTTTAAAATAGGTTCAACACATGAACTTTCATATATTGGCATTTATAGTGACCTCGGGTAGACAATCCTCTATCCTTGGATGAACAATCCTCCATCCATACTTCAGATACACGGATAACTCATGATGAACAATCCTCCACCATGCTCATACCATGCCAATCTGCATGATATCTCCAACCTTGCCAATCCGCAAGATTTACCTTCACTTAGGTTAGCCAATCCGCATAACCTATAGTGGGAAACCCAATAGTCCAAGTAGCCAATCCGCTATACCTCAAGGACCCATGGACACGATTGATTTTAAACATATATTATAGTGCACTTTAATCCTATGGCATGTCAACTATATCTGAATGTTTCTTACCTTGTCACATAGCCAATATATCCTTTACAACACCATTTACTCACTGTTTTACAATGCATTAAACGAAAACCACATATGCAAACCACATTGCCAAAGCAATACCCTATTCCCAAGAAGGAATGAAAACCAATGCTCACTAGCATTTCATTTAGCTTTAAACCATCGCATATGTATTCAAAACCATGCATTTACAGTAAGTAAAACAAAACATGTTTAAAGCCCAAAACATGTAATCAATCATGCTCATATCCAATCCGATATTAAGAGCAAAAGAGGGAAACTTACTTCCGAGCTTAGTTAAGTGTATCAAGCTTAACCTAAACTCCCAACATCATTTGCAAACCTTTAGAAAGCCTTTAAAACTAGTTTTCACTCACCGATTACACCTCACCTTGCTCACCAATGCAAAACGAGCTCCCGACAAGCAACAATCCACCTCAAGATGCTTCACCTTGATTATCCCCTATTTTAGCCACACAAAACCAGAGGAAACATGCAATAAAATGCATCCAACCCTCTGCCTCAAAGCAAGATCCCGCAACTCACAAGTTACCCACTCAAAAGCCATCCGAAACTTATCGAAATCAACCTCAAATACTTCTCAATCTTATCCCAGCCACAATATAACGATTCGATACATCAAAATTCATCAATTATCCTTTTACTTCCATCAATGATTAAACTCCAATAACATCACAAAAACCCTTAATTAAGCACCATTAACATTAGAGCTTCAACTAGTTTTGGGATTACCATGATAAATCCAAGCTATTAACATTATTAAATAACCAAATCATGATCTAATCTGATCAAGAACCCAGCAAAATAGATCCAATTCGAAAATCTACCAATTTCATCAATTAAAACACAATTAAACCAATTTTCCTTAATTAAACTATCAAAACCCATTAGAAAACAATTGTAAAGGATCAATAACTTGGAAATTTCAGTAAAGAACATTTCATTAGAGGAGAAGAACAAACCTTACCTCTAATGGATGGTTTTTCCCTTAATTGGTTGATTTTACATTTAAAAACAAAGTTAAAACAATAAGGTTTTGTTTAGAAACCATTAAGAATCCATTAAAAATCAAAAGATTTAAGAAAAGAAGATTTACCTGAAGATTTAGAAGAAGAGGATAGTGTTTGGCTGGAGAGATTTTGAGAGAAAAGATTTTTGAAAAAGTTAGTCACGTAACTTTTGTTTTTAAAGAATTAATTATCAATTAATTCTCCCAAACATATTTTATTTTCCAAAACACTTTTAAAATTATCCAATTAAATGATAAAGTCTGAAATTAGACTTTTGGGCTATTAGCTCCTTAAAGATTCAAAGTTTTGACCCTTTACAAAACAGTCACTAAAAATAGTTTTCAAAGTTTGCATTTTGGTCACTCGTTCAAAATGTCCAATTTCCAAATATCATTTCCCAAAATTGATTTTGCCATAATCATTAATATATTAATTACTGATTTTAGAACATTTTTACATATTTTTATCACCTTCAAAAATATTTAATCCGATTTATTGCCGAAACTGACTCAAATCTTTAATATCGGTTCACTGAACCCTTGGAACGAACCCTAAAACATCTAAACCCAAAACCAGGGCGTTACAACTCTCCCCCTCTTAAGAAATTTCATCCCCAAAATTTAGCAGGAGGAAATAAATGCAAAAATTGCTCTAACATATTTGCCTTGCTTTCTCAAGTGGCTTCCTCAACATCTCTATGTCGCCACAAAATCTTATCAAGTTCAATCTTCTTGCCACGAAAAACTTTGCTACTGGAATCAAGGATTTCCACAGGCTCCTCATCATAAGATAAATCTGGCCTCAACTCAATATGCTCCACCGGCATAACATGCGAGGGATCCGATCGATACCTCCGCAACATAGATATATGAAACACATAATGTATTTTCTCTAGCTCAGGAGGCAACGTCAACCGATACGCCACAGGACCAACACGCTCTACAACCTCGTATGGTCCAATAAACCTCGGACTAAGCTTACCTTTACATCCGAACTGCATCACCTTTTTCCACGTGACACTTTCAAGAACACATGATCTCCAACAGCGTATTCAATCTCCCTACCCTTCAAATTTGCGTAAGATTTTTGCCGATCCGCAGCCATTTTCAAGCGATCACACACAAGCTTTACTTTCACATTCGTGTCATTCAACACATCTGGTAAGGAAACATGCTTTTCTCCTACCTCAACCCAACACAAAGGCGTACGAAACCTCCGGCCATATAATGCCTCATATGGTGCCATGTGTATACTCGCTTGACAGTTATTGTTCTAAGCAAGCTCAACCAAAGATAAATGTTTCACCCAGGTTCCTTGGAACTCAATAATACAATATCTCAACAAATCATACAAAACCTGGATAACACGCTCAGACTGTCCATCCGTCTAAGGATAATATGTGGTACTGAACCTTAATCTCATACTCAAAGCCCGATGCAAACACTCTCAAAACCTCGCTGTAAACCTCAGATCTCTATCCGAAACAAAAAACTTAAGTCCCCTGTGCAAACGAACAATCTTAGCAATATACAAGTTCGCCAACTTGTTCAAGGTGTACGTCGTATGCACTGACAGAAAATGTGCACACTTCGTAAACCGATTAACAATTACCCAAATAGAATCCTTTTTAGCCGGTGTCAACGACAACCCTGACACAAAATCTATCGTGATTCTCTCCCATTTCCATTTCAAAATTCTCAACGGTTGTAACAACTCGGATAGAAACTGATTTTAATAAACTAAACACGAAAGAAATAGCTTATATTCAAGTTTTTAACTCTTTAATGGTGATTTTGTTAATTTAACCTAAAAGTAAGAATTTGTATTGGCTAATGAAGATTTCTTGGAGTATATTAGTAATCTAAACTTAATTTTAACAATTCAAACTCAAAATTTAGTAATTGATGAAAATTGTAATGTTGCTTTTAAGCTAGAATTCTTAATTTTCAGTAAAACTTAGAGCAAAGTTTCAATACTTATCGTGATATATATTTTCATTCTTGAATGATCAAATCTCATATAACAATTTAGGTTGAAGTGAGTAAAATTCTAAGTTTTAACCTAAAATGTCATACAAAATCATAACAATTTAAGTTGTAACCTAAAATGGTATCAATTTAAATTTTAACTTAAAATATTACCAATACATATAACATTTTAGTTTTAAAACCTAAACATGAAATATTACTCAAAATCATAATTTAGTATAATTTTAAGTTTCAACTTAAAATGTTATACAAAATCATAACAATTTAAGTTGTAACCTAAAATGTTATCAATTTAAATTTTAACCTAAAATGTTACAATACATATAACATTTTAATTTGAAAACATAGACCTGAAATATTATCCAAAATTATAACAATTTAAGTTGCAAATAAAATTGTTATCAATATATATAATATTATAAGTTGGTAATCGGGTAAAAGAAAGGAACGATAACGCCGTATATTAATCACATTTTAACTTGCAGTGCAGCAGACTGCCCTACATACCAAGTTGATATATCAAAAAGTATAATTACTGTTGGAGACAACCTTTGGTACAAGCCTACAAGGCACACACACAGGTGTAGAAAAACTAACAAAAGCAATTGATCAGAGAAAAAATTCATGTTCAAAATACCTGGCTTCGTTTAGGATATTTAAATTCCCTAAGAAAAATACATGAATAGGAAGAACCCATTTGGTAAATTCATTTATTATGGTTTGTCATTAAACACGTTCTCAGTTCGATCAAACCTCGAATATCAGCCATCACTCGTTAAGTCGATATGATCTTCCCCTGAAAGCCACACCTGTTGATCTATCAGGTTGTGCACCGGATCGACTGCTTGGCTGAGGTGTTGGAGCTCCTATTCTCCATCTTGCAACCAGTTTACGTCTATGTAACAGTAGCTGTCAAGGAAAATACCACCAACACAAGGAAATTGGTGTTCATATGGTGTAAATGGCATCAACAGTCTCGGACCTGTTTGAAAAACTTTGCTTTCTATCCGTGATCTTTTGAGTTCTGTTTCGAATCCATCGCTCCATCACCATTCTGTTAAAATTTGGACTAAATTCGCCACTTGTATGTCCACCTAGTTGTCACAGGACATTTAGTTTATTTCAATCCAAATTCTAGCCGAACAGTGATGGATGGATTTAGAACAAATTCAAAGTACGAACATCAATGAAGATGAATTGCGATAAGATCAAAGCCTAAGGATGCAATTTACTCGTTCCTATGATATATATATAATTGCATGCAAGGAGTTGATAAATCATGTGGCAATTCGAGTCAAGTAATTAAAAAATGTAAGGATACACCCACATAGGTGTCTTCAGGATGACCTTTCCGGTTGCAAGAGGATGCAACACGGTCAAGAAGTAATATAGATGTCCAGCAATGATTCCGAGCAGATCCGGGATGAGAGGCGAACCAAAAATAACATCCAAAGCGAGCATTGCCCAAGGTAGATAGAATGCCTAAAGCAATGTACAGAAAAAGGTATGCATAGGAACATAAAATCTCAGCACCAAAAAGCCTATATAAACATTATAGAATCCCAATTAATACTACCTAAACTTGCAATTAAGCTTACCTTAAGAGTCACAAGGCCATATATGTTGATTTGAGCATTGGGGAACTCTCTGCTCCAGACATAAAGAAGCATGAAAACAAGAGATATCCCTAGGAAAGGGGCTTGGAATATCGGGATTGCTGACAAAACCTAAAACCACAACAAGAAGTAATGGAACGAACAAAAAAAAAGGTAGAAAGGAACTGATGTTAAGTTGCACATTCATAATGAATATATTTCTTACAACAGAATAGATGTAGAGAGGCTATATTATGACCTTGTCACAAGTATATTCTTCTTTTTTTCAAAAGTTCATGTACTAGGAGCATCGGAGCGTTTGAAGGATTGCATCCCCATACATCCGAATATATGTTGGACATGGATACTTTAAGAAAAATGAAAAGTTGGAACAACGTAGTACAGAGGTGTTCAATAGCTAAAGACCTAAACCGTCCAATATCTATATCACAATCTTTTAGCAGTGATTAGTAGCAAAGATACAAGACCATAGAACATATTTCAATTTTGCTAAGTTCTTAAAGCACGTCATAACTACCATGCAATGATTTGCCCTCGTCTCAATTTGAACTACCAAATTACATAGTTAAATAAGAGAGGACTACGGTCTCACTCACCAACAATGACAGTGCACCAAATATCATCATCCACAAGAAATCAGCTGTCCGTCTCTCAAATGGCCCCTTCTCTAGTTGGACTCCATATCTTGCTCTGTAAAATCAAAAGATAGCCAGAAAACAATCAGAGCTTAAAACCTCAAAGAGTCAATGTTGCAAAAGACATACCCTTGTCACACTATAATAGAATATGGAAATGATTGTAAGCTTTCAAAAAGTGTTACTTACATCATTAAAAGGCGTATCCCAAAATTGATAGAAAATTTCCCAAGGAAAAAAAAGTTTGTAATTAGCCTCCACACCTACAGTCATATGTGAAGTTATAATAGAGTTCTGATTAACTATAACAAACACAAATATTTATGACTAATATTAGATTCAAAATTATCCCAGACATTACACATATGCAATTTCATACATAGAAGCCTGAAATAAACTTAATCCATTTTAATTTATAAACAAATCTCGCAGCAAAACATAATAACCCTTTATATTTACCTTTTTCCCTCAGATAATATCAATAATACAATCACCTATAGGTTGTAAAATGTATACAATACACATAGGAACACCATTCTATAATCTACATTGAGCAAAATCATATTCGATTAGAGAAAACTAGTAATGGAACACTTTTTTTCCCTTGTGAAAAGAGATTTAGAAACTATGCATCTCTTCTTCACAATCAAGCTTAGATATAATTCATACCTGAAAGTGCTTGAATACATAATCATATAGCAACGCAATGTAAAAAACATCGTACAGTCCTAGTTGAAAGGCTGTAGTGAACAATAAGCATGCAGTCCCATAAGCCTTGCTTATAGGTGGAAGAGAGTTATAAAATCTGAAACAATGTGAATAAAATAGTCAAAAATGTAAATAAGTAAAGAAAGAAAGAATAAAAAAGAATACTACTAACAATAAAACATTATGTTGAAGATAAACATACTGTCATAACTCATTAGACACGGTATTGCCACAAATTCGAGAAAACATGTAGCCTAAACTAAAAAATGCTACAATCAAAAGCTGCATTACCCTAAACTCAAATATAAGTGTCAGACATGGGTATGTGCCTAAGACGGGTATACTCACTTTTTTTGTGTTCTTCCATGTATTTCAAGAATCCCTAGAGGGTCATATTTCAATACCCATATCCAATATGCATCCAACATAAATAAATCAAGAAAATAAAACGTCGGAGTAACATATCTCAAAATTACTACTGCTTACTAACTTATGCAGCTGTTACTGTCAAGTTGAAAAGCATGGAAATTAAGGAAGACAAGACTTTGGTCATCAATTTAGAAAACATTTTTAATGATAGAATACTTTAAAACTTTAACATAACAAAATAATAATGCTTTACCACGAGATTCAGCATTTAAGAAATCCTATACCAAAAGCGATAATCTTATTTCAATATTCATATTTTTCAATTTATTTATAAATGGATTTTCATTCTAATGGTCACACTTGGCAGCATTACAAGCTGTTGTGAACCACAATGAGAATGACTTCTGGGGGCTTCACCACTCTGACAGCTTCATTTCAACAAGACAACATATTTGAATCAAAATTTGGTAAAACTGACAACGAACAAGATGACTATATGAAAAATTCCAATATTCTTCTGAAGTAAAATCCGGTGCCCTATTTTTGGACCGAAGAGGAACATTCCACAAATGGCATCCCTTACTCTTTAACATCGTGAAATATAATAACATTGAAAATTTAGATTTCACTTGCTATATAAATTCTGATAACAAAATGCATAAATTAGTTAAGATTCATTATAGTTTTATATTTGAAAAGTCCGAGAACAGGAATTACAACTTGACAAACATCTATAAGTATTTCAAATTCACCTCAAAATAGTCATCCAAAAATCCACGAATTTGGAAAAAAAATTTATCATCGATGTTCCATTTACATTTAATTTGATACACAATTACACTGTTTTTTAAATGGAAACCTTACAATTTACACTAATCTTACGACACTAAATCCTAGGTTGCGAAATTCTAACCCCAACATATGAATTCAAACACATAACTACAAAAGTTATCCAGAGAAACGAAACCATATAACGACGATAAAAAAATAACAAAATTCAGTACGAAGGGCAGCAGAAAAATTTTAAAACAATCAATTCAGAAAATGAAACAAAAATTATCAAATTAAAGATAAATGAGACTTACTCAGCTGGTGAAGACATTGCAATTCTGAATAAGAACTCGCCAAGTGAGAAATCCAAACCTCAAATATCTCTCTCGTTTTAGTTAAATTTTATGCTTCGAAAAACAGGCGAAGATCTAGAAAAGGCTCGAGGATTCTTCCAATTTTGACCTAGAAAGTTCAACAGATTGTGTTTAACCGGCTGCCGTGTACTGTAATTTGGGCCGAAGATGATATGAAACTTGGGTCCTGAACCATTGATCTGCAAACTTGGGTTTTCATATTAGGAGCCTACGAAACAATGCCCATGGGGCAAAGGTGTCTTAGAGTAAGGTCTAGTTTTTTCTTGCTTTTTTAATGTGTTTTTAAAGTTTAAAATATTTTTTTTACCATTCTATTCGAGTGTAAGATAATATGTATTTGATAATAAATCTAGTTAACTTATGTATACTTGGAAGTTAAATTGTTTGAGCTTGGGTCACTAAGGTAAAATACATCATCCTTTACTATTAGAACCCAGGGACGGAGCCATGTTATGCATTGGAGGGGCTTTCGTCTCTCCTATTTTTTTTGTATAATTACATTTGAGATCCCTTTTAATTTAAATAATAATAAAATAATATTTTTTACCCCTCTTAAATTTTATATTTAAAGGTTTAATAGACATTTGTCCTTTTCAATGTTTTATCTTAGTTTCCTTCCCTGTTAGTATTGCTAGTAACAAAGATTAAGATGAAGACTTATCTTCATCCTTTATAATATTGGGTTAGATGATTTGTACCATTATCTTTTCTTTTGATATTGAGGCATATCGACTTTGTTCCTTCCTGACATCTAAGGTTAAGACTTGTCATGGTTTATTGGATTATGGTCAATCATCTGTTGTTTTTGTCGACATAACTCTTTGAAATATTGGTTAGTCTTCGACCATCAAAGTCTTCTTGTTTGGTAGACTCATAATTAGTAGTGTCATTTGCCATATTTGAATTCAAGTTAGGATTCCTGAAATCAAGCGAACCTTGTCATCTTTTTTTTTTTGTTCCGATTTTTGTGAATCCGTTTCTGATGAGTCTCTTTACGCCATTTGTTTGATAATGTTTAATGAAATTCTCTTTTATTAAATAATTAATTATTAACTAAATAATTTAATAATAAATAATTAATATTTTGTAGGAAGAAAAATTAGTATATTGTATTAAAATTTTGGGAAAACTACACTGGTGGTCACTAAATTATTATTTTTATTTCTGTTTTTGTCATATAACTAAATTTTTTGTCAAAACTATCCTTCTCGTTTAAATTTTTTTGTTAGCCATTAAAAATATGACACGTGGCATGCTCTATTTTATTTTAAAAAATTTTAAAATTTTCAAAAATATCCTAAAATTCTTAAAAATTTTCAAAACAGTCACCAAATTCCTAAATCTTTAAATCCCCAAATCTCTAAATCCCAAATCCTGATTCTAACTGTTATCGTCGTTAATCACCGGCGTGTTCACCACTTCCGTCATCGAACCCTGCGATCATTTTCCCCCATCTTCTTGTCACTAAAAGTCGACGGCCTACATGTCTATCTTTAGAATAATGTCGAATGGCGAGAGGAAGAAAAAAGAAACGATGAGTTACGATGACTGACCAGACAACGAATAACGTACCGGCCTTGCGACGAGAGAATGAGGCTTTATTTTGTTGTCTACAACGTAATGAACGACGATGATAGTGGCCAGATTTGAAGATCTAGAGATTTTGAGATTATTTGTGAATTTTAAGAAATTTAAGCGTTTTTTAAATTAAATTAAAAGAAATAAAAAATTAAAATCAAAGCTACTTATGATGTTTTGATCGATTAAATTTTTTAACAGCCGTTAACGGTCAAACACCTAAAATAATAATTGTAAAAATATTTGATGCCTACTCGAATCGAAAAATACTTTAAACACCTATCTAGAAAAAAAATGTATAGTTTGATTTTTTTTAACTATTAAGCCTTTTTAAAAAGGAAAAACTTTGATACACAGGCCGTGTAAACTAAAGTTTACACGTGACTTTTAGTTTTAGGGGTTAGGGTTTTAGTTTAGGGTTTAAGGTTTAGGGGTTTAGGTTGTAGGGTTTAGAATTTAAGGTTAGTGTTTATAATTTAGGGTTTAAGGTTTAGAGTGTGAGGTTTAGTTTTTTAGGGTTAGAGTTAGGAATTTAAGATTTGGGCTTTTATAGTGTAAATACACATGCTTGTGTAAAATTAATCTTACACAACCAGTTTTACCCTTTTAAAAATATAATTTAGGGGTATGTTTCCTACGTTCTTCGGAAGGTCGCCCTCAAGCCCTAGGCACAGATCGGTCGGGTGTTTCCTTGCTCTATTCCGGTCACGGATAACGGCGTTGGTAATTTCCGTTGCCTCCTCGATGGCATCGAAGCCTCTCTCTGCATCAAACATTTCCCGAAAATGATAGGTTATATATAAACAAATATCTTTCAGAAGTGTTTGCGGTTATGATGGACTCCAAAGCTCTGGCAAAATCAAAGAGAGCTCATTCTCAACACCATAGTAAAAAGCCTCATAAGCCTCCATCATCAACTGGTGTTAATGAACTTGCAAATTCGAAGAAGCAGACGTTCAAACAAATCAGAGAGAAGGCTCACCAGGCGGAGCGTATATCTGCATTACCATCGAATTGGAATCGTTATGCGGAAGAATTTGATTCAGGTTCCGAAGATCCAAGTCAAGTTCCCGATAGTATTGTGCCTAAGAGTAAAGGAGCGAACTTTCGTCACCTGGTTGCTGAGGCTCAATCTCAATCTCAATCGCACTCAAATCCCTAATCAAATACCCTATCTTCTTTAGATGATATTCTTCCTGGTACTCTTTATTTATAACAATATATTAGATTTGTTCTATCAATTAGCGTTTTGTTTGGAATAATTTGATTGTATAAACCTTTTCATGGTGATCTTTAGTGTCTTTTTCCATGTTTCAGGAGATTTCAATCAATTTGTGGGTTCTATGCTTGCAGTCAGGGGAGAGGGTATTTTGTCATGGACTGGCAATGATAATTTTATTGTGGATGACAGCACAACTGCAACTCCTGAGGTAGTTGCTTTTATTTTGTTATTTTATTTGCTTCTTTCATAGTGTAAGAAATGATAAATCTATAATCAGAGGATTTAGTTTGAATGAAGATTTTGTGATTGGGATTGACATTTAGTTTTCAAAGCATTTATGGGTATCTTAATCATGTTCTATCTATATATCTATCTATCTATATGTGTTGGCTCAAAAAGTGTAAGGAAAACAAGTTCAGTAGGTATGTATATCTGTCAATCTATCTATCTATATGTGTTGGCTCAAAAAGTGTAAGGAAAACAAGTTCAGTAGGTATGTATGTTTGTTACTAGTGAAAGAATTGTCATCTTTATTGGGAAGTTTATGCACCCTTTGCTAATTGTTAACTCAGCGTAGAACGTATTTCAGTAATTAGTATCCATTTTGAAAGCTTTTGGATTTTTTTCTTAATTTCATTGAATAAGAATTGTCATCTTTATTGGGAAGTTTATGCACCCTTTGCTAATTGTTTACTCCGCGTAGAACGTATTTCAGTAATTAGTATCCATTTTGAAAGCTTTTAGATTTTTTTAAACAACAGAAGCTCGTCCCAATAATAATGCTTAGCATCATGTCGGAACCGCTTTTTTCCTTGGTGAGTAAGATCATAAGGTAAAATACCACTAACCAAAAAATTTACTAGATCTGCATACTAGGGTGTTGCCGTGACAACTAACAACTACTCGTCCGGGAATGCATCATGGATCTCCAAGGAGTCATTGTCTATATCGCCCCCATCCAGTCTTGACAAATGATCAACAACCTGGTTTTCTATTTCTTTTCTGTCCTTAATTTTGATGTTAAATTCTTGTAAAAGTAATATCCAACGAATTAAATGAGGTTTGACATCTTTTTTAGCAATCAAATACTTAATTACCGAATGGTCAGTGTGGACAATTACCTTTGTACCAATCAAGCAGGAACATAATTTGTCAAATGCGAAAACTACAGCTAGTAGTTCTTTTTCGTCGTGGTGTAATTCAATTGAGCACCACTAAGGGTTTTATCACATGGAAAATCTTACCTTTTTATTGTCCTAGAACAAATCCTACCGCGTAATCACTTGCATCACACATTAGCTCGAAAGGTAAGGTCTAATCAGGGGAATGACAATAGGTGCCATGGCGAGTTACTTATTAAGGGTTTTAAATGCCTTAGCACAAGATTCATCAAAATTAAAAGCCTTGTCCTGTTCAAGAAAATTACATAAAGGTTTAGAAATCAGAGAAAAATTATGAATAAACCTTCTGTAAAAACCTGCATGTCCCAGAAAGTTTCGAATCCCTTTGACTGAATTTGGTGGTGATAATCTCTCAATCACGTCCACCTTAGCTTTGTCTACCTCGATTCCCTTCGATGAGATCTTGTGCCCGAGCACTATACCTTCATCCACCATAAAATGGCACTTCTTCCAATTTAAGACTAGGTCAATTTTTTCACAGCTTGCCAACACCTTCTCCAAATTACCAAGGCAATTGTCAAAGCTGTCTCTGAATACTGAAAAGTCGTCTATGAAGATTTCAAGGAAATCTTCCACCATGTCAGAGAAAATTGCCATCATACATCGCTAAAAGGTTGCCGAGCATTATATAGTCCGAACGACATTCTTCGAAATACATATGTACTATATAGGCACGTGAAAGTAGTCTTTTCCCGATCCTCCGGTGCTATGGCGATTTGGTTATACCCTGAGTATCCATCATGAAAACAATAAAAGGATTTACCTACAAGACGGTCAAGCATTTGGTCAATAAATGGTAAAGGAAAATGACCTTTCCTCGTAGCTTTATTCAACTTGCGATAATCCATATGAACTCTCCAACAAGTGACAGTTCTAGTTGGAATGAGTTCATTGTTTTCATTATTTACCACCGTTATACCTCTATTTTCGGTACATATTGTACCCAACTTACCCATGCACTATCAGAAATAGGATATATGATATCGGCATCGAGCCACTTGATGATCTTTTTTATCACAACTTCCTTCATGACAGGGTTAAGTCTCATTTGTGCCTCAATGAAGTTTTTATGGTCATCTTCTAACAAGATCTTGTGCATATACACTGCCAGACTAATTCCCTTCAGGTTAGCAATTGACCAACCTATTGCTTTTTTGTGTAACGCCAACATGGAAATCAACATCTCTTCCTGTTCAAGCTGCAACTTAGAAGAAATGATTATGAGCAAGTTTTTGTTGGTTCCCAAATAAACATATTTCAATTGCCCTGACAATAGTTTTAACTCTAAAATAGGGGGCCGTTCAATGGAAGTTTCTCAGGTTTACATTCCTTACTCGAATAATCAAGAGATTCGAAACTTTTACCTGGTCGACATATAATCCATTTCATTTCTTGCTGTGCCTCAGTATCTGATTCTATAGGCTCTCACATTTTGGTAAGAGAATTGCTGTGGCAATACTCTTCTATGTCAAAATTAAATTCTGTGGTGGCCTGAATGACTTGACATTCTTTTGGATCATCAACATGCTTTAAGGTTTTGAAAACATTGAGTGTGACTTGCTGATCGTTCACTCTTACGGTGAGCTCTCCTCTTTCGACATCAATTAATGTCTCTTTCGTTGCTAAGAACGGTCTCCCAAGAATAATAGGCGCAGACTCGTATTCTTCACAATCCAAAACAATAAAGTCAGCGGGAAAAATAAACTTATCCACTCTTACCAAGATGTTTTTATTTTTTCCCTCTAGATGCACATAAGTTCTGTTCGCAAGCTGTAGCATGATTGTAGTGGGTCTCGCCTTCTCTATGCCCAATCTTTAAAAAATAGATTTTGGCATTAGGTTTATGCTGGCTCTAAGATCTCATAACGCCTTTCTGACATAGTGATTGCCGATTGCACAGGGTATTGTAAAACTGCCAGGATCTTTAAATTTGGGTGGCAAACGGTTGTGCAACATTACCACACACCCCTCCGTCACAACAACTATCTCAAACTCTCCAAGCCTAGTTTGCTTAGAGACAATGTCTTTAAGGAACTTAGCATAGTTTGATATTTGTTCTATTGCTTCAACCAGTGGCAAGTTGATGTGGACTTGCTTCAGGATGTTAAGAAATTTCTTGAATTGATATTCGTGTTTATGCCTTTTCAACCTCTGTGGGAATGGTGGTGGAACTCTAATATCTCCGTCTATTCACTTCTCATCCGGTTTGGAACTCTTGGATGGACTTGCCGCTACAAGTGGACTTGTTGTGGAAAATGTTGTAGGCTCATCATCAATGATTGTTGTGGTATTGTTGCTGGATACATCTTTCTGAATAGGTTTACTATCCTTCAATTGGATGGGTCCCTCATTTGCTTTTAATCCACTTTGGGTGGTTATCACCTTACATTGTTCATGGCCTAATCCTCGTACAACCTTAGTGTCGTTGGACAAACCTCATTATGGCTTTGTATTCAGAATCTGAGCAAATTACCCGACTTGCGTCTCCAATGCTTTCAAAGCTGCTCATTGACTCTGCATTTGCACCTCGGTTATATTAACAAAAGCATTTGTCTTTTTCATGAAAGTACTAGTCTCGGCCATATAAGATTCAGTTTTAAATATGGAAGCATTTAAAGTGTTTTCCAAAGAACTAGTTGATGTTGACTGTTGCTGCGGTATTTGTTGCCGTGACATGTTCTACTAGAATCCTGATGCTTCTATATTCTGGCGTTGCTGATTGTTGGAGTTGTTCTATTTACTCTATGAAAAATTAGGATGCTTTTTCTAGGCCAGATTATACGTTTTGGAATATGCATTGTTGTTTCGGTTGTAATTTCCAACATAAAAACTAGACTCTGGGTTCTGCAGACACTCAGAAGAATCATGGTCAACATTACATAAAACACAAAGTAGACCTATTACCTTGACCTCCCGTATGTTGCTGGGTCTTTGCATATTCTTAACCAAATTGGTTAATGTAGATAACTATGCTAAAATAGTATCTGACGACTCCAGCTCAATGACCGAGGCATTTCGCCTGACTATTCCCCTTCTAGTGGTTGGGAACTGATAATCATTTTTGGCAAGTCTGTCCAAAATCTCCCAGGCTTCCTCTGCTGATTTGTCTAGAAGCGTACCATTCACCAAGACATCTAGCATCATCCTTGTCGGTGCACTGACTGAATTATAAAACATTGTTACTCTTGTCCAATCTCTGAATCTGTGTATGGGACATTTACGTAAAAGCTCTTTATAACGCTCCCAAGCCTCGTACATAGACTCATCATCTTCCTGACTAAAAGAAGTAATGTCATTACGCAGTTTATTAGTCATATTTGTAAAACTAAATCTAGAAAGGAAACTCTGACATAGATCTATTCAAGAGTCTAAAGATCTAGATGGGATACTATTTAACCAAGATTTTGCCTTATCCTTTAGTGAATAGGGAAATAATTTTAGCCTTAGAACGTCTTCTAGGACTTCTTGTTGCTTAAATGAATCACAAATTTCCATGAACGATTTGAGATGTTGTCTGGCATCCTCAGTCACTGATCCTCCAAACTGACCTACTGTGTTGATCATATTAAACATCACATGCTTCAACTCAAAGTGAGTTGCTTGAATCTTAGGTGTGACAACTCCTGGAGTGAGACCGTTAAGATCTTGCTCTAAGTAGTCCTGGATGGGTCTATTTTTTACAACAGCAGGTTGAGTCTGTAATACTACTACGTCTTCTGCTGCAGCATTTTGATTGCCATTGGCATTCAGATTGTCAACTGGATCATAAGGTGGATCTGCCATCTATGCTTTCAACTCTTTTCTACGTCTACGAAGAACGCGTTCGATCTCTGATTCAAATGGATAATCTGATGCTGTCGGTCTTGCCCTGGTCATACACCAATGCAAAACCAAATTTATTAGCCTTTTGAAACCAAACACAAAAATAAATTAAATGAACAAAGGTGCAAGAAAATAAAAACAAAGTCGCTATTGTCAATCCCCCGCAATGACGCCAAAAACTTGTTGCGTGTTTTGAGTGCTTCATAATTGGTGCAAGTATACACGTCGCAAGTTATAATATAGTAAAGATATCATCTCCATAGGGATTGGTGAAACTCCGGCTTTCAACTTCTAAAAACTGAAAAGATAAATGAATAGTGATGATAGGTGTTGGGAAGTAACGAGTAAAATAATTAAACAAGTAAAATAAATGAAGAAATAATCAAATAAGAGAGCAGGTCGGGGTATCGCGAGTAGTGGTGCAGTGGCTGTTTGGATTGTCGAGGTAATTGATTGCTGAGGCAACTCAATTGCTATGGCAACTAAGATCGGCTGAATTACCATGGCAACTAGGTCACAAATTATGCTGCGACAACTGGGACTGGTTTGATTGCCATGGCAACTAGGTTCCTTCCTTCAAAGGCCGGTAAAGCGTTCTTCAATATCTTCTTGTTATCCCTAACTGAAGAACTAGCTAATTGTGCATGCCTTGGTGATACATCCATACGTTAACCTTGGGTAAACAAAAACTGATCTATGCTCCTCTTAGCAGTTGAAATCCAATCCTTATCCCTAAGGTAGATTAATCTTTATCGACGATTTGTTAAATAAAGATCATGCTCATTTGTTTCTTAAATTTAACTTTCCCAAGTATAGATAAATAAATAACTCTTGTGATCCTCTCCCAATTCACTCGGAATCAAAATTAAGAACCAAAAATGAACAAACTTTGATTTAAATTGCAATAAAACCTAAATCCAAAAGTTTATCACAATCACAAACCCAAATAACCCAAGCCAATATAAATTATTTCATGGCCGGGGAAGAAGAAAATTCAATAAAAATAATCCATACATGGATCACATAAAGTAAAAATAACGAAGATGAAGTGTAGGGATCATGCGATCAACCCTCTATCTAGAATCTGATTCCCCAAAATTCGACTCCCCCAAAGCTACAATTTGATATTCTATTTAAAGGGGATGATGCAATCAGCTTTGTTGTTGATAAGGAGGATTTAAATGCGTTTGAATTCCCTGGAGATATGATCCTTATCTGACTAGGCATTTGAAATTTGAATCTGGGCTTTATCTACTGCAATCTTGATAAAGTTGCGGATAATGTTGTATTTATCCAGAATTATCCAGACATGCCGCGACAATCAGCTTCGGCAACTCCTTCAGAAATGACCTCTTCTTGCCATGACAACTCCTTCAGCAATGACCCCTACTTGCTACGGCAATCTTCACTTGCCACGACATTCCTGTCCTGCACAAAATAAAGCACACCAGCAGCGAATTTCCCACAAAAACCAACCAAATGCAATACTAAGCTCATTAACTAAGGAAACTAGAAAACTATGCATGAATGCCTATCAATGAAACTAAAATGAGCATAAGTCTAACAATAATATGAGTAAAAAGAGGCAAGAAAAATAGTACTTTTTCACACTCATCAGTCGTTCGAGCCCTCTTTCACCGATGATAAGCCCTCAGCCTTCAAGGCCACCAGTGGTGAACATAAAGGAAACAGGGTGGGGGTCATTTCCAAATCTAAAAGGTTTCAAATTTCAAAAAAAAGGGTTTCTATCTTCTGTATTTTTTAAAAGGAGAGGATTTTAGTTTGTTTTTCAAAAAATAAGTTTGGGGTTGAGGTTTAAAAGAAAAGAAACTAAAAAGAGAGGATTTGTTTGTAGGTTTCTGGCGTCAGTGTACGGCGGTCGATGGTTGTTGTTGTGACAGAGCACGACGATTTTTTGGGTTTGGGTAAGAACATAGCGGAGAGAAAAAAGCTTTTTGGGTGTTTATTTTCTAAAAATGGCAAAAGAAGGGCACTGTCTAAAAAACGTAGCTTTTATAATATTTTAAAAAATAAAAAAGGTCTATTTATAGT
Source organism: Hibiscus mutabilis (assembly GCA_019671005.1). Lineage (NCBI taxonomy): Eukaryota > Viridiplantae > Streptophyta > Magnoliopsida > Malvales > Malvaceae > Hibiscus > Hibiscus mutabilis. Next base: position 20,735,987 of record CM033753.1, on the reverse strand, counting down.
CATAAAACCCTTCGCCCTCTTATTTTCACCCTTATAGCCATGCCGCATTTGTAAACTATGCCTCAGGTCCCTGCAAAGTTTCTTTTTTATTGCATTCCTATTTTAGGCATGTTCGACTTCTTAAAAATGGGTTTATTTCTTTTTAACCCTTCCGCTTTTTAAAGTTTTTCTTTTGGCCATTCCGCCTTTAAAAATCACGCCCCAAGCCCCTACAGTTTTCATCCGGTTTGCAATTTCGTCATTTTTAATTGGATCAATTTTAAATGGTAAAATACCCGTTCGAGTCCCTTGAGATTTTCAAAAGTTTTTTAATTTAGCCATATTCCAGTGGTTTAACACAATATCTAGTCCTTGGTCTTTCTGTTTTATTTTTGTTTTGACCCTTATTGCATTACATGTTTAATTTTCAGCATTTAATTTTGTATAAATCTTAATATCGCCCTTATTTATTTTTGCTTGTTTTGTTTAATTTATTGTTGTATTCGAATATGGCTTGCTTAGTTTGTGTTTGGTGGTATGATTTTAGGGTTAGTTTTAGGTTCTATAAATTTAATTTAATCAATTTAAATTATGTCCTTAGCTTATTAGGGTGTAAGTTTAAATTAATTAAATTAAATTTAGGTTTTAGGTTAGTCGAACCTTTCGTTAGATTTAGGGTTCAGATGAATTTAATTAATTTAAATTTGTCCTTGGCTTATTAGGGTGAATGTTAAATTAATTAAATTAATTTACCATCTCTTGATTATCTTAGGCTAAAATTTGCACTTGACTTAGATGAAAACTCAATTAAAATCATAAGTATTAATTTGACTCATTATAATAGTATCCTTGGCTTAATGGTATGCTAGTGTAAAATCAATCAAATTAATTATTTTGATTCAAGACAATTCATAAGAGATTAGGTTTTCCTAGGTTTTAAGATTTAATTAATTTAGGTTTAATATTAGACTAACCTAGTTAACAATTAAATCATTAATCAATTTTCCATAATTTGGGTCTTTTAGGTTAGGAATTTAGTGGGCCCAGGGTTTATTTCTGCAATTCTATGCCACGCATTTTAACTGCCATTCATTAGATCTTAATTATTTTAATTGGACATGTTATTAATTAATTGACTTAAATTATAGAAAGGATGTATTTATTAATTTCGATATTTGTTTCGTAACAGTTTTAGCTCAATAGATGTTGACCAAATATTTGAATTAATTCTTGCCGTCCGAAGGTAAACCTTAATTTGGGTTAAAAGTTGATAAGTCATGACATCATTTTTAAATGCTTGCATCATGCATAAAGGTGATGTATGAAATTCGAACCATAAATTAACCTGGCAGTTAGGCTTATTCGATGTCGGTTTAATCTATGGTTCGATGTACCGTCACCCTTATTAATTAAATGTTTAATTAATTTAAGCCCACAAATTTGAAAAAAGCCCGTTTAATTGAAGTCCACATCCAACCAAGAACATTTAATTAAATTCAATTTAAATTTCAACTATTTCCATCAATTAAAGCAACATATATTTCGGTATCGATTTTCGGACGTGATGGAGGTGCTAGTCCTTCCCCACACGTAACTAACCCCCGAACTCATTTTCGAACGAATCTCTAATTTTATGGTGTCCAACCTACCTAAATGGCTGGTGGCGACTCCAAGTCTTTATTTTTAAAAACATGATTTTTTAAAGGACTCCCCCACTTTTTCAAACATTTTTCCAAAGATCAAGAAGAAAACTGGACTACGTTCCTTTTAACGACTTCGATTTTTAAAAAAAAAGGTCGCCAGAGTTGGCGATTCCGCTAGGGACTGAATTTTTGTTTTTTTACAAAACAAAAAAGAGAGTTAAGCAAAGAAAATATTTATTGCTTTTATTGATGGAAATTTTGAAATTTAAATTGACTTTAATCAGGTTGTTCTTTCTTGAAGATATGACTTTAATTATATGGGCTTTGATAATTGGTGGTTTTGAATTAATCGCTTATTTAATTTCTAAGGAATCACCGACATATGTTGCATCATGATCATCGAACTCTATACCCGTGCTATATCCCTTGAGTGAGAGTGAAATGCCACATACCCACGTGAGTAGCCCTCTACGGGTTAGTAATTCACTTTTGAAATCCACGCCTTTTGACACGTGAGCAGCCCTCTACGTCACTAGGTCATGTTTTCCCTCGAACCGAATCCAATTTGCGTGTCTGTAATAGGCTAGAATTGGGGTTCTTGTTGCCTTAGTAGGTAATAAGATAGGTTCGGGTACCCTTTTTAGAACTGAATCCATGCGTGAGAATTTAGGAATCCCACCCCAATTAGATCCACGCGGATAACTATAGCGAACTAGAATTCATGCGGTTAGGGTTTTCCTTTTCTTGTCATCTTGTTTGCTTTTTACCTAGTTTGTTTTTTTGTTCGTTTGTTTATCCTTTAATTTCTGATTTATTATTTGTTCATTTATTCCATTACTAACATACTTCTTTTTGTTTTCTTTCTTTTTCTTTTCTTTTTTTTGTATTTTTGTTTTTCAAATTTTGTCATATCATAAAGAAAACACTGATCTGGAAATAGTCTAAAGTTAAAGACTCGATCAATGGGAGACTTGGTCTGTAGCAGTGATGAAAAGAATTTCGAAGTCTAAGTGTAGCCAAAAGGGGAACGGCTCCATGATGGGGATAGTATTTTCGCTGGGTTTAGGTCAGAAATGTTAGCTGAGGCTTTCATGAACATGAAGTATAATGATGTATCCGGGTTGAGATCAGTTTGGCACAGTTGGGATTATGAGATGAGAAATTCTTTCAAAAGTGAATATGACGACATTGCATACTTGTTAGATGTCCCGGTTGGTCAGCCACTACTTCAAACCTTAGTGAGATTTTGGAATTCAGCATATAGTTGCTTCTCAATTGGTAATATTGATTTAACCCCAACAATTGAAGAATATCTGCCCTTATGAATTGTAAGAAGATCGGCGAGAATCGTGTTTATTCTAAATCGAATAAGAATAAGTCTTTCCAGGCCAAACTAGGTAGGTTCTCGGATGCTTTGCCATTTTGGGTTGAAAGTCAAGTTACAACATGGAGCAAGAAAGAATACCTCAAGTGGGACGAAATTTTAGTCTTGGCTTCAGTGCATCCGGTGGGTCGAGTCTAGCGATATCTCTTCGCACTATTGATCTATAGGTTGGTTTTGTTTCCAAAAGCTTTAGGATTTATCGACCCATCGGTATTAGATTTGTTTGACCGCTTGAGTGGGAAGACCAACCCAGTACCTGTAATTTTAGCGAATACTTTCCAGTCTTTGAGGTTTTGTAGAAGGTATGGTGGGGGTCGTTTTCGAGGATACCTTTAGTTATTGACATTATGGTTTCACAGTCATCTTTGGTCAAACGTCCATTTTTCAAGATCTATTTTCGACAGTAAATTCTCACCATTAGAGGAGTTTCTACAAAAAGAAGATTGGCCAATGGGTAGATCCGAGGAAGTATGGTTTGATGTCTTCCAAAACCTAAAAGATGAGGACATAGTTTGGAAAGCTCTGTGGCTACCAGCAAAGAATGTGATAAGTGTATAAAAGTACTATATTTTCTACCATTTTTTACTTAGATTATTGTTTAAATTTAGACTCATTTAGTTTCATATTTATTTATTCATGCATCATTTCATAGTTTTTCCGTTTGGAGAGCTTGATCTTGTGTTTTGCTATTTTTGTGGAGAAATTGCTACTGTTTTACTTTATTTTTTGCAGGAATGAATTGCCTAGACAATTGTCGAGTCTTGCCCTGGCAAGTCTGGATAAATCACATTATCTCCAAGAATTAATTAAAAAATGCAATGGATAAAGACTCAGATTTAAATGAGAGTTTACTGCAGATAAAGACATAAGATAAAGAGAGATAAAAGGGGATAATTATTCTATTTTATAATTAAATAGAATTTATCTTTCTTTTCCTAAGAATTATCTCTTATTCTTATCATTTTCATATAGGATAATTCTCCAGACTTGAATTGAAATGCTGAGTTGGTTAGAGATCAATTCCCCATGGATTTCACACGCATTCAAACTCTTCCTCTTCATCTATTTAAAGAGATCGCATCAACCACACAAAAGAGGAGTCGATTTTGGGAGAGATCGGATCAAAAGAGAGGGGATTCACACACAACCTTCAATGCAAGATTGGAGAAATTCATCTTCTCCTATTCTTTTTATTTTGTATCATGTAATCCCACCATTCCTGGGTTTTATTCTTTTTATTTTTTTACCCAGCCATGAACTAAACTTAGATGGTTTGGGTTATTAGGTTTTGGAAATTTTTGTATGGATGGTTTTATTTTGGTTTAAGTTAAATAAAAATATGTTGATTCAATTCATACTCTTTACAAATCAAGCAGTTTAGGAATAAACACTTAAGGGTAGAATCATTCATTGAAACTCAAATCCTTGATCGATGACAGCAAAGGGAGAGCGAGATTAATGGAGATTCAGAGGCAGGAATAATTCTAATAAAGTGAAAGCCATTGGAGGTTCCTCAACCGAGTTGATTTCTAAACATTACGAGGGTTGATAGAGATCAACAGGCTGAATTGAATCTGGGTTTCCTAACATTGCTAGAGCTGAAGGAAATCAATTCCCTCTTGAACCAAGTTTTCGAAAAGTGACAAAGTGAAGGAGCTTGGCGATGAAGAGAATTTCAAGCGGCTAACAAGAGTTCAAGGAAAGACGGTGTTCATTCTTGGTAAAGTAACGTGTGACAGACGTATCACCAAGATTTGCGCAAGCGTCAGCCCTTGAAGTTAGAAATAACGTGAAGGCAGTGAAGAACACACTCTACCTAACATTGGAGACACAATTGGCTTGCACAGCATCACACTTGCCGCAACAATTAACTTGCTAGGGTAACCACTTGCCGAGAAGAGTTTTACTCCGACTCAACCACTTGTTGTTGCATTTCACTGGTCACAGAGAGTCTTACTTCCAGCAAACTACTTGCCTGAGCAATTACTTTTCCACGACAATCTATTTGTCTTAGCATTTCACTTGCCTCTGGCATTCAACTTGCTAAAGCAACTCATCCAGTATACTCTTAATCCTAATAATCCAACCTACCTTCTCAATTCTGTTTCCTCTTTCCTTTATTTCAATACTTTTAGCCATAGTTTATTTAACTCAATTCATCACTATTATTTAATTATTTAAACATTTGCAGTAACTTAAGCAAAGTGGCCCAAACCAATCCCTGTGGAGACGATACTCTTTATTCATCACTTTGTTACTTGCTACGTATTCGCTCGCACATTTGCGTAGCACTCAAAACACGCAACAAGTTTTTGGCGCCATTACCGGGGATTGGCAATTGGTTTTATTTGTTTTTGTTATTGCAATTTTCTTATTATTTTTACTAACATTTCTTTTTGTTTGTTGCTATCAAGTGAAGGAACATCAACATGGGAGGAAATAAACATTGATCTATTCAAGAGTTGATGTGGGAAGATAGAAATCAACATATTGGAGAGTATCTTACATCTATCTATGACTACCAATATCAACCCACTAGAGCTTTCCAAGAAATAAAAGTGGATGATTTTATCAACAAGGATGCATCCACATCAATCTCGGCACAACTTGCAGAGTTAACCAACCTGGTCGCATCTATGCAACTGCCGAGAGCTGCCCAACGAGTTCATGACATCACAATTTCTTGTGCTTATTGTGGAGAATATCATTCGTTTGGAAATTGCCTGTATAATCCTGATGCATATGGCCACATGGAGGACCGTAGTCGGAACCATCAGCAAAATCCTTCATGGTTTGATCAAAATGCTCAAATTTTTTACCCTAACAGTTTTGCTGCTGCAGTAGATATGCCATGGCAATATAGTCCTCGTCAAGAGCATTCAAATTCCCTGGAGGAAACATTTCAATCTTTTATGGTTAGACTTGATAGATCAATTGAGGAGATTCAAGAGCTATTCCATGCTATGGATGCGAGGATAGCTAGGATGGATGCACTCATGAAAGATTCAGAAGATCAATATAGGAGATTTACATATGCCATGGATAACATGCCTCAACAATTAATTCCTAAGGATACTGAAATGCCAATGACGGATGACAAGAAGCAATGCGAAGATATCTCCCTAATGTGTGGGGAACAACTGTAACCTCTGAATTGAGAGCATGTCAATGAGAAATACTCCCCAACATTTGATGAGCCTAAGCAACCAATTGCCACGGCAAAGGTTGAGGAGCCTGAAAAGAGCGATTCCGTGATAACATTCAGTAAGGCTGAGAAGAGTAATGCTACAACAAATTCTAAGGAGTCTGATTCCCAGAATGTTACAACGCTGATGCTGAAGCAGGAATCTGTGGATTGCTCTTATCCACCGTTGCCACGACAATTGTATAACCACATTCAAGATCAACACGATGGCGATACTCTACTAATAAAATATGAGCAAGTTATGATTGAACCTTTTGAATTCTTTAAACAATTATCTCATCCATTGTAGGTATTCCTTAAGGAACCAACGCTTTTAGATGTGAAGCCATCAAAAGTAGCATATGATCGTTTGGGAGATGACAGTCTTAGTGATGCACAAACATCTCTACTGATGAAGATTTTTGAAAAGCATAAAGGAAACATTGGTTGGATAATGAGAGATTTTCAGAAAATTGGTGCTTCCCTTGACTTACACCGAATTTTGGCAGAAGATTGCCACGACAATTGGCTAGAACAACAATTGCCACGACAACGAAGGCTACATCCAACCATGATGGAAGTCAAAGATAATGAGGTAATTAAATGGTTGGGTGTTGATATATTTTTTCCTATTAATATATTCATGCCTTCAAGAATAGTAACAAGGTGGAGTATGCATGGACTACAAAGGAACAAGAAAAAAGACGCCTCCACCATGGTAGTGCATGTAGGAGTTGTTGCGATCATAATGGCCCAACTCTTTTTGGGTAATATCATTACTCGATGGAGGGTACGAATGGACTATAAGGAATATTGGAAGCGACCCTCATCAAGCTTTCTTTAAGGCAACTCTATTCCTCTTCAACTTTTCTTTTCTTTTATATTTATTTTGATTTTAGATTTTCTGTTTTCTATTTTAATAAGACTAGAGTGTTGAAAGAAACCTAGACAATCAGACTTGTCACGAAAAAGGAACATGTCATGGCGACTGCCCCGATCCCAAAAGAACTCTTGAGCTCACTGATGAATCGATTAGAGTAGGTTGAGGCAGAGTATCATCTTCTGTGGCACTACACCAACACGCATTGAGCGCGTTATATTGGAGGATAATCTGAATTGCAGTATACCTTTTCCAAGGTTCCTTGCTAAGTTACTGCCCCAACAACTAAAGCTGGCAATTCTGGACCAACTGCGAGTGGCATTGCCGCGACAACCCCTACAATGCACAAAGGTAACGAACCAGTTCAAAAAGCTGTAGCGTACTGACTCCTATTCTAATTTTTTAGATTCCCAAGACACCACCTCTGCACCATTAAAGTCCCACATTCGGAAGTGCCAATTAAGGGACCATTGAAGCATAAAGCTTCGATTTCAGAAGAAATAGCGAAGGAGGGTGAGTTGATTGAGGAAGTCGAGGAAATTGGAGAACATAAGCATGTACAAGGTCCGCAACCAGTAAGGCGAAGTAGTACACGCACCAAGCAAACAACCACGGATGCTACGAATTCGAGGTGACGACCTCTTCTATTAACTCATTTGCATTTCATTTTTTTATTTGTTTAATTTTGCATGCATTGAGGACAATGCTTTCCTCGTGTTTGGGGGGATTGTTTTTGTTTGTTTCATGATTAGCTGCATTTCTATTCATTTGTTTTTAATTAGTGTCACTTTCCATGATAGTTTGCCCGACTGAACTTGTTAATAACCTACTGTGATATCTGATGATGATTTACTTGCCACGGCATTATGATAAGAGAATATTTTACTTTAGGCTTAGCATGGAAATTTGCTCAGGATTTTGTTATGATGTTGCTTTAATAAACACTGTTGTGACTTGTTAATCTAGGAGAACCTAGTGAACCTTAGGCATGAAATATTAGAACAACGCTAGAGGTGCCCAACTGCCTCTACCCAAAAAATGAACGATGAATGAACCTTTGCTAGAGGTTCCCAAAACTGGCTCTAGTCTTAGGGATCATGCAAATTCTAAAGGTGCTCGAAACTGGCTCTAGTATAAAAATAAAAAGAAAAAAAAATTGTTAGAGGTGCCCAAAACTGGCTCTAGTTAGATCGCTTGCCTCAGCAAGTTAATAAAACTAAGGTTTTTCTGGGAACTCCTATGATTAACTTGTACATAACTACGCACACGCTTCACTTGCATCATACTAAATTTTGAGTAATTTTTCTTCGTTTTGCCTAAAGTAAAAAAGGTAATTAAATTTAGCTGCCACGGTTCTGAGGATTGAAGTCAGGTATGCAACTTGTTCCTGTTTGGTGAATGCCTTGGCAGATGCTTGTTAGTTTTGCATTGGTTGAGGACAATGAATAGTTCGAGTTTGGGGCGGTGTGATAAGTGTATAAAAGTACTGTATTTTCTATCTTTTTACTTAGATTATTGTTTAGATTTAGGTTAATTTAGTTGCATATGTATTTATTCATGCATCATTTCATAGTTTTTCCATTTGAAGAGCTTGATCTTGTGTTTTGCTATTTTGTGGAGAAATCACTACTGTTTTGCTTTATTTTGTGCATGAATTAATTGCCGAGTCTTACCCTAGAAAGTCGGGATAAATCACATTATCTCCAGGAATTAATTCAAAAATGCAATGGATAAAGACTCAAAGTTAAATAGGAGTTTACCGCAGTTAAATAGAATTTATCTTTCTTTTCCCAAGAATTATCTCTCATTCTTATCATTATCACATAGGATAATTCTCCAGATTTGAATTCAAATGCTGAGTTGGTTAGAGATCAATTCCCCATGGATTTCACCCGCATTCAAACTCTTCCTCTTCATCTATTTAAAGAGATTGCATCAGCAACACAAAAGGAGAGTCGATTTTAGGAGAGATCAGATCAAAAGAGAGAGGATTCACACACAGCCTTCAACGCAAGATTGGAGAAGTTCATCTTCCAATTCTTTTTATTTTGTATCGTGTAATCCCACATTCCTGGGTTTTATTCGTTGTTATTTTTTTATCTAGCCATGAACTAAACTTAGATGGTTTGGGTTATTAGGTTTTGAGATTTTTTGTATAGATAATTTTATTTTGGTTTAAGTTAAATCAAAGATGTTGATTCAATTCGTACTCTTTACAAAACAAGTAGTTTAGGAATAAACACTTGATGTGAGGATCATTCATTAAAACTCAAATCCCTAATTGGTGACAGCAAAGGGAGAGCGAGATCAATGGAGATTCATAGGGAGGAATCATTATAATGAAGTGACAGCCATTGGAGGTTCCTCAACCAAGTTGATTTCAAAACATTACGAGAGTTGATGGAGATCAACAGACTGAATTGAATCCGGGTTTCCTAACATTACGACAATCTATTTGCCTCAGCATTTCACTTACCTCCGATATTTGACTTGCCAAAGTAGCCCATCTGGCATACTCTCAATCCTAATAATCCAACCTACTCTTAATTCGGTTTCCTCTTTCCTTTATTTCAATACTTTTAGCCTTAGTTTATTTACCTCAATTCATCACTATTATTTAATTATTTAAACCTTTACAGTAACTTAAGCAAAGTGGCCTAAACCAATCAATGTGGAGACGATACTCTATATTCATCACTTCATTACTTGTGACGTATTCGCTTGCACATTTGTGTAACACACAAAATATGCAACAGAATGTTCTATATAGATATGGGGAGTATTGTTGGGTATTACTACTTGGTCTTCGGGGGCATAGTGCTTATGCACCGCTTTTGGTTTTGAGACAATTCCGAGTTCAACATAGACTACGGGACAGAAAAAGGCTACAAAAGAAAGGTGTATAACGCTTCTTCTGCATGGAACAATGCAAGACGGGTCAAGATTGTGAGTGTTTCATACATGGTGACTCCCGAGTATGAAGTATGGTGGTTCCATCGCATCAATGACAATATTCCTCAGATGAATCCTGATAGGATTATGTCTGTTGAAGAAAGGTTGGCTACGCTTTCCACTGAGGTTGATTTGATGAGTAATTAACTCGAAGAAGAAAAAATGAGGTCTATTGAGATCGAAAGGAAATTCGATCAAGAAACATTCAATTTTGAGTTAGATAACATGAAGCTCGAAGGAGAAATTAAAGGCCTACAGAGGAAGAACGATAAGTTGGAACTTGAACTTAAATTAGAGAAGGAAAAAAATCATAAGCTACAAAGGCTAAGCAAGAACAAGAGATTCATGGATGGTGGACCAAGTGAAGGTGTGGAGCTTAGGCTTAAAGAAGAGAAGGCAAGAGCCGAGACTTATAAGTGGAAGTACTACGAGCTTAAGGACCAAGTGTTTGCTGTGACTCAAGAGATGAAAAATTTACGGATTTTCGCTTTAGAACAGCTTGAGAGTAAACAACGCCAAAATAAGGAATTGAGGGCTCAAGTAAAACAGTTGGAAAGATCTCTCCTACCATGTTATTGCTTTTAACCCACCTTACCCAGCGTGGTATGACGCCAAAGCACATTGCGAATACCATGCCGATGTTCCAGGGTATTCAATTGAGAACTGCATGAAATTCAAAAAGTTTGTTCAAAATTTGATAAAAATTAGAGTGTTACAGTTGGGAGAATCGAGCACAGCTAACAATCCCCTACCAAACCATAAAGGTCATGGCATAAATGTTGTTGAGGAATGATTCACTAGAAAAGCAAGAGTGAATGTGCTAGAAGTAAAGTCTCCTCTGAGGTGGGTTTTCCAGCAGTTATGCATGGCACGTCTCATTGAACAGGGAATGATGATTGTGAAAAAGGGGTGTGGACCATACTGTGAGTATCACTAGTTGGAGGATCATGAGATTCAAGATTGTAAAGAGTTTCGCCAAGTGATTCAAAAAATGATGGAGAACAAAGAGATCGAGTTTTTTGAGAAGAAAGAGGGAAAGAAAGAATTAGAAGTTTGCACGTCAGACATTTCAAATGTCAAGTATAGTGCACGAAGGCCTTTTGTCCTTAACCTCAAACCAAGTGAAGAGAGTACAACTCAAGAAAAATGCCATATTGTGGCTCCCAAGATCGTAATTTCTGCTCTAACATCCTTTCCTTTCAAGGATACTTGGATGGTCCCATAGAATTACACCACTAATATTTCAATACCAGAGTGCTCAAGTTTGCAAGAAGGTGGGAAGTTATCTGAGAAGTAAAGCCCGCTCAAAGAGAGGAGCCAATGGAACCTAATCTCGAGGTGGTAAATGAGGTTGGGCACTTTACAAGGAGTGGTAGTTGATACTCTCCAAAAACTTCAAAGAAGACGGAAGAGCCAAAGGATAAAGGCATAGTAGCCAGATCTGAAACCGGGAAGATATTTAGAGAAGAGCCACCTCTGAAAATTAATGAGCCGGTAACGAAAGCTCAAGCTTAGGAATTTTTAATATTTTTAATGTACATCAAATACAGTGTAGTAAAGCAACTTCAAAAATAGCCAGCCCAAATTTCAGTACTTGATCTCCTGTTAAGTTTAGAAAAACACCGTGAAGCATTGTTAAAAGTCTTAAACCAAACCTTTGTCGTGAGTGATATTTCGGCCAGCAAATTGATTGGATAATAGGCCATATCAACGCGGACAATTACATTACCTTCAGCGATGACGAAATCCCAGAGGGAGGTATAGGGTCCACCAAGGCTCTAAATGTCACCACTCATTGGAAAGGGCATGTGCTATCGGAAGTGCTTATTAATAATGGCTCTGCCTTGAATGTCATGCCTCTGGCTACTTTGCAACGTCTGCCTATCAACAGTTCACATATAAAACCTTGTCAAAATACAGTACGAGCATTTGATGGGACCTAACGGGATGCAGTCAGAAAAATTGAAGTACCTTTGCTCATTGGCCCAAGTGAGTACACTGTTGACTTTGCGGTTATGGATATTTAGCTATCCTATAATTATTTATTAGGAAGGCTGTGGATACACTCTGCCGATACTGTTCCATCATCACAACATTAGAAATTAAAATTTGTTATTTGAAGGTAAGCTAGTGACTGTTAATGCCAAACAAGATATCATTGCTTTGGTGACTTTCGATGCACCGTATATTTAGACCGATGAAGAGGCGGTGAAGTGTTCCTTTAGGGCTTTGGAGTTTGTCAATGCTACTTTCGTTGCCAAAGGAAAGAGGATTCCATGCCCTAGGCTTTCAAATTGTACTAAGATGGTGGTGTCAAAAACTTTGGGAAGAGGAGCAAAGAAAGGAAAAGGTTTGAGAAGGAACCTACAAGGATGTATGCGAGCTAAAATCGTCATCAACAAAAAGATCGGTTCGGTCTCGGCTATAAGCCCAACTTTTTGTAAAGAAAGCAAGAATGGAAAAAGAGAAAAGAAAAAAGAAAGGCTCCGTTCAGAGGAGAAGACATTCCATGGGGGCCCATGATTTATTCTGATATGAAGAGTATTTTTTTATTTGGCAGAATAGTAAACCCCAAACAGAAAGTGCAAAAAGTGAATCAAGAGAGTAGGAAGTTCTTTAAGGAAGAAATGATCAGTGAAGCTTTGGAAGTAATGGATGTTAATGAGATCTCCGAGGATGACAAGACTGGCCAGCCTTTGACCAAGATCCCCCCATTCTTATCGAGAGAAAAGCTCAACAATTAGACTTGTATAGACATGCCTGTGGTTTTCAGGTTTGAATCAAAGTAATGCTCGAAACAACCCTATTTGCTTCTGCCCGAGAGCAATATGGATCTTTTATAAAGGGCGGCTATGTCAACTTTATTTGCTTTCAATGAAAATGATGCTTTCCATATTTCTTTCTCAAATGGCAAACATGGCATTTATTTTATTTATTATTTATTCGTTTGTTATTTGTTATTCATTCCATAAACTATTTATTTCTATTCCCAATACATATTATTTTCAAACTCGTGCAGGCCCCTTAATATTAACTGTACGAATGAATTGTTGAAATTAATGGAAAGTGAGGAAAAACAGATCCTGTCGCATCAAGAAGAATTAGAAATCTTGAATTTGGGAATCGATGAGGAGAAGAAAGAGGTAAAGATCAACACCAGTTTGTCATCAAAAACTAGGCAGGATTTGATAGAACTACTTCTAGACTTCAAAGACGTATTTGCTTGGACATATCAAGATATGCCGGGACTAGACAAGGACATTGTAGTACACAAGCTACCAATAAGGCCAGAATGCAAGCCCGTCCAGCAAAAGCTTTGAAGAATGCAAACAGACATGCCACTAAAAGTCAAGGAAGAAGTAGTTTGAGACCAAATTTCTAAAATTTGCCAAATACCTGAAGTGGGTAGCCAATATAGTCCCGGTGTCAAAATATGACAGAAAAATCTGCATGTGTGTAGATTATAGAGACCTCAACAAAGCAAGCCCCAAAGACAATTTTCACATGCCCCATATTGACACTCTAGTTGATAATACCGTTGGACATTCTTGGTTCTCATTTATGGATGGCTTTTTGGAATATAATCAGATTAAAATGCATCCCGAAGATATGGAAAAGACCACTTTTGTGACCATGTGGGGCACATTTTATTATAAGGTAATACCTTTTGGGTTGAAGAACGTCGTGGCAACCTATCAAAGAGCCGTTGTAACCCTATTCCATGATATGATACACAAGAAGATCGAGGTATATATAGATGATATGATCGGACCAAAGAGGAGCACATCCAAAATTTGCAAAAGTTGTTCCAAAGGTTGAGAACGTATCAATTGAAGCTCAACCCGACCAATTGTACCTTTGCAGCTACATCTGGAAAGCTCTTGGGTTTCGTAGTTAGCTAGAAGGGAATTAAGATCGACCTTGATAAGGTGAAAGCAATTTAGGATCTCCCGCCACTTTAAACACAAAAAAAAGTCCAAGGATTCTTGGGAAGATTAAATTACATATCTCGGTTTATCTCTAGTTGATCGATAAATGTGATCCCATCTTTAGACTACTCCGAAAGAAAAATATAGGGATATGGAATGAAGATTGTCGAGAGGCTTTCGAGAAGATCAAAAAGTACTTGACCAATGCCCCAATCTTAGTAGCACTGGTACCTGATAGACCATTAATTTTGTACTTAACAGTTTTTGAGAATTCAATGGGTTGTGTGTTAGGGCAGCATGATGAGTCTGGCAAGAAAGAAGGGCTATTTATTACTTGAGCAAGAAGTTTATCGAGTGTAAAACACGGTACCCACCGATCCAAAAACTATGTTGTGGCCTAGTGTGGGCTACCAAGTGGCTCAGACAATGCATGTTGTATCATACCACTTGTTTGATCTCTCGATTGGATTTTTTGGAAATTTTTGATAGAAACGCCAACATTAACCGGGAGAAGGCACATTGGAAAATGCTATTGTCAAAATTTGATATTGTTTATGTAAATCAAAAAGTAATAAAGGGAAGTGTGATGGCAAATTTCTTGGCAAGTCGTGCTTCGGACTACTATGAGCCTTTGGATTTTAATTCTCGGATAAAGATCCGGTATGTGCTTTGTTTGAAGAGAAGCCCGATTCAGAGAATGAGTCTTGGAAGCTTTATTTTGATAGAGCGTTTAATGCCCTAGGCCATGAAACATGGGCACTGCTAATTTCTCCTAAAGATGTCTACTACCCCTTTTCAAGTAGATTGGAATTCTTCTGTACCAACAATATAGTCGAATATGAGGCTTGTGTTATTGGACTCCGTGCGGAAATCGAAAGAAAGATCAAGATGCTTTAGGTCTTTGGAGATTCATCATTGGTAATCTATCAGATTTAAAAAGAGTGGGAAATATGAGATCCAAAGTTAATCAAGTATTACGTTCTAATTCAAGAGTTGATTAAGAACTTTGAAAAGATCAATTTGCTCATTTGCCAAGGAAAGATAATCAGATGGCTGATTCCCTAGAAACTTTGGCCACCGCGTTCGAGGTAAACTCGAAAGTCGAAATAAAGCCAATCAAAATAATTTTTTTGAGGTGAAGGCTTATTGATATAATTTGGAAGAAGAAGCATATGGCAACCCGTGGTATTATGATATCTTTATGTATCTCAAGTTTTAGGTTTACCTGGAAGAAGCCAACGACAATGATAAGAGAACTATTAGAAGGATGGCATCGAGGTATGTCCTTGATGGTGAAATTTTGTACAAAAGGGGCAAAGACCAAATATTGTTGAGATGTGTTGACGCCCGAGAGGTTAAAATCATTTTAGTGGAAGTACACAATAGTTTGTGTGGGACCCACGCCAATGGTTTCTCGATGGCTAGAAAAAACCATGAGATATGGTTACTTCTGGTCGACCATGGAAGGAAATTGTATCGATTATGAAAAACAATTTCATAAATGTCAAATTTATGCCGACAAGATACATTCTCCGTCGTTGTCATTGCACACCCTAAATTCGCAATGGCCTTTTGCTATTTGGGGTATGAATTCCATTGGTTAGATTCATCCAAAAGCTTATAATGGACACCGCTTCATCTTGGTGGCTATTAATTACTTTACTAAGTGGGTAGAAGTTGCCTCTTATGCCAGCATCACAAGGGCAACAGTTTGCAAGTTCCTAAAGAAAGAGATACGATGTCGCTATGGTTTGCGAGAAAGAATCATTACCAACAATGCTTCCAATTTGAACAACAAAATGATGATCGAAGTGTGTGAACGATTCAAAATTGTACACCACAATTCTACTACTTATCATCCCATGATGAACGGGGCAGTTGAAGCAGTAAACAAGAATATCAAGAAGTTCATAGCAAAGACCACATATACTTACAGAGATTGGCATAAGAAACTACCCTTCGCTCTTTTTGCTTACCGGACATCTGTGAGAACTTCAACATAGGCAACATCGTATTCTTTGGTCTAGAGCACAGAAACAGTATTACCATATAAGTGGAGATTCTATAACTTTGAATTTTGAATGAGGTGAAGTTGGAAGAACTCGAATGGATGCAAGCTAGGTTTGATCAATTGAACCTTATCGAAGAGAAAAGATTAAGGGCCATCTGTCATGGCCAAATGTATCAGAAGAGAGTGATGCGAGCTTATAATAAAAAGGATCGCCCAAGAGAATTTCGAGAGGGAGATCTGGTTCTTAAAAAGATCTTTCCAATTCAAATAGACTTTTGAGGGAAGTGGATGCCTAATTGGGAAGGGCCTTATATTGTTAAAAAGGTCTTTTCGGTGGAGCGTTAATTTTAACGGAGATGGATGGGAGCGAGTTGAGCAATCCTGTAAACTCAGACTCCATCAAGAAGTATTACGCTTAAAATGGAAAATCAGAGTGAAAACCCGAAATGGCACTTCACAAAATGAAAATACATGTGGTGAAAACCCAAAAAGGGCGCATCAGGTATGAAAAAAGTGGTGTAGATATGAAAACTCGAAAGGGCATCTTAAAAGCAAAGAAGGATCTGAATCAAAAATCTGAAAAATGCAGCTCAGACGAATTTTAAGATTTGGCATACTTCATTCGAGGGGCTCCACTTTGGTTTATGGTGAAATCCCTCTTGGTTATCAGAGATCTCAGTCAAGGATGGCGAGTGAGGGATCTACTACGGTCGATAGGTTCTCACATTATTCATACAGTCAGTGTTCGGGACATCATACCCTATGTTATTTACTTTTTCTTTCTCATTTTCTCATGTTTGTCGTGCTTTTTAAATCATTACAGAACTTCTTCAAATACTAATGAAATATTATTTTGTGCCTTCCCTTATCTATTTCATGAGCATCCCACAATTGGATTGACATAGATTATTGAAAAACAAAAGATTTCTTAGCATTATTATGGTTTAACCTATTAAGTGCAGGTTACCCAAACACAGAGATTGATTCCGTTGAAGGAAGTTTGCCAAAGTCGAAGCCTAGAAGACATTAGGTGTCAAGTTAGCAGAATTTCCAGAGACAAGACGTCGAATATTTTCTACATCCGAGTCCAAAAAAAGAGGATCCCAAGGTGAAAACCCAAAAGAGCGCCTAAAAAGAAAAAAAGAAAAAAAATAAATAAAAAAGAAAAAAGGAGAAGGATAAAAAAGAAAGAAAAAAAGAAGAAAAAACCAAAGTGAAAACCCGAAGAGGGCACTTCCAGAAAAACAAATATAAAGTGAAAACCTGAAAAGGCGCTTTAGAGAAGAGGTTAAAAAGCTCGAGTCCTAGCATGAGGTGAGATAACAAGCATGCGAAGATGAAGAAGAGAACAAGAGAGAGCAAAGACGAGAGACCAAGAAAGAAAGTGTCTGGGCAATGACTAGATTTTATTTGTCATGCATCACGAATAGTTAGACATCCTTAAGATAGGAGCATGCTAACTCACATCATCAAATCATCATGTTTGTTTTTACATGTATTGGAAGATTAACACAAATTGGATTCTATGCTTCATGAGAGGAGAAGTAGATCCAAGCAAAGAATCAAGTGTCCTTTGACTTGCATAATTATAATTTCTAAAATTCTTCCAGTCTTCAGTCATTTGGGGGAACAACAAGTATCTGTTTATGCCAAGACGAACAAAAATTAAGGCATTCCGGTAATCTCTACGAAAGATATTGACGACTGTGTGAGTGCTTGGCAAAAGGGTGGAAAATGTATGAAAACAGTGCCAAGACTAAGTCTTTTGCATGCAAGTATTCATGGTCAGCAAGTAATACAACAGTAAGTTGAGTATCGATCCCACAGGGATTGACCAGGAATTTAACTGTTTTGGTTGTTACTTGTCAAGGGGAAAATGTTGTTTGAGTTGAAATTGGTTTTGAAAGTGATTTAAAGAAATAAAAGGAAAACAACGTTTACACGAGGAGTTTTCAAGTGAATGATGAGCATTGGCAAGGGATGTATGGTTTTCTCGCTATTCATGTCAGCCTTTAATAATTTTTTGCCTTGCTATTATTTTTTGAGCAGATTCAAAGTTGGCATTTGTAACACCCCGATCCCGTCCCAGATCTAGAGCATCACATTCGAGTCACCCAAAACTGTCCCATCAAAATTTCTCATTTAAAACCACAAGTTGGCACTTCTCAAAACGATATATTTCCATAAAATCCACGTAGATAAAGAAATTAAAAGTGTTTAAAGATATAAGTTCCAAATAAAATACACCGTTTGACTAAATAACAGTAAATCAAAATAAGATACAGACTCGACTGCGGTAAGGTCTTATGAATATAATCAGTCCAAACTAAACGTCAAGTACTGTACTCTAAAACTGACTCAGTGCTGGGAAATCCTCCTCGATGTGCTCCTCTAAAAGCAACCTTTCAACCTACGCACGGAAAAATCACAATTCCGTACGTTGAGCTAACAAAGCTCAGTGGTACATATCTACCCTACCGCAATTCATGAATATCATAAAACAAGCATGCGTGGTAATATAATTATGAGTGCACAAAAAGGCTTCTCAACATATAAGGATCATCGTCTAGCCTACCCTAGCTAGAGTCCATAACCATGTCTCAAAATACCACTATTATGTAATAAGACCACCAAGCCATCCTAGGCTTACCATATGCAAGGTCCCTACAACCATTGAGTTACGTCCCATACCCTGATCACATAGCCTAAGGGTTATCTAGCCCATACTCGAGATCACACAGCCTGTCGAGTTAATCGAGCTCACACAGCCCGTTGAGTAACAACCCTACCCTGATCACAAAGCCCAAGGGTAAAATGGCCAATATCTATTATCCATACAACAACGTAAATAACATACATTCCCTAATGGCAAACGAAGCCCTACTATTTTCCCATGCTCGCACAGTCGTCGGGTTACCCGTGATCACATAGCCGTCGGGTAAGGATCATATCCAGATCACCATAGCCACAGATACGTCCTAGACATACTTGGATCATAATAGCCACAAGCAGTCTTTACCTGGGGTTACTTAGCCAATCAGGTTACTCGAGATTACGTAGCCCTTCGAGTTACTCGAGCTTACACATCCCCCAAGTTGTATTTCCATATCCTGATCACATAGCCCAAGGATAGGTTTATAACTGCATCCAGATCACATAGCCTATGGATATGTCGGATGTACTCAATCACATAGCCCAAAGTACCCATCCCCTTTTTAAGTGCCCTTGCACTGACTCTAGGACATCCAGATTCCTAACCAAGACACATACGTTAACACATGCTACCCCGAGCATCAATATATCTCACCGAGAGACAAAAGGCATCATGCCAACCATTACTAATGCTCCGAGGCATAACTCATTTGTTACAATAATTAATATATGTCTTTTAAGCTAAAACTCACCTTTCTCATTAGATTATTCCATCATTTGCGGCATCCAGCCTATATGGGCGTCCCTTTAGTACACAGCAAGGACCCCAATCTTCCATGTAGCATTAACCGATCCACCACTGATCCCTACATATTCCTAGTCCAAGCAACTTACCCAACTATTAGCAAGCCATGGCCATTAATCTACATATAGGTACCAACCCTGATTTCTTAGTTTTAAGATTTGTTTTATACCTTTAGGGACCTACCAGACCCTTTACCACGAATTAATAACCCTTCAAACTCATTTTCAACATTTACAGGCAGATTGCCCAGCGGGTACTGATACTGGTCCTTACGTACCGATACTGGGAAACATGGTTTACCAATGCTGGAAGACATGGTTTACTGATGCTGGAAGACGTCATATCGATACTGGAAGACATGGCGTATCGATGCTGGAAGACACCTTACCGATACTGGAAGATATGGCGTATCGATGCTGGAAGACATGACGTACTGATATTGGAAGACATTTCATACCGATACTGGAAGATATGGCATACCGATGCTGGAAGACACGTGTACCGATGCTGAAAGATACCATACCGACACTGAAGACATGGAGTACCGATACTGGAAGACACCGTACCGTTATTGGAAGACATGGTTTACCGATGCTGGAAGAAACCGTACCGATATAGGAAGATACTGTACCGATACACCCTTCAAGAAAAGTATGAGTTCATCCTCAGAACGTAGGGTAAGGTTGTGATAGTCATGGTTTAGGTCTTATGGGCGAATCGTGAGGTTAGTTGCTTGGCTTGTGCACTTGTTGAGCTAGATTTTGTGAGGTTGGACGATTACCTAATCGAGTTTGACCAAAGTTGTTATCAATTAAGGCAAGCAGTGTAGAAGTTATCAGAGTGGCGCATCGAAAATGTGGATCAATAGTTGTGTTACGGTAACCAGATAGTTACTTTGCAAACAAATGTTTTTAGACGGACCAGGTGGTGATCCATGAGAACAGTCAAATGGCTTTCCACATCTGATGGTTGGGACCAAGGCAAGGGTTAGAAAGAAGATGTTTGAACCTTCACAAGTAAAATGGCTAAGTTTTGGGTTGCTTTTGTGAGTTCCTAAGTGACGATGGTCATTTCCCGGAACCAAGTGGTTGGGATCGAGAGTGGTTGTTGACCCTGTTGAAAATAGTTGGATAAAGCGAAGTTTAAATCTCATCTTGGTGGCCTAAATTTGGTGAAAGAGCTGTTGGATTCAAGGTATATTGATGATAATGATCGGTTATTAGGGTTTTGCTTGTCCTTTAATGGTTTGACCGGGATATGGTTGTTTGGTCTAATGCGTTCCTGGCAGTGCCGTGTGGAAGTAGTACAGCGTTTTAGATATAGATGAAGTCTAAGTTAGTTTGTAGTTGGTGGATGCTTGTAGAATGGTGGATTAGCAGAGATAGAATCCTTTAGAAGTGAGTTCTTTAAGTTGATGTTGAATGTGGGTCGAGTTGGTTATGTTGACACGCTTAGCTGTTCGTCATAAATGTCTTTGGTTGCTGAAAAATGAGTCATTGGAAATCTTAAAAGAAGTATTAAGAGCGTGTGGTTTAATGCTATGGTTCTATTTAAGGTAGATTGAGGGAGAACTCTCCCTAATCAAGGTGATCCTATTTGAATGGTGAAGTTGTTAGATCTGTTTTGGTTATATCTCTCTTTCATCCATCTAAATTTCGAGCACGAAATTTCTTGAAGGAGGGAGGAGTTGTAACGACCCAGATTTTTGAGTCAACAATGGGCGTTGACCTGGGTCTTGGACCAACACGTTGAGCCGAGATGATGGGCTTTGTAGGCCTCCTTGTGTTGTTGGTCTTGTAAATGGAGGGGAAATGAGTGATGAAGTGGGCAGCATGGTAATTTCTCCCTCAAAGGCTGATACCATCACCGTACCATTACTGGAAGACATGGTTTACCTATGCTGGAAGAAACCGTACCAATATTGGAAGATACCGTACCGATACAGGAAGATACCGTACCGATACACCCTTCAAGAAAAGTATGAGTTCATCATCGGAACATAGGGTATCTATACTCGATCCTGAGTATCGATATTGAAGCCCAGAAATGGCTTCCAAGGCTCCGAAAATCACTTACCAAGCCCCTAAAACATATCCTTTAACCCCTTAACTTAATCCTACATCTTATGGAGTTGATTAAAGTGATTTGCTACCCTTATTACACCTTATTAACCATTAATTCAAGATTCACCATTAAACGGATTCAAGCTCCTAAAAACCAAACTTAACACCCTAAATCATAAAACCAAGGAAGGCATTCATTTTATGATGTTCATGAAATGTAGGAGTCAGAATGTACTGACCTTAGACAAGCAAATCCTGAAATGAAGCTCTCCCCAAGCTCTTGCTACCTCTCTTCTTGACTCAAGCCTCCAAACTTTACTTTCAACGATTCTAGTGATGTTTATCTTGAAATGGAGATCCTTTAATGCTGATAAAACTTCTCTTGATCACTAATTCGGGATTCTCACTCCACAACAACAAGCTTGCAACTTTCTCTTTGGTTTGGAAGGGAATGAAGATAAAGATAGAGAAGAAAAAGAGTGGAGCAAGGATGACTTCATCCCTTGCCAAAAATGCAAAAATTTTAAGATGGTATCAGCCTTTGAGGGAGAAATTACCATGTTTCCCACTTCATCACTCATTTCCCCTCCATTTACAAGCCCAACAACACAATGAGGCCTA
This sequence comes from Hibiscus mutabilis, assembly GCA_019671005.1. NCBI lineage: Eukaryota > Viridiplantae > Streptophyta > Magnoliopsida > Malvales > Malvaceae > Hibiscus > Hibiscus mutabilis. The sequence goes on along the minus strand of CM033753.1, from coordinate 20,713,884 downwards.
CAAAGACCATCATCTCGGCTCAACGTGTTGGTCCAAGACCCAGGTCAACGCCCATTGTTGACTCAAAAATCTGGGTCGTTACAACTCCTTCCTCCTTCAAGAAATTTTGTGCTCGAAATTTAGATGGATGAAAGAGAGATATAACCAAAACAGATCTAACCACTTCACCATTCAAATAGGATTACCTTGATTAGGGAGAGTTCTCCCTCAATCTACCTTAAATAGAACCATAGCATTAAACCACGCGCTCTTAATACTTCTCTTAAGATTTCCAACGACTCATTTTTCAGCAACCAAAGACATTTATGACGAACCGCTAAGCGTGTCAACATAACCAACTCGACCCACGTTCAACATCAACTTAAAGAACTCACTTCTAAAGGATTCTATCTCTGCTAATCCACCATTCTACAAGCATCCACCAACTACAAACTAACTTAGACTTCATCTATATCTAAAACGCTGTACTACTTCCACACGGCATTGCCAGGAACGCATTAGACCAAACAACCATGTCCCTGTCAAACCATTAAAGGACAAGCAAAACCCTAATAACCGATCATTATCATCAATATACCTTGAATTCAACAGCTCTTTCACCAAATTTAGGCCACCAAGATGAGATTTAAACTTCGCTTTATCCAACTGTTTTCAATAGGGTCAACAACCACTCTCGATCCCAACCACTTGGCTCCGGGAAATGACCATCGTAACTTAGGAACTCACAAAAGCAACCCAAAACTTAGCCATTTTACTTGTGAAGGTTTAAACATCTTCTTTCTAACCCTTGCCCTAGTCCCAACCATCAGATGTGGAAAGCCATTTGACTGTTCTCATGGATCACCACCTGGTCCGTCTAAAAACAATTCTTTGCAAAGTAACTATCTGGTTACCGTAACACAACTATTGATCCACATTTTCGCTGCGCCACTCTGATAACTTCTACACTGCTTGCCTTAATTGATAAAAACTTTGGTCGAACTCGATTAGGCAATCCTCCAACCTCACAAAATCTAGCTCAACAAGTGCACAAGCCAAGCAACTAAACTCACGATTCGCCCATAAGACCTCAACCATGACTATCACAACCTTCATTTGCCATTTTCTACGGTACCTTTACTCTGACAAGCAACACACGAAGCTCTCACATTCTATGGCTAAAACAAGGCCGTTGATCTCACAAAATCGGCAACAGCCATCCACCATTGCACTATGGCTTAGCACATCCAAAGCCACCAAACAAACTACTCTCATACAGGTACGATCTTAGAGAAGCACTTGGCAACGACACCCAATCAGCCGTTCGCACAAGTGTGCCTCCAACAAAGAGTTCATTAAGTACCATACCAGAAAGCGATGGATACTAACGAACTCAACCTTACCTTTATCGCGGTTCTAAACCACAATCAACTGGTAAGATTGCTCATTCACCAAGGGTACCTCAATACCCTCAAAACACCCACAACACTAAGATCAGAAACTCTTAACCCTTATGTCTACAACGCAAGCTAAGAACACCTTGCAACCCATAGAACCTTCCTTGAGCTAGAACTACAGAGCACAACGTCTACCCTAAAGAGGTTAAGATCTTACACAACCAACACTAACAACTAGATTCAAGCAATCTAAAGCTTCATAACTTCTCACTCATATCTTACGGCACACATGCACTCTCAACAACCATCTACGATAAAACCTTATCTAGCAAATAATGCAATTCAAATTGCCATCTAATACAACAACAAACCCTATATTTACCAAGATGCACATCATAAGAACCCGTCCATTACACAATCGTAAAGCTAAACGGCTAACGCAACTGCTGAAACCAATACAAAACTTAATTACCTGACATATCCTCAGTCGCGACGCTGTCTACTCTAATCTGGGCAGTAGACTGTCTAGCAACGCCTCGCGCGCCAACCCTGGTGGTGGATCTCATAGGATCTCCACCTCGATAACCTGACGGTGCCCTAGCTCCATCTCTAGCAAAACTCTGATCGTGACGGGAAGTAGCCCACCTCTGAGACTGAACTGATGTATCCTCATCCATAGCTGGGCAGTCCTTTGCCATGTGTCCCGATGCTCGACACCTATACCAAACCCTCCAAAGCAAGAAGCACACCCTAAGGTGATGTCACCTACAAAGCTCGCACGCTGATGGAAGTGATGCTCTAACAGAACCATCAGTACTTCCTTCCAGAGTAGAAATTAAAGAGCCTCTACGAACCCTCAATCTAGATCCTAAGTTAACCCTCGGTAATTGGTTTGAGGCAACTCTCTTTGAACTCCTCAAAGCAAAAAACCTTTCATGCGGATAGGGAGAAGGATTCATGATATCTTGGGTCTCCACATCATGACCTCTAGAATCCTCGAACTGATTAGATGTCAAACTCAGAAGTAGCTCAAGTGCCTTTGCACTATTGGCTAACTCGGAGAATGTCCCAAGCGGACTTGTTGTCACATGTAACTAAAGCTCGACCCTCAAACCTTGCCTGAACCTCTTGCACCTCAACTCTTCTGTCGCAACAAACTCTGGAGCGTAATGGCTCAAACGCAAAAACTCTTGCTCATAAGCAAACACCGTTCGATCTCCTTGAACTAGATGCAGAAACTAGTCTCTCATCTCATCTATATGTACCTCGCTGATATACTTCTTTCGAAACTTATCCAAAAAGATATCCCATGTTGGGAGATCAGGCTGTAGACCCAACTCTACGGTCTTCCACCACTCGTGTGCATTACCCTTCAAAAGGGAAATAATGCAATCAAGATCATCTTCTAGGCGTCCTCTCATCTGTCTCAAGATTCTCTGTGTGTCGTTCAACCACTGGTCAGCCTTGATCGGGTTATTCTCACCCAAGCTTTCAAAATTCTTAGGCGCAAAACGATGAAACCTCTTTACAGGGGTCTTGCGAGGCGTCTCAGATTGCCTCGAAATAGCATGCACCACACGCAAGAGAGCATAGGTAAGGTCACAAAAGTGACTTGCCTCTCCACTATCGGTTCAACCTTCCATCAATCTTTTTTTTCCCTAAAACTCAACAAACAAGGTGGCACGTCAGGATTCGCAATCTTATAAAGTACACTTAAATTTTAGGGACTTGTATTCACTAGACATCTTACCATGACCTCTATACCACCCCGTGGTTTCCTAGAATAGACTAAACCTAAGCTATGATACCACTAAATGTAACACCCCGATCTCATCCCAGATCTAGAGCATCACATTCGGGTCACCCAAAACTGACCCATCAATATTTCTCATTTAAAACTACAAGTTGGAAATTCTCAAAACGATACATTTCCATAAAATCCACATAGATAAAGAAATTAAAAGGGTTAACAAATATAAGTTCCAAATAAAATAACTGTTTGACCAAATAACAGTAAATCAAAATAAGATACAGACTCGATTGTGGTAAGGTCCTATGAATACAATCAGTCTAAACTAAACATCAAGTACTGTACTCTAAAATTGGCTCGGTGTTGGGAAATCCTCCTCGATGTGCTCTTCCAAAAGCAACCTTTCAACCTACGCACGAAAAGACCAAAATTCTGTACGTTAAGCTAACAAAGCTCAGTGGTACATTTCTACTCTACCACAATTCATGAATATCATAAAACAAGCATGCATGGTAATATAATTAAGATTGCATAGAAAGGTTTCTCAACATCTAAGTATCATCGTTTAGCCTATCCTAGCTAAAGTTTATAACCATGTCTCAAAATACACTATTATGTAAGACCACCAAGCCATCCCAAGCTTACCATAACAAGGTCCCACCGACCATCAAGTTATGTCCCATACCTTGATCACATAGCCCAAGGGTTATCTAGCTCATACTCGAGATCACACAGCCCATCGAGTTACTCAAGCTCACACAGCCCGTTGAGTAATAACCCTACCCTGATCACATAGCCCAAGGGTAAAATAGCCAACATCTATTATCTATACAACAACGTAAATAACATACATTCTCTAATGGCTAACGAAGCCTACTATTTTCTCATGCTCATATATTCTTCGGGTTACCCATAATCACATAGCCATCGAATAAGGATCATATTCGGATCACCATGTCCACAAATACGTCCTAGACATACTTGGATCATAATAGCCACAAACAGTCTTTACCTGGGGTCACTTAGCCAATCATGTTACTCGAGATCACATAGCCCTTCGAGTTACTCAAGCTCATACAGCCCCTGAGTTGTATTTCCATATCCTGATCACATAGCCCAAGGATAAGTTTCTAACCGCGTCCAGATTACATAGCCCATGGATACGTCGGATGTACTCGATCATATAGCCTAGAGTACCCATCCCCTCATTTAAGTGCCCTTGCACTGGCTATAGGACATCCGAATTCCTAACCAAGACACATACGTTAACACATGCTCCCTCGAGCATCAATATATCTCACCGAGAGATCAAAGGCATCCTGCCAACCATTACTAATGCCCCAACGCATAACTCATTTGTTACAATAATTAATATATGTCTTTTAAGCTAACACTCGCATTTCTCATTAGATTATTCCATCATTTGCGGCATCCAGCCTATATGGGCATCCCTTTAGCACACAGCAAGGACCCCAATCTTCCACGTAGCATTAACCGATCCACCACGGATCCCTACAGATTCTTAGTCCAAGCAACTTACCCAACTATTACCAAGCCATTAGCCATTAATCCACATATGGGTTACCAAGCCTGATTTCTTAGTTTTAGGATTTGTTTTATACCTTTAAGGACCCAACGGACCCTTTACCACGAATTAATAACCTCTCAAACTCATTTTCAACATTTACAGACAGATTGCCTAGCGGGTACTGATACTGGTCCTTGTATACTGATACTGGGAAACATGATTTACCGGTGCTGGAAGACACCGTATCGATACTAGAAGACATGGCGTACTGATACTGGAAGACATGGCATACTGATACTGGAAGACATAGCGTACCGATACTGGAAGACACCGTACTGATACTAAAAGACATGGCGTACCGATGCTGGAAGACACCGCACCATTACTGGAAGACATGGAGTACCGATGCTGAAAAACATGATGAACTAATACTGGAAGATATCGTACCGCTACTGGAAGACATGGCATACCGATGTTGGAAGACATGGTGTACCGATGCTGAAAGATATCGTACTGATACGGAAAAACTTGGAGTACTGATACTGAAAGACACCATACCGATACTGGAAAACATGGTTTATCGATACTGGAAGACACCGTACCAATATAGGAAGATGCCGTACCGATACACCCTTCAAGAAAAGCCTGAGTTTATCCTAGGAACACAGGGTATCGATACTCGATCCTGAGTATTGATATCGAAGCTCATAAATGGCTTTCAAGGCTTGGGAAATCACTTCCCAAGCCCCTAAAACATATCCTTTAACCCCTTAACTTAGTCGTACATCTTATGAGAGTTGATTGGAGTTATTTGCTACCTTATTACACCTTATTAACCATTAATTCAAGATTCACCATTAAAGAGATTCAAGCTCCTAAAAACCAAACTTAACACCCTAAATCATAAAACCAAGCAAGGCATTCATTTTATGATGTTCATGAAATGTAGGAGTCAGAATGTACTGACCTTAAACAAGAAAATCCCAAAATGAATCTCTCCTCAAGCTCTTGCAACCTCTCTTCTTGACTCAAGCCCCCAAACTTTACTTCCACCGATTCTAGTGATGTTTATCTTGAAATGAAGATCCTTTGATGCTGATAGAACTTCTCTTGATCACTAATCCCGGATTCTCACTCCACAACAACATGCTTATAACTTTTTCTTTGGTTTGGAATGGAAGGAAGATGAAGATAGAGAGGAAAAAGAGGGGAGCAAGGATGACTTCATCCCTTGCCAAAAATGCAAAAATTTTAAGAGGGTATCAGCCTTTCAAGGAGAAATTACCATGCTGCCTACTTCATCACTCATTTCCCTCCATTTACAAGCCCAAGAACACAAGGAGGCCTACAAAGCCCAACATCTCGGCCCAACGTATCGGTCCAAGACCCAGGTTAACGCCCATTGTTGACTCAAAAATTTGGGTCGTTACAGCATTGCCTTTGTCGATGGCAATGCCTGAAATTAACCATGTAAAAACCCTTATATCTCTATAATAAAGTTTTCATAAATCAATTTGATTAAGTCCCAATCTATACTCCTTAGGGGTAGACTCACTCCCAAAGTAAGTTTATCTACTTGAACATCTTTTGTCGAAGCATCTCGCCTTAGTATCTAGCAACTAATCGTTGCCCGAAAAGTTTGTTAAGATACTAAGGTGCAATAAACATATTGTGTTAGCGGTCACTTGGCACAAAATTTAGAAAACTGTAAAAGATGCCAGATAGGGAAAACAATGCCAAGTTTTTTTATTATTAAAAACTAAACATGAAAACATCCTCCACCAACTATAAAAGTTTAGTTCATGGTCGGGGTTTCCAACCAAAAACTTCAATCATATCTTAAACATATCATCATGAAAATAAAAATAAATAACGCAAAGAGAATGGGCAAGAAAGGGGTCTATCGATGCAACCCTTCAAAGACTCCAAGCTCTCGGTCTAGTTGGTCGAACCATGTTACTCCTCGGTGTAGCCTTTTCCGATTTTCTAAATTATCCTCGATTGATCTCTTCTCTTCCTTTAAATAGGCATGCATGGAAACCCTAAGATAAGCCTTTGAATTTGAAATTTGATTGCGCAAAGGGATAAAGCGCGTGATCATCTTATCCAGATTTGAATTTGAGCTGATCAGGTTTTGACTAGGGCTGACGTCATCGGTCTTCGATCTTTTGCCAATAAGCTTGGCATTCTTTTGCCAACCGAGCTTTGTATTCTTTTGCAACCATCTTATCTGATACTATTTTTTGGATTTTGATCCAATGTAATTTTCTCGTAGTCTGATCTGGACCTATTTTCTCAGGCTGGTATTGTCAAGGGTTCTTGGCAAAACTCTTCTTGCAATTTATTGCCAAGGGTGCTTGGCATTTCTGTCATGAATTCTTTTGCTATCGGTGCTTGGCATTTCAGTCCTGCATCCACCTGATCCTGCATACCAAAGCAAAAAAATACACCTTTACTCTAGCATAGAAAAGTTTCACAACTCCTTAATGCAAATGCATGATTTTACTAACTAAATGCATGAATCTATACTCAAAGGCAAGTAAAAGCATGGTAAAATATATATGAAAATCAGTGCTTTTTAGGAGTTAACATATATCCTTCGATGACTAGAAATTGAGACATCATTGTAAGTCCCCGATTTTGGTCCTAGTGGTTTAAAGGCTAGTTAGACGGTCTGATGGACTGAGTTAGGAATTCGAGTCAGAGTTGGGAATAAGTATTTTTAAGTGAGTTAAAAATATGGGAAAATGGTTAAAAATCATTATTTATTATAGGTGACATTTTGGTTGGTGACCAAAATGTAAATTTTGAAAATTGTTTTAAATGGTGACTAGTTTGAAAAAGGGTCAAATTCTTAGAATCCTTAGGGAGCTATTTTACTAAGTTTTGGCTGGTGGTTTTTTCCCCTCAATTAAAGTTTTTAACATGTTTTTTATTAATTAATTAAAAAAGGGTTTTTAATAATAAAGGTCTCTCAACTTTTCTCCTCACTTCTATTATGCCAAACACTCTTGTTTTCATCAAATTTTAGAGGTGAGAGATCTATTTTCTTGAATTCTTGATTTATAATTGATTCTTCATCTTTGATTTACAAAATCTCATTGAAATCATTTGTTTTACAAGCTTTAATCAATCAATTGAGGGAGAAATCACACAATAGAGGTAAGGTTCTTTTTCTTATCTATTTAATGGTTCTTTATTGATATTCCCAAGTATTTGATCCTTGAATTATGATTTATAATATGATTTTACGTTTTTAAGAAGATTAATTGATTTAATTGGGTTATTTGATGAAATTGAAGAAGATTCATATTAGATCTGTTTTTCAGTGTTGAGGATTGATTTTAAACTTGTATTGGATGTGTAATAATATTGATAAGTTGTTTTTAACATTGGAATCCCAAAACTCCTTGAATCCTTGATTATTTAGGTTGTTAGATTTGTGTTTTGGGGTGTTTTGGTGGCTGTTAGTTGCTGGAGATATAAGGATGTTGTAATCCTATTTTTAAATGTTGGTTTATGTTAATGGAAGTGTTAGATTGATAGATTGTGGCTGGGCTGTGTTTGGAGGGAGTTAGATGATGTTTTTGGATGTTGTGGTTGGGTAATTATGAAAGGATTGTTGATGTTTGTGAGGAATATTGATGCAGTGTTTTGGATGCATTGAGATGCATTAATCCTCTATTTTTATGTGGTTAAAATATGGGAGGCTTATCCGAAGGCTGTCGGTGAATCTTTAGAGGCTTCGGATGCTTGAATTTGCGTCGGCAAATTGAGGTTTCACATATCGGTGAGTGAGAACGTGGATTTCATATTTGAAGTGATTTAAAGGTGGTTTATGGGAGTTTAAACTTAGCTTGAAACTCTGGTTTTAATGTGGAAGTAAGTATAAAGTGGTTTTCTCTCTCGGTCATGCTTTTATGAAATAGTTTTATGCACTTGTTTTGAATTACATGGTACCTACTGTTTAAGCATGTTTAAAGTATGTGAGGTACTGTCTTAAATCATGAAATGTTGAAGGATGCACATGGTAAGTGATCTTTGCAAGTATGTGGAAATGCGTGTTGAAAAGCATGGTTTGTTGCTTTAAAAAAATGGTTTGGTTTAATGCATATAAAACAGTGAGGTATGTGGTTAATTGTAAATTATATTGGCAAGTGATGTGATTTAAAAATATTATCAGATATAGTTGGCTGGCCATAGGATTGATAGTGCACTATAAAAAGTCGCCTTGGATGTCGAAGGGTTTAATATGGTGTACCGAATACTCTATCCAAGTACCCTAACGGTCGAGGGGTTATATGGTACCGTAAACTCCCGTTAATGGGTTAAGCATCTAACCGAGGATTGGGGTTGGTTTCCTCGTGGGTTGTAAGTGTACCCGGTTGTAATGTACCGCGATTGGATTGTATCGCTATTTCGGTTGAGATGGCTTGAAGTGTTGTGAGGACACTTGATGAATCTGTGTATCCGATGAACTATTTTGTTAATGGAACTTGGTTAGTGATCACTTGTAAGCCAATATAATTGTTGATGTATCGTGTGATGGTTTATGTGGTATAATGTGATTTATACATGTTCACTCTTTAAGCTTTGTATATGGTTGTTATGCATGGGAAGGCTTAAATTGAGGTTTAGCAATGAGATTTGCTATTAGTTAATGATACATGTTGCATATGGATTACTATGCTGGTTTTTGAAAGTGTTAAGTGCATGGTTTTCAAGGTATGATGTTTCAAATGATGTTTTAATGAATGGTTTAAATAGATGATTGAAATGGGATTTCAATGTGGTCTTGGAAAATAATTTTAAATGCATTGATGGAGTTGGTTTTGAGCACTCATCACTAAGCCTAGTGTGCTTACACTCTCTTTGTTCATCAATGTAGAGAATTAAAGTTCCGAAGGTAGCGGGGAATCAAGGGATCGCTAAAGACTTGATACTAAAAGTATGTTTTGAACTAGACTATAAGTAATAAGGGCAATGGGGATTCTATTGTTGTTTTGGGAGATAATTTGTTAAACTCCCTGGTTGAGCAATGTTGTTTTGCTGCTCTTGGTTTGTAATTGGCCATTTTGAGTTGTTGGTTGCATTGGTTTGAGTTTTAGGCTTTGCTTGGCTTGATTTTTAGAAAGCATGCCTCTAGATTTCTATTTGAAGCATGATGCTAGGAATTGATGATGAATCTGAGATGTTTTGCTGTGATTTGACTCTTGAATGTGTTGGAATCATGTTAGAAGCATGTTAGGGTGCTTTTGGTATGTTTGAAAGCATGTTAAACCAACAAAATAGGACATTTTAGGTCCAGGCATACCGGTACGCGTGTCCCTGTTTCGGTATAGGCAAGCCATTCTAGGCTTAGCGTATCAGAACGCGGGATAGCATTTTGGTACGAGCTTAGGCCAAATGTGGCCAGTGTTTTGGTATGCGGGCTGAGCGTATCAGTACTAGTAAGCCTTTCCATGCATAGTGTTTCGGTACATGAGGAACCGTTTCGGTACGGGGTAAGTATCATTTGCAACGCGTATCAAAACGCGATGGCGTACCGATACGAGTTTTGGCTTCTGGAATTTGGGGATTTTGAAATAGCAATACCGTACCCATACACGTGTAAGTGTGCCAATACTGCTAGCGGTTATTTTAGTTAGTTGGATATTTGAAGTTTTGTTTTCTTATGTTTTAGTCCCTAAATGTTGTTGAGGCAATTGTATGAGTATGGATGATCGTTTTATGCTGAGTTTCGACATGTGTGCATAAAATCGGACTAATTAAAGGTTGGTAACATATAAATAGGTTAAGTCCTTGTAATTTCCCAAAATTGCAATTTGGTCCCTAAATTGCAATTTTACCCAATTGGGTGTCTATTCGACGCCCGATTGAGATGTGGTTTCACCTACGGTCATTATGAACACATAGGATAATAAATTGCATGTAGATATGATAAAAGAAAAAGAAATAGACACGTTTTGAGTTTACTCTTAATGGTTTATCTCAATAAACTTAATATAGCTTGCTCGATTCGGTCTTGTGACTAGTCCGGGTCGAGGGGGTTACAATCATCTTAAGGTTTTCAGCCTTTAAGAAAATGGTGAAAATCTTTTGATAGTCTCAAGGCGAGATACCATATTATGCCAAGATAAACAAAAATCAGGGTATACTGGTAGTCTTTAAGAGAGATACCCTTCGATGTCAAGACCACAAGAAATCGGGGCATCATTTTAAGGTTTTCAACCTTCAGGAAAACAGTGAAAATCTTTCGGTAGTCTCAAGGCAAGATACCATCCCATGCCAAGATGAATAGAAATCAGGGCATTCTAGTAGTCTTTAAGAGAGATACCCTTCGATTTCAAAACCACCAAACATTGAGGCATCATTTTAAGGTTTTGTAACCCCCTCGACCCGACCTAGACTCCCGACTGAACTGAGAGAACTACATTAGGTTTGCCGAAGCAAATAGGAGAAAAATTACAAAAAATGGTCCTTTTTTTCTTTTATCTTATCTAGATTCATATTATAAATCCTAAGTGTACATGCTTGCAGCGGGTGAAAACTCAACTTAATCGGGCATCGAATTGACATCTAATTGATCACACTAAAAATTTAGGGACCAAATTGCAAATTCATAAAACTACAGGGTCTTAGCTCATTTTTATGTTACCAATCTTTAATTAAGCAGGTTTCATGCTTAAATGTCAAAAATCAAGTCAAAAAGGTTATCCAAACGTATTCAAATGTATCCACAACATTTAAGGACCAAAACGTAAGAAAACAGAACTTCAGAAGATTCCAAATAACCGACTTAACTGCCACCGTATCGGTACGGAAATGGGTATTTCGATACGCCTTCATTATTTCAAAACCCCAGTAGCCAAAACTCGTTCCGATACACTCTCGCGTATCGAAACACCTTCATGTAAACATTGTGTCGTATCGAAATGCCTCTTCGAGTACCGAAACACTAGCCAATTTTGACTTGGCCTATAACAAAACAGCTGCCTGCGTACCGATACGCTAAGCCTGGAATGGCTTACTCGTACCAAAACATGTACACCCGTACTGGTATGCCTGGACCTGTAATGTCCCAAATTGCTGTCTAAACACATTTTGATGATAACCAAAACACTCCAACATGCTTCAAACACTTATACAACATTACTAAGATACATTACTAACCAAAGCATCACAGATTCAACAAACATTCATGACATTTATTCAACTCAAGACATCATATAGGCATGCATCCTAATATCAATTCACCAAGCATCCAAAACTCACATTTGGTACATTTAAGGCATACTCCACATGCTTGCACATTTTTAGCATCATACCAAACATGCTTGAATCAACAAATCATGGCAAACAATCAAAATCAACAAGATACATACGCTAGCACTTGGCTAGAAACAACGTAGGTAAGATTCACTCAAGCTCAATCATCAACAACAAACCATAAAAAATCCAGCATTACTCATACTTAAAACTCATGGAAAGAGAGAAATACAAATCCCTAAAATATGGCGAACACATTGCCTTATTAACCGAAAATATAAACCGAGCTCATACTCAAAGTAGTCTTTGTCTTAGGATCACTTTAGCCTTGCTTTTGCAGCCCCAAAACTTTAATGCTCTGAATCATTAGGAAAAAGAGAGCATAAGCACACATGCTTAGTGAGGATGCTCTTAAAAAAATGATGCACTAAACCCTTGAAAACTAAACACTTGTTTTCAAACCATGCTTATGACCTAAGCAAGTTCCAATGATTCAAAATCAAAACAAGCATATCGACAATATGCAAAACATTAAAATCCACATGCTTAAATCCTCAAAACATTATACACAAAACCATGCTTAAATCTCAAGCATCAATTACAAATCCATGCTTAAATTCCAAAGCATTAAATACAACCTATGCTTAAATCCCAAAGCATTACAAAATAAGTTCAACACTTGAATTTTCATATATTGGCATTTATAGTGACCCCAGATAGACGACCTCTATCCTTGATTAGTCGACCGCTAATCTTTAAGTAACCGACCATTAACCTTATATTTCAGATACACGGATCTTCATGATAGTCGACTACTACCATGACCCAAACCATACCGACCGCATGATATAGCACCCTTGCCGATTGCAAGATCAACATCAACAAGGGGAATTCGCTCAACCCAAGTGACAACATTATAATCCGAGTAGCCGACCGCTTACCTCAAGGACTCTTAACCACGATCGATTTTTAACATATTATAGTGCACTTCATCCTATGACATGCCAACTATATCTGAATGTTTTCTCATCATGTCACATAACCAATATATCACTTACAAAACCATTTACTCACTATTTTACAACGCATTATACAAAATCACCACATATGCAAATTACATTGCCAAAGCAATAACACCATTCCCGACCGAAATGAAAACCAATGCTCACTAGCATTTCATATACTTTTAAACCCCCTGCGTATGTACTTAAAATCATACATTTACAGTAAGTAAAAACAAACCATGTTTACGACCAAAACATGAATTACACACGCTGATATCCGAACCGATATTAAAGAGCAAAAGAGGGAAACTTGCTTCCGAGCTTAGGTAAGTGCTTCAAACTTAACCTAAACTCTTAACAACCTTTATTAAACCTTTTAAAGGCATTTAAACCAGTATCCACTCACCGATACACTTTGCTTTGCTCGCCAACGCGAATCAAGCTTCCGACAAGCCAAAATCAATGTCAAGCTTCGTCGCTTTGATTATCCCATGTTTTAACCACATAAAACTATAGGGAAAATGCATCATTACGCATTCAAACCATTTCCTACAAGCAATTACCCGCAACTCTCAAGTTTCCCACTCAAAAGTTATCCAAAACATACCGAAATCATCAACAAACACTTCCAAAACTTAACCCAGCCTTATTGCAACGATTCAAACCAACAAACATCATCAATTAACACTTCAAAAATAGGATTAATTTATCCAAATACTTCTAGCAACTACCCAGCCACTTCAACACCACAAAAACACAAATCTAACAACCTTAGCAACTAGGGATTCAAGAGTTTCAGGATTCCATTGTTAAAATCGACTTAACAACAATATAATACATCCAAAATATGCTTAAAAACAATCCTCAACACTAGAAACATATCCAATTCGGATCTTCCACTATTTCATCAATTTTACCCAATTAAATTAATATAAAACACAAAATTAGATTATAAACTATAAATCTAGGATCAAATACTTGGGAATATCAATAAAGAACCATTCAATAGAGGAGATCACGAACCTTACCTCTATTGTGTGATTTCCCCCTTCAATTGATTGTTTACAGCTAGGAAAACACAAAATTTCTTTGAGGTTTTCTATATCAATGTTAAAGAATCAATTGTAAACCAAGAATCCAAGTAAAAAAAATCTCTCAGCTCTGGATTTTGATGAAAACTATAGTGTTTGGCAGAAAAGAAGTGGAGAGAAAAAGTTGAGAGAAAAGTTACGTCAAATTTCTTTTAATCCAATAACTAACTTTTTAATATCAAAACTCTTTTAATTATTTATAAACTACATGTTTAAAATGACTTAATTGAAGGGAGAAACCATCATCCAAAACATGGTAATATAGCTCCTTAAGGATTCTAAGAATTTGACCCTTTTCAATTTAGTCACCTTTAAAAATAGTTTTCAAAAATTACATTTTGGTCACTAACCAAAATGCCCCCTTCCAAAACTTGTTTTCCAAAATTAATTTCACCATAATCATTAGTATATTAAATAATGATTTTAGCACATTTTCCATAATTTTATCACCATCAAAAATAATTATTCCAATTAAGTCCTAAAACCAACTCGAACCTCTAATACCGGTCCACTGGACCTTCAAACCAACCTTTTAAAACATCTAAGCCCAAAATCGGAGTGTTATAGGTTTTTATCCTTCTGAGGAGCGGTGAAAATCTTCTAGTAGTCTCAAGGTGAGATACCATCTCATGTCAAGACGAAAAAAATTGGAGCATTCTGGTAGTCTCAAAATGAGATACCATCTGATGTCAAGAAGATCATAAATCAGGGCATCATCTCGAGGGCTTCTTTTCTTTAGTAGGAAGAAGTTGAAGCACCAGGATTTTAGGAAGATGAAGAGTGAACAGTTCTACATAGGAAGAACTTATAGCTCAGAATCTTCGGACAGGGAAGTTAGATAAAATCAGTGCTTATGGTGTTTGCTTTATTCTTGTTCCACAAGGATAAGCAAAGAGGGGCAGCTGTAATCACTAATTTTATCCGGGGTGTTAACCTGTTTTTATATTTTGTTAATTTTTGCAATAACGAGATTTTGTTTATTTATTTTTTATTTTTTATTTATTTAATGTTCTGTTATTATTATATGTTATTGTAATGCCCCAATTTTGGGCTTAGGAGTTTTCTATGTTGATTAGACGGCCTGATGGATCGAATTAAAGGATTTGAGTTCGTTTCGGGATAAAATTGAAATAAATATTTTTGAGTGAGGAAAAATTGAGTATGTATATTATAAAACTATTAAATAATATGCTAAAGGGTTTGGTGAAATAATTTTTGCAAAAAGAGGTTTCAAAATTAGACATTTTGGTTAGTGACCAAAATGTAAAGAATTCAAAATTGTTTTCTAGTGACTGTTTTGTAAAAGGGTCAAAACTTAGAATCTTTAAGGAGCTATTTGGCCAAAGTCTAATATCATATTTTTCTCTTTTATTTGGATATTTTAAAAAGGTTTTAAATTAAATAAAAAGGCTTGGGGAAATTAATTTCATAAGTAGTATTTAAAAGAAACTTTACGTAACTAACTTTTCACCAAAAGAGTTTCTCTCAAATTCTCTCCAGCCAAACACTCTTTCTACTCCAATTTTCTTAGGTAAATACTTGATTTCAACATTCTTTTGTTTCCAAATGAATCTTTAATGATTTCCTAACAAAACCTATTTGATTTGATATTGTTTTCTCAAGAAAATTTATCCAATTGAGGGAAAAGCCAAGGTTAGAGGTGACTTCGTTCTTCTCCTCTAATATAAGGTTCTTTACTGAAATTCACAAGTTATTGATTCTTTACATACATGTTCTAATAGGTTTTGATGATTTAATTATGGAAAAATGGTTAAAACAAGGTTTAATTGAAGAGATTGATAGATTTTCGTATAGGCTCTATTTTGTTGAGTTCTTGATTGATTTTAATCATAATTTTGATGTTTACTAATGTTAATAAGTTGATTTTAACAATGGAATCTCGAAACTAAATGAATCTATAATTTTCTAGGTTGTTAGTTGTGAGTTTTTGGTTTGAAATGAAAGTCTTGTATCCTTGCTTAAAGCTGGCCTGATTATTTTTGTTTTGGTGTAATTGTCATGCCTTAGATACATTTTTATACAATGACATCGAGGAGAAAATTGCGATCGAGCAGGAATGCTACTGTCGGAGGGAAGGAAGTCAAATGTGAGATAGTGCATCCTGAGGGATTGCCACCTCTTCCGCCTAATCTTCCTGAATGAGTGGAACAAGTATCACCTACACCACCTGGTCCAGTGTACGGTGATATAATGCCTTTGGTTTAGGCGATTACTGGAGCATTCCAAGCCACGATGGTTGGAGTACATGTACCCGTACCAGCACCGGCTATCGCTGCTAATCTAGGGTTACCGTTAGAGCGTCTGCACAGCCTGTGAGGAGTTGAGTTTAGAGGGTTGGCACTCGAGGCATCCAAGAAGTGGTTTGCCAGTACATATCGAATTTTAGATCAAATAGGGTATAGTGACATTTGTAAGCTAGGATGTGCGGTGTCCCTGTTGCAGGGTGATGCATATAGCTGGCGGACCACTGTGATCACGGGCATGAAACCCGGTGATGTAACTTAAGAGTTCTTTCAAGCTACCTTCAAGAAGAAGTATCTGGGAGTTAGATACTTGGATGAGAAGAAATGTGAGTTTATGGCCTTGGTTCAGGGCAGTATGACAGTATCTGAGTACGAGGTACAGTTTATGAAGCTGAGCCAGTATGCGCATGAGTTGGTGCCGGATGAGAGGCATTTCGACGTGTTGGTTACATGAGTGAAGGAAATTGAACAAAGTTTGGGTTTATCTCTTTGTCCAGGAAGTTCTGGTTTAGGAAAGACAGCTGTAGATTTTGGTTTCGGTGTTGGTCAGTCTAAGAGACACTGTGATAAGAGGTATCGCCCTGAGAAGAGACAGGGTAGAGGTAATACTAGGCGTGGACCGTAGGGCCAGGGTACCCAAGTTAGAGCATTACACAATTTCTGTTGGATTTGTAGATCATGAGAACGCATGAGGTGAGACTGTTCATGTTTGGCCAGAGGTAGGGGTAGGCATTCACCTGCATCTATTGTTGCACCATAGAAAGGCCGTAGGCTTGGTCGAGGTAACTTCCAACATAAGGAGGAAGGACAAGGGACTGTAGCATATACAGTGGCAGTTCGACCCGAAGGTGGTGGACCTACGAGGGTCTGCGCACGTCGTGAGGGGAGAAATAACATGGATGTAATAGCAGGTACTTTTACCTTGTAGTCTATGTCATTACTTTTTCTGATAGATTATGGTTCTACGCATTCATATATTTTGCATGAGCATACACATTTGCTTGATATATGTAAAAATGTTAGATGTGGGTATGCATGTAACAAGTTATTTTGGAGAGATGGTTGTTATGAGGAGGTTGTATAGGAGATTTCCTCTTATGGTTCAAGGTCACATGTTTGCGGCTGATTTGATGAAGCTATTTTTTCATGGCTTTGACATGATCTTAGGTACGGATTGGTTGTCTGAGCATAGGGCTGTGGTCGATTTTAAGACCAAGCGAGTTTCGTTAAAACTTGCTGATGATTATGAAGTGGTGGTTGTAGGTGAGAATGTTAAGTTCTTGTCCAATTTGGTTTCAGCCATGGAGGCGCAGAAGTTGCTAGAGTGTGGGTGTCAAGCATATTTGGCTTATGTTATGAACCTGAATATGGAAAAATTACGGACTAAGGATATCCGTACTGTTTGTGATTTTTTGGGGGTGTTTCTGGAGGAGTTGCCTGGGTTTCCACCAGATAGAGAGATAGAGTTTTGTATTGAGACATATGTTGGTATAGCTTCGGTGTCGATTGCACCGTATCACATGGCACCAAAGGAGTTGAAGGAGTTAAAGATGCAACTCCAAGAGTTGTTGGACTGTGGTTTTATCTGACCTAGTGTTTCACCGTGGGGAGCACCAGTGTTGTTTGTAAAAAAAGAATGATGTCACTTTAAGGATGTGCATTGACTATTGGCAACTAAACAAGTTGATGATTAAGAATAATTATCCTTTACCACGAATTGATGACTTGTTTGATCAATTCTGGGGTGCTACAGTGTTTTCCAAGATTGATTTGAGATTTGGATATTATCAGCTGAAGGTTAAGGATAAAGATGTACTAAAGACTGCTTTTCGTACGAGGTACATGCAGTATGAGTTTCTGGTGATGCCGTTTGGGTTGAAAAATGCGCCTACAACTTTTATGTACATGATGAATCGAGTGTTCCATGAAATCTTGTATCAAGTCGTAGCACTCTTTATTGATGATATTCTCGTGTACTCTTATACCGAGGATAATCATGATCAACACTTGCGGATTGTGTTGCAAACTTTGTTGATTAACCTGCTTTATGCCAAGTTGAGAAAGTGTGAGTTTTGGATTAAAGAAGTGGTTTTTTGCCATGTTGTTTCGGCAGAAGGCATCCGAGTGGAACCGTAAAAGGTTGAGGCAGTTTTAAATTGGAAACAACCTAAGTCAGTAACAAAAGTCCATAGTTTCTTGGGGTTGTAAGGTTACTATCGTTGCTTTGTGGACGGGTTTTCAAGGGTTGCTACTCTATTGACCAAGTTGTTACAAAAGGATGTACGCTTTGAGTGGACGAAAGCTAGACAATAAGTTTTCGAGAAGTTGAAGGAAGCCTTGACACAAACTTTAATGTTGATTTAACTTGAGTTAGGGAAAGAGTTTATAGTCTATAGCGATGCATCCTACGTTGGTTTAGGGTTTGTGTTGGTGTAAGAAAGGAAAATTGTAGCTTATGCATCTAGGAAGTTGAAGATGCATGAGCACAACTACCGTATATCAACCTTATGATGAGGCGTTGGTACAACATGTTAAGGATATCATGGATGGAAATCCTACATATTTTCATTTTAATGGTGATGGGGTGTTGTGTTTTAAAGATCGGATAGTGATGCCTAGTGATGTTGAGTTGACGCG
The DNA here is from genome assembly GCA_019671005.1 of Hibiscus mutabilis. Classification (NCBI taxonomy): domain Eukaryota; kingdom Viridiplantae; phylum Streptophyta; class Magnoliopsida; order Malvales; family Malvaceae; genus Hibiscus; species Hibiscus mutabilis. The sequence continues at coordinate 20,694,965 of CM033753.1, read as the reverse complement.
AACTATTTTAATTGAGGCACATGTTAGTCTTTTTGCTATGCATCCCGGTAGTACCAAGATGTATCGAGATCTAAAAGAAGAGTACTATTGGGTGGGTTTGAAAAAGGATGTGGCTGATTTTGTTGCTAGGTGTATGGTATGTCAACGTGTGAAGGCTGTGCATCAGTTTCCTTCTGGGTTGTTGCAACCGCTGAGGATTCTAGAGTGGAAATGGGAGAAAATCACCATGGATTTTGTGTCGAGGTTACATTTGACACCGACCAAAAAAGATTCCATTTGGGTGATTGTCGATCGATTTACGAAGTGTGCACATTTTCTTCCAGTGCATACGATGTATACCTTGGATAAGTTGGCAGATATTTATGTTGCTAAAATTGTGAAGTTGCACGGGGTGCCCAAGTTGATTATTTTAAATCAAGGTTTTGTGAGCGTTTGCATCAAGCTTTGGGTAGTCACTTGAATTTCAGTACTTTGTATCATCCTCAAACGGATGGTCAGTCTAAGCGTGTGATTCAGATTTTGGAAGATATCTTGAGATGTTGCATTATTGAGTTCCAAGGAACTTGGGAAAGGCAGTTGCCTTTGGTGGAGTATGCGTACAATAATAGTTATCAGGCAAGTATAAAAATGGCACCGTATGAAGCCTTGTATGGTAGGAAGTGTCGTACACCCTTGTGTCGGGCTGAGACTAGAGAAAAGTATGTTTCCATGCCTGATGTATTAAAAGACACAGATGAAAAAGTAAAGCTTATTTGTGATCGTTTGAAAGCAGCCTCGGATATGCAGAAATCCTACGCGAATTTGAAGCGTAGAGAAGTTGAGTACATGGTTGGTGAAAAAGTTCTCGTGAAAGTCTCACCCTGGAAGAATGTGTTGCGCTTTGGGAGTAAAGGAAAGTTGAGTTCGAGGTTTATTGGACCATAGAGGTATTAGAGCTGTAATACCAGTATTTTGTTCGGGGTTTGTACTATATTATATAAATAAGGCCAAAATAAATAATAAATAAATAAAATTAGTCCAATAATCCATTTTAAATGTCCAAATACATATAAAGTCCCGAAAGCTCATTACAAAGCCCCAAATCCTAATTTTAGCAGCTTTTCCCTCACAAATTTAATATGCTACAGCCCAACAAAACCAATTCTGAATTTTCCCGCCCAAAGGAGTCCACGTGGCAGCTCCTCATTGGTCCAAACCAACATCACGCGGATTATGCTTTCTCCTTCCTTAGTTGGCACCAGTTGGCGCTGACATCATAAGCCATGACGTCAGCGAGTCAGACCCTATAAATACCTGAAAAGAGAGAAATGTAAAATTCATTAATGGATACCATTATTAAATAATAATAAATAAATAAAATAATAAAGAGGAGAAAGGAGCCTTACCTTTTCGAATGCCGAACTGCCATAGGAGAATGAACGATCATCGGAGTTGAGCCATCAGAGATATAAATCGACGTCGGAGATGCAATCGTCGTTGGTTGACCAAGATTGGAATATCGATAGGAAGGTAGATCCCTTTTCCATTTCATTTCCTACAAAAATACAGAAATATTAGTTCATATCCATGCATAAAAACCGAAAAATAAAACTGAAACAAAAATGGATTGGGAAATTCATGTTGGCGGTTGGAGTTGTTTCTGAGGGAAACGACAGAGTTGAAAAGGTGGTTTCGGGTAGATATAGGCCTAGGTTGGGGAAGTTGGGTGGTTCTGATTAACCGGGACTAGATTTAGGATTTTAGTGTTAAAAATTGGGAAAATTGGGGAGATCGAGAAATTTTAGGGTTCCGACAAGCGGCGACTAGAAATCACCTCGCGTCAGCCAATCGGAGGTGGGCAGTTGCTGAAAAGATGGCACGATGGTCGGCGAACAGCTAAAGGTCGTCAGAAGTATGTCAGTGAGGATCAAGCGCGGAGCTAGTGGCAATTGGTTACCGTGTTCTTAGTGTTCTTCGAAGAACATGAAGAACACTCAACTGAAATCAAAGGATTTTAATCCATTTAGGTTAGGTTTCTGGGTTTGGAATGTGTTTACGCGAGAGTATAGTGAGAGAGTGGGCTGGTGCAAATGATCGAGTTTGACTCGGTGGGGCATTTTATACTCAGTGCGAAATGGTGCTGTTTGCCACCGGGTCAGGGAAGATCCGTGTGTGGTATTCGGGTTGGGTAGGAAGATCCGCGCCTATTTCTGGGTTTTCAGAGTTTTGGCCCAAAGTTTAAAAATGGATTAAAAAGGGTCAAAACCCTAATTTTACAAAAAATCAATTGGTCAGGCTATTTTTACACACGATTTCAAAAATGGTCGGGACAGCTTGGCGACTCCGCTAGAGACATTTAAAAAAACTGAGAGTCAGACCTAATTAATTTTACGTGGCATTTTGGAATTTTAGGATAGTAATTTGAATTTAATTTTTTTCAATAATTATTGGATGGATTTTTTTAGAAAGAATGGAGATAGCTTTTCTTGTGTGATATATTTTGTCATTCATGCATAAGCCTTCTACCCGGGCATTCCACCCTTAAGTGGGAGTGAGGCATGATACTACGTGAGTTATCCAGCTCTACGATCAGAATTTTATCCTCCTTTCGGTATACTAATCTTATATAACGTGAGGTTACACCTCCGCTATAAGGGGTCGTATACTCCTGAATCGATGTCTTGTTGTCGTAATAGACAGTAACGACAGTTCGGGTACCCTGAGTCTAGAACGAAAACCGCATGCTGTAATCTAGAAACCTACCCCATTAGAGTCAGACAGGGGCCTAGGATAGGATATTTCTGGTTTATATACGCTTCGCTGGTTATTTTTACGTAATATAAATTATTTTATTTTATAGCAATTATTTTGCTTATAGTATCATTTCACCATACTGACACAATTTTTTATTTTTTTCTCTGTTTTGTTATATATATATGTTACATCACATTGCATTCATGAGAGGCATTGATTTGAGAATCGGTCGAATAGGCAATGGTCATAAGAGCTGAAGGGTCTGATAGACAAGTGGAGGACAATATGTCATTGTGGACCTGATTCGAAAAGACTCAATACAAGAACAAAGACAATATCCGTGGAGGCCAGGTGTCATTAATGCAATGTTGTACCAGAAATTTCTGAGCATAATGAAGGTTTGCCAAAACCAAGTTTACTTTGAGAACCATAGGATGATGGCATGAAGAGTCATTTCCAGCAAGATTTCTGGATTATAGCATTGTTGTTAGACAGCCAAATGGATCAAGAGTTGTTTAGGGCTATGACCTATTTATGAAGCCCGGTATAATTGTTCGCTTTTTGTGAGGATACATGTGACACTAACAATAGAGAAATACAAGGCTTTGTTACATTGCTTTAAGGGTAAAAAAAGGACAAGGTTTATACAAGGCTCAACAACAGTTCAAGCTTCAAGATAGAGCTAGCGACAATTACAGAGATAAACAAGATGCAGTATCCGAAAAAAACAATGATAACCAGAGGAAGGATAGAGGACGAATAAATTGAAGGGGCATTCAAGGACTGTTGCTAAACCTAAGGAAGAATAGAAAGCTTTGAACTCAGAGGCGATATCCAAGTTTCACAAATTATGAAATTTACCGAAGGATGCCATAATTAAGGAAAATGCTAATCTCTGATAAAAATAAAGAGTTGAGAAAGAAAATGATAGAATTAGAAAACACAATACAACATTTGAAAGACTAGCTCATAAGTTTTGAAGAGGTACCACAATGAAGGATAAAACACTGAAAGTCAAGCCAAGGTAGTCACCTAGATTATCAAAAGGCAGAATCACAAAATTATTAATGTTGCGCGTAATAAGTGTTACGCAAATGTGTAAGTATACACGTCGCAAGTTATAGTATAAAACATATTGTCTCCACAGGGATTGGTGCCACTTCAAGAATCTAGTCTCTTGCACTGTAAAAAGTAAAAACACAAGTAAAGGATTATAGGAGTTTAACTAATAACTAATCTAGAAAGCAATTAAGTAAATGAAAAGATGAGATTGAATGAGAGAGAGATAGGCCAGGTTATCGTGAGTTGAGGTGTGATAGCTGATTGGATTGTCTTGGTAAAAGAGTGCACGGGCAACTCAGTTGTCGTGGCAACTTGCACAATGGGGTTGCCTTGGCAACTAATCGATGGTTGCCTGGGCAACTAGTTGGGCAACTTCTTGGGCGTCTGGGCAACAACCTTCAAGGTTCGGCAGAGCGTTCTTCAATGGTTTCTTCTTATCCCTAAGTCGAAACTCTAGCTACTTGTGCATGCCTTGATAATACATCCCTGCGTGAATCAAGGGTGAACAACAACCAATATTGCGCTCCTCTTAGCCGTTGAAATCCTTAACTTATTCCTAAGCCGGATTAATCTTCACCATCAATAGATTGAATAAAGATCATATTCATTCGTTTCTTGAATCTAACTCTCCCGATATTAGATAAATAGATGAAATCACGAGATCCTCTCCCAATTCACTCGCAAACAAGAATAAGAACCAAGAATGAATAAACCTTGAATAGAAAAGTGCAAACTCTTATTACCTAGACAAAAACCAATAGTTTCTCACAACCACAAAACACAATAACCATAGCCAAATATATTTAGTTCATGGCTAGGTTCCAAAGAAACACAAGATAAATAATCCCTATCATGAACCCAATCGAACAAGAAAAAAAAGGATGAAGAATGAGGCTTGTCAAAAATTCTCTCCTCTTGCCCTCCTTGGACTTGTCGAAATTCCCCTCTCTTTTGCTCTCTATGGATTGTCGAAATCTCCTTCCTATTTATAGGGCTAGGCCAAATTCCTTCTTTGAGGAGGAAGTTAAGTTGGAATTAAATTATCTTTAAAGAATATAATTCTTTATTATAATTATATTCCTACTAGAACTTCTCATATCTTCTTGGAATTTAATTCTTCTTTTTTCTCTGCATGGAAATCAAATTCCTTTGGGTTTGGGCTTTGCTCCACATCATCTTGGGCTTGTTTAGTCATCAATTTCGACTACCATATCACCTTTGCTCTTGTCGACAATTACCATGGCAACTGGCTCGGCGTCTCCTTCATGTATTGCCCTGGCAACTAGCTCGGTGTCTCCTTCATGCATTGCCCTGGCAACTAGCTCTAGCCTTGCTTTGGAAAGTGATTCTGCACATACACACAAAACACACCAAACCAACATCTTTTCTCACAAAAACTACCAAGTTATGTAATCAAGCTCAACGATGGAAGGAAACATGGATTAATGCATGAATGGCTAATTATGCAACTAATATGGGCCTAAGTCTAACAATAATATGAGTAAAAAGGGTAAGAAAAATAGTACTTTTGAACACTTATCACACCCCCAAACTCGAACTATTGCTTGTCCTCAAGCAATGCAAACTCATAATTACCTGCCAAGACTTCAACTTTCACAAACTTAGCCTTGAACTTGATTTCAATTCTCTGAACCGGGGCACAAAGTATGATTAACTTTTTTTTTCCGGAAAACTTAGGAGTTACTTGGAATCAAACTATAATGCTTGTGAGTGTGTGCGAAGTTGTGTGCAAGTTGATTTTTTGGATTCTATGCAAACAAGAGGTTTTCAAATTACTTCATTGGGTTCTTTTTAACATGTTTTAACTAGAGCCAGTTTTGGGCACCTCTAGTGTTTTGTTTTTAGTTTTCATAAGTTAATTTATTCGACTAGAGCCGGTTTCGGGCACCTCTAGCGATCAAATTTTTTTTAACACATACTAGAGCCAGTTTCGGGCACCTCTAGTGATTTAAATTTTTTTTAGCACATGCTAGAGCCAATTTCAGGCACCTCTAGCATTCATCCAATTTTTATTCTAATCCCCCAATTTGTTAATTATCAACCTAAGTTCACTAGAATTCCTTAAATCAATCAAACCACAACAGTGTTTCATCAAATTTAGCATCATAGTAAAATTCTAAGTTTTTCCATGGTTATCCTAGAATAAAAATTCTATCAATTAAGTGCATTGGCAAAGTCATCATCGGATATTCATCAAATCTAAGTAATTCTTGTTCCAATTAAAGGCATGGCAAGCAATTTAAGTATCCTAAATGTAGTATTTAAGATGAATGTAACTAAACATGGTAACTACTAATAACAATCCCCCCCAAACTCGAGTGAGGCATTGTCCTCAATGCATGCATTAAAAAAATAAAAATAACAAAAAAATAAAATGCATACGAGGACTTACTCCGAGAGTTCGTCATCGTAGATGATTAGTTTCCTTTTTGTCAGTGTCTTGATTCTCTTGCTTGAACGCGATAGTTGTTTTCTTGTTGCCGGTGGTGGAATCGATCCTCATACGGGGTTGTCCTCATCGTTCTCTTCATCAATTTCATTGGCTTTTCGCTTGGAGGATTCAATTGGTGCGGTCTCTGTTGGTGCAATGGAGGACTCGTCCGAATATGAAAAATCAGAAAATGATTCCGTAGCAGTTGATTCGGGCATAGGTGCTTTACCTTTGGCTTTTGCAGTGGTTGCCGGGATGTCTTTAGCTTTGGTTACCGTGGCATCTTCAGGGTTGGTTGCCATGGCATCATCTTGTGCGTGCACGATGTAGGTTGCCGTGGTGACTGGTTCATTGGTTGCCGGGGCAAGGATCTCGGCGGGAAAGATTGGGAACGGCACGCGATTGTCCGGGTACTTTTCTAGGATGACTTGGGTGATGGCATTGTTGTGCTCCTTCATGTACCGCATGAACATTAGTTGCCGGTCTTCAATTTGCCTTAGGTGGCTTGCCAATGGGTGCAAAAGTGCTTCAAAGTGTCCCGGGGTTGATGGCCGAGTTGACCTGGCGTTAGGTGCTTGGGCATTATGGATTGTCGAGGCAGCAGGAGTTGCCGTGGCAATTGGAGGCCTTGAAGAATCTCCCAGTGCCTTTCCCTTTAGCTTTCGGATTAGTGCTTGATTCCAACCAGACTTGGGTAGGGCCTTTTCATCGGTGGACTCACTTGGGACATGCATCTCCTTGCAAAGATTAGAAATTAAGCAAGGGAAGAAAAGAGAACCCTTATCTTTTGAGCTGCATACAAAAATCTCATCACAAATAATTTTTCCAATGTTAATGATGCGATTATGCAAAATAGAATGTATGAGCAAAAGACGTGGTATATCAACGGTAGTATTGTGTGTGGTGGGCATTAAAGAAGTTTTAACAAACTTATTCCATAGTTTTGCCTCGGGTTTAAGCCGAAGGCGATTTACCGTGCCCTTGTATTTACCGTCGTTCCAATGAGTTCCTGGTTGAGTGAGTTCTTGAAGCACCTTGTCGAGTTGCTTAGGAGTGATTTGATCAACGAAGGCTTGATGCTCGTCCTTCTCAATGTAAAGCCCGTAAAAGGTGTTGACGTTTTCGGGACTTATGAGTATGGCCTTGTCACGAACAAAAACATAAGGATTATCCGGGTTAGATGAGTGAGCATAGAATTCTCTTACCCATGAGATGTTACCCGGTTCCGGTTGATGGCAAAAGATTTGCCACTTTTGATGTGCAATCCTCTCGAAGATGAATGGTTCAAGGCCGAAATCTTGATGAGAGTTGGAGTATTCAAAGCCTTGTTCTTCATGAATCTTCCGGCTTTCAAACTTGGATTGAAATCTTTCTTGAACCACCGGTGTAGCAAACTTCTTGTATCTTGGTTCTTTGGAGGAACTTGGGTGAACTAAAAATTTAATCTTGGATGCCATGGATGATCTTGGTTGCGAGGTTTGTAAAAACAAAGAAAAGAAAAGAAACTAAAAAGTTGCAAGATAGAAAGTAGGAATAGGTTAAGGGTGATGGGTTTTATAGAAAAGATAGGTGGGTGGGATTAGGGGAAAACGAAAAAGGGTTTAGGGTGAGGGAGAAGTTGTCGACAAGGGGTTGTGATTAGGGTGAATTGGAGGCTTTATATAAGCCTTAGATTCAGCCCATTAGTTTCCTTGTTGAAGATGTTTTCCTACTTGGATTAAAATTCCTCTTTATCTTGAACTTTTTTCCTACAATTCAAAGACAAATCAAATAAGGATTAAAATTAAAGATAAACTAATAAAGAAAATAAATAAAGATGTGTAATAGGATTCTTAAACTTAAATAAAAAAATCTATCCTAAAGAAAATTACTAATAGTCGGAAATATATAAAAAATTAAAAAATAAAAAATCGAAAAAATAAAATAAATGATAAATTGAAAATAAAAATAAAAATAAATAAATAAAGATAAAAATAAAAATATCAAAAGGGAGAGCATGCTCATGCATCTCCTAAGTTGACCACTTCATTGTTATGTTCCACATGGGCACCATTGTAGTGCTTCAATCTTTGTCCATTAACCTTGAATTCATGGTTGTCAGCGATGGACTTGATTATCACAGCACCATGGGAGAATGGTTTGACGACTTTGAATGGTCCCGACCATCTTGATTTCAGCTTTCCCAGGAAAAGTTTTAGCCGAGAATTGAATAGGAGAACTAGTTGCCCTGGCGTGAATTGCCGTGGTAATAGTTTCTTGTCATGCCATCGCTTTGTTTTCTCCTTGTAGATTCGTGCATTGTTATAGGCGAGTGCACAAAATTCTTCTATCTTATTGAGGTCCAACAAACGCTTTTGTTCGGCACTTTCCCAATCCATATTCACGGTCTTGATTGCCCAGTATGCCTTGTGTTCGATTTCCACCGGTAGATGGCATGTTTTGCCATAGACAAGTCGGAAGGGGGACATACCTAAAGGTGTTTTGAATGCAGTGCGATATGCCCAAAGCGCGTCATCTAGTCTTAATGACCAATCCTTCCTAGAGGGATTTACAACTTTCTCGAGTATTCCCTTCAACTCCCGGTTGGAAATTTTTGCTTGCCCGTTGGTTTGTGGGTGATATGCCGTGGTGATCTTGTGTGATATGCCGAAGCGTTGCAACATCTTGGCAATTAGTCTGTTGTCAAAATGCTTGCCTTCGTCACTGATAATTGCTCTTGGCATCCCAAACCGTGTAAATATGTTTTTCTGCAAGAATCGTTGCACGGTCTTGGAATCGTTGTTGGAAACTGCAGCTGCCTCTACCCATTTAGACACGTAGTCGACGACAAGTAGAATGTAGAGGTTGCCGAATGAAGATGGGAAAGGTCCCATAAAATCGATCCCCCACACATCGAACAATTCCACCTAGATGATGTTCTGGAGTGGCATCTCATGTCGTCTAGAGATATTGCCTGTCCTCTGGCAACGATCACATTGCTTGTAAAAGTCTTGGGCATCTTTGTACAATGTTGGCCAATACAAACCGGATTGTAGAACTTTGGTCGCGGTACGAGTTCCTCCAAAATGTCCTCCATAGGGTGAAGAATGGCATTGCCGGAGTACATTCTGTTGCTCTTCTTCAGGGACACATCGGCGTATAACCTGATTTGCACATTGTTTAAACAAAAGAGGCTCGTCCCAAAAGTAATGCTTAGCATCATGGCAGAACCGCTTCTTTCCTTGGAGAGTAATGCCATAAGGTAAAATACCACAAACAAGGAAATTAACTAAATCCGCGTACCAGGGTATTGCCGAGGCATGTGCTGTCGTGGCGACTACTCCCAGAATTACCGAGGCGTGCGCGTCAAAGGCTGCTGCGGCGTCGAGAGTTGCCGAGGCGTGCGCGTCCATGGTTGCCGAGGCGTCGAGGGTTACCGAGGCATGCACGTCCATGGTTGCCGAGGCAACTAAAATTTGTTCATCCGGGAATGCATCGCATATCTCTAGATCAGCGTCCTCCTCCCTATTGCGTTCCAAACGTGATAAGTGATCGGCCACTTGATTTTCTGTTCCTTTCCTGTCCTTAATTTCAATATCAAATTCTTGTAAAAGTAATATCCAACGAATCAAACGAGGTTTAGTATCCTTTTTAGCAAATAGGTATTTGATTTCCGAATGGTCCGTATGAACAATTACCTTTGTACCAATCAAATAGGATCGGAACTTGTCAAATGCGAAAACTACGGCTAGTAACTCTTTTTCCGTTGTTGTGTAATTCACTTGAGCACTATTAAGAGTTTTACTAGCGTAGTATATCACATGGAAGGTTTTACCTGTGCGTTGGCCTAGGACTACTCCTACCGCGAAATCACTTGCATCACACATGAGCTCAAAAGGTAGCGTCCAATCTGGTGGAACGACAATGGGTGTCGAGGTAAGCTTTTTCTTTGGGGTTTCGAATGCTTGGGTGCAAGAATCATCAAAATTGAAGACTTTATCCTGTTCAAGCAGATTACACAAGGGTTTAGTGATTTTAGAAAAATTATGAATGAACCTCCTGTAAAAACCTGCATGTCCAAGAAAGCTTCGAATTCCTTTAATCGAACTTGGTGGGGGTAATCTCTCGATCACGTCCACCTTGGCTTTGTCTACTTCAATTCCCTTGGATGAAATCTTGTGGCCGAGCACTATTCCTTCATCTACCATAAAATGGCACTTCTCCCAATTGATGACTAAATCAGTTTCTTCACATCTTGCCAACACCCTCTCTAAATTACCGAGACAACTGTCGAAGTCATTACCAAAAACAGAAAAATCATCCATGAAGATCTCAAGGAAGTCTTCGACCATGTCTGAAAAGAGTGCCATCATGCATCTTTGGAAGGTTGCCAGGGCGTTACACAATCTGAACGGCATCCTTCAGAAGGCATAAGTACCGTATGGGCATGTGAAGGTTGTCTTTTCTTGATCTTCTAATGCTATGGCAATTTGATTGTAACCTGAATAGCCATCAAGAAAACAATAAAAGGGTTTACCTGCAAGACGGTCAAGCATTTGATCAATAAAAGGTAATGGGAAGTGATCTTTCCTGGTGGCTTTGTTTAGCTTTCGATAATCCATACAAACCCTCCAACCGGTCACAGTCCTGGTTGGAATGAGTTCATTATTTTCATTACTTACCACTGTTATACCTCTATTTTTCGGTACACATTGTACCGGACTTACCCACGTACTATCAGAGATAGGGTATATAATGCCGGCGTCAAGCCACTTGATGATTTCTTTCATTATAACCCCTTTCATGGCATGATTCAGTCTCCTCTGGGCCTCAATTGAAGGTTTGTGATCATCTTCCAACAGAATCTTGTGCATGCACACTGCTGGGCTAATTCCCTTCAAGTCGGCAATTGTCCACCCTATTGCCTTTTTGTGTAGCTTCAACATCTTGATCAGCTTCTTTTCCAGCTCAGGCTATAACTTAGAAGAAATAATTACAGGCAATGTATTATCGGTTCCTAAGTATGCATATTTTAGTTGCTCTGGCAATTGTTTCAACTCAAGAATCGGTGGTTGTTCAATAAAGGGTTTTTCGAGCTTACCTTCCTTACCTGAGTAATCCAGTGGTTCAAAGTATGTACCTGGTCGATTGACTAGCCAATTTGCCTCTTCTTGTTGTTCCTCATCGACCGGTTCTTCATACTCCTCAGGTTCCTCTTGATTGGCAATGTAGTTGCCGAGGCAACTAAATTCCTCATTGAAGTTCAACTCTGTCGTGGCATGAAGAAGTTGGCATTCTTCTGGATCATCGGCATGCCTTAGTGTTTGGAACACATTTAGTTTAACTTGCTGGTCATTCACCCTCATTGTGAGTTCTCCCTTTTCAACATCGATCAAGGTTCTCCCTGTTGCTAGGAATGGTCTCCGAGAATGATGGGTGCATGCTCATCTGCTTCACAATCCAAGACAATAAAGTCAGTGGGAAAAATAAATTTATCAACTTTTACCAGTATGTCCTCGATTTTTCCCTCTGGATGCACATAGGATCTGTCGGCTAGCTGCAGCATAACTGTTGTAGGTCTTGCCTTCCCGATTCCTAGTTTCTGGAAAACTGATTTAGGCATCAAGTTTATGCTAGCCCCAAGGTCGCATAGTGCTTTCCCGACATAGTGATTTCCAATAGAACAGGGTATTGTGAAACTTCTGGGATCCTTCAACTTGGGCGGCATACGATTGTTCAACATTGCCATGCATCCCTCTGTTGCGGCGACTGTTTCAAACTCTCCTAGCCTTGTTCTTTTGGACACAATGTTTTTAAGAAACTTGGCATAGTTCGGCATTTGTTCAATTGCTTCCACCAATGGCAAGTTGATGTGGACTTGCTTTAGGATATCGAGAAACTTCTTGAACTGATATTCTTGCTTTTTGTCGCTTCAACCTTTGTGGGAATGGTGGTGGAAGTCGGATATCTTCGATCCTTTCATTGGTTTGGAACCTGATTGATGGCATTGCCGGGACAACTGGAGTTGCTGAGGCGTTATCAACTGGGGTTGCCGAGGTGTCTTTATCGTCGGTTGCCGAGGCATGCTTATTTCCGGTTGCCGCGGCAATTCTTGGTTCAGCATCTGAGGCTTTGCTGTTAGGTTCGTCTTGATCTTTTTGTGGAGATTTGTTTGATGAGCGGTTTTGAGTCTCTCTAAGTTGTTGGCCACTTCTAGTGGTGATCGCCTTACATTGCTCATGGCCAGTTCCTCTTGCGACTTCAGTATCGCTAGGTAAACCTCCTTGCGGTCTAGTATTCAGATTTTGAGCAAACTGTCCGACTTGATTTTCCAATGATTTGATTGCCGCCTCTTGGTTTTGCAATCTCATCTCGGTCCTGTTAATAAAAGCATCAGTTCTTTTTATGAAGTTACTATTCTCAGCCATATAAGATTCAGTTTTCATCATAAAAGCATTTAGAGAAATTTCCAAAGAACTAGATGTTGTCGGTTGTTGCTGCGGCAACTGTTGCCATGGCATATTCTGCTGGAATCCCGATGCTTGTGCATTCTGATTGTTCTAGTTTAGAGCATTGTTGGGATTACTCCATGAAAAATTTGGGTGCTTCTTCCAAGTTGGATTGTATATATTGGACATCACGTTGTTGTTCCAATTGTAATTCCCCACATAGAAGTTGGATTCCGAATTCTGCATACATTTAGAAGAATTATGGTTATCACCACATAACTCACAAAAAGAATCCATTACCTTGACTTCATGTGTGTTGTTTGGTTTTTGCATGTTCTGGACCATCTTGGTTAAAGTGGCCAATTGTGCCGAAATTGAATCTGATGATCCTAGTTCATGTATTGTGGCTTGGCGTCTAACTCCTCCTCTTCTAGTAGATGGGAATTGATAATCATTCTTGGCCAGCCTGTTTAAAATTTGCATTGCTTCCTCCGACGACTTATCTAGGAGTATGCCATTTGCCGAGGCATCTAGCATCATCCTTGTTGGTGTATTCACGGTGTTGTAAAACATTGTTACTTGAGTCCACACCGGGAATCCGTGTAGGGGGCATTTGTGTAGAAGTTCTCTATATCGCTCCCAAGCTTCATACATGGATTCATCATCTGCCTGCCGAAAAGAAGTAATGTCGTTACAAAGCTTATCAGTCAAATTTGTAGGATTAAATCTATCAAGGAAATCACGACAAAGATCAGTCCAAGATGCTATTGATCCAGCAGGAATGCTATTCAACCATGCTTTCGCCCTATCCCTCAGTGAATAGGGGAATAATCTTAATCGTAAGACATCGGGGGTGACTCCGTGATTTTTGAATGAGTTGCAAATCTCGAGGAAGGATTTCAGATGTTGTCGTGCATCTTCAGTTGCTGAGCCGCCAAATTGACCTATTGTGTTGATCATATTGAACATTACCGGTTTCAACTCAAAGTGGTCGGCTTCAATTTCAGGTGCGACAACTCTTGGGTTAAGTCCATCTAGATCTTCTTCAAGATAGTCTCGAATAGTTTTGTTTTGTGCAAGAATCACTCCTCCTCCTGCTCGAACATCATGATTAATATTGCCGTCTTGATTAGCCATTGCTACTCTTATCCTCCGTCTAAGTCTTTGTAAGGTTCGTACGATTTCTGGATCAAAGGGATATTCTGGTGAAGTCGGTCTCGCCCTGGTCATATACCAATGCAAAACCAAAGTTTGTTAGCCCTTTGAATTTTAAACAAGAAAAGTAAAAAGAAAGTGCAAGAAAATAAAAACAAAGTCGCTATTGCCAATCCCCGGCAACGGCGCCAAAAACTTGTTGCGCGTAATAAGTGCTACGTAAATGTGCAAGTATACACGTTGCAAGTTATAGTATAAAAGATATCGTCTCCACAGGGATTGGTGCCACTTCAAGAATCTAGTCTCTTGCACTGTAAAAAGTAAAAACACAAGTAAAGGATTATAGGAGTTTAACTAATAACTAATCTAGAAAGCAATAAAGTAAATGAAAAGATGAGATCGAATGAGAGAGAGATAGGCTAGGTTATCGTGAGTTAAGGTGTGATAGCCGATTGGATTGTCTTGGAAAAAGAGTGCACGGGCAACTCAGTTGTCGTGGCAACTTGCACACGGGGTTGCCTTGGCAACTTGCACAACGGGGTTGCCTTGGCAACTAATCGATGGTTGCCTGGGCAACTTCTTGGGCGTCTAGGCAGCAACCTTCAAGGTTCGGCAGAGCGTTCCTCAATTGTTTCTTCTTATCCCTAAGTCGAAACTCTAGCTACTTGTGCATGCCTTGATAATACATCCCTGCGTGAATCAAGGGTGAACAACAACCAATCTTGCGCTCCTCTTAGCCATTGAAATCCTTAACTTATTCCTAAGCCGAATTAATCTTCACCATCAATAGATTGAATAAAGATCATATTCATTCGTTTCTTGAATCTAACTCTCCCGATATTAGATAAATAGATGAAATCACGAGATCCTCTCCCAATTCACTCGCAAACAAGAATAAGAACCAAGAATGAATAAACCTTGAATAGAAAAGTGCAAACTCTTATTACCTAAACAAAAACCAATAGTTTCTCACAACCACAAAACACAATAACCATAGCCAAATAGATTTAGTTCATGGCTAGGTTCCAAAGAAACACAAGATAAATAATCCCTAGCATGAACCCAATCGAACAAGAAAGAAAAGGATGAAGAATGAGGCTTGTCGAAAATTCTCTCCTCTTGCCCTCCTTGGACTTGTCGAAATTCCCCTCTCTTTTGCTCTCTATGGATTGTCAAAATCTCTTTCCTATTTATAGGGCTAGGCCAAAGTCCTTCTTTGAGGAGGAAGTTAAGTTGGAATTAAATTATCTTTAAAGAATATAATTCTTTATTATAATTATATTCCTACTAGAACTTCTTCTATCTTCTTGGTATTTAATTCTTCTTTAATCTCTGCATGGAAATCAAATTCCTTTGGGTTTGGGCTTTGCTCCACATCATCTTGGGCTTGTTTAGTCATCAATTTCGACTACCATATCACCTTTGCTCTTGCCGACAATTGCCATGGCAACTGGCTCGGCGTCTCCTTCATGTATTGCCCTGGCAACTAGCTCGGCGTCTCCTTCATGCATTGCCCTGGCAACTAGCTCTAGCCTTGCTTTGGCAAGTGATTCTGCACATAAACACAAAACACACCAAAGCAACATCTTTTCCCACAAAAACTACCAAGTTATGTAATCAAGCTCAACGATGGAAGGAAACATGGATTAATGCATGAATGGCTAATTATGCAACTAATATGGGCCTAAGTCTAACAATAATATGAGTAAAAAGGGTAAGAAAAATAGTACTTTTGAACACTTATCAATTAACTTCAGAAACCAGGTGTAAGAAACGCCCGATATGTACAGATTATGTTCGATAAAGCTATGAACCTGCAACAACATTCTGATATCTACACTGAGCTAGGACAGATGTTGAATCAGAGATTGAACAAAGTTGTAATATCCTAATTTTTGGCTAGTGACCAAAATGTAAATTTTGAAAGTTTTGTGGTTAAAGTATAAATTTGGAAAAATTAGGGATCAAAGTGTAATTTTCAAAAGTTAAGTACTTTAACCCCGTAAATGAATAGTTTATCCCAAGAATGATGTTTCTGTGTTACCCAAATTTTCATACGGTGTTTGTGTTAATAGCTATAAAGCGATAAAGTTTGGAAATATTAGGATAATCAGATCGAGTTAAAATTTTAGAGATAGTTCCATGGACCTTGGAAAAGTCATAAAATATCATTTTATGGATATTTTGATGTTAAAAAATTTGGAAAAATTTAAATCGATCGAAATGACATGGAATGGCAATTTTGTGAGTAAGTTAATCAGTAAAGGGCATTTTGGTCATTTTCCCAAAAGAGACATGGAGGGAATTTTGATATTTCTTTTATGGATGAATAGTGTCTAATTAGAACCCAAATAATTCTTGTTGGAATGTTACGAAATGGCAAATTAGAAATATAGATCTAGTTAGAGGGTATTTTTGGAAAGTGGAATTTATTGAATTAAAAATTTATTTTTAATGATACAAGTGTCTTAAATATATGAAATATGAAGGAATTATCAGCAAAAATACTCTCCAAAATGTTGGTGAAGAGAAAAAGAAGAGAAAAAATTTACAAGCTCAATTTAAGCCCTGAATCTCGGTTTTCAGGTAATCTTTCGAACTACGAAGTTGTTCTACTCTTCGAGCTCTATATTTTGATGTAAATAATTCATAAAATACTTGCTTTTTTGATGAGATTTTATATGAGGAAGAAATTAGGGTTTATGAACAAATTGGGGCTTTTATGATTTTATGAATCCATGGTTGATTTTAAGTTATAATCATGCTTGTATGATGTTAGAATCATATTATTGAGTTGGGATTTAAAACCTACATATTTTGGGTTGTATAGAGAAGATTAGGGTTTATGGATTCAATTCTAACTTAGGGTTTGTGATGTTGGATTAATGATCTAATAAGCTTGATTTGTTGTTTAGAAGCAAAACCCTAAGTTAAATACATAGGGACCATTTCAGCAAGCTTCAAAACTAAGTGACTAGATCTGATTTTTATGAATTTGATGTGTATTTATATTATTAATGATGTTAGAGACATGAAAATGAAGTTAGAATGCTAAACCGACGATTAATCACATTAGTGACCATTTTGACAAATTGTCAAACTTGAATGGTCTATTCGACAAAGAGGATATGTAGAAGGATTAAATCTGATTTTTAGCTAAAATGATGGAATTAAGGTAGTAATGTTGATTGGAGGACTAATTTGCAAAGTTAAAAAGCTTGAATCCTTATATTTGAAATTTTGGTAACCACCTCGACAAAACAAGAGAAGCTAGAAAAGTAAAGATTTAAGCTTATTTTGATGAAGGATGTAAAGAGAACATATGAATACAATCTCTATTCTAGTCATTTGAAGTAAAGTGGTGGGACTAAATTGACAAGTAGAGAAATAAGGAGAAGTTGGTGTAAATTATAAGTTATTTATGGAATGTTACGTTGGAATTTGAATTATGGCAGCAAGTTTAAAAATTTGCCATAAATTCTACAAAAATGATTAGATGATGAATTTTATACCATTGTAAAGATTTGTTAGTCTAGTTTTGTTTCCAACAAACAAAAACTGATTTCGAGTTAAAAGATATGAATTTTTAATCGAATGAAGGTCAGAAAAATTATAGAGCAGTTTCTGCCTGGACAACTATGTGACGTGAATGTAAGGAATTTTCATAATTTTTGTAGATTTTATTAATTTATGTGGTTTGTACCGTTAGAACCATTATCGAATCTAGTTTCTCCAATATAAAGGAAATTAAGATCCAGTATGTATTCTGCCCTGTATAAGTAAATCTTTGAAGGTAGCGCAATTTGTCAGAAAGTGGAATTTGAAACATTTTGTATATAAATGTTAGTTAGCAAGCTCGGAAGAATTATGGGAAGTTCAAATTGATCACTAAGGACCATAATGAGTTTTTGAACAGTACAAGGAAGAAAGGAAAAATATTTGGAAATTTTATATTCGAATGATTATATTAGACAGCGTGTTTAAGGTATTGTTAAATTTGAATCTAACAAATATTTTATTGCATTCATGTGATTAATGAAGTCAAGCCCGAATCAAAGAACGTTCGAGGTACCATGAAAGAAAAGATCGAACTAGGACTTAGTGAGGCATTGTGTTAAGTGGCCAAGTTGAGTGCATTTTTACCTATTATATATATATAATATCAGGAAACTTGCGATAAGTCGACCTTGATATTAATAAAAAGGTATGTTGATCAAAGTTATGCAAATGGCATGAAATATTAAATGGCATATGTGATACATTGATATGGCATAATGATTTATGTATGATAAGTCGAATTTCAGATATTGGGTACGAACTGCCAAATATCGACTTATATGATTTATATTGATGTTTTGAACATGGAATGTTGATTTTGCCCAAGTACTATTGTGAAGTATTTGGTATAGTTGGATATCCATAGAGTCCTAGTAGCTTCGTCATAGTACTACAGTGCGAGATAGATTCTTTGGGGTCAAGATAGACTCTTCGAGGTCGAGTTAGACTCTACGGAGTTGGTTCAAACACTACGATGTTACATAGCACAAAATGTGCTAGTATGAGGAGCAAAGGGCATCCTCGAGTACATACTCATCATTAGACGCTACGGCGTTGTGGACACTACGGTGTCAGTTATGATGACTCGTGTACCAAAGTATCACTTTATATTATACTTCGGACTATAATACATGAAATGCATTTATGCAGACAGCTAAGTTAAAAAGCTTAACGTATATTTGATTAATAAAATAAAGGTTTGATGATATGATATAAACTGCAATTGGGATTCGCTTGCCATTTTGCTGGAACTGTATTGCATTGTTACATGACAGAGGAATGACTTTGATAAGTCAATTTTATACGATTCTATATTTTTATATAATATACACAGTAATTTGTTTATTTATGTTAATTCTATACATTGAAATGCTTTACTTTAATTTATAGTTGCCTCACTAAGTGAATACTTAGCGTGTACTATTTCACACGTAGGTTATTGGGAACTTACCAGAATAGGAGTCAAGCATATTGATCAAGCTGCAATCTGACAAACATCAGTAAGACATTCTAATTTATGATATTTTCTAGTGGGCATGTATCAATTTATTCGTTAGTTGTTTTAAAGTTATAAGTTTGATTAATAGTCAGATAAATATAAATTAATCGTATGGTTAAATAATTACTAGTAATGATATTTAATCGGGTAAAGTTTTATTTATCGCTTATTGTGTAACAATTTTAAATTTAAGAAAAGGCCTAGGCTGTGTACCTAGTTTTCACCCTGAGTTACATACTTAATTTAATAACTGACTAACATGTTTTATAAACCAATTCAGGGACAAAGCTAGCAATCGGCAAATAGGCTACGAATACTTCAAAAGTCGAGAAATGGTTATTTTATAAACTAGTTTTATGTCAGATGTTTAAAAAATTTTACAAGCCTAGAACTATGTTAAATAATATTGTGACATCCTTAATGTGTATTCGTACTATGAGTATACGTTAAGGGTGTTACATTTAGTGGTATCAGAGCTACATGTTTAGTCGGTTCTGGATGCTAAACTGAGTTTGTTATAAGTTTTTCAGTAAATACATGCCCCTAGAATGTCATATTACTGATGTGTTGATTGTATGACTTGAAGCTGCTCCTTATTAGCATAAGATAGAATAAGATTATAGTAAGGAAAGTAAGACGCTACCAGATTTTGTCAATCGACGAATCTCATAGGCCAAGAAAAGACTCATAGTGAGTACAATAAAGTGAATAAGTATTGTAATCAACTTCAGTTTGAGTTGAGTTACCTGCATTGTAAGGAGCTGATGCATTAATTATAAGATGTTAGTCCTTATCATCTATATATGCACTTATGTTTATAACAACATAGGTTACAAGGAAATTTAGATAGTAAGGGCTCACATTTCATGATAAAAAGGCAGTCGTAAGACTGTAAGTTTGTGACTAAATGATATTAAGATATTCAGATATGAAGAAATAAGAAGATGAATAAGTATCTTTACTTGGGAAAAATATATGCTTGAGGGTTGAATATAGCACTCCATAAGACAACATTGATTAAGTTATGAGAAAGAAAGCTGGAAAACTTAGTAGTAGGAAATTATTAGACGGGAATTATACTTAACCTGGTAAAGAAAGAATGTTTGATGAAAAGCAATTTTTCTCTGAATGGATAGTAAACTTGGTTAATAGAGACCAAGAATTTAGAAATCTGAAGATTTCATTAATAATGGTTTTCTCAAGGAAATGTAAGATAAAAGAAGTTATTAGAAGGATCAAGGCAACATTGAAGAAGTAGTAACAAGGCTAGACATTAACCTTTTTCCGCTCAATATGATGTTAAAGTGCTGGTGAATTTGGAAATGCCTAGTTAAACCGAGGTTTATTAATACGAACCCTGGATATGATTTTAGAGAAAATTCAATCCCAAGTTCCTTGGACTTTTATTACTAGAGAGCTGAGAAGTCTTGAAGTGTTGGACTTCAGGTAGGATATTGAAGGAAAACCAATGTCGATAGACTATAGGTTTAACAAATATAATGATGATGATAGAAGGGCTTCGTTGTGATGATCGGGAAAAAGCTCAATATGATGGTAACTTATCCCTTGGGACATAACACAAGGGGGCATGAATTGGTTTTATTCCTACCATGCCATTGTGGATTATCGCTTAAAGCGATTAATATTGAGGAAATTGGAAGGCACAGAGATAATAGTAGTTGGTGAAAGGGTAAATCCCTTATCCAATGTAATTTCAGTTGTTTCTACCAAGAAACTATTACTACAATGCTGCCAAGCTTTCTTAGCAAATGTAGTGGATACTCGAGTTTCTGAGATTAAATTAGAAGATATTCCGACTGTCCGAGAGTATCTAGATGTATTCCCAGATGAGTTACCAAGATTTCCTTCAGATCGAGAGGTAGAATTAAAAATAGAGGTGTTACCAGGTACTGCGCCTATATCGATGGCCCCGTATAGAATGGCTCTAACCTATTTTCGGGAGTTAAAGGTACAATTGTAAGAATTGTTAGATCCAGGTTTTATAAGGCGAAGTATGTCACCCTAGGGCACACCAATGTTATTTGTGAAAAAAAGGATGGATCCATGCGATTATGCATAGATTACATTGGTTAAATAAGGTGACAGTAAAGAATAAGTATCCTCTTTCGAAGATTGATGATCTTTCTGATCAGTTAAAAGGAGCAACTGTATTTTTTAAGATTGATCCCCGATCAGGGTATCATCAATTAAAGATCAAGGAAGAAGATATTTTGAAGATAGCTTTCCAAATTCGGTATGGACATTATAAGTTTGCAGTGATGTCGTTTGCTTTGACAGTGCGGCATTCATAGATCTGATAAACCGAGTATTTCAACCTTACTTGGATCGATTTTTTATGGTATTCATCGATGATATTTTAGTTTATTCAAAGACAAAGGAAGAACATGATGCCCACCTTCACATTGTTCTTTAGACCTTTCAAGAAAAGAAGTTGCATGCTAAATTGTCAATTTGTGAATTTTGGTTGCCGGAAGTTTCTTTTCTTGGCCAGGTGGTTTCGGCAAAGGGGATAAAAGTAGATCCCAAGAAAGTACAAGCTATAATTGAATGAAAAACTCTAAAGAATGTTTTCGAGGTTCGAAGTTTCTTGGGACTTATTGGTTATTATCGAAGGTTTGTAAAGAAATTCTCGATAATTGCCTCCCCACTGACCAAGCTATTGAGAAAAGATATACCATTTATTTGGATGGATAAGTGCCAAGAAAGTTTTGAGACATTAAAAATGATCTTAACATAAGTCCTGGTGCTAGTACAACCAGAATCTGGCAGAGATTATGTGGTTTATAGCAATGCTTCTCATAATGGTTTGGGATGCGTACTTATGCAAGAAAGAAAAGTGGTGGCCTATGCTTCAAGGCAACTTAAGATGCATGAGAGGAATTATCCTACTCATGATTTAGAGTTAGTAGCATTTGTATTTGCTTAAAAGATATGACGCCATTATCTATATGGTGAGCGATTCTACATTTATACATATCATAAATGTTTAAAGTATTTGCTAACTCAAAAGGAGTTGAACATAAGGCAAAGAAGGTGGATCAAACTTCTTAAGGATTATGATGTTGTGATGTACTACTATCTTGAAAATGCCAATATAGTAACTAATACACTTAGTTGGTAGATATTCTTTACTTTAAGAGCAATGAATGTGCAACTATATTAGAAGAAGATTGGTATGTTAATTACAAAACTTTAGTTTAGACCTATTCATTTAGGTCGGATTAAAGATTTTCAGTTGAAAGATGAAAATGTTGCCAAGGCTAGAACAAATTGAAAATGGTGAAAATAAAAAATTCAAAGTTAAGTATGTTGGATGTTTGAGAAAAATATTATGTTCTTGACGATGCATCCAGAAAGGAATAGGAGGTATATAGGTTTGACGAGAAAATATTGATGTAAAAAAAACAGTAACTGAATTTATGGCTACATGCTTGACAGGCTAGCAGCTAGAAGGGAAACATTAATTATCTTCAGAAATGTGGTAACATATTTCCATTCCCCTAGTGGAAGTGGAAAATAATTATGATAGATTTCATAACTAGATTACCAATGATATTGATTAAAGCTGATTCGATTTGGGTAGTTTTAGATAGATTGAAACAATTGGTAATGAATAAATATGTTGAGCGATAAATCAGAAGTACTGTAAAGTGACGTGATGTACCTATTTTCATTGTGTGTGATTAAGATCCAATATTATCTCTAGATTTTGGAGTTCCTTGCATAAGACTTTAGAGACTCGACATAATTTCAACATTACTTTGCATCCATAGAAGGACGAACAATCTAAAAGATTAATTCAGATTTTGAATGATATGTATAGTTTCTATTTGATTGAGTTTGAAGGCTTTTGGGAAAAGTATGTGCCACTAGATGAATTTCTTACAGTAACAACTATCAATCGAGTATAAAGATGGCTTTATCAAAAGCGTAGTATGAAAGAAGATTGTGATAAACATTTACGAATAGTGCTACAAGCCTTGTAGGAAAGGTAGTTGTATGCAAAGTTACTCAAATGTGACTTTATCAAAAAGTATTGATCAGATCTTTTACATGTCATTACCTCAGAGGAAATAGAAATTCATGCCGAATTTGATTTATGAGAAAGAACCGATAAAGATTCTAGCACATGGAGTCAAATAACTAAGGAACAAGTTGATTCTGCTTGTTAAAGCTCATTGGCAAAATTATAAAATTGAGGAAATGACTTGGGAAAGAAAAGAAGATATGAGAAAGCAGTTTCCTCACCCTTTTAAACCAGGTACGTGTTGAAAATTTAAGGACGAATTTTCTTAAGGGGAGAGAATTGTAATATCCGAATTTTTGGCTAGTGACCAAAATGTAAATTTTGAAAGTTTTGTGTCTAAAGTATAAACTTTGGACAAATTTAGGGATTAAAGTGTAATTTTTAAAAGTTATGTATTTTAACCCCATAAATGAATAGTTTACCCCCCAAGAATGACGTTTATGCGTTACCCAAATTTTCGTACGGAGTTTGTATTAATGGCTATAAAGGGATAAAGTTTGGAAAAATATTAGGATAATCGGTGTAACACCCCCTACCCCGGGTTAGTAGTAAACCGGTTCGGGAGCGTTACCAAGTACATTACAGGCAAGAACGAGGCAAGAAAAGGTTAAATCATCCCTATTAGATGAGTTACTTAACTAACAAGTAATCAAACATTTATGATTTATCATGTAAGAAATTTTATCTTTTGTTTACAAGACATAATAGGTTTCCAAACAATTCATCAATCAAGGTAAATTTCATCTTACAACTAACTAACATTTGAATATCCTAAGAGCAATCATGTTTCCATTTCATTTCATTTTTCCTTAACTTGATACATGTAACATTTCATGCATAACTCACTAAACATGATCTATTATACATACCTTGATTCCAAGCTAGCCATATGCCAAGCCTTATCGTTCGACATTTACCATACCAGCATATAAAACACTTATGACATGATTTGATCGCACAAGTGACTATCTTATTCACAAGACATTCGAATGGCACGAAGCTAGATCAATTACTTTGAATACATTCAATATATATAACCATATGCGCAGCAAATACTTACAATACATAGAATTTAAGATCATTACTTGATTCATATTAATAACCAAGTTCACAAAATAGTAAGCCCATTCAAGAACATTTACATATACAAGTTTTCAATTATTCAAGATGCATGCACTAGTTCATTATATACAACCTAAGTGCCACCAGCTACGGGAGAACAAAACAAGTATGAACCATACTTTAGTTATTCTTGTGTCTTGCTTCGAGCTCAAGAAATCAGGCCTCAGGATCAAGCAACGATCAAATCCTTTATCATGTGGTTGGGAAGAATGAAAACAAGAGTGATAAGTACAAGAATGTACTTAGTGAGGTAGTAACTAATTCTAACCAATTAATAAGACATGTATCTATTAGCTAAGTTTGAACCTAGTCAAGGTTGGAATCATTCAAATTCAAGATTTACTAAAACTTCACTTCAAGTCAGATAACATACTCAAACAATATACACATTTCAATTCAAATCAAGTGCATATCCAGACAATATACATACATCTCAAGTCAAGTAACAATTAGTTCAAGTTTACATATTTGTCATTTCAAGAATACATATCAAGTAGTCCAAGTAACAAGTTTACATGTCAAGTAATTCAAGTAGCAAGTTCACATGTCAATAAATTCAAGTAACAAATAGTTCAAGACAAGTATTTAAACAATTCATACTTATTAGATCATTTATATTCTTTTGAAACAATCTTTGGTTTATAGTTTGACATTTCAAGAATACAAGTCAAGTAATCCAAGTAGCAAGTTTATATTAGTTCATTTATTATCTTTTAACACAATCCTTGGTTCATTGTTGACATTTCAAGAATACAAGTCAAGTAATCCAAGTAACAAGTTTTCATATCAAGTAATTCAAGTATTCAAGATTATATTAACTCATTTATTATCTTTTAACACAATCCTTGGTTTATAGTTTGTCATTTCAAGAATACATGTCAAGCAATTCTAGTAACAAATATTTCAAGACAAGTATTTAAACAATTCATACTTATTAGCTCATTTATATTCTTTTGAAACAATCCTTGGTTTATAGTTTGTCATTTCAAGAATACATGTCAAGCAATTCAAGTAACAAATATTTCAAGACAAGTATTTAAACAATTCATACTTATTAGCTCATTTATATTCTTTTGAAACAATCCTTGGTTTATAGTTTGTCATTTCAAGAATGCATGTCAAGCAATTCAAGTAACAAATATTTCAAGACAAGTATTTAAACAATTCACACTTATTAGCTCATTTATATTCTTTCGAAACAATCCTTGGTTTATAGTTTGTCATTCTAAGAATACATGTCAAGCAATTCAAGTAACAAATATTTCAAGACAAGTATTTAAACAATTCATACTTATTAGCTCATTTATATTCTTTTGAAACAATCATTGGTTTATAGTTTGACTAGGTAATCAAGTCTCCAACCAACTGTCGCCACAAGATGTACCGTAGTACTGTACCACAGTACTGGTTAACCCTCCTATTGTCGCCAAAGACCACATATACATACCCTCTGTCTGTCGCCAATTAGGGGCCTTAGCCCTGGACCGTAGTCCACCCTGACACAATGAGCTCTAGACTCTAAGGCACACCCTTCTACCTATTCAACTAGCAACCAAAGTTGTTTGATTACACTTTACTTATTCAAGAGTTATCAAGCTTTTCAAGATCATGTAGTCAAGAATCATTTCAAGCAAGTAAAGCAATATTATGCTTTAGCCCTTAGGCCAATTGAGCCTTAGCTTTTAATTTCATTTCACGTTTTCATGTGTTTCATGATCAAAACAATACAATTCAAGTATTCAAGTGAATTTCATTCATGATTCAAGGATCAAGCATCATATATCATTATCATACATATATGCCATTACTTGAATAGGCACAATCAAGAACAAGAAATCAAGCATTTGTTTTCACTTTTCTTTCTAATTAATTTCTCAATTTGCATGCTATTACTTATTCACAATTTTAGTTTAGTCTATTCTTCCCTTTTATTCATATTCAAGTTAAAATTGAGATCATTAACACGGCATATCAATGGAAAGAAGATAATCATGCACATTTGGTTAGGACCTAAGTCCTAACCCTATTGTAAACTAAACTCATAATACTCCAAGCTTAGTTAGTCTTGCAAGACTATCCCCTATTTCTTGTCCCTTGAATGCTCAACTTTAGATCCTTCTCCAAAGTCCTCTCTTTGCTCTAATAAATCACATAGATAGGACAAGGTCAAAACATGTAATCACAAAATCATTCAACATAGCAATAAGGTTAACACATCACATATACAAGACCAATAACATCTAAACTGCTGCTGCTACTGCCTGGCAGCATGTGCACTGTTTACTAAAACATGCGTAACTTTCATTCCGTACGTCGGAATTTCAATTGGTTTACACCGTTGGAAAGCTAACTTAATTCTGTTTCTAACCATATAGGCCTTTCATTTTAATTCTTTGCCAATTAATACAGTTTTCGTTTAAAGACAAGCAATTTACAACACTGGACAGTTTGCGCTGTCCCTAGTGTTTCTTTTCTACAATTCATTCTACAATCCAGAATTCAGTTCTGTTTTCTCCTAATGAATTTAGACATGTTAAGTCATTGTAAATAAAATTTCCAGCCTTAAATTCCCTTTATACAATTTATGGTGATTTTTCAAAGTTACTGCCCAGAATAGAGTTCTCTGGGCAGATTACACTAGTTTGAGTTTCTAGCTTCTTTAATCACTTGGATGGTACTTCTAACATAATAATTCAACTTATATACATACTCATACAAGTCTAGGTCAGTTTTATTCACCTAAAAATGTGATCAAAACAGGGCATTATATAAAATAAAGCATGTTTACACATTTTCAATTAACAAAACAGTCCCTATACTTATTTTAGTGCAAAATAGTCTCTTTTGTGACAACAATCCTTAATTGAGTTATTCTCTTAACAAAACACATATAAAAATCAATATCAGCCATGGCAGCATGCATATCAGATTAAATCGAGTACCAAACTCATCTATATTGATAGAATTTCACTCTAGAATCTTACAATGCTATTTATACATATAATCTCTTAAAATCAACCGATATCATCCATATCTCAGTCATCCAACTTAAAGGAATTCACACATATACATATATTATGTTTCTAACAACCAAATTCCCCATAACACATATAACTTAAAATTCATCATCCAAAAACTACTAATACTTTGTTCATGAAATTAAACTAAACTATCTTCCATTTCTAAAGAGGGAAAGGAAGTTAGCTTACCCTTTAAACCAACTATCTGAATCAAAACTCCCAAGACAATTCCACTCTTGAATTTTAATCAAAGTTCTATAAACTCCCTCTCTAGAAATGCAGATAACAAAGAAGAAGAGGAAGATAATGGATTGTCATGACTCATCTCCCCAATTCCCACATGCTTAGATAATTAAATGATATGTGTAATAACCACTATCAAAAAATTTCATGGCATGCAAACTCTCAATTTTCCAATTTCTCGGTTTAGCCCTTATGGATTTAGCCACACATTGCTCTTTACTTTCAATTCGGTCCAAGATTCTCAATTAAATTTAGGCTCAAAAATGTAGTAAGACAACTTATTTTTGCATTGAATTCGTAGCATTCTACTAGACCAATCTTTGGGGGGGTATTACAATCGGATCGAGTTAAAATTTTAGAGATAGTTCCATGGACCTTAGAAGAGTCATAAAATATCATTTTATGGATATTTGGATGTTAAAAAGATCGGGGAAAATTGAAATCGATCGAAATGACATGGAATGGCAATTTTGTGAGTAAGTTGATCAGTAAAGGGCGTTTTGGTCATTTTGCTCAAAAAGGACATGGAGGGAATATTGAGATTTCTTTTATGGATGAATATTGGCTGATTAGAATCCAACTAAGTCTAGTTGGAATGTTACAAAATGGCAAATTAGAAATATAAATCTAGTTGAAGGGTATTTTTGGAAAGTGGAATTTATTGGATTAAAAAATCATTTTTAATGATAAAAGTTTCTTAAATATATGAAATATGAATGAATTATCAGAAAAAATACTCTCCAAAACGTTGGTGAAGAGAAAAAGAAGAGAAATAATTTAAGCCTCGAATCTTGGTTTTCAGGTAATCTTTCGAACTACGAAGTTGTTCTACTCTTCGAGATCTATCTTTTGATGTAAATAATTCATAGAATACTTGCTTGGTTGATGATATTTGATATGAGGAAGAAATTAGGGTTTATGAACAAATTGGGGCCTTTATGATTTTATGAATCCATTGTTGATTTTAAGTTAGAATCATGCTTGTATGATGTTAGAATCATGTTATTGAGTTGGGATTTAAAACCTACATATGTCGGTTTATATAGAGAATATTAGGGTTTATGGATTCAAGTCTAACTTAGGGTTTGTGATGTTGGATTAATGATCTAGTAAGCTTGATTTGTTGTTTGGAAGCAAAACCCTAAGTTAAATACATAGGGACCATTTCAGCAAGCTTCAAAATTAAGGGACCAGATCTGATTTTTATGAATTTGATGTGTATTTATATTATTAATGATGTTAGAGACATGAAAATGAAGTTAGAATGCTAAACCGACGATTAATCACATTAGTGACCATTTTGACAAATTGTCAAACTTGAATGGTCTATTCGACAAAGAGGATATGTAGAAGGATTAAATCTGATTTTTAGCTAAAATGATGGAATTAAGGTAGTAATGTTGATTGGAGGACTAATTTGCAAAGTTAAAAAGCTTGAATCCTTATATTTGAAATTTTGGTGACCACCGCGACAAAACAAGAGAAGTTAGAGAAGTAAAGGTTTAAGCTTATTTTGATGAAGGATGTAAAGAGAAAATATGAATACAAAATTTATTCTATTCATTTGAAGTAAAGTGATGGGACTAAATTGACAAGTAGAGAAATAAATAGAAGTTGGTGTAAATTAGAAGTTATTTATGGAAAGTTATGTTGGAATTTGAATTATGGCAGTAAGTTTAAAAATTCGCCATAAATTATACAAAAATGGTTAGATGATGAATTTTATACCGTTGTAAATATTTTTTAGTCTAGTTTCTTTTCCAACAAACGGAAATTGATTTCGAGTTCCGAGTTAAAAGATATGAATTTTTAGTCGAATGAAGATCATAAAAATTACAGAGCAGATTCTGTCTGGACAACTCTGTGACGTGAATGTAAGGAATTTTCATAATTTTTTTAGATTTTATTAACTTATGTAATTTATACTGTTATAACCGTTATCGAATCTAGTTTCTTCATTGTAAAGGATTTTAAGATCCAGTATGTATTCTGCCATGTATAAGTAAATCTTTGAAGGTAGCGCAATTTGTCAGAAAATGGAATTAGAAACATTTTGTATTTAAATGTTAGTTAGCAAGCTTGGAAGAATTATGAGAAGTTCAAATTGGTCACTAAGGACCATTATGTGTTTTTGAACAGTACAAGGAATAAAGGAAAAATATTTGGAAATTTTATATTCGAATGATTGTATTGAACAGCGTGTTTAAGGTATTGTTAGATTTGAATCTAACAAATATTTTATTGTATTCATGTGATTAATAAAGTCAAGTCCGAATCAAGAAAGGTTCGAGGTACTATGAAAGAAAGGATCGAACTAGGACTTAGTGAGGCATTGTGTTAAGTGGCCAAGGTGAGTGTATTTTTACCTATTTTATATATATGATATGAGGAAGAGTTGCAATAAGTCGACCTTGATATTAATAAAAAGGCAATGCAAATGGCATGAAATATTAAATGGCATATGTGATACATTGATATGGCATAATGATTTATGTAAGAAAAATCGAATTTTAGATATTGGGTATGAACTGCCTAATATCGACTTATTTGATTTATATTGATGCTTTGAACATGGAATGTTGATTATAACGTTGATTTTGCCCAAGTACTATTGTGAAGTCTTTGGCATAGTTGGATATCCATAGAGTCCTAGCAGTTGTGTCATAGCACTACGGTGCGAGATAGACTCTTCGGGGCCGGGTTAGACTCTACGGAGTCGGTTCAAACACTATGGTGTTACATAGCATAGAATGTGCAAGTATGAAGAGCAAATGGTGTCCTCGAGTACGTACTCATCTTTAAACGCTACGGCGTTGTAGACACTACGATGTCGGTTATGATAACTCGTGTACTAAAGTATCACTTTATATTGTACTTCGGGCTATAATACTGAAATGCATTTATGCAGGCAGTTAAGTTAAAAAGCTTCATGTATATTTGATTAATAAAATAAAGGTTTGATGATATGATATAAACTGCAATTGGGACCTGCTTGCCATTTTGCAGGAACTGTATTGCACTGTTACATGATAGAGGAATGACTTTGATAAGTCAGTTTTATACGATTCTATATTTTTATATAATATACACAGTAATTTGTTTATTTATTTTATTTTTATACATTGAAATGATTTACTTTAATTTATAGTTGCCTCACTAAGTGAATACTTAGCATGTGCTATTTCACACGTAGGTTATTGGGAACTTACCAGAATAAGAGTCAAGCATGTTGATCAAGCTGCAATCTAACAAACATCAATAAAACATTCTAATTTATGATATTTTCTAGTGGGCATGTATCAATTTATTCGTTAGTTGTTTTAAAGTTATAAGTTTGATTAATAGTCAGATAAATATAAATTATTCGTATGGTTAAAGAATTACTGGTAATGATATTTAATCGGGTAAAATTTTATTTATCGTTTATCGCGTAACAATTTTAAATTTAAGAAAGGGCCTATGCAGTTTACCTAGTTTTCACCTTGAGTTACATACTAATTTTAATAACTGACTAACATGTTTTATAAACCAATCCAGGGTCAAAACTAGCAATCTGCAAATAGGCTACGAATACTTCAAAGTCAAGAAATGATTATTTTATAAACCAGTTTTATGTTAGATGTTTAAAAAAAATTACAAGTCTAGAACTTTGTTAAATAATATTGTGACATGCTTAATGTGTATTCGTACTACGAGTATACGTTAAGGGTGTTACAAAAGTGATCCACCAAAAGAGCTAGAGCTAGTGAACATATTGGCTTCTCCTTGTACTCGACCTTTTGGTTTGATGGGTGTTGTTCTAATGACTAGTTCTTGAAATCGATACCTCGTGCATTCATGCATTACATCATTTAAACATTATATAAAATAAAAAAATATTGCACTTTTGTTTAAAATATTTTTTTTAAAAAAAAGTAACATTGCATTAGTTAAAATTTATGTTCTGAAAAGCATGGGTAACAATAAGGATGAGCCATCTCAAATGTTGTTGAGGGCCACTTGGGTCGTATGAAGTAAAAGATTGATCAGTCCTAGAACGAGATAGAATACGGGCTATTACTTTGCTTGGAATCAGAAAGGAAAGATTCTAGATGAAATACCAACATGGGTGATCAAGATAGAAATTCATCTCACATAAGGGTTCAGTCTGAAAGGACTCTTCATGCAAAAAAAGAGATAAAGGATGAGTAAGTTCGGATCAATATAGCTGGGGGCATCTGTAAAGAATCTAGAAGATCCGAGTTTGGATCATGAAAAGAACAGTCGAATGCTTGACATAAAAGCACTAGTGGATTTTGAAAATGCTAAAATGAAGGAAGCCCAGTGGATAAACATAGAAAACTGAATAAAGTCAAATTCTGGAGTTTGGCCGAAAGTTTTGTCGATCAATAGTTCAGCAATAGTCAGAGGACATAATGATCCTAATAGAGACGAGGGGCAGAAGAGTTTTTCTCTAAATTGATGAATGCCAAGGTCAATTGAAGATTGTAGTTTGATCACAAAGTAATTGATTGCAAGAGGAGCATAATACAGATACACGACAAAGAGACTGAAGACTTCAGTCAGAAAAGGGAGACAATTATTCCTATCCAATGTCATGTTCAGATTTATGGCTCTACCCTATCCAAATTCACTTTCTGATAACTGTCCCACTGAAGTTTTTGGTTTCATCAGGGTTGGGTATTTATATTCCGAAAGTAAAGAGTTTGGTTCAATTAGAGACTATCATTTGCTAAAACAGTTGAGATAAAAGGAAAAGAACATAAGCTATGACAAACTTTTGTGAATAACTCATTGCAGTCTGGGGTTTATTAAAGTCAAAGTAATATTTTGGTATTTTTTTTAAATATTTCTTTACCAAAGAATGCTCCAAGATCAGATGCTCAAGATGCATCTGCCAGTGGAAAGTCAAAATCTAAGCTGGATCTCATTCATGTTTTTTATTGAGAGATATATTTCAAATTGCTCGAAGCTTCGTTGTATCATGAGAAATTATCAGAGCCCCATTAATTAAGTTGTTACAATATTTAAGATTATTGTGAGTTATGGTTGAGACATTGAAGATTGTTACATTTTCAAGCTGCAAATTCAAAACTTTCTGAGCAAGGAGATTTTAGAAGTTGACACTGAAGATCAGCTATTAAGATATGTAGCTTAAAAGTAGTCTCCTGATTGGAGTCAATGCAATGAGATTGTCGGGAAATTAAATGCAAAATGTAACACCCCTTACCCGGTCTAAGAGGAAACCAGTTTAAGAAGTATTACTAAACAAAAATCCAAACAGATATAAGACGTCTTAAAAAAATCTCAACTACGCATGCAACCAGAAATCAGGGGAAATTAAAACATTTTAGTAACATTCAAAGATCAAGACCACAATACATTTCATGCTTAAGTAGGTATGCTTACATATTATACATAACAAACCATTTCTAAGACATCTTGATCAATATTTAAGATCGTTCAGGATAACATAAAAACCATAGTTTAATGATTTTTAAACTTACATGTTATATTATTAAAATTTAAACTTATAATCTAAGATTACCATCTAAACAAAACATATCATAATCAAACCTATAACCATGGTAACAAGTGTTCGGACATTATGTCTAACATAACTTAACCAACAAGTAATCATGTGGTTTTATAGACCATTTACGAATAGGTGATAGTTACTATCAAATTCTAAGATCAAGTTATTTCAAAGCTTGAACCAATCATATCCAATTACATATAACTTCCACCTAGCAATACCTTATACATATACGTTGACATACTTACCAATTGTTTATTTTAACCATCACTCTAATCATACGGACTACGATACTTTTTACGGTTAACACGTATTAGTAGACATATATATCAGCCCCCAACACGCATGACATTAAGGTGGTCTAACAACTTAAAGCATATATGTTATTTGAACAACCATACAATCATACTAACTATTATAACACGATAGCAAGCAACTATGAAAATAATTAAGGCCCATTACAAAGCATTGAATACTTATAAAGCTTATTAACATATGAAATCAAACAGGTAATTGTAATGCACAATGCATTCTTATCAACTACGTGCCACCATCTAGGAGTTCTTTAAGAGGATACGAACATACACCTTGACACTTATGATCTCGTCTGAGCTCAAAAAGTACTCATGAGCAAGTTCATCCTGAAATACATTGAAAGGATAAAGTAAGCATAGGCTTAGTGAGTTAGTTGAGAGAGATTTATAGTGTGAAATCGAAAGCCTATTCTTTCATCAAATTCTATATAACCCTACAATGTACTATGCTTGGACAAGAGGTTAGCCATTTTAGGACAAGTCACATAAACAAGCACTTATACTGATACATGGTATTCAAATCAGGCATGTACAACCATACACACATGGTGTTCAAACAAAGCATACACAAGTATACTTGATCACTAGTACGAAGCGTATTTATATATATATAGTTACTCAAGCAAAGCATTTATATATATATATATATATATAAAGAGGGTATTCAAAAATACATTAAACTAAATATAGATGAGCATTTTTACAAGCGTATTTCTTCACCCAGATGATAATCAAATATCAATAGGAAAACATTAATTAATTCAATAATTTATCTTATAAACTTTCTTGGTTCCTTTTTATCTTAGCCTATTAACACATAATTTACATATTATTCAAGTCATCAATCATAGTTTACTATGTCATGAATTTCTTGGCATATAAGACATTAAGCATAACATATCATATTCATGAATTACTTAACACTCAAACATCACACATAACATATCAAATTCATGGCGATACTTGTCACACAAGCTATCTAACATAGCATATCATGAATATGGTTATTTTTCATATAAGTTATTGAACATATCATTTCGTGAATATTGTTACTTATTTCATAAGTTATCTAACTAGCATATCAACGTGCAAGTTGCTTAGCATATAACATATCATACGTATCATGACATATTTAAGAGATACTTATATATATTCAAAACACTCCAATACATACTTGTTTACATGTAAAACCGCCCCAGTTTATGTACACACATATATATATATTCAAAACAACTCACTACATGCTTGAGTTTATCCAAAACAGCCCACCAGTCATATGTTTACAATTTATGCATTCAAAACGGTCCATAGCATGCTTAAATTCATGCAAAACAGTCCACCAATCATGTATATACATTTAGACATTCAAATCAGTCCATAACATGCTTGAATTCATGTAAAACATTCCACCAATCATGTATATACATTTAGACATTCAAATCAGTCCATAACATGCTTGAATTCATGCAAAACAGTCCACCAACCATGTATATACAAATAAATATTGCAAAACAGTCCAAGATATGATCATTTCTATCAAAATAATCCACTAAACATGTGTATACAAACATATATTGCAAAACAGGCCAAGACATGATCATTTCTATCAAAACAGTCCAAGACATTTCGAACATAGTATCCCATATACATTTGTTACTTATCATACAAGTATTTAGACCAAGACACGTGTGTAATTAGGCATTTATCAACACGTATAACTTAATCAAAAATTTGTTCAAAGGTCACATAGATCTATTTTTACTTATTATACAATTTATTGCCAGAATTCACTATTTTAACTTATGTCTTTCATTATTTCCCCTTTTTGTATGGCACCAAACATAGCATATGCAAACATAAGCTACTTGTATCCACCATAGCATACCATGAACATAAGTTACTTGTTATAGAAGGTATCAACCATAGCATATCATGAACATAAGTTACTTGTTATATAAGGTATCTAAGTAATTCTTTAATTTATTTGCAATTTCTGTATTTTGTCTTTAACTTAGCCTTGAGAATCAAGTATCAGCCTAGGTACACGAATCCCTGACCAACTATCGCCAATTAAAATGGTACTCGCAGTATCGGTCAATCCCTCCTACTATCACCAAGTGAACACAACACTTCCCTCCTACTGTCGCCAAATAAGGACCGTAGTCCACCCCTAATACGAGCTCTATGGACTCTATGGCATGCCAACTATACTTATGACTGACTCGAAACCAAGGCTTTACAATTATATCTTTCATAATAGAATCAAAATTGAGCTTAGTTTCTTATGCATATAATCATGAACTGGTCATATTCTTATCAAAGATGGGCATTGCCCCACATTCTTACTAATCATGCCATCAAGGCTTATAACTTATCATGTCAGAGACAAAATGAGCATAGCTCCTTAATCAAAATATCACACAACAAAGCTTATTGTCCATTCATATTAGGCATGTATTATAGTATTATGAATTTCTTTACACATCATCATTCATCTTACTCAAATAGCATGAACTACTACCAAGTATATTCAAGTATGGGTAGTTTTCAACTTGGGAATATCATTGATTCAAACATAACACATCACTCACATGTATAAACCTTACCATTCAGATACTTACCTCCATCCAAGCTCATTTAAGCTTAGCTTAGCACAAGTATAAGATACTATAATTAAAACAACAAAAATTGCTCAGGAAGGTTTTTAACCTATCCCGAGACTTTAAACTACACTCACAGATATTCTGAGCTAATTTTGTTCCTGGATCACAATTCATTTCCGCTTTTCTACATCTGGGTCTACTTGATGCCTTACTTCATCAATTCCTTCATGGTCTAAGTAAAACAAGGAATATGTCTATATATTAGAATCAATTATAGTATTCAATCATTCACAAACAATCCACCAAAGTCCTTAGGTATGCAAAACAGCTCTAACATCATAGACGTACAAATACATGCACCAAAACAGTCCTATATACTTTTCTACGCATCAAAGACAGTCCAAATTTCATATGTACACATATAATTTGTACAAAAAAGTCCCTCATTTTCTGTGTATGTGTCCAAAATAGTTTATTATGCATTTTTACTCATGAAAACAGTCTCTAAATTTGCAAAAATCCCCTATATGCATTCTTAAAGTATTTCTCTTGTTTAATTATTCAAAACAGGGTAGCATACATACGTACATTTTCATATACATCAAAATAGTCCTTTAGGATCCATATAATTGGAATTCAGCCCTGTTTTCATACATACTCAAATTCATGTTCGAATCAGTCCATAATTGTTCATGTGCTTGCAATGATGTCGAGTTATATATATTTTCAATTTCATGCTCAAAACTGTCTACAATTTATGCACGTATATTCATTTACACTCACACAATCCAGCATGTTTTTCTACCATACTATAGTAGTCTGATTTTTATCTATGCATAAATATATGCCCAAGACAAAATATATGCCCAAGACAATCCATCACACAAGTACATACATTCATTCAATGTGCAAATCAGTTTACTAAAGCCTTCCAACATACAAAAACAAGGCAAAATTGTCAAGCACCACACTCGAACAACTTTTTAAGTTCTATAAACTAAATTTGATCTTCAATCTAACTAATAATTCATGCTTCAAGGAAGAATTCTTAAATTCAATGGAATTTAATGTGAAGGAAAGAATATTTCACCTTCCTCCTAATCTATTTGAATTAATCCCCAAGAATTGAGCTAATTTCGAGCTTCCTCTCCATAATCCTAAAGCCATGAAAAACAACCTTCTTTCTTTATGTTCTTTTGGAGCTTTCGGCCACAATGAGGAAGATAAGAACAACCTCTTGGTTGTTCTCCCCACTTGGCCGATTCCACCTTCATATGTTCATTCTTACGAATGACATGTATTTAGGCCACTTTATTTAATTCTACTTTACATACAATCTATCATATTTTCAAAGTATTTGATTTGACTTTTCAATTTAGCTAGCCTTCTTTCCAAGCTTTCGTTTTGGTCCTTAATCCATTCCATTCTATTTTAATCCAAGTATATTTAGGTCAATTTAAGTCACATAAGAAATGGTAACATACTTCCAAGACATGTTTTCGGGATATTACAATTCAACAAAGCATTACTAGTGTGCATGTCCTCCAATTATTAGGAATTTTGCATGCAAACACTAAGCCTTTTCATGGATTATTTTGGTTCCTTTCCACTTTAGCTAACATACTTTACAAACTTATTAATAGGTCCTTATCTTATTTAATAATCAATTTTAAGGGCATCCTTAAATCAAGTTGAGTTGCCATTAAATTAGTAACCTACTACTAGGCTATACTTTGGGGTATTACACAAAATGTGTTAAGCAAAGACAAAGAATGAAAAACCAAGTGAAATAAATTAAAAGCAGCAATTGTCAAGGAAGAAAACTCAAATAGACATGTCTATCAAAATTTTCAACACATACAGTCGACATCTTAATACATCAGAGTACATTTAGACAATGGTCAGAAGATGTTACATAGATCAAAGAAATGATCAAAGAAGTAGCAAAATTCACAGACATGATAGTTTCAATTGAAGATTTAGCGAGAGCATCAGGGCATGGGCGAGAAATGGGCATGTATTTGTGCTGGTAAAAGAGATAAATGAAGAATTGATGGTAGAATTGGAGTGGATGAAACTCACTCAGGTTTTCCTTGATTAACTGCTGATAATTAAACCATAGGAGATCTGTTTGTAGTTTTAGGAACATTGCAGAGTAATACCCTAAATTATCCCAATCGTTTTGCCCTCAAGCATTGGGGGTCCTTTGTAAGGGAGGCTATTTCGGTTTATTTGCTTAATATGCTTGTTTCCTACATATTTCTCAAATGGCAAACACTTTGCATTCTTTTAATATTTCATTCCTTCTTTGTTATGGGTTAGTCCATACATATATGTATATACATTTTTTTCTCAGATCCCTGGATATTAATTGTAAGAGTGACCTTGAATTAAATTCATAGATCAACTTTAGAAATGTGACTCTTTTCTACTCTATTTAGGCCAACGGTAAAACATTAATGAGTGTTCAGGAATTACGGAAAAATCCAAAATACAATTTTTGAGTGAATTACCTCTCAAGCATTGTCAGCTAAGGTCTTTGAATGAAGTGATAACCCAAAACATCTTCCACCTGAAGATGGCTTTTCTTCGAAGATATCCAAGTATGGGAGGACATTTGGCATTCCTTCGTCTCCCTTCACAAGAAAAGAAAATAAGAAAAATAGCATTTGTTGTCCCCCTTTGAGCCTGAAGATTTTCTTTCGATTCAACCCAAACCAAGGAACACCACTACACTGGGGGCAAAGAGGATGAAAGTTTGTTTGCAAGTGAAAAGTGTTCAATTTTGATCATGCTATGATAGTAATGCCTTGTGAATCAGGGGCAAAAGAAACAAAAGTGAACATATCAAGCACAAAAGCCAAAAAGGCAAGAAGAACGAAGAAGAATATTCTGAAACAATTCAAAAAAAGAAAAAAAAAGGAAAAAAAAAAGAAAACAGTGGGAGTTTGTGTTCAAAAAGTCAGTTGATGCAATTGAAGAAAGTGCTAAAGTTGAAACATGCAAAAGAAAAGCAATACATATATGTGAGATATTTCATTCAAACAAATCTCTATCCAAAGGAGCAGTGGAAGATTGATTTCAAGGAAAGGAAATGAACTCTAGGGTGAAAATCCAGAAAATAGCAGTCTAGAGCAATCCACAAAAAAGAAAAAAAAGAAAGAAAAAAAAAGAAAAACAAGAAAAGAGCATTTCATCCAAACATATTCAGATCAGTACAAAAATGATATTTCACTAGGAAGAAATAATCATTGGTTTCATCACCCTTAAATATTTATTTGAGCCTATATACTTTTTCTTTGGTAGCCGTGAGCCATAGCCTATGTTACAAGCCTCAAAAGACCATTTTGATAATATACGGGTATTGGAGCAATGTGAGTTTGTCTTCAAAATATATCATGTTTATCAGGGTTAACCTTTCTTCAAGGACTTCTAGACTTATAATGCTTGATCGAGATCAGAAAAGAGGGAAATATGGGGCATAGTGAGTTAGTGAGGTAAAGAGTGACCCCTTAAATGGGATAGAATTAGGTATATGGGAAATGTTTCTCCCAAAAGTTTAATAATTTAGAAGGGGTCACATTGGAGTTGATCTTTGCAGTTTGGTTTGAAGGCTCTATTGCACTTGGTACTTGGGGGCTTAATTTATTTTTGTTATCAAATTATTTCAATTTCTCAAATCTAGTGAAATAATATTTTGAGCCATTCACTTATCTTTTCAACAAGCATCTTGCAGATAAATTTATTAGATATAAGAAAAGCAAAGGATTTCGTGGGTATTACTATAATGTACTAATCCTTTAAGTGCAGGTAGAATAGGAGGTGGCCTCGATACTTGTTTAATGATGGAAAGTATGATGAGGAAAAGACACAACTCCGAGTGTCATTAAAATTCAAACAAAAAAGTTGCAAGAAAGTGACACAAGATATTCTGGGGCAAAGAGAAAGAGCATGGCTATCTTTGAGGCAGAGGAGATGTAGCAAGATCAATCTGTTAAGGGATTTTGCTATTCAAAAGCAAGGAAACAAGGTGAATGTGAGCGAAGATGATAATCGAGCTCAAGCCTGAGTGGGGCAATGCTGCAAAGAAAACTTTACAGAGTATCACATATCGGTAAACAAAATCTGCAAGCTAAAACAACAGTGAATCGTGATCTCTTTTAGAGCTATGAGAAAGAATTTTGTCAAAGAAGCTGAATGAAGATATAGCAAGAGTGGCTTTTCTAAGAAAAGAGTGATCCATAGTATTCAGATTTTGAGAAATGCATGGTGAGATGTGGCAAAAAAGGGTCCATGTGCTTAAAGGAAAGTTCTATCAGAACGAACAAAAACAAACATTGTTGCAAAAGAAGAAGAAGAAGAAGAAGAAGAAAAGTGAAAAAAGAAAGAAAAAGAAAAAATAGAAAAGCAACCAAAGTGAAAACCTAAAAAGGCATTTTAGAGGAAAAGATACAGAGATCCTAAAGAATGAACCTAGGTGTGAGATAGGTAATGTTGTCAGTAAAAGAAGTTTTAATGAAAGACGAAGCAAAGAAATTTAGAGCTTCCCTGAAGATGAAAGTTTGCCCAAGTGGTCCTCAATTAACAACATTCATGCATCATATAGTTAGGCATCCATAAGTATGAGCATGCTAATTCATGCATTCAAAGCATTTTTGCATATTTTGGTAGGAAAATTGCAAATTCAATCAAGGAAAGGCAAAAATCAATTTATAGCTTTGAGTTTTAAAAAAGTAGATCCAATAAAAACCAGTAGAGATCTCGGAGAAAGGATCCAGAAAAAAAAGATCCAGCAAGGAATGAACAAAAATCTTGGAGAAGAAAATCCGAAAAAGAGCGAGCATAGATCTTAGAGAAATAGGTCTAGCAAAGATTTCAGTCGTGTTTGTGAGAAAGCAAATATATTAATTTATGATTTTCTATTTGCAGATGCAGATTAGCAAGGAAATTTTGTTTATAGAGGTGGATTTCTCTAAAATATTCTATTTGCAGGGGCGGATCTCAAGATATTCCGTTTGTAGAGGCAGGTTTCAACAAATATTTTGTTTATAAAGGCAGATTTCAGTAAGACATTCTGTTTGTAGAGGTAGATTTTATCAAGATGCTCCGTTTGAAGGAACGGATTTCAACAAAAGCTCTGTTTACAGAGGCGGGATTCAGTAAAAAATGTTTGATTGATTGTACAAGAAAAGAAGTGCATTACGATCTTAAACCCTTCGGGTCATCAATAAGTCTTTCGGGCATGATGTTAAGTCCTTTGGGTTGACACCTTCAAAAATGATGAGAACTTTTCGAGGGTCGTCAAAATGAGATGGTGGGGCATGTTATTGGAAGACGTCAAGCTTTTGGGCTGACCATTAGAGAAAGAAATGAAAAAGAAAAATAAAAAAAAGAAAAGAAAGAAAAAGAAAAAGAAATAGAAATAGAAATAGAAAAAAATAAAAAGAAAGAAGAAAGAAGAAAAATGAAAAATGAAAAAAGAAAAAAGGAAAAAGAAAAAGAAGGAGAAATGGGAGAACAAAAAAGAAGAAAAAGAGAAAAAATTATGTTACTTGATCGAAAGGCCAGATAGATCAATAACGGGCAGATGAGGAAGATGCTCAGTTTAATCAGTCACATACATTCCAAGCATAGAAGAAATTGATCAACAGAGAAAAAGAAATAAGAGATGAGATCCCATATGAGCTTCAGATAGAAAGATCAAGACACCACTTAGACAGAAAAACAATGTCATTAAAGAACTCAGTGCTTCAAGCGAGAAATTGGAAATGTTTCATGTTATTTTATATTAAATTCAAATTAATTGATGATGTTTCTTTTTGCAGGATTAACTATTCCCCAGAGGAGAAATAAATCAGCATTTCTAGTAAAGAATCCAGAGTTCCCAATAAGAAGAACTCACCCATCAAATAATTCATAGTTCATAATAAGAAGAACTCACCGAGAAAGATTGAAGAGCTCATAATGAAAAGAGTTCGTTTGCTGAGGAATGAGGGGAGTTCCTAATAAGAAGAGCTCACTTTTTGTGCCTTTACAGAGAGGTGGATCAGCAAAAATGAAGAGCTCCTAATGAGAAGAGTTCGTTTGCTGAGGAATGAGGAGAGTTCCTAATTAGAAGAGCTCACTTGTTCGTGCCTTTACAAAGAGATGTATCAGCGAAAATGAAGAACTCCTAATGAGAAGAGTTCGCAACAGGGTTCCTAATGAGAAGAATGCGCCCAATAAATAATCGAGAACTCCTAATTAGAAGAGTTCACCACAGAGTTCCTCATGAGAAAAACTTGCTCATTAAAGAAGGAAGAGCTCCTAATGAGAAGAATTCATCCTTTTGAAGAATGAGGAAGTTCCTAATGAGAAGAGCTTATTTATTCAACGCCTTCATAGAGAGGTAGAGTTGACATTCCCAAAAGAATAAGGAGTTCATAATAAGAAGAACTTACTGGTTTGACACATTTGCAAAGAGGTGGATTGTTAGAGGGATGAAGAATTTCATAATAAGAAGAACAACCTCAAACCTCAGAAGATGAATAATTTCACAGAAAATTGAAGAATTTCATAATGAGAATAACATCTTCAAATTTCAGAGTGACAAAACCTTCATAATTGATAGTGCAGACGCTTTTGCAGAGAGGTGGATTATTTGACAGAGGGATGAAGAATTTTGTAATAAGAAGAACAGCTTCAAACCTCAAGAGATGAAGAATGTCAAGAGCAATTCAGGACCTTGGAAAATAAAGAATTTCATAATAAGAAGAACGGCTTCAGATTCCATAGTTTGGCAAAAGGTTAAAGATTTTTGAAATGATAAGAATAGCTTCCGATTCCATAGTTTGGTATAAGGTTAAAAAATTTCAAAATGAGAAGAACAGCTCCAAGCTTCAATAGTTTAGAGGATGGCCAATAGATTCGGACAAAATTCGTATCTTTTTAGTCTTTGCCCACTTCTTGTTCCACAGCAATGAGCAAAGAGGGGCGGCTGTAATACCTGTATTTTGTCCATGGTCTATACTATAGTATATAAATAAGGACAAAAAAATAATAATAAATAAATAAAATCAGTACAAGAATCTATTTTAAATGTCCAAATACATATAAAATCCTGAAATCCCATTACAAAACCCAAAATCCTAATTTTAGCAACTTTTTCCGCTCAAATTTAATATGATATAGCCCAACAAAACTAATTCTGAATTTTCCCACCCAAAAGAGTCCACGTGGTAGCTCCTCATTGGTCCGAACCAACATCACGTGGATTGTGC
Source organism: Hibiscus mutabilis (assembly GCA_019671005.1). Classification (NCBI taxonomy): domain Eukaryota; kingdom Viridiplantae; phylum Streptophyta; class Magnoliopsida; order Malvales; family Malvaceae; genus Hibiscus; species Hibiscus mutabilis. The sequence goes on along the minus strand of CM033753.1, from coordinate 20,651,934 downwards.
TTTCTCCTGCCTTAGTTGGCACCAGTTGGCACTAACATCATCAGCCATGACGTCAGCGGGTCAGACCCTATAAATACCTAAAGAGAGAGAAATGTCAGATTCATTAATGGATACCATTATTAAATAATAATAATAATAAATAATATAATAATGAGGAGAGAGAATTCTTACCTTTTTAGATGTTGAACTGCCATGGGAGAAGAAGGATCATCAGAGCTGAGCCATCAAAGATATAAATTAACGCCGGAGATGCATATCATCGCCAGTTGACCAACACCAGAATATCGCCGAAAGGTAGATCCATTTTTCGTTTCATTTCCTGCAAAAATACACAAATATCAGTTCATATTCATGTATGAAAACCAAAAAATAAAACTGAAACAAAAATGGATTGGGAAATTCATCTCGGCAACCTGAGTTGTTTCTGAGGAAAACGGAGGAGTCGAAAAGGTGGTTTCGGGTAGATCTAGGCCTAGGTTGGGGAATTTGGGTGATTCTGATGAACTGTGACTAGATTTAGGATTTTAAGATTAAAAATCAAGAAAATTAGGGAAATTAGGAAATTTTAGGGTTCCGACGACAGGCCGAAGGTGGGCGGTGGCTGAAAAGGTTGCACGATGGTCAACGAACAGCTGAAGGTCATCGAAAGTGGGCATATAATGATCAAGCGGCAGAGCTAGCGGTGGTTTGTTACCGTGTTCATCGAAGAACATGAAGAACACTCAACCAAAATCAATGGATTTTAATCCATTTAGGTTAGGTTTCTGGGTTTGGAATGTGTTTAGGCAATAGAGGATTTGAGAGGAGAGAGGGTAGAGTGAGAGAGTGGGCTGGTACAAATCACCGAGTTTGACTCGGTGGGGCCTTTTATACTCAGTGCGAAACGGTGCCGTTTGGCATCGGGTCAGGGGAGATCTGTGTGTGGTATTCGGGTCGGGTAAGAAGATTCGCGCCCAACTTCTGGGTTTTCAGAGTTTTGGCCTTAAGTTTTGTAATTCTTTCAATTTAGTCATTTTAATGAATAAAATCAAATTTCCAGTTTTCAATTTGTTCAATTAAGTCTTAAATTTAATTGCTTAATTTAATTTTAGTGCATTGATTTATATGTGTGATGCATATTTTTAAATTGTGCATATAGTTTTAATGATTAGACAACTTAATCATTTATTTTAATTAATTGTTAGAGCCTTAGATTTTAGGTTCTCTAATTAAATAATAAATTAGGAAGATCATTGTAGAAATTAAATGCATATTAAATAGAAACTTTGGGGCCAAATTTGGATGGTGTTCTATTGTTTACAATGGGGTGTTGTCTCGATATTGGCTTTAAAGATGTATATTTAATATACATTTTCACTCATAATTCAATAATATTTTAGTTAGTTTAATTAGAGCCTTAATTAGGTTAGCACTTTAATTAATTAGGATGACAAATTAATTAGGATGTTATTAATTTAAGGGCTTTAATATATGGACGATGCTCAAACAGTTGGTATTTTCTCTTGAAAGTCTTTAAAATAATAATATTCATATTTTAATTAATTAATTAGAGCTACATTAAGTTCGTACTTAAAAATGAACAAGACAATAACAAATCATACATTTTAAACTTTTTATGTTGGAAATTAATTTTTGAATATGAATAGTGGTGCACCTAACAGGGTGCTTTTAATCTCATATTCGGATAAAATGAATTTCCTTATAAAAGAATATATTCATTTGGAGTTTAAATTTATTTAATAATTAAGGATCAAATTAAATTCAAATAATTATTCAAAATGCCAAAATGCCACGTAAAATTAAGGTACCAATAATGGGCGTTTGTGGGGGTGCTAATCCTTCCCCACACGTAACCGACTCCCAAACCCAATTTTAAAGAAATGAATCTCTAGTTTGTTTTGACGGTGTCTGGTCTACCTCAAAGTGATCGGATGCATCTCCAATTGTTTTTTCAAAAGAAAATTAAGGACAAGTTTAATTAAAATCAAGTGGATTAAAATTTAATATGAAACCTTAAGTTTTCAAAATTTAAAAATGGATTAAAAAGGGTCAAAACCCTGATTTTACAAAAAAATCAATCGTCTGGCTATTTTTACACACAACTTCAAAAACGGTGGCGACATGAAAGTATAGGTTCTGTGGCTTATCGGTTGAGTTTGCCTCATGAGTTGGAGAAGATTCATGATGTGTTTTATGTATCCATGTTGCAGAGGTATCGTTCGGATCCGTCGCATGTAATGCCAGCGGAGGATGTTGAGTTGCGACCAGATTTATCTTATAATGAGGAACTATTGGAGATCCTTGAATCTAGTAATAAATTTCTTCGTGGCAAGACGAGTGAGCTTGTTAAGGTGTTGTGGCGGAATCACGGAGTTGAGGAGGCCACGTGGGAGAGTAAGTCAGACATGATAGAGCAGTTTTTGCATTTGTTTCAACTAGGTAAATTTTGAGGATCAAATTTCTTAAGAGGGAGTTGTAACGCCCCGGTTTTGGGCCTATGAGTTTTCTAGGTTTATTAGACGGTCTGATGGATAGGATTAGAGGATTCGAGTCAATTTTGGGATAAAATTGAAATAAATATTTTTGAGTGAGGAAAAAATTGAGTATGTATATTATAAAATAATTAAATAATTTGTTAAAGTGTTTGGTGAAATCAATTTTACAAAAATAGGTTTCGAAATTGGATATTTTGGTTAGTGACCAAAATGTAAAGAATGTAAAACTGCTTTCTAGTGACTGTTTTGTAAAAGGATCAAAACTTAGAATCTTTAAGGAGCTATTTGGCCAAAGTCAATATCATACTTTTCTCTTTTAATTGGATATTTTAAAAATGTTTTAAATTAAATAAAAAGGCTTGGGGAAATTAATTTCATGATCAGCATTTAAAGGAAACTTTACGTAACTAACTTTTCACCAAAATAGTTTTTCTCAAATTCTCTCCAGCCAAACACTCTTTCTACTTCAATTTTCTCAGGTAAATACTTGATTTCAACATTCTTTTGTTTCCAAATGAATCTTTAATGGTTTCCTAACAAAAACCTATTTGATTTTATTTTATTGTCTCAAGAAAATTCATCCAATTAAGGGGAAAGCCAAGGTTAGAGGTGAGCTTCGTTCTTCTCCTCTAATATAAGGTTGTTTACTGAAATTCTCAAGTTATTGATCCTTTACATACATTTTCTAATGGGTTTTGATGATTTAATTATGGAAAATTGGTTAAATCAAGGTTTAATTGATGGTTTTTCATATAGGCTCTGTTTTGTTGAGTTCTTGATTGATTTTAATCATAATTTTGATGTTTAATAATGTTAATAAGTTGATTTTAACAATGGAATCCCGAAACTAAGTGAATCTCTAATTTTCAAGATTGTCAGTTGTGAGTTTTTGAGGAGTTGTGGAGGTTTAATGAATTTTGGAGGTATAAGGATGATGTTATTGTGTTTTTAGATGTTAATTGGTGTTAATTGATGGATTAAAATGTTATGTTTTGGCTGGGTTAAGTTTGGAAGATGTTTGATGTTGATTTTGGTTGTTGTTGAGAAAAAATGGGTAGAGTTTGTTGAGGATTTATGTGAATTGATGTAGCTGGGCTGTTGAATGCATTTTGATGCGTTCAATCCTCTATTTTTGTATGGGTAAAATAGGGGAAGTTGAACCTCAAGCTTGAACGAACGTTTCGGGAGCTTTAGAGGCATGTTTACCGTATCGGCAAGCGAGGCTTTGCGTGTCAGTGAGTGAGAACGTGATTTATAGATTTTCAAAGGTTTGAAATTTGTGTTGGGAGTTTAGGTCAAGCTTGAAATGCTGGACTAAGCTCGGAAGTAAGTAAAGGATGGATTCTCTCTCTCGAACTCGGTCTAGCAATTGGTTTTAATGCGCTTATTTTGATGACTTGATTACTCATTGTATATGTATGATTGAGCATGGTTTAATGCTGGAAAATGGTTATTTAATAATGTTGATGCATTTGGAAGTAATGCATGTGTTGATAATTTTTTTAACATTGGTAATGCAAGGTAAAACGCATTGAGTAAATGGTTTTGATTGATGCATATGAAAACAGTGAGTTAATGTTTAAGAAACAAATTATATTGGCAAGTGATGTGGTTTAAAGTGGTATCGGATATAGTTGGATGACCATAGGGTTGATAGTGCACTATAAAAAGTCACCTTGGATGTTGAAGGGTTTTGATCCGATGTACCAAAACTTTATCCAAGTACCCTAACGGTCAAGCGGTTTTGATCTATGTACCGAAGAATCTCATTAGTGGGTTATGCATCTAACCGATGTTTGGGTTGTGATTGTACCCAATTGTAATAATACCTTTAATTCTGGTTGAGATGGCATGAAGTGTTGGGAACACATGTTGAATCTGCGTATCCGATGTTGTATTTTGAAAAGTGGAACTTCGTAAATGATCACTTGTAAGCCAATATAATTGATGATGTATCATGGAATGGTTTATGTTGTATAATGTTGGTTTAAACATGTTTTACTCTTTAAGCCTTGCATTGGTGGTATGCATAGGAAAGCTTAAATTGAGTGTAGCAAATGGGACTTTGCTGTTAATCCATGATACATGTTGTATATGGTTTATATGCATGTTTAGAAAATGTTAAGTGCATGGTTTACAAGGCATGATAATGTTGATGATGTTGAAATGATGATTAAAAGGTGTTTTGGAAAGTGGTTTTTCAAAAGGAATGTTAAGTGGTTTTAAATGCACTGATGGTGGTTTGTTTTAGAGCATTCCTCACTAAGCCGAGTGTGCTTACGCTCTCTTTTTCCATCAATGCAGATAATTAAAGGTTAAAGGCAGCAAGCAAGCGAATAGAAATCCAAGGACTTGTGTTTACGAAAGTATGACTTCGACATAGACTTGTAGTAATAAAGGCAATGTGGTCATTTCATATGTTGGTTTGAGTACCGGTATGATCGCTTTATTTTTAAACATCTGTACCGATACACGGGGTACCGTATCGATACATGAATAGGTCACTGGAATTTTGGGTTTTGAGAAATCACAAGGGGGATCGGTACGAGGTCAAGACCGTATTAGTACGGGTGGGTCAACACGCCGTATCGATACGATGGTTTGTGTATCAGTACGTATAGCTGTTATGGTCGTTAGGCCATATCGGTACAGGCTTGCCCATATCGGTATGCCATGTTGATTTTGTGCATTTCAGCCTGTTGAAGTTTGGGAAATGTGCAATTTGGTCCCTGAATGTTCTGTATGCAATTATTTGAGCTTGGATGATTGTTTTGAGCTAAAATTTAACCTATGAGCATAAAATTGGACTAATGAAGGTTTGGTAATCTTAATTTTAATAAAGACCATATAATTTGTGGAGATTACGTGTTGGTCCCCAATGTGTGTGTTTGAGCATTTGAACCATGTTTTGCAACATCATTTCAATGTAACATTTCCGCTGAAACATGTTTACCTTAGGAATTAATTTGGTGCATTTGGACAAGATAAAAGAAAAAAATGGATCTGTTTAGGTTATTAGCTTGGGTTTGCTTCGGCAAACCTAATGTGATCCTTTTAGCTCGGTTTCAGCTAGGCTAGGTTACGGAGGTTACAGTTATGTTGTTATTACTTATTACTAGTAATTATGTTTATTATTATTAAAACTCAAAACAAAAGATTATTATTAATATACTATATTATTATTAATATAATATTTAATATATTATATGTTATTATGATTTTGAAAAAAATATTATTATTAAACAAAAAAGATTAATATATAATAAAATAAATAAATGAGTCCATTAATTTATAACAGTCCAATTACATTTCTAAAACCCAAAAAATATTATATATAATTAGCCCGATAGGCCCAAACCCTAATCTACCCTATTACACAAACCCTAATTGCAATCTGATACCATTTCTGTGGGTCTTGCGCAGTAACGCGTAACTGTCAGATCTAATTTAGATCTGACGGTCCAGATGCACCTAGAAGAAAACCCTAGCTAGGGTTTCATCTGTCTCGGTGCCGTACCTCACCATAACCGTTAGATCGAGGATGCATCGGATGACCCAGATCATCTCCCGCGCACGTGCAGCTCACGCTCGACTTCTCATCTCTCTCACGATCGCGAGAGACCCATGCGCGACTCTTCAGTGCCCTTATAACCTTTCATTTTCCACATCGGTAAAGGGCAATCTCCTTCTGTTTGGTCCCCACGCTTTCCAGTGGTCCTCTCCTCCTCGCCAAACAGCCATGACATGAAAAAAAGATAAGAAGGATGAATATCAGATCCTAGAAATCTCAGAGTCATTTTGGTAGTGGCTCACATGAATACGGCCAAACGTACACAACAATGACCAATAGCAATTTAGGGATTTATTTTTCATTTTTATAAACGATTATAGTTCTTGAGGCTATATATATGAAGATCCTAAACAGTGTAACCCTAATCGGGAATCGAGGCTTTTACTCAAAAATCAATAGAAGCAAAGTTAGTTCGAGGTATATTTTTTAATTTTCCAGTTCGCATGTATAAAAATAACAGGTCTAGGGTTTTACAACATTTACATCTGTCGTGGTTGTCCGGGTCCTCTTCCGCCGGTGATAAGCCCTCGACCTTCAAGGCCGCCAGTGGTGAACTGAAAGGAAACAGGGGGCATTTCCAAATCTAAAAGTTTTTAGATTTCAAAAAAAAGGGTTTCCATCTTCTATTTTTTAAAAAAATGAGAGAATTTTTTTGGGTTTTCAAAAAACAAGTTCGGGTTGGGGTTTAAAAAAAGGAAACTAAAAAAGAGGATTTGTTTGTGGGTTTTCGACGTCGATGTACGGCGGCCGGTGGTGGTTGTTTTGACAGAGCACAGCGATTTTTTGGGTTTGGGTAAGAACATAGCAGAGAGGAAAAAGCTTTTGGGGTGTTTATTTTCTAAAAATGGCAAAAGAGGGGGTCGGTCTAAAAAACGTAGCTTTTATAATATTTTAAAAAGTAAAAAAGGGTCTATTTACAGTCATAAAACCCTCCTCCCTCTTATTTTCACCCTTATAACCATTCTACATTTGTAAACTATGCCTCAGGTCCTTGCAAAGTTTTCTTTTTTTATTGCGTCCCTATTTTAGGTATGTTCGACTTCTTAAAAAATGGGTTTATTTCTTTTTAACCCTTCCCTATTTTTAAGTTTTTCTTTCGGCCATTCCGCCTTTAAAAATCACACCCCAGGCCCCTACAGTTTTCATCCGGTTTGCAATTTTGTCCTTTTTTTTAATCGAATCAGTTTTAAATGGTGAAATACCCGTTCAGGTCCCCTAAGATTTTCAAAAGTTTCTTAATTTATCCCTTTTTCCAGTGGTTTAACACAATATCTAATCCCTGGTCTTTCTGTTTTGTTTTTATTTTGACCCTTATCGCATTGCATGTTTAATTTTCAGCATTTAATTTTGTATAAATCTTAATATTGCGCTCATTTATTTTAGCTTGTTTTGTTTAATTTATTGTTGTATTCTAATGTGGCTTGCTTAGTTTGTGTTTGGTGGTAAGTTTTTAGGATTAGTTTTAGGTTCTATAAATTTAATTTAATTAATTTAAATTATGCCCTTGTCTTATTAGGGTGTAAGTTTAAATTAATTAAATTAAATTTAGATTTTAGGTTAGTCAAGGCCTTTAGTTAGATTTAGGGTTCAAATGAATTTAATTAATTTAAATTTGTCCTTGGCTTATTAGGATGAATGTTAAATTAATTTACCATCTCTTAATTATATTAGGTTAAAATTTGTACTTGACTTATATGGAAACTCAATTAAAATCATAATTATTAATTTGACTCATTTTAAATAGTATCATTGGCTTAATGGGATGCTAGTTTAAAATCAATCAAATTAATTATTTTGATTCAAGACAATTCATAAGAGATTAGGTTTTCCTAGGTTTTAGGATTTAATTAATTTAGGGTTAATATTAGACTAACCTAGTTAACAATTAAATCATTAATCAATTTTCCATAAGTTGGGCCTTTTAGGTTAGGACTTTAGTGGGCTTAGGGTTTATTTCGTGCAATTCTATACCATGAATTTTAACTGTCATTCATTAGACCTTAATTATTTTAATTGGACATGATATTAATTAATTGACTTAAATTATAGAAATGAGGTATTTATTAATTCCAATATTTGTGTCATAACAGTCCTGGCTCAGTGGATGTTGACCAAATATTAGAATTAATTCTTACTGTCTGAAGATAAACCTTAATTTGAGTTAAAAGTTGATAAGTCATGGCATCATTTTTAAATGCTTGCATCATGCATAAAGGTGATGTACGAAATTCGAACCATAAATTAACCCGACAGTCGGGCTTATCGATGTCGATTTAATCTATGGTTCGATGTATCGTCACCCTTATTAATTAAACATTTAATTAATTCAAGCCCACCAATTTGACAAAAGCATGTTTAATTGAAGTCCATATCCAACCAAAAACATTTAATTAAATTTAATTTAAATTTCAACTATTTCCGTCAATTACAAGCAACATATATTTTGATACCGATTTCCGGGCGTAATGGAGGTGCTAATCCTTCCCTACACGTAACCAACTCCCGAACACATTTTCGAACAAATCTCTGGTTTTATGGTGTCCGGCCTACCTAAGTGGTCAGTGCCAACTCCAAGTCTTTATTTTCAAAAACACGATTTTTTAAAGGACTTCCCCACTTTTTCAAACATTTTCTCAAAGAGCGAAAGGAAAACCGGGCTATGTTCCTTTTAATGACTTCGATTTTCAAAAAAAAAGTCGCTACAGTACCTTTACGGGTTTTTTCAGCACTGGAAAATCACTATAGTTGAAACCCTCACTCGTATCGGTACGGCTAATACCGTATCGGTACGGGGCTTTAAAAATGGCTAGTTTGTCTATTTAAAAACATTCAAAGACATTCCAAAAGCCTAAGAAAACATTTCAAACCTATTTTCAAGTTGTTTGGACTTTAAATCATTTTTGCAATCTTTTCAATTTAGTCTAAAACTATTTTTCAATTATTATATCAAAATAAAAATCCTAACAGAAAGAAAGACGCCTCATGTAGTAGTATCTCTCTGACGACGTAGAATGAGTCTGCCATACTCAAACCTAGCATTGGGTCATGTTATATTCGAACCACAAGAATAATTACACAGTAATATTATGCCACCAAACTAAGTCGAAACTCATTAATCTAATAAATTACTCACATGTAACCCTCGTAGCTCAACTAGGAATAAAATGCACATGTGGGGGAGAATGAGGAGAAGATAAGTTAAATGTCTTACTGATGGGGACTCATGATCACCTTTAACACAAGAAATAATATATACCAGTAATCTCAAACAATTTCTCTTTTAAAATACTCAGTACAAATAATTGAAAATAGTAAAATAGAAATGTCAGGTCTAAATTTGACGAAACAAATAACGGATTCAGATTCATGACATCAAAAATTTTATGTTTAAGATCAACAAAAAAGTCTATGATGTTCAAAGTCAACGACGATATTCAACATCGATGATAAATGGTCAACGATACCTCAGTCAATGGTTAACAGCTTGGCTCGACTCTATCAATGATTTAGGTTCAGTTTAGATTCGAACTAAGGGTCGGGTCAACTCAAAAATTTAGTTAAATAGGCTAAATGGTTGGCTTGGGGTCCGACTTTGCTTAAGGTCAAAGTTGGTGGACTCGATTTGGGCCTTCTTTTGGATGCAAGTCTGATCTAATTCGGGTTAGGTTCATTGGTTTGGGTTCTTCATTGGATCGATTACAAGGCCCAATATATAAGGGTTAGTGTTTTTTAACTAAAGGTTGGTTTAAGATTTATCTAAATTCTTAACAACACAATTGTTAACGGGTCACGAGTTACAAACAATGTGACAATAGAGGTTGCGGTAATGAAAAAATGAGGCTCAATAGTGCACGGCTCGCTCGAGACATGGCTCGCAACCAAAATGGGAAACGAGGGGAAAAGTTGGAGCTTAGTAGCAGGATCGTCCCTGGGCCACGGCAAAAAGGGCGTCTGCCCAAGGCCCACGCCTCAAATAGTTAAAAGTAATGCTCTTGGCATTCGGCTCTTTCAAGTGATAAAAAAAGAATCCAAATAATATAATAGCTGGACGAGTATTGAGGGCCCACTATTATGTTTAGACTCTTTTGAGGGCCCACCGCCCATCAAGTTTTTTATAATATATATGTGTGTGAGATGCGAATCTAAAGCTAAAATATAGATGGCCCACATCATGATTAGATTAATTTAGCTGTTTGAAACAAATTTTTTTAACACAAAGACGTATGAAACAATTAAAAAAACAATCATTGTTGTTTGATTAGTCTAGATATTTATGGGTGTTCAAATGGTTAATTCAATTAACCGATCGAACCGAAATAGCTAAAATCCATTAATCGAAATTTTTCCCCTTTAACAGTTAACCGAACCAATTTTTTTAAAGAAACTTAACTGAACCGAACTTTGTTTGGTTAATTTTTGAATTAACCAAAATAACCATGAAAATACCTAAAAAGATTTTGAATCTAATTATTAAGCAACAAAATAACAATAAACTTTACATATAAAATAGTTTGTATCTATTATAAATATCAAAATAACAATAGAAAATATATAAAATAACAATTAGCATTAGGGGTGTAAATGAACTGAGCTTGAACGAACAAGACTATGTTCATGTTTGTTTATTTTTAAAGGTGTTCATGTTCGGTTCGTGTTCGTTTAAATTTTTAATATTATGTTCGTGTTCGTTTATTTATTTTTAAATGCGTTCGTGTTTGTTTGTTTAGTGTTCATGAACGTGTTCATTTAAGTGTTCACGAACGTCTTCATTTAAGTGTTTGTGAATGTGTTCGTTTAAGCGTTCGTGAATGTGTTCGTTTAAGCATTCGCGAACGTGTTCGTGAGCGTGTTCATTTAAGTGTTCACGAACGCGTTCGTTTATATGTTCATCAATGTTGACTAAATTAACAATAAATAAAACAAAATCAATGAAATAAAACTTACATTTTAACATGAACTTATATAACATCTTTAGCAACAACAAAAAGTAGTATTTAGATGCATCCACAAGCATTTTCATCCTATAAACGAGCTTATGAACAAGCCTATAAAACCAACATATAAACGAGCCTATAAATGAGCTTATAAATGAGCCTATAAACGAGCTTGTTCGTGAACATAATCGAATCGAACACATCTATGTTCGTGTTCGTTCATTTATTAAACGAACATAAAAATTTTGTTCATACTCGTTTATTTAGCTTAATAAACGAACGTTATACGAACGGTTAGTCGAACGCTCTGTTCATTTACACCCCTAATTAGCATCTAGTTTAGTTGAGTTAGGCTTAATATATATGTTTAATTTATATTTATTATATTTAATATTTAATAATTTTGGTTAATTCGGTTAATTAACCAGCTTTGAACTGAATTAACCGATAACCGAACTTTTTAAAAAAAAATTTAATCGTTAACCGATATAACATCTAATTAACCGACCGATTAACCAAACTAAATTTCGATTTAGTCGGTTAATTCAGTTTTAATCAAACAATGAACACCCCTATAGGTATTAGTGGGTTCTAGGGCCACAATTAAGATTTTAATGATAGTTTAAATAATCTTTACATTGTTTTTGTTCTTCGCATCTCAATTTCTCATCCATTTTCCCTACGTTATTAGGGACCTACTATTAAAATTCCTTTTTCTTAATATTTGTTATGAAGGGTCTAATTTTCAATACATGTTATTAAGGGTCCAATTTTTAATATTTTTTTATTATGAGCATACCTTAAATTCAATTTTTTTTCAATATTTGTTATTAGGAGCCCATTTTTTCAATACTTGTTATTATGGACCTACTTTTAAAATTTAATTTTTTGTTTCAATACTTGTTATTAGGTACATGAATTTAAATAATAGTTTGCAACCGCAACAACGAATGTTATATAGCGATAGCAACATCATTTGAAACCGTGATATCTGCAACCGTTATGTCCACAATATCATATGTTATTAAAAAAATTCACAATCGCGATACTTGCAGTGACCACAATTGCATCTGTTATATCCGTAATTACGATAAACGCGGCACAATCAGAAATGGAACCGTCACCGTAATTTAAATCCCTAATTAATGGCTCAATTTTTTTGTTCTCACTAGAGCCACCAAAATCTCAGAAAAAAGGGTCAGCTTACTAGAGACGTCATGATGCATGCGTCAAGACTCATAATCAATCACTTGGACATGATGGGCTAGCTCTCCCACAAGGGCCCATTACTAAATCAAAGTCAACTCATCTCATGACCAAGATGAACATGACAATTCAAGACTTTGTGAGAAAAGGCCTTCAAGCATTCTTGGAGAAGAAAGAATTTCAAGCAGCCCAAAATCTATTCCATGATGGGCCCTTGAAGTAATTAAACTTCCAAGAGTTTAGCAACCCACAATTAGAGAATGAAACATATTGGGTTACACTCTTGAGCCTCGAAATACAGTCCATTTTAAATTAACCCAAGAAATTAAGAATTTTGGGTTATAACACATATCCTGGTAGAATTTTAGCCCAAATCAGTATTGTATTTAAAATTCAGACCATCAGCTAATTTATAAAGCTTTGGCTAAAAAATTTTCAGCTCATTAAAGGGTACTTTATTGTTTTATTTTAATTATCTTTATTTTTAAAAGATTTTTCAACCAATTCAACCAGGATTTAGTCCATTATTTTCAGTCTTTTATTTAGCCTTGTAACCGCTTATTTGTTGCCCAAATAGCTTCAGATTGAAGCACTTCTTAGCCTATTTAAAGGCATGAAACAAACACATTGAAAATCACCTTTCTTTGATGAATTTTATTTAAGAAATACTCTTTGGGTTCTTTCTTTTACAAGATAGTGTGTAATTCAAAAGTGTTTCTACTCAATCTCTTTCATAGATTGTTGGGGATTCATTTTCAATCTTCTTCTTGCCTTGGATTCTAATTATTGGAGGGGAGATTATAGCCTTTGATGAAGTTTGTTGAATTAATTATAATTCAAAGGATTCCTAGGACATAAACCTATTCTACAAACCATCTTACTTTCCTACAAGTCCATATTCCACTATCAAACAAACTTGATGTTATTTTTCATCATCTTTTGTACGCCATCATTTATTCTATTTCTTTGTTTTCTTCATTCTCAAAATTGGCGCATAGTCAATCCGAAAGTCTAGAGCACATTAGTTTGTTCCAATAAGTTGTTGAATACAATCCTATTTCGCTGCGTCGATACGAACTTAAACGTATCACATCAACAACAGAGCATAAAAGAATTTGAATAGTTTTCAACACTATTTCTCATAGATAGCAGACAAATACGAAGAAATGGTGCCAGAGAATTGATCGTGTTAAACAGGGAACACACTAAAGGAGATGATGACACACAAACGGTGGAAAGGGTCGGTTGGAGTCTCTTCGAAAATTTAAAAGAGAAAAGTTTGAAAGAAATAAAATGGCAAGTGGAAAATTGAATTCTAAAGGTCACAAGACTGATGTTTGGCTTATATACTTAGGGCATACAATTCAATCAATTTAAACTCAAAAGGAAACCAAAACTAATGGCGTGTTCAATATTGCTTCTCCAACAGGCATTAGAGTGCCCAATAGAAAAGCAATGTTGAACGAGTGTTTTCCCGCCTGATTTAACGTCCAAGCAAGCATTTCGCCGAAGTTGGAAAATTCAAATTCTCTAAAAACAAGCGTTGAAGGCCAACGGGCGTCTAAAATCTCACATGAATGAAGCCTAACTCATGATAAAAATGGATTGTAACACCCTAAAAACTGGTCTAGTCAGAATTAGGTTCCGGCGATCGAAAACCCTACACTAGAAAGGTTCAAATATTACATTGATTTTGATTGTATTATCAATTACATTGATATTGGATTCTAATTGAGTTAATTTGTTGTTTAAGGACCTTATTGAATACATTGAAAAATTGTTTAGTGACTAAATTGTAAAAATTAAAAGTTTAGGGGCAAGAATATAAAGTTTAAAAAGTTAAGGGGTTACCCTTGTAATTATCCCATTTTGGGATGATTCACCTCCTAGCTTACCACCCATATCACGTGAAATAGTCACTTTTTGTCATAAAAGATGATAAATTGAAGTGGGAAATCATTAATCAAGCAAAAAGATGGGAAAAGATAGAAATCATTAGTTTAAACTTACCCTTTGAGGAGGTAAAGCTCCAACGGTTTATTCTCTTAGGAAATAAGGAGTTTTAAGATACTTAAAACTTGTCCTCTTTGTTTACAAAAATACACTGAGTCATTTTTCCCAACATCTCATCTCTTTTTGAAAGTTAAGCATACACCGCCATTGTTGTCATCTTCCTTGAGCTTTCAAGCTAGCACCTCTATTGGAGAAGCTCTAAAAGCTTAGACTTTCCTCCATCTATTGATTCTATCTTATAGGCTTTTCTTTGGTAAGCTAAAGCCCCTAATCGATTATTGAAATCCATGGATAATTTGTATTAAATTTCAAGTTGAAGCTATTGAACATAATAGCTAGACCCGTGTCTCTTAAGTTCAAATCTATGGAAAACTTAATAGCTAATAGCTATTCTAAGTTTAAATATTAACTTCAATATTGTTGTATTGGTGTTAACGCATCCTCTTGGTTCTACCTAGCTCAAGAGTTGGAGAAAGAATGACCATCATCTCCATCAAAAGCTAGAAACAAGGGAGTGGTTATTCGAGAGGCTTAGGAGCTTCGAAAAGCAAGGTGAGTGTAGTCGAAGTCTCGAGAATAGGTTAGGTACCTTTCCCAGTTTCATTGTTATTGATTTTTGCATAGCTAACCTTTTGTAAAAGGATATTGCATCGAACCTCTTTGGAGGCTTCATTGGTAAGCAACGGTAAGCTATTGTATCGAACATCGACCATAGTATTATTGCTATGGTTATTGTCATCATTGTAATATTGATACATAGAGATATTGACTATCGGGTATTGAAAGTATCATTGTCATAGCCATTGGATATTGAAATAGGCATTTATATTGTCATCGAAACATTGATCATTGATATTGTTATCGAAACATTGATCATTGATATTGTCATCGAAACATTGATCATAGCTATTGCTATTGAGACATCGACATTGTTATTGAACCTTGGATTTGAAAGGACGTTGGATACAATTGGCATGCCATAGAATTCATGAGCTCATTGGTACGGTGGACTACGGTCCTTGGGCTACAGCCTTTATTGTGGCGAGGCGGAAGGATGATTGTGTTATTGGTCAATTGGCGAGGTAGAAGGATTAGACCATTCATTGATTTGGCGAGGCGTAGGAATTCACATATCCAATATCTTGAATCGATCTAAGGAATATTATTGAAAATGATATCATTGTCATTGGACATCATTTACAGCATTGTTATTGACAAACATGATTTGGAATGCATCTCATTATTATTGATATTGTTTATGACTATCTCACTAGGCAAGTATGTCTAATGCATTTCATCTCATGCATTTCAAGTTAAAGAAGTCACCGTTGTGAGATCAGGAAGGTTGAAGGTTTTTGGCAAGTTACAATAAGCATAAAGTAATGTTTATTATCCTTACAAACTCCTAGAATGGTGGCAAAGTAGTTAAACTAACCACTTATAGCCCTTTTGTCGTGTATAAGTTGCGTATGGCATGTATAAGCTTAAAAGGCCTAAAATGTTGTTTTGAAATTGGCTAAAGGTGGTAAAATATGCATATTTAGCCTAAGAAGGTAAAAACCCTTTAAATGGATTCATATGACTATAAAATTTGGCATGATAGTAGAGTATGGTTAATTAAATTTGCGTATAAAATTTCATAGGATTTGGACATTGTATAATACGTCAAAATGGATAAAAACCAGATTAAATTTGTTATTACAGACCCTGTCGTACTGATTAGAATGGTGGCATATCAATACGAGTATGCATTTTTAGACCAGGTCAACGCTGGTCAATAAGGCGTATCGATATTGCCTTGTGCATATCGGTACGGATTTTTAGCACTAGAAAATTACTGTAGCTGAGTATCGATACGGTCTTGTAGGTACCGATACCTTATAAAATCCAATTTGGGAATTAGGGCCCCGTACCGGTACGGATATTCCCATACCGATACCAACCTAAGTTTGAATCAAATAATATTGATATTATCAGAAGCATATCAATACGTGTTTAAAGGTATCGGTACATATCTTTGATCATTGGAAATCGATAATTTTTGAAATGTGCATGGCGTACCGATACGGCCCCTCGAGTATCGGTATCGATACAAGTAATGCGGTTAAAAACTATTGAAATAATTCAGGAAAGTTACAAATTGGTCAGTTGTTAAGGTTTGGCTTAATTGAAGGAGTAAATGACCTCTGAATAGTATAGAAATTTGCATGTACACTGATTATAGGTTGAATTTCTTTGTGTTAAGGTCAATTCCAGTAAAGGACCTCTATTTTACAGAAATTATAGTGTAGTGCCTGAGACTTTTAAAAGTTTAAAATTGGTCCTAAATTGATGGTTGCGACTTTGTAGCAAATCGCCACTCAACTGTATGGGTTTAGTAATGTATAGAGACACCAAAATAAATACCGTATTGCTTTCAACTTACTAAATTAATGAATAATGATTAAAACATTGTACTGATCACCGTATTGAACTCCGATAACATTCTCCGGCCCGATTCTCGACCAGGTCAAGAAGGGGTGTTACATGGATGCCTAGTTCAAACGACAAGAGAGGCTTGAGGTCACGAGATCCAAACCCAACAACACTCGATGACTTTTTCTTTTCTTGAAACAAGGCGAAAGATAATAAAAAAGAAAATTACAGGGTCGGTCCTTAAACTTCCCAATGCTTTCATAACTAACACAAAGTTTTAAAACTCTTTAATTTTACACCTAAAAAATTAGGGTTTAAAACCTAAAATTTCCCTAAAGTTTTTTAAATTTTAGAGTTTTGAATTGCGTGTATTTTGGGTTGTGACACATATTGACAAATGTCATTCCTATTCAGTGATGGAATTATTGACCAAACGCCTCCACAATCGTTTTTCTTCAGTGGTCATTTATTATTATACGATAACGTTGGTGATGATAGACATAATCCTAGTCAAAATAACAAAAACAATGAAGATATAAATCTTGTTGAAGACCAATTAATATGTTCAAATCTAACGCGTAACCGACGTACATTGCACTATGGCACTAGTTCACATGAATATCCTCATTAATACATCTTATTTTTCTTCTTTTGTATTAAAATTTTTAATATTTTGTAATATTTTTGTTTTAATTAAAATAATTAGTTTTACAATTCAAAAAAATAGTGTTACTATTTATTATATTCATTAATTGAAAATTAAATCATCAATATTATACAAACATTGTAAAAACATCATTAATAAATTCGAGATATTTATCCCTAAAAACAATTATAAAGCGAACAACATAATAAAATTTTAAAAAGATACAAATTTTCGAGGAAGATTCATCTAGATTCCAGACAACAACAACACTTTCCCAAAAAATTAAATGTTTCGAGAAAGTCTAGTGAGCAATACATTTCTTTTATCAGAATTAAATAATTTTTACTAATGATCAGTTATGTCACGTAGATGAAAAGTGTCCTCATTCGCCAGCGTCTTTGTTTTACGTGATTAAGGTTCTGTTTTTTGTTATTTTTAACAACTCAAAATTACTTTAAAAAGTAATTTTATTGCCAAATGCATTTGTATGTTTGGATATCCAATGAGAGGTCAAAAATCACGATTGAATGAAATAATATATCTCGATTATCGTTCTAATATTTTTGGAAGCAAAAAAGTAAAATCAATTATGAACATCAATTTTGATTTAAAAAAAACTAAAAGAGAATTACTTTTGTAATTGATTATAATTTTTATATTATATTTTTACACAATTATAATTTTTAAGAAAAAAACTCTAAGCGAAGTTTGGCTCAAAATCACGTTTTCAAAAGTGATTTTTAAGCTAACCCAAAAGGCTAAATAATAGGTGCTTTTTCTATGGAAAATCTCGATTGGAAGTAAAATTCCAAATTTGACCTTTTTACCATTCGCTTTATTTGTACTTCCTGCACCTCATGCTCTAAAATCGTATCTTCTTTTCTCAATTATTTTTATATGTGGATTATTGGTGCTTTAATTGGGTTTATGTGTGGATTTTGTAGTTTATATTAATGTAATTTTTTTGATATACTTATTGGATGTGCTTGTATTTATTATTTAAAATTTAGATTATTAAAAAATATTTTAGACTAATATTTTATAATAATTTAAATTGATATATTTTATATATTATAATATTAAAAAATCAAATATTATTAAATTAATTTATTTTTATTTTAGAATATCATGTCTAAAATAAATATTTTATTTACTTAAAAACACTTTTTGACAAAAATTTCAAACACTAAAATTTTAAACTAAACAATTCAGAGTCACTTTTCAAAATCGCTTCTCAAAATCTTTTATCCACCACACTTTTCAAAAACAATAACAAATTCGGTACCACATTACACTTGAAATTTTTTCCAATCTATTGCACGGGTAAAATTATTTTTTAATCTATTGCACTTGCTACTGTGCTTTAAAACTCAGATGGAAAAGAACCTGGATATGAATAATATTTTAATATTTTTTAATAAAAAATGAAAATTGGCTTTCTTTCAAGTCGATTATGAATAGTACTTTTCATGGAGCTGCCACACGACAGAGTGGCAGGGCTGCAGGGGTGATAGGATTGCATGAACACTATTTATATTTGGGTTTTCTTTCGTCCAGTTTTAATATTTTATTTTAAAAAATAAAATTATTGTTTATATTCAGGTTTTTTTCATTTGAGTTGTAAAGTCCTACAGCAAATGCAATAGATTAAAAAATAATTTTGACCGTACAATAGATTAAAAAAAATTCAAGTGCAATATTGCACCAATTTCACCGAACCTATTTCCCTTTGTATTTTCTGCAGTTTGTTTTACCGTCTAATTTTTGACAAATTGCATTCCATTTGAGTCTCTTCAACGCAAAATCAACTTCTCTCTTGACCACAGCGGTACAGACACCGATCTCTCTTGTCTACACCGATACCGGCGTCGGGACTAACATCTCTCCATTATCGCTGTCGTTCATCTTCTATGTGCTTTTTTTTCTTTTCTGACATCTATTTTCTACTTTTCATTAAAATGACTAACTGTTCTCAGTCCTGTAAGTCATTTGACAAATTTCACCTTTTCAAAACACTAACATGCAATAAAATTCTCCTCAAATCTCAAGTTCCAGGGATTATCAATAGCGTCGGTGTTCCTCCCTCTTTGACGGCGACAATACTTAGGGAAGAATAGATATATTTGTTTTCGTTCTTTTTCATTTATCAGATTTTCCTCCTTTTTCATGAGATTTTCTTTTGAAAATCAAACGTTTGCAAAATTAATTTTTCTTTTATTTTGAGAACCCTAACCTTTAAATCTCACATATTTTGACATTACCTTTGTTTTTTTTTGTTTTTTAGTTAGTGTTGCTGTTGATTTTTTCTCTCTATCATATTTTATTTTTGTCAAATTCTTTATTATCGGATTCGATCATGTGTTTGAAATGCATAATAGCTTTTTTCATTTTAAGTTATCTTAATTTGTTTAGGCAAATAGCATTTCAGATTATTGTTCTATCTTTTTTCCTCATCAAAAACCTAATTTTATCAAAACTATAATTGAAAACAAAAGGAGATATTACTTTCTAATGATAAAAGCATTTCTCATGTGATTAGATGTGCCTGTGAAGAAGAATACATGTTGGATCTTTGTGCCTGATGGGGAACTCAAGAATGAAAAACTAACTAGTATCTGCTTTAGGTAATGAATAACTCAAATCTGGTAAAATGTGAATAGATGTTGTGGTGTAAACTTTTCTAAGAAATATGTTGGAGAAGAGGTTTGAACCAAAGAAACATATTATAGTAAATATTGTATATTTGACTGGAGAAAGAAAATCAACATATTATAATGGTGTAATTCTGGGAAATCTTGTTATTAAAAAAAAGTTGTCTTTTTATGTATCTGAAAGAACGGTAGAAGAAGGGAGCTTGAGTAAGAACTTGAAAAAATTAATAAAATGAAAATGGAACAGTTTGGGTAATTGAAAAAGGGGTTTTGAAATGTTAAAGGGTAATTTTTGGAATCGAAATATCATTTTTTTTTAAGTTTTTGATACTTTCATTAGGTGTGCAATTTGTTAGTTATTGTTCCATCTATTTTCTATCCATTAGTTTTCTTTTTCATGATGTCGAATTAGAATTTATTCTTGAATCCATGGTCTTCTTTATCAGGGTGTGAACGATAGTTGCCAACTAGTGCTGGACAAACACATTTTCAACTTCAAACTTTTAAACCGAGAGTGGAAAGAAAAAGAAAAAAAAACTAGATTTGTTTGTACAGAACATGGAGAGCAACCATTTCTGTTTTCCCGAATGTTACTTTATCTTAGATTTATGTCATACTTTAAAGGAAAATGTATTATTGAGATAGAACGAGGTTTATTGAATTACTTGAAATAATCTAGTTTGTTTTACATTTTAAAAGAATGTATTTAGGGCATTTTTTCATGATAGTAATGTCTTAATAGTTATATGTTCTCAGCATTTTTTTGTAACTTGTAAGGATGATTCTCTCTTATTTCTTTCTTCTTTTATCTTTATTTGTTTATGATTTGTTCCTTTAACAATTGAAGACTTTGCATTTGTTGAAGAAAAAAGAAACTTCAGGGCTCCGGGTATTTTTTTTTTTTTATAAGAAAGTCGGGACTCATTAAACCCCTCTACATCACCAATAAAAGTGGTGAATCTAAAGGAGAAAAAAGTATACAAGTGTACTAAGATAAAGATTCAGCGTTTATAATAAGAATTATAATTTCAGGACAAACCGAGTAAAAAAAAAACGAAGGGCCCAAGAGGCTAAGGTGTGAGCAGCCTTGTTTGAATCTTGGCGGGCAAAAATAACTTTAAAACCCGGATTACAATCAAGAATGGTACGGGCCGGATCTAGGAAAGAGTTGAGCAAGGAAACATCTTCGGTAGGTAGCCTGCCCAACTTGTTGGCAATTGTGGCCGAGTCTGTCTCCAGCACGACATTGTGCCATCGTTTCTTACAAGCGAACTGCAGCCCAGCAATCACGGCTGCAATTTCAGCCAGACCAGCTTCAGACGGGGGCCCTCGGGTATCACCAAAGGATTCGAGTATGGCTGTTAATTCGTCTATCCGTCCTGGCATATGCATTATTTTGGAGGATGCTTCTTACAAAAGTGATACATTGTTGTAAGCTTATTCCTAGTCATTTTACCAAGTGGTCTTTGTTTGAACACCATATTAAGACACATGTTGATGAGGAACGCAGAGAAAAACGAGCAGTTCAATTTACTAGCTTGAGGGATGATCTAAGTATAAATTTGTTGAGCATAAGGATCGGGAGATTTTGAAAGAAAAGACATAGAAGACACTAAAACTAACATTTAATGTATCTCATTGATAGTCTTTTGTAATTGTAATCGCAAATTTTGTGTGTAATTGTAGTCGATGATCAATTGTGAAAAATATTATTTTTTATTACAAGTGTTTAGCGAGAGAATCATTAAGGTATACCTTATAATATAAATTGAATTATGTTTGCCTTAGCATTCTAATAAATAATTCTCAATTAAGTTCTTTACTATATTACTCAGATTTTTATAGTGTTTTCATCAAGTTTTTATGATAACATTTGTGTTTAGCATATATTTGGGCATATTAGGAGATATTATTTTTCAAATGCTTGGAAAAAATGAGAAATAAATCTCGAATGGTGACTATAGTTGTTTTATAAGATAATTTCAAAACCTTTGTAAAATGTAATTTTATAGTAATAAAATTAACTCTAAATAAAATCTCAAATGGTGATTTCAGTAAAATTTATCAAACAACGTAAAATAATTTATAGTTTTGTTCAAACATTTAAAAATGATTTTCATAATCAATTTTTTCAAAAAAAAAAAATTAATTCATGATCCAGAATTCACTTTAAGAAAATAAATTTTAATGAAACAAACAGACCCTAAATTAATTGTTATTTTCGTAAATAGTTGTTTCATGTTATTCCATTAAATAATTTTAAAATGAAATTATTGGAGTACAAAGTATTCCATTAAATAATTTGTTTTGGCCAAAATTTGTTTAGAGATTAAAAGCAAATAAAAACATAGTTTAGGTACTCTTTTTGACTAAAAATAATTTAGGTATTTAAAATGACAAAAAATAATAGTTCAAATATTTATTTTGACAAAAAATAATTTAAAGACTAAAAATAAAAAATATATAGTATAAGGGTTTGTTTTTTTATTTAAACCAAAATTATATCTTTAAATAAAAAATAAACAAATTAAAAAGGTAAAAGAAGTTACACAAATCTGAAGGCAGAAGGGGAGAGAAGATTATGCCACGAGTCGTTTCATTAATGTGGTAGCATGTTAACAACAAACTATATGGACAACGCATAAGCCACGTGTTTGGTCTTACTGTCGGAATGCAATAAAATAAAAAAACACGTTTGGCTGAGATTGTGCGTACACATTAGGGAGAGTCAATAAATGTCTCGTATTCCTCGTACGCCGGTCACGTTTTCTGTCGGCACACGACATGAATTACTGCCACTATGTCCCGCCACGTGTACTTTTTCTGTCTTACTTTTTATTAGTGGAGTAAATTTTTCTAAAATGATAAAAAAGATAAAAATATGAGAATTTTGAGATATTAAGTTTGAATTTTTATTATTTACAAGTATTATAAAAAGTTTTAAATTTGGTTATATTTTTGTTCATTAATTTAATTATTTTAATTAAAATATGTAATTTAATCCCAATTTTACATAGAAACACCGATTTCAGCCGTTCTTATGTCATATTCAAAATATTATTTTTAATATAATAATTATATGAGTTTTAGTATAAAATAATAATGATAATAATAATAATAATAATAATAATAATTCTCTATGTGATATTTGTATCTCATGTCATATACGAAACCCTAAACATTATTATAATTTCTACTCAATTCATACCTCATATTTCCTTCGTATTGATAGATAAAGACGGAGTTAGAAATCAAAATTAAGGAGATACAATATAATTAACTACAAAATAAAACATGCAAAGTTGAAATAATTAAAAATTAAAGTCTAATAGGTAAAAAAATATATACTCCCTCCGTCCCACAAATAATATATTTTATTAATTTTTTTTAAGTCAAATTTTTTTAACTTTAACTCATGATTATTTAAGATTTATTATTGATAAAAATATAAAAAAATATATTTTAAAAACCTCTAATCAAGTAAACTTTAAATATATATTTTATAAAAATTAAATTTAAAATATTTAATATAATTATAGTTAAAGTTTATAAAATTTAACTTTTAAAAAATTAATAAAAGACATTATTTGTAGGACCGAAAAAATAATATTTTTTAATATAATTTTGTTGGGAGGTTACAACCTCGCTAAGGATCTATATAAACCCGTCATTGCGGACAGATGTTGTAATTTTTTTTCCTGTCGTCTTATTGTTAAGCTATAATCAAACCAAAAAAAAAAAATAACAGTTATTGTACATTTTGGATAAAAGAAGGTAGGGAAGGGACTGCTTGCTATTAAACTTAGGATCTAATGTTAATAAAGATTTTATTTTAATGAGAATTTTTGTAACGGTTATGATGTTATTTGTGAAAAAAAAAGTAAATATGTATAATTAATTTAATTGTAAGATATTTATTTTTTTTTGTAAAATACACAAATGACCACTTAACTATCTTAAAAAATACAAAATAATCATCAAACTTTCAAAAGTTACATAATGGGCATTAAATTTTAGTTTTTGTTACAATATGGTCACTGAGCTGTAAACTGTCATTCATCGAATGACGTGACAGTTACGAAAATTTGAATAATAACACCTTTAATCCTTCATATTTACACATTCAATCGATTTAGCTATAACTCCCTAAACCCGGCCCAAAAGGAAAGGCTCAATTTAGAAAGTCACATTCGTAATTTTTCCCTCAAGAAACCAATATTTAATTATAAGTATAAAACTCTTCAATAAAAAGATACTCCAAAAGTTTATTAAAATCCGTCATAGTATTGTATACCAATAATGTAATAAAATATCCAAATTAAAAATAAATGCATGCATACTGAAAACATCCTCAAATCCCAAAATAGTCTCTAGTCTCAATTACATCCAAACTCGATAAAAAGTAATAATAATAATTATTTGAAAATAATCAAGACCGTACTGAAGAAACAACAAATCTAAAACCACAAGAGGTCCTCCGAGTACCAAGTCGCCTAGAGCCAAGTATCTAAAAGACAAACTCTAGGGGAGTGAGCTATTAAGCCCAGAGTGTCTCTAAAGTGCAGGCAATCACAAACTCAGTTTCACAAAAATATCTCAAGGAAAAATAAATCATATTAAAACACAGTGCATGAGATGTTACTAAGTGTAAG
Source organism: Hibiscus mutabilis (assembly GCA_019671005.1). Classification (NCBI taxonomy): domain Eukaryota; kingdom Viridiplantae; phylum Streptophyta; class Magnoliopsida; order Malvales; family Malvaceae; genus Hibiscus; species Hibiscus mutabilis. The sequence goes on along the minus strand of CM033753.1, from coordinate 20,627,351 downwards.
TCACAATACCCAGCTGCTAACTCCAATCACAGTGGTGCCAAAGCCAATCGGTCACTGTAGAGGCAATTCCCCTGAACTTCTCACCCTTATTTCTCCAATCACGGTATGGTCAAACCATTTCTTCCTCCGTACAAACCCATCCCATGCATGAAAAATATATTATTTGTAAAACAAATTCTCATCACAGTTGTATCGTACTAAATACGAGGATCGCAATTCTAATATTCAGATAATTTCATTAAAAGCTCAATTTAACACAATATGCATGATATCACAAATCATATTAAAATTGTATCAGAAGAAGGTAGACATGCATATTGTAAAACAGTTCACAGAATAGGTCTAGCACAGAAAGAGAACGCACCTCTAGCGGCCAAAGCTCTAATGTCGATGATGATGCCTCCCACGGTTTGAACTAACTCTAGGTCTAGCTGAGTTAGAACCTACGAAGTTAAGTTCTAATTTAATTCACCTTTTAATATAAATAATACTATGATACCTAACTGAAACCTATGCCAGATAATTCACGTATATTTCTCGTAGAAGATGCAAGAGCTCGCTGAATAGGAGGATGAGGTAAAACATCATCCTTGAAATTGATGTCGTTTGAAACGCATAAGTAACCACATTAGATCTCATACTCAAATTCTCAGAATTTATTAAGTACGAAAATAAATTGCAATTAGAAAAACTAGTATTTCAGGTTCGAATTAAACGAAACAGACTTTGAATTTGGACTCGGGATGTCAGAAAAAGTTGGATTAAAGTCGACTAAAAAAATCAACGATCAAAGTCAATGGTCAACGTTGACTTAACTGGTTAAAGTCAACTCGGTCAAGGCTAACTCGATCAAAGGGTCAGGTCGGTCAACGGGTTGGGTCGATCAAAAGATTGGGTCGGTTCAAGGTCAAATCCGGTTTAGGTTCTCAAAAGATTCTGCTGGTTCGGTTCAACTGCCTGGTTCAGTCGTTAAGTCGATTAACATGATGCTCCGGTCCGGTCTAGCTTATCTCAAGGCAGATCTGCCCAACACATGACTATTCAAATGGCCCTCAAATTGGGTTCTCTCTCTCACACGGGTCCAACAAGGGTAACTCACAACACACAATAGCCCACATACAACCAGAACATCCCACTCTCACAACCCAATCTCAAGGGTAACTCACGTATCTGCTAGGGTTTTCAAAACCCCAACAATGGCAGCTTCACAATAGAGCCGAGGCGGCGACGGCAACAAAAGCGGAGGCGACGGCAACGACAACAAAGCAAGGCGACAATGATTTTTAATAGCTCAACAACACATATTATCACAACCAAGAAAGCATATATTCAAGGCTTACCCACACTTACCCAACTCCAAAGATGAAGAAGATGGTGGCGGAGCACGCGGCGGAGCAAAGAAAACTGAAAAGCTTTTGAGTGATCTCGGTAAGAACAAACGGTGAAGGGGATGCTTGGTGGGTCGGGGCTAGTTCGTGAGGGCACAAGGAACACGGTGAGGGGTGCGATGTAAACCACAGACAGCGACAACCTCTTCGCCGAAGCTTGATCGAAGAACGCAAGTGTGTGAGTTGCTTAAGGAAATTTCAGGAGAAAGGGGAGTGAGGCTGCCGAAAAGGGAGATGAATGGTTCTTAGGGTTTTAAAATTGGGATGAAATACCCTTACAAAAAGGGTAAATAGCAAGATAAGGGTCCTCATTTAACCTGTTTCCCATAAGAGTCCTCAAAGTTTTGGTTTATCACAATTAGGTCACCAATGTGATCAAAATCAATTAAATCCCCGAATTCACAATTAGGTTTTCTAATTTTTTAAATTCCTAATGTTTAGGGTTGTCAATGGTTACGTGAGGAAAGAACCCTAAATCCAGCAAATTCTTCCGATTCTACCCCTAATTTCCCATATACTCAGCCTTCAAAAGGAAAAATCATCTCCCCAATCTCCGCTCCTATGAGAACAAAAAAAGAGCATTAATGGGCATATCTCCAACAATCAATCGTCAATCTCAGAAACTTCAAAATCTGGAAAGGAATCTATACTGCCTAATGACAGTACCATTGATTAGGCAAAAACATCAAGGATGGTTTCTTAGCTGTTTTTGATATAGTTATGGCAAGTGAAGTGAAGAGGAAGATGATACGGAGAATATTTCTAAAGTCTCTGACAAGCGTCGTGAAGTGTCAAATAAATATTCCTTAATCTCAAATGAAATAAATAAATAACGTAGTAATAGAGAAGAAGGGTCGATCCGCAGGAACTTAGGAGCTTTTGATTTCGATTGTTGTGAGAAAATAAAGTAAATAGGGGGTTTGATCGAGAGAGCTAGGAAAAAAATATAGAGTAAAAAACGAGAATAATGGAAGTAAATTTCAAGAATTAAATCAATTTAATAAAATAGCCTCAAGCTTCACTTGACTCATTTCCAATCGATCATTGAATAAGATTTTTACTCCGGATAAATCCCTGTTACAGTCTACAAGGCCCAACCCTTGTAACTTATTTTTCTTTTCGGTAAACCGATAATCCAAAATCGATTTTTGAATTTCATTTTTCTGGATAGACTAACCATGACTATCGCCGTTGGAATGGAACAATTTTTAAATCTGGAAAAACCTGACTCGGACTATGTTGTCTCAATGAGAATCGAATCCAATCTCAATTTCCCTTAGCAAATCTGTCGCTAAGTGTGTTCATAGGAAGTCGAATATGCTACAAGCCGATCTTTCCTCCCAACTATAAATCGAAACAACATTCAAACCAACGAGCTCTTTTTGAAATTAAGGTGTTAAGATTTTTAAAGGAAATACTGATTACAAATCCAAGTTTGCAAAAAATTGAGAAATATATTCGAAGTTATAAAGTGCTTTTCGATTCTCACGATCGAAATTGAGTTGTTGCTAAAGCCTTCGGCTTGTTAGAAAATTAGTCGAGCATGATTATGGTAAAATCATACTTGACATTTTAAAAGAAAATAAATAAAAACTTAAAAATAGAACGTAAAGAAAGAAGATAATTTTATAAAATTTAAGAACAAACTAAGAATGAGAGATAAGAGATATCTTTCTAGCTTACCCCAATAGGGTATTTATAGCATTCTAAAACCCTAAAAATAACATAAAGATGATAAAAGATAATCCTTGAAAATATTCAAATTAATTCCTAAAAACAAAATATAATTTCTAATTTGAATTTTAAATGCAACTGATCCGCTCATCCGTTCACGCTAACTAGACCTTCTGGAAGCCGCTGTTTAGACCTTTTAGAAGCTGCTGACTGGATGCCACGTTAGACACTTCATGCCCACTAGCCCAGTCTTGATTCCAGAAAATAAAACTGTAAAATGTTGTCTTTTTAAGTGTAATTTCCATAATTGTAGTCATGCATAGAAAACGCATAAAAACACCTAAATCAGTAACATGGACTAACTATTAAAGGCATAATTAAATATAAAACGGTAGCCAAATAAACTACTTATCAAATTCCCCCTCACTTATTCAATGCTTGTCCTCAAGCATGCCTTAATCAAATATGTCAAAATCTCAAGTTACAATCCGTAATCCCACAATATGTCAAGGAATACCAAATGAATCAATGATCACATCAATTATCGGAAACAAGGTGACAATCAAGAAAATAGGCTCAACTAGTAACAAGTTAAGCAAAAGCCGAGACATTCCAACTATCAATTAGTTTCAACGTAACACGATTCAATACCTCACAAGAGTTTACTCATTATTGCTCAATGCATTTTGAGTAAAGGAAACGCTCAAAGCCAAGATTAAGAAAGACATTACCATAGGCTTGTACGAAAATCAAGTCGCCACTTCTTAGAATGAACAAGATATATCAATCAGAGGGTCTTTAATAAGGTTGTAACGGGGTTTAGGTTGGGGTAGGGATAAGGCCAAAAAGTGGGTTAAATGTCAAGACAAGAGATGCTAAAAGAAGTACAAGCCATGAAATAAACAAAGTAAGCAAATACAAAGAAGTGAATCAAACAACAAAAATGTTTTCGCTTTTCTTCTTTTCTCTTTTTTTCCCGAGCACAGTTCGAACTTGTTTTTTTTCTTTTTTTCTATTTGAATACTGTTCAAACCTTCTTTTCTTTCTTTTCTTCTTTTTTTTGTTTTTTGGGAACATTTCTCCTTTGCTTTTTTTTCTTCTTCGTGGAGCAAATCAATCTTTGTCTTGACAAGGGTAACAAAAGATGGTAAAAATAAAAAAAGTTCGAGTTTAACAATTGTGGTAAAGCAAAGAAAAAGGCAAGTCACAAAAATGTTTCACTAATAGATATAAACGGGTAGGCAATTTGGGTAGAGAAGTGGGTTAATCCTAAGTGCCCTAATCATATTAAAACATCCAGTTCAACGTGTAGTATTGAAATGCATTTAATTACAAGTTCTAGCTTGTCAAAACTAATCCAGCACACTCAATCAAACAAATGAGCGAGAATAAAAAGTATGCTCGTTTAGGCTCAAATCTCACAAGAAGGTGTTTGTGCATTGAATCAAGAAACATATCAACCAATGAACTCATGGAATATCAAGAAAAATTTAACTGAAAAACACCAATCTTGCCATTTTTTCTATCATGCACCCTAAATTCGATTAAAGTGTAATCAAAAGTTCATAGGGTATTCAAAGAAACAAAGCAAGATTCAAGATTGATAACAAGAGATTTCAACCAAGACAACTTAATTTCAGGCATATAAATAAAACAAGGTAATTTGATGCAAGCGTTCTTCCCCCACTAAAAGCATATTGTCCCAATATGTAAATGAAAATATGAGACAAGAAAAGAGATACTCCCCATTCTAACGACAGCCGTGGCCGAGTGAAGGCTCAAATTTGACTGGAGGTGTGGCATTTGCTTGTTGTCATCCTTCTCTACCACGACGGGGAGGAGGCTGCGGACGTGCTAGAGGTGAATCAGAGTCGCTAAGGAGGAGCACAACTGCCGGTGCAAATCGTTGTTGGCCAGCGAGGTTTACCGATGCTTGTAGAAGCTAGCGTACTTGGTCTGGTACGCACTATGGTTGCAAGGTCGAAGGAAATCGTGCTGAAGATGCTTGCGTTGACCGAAGGTGATGGGGATAGGTGTGCGGCAGGGTTATTAGATGAAATAGGGGTGTGGTTCTTTTTTTAGGTTATCACGTGAGTATATTAAAGGCAAAGGCTGGTCAAATGGTATGGGGTCCAAGGGTTTTAAAATTTGAAAAAAAAAGTTATTTAATAGATAAAATAGTTTAAAATAAAAATAAAGAAGTGATCAAATGACGAGTGATTGTGGGTTTGGCTATCATGCACCTAAGATGGTGCTAAGCTTTGCTAATATGCACCCATAGTAAAATGGTCTTTCTACCATTGGTCCATGAGTAGGATGCTGCCTTAAACTTGGAAATTATGTCATATTCGAGGTACCTAAAAATTCAAATAAAATAAATTTGAGACCAAAATAGATAAAATAAAATTGAAAACTAATAGAAAAAAAATAAAATGGGTTGCCTCTAATTTAGTGTTTTATTTAATGTCGTTTAGCTCGACAACCTGATTCAGACTACAAGCAATGTGAAAAATACTTCTTCCACTTCTTGTGCTTTGTCCAACTGAGAATTTCCCTATGAGACATTTTACGAATGTATAGTTTCTTCATTTTTTCTGAAAAATATATTTTCTACTTCTCAATTTATCTAGCGGTAATTTTAGCTCCAAATTTGGTGTCTGCAAAATGGAAGGAAACATTTTAGATTTTGAAGGAGTTAGGCGCAAGTCATAATAAATAGAAAACTCCCTAATTTCCTTGCCGTGATCCTCCAATTCCCTGCATAGACTATCAACAAAGTTAGATTCTATAGATTCTTCAGCGGCGGGCTCAAAAACATCAATAAAATTAATGCTAGAACATTATCTGGATATTGCATTACCTTGTAAACGTCAAACTTAACAACATCACCGTTGAACTCCATTGTAAGAATTTCGCTTCTTACATCAATTTTTGTATTTGCTGTGCTGAGGAAGGGACGACCGAAAAGGATATCTGAAGAAGTGTTTGATCAGTAGTTTTCCATGTTGATGACATAAAAATTCGCCAGGAAAATAAGTTCATTTACCTTTACTAAAACGTTCTCGATGAGTCCTTCTGGGTATATTACAGATCAGTCAGCCAGTTGTATCATCACTTTTGTATCCTTCAAAGGCTTAGTAGAAAGTAAGTTGTACAAGGCAAGAAGCATAACATTTATAAAAGCACCTAAATCAAACATGGCACGTTTAATCCCAATCTTACTGATTTTACAAGGAATAGCAAACATGCCTTTGTCTTTTAATTTTGGCAGAAGCTTTCGTTGGAAAACGGCTGAGACATGTTCCCCAAAATTTACTTTCTCAATTCCGGTAAGTTTCCTTTTATTTGTGCATAAATCTTTTATAAATTTGGCGTACCTTGGCACTTTACGGATTACTTCAAGAATTGGGATATTAATTTCCAGTTTTTGGAATATATCTAAAATTTCCCTTTCTTCAGCTTGTTTATCTCTTTTTACCAATCTTGACGGAAAGGGAGGTGGTGTGGCATAGGGAGATGGTGTGGCAGGAGTTTGCGATTCATCCTTCTTTTTCTTCTGGATCTTGCATCAACTTCTTCCTTCTCCCTCTGGGATCTCGATTTATCTTTCTTTTGGGATTCTACGGCAACATCCTCTAAGACTGGTGGTGCGATAACAGTGCCGCTCCGAAGGGTGATTGCACTAACGTTTTCTCGTGGGTTCGCCTCAGTTTAAGATGCCTATCTTCCATTGGATTCTAAATGACTCACCGCTAACATTAATTGACTCATCTGTTTGTCAATTTCTTGAAAGTGTGCTTCAGTTCTTTGTTGAAACGTTTTTGGGCTAGTGCCAACCTTTCAACAATCGACTTCAATGACGGTTTTTGCGGTTGATATTGTTGTGGTGCATGTGGTTGATAAGCTTGATTCGGTCTGGGATTTGGTCCATAGTTGAAGTTTTGACGATCCCTCTACCTCAGATTATAGGAGTTGTCGTTAGGATTGTAAGGTCTTTGGGGAGGTCCCAGAAAATTTTCCACTGTATTTACTTGTGCTGCAACATCTTCTTGCAACATTGGACAGCAATCCGTAGGGTGGTCCGCCATCGTGCATATTCCGCAAAGTCTAGATGTAGCTATTTTGCCTGCAACAAGAGATTGAACTATATCATCCAACTTATCAATTTTATTTTCTAAAAAAACTGTACTTACCTCGTGAACTCGTCGAGAGGGTTCACTAGAAGGGCGAAACTATTGAGAGTTAGTAGCCATAGTAGAAATTAAATTTCTAGCTGCAGTCGGAGTCATGTTTACAAGTGCACCTCCACTTGCTGCGGCGACCATCTTCATCTCCATAGGGAGTAAGCCTTCGTAGAAGTATTGGAGAAGTGTTTGTTCTAACAGTTCGTGTTATGGACAATTTGTGCATAATTTCTTGAATCTCTCCCATTAGTCATATAATAAATCAGTTTCTTTTTGTCGGATACTCAAGATGCTTCGCCTTAGTTCACTCGCCTTGGCTGCAGAGAAAAACCTATTAAAAAAAGTCGAGCCATATCAGTCTATGTAGTAACCGAATTAGATGGTAAATCAAATAACCAATCCTTAGCCAAATCAACTAAAAAAAAGGAAGCGCGAAGTTTAATTTGGTCTTCGGATACTCCCTGTGGCTTTGTGCTTAAGCAAACCATATGAAATTCCTTGAGATGCTTGTGCGGATTTTCATTGGGCAGACCATAGAAAGTCGGTAAAAGATGGATTAGACCCGTCTTAAGCGCAAATGACGTTTCTCCATTCGAGAATGTGATGCACAACAGTAGTTGTTCTTGAGGTGCCGTAACAAGTTCTCGAATAGTTTAGTCATTGTCTGCCATCGGAATCGGTGCTACGTTGTCGTATTCAAAGTGTGTTTCAGCGTCAGAGGGTGTTTCTAGATCTGGTTCGGATTGTTGTTATCGCTCTTCTTGTTGTTTGTCTTCTTTCCCGAAGTGTTAGTGCGTGTAGTCTTCGGGCTAATGCTTCAATCTCTAGTTTAAAATCTACTAGTTCGTCCGGATTCTTTCTAGTCATAAATCAAAACAAACTATATCAGTAACTTTGTCGAAGTTCCCCGACAACGGTGCCAATTTGACAAGCATCAAAAACTGTCAAATAAATATTCCTTAATCTCAAATGAAATAAAAAATAACAAAGTAATAGAGAAGAAGGGTCGATCTACAGGGACTAAGGAGCTTTTGATATCCAAAGGTTTTGATTCCGACTGTTGCGAGAAAAATAACCTAGAGATGATAAAAGATAATCCTTGAAAATATTCAAATTAATTCCTAAAAACAAAAGATAATTTCTAATTTGAATTTTAAATGCAGCTAATCCGCTCATCCGTTCACGCTGACTAGAACTTCTGGAAGCCGCTGTTTAGACCTACTAGCAGCTACTTGTTGCGCGTAATAAGTGCTACGCAATTGTGCAAGTATACACATTGCAAGTTATAGTACAAAAGATATCGTCTCCACAGGGATTGGTGCCACTTCAAGAATCTAGTCTCTTGCACTGTAAAAAAGTAAAAACACAAATAAAGGATTATAGGAGTATTAACTAATAACTAAACTAGAAAGCAATAAAGTAAAAGAATAGATGAGATCAAATGAGAGAGATAGGCCAGGTTATCGTGAGTTGAGGTGTGATAGCCGATTGGATCGTCTTGGTAAAAGAGTGCACGAGCAACTCAGTTGCCGTGGCAACTTGCACAACGGGGTTGCCTTGGCAACTAATCAATGGTTGCCTGGGCGACTAGTTAGGCAACTACTTGGGCGTCTAGGCAGCAACCTTCAAGGTTCGGCAGAGCGTTCTTCAATGGTTTCTTCTTATCCCTAAGTCGAAACTCTAGCTACTTGTGCATGCCTTGATAATACATCCCTGCGTGAATCAAGGGTGAACAACAACCAATCTTGTGCTCCTCTTAGCCGTTGAAATCCTTAACTTATTCCTAAGCCGGATTAATCTTCACCATCAATAGATTGAATAAAGATCATATTCATTAGTTTCTTGAATCTAACTCTCCCGATATTAGATAAATACATGAAGTCACGAGATCTTCTCCCAATTCACTCGCAAACAAGAATAAGAACCAAGAATGAATAAACCTTGAATAGAAAAGTGCAAACTCTTATTACCTAAACAAAAACCAATAGTTTCTCACAACCACAATACACAATAACCATAGCCAAATAGATTTAGTTCATGCTTAGTTTCCAAAGAAACACAAGATAAACAATCCCTAGCATGAACCCAATCGAACAAGAAAGAAAAAGATGAAGAAGGAAGCTTGTCGAAATCCCCCTTGCCCTAGATGCTTGTCAAAAATTCTCTCCTCTTGCCCTCCTTGGAGTTGTCGAAATTCCCCTCCTTTGCTCTCTTTGGAAGTTGACGATATGGCCTCTTATTTATAGGGCTAGGTCAAAGTCTTTCTTTGAGGAGGAAGTTAAGTTGGAATTAAATTATCTTTAAAGAATATAATTCTTTATTATAATTATATTCCTACTAGAACTTCTCCTATCTTCTTGGAATTTAATTCTTCTTTAATCTCTTCATGGAAATCAAATTCCTTTGGGATTTAGCTTTGCTCCACGTCATCTTGGGCTTGTCTAGCCATCAATTTCGACTACCATATCACCTTATTCTTTGTCGACAATTGCCCTGGCAACTGGCTCGGTGTCTCCTTCATGCATTGCCCTGGCAACTAACTCGGCATCTTCTTCATGCACTGCCCTGGCAACTGGTTCTAGCCTTGTTTAGGCAAGTGATTCTGCACGCACACGAAAACACACCAAAGTAGTATCTTTTTCCACAAAAATCACCAAGTTATGTAATCAAGCTCAATGGTGGAAAGAAACATGGATTAATGCATGAATAACTAATTATGCAACTAATACGATCTTAAGTCTAACAATAATATGAGTAAAAAGGGTAATAAAAATAGTACTTTTGAACACTTATCACGCCCCCAAACTCGAACTATTGCTTGTCCTCAAGCAATGCAAACTAACAATTACCTGCCAAGACTTTAATCATCAAAGATATGCTTCAAACTTGAATTCAAACCTCAGAACCGTGGCACAATGTATGATCACCTTTTAATTTTTCGGATAGCATAAAAATTACCCAGAACAAAACTATAATGCTCGTGACAATGTGTGTGCGTAGTTGTGTACAAGTTGATTTTCAAGATTCTATGTGAACAATAGGCTTTTATTAATTTAATTATCAGGGCATTTATTTTTATTTTCACTAGAGCCAATTTCGGGCACCTCTAGCGATTATTTAATGTGCATAAACTACTAGAGCCAGTTTCGGGCACCTATAGCAAAAAAGTGCAATTACTACTAGAGCCAGTTTTGGGCACCTTTAGCAAGAAATTAACTTTTAATTTTCAATTTTAAATTTACCCTAATTTTAAGCAACCTAAGTTCACTAAGTTTCTTTCAATCAACAAGCCACAACCATGTAAAAAAATTCAGCATCATAGTAAAATTCTAAGTTCTTTTCATGCAATCCTAAAATTAAAGGTCCTTTCAATTAAGTGCAGTGGCAAAAATTCATCATTGGATATTCAACAAGTCTTAAGCAATTAAATCCAATTAAAGGCATGGCAAGTAACATATGCAACCTATATGTGATTGCTAACGATGAATGCTACTAAACATGAAACTAACTAGAAACCAGCACCCCCAAACTCGAGAGAAGCATTGTCCTCAATGCATGTAAGATTGAAACAAAATTTAAAAGAAACTAAATGAAATGAGTTAGTCGAAGAGGTCGTCACCTCGAGTGATAAGTTTCCTTCGTGCCGTTTGCTTGATTCATTTTTCAGTCGGTGGTTGAATGTTGTGGTTGGTACCGCATTAATAGCATTGCTTTGGTTTGATCCATGTTTGCCGAGGCAGGTTCACTTGCTTGAGCATCAATAGTTTCCGAAGCCATTGTTGTTGCCTGGGCATCGCCAGTTTCTGTTGTGGTTGCTGTGTCAAGTAGTCGGCAGTGAATTTCCTTAGCATGGTAGTTGTGAGTCTTGTTGTGAAAAAGAAAACCTGAAAACTAAAGATAATGAAGAAAAATAAAATCTCTCCTAAAAATTCCAAAAATAAATAAAGAGAAAAATAACCAAAAATAATAGAAAGAAAAAAATAGTTCGAAAAAAAGAAAAAGAAAAAGAAAAAGAAAATATCAAAATGAGAGCATGCTCATGCATCTCCTAAGGTGTCAACTTCTTTGTTTCGCTCTACATGGGCACCGTTGTAGTGCTTCAATATCTGTCCGTTAACTTTACATTCATGTTCGTCGGTAATTGACTTGATTATCACGGCAGCATGGGAGAATGGTTTGACAACTTCGAATGGTCCGACCATCTTGAGTTTAGTTTTCCCGGGAAAAGTTTTAGCCGAGAATTGAATAAGAGAACTAGTTGCCCTGGCATGAATTACAGTGGCAATAGTTTCTTCTCATGTCATTGCTTTGTTTTCTCCTTGTAGATTCGTGCATTGTTATAGGCGAGTGCACAAAATTATTCTATCTCGTTGAGGCCCAACAAACGCTTTTGCCCGGCACTTTCCCAATCCATATTCACGGTCTTGATTGCCTAATATGCCTTGTGCTCGATTTCCACCGGTAGATGACATGTTTTTCCATAGACAAGTCAGAAGGGGGACATACCTAAGGGTGTTTTGAATGCAGTGTGATATGCCCAAAGTGCATCATCTAGTCATGCTAACCAATCCTTCCTAGAGGGATTTACAACTTTCTCGAGTATACCCTTCAATTCCCAGTTGGAAATTTCTGCTTGCCCATTGGTTTGTGGGTGATATTGCCCGTCTTATGGCAACGATCACAATGCTTGTAAAACTCTTGAGCATCTTTGTACAGTGTTGGCCAATACAAACCGGATTTAAAAACTTTGGCCGCGATACGAGTTCCTCCAAAATATCCTCCATAGGGTGAAGAATGGCATTGTAGGAGTACATTCTGTTGATCCTCTTCAGGGACACATCGGCATATAACCTGATCAGGGTATTGCCGAGGCATGTGCTGCCGTGGCGACTGCTCCCAAGATTGTCGAGTCGTGTGTGTCTAGAGTTGCCGAGGCATACGCGTCCATGGTTGCCGAGGCGTGCGTATCAGTGGTTACCGAGGCGTACGCGTCTAGAGTTGTCGAGGCGTACGCGTCAAGAGCTCCTACGGCATCGAGAGTTGCCGAGGCATGAGCATCCATGGTTGCCGAGGCGTCAAGGGTTGCTGAGGCGTGCATATCCATGGTTGCCAAGGCAACTAAAAGTTGTTCATCCAGGAATGCATCGCATATCTCTAAATCCGCGTCCTCCTTCCTGTGAGTTGGCCTAGGACTGCTCCTACCGTAAAATCACTTGCATCACACATGAGCTCAAAAGGTAGCGTCCAATATGGTGGAACGACAATAGGTGACGAGGTAAGCTTTTTCTTTAGGGTTTCGAATACTTAGGTGCAAGAATCATCAAAATCGAAGATTTTATCCTGTTCAAGCAAATTGCACAAGGGTTTAGTGATTTTAGAAAAATTATGAATGAACCTCCTGTAAAAACCTGCATGTCCAAGAAAACTTTGAATTCCTTTATGAATGAACCTCCTGTAAAAACCTGCATGTCCAAGAAAACTTTGAATTCCTTTAACCGAACTTGGTGGGGGTAATCTCTCGATCACGTCCACCTTGGCTTTGTCTACTTCAATTCCCTTGGATGAAATCTTGTGGCCGAGCACTATTCCTTCATCTACCATAAAAGGGCATTTCTGCCAATTGAGGACTAAATCAGTTTCTTCACATCTTGCCAACATCCTCTCTAAATTGTCGAGACAGCTATCGAAGTCATTACCAAAAACAGAAAAATCATCCATGAAGATCTCAAGGAAGTCTTCGACCATATCTGAAAAAAGTGCTATCATGCATCTTTGGAAGGTTGCCGGGGCGTTACACAATCCGAACGGCATCCTTCGGAAGGCATAAGTACCGTATGGGCATGTGAAGGTTGTCTTTTCTTGATCTTTTGGTGCTATGGCAATTTGATTGTAACCTGAATAACCATCAAGAAAACAATAAAAGGGTTTACCTGCAAGACGGTCAAGCATTTGATCAATAAAGGGTAATGGGAAGTGATCTTTCCTAGTGGCTTTGTTTAGCTTTCAATAATCCATACAAACCCTCCAACTGGTCACAGTCCTGGTTGGAATGAGTTCATTGTTTTCATTACTTACCATCGTTATACCTCCCTTTTTCAGAACACATTGTACCGGACTTACCCATGTACTATCAGAGATAGGGTATATAATGCCGGCGTCAAGCCACTTGATGATTTCGTTCATTACAACCCCTTTTATGGCATGATTCAGTCTCCTCTGGGCCTCAATTGAAGGTTTGTGATCATCTTCCAACAAAATCTTGTGCATGCACACTGCCGGGCTAATTCCCTTCAAGTCGACAATTGTCCACCCTATTGCCTTTTTGTGTAGCTTCAACATCTTGATCAGCTTCTTTTCCTGCTTAGGCTGTAACTTAGAAGAAATAATTACAGGAAATGTATTATCGGTTCCTAAGTATGCATATTTTAGTTGCTCTGGCAATTGTTTCATCTCAAGAATCGGTGGTTGTTCAATAGAGGGTTTTTTGAGCTTACCTTCCTTACCTGAGTAATCCAGTGGTTCAAAGTATGCACCTGGTCGATTGACTAGCCAATATGCCTCTTCTTGTTGTTCCTCATCGACCGGTTCTTCATACTCCTCAAGTTCCTATTGATCGGCAATGTAGTTGCCGATGCAACTAAATTCCTCGTTGAAGTTAAACTCTGCCGTGGCATGAAGAAGTTGGCATTCTTCTGGATCATCGACATGCCTTAGTGTTTGGAACACATTTAGTTTAGCTTGCTGATCATTCACCCTCATTGTGAGTTCTCCCTTTTCAACATCGATCAAGGTTCTCCCTGTTGCTAGGAATGGTCTCCCGAGAATGATGGGTGCATGCTCATCTACTTCACAATCCAAAACAATAAAGTCAGCGAGAAAAATAAATTTATCAACTTTTACCAGTATGTCCTCGATTTTTCCCTCTGGATGCACATAGGATCTGTCGGCTAGCTGCAGCATAACTGTTGTAGGTCTTGCCTTCCCGATTCCTAGTTTCTGGAAAACCGATTTAGGCATCAAGTTTATGCTAGCCCCAAGGTCGCATAATGCTTTCCCGACATAGTGATTTCCAATAGAACAGGGTATTGTGAAACTTTCGGGATCCTTCAACTTGGGTGGCATACGATTGTGCAACATTGACATTCATCCCTCTGTTGCGGCAACTGTTTCAAACTCTCATAGCCTTGTTCTCTTGGACACAATGTCTTTAAGAAACTTGGCATAGTTTAGCATTTGTTCAATTGCTTCCACCAATGGCAAGTTGATGTGGACTTGCTTTAGGATATCAAGAAACTTCTTGAATTGGTATTCTTTCTTTTGTCGCTTCAACCTTTGTGGGAATGTTGGTGGAAGTCGGATATCTTCGATCCTTTCATTGGTTTGGAACCTGATTGACGGCATTACCGGGACAACTAGAGTTACCGAGGCATTATCAATTGGGGTTGTCGAGACATGCTTATCACAAGTTGCCGAAGCATCCTTATCGTCGGTTACCGAGGCATGCTTATTACCGATTGCCGCGACAATTCCTGGTTTAGCATCTGAGGCTTTGCCGCTAGGTTCGTCTTGATCTTTTTGTGGAGTTTTGTTTGATGAGCGGGTTTGAGCCTCTCTAAGTTGTTGGCCACTTCTAGTGGTGATTGCCTTACATTGCTCATGGCCAGTTCCTCTTGCGACTTCAGTATCGCTAGGTAAACCTCTTTGCAGTCTAGTATTCAGATTTTGAGCAAATTGTCCGACTTGATTTTCCAATGATTTGATTGCAACCTCTTGGTTTTGCAATCTCATCTCGGTCCTGTTAATAAAAGCATCAGTTCTTTTTATGAAGTTACTATTCTCAGCCATATAAGATTTAGTTTTCATCATACAAGCTTTTAGAGAATTTTCCAAAGAACTAGATGTTGTCGGTTGTTGCTGCGGTAACTGATGCCGTGGCATATTCTGCTGGAATCCCGATGCTTGTGCATTCTGATTGTTCTGGTTTAGAGCATTGTTGGGATTACTCCATGAAAAATTTGGGTGCTTCTTCCAAGCTGGATTGTATGTATTGGACATCACATTGTTGTTCCGATTGTAATTCCCCACATAGAAGCTGGATTCCGGATTCTGCATACATTCAGAAGAATTATGGTTATCACCACATAACTCACAAAAAGAATCCATTACCTTGACCTCATGTGTGTTGTTTGGTTTTTGCATGTTCTGGACCATCTTGGTTAAAGTGGCCAATTATGCCGAAATTGAATCTGATGATCCTAGTTCATGTATTGTGGCTTGGCGTCTAACTCCTCCTCTTCTAGTAGAGGGGAATTGATAATCATTCTTGGCCAGCCTGTTTAGAATTTGCATTGCTTCCTCCGGCGACTTATCTAGAAGTATGCCGTTTGCCGAGGCATCTAGCATCATCTTTGTTAGTGTATTCACGGCGTTGTAGAACATTGTTACTTGAGTCCACACCGGGAATCCGTGTAGGGGGCATTTGTGTAGAAGTTCTCTATATCGTTCACAAGCCTCGTACATGGATTCATCATCTGCCTGCCGAAAAGAAGTAATGTCGTTACGAAGCTTATCAGTCAAATTTGTAGGATTAAACCGAGAAAGGAAATCACGACAAAGATCAGTCCAAGATGTTATTGATACGGCAGGAATGCTATTCAACCATGCTTTCGCCTTATCCCTCAGTGAATAGGGGAATAATCTTAATCGTAAGACATCGGGGGTGACTCCGTGTATTTTGAATGAGTTGCAAATCTCGAGGAAAGATTTCAGTTGTTGCCGTGCATCTTCAGTTGCTGAGCCGCCAAATTGACCAATTGTGTTTATCATATTAAACATTACCGGTTTTAACTCAAAGTGGGCGGCTTCAATTTCAGGTGCGACAACTCCTGGATTAAGTCCATCAAGATCTTCTTCAAGATAGTCTCGAATAGTTCTGTTTCGTGCAAGAATCACTCCTCCTCCTGCTGGAACATCTTGATTCATATTGCCGTCTTGATTAGCCATTGCTACTCTTATCCTTCGTCTAAGTCTTTGTAAGGTTCGTTCGATTTCTGGATCAAAGGGATATTCTGGTGTAATCGGTCTCGCCCTGGTCATATACCAATGCAAAACCAAAGTTTGTTAGCCCTTTGAATCTTAAACAAGAAAAGTAAAAAAAAAGTGCAAGAAAATAAAAGCAAAGTCGCTATTGCCAATCCCCGATAACGACGCCAAAAACTTGTTGCGCGTAATAAGTGCTACGCAATTGTGCAAGTATACACGTTGCAAGTTATAGTATAAAAGATATCGTCTCCACAGGGATTGGTGCCACTTCAAGAATCTAGTCTCTTGCACTGTAAAAAAGTAAAAACACAAATAAAGGATTATAGGAGTTTTAACTAATAACTAAACTAGAAAGCAATAAAGTAAAAGAATAGATGAGATCAAATGAGAGAGATAAGCCAGGTTATCATGAGTTGAGGTGTGATAGCCGATTGGATCGTCTTGGTAAAAGAGTGCACGGGCAACTCAGTTGCCGTGGCAACTTGCACAACGGGGTTGCCTTGGCAACTAATCAATGGTTGCCTGGGCGACTAGTTGGGCAACTACTTGGGCGTCTGGGCAGCAACCTTCAAGGTTCGGCAGAGCGTTCTTCAATGGTTTCTTCTTATCCCTAAGTCAAAACTCTAGCTACTTGTGCATGCCTTGATAATACATCCCTGTGTGAATCAAGGGTGAACAACAACCAATCTTGTGCTCCTCTTAGCCGTTGAAATCCTTAACTTATTCCTAAGCCGGATTAATCTTCACCATCAATAGATTGAATAAAGATCATATTCATTCGTTTCTTGAATCTAACTGTCCCGATATTAGATAAATAGATGAAATCACGAGATCCTCTCCCAATTCATTCGCAAACAAGAATAAGAACCAAGAATGAATAAACCTTGAATAGAAAAGTGCAAACTCTTATTACCTAAACAAAAACCAATAGTTTCTCACAACCACAACACACAATAACCATAGCCAAATAGATTTAGTTCATGGCTAGGTTCCAAAGAAACACAAGATAAACAATCCCTAGCATGAACCCAATCGAACAAGAAAGAAAAAGATGAAGAAGGAAGCTTGTCGAAATCCTCCTTGCCCTAGATGCTTGTCGAAAATTCTCTTCTCTTGCCCTCCTTAGAGTTGTCGAAATTCCCCTCCTTTGCTCTCTTTGGAAGTTGACGATATGGCCTCTTATTATATAGGGCTAGGTCAAAGTCCTTCTTTGAGGAGGAAGGTAAGTTGGAATTAAATTATCTTTAAAGAATATAATTCTTTATTATAATTATATTCCTACTAGAACTTCTCCTATCTTCTTGGAATTTAATTCTTCTTTAATCTCTTCATGGAAATCAAATTCCTTTGGAATTTAGCTTTGCTCCACGTCATCTTGGGCTTGTCTAGCCATCAATTTCGACTACCATATCACCTTATTCTTTGTCGACAATTGCCCTGGCAACTGGCTTGGCGTCTCCTTCATGCATTGCCCTGGCAACTAGCTCGGCATCTTCTTCATGCACTGCCCTGGCAACTGGTTCTAGCCTTATTTAGGCAAGTGATTCTGCACACACACAAAAACACACCAAAGCAGCATCTTTTTCCACAAAAATCACCAAGTTATGTAATCAAGCTCAACGGTGGAAAGAAACATGAATTAATGCATGAATAACTAATTATGCAACTAATATGAGCTTAAGTCTAACAATAATATGAGTAAAAAGGTAATAAAAATAGTACTTTTGAACACTTATCACTACTGACTGGATGTCACGTCAGACACTTCATGCCCAGATTCATGCTTACTAGTCTAATCTTGATTCCAAAAAATAAAACTATAAAATGTTGTCTTTTTAAGTACAATTTCCAGAATTGTAGTCCTGCATAGAAAACGCATGAAAACACCTAAATCGATAACATGGACTAACTATTAAAGGCATAATTAAAGATAAAACAGTAACCAAATAAACTACTTATCAGTCTCCAAGTGTAAAAGGCCTCAACAAATCGTACCACAAGTTTTTAAATTTAATTCGAGTGTTGTGCCAATTAATGTATCGACAGACCTCAATGGGAGAGCCAGCTAGTAGCCATGAAACTCCTAAGCTGGAATGTTTGGGGCTTGGGGAAGCGTAATATCCCAATTTTTGCTTAGTGACTAAAATGTAATTTTTGAAAGTTTAGAGGCTAAAGTGTAAACTTTGAAAAAAGTTTAGGAACCAAAGTGTAATTTTCAAATGTTATGTAAGTTAACACCGTAAATGAATAGTTCACCCCCAAGAGTGGTATTTATGTGTTATTGATTTTTATACGAGTTTTATATTATTCGAATTTGGATCAAATAAAATTGTTAAGCGTGCTCAGGCCAGAGTAGCCCAAGGATGGGTGACCTAATGGGAAGGTCCCATATCCAATATTTTTACTGATAAAAAGGATTCGGTTTGAGTTAAGAGTATTCTTAATGGATTGTTAAGATAAGATTTCTAAGAGGAGATGTATTCGATAAAAATTATCGGTAATTATCGGTCTATCAGATCAAATTGAAATTTTAAATACAGTTTCAAAGATTATGAAAAATTAATAAAATATTATTTTATGAACATTTTATTAATGTTGATGGGATTCTAACTAGATTTAGTTTGAAAATGATGGAGAGATTACAAAGCTCAAAAAAATTAGAAATCGTATTGAGTGAAATTCGAATAATTGCATCGAATAAATATCATAAATTAAAATTTATGATATTTTGTGAAGAAGGCTGCTTAGAATGGAACCAATTTGGTTCAATTTTTATGGAATGGCAATTTTCAAGACTTGTTGTAAATAAAGTCTAGTTAGAGGGCAAATTAGTCATTGGCCATGGATGGCCTTTTTGAAATATTTTGGAACTTTGAGGGCAATTTTGAAAGGTCAAATACACATGGATTTAATCATAGCCATTTATTTTTGATGAGATTGAATCTTGGCCATTGGATTAAAATGGCAAATTAGTAAATTCACTAGTTAAATGAATTTAAAATTCATTTAACTTTACATGTGGATTAAAACAATTAAAAGATGAGAAAAATCTTTCTCATCCATTTCCCATGCTGTTCGAAATGCCCAAGAATGAAAGGGGGAATAGGGTTTTCAATTTTCAAGCTCAAAATTAAAGAATCAAGATAAGTTTCGAGCAATATTAATTTAGGTAAATTGTTCTACACTTGATTCTCTTCATTTTGATAGTAATATTGCATGATGAAAGTTAATTTTAGTCCATGTTTTTGATGAAGATGATTATGGAAATTAAAGCTTATGATGAATTTAGGGTTGTAGTTAGTTGAATTGATGTTTTAAAACATGGAATCAAGTTGAATTTGGATAAATTCTATGTTAGAGATTATAAACCCAAACCCTAAAATTTGGGGGTTGGTTAGGCAATTAAATTAAGGATGAAATTGATTGAATTATGATGTTAGGAGACCTATTTTGATGAAATATTGAATAATTTCCCCAAGTTGTAAATTAGGGGTTATTTCAAATTTATGGAAAATTTAAGGGAAATTATTGTGAATTGGTAATTAGGGACCAAAATGACAATTTTTGGAAATTCAATGATCAATTCAGCAATTTAGTAAAAGTTAGGGATTTGTCTTAAATTTATGGAAAATTGATAGAATTAAGATTTAAGTATGTTATGAAAGTTCAAGGACTGAAAAGTCAAGAAAAGAAAACATGAGGGACCAAATTTGAAATGAAAGGTTGATTAGGGACAAAATTGAATAAAGTTTGAAAGTTAAAGGAAAATGTATAAGGATGTTAGAATTAAGTGAAAGGTTAATTGTACATTAATTTAATGTACAGAAGCAATTTAGTGACTAAAGTGTCACTTTTATAAAGTTGAAGGACTAAAAGGGAAATAGTCCAAAATAAATAATTAATTATGGAATTATTCAAAAATGGGTTGAACAATTGTTAAGTGTTCAAAATGGTCACTAAAGGCCTAAAGACCATTTCAGCAATAATGTAAAATATTGGGGAAATTTTTAGAAAAATTTTATATTAGAATAGTTATGGTTAAGAATCAAGTTAGCAATGTTAGATTTAAATCGAATGCGAGAATGGTAATATATATGTTCGATTGGTCTTATACAGTTTTTAAAGAGATCGAAAGAA
Source organism: Hibiscus mutabilis (assembly GCA_019671005.1). Classification (NCBI taxonomy): domain Eukaryota; kingdom Viridiplantae; phylum Streptophyta; class Magnoliopsida; order Malvales; family Malvaceae; genus Hibiscus; species Hibiscus mutabilis. Next base: position 20,606,926 of record CM033753.1, on the reverse strand, counting down.
AACCAGTGATAAAAAGAAAGATAAGAACTTCGAGTAAGCTTAGAGAGGCATACTATTCATGGCCCATGTGACTGCATTTACATGTTTTAAAATGCAAATAGGAAGACTTGCGAGTAGTCGACCTTAAATTTAAGATAATATTGTATTTCTATATAATGGCATTTTTATTTCTCTATAATATGTGCTACAATACTTTGCTCGACATGGCAAGATTGACGTAATACCAAATACGAATGACTGTTTGCATAAATGATTATGCATTATGCATACATGAGATATGAAATGTTTATTTATATGAAAATATATGTTTACCATGAAACATAAAATGTCTATTTATATAATTAATTATGATGATTTATTATTACCATGAACAATTACGATAAAATATGAATATGAATTTCCTATCTATATGATTTATGATAATTGATCGGTAATAAAAGATATGCCCAAGTATTGAATATGAGAGTCCAGGGTATAGTTGGCATGCCATAGAGTGTTTAGCAGCTGCACCCTTATGTTCATGTTATTAAACAGAAATTGTGACAAAATGATTGTCACATGCACCTTGGAGATGTACGCCTACTGTGCCTAAGTGCACTGCAGAGGTGCCGCACCCTAGGGATCTACGCCCACTGTGCCGGAGTGCACTGTCGAGGTGCTTTATGTTTATGGGGAGCAAAGAGCGTCCCCGAGTACGTACACATCTTTACGTTCACGTTTAACACTACGGTGTCATTACAAGATGACTCACGTACCTCGATCTCATATAGCATACTTTGGGTAATGAAAAAAGGATCATGATACGTAAATGAATCATGTTATGTATATGAAACATTTCATGAATATGAACCATGTTATGTATATGAAATATGTCAAGTATACAAATTATGTCACGTATATGAAGTTTGACATGTATATGAATTATACCAAGTATATAAATCAGGCCAAGCACATGAATTATGTCATATATACGAAGTATGTCACAAGTATAAGAAATATGCTATGCATATGAATTATGCCATGTATACACATTATGTTACGTATATGAACTATGCCATGTACATGTATCATGTTATGTATATGAATTAAGTCATGTATATGAATGAAAACACGTATATGAATCATGCCACGTATGAAAACAATGTCATACAATTAAAATATGCCACGTATGAAAATCATGTTATATAAATGGATCATGCCATGAATATGAATTCCATTACATATATAACCATGTCATGTATATAAATCATGTTATGCATGAAATTCATGTCATGTATGTGAATCATGTTGCTTATGGGAATTATACCATGTATGTGAATTATGTTATTTATACGAATATACCATGTATATGACTAATTTTATGATGATAAAGCATTGAAATCATGAGTAACTTAGGAACTTATGAAATATACATGAAAATCTAGAGGCTATAAAACCTTTGATAGAATTATCATATCTTAAGTAGAGATCTTGATAAGATATTATAAAATAAGTATTACTTTACTCTATATTTGTTAAATAAGATTATTGCCTCACTAAATTCGTACTTAGTGTTGCGCATAATAAGTGATCCGCAATTGTGCAAGTGTACACGTCGCAAGTTATAGTGTAAAAGATATCGTCTCCATAGGGATTGGTGCCACCTCAAGAATCTAATCTCTTGCACTGTAAAAAGTAAAAACACAAATAGAAGATTATAGAAGTTTAACTAATAACTAAACTAGAAAGCAATAAAGTAAAAGAATAGATGAGAGCAAATGAGAGATAATAGGCCAGGTTATCGTGAGTTGAGGTGTCATAGCCGATTGGATCGTCTTGGTAAAAGAGTGCAATGGCAACTCAGTTGCCGTGGCAACTTGCACAATGGGTTGCCTTGACAACTAATCGATGGTTGTCTGGGCGACTAGCTGGGCAACTACTTGGGCGGTTGGGCAGCAACTTCAAGGTTCGGCAGAGCGTTCTTCAATGGTTTCTTCTTATCCATAAGTCGAAACTCTAGCTACTAGTGCATGCCTTGATAATACATCCCTGCGTGAATCAAGGGTGAACAACAACCAATCGTGCGCTTCTCTTAGTCGTTGAAATTTTTAACTTATTCCTAAGCCGGATTAATCTTCACCTTTAATAGATTGAATAAAGACCATACTCATTCGTTTCTTGAATCTAACTCTCCCGATATTAGATAAATAGATGAAGTTGCGAGATCATCTCCCAATTCACTCGCAAACAAGAATAAGAACCAAGAATTAATAAAGCTTGAATAGAAAGTGCAAACTCTTATTACCTAAACAAAATCCAATTATTTCTCACAACCACAAAACACAATAACCTTAGCCAAATAGATTTAGTTCATGGCTAGGTTCCAAAGAAACACAAGATAAATAATTCCTAGCATGAACCTAATTGAACAAGAAAGAAAAAGATGAAGGATGGATGAAGCCTTCTTTGTCGAGATTTCCCCCTTGAAGCTTGTCGAAAATTCTCTCTACTCTCCCCTTGGAGTTGTCAAAATTCCTCTCCCCTTTGAAGTTGACGGCATGGCCTCTAATTTATAGGGCTAGGTCAAAGTCATTATTTGAGGAGAAAGTTAAGTTGGAATTATCTTTAAAGAATATAATTCTTTACTATAATTATATTCCTTCTAGAACTTCTCCTATCTTCTTGGGATTTAATTCTTCTTTAACATCTTCATAAAAATCAAACTCCTTTGGGATTTAGCTTTGCTCCACGTCATCTTGGGCTTGTCTAGTCATCAATTTCGACTACCATATCACCTTATTCTTTGTCGACAATTGCCCTAGCAACTGGCTCGACATCTCCTTCATGCATTGCCCTGGCAACTAGTTCTAGCCTTACTTTGGCAAGTGATTCTGCACATACACACAAAACACATCAAAGTAGCATCTTTTCCCACAAAAACTATCAAGTTATGTAATCAAGCTCAATGATAGAAGGAAACATGTATTAATGCATGAATGGCTAATTATGCAACTAATATGAGCCTAAGTCTAACCATAATATGAGTAAAAAGGGTAAGAAAAGCAGTACTTTTAAACACTTATCACGCCCACAAACACGAACTATTGCTTGTCCTCAAGCAATGCAAACTAATAATAACCCGCCAAGACTACAATTTTCACAAACTTAGCTTTGAACTTGATTTCAATTCTCAGAATCGTGGCACAAAATATGATTGTCTTTTCATTTTTTGAAAAACTTAGGAGTTACTTGGAATCAAACTATAATGCTTGTGAGTGTGTGTGGAGTTGTGTGCAAGTTGATTTTTCAAATTCTATGCAAACAAGAGGTTTTCAAATTACTTCATTGAGTTCTTTTAACATGTTTTACCTAGAGCCGGTTTTAGGCAACTCTAGTATTTTGTTTTTAGTTTTCTTAAATTAATTAATTTATTCGACTAGAGCCGATTTCGGACACCTTTAGCGATCAAATTTTTAACGCATACTAGAGCCAATTTCGGACACCTCTAGCATTCATCCAATTTTTATTCTAACCCCCCAATTTTTTAACTATCAACCTAAGTTCATTAGAATTCTTTAAATCAATCAAACCACAATAGTGTTTCATCAAAATTTAACATCATAATAAAATTCTAAGTGTTTCCATGGTTATCCTAGAATAAAAATTCTATCAATTAAGTGCATTGACAAAGTTATCATTGGATATTCATCAAATCTAGGCAATTCTTGTTCCAACTAAAGACATGGCAAGCAATTTATGTATCCTAAATGCAATACTTAAGATGAATGCAACTAAACATGGTAACTAACTAATAACAATCCCCCCCAAAATCGAGTGAGGCATTGTCTTCAATGCATGCATTAAACAGAAATAAAAGTAAAGAAAAGTAAAATGCAAACGAGGACTTACTCCGAGAGTTCGTCGTCGTGGATGATTAGTTTCCTTTTGGTCGGTGTCTTGATTCTCTTGCTTGAACGCGATGGTTGTTTCCTTGTTGCTGATGGTGGAATCAATCCTCGTACGGGGTTGTCCTCATCATTTTCTTAATCCATGTCATTGGCTTTTTATTTGGAAGATTCAATTGGTGCGATCTTTATTGTTGCCATGGATGACTCATCCGAATCTGAAAAATCAGACAATGATTCTGTACGAGTTGATTCGGGCATAGGTGCTTTACCTTTGGCGTTTATAGTGGTTGCCGGGAAGTCTTTAGCTTTGGTTGCCGTGGCATCTTCAGGGTTGGTTGTCGTGGCATCTGCTTTGGCAGGCGCAGTGTAGGTTGCCGCGGCATCATCTATTGCGGTTGCCGTGGCGACTGCTTCATTGGTTGCAGTGGCAAGGATCTCGGCCGAAAAGATTGGGAACGGCACGCGGCTGTTCGGGTATTTTTCTAGGATGACTTGGGTGATGGCATTGTTGTGCTCCTTCATGTACCGCATGAACATTAGTTTCCGGTCTTCAATTTGCCTAAGGTGGCTCGCCAATGGTTGCAAGAGTGCTTCAAAGTGTCCCGGGATTGATGGCCGAGTTGCCCGGGCATTAGGTGCTTGGGCATTAGGGGTTGCCGCGGCAATTATAGGCCTTGAGGATTTTACCAGTGCCTCTCCTATTAGCTTTCGGATTTGTGCTTGATTCCAACCGAACTTTAGTAGGGCCTTTTCATCGTTGGACTCACTTGGACATGCATCCCCTTGCAAAGATTGGAAATTAAGCAAGGGAAGAAAATAGAACCCTTTTCCTTTGAGCTACATACAAAAATCTCATCATAAATAATTTTTCCAATATTAATGATGCGATTGTGCAAAATAGAATGTATGAGCAAAAGATATGGTATATCAACGGTAGTATTGTGTGTGGTGGGCATTAAAGAAGTTTTAACAAACTTATTCCATAGTTTTGCCTCGGGTTTAAGCCGAAGTCGATTTACCGTCATTCCAATAAGTTCCCCGTAAAGTGAGTTCTTGAAGCACCTTGTCGAGTTGCTTGGGCGTGATTTGATCAACAAAGGGTTGATGCTCGTCCTTATCAATGTAGAGCCCGTAAAAGGTGTTGACGTTTTCGGGGCTTATGAGTATGGCCTTATCACGAACAAAAACATAAGGATTATCTGGGTTAGGTGAGTGAGCATAGAATTTTCTTACCCATGAGATGTTACCCGGTTCTGATTGATGGCAAAAGATTTGCCACTTTTGATGTGCAATTCTCTCGAAGATGAATGGTTCAAGGTCGAAATCATCATGAGAGTTGGAGTATTCAAAGCCTTGTTCTTCGCAAATCTTCCGGCTTTCAAATTTGGAGTGAAATCTTTCTTGAATCACCGGTGTAGCAAACTTCTTGTATCTTGGTTCTTTGGAGGAACTTAGATGAACCAAAAATTTAATTTTGGATGCCATGGATGATCTTGGTTGTGAGTTTTGTAAAAAACAAAGAAAATAAAATAAAAGAAACTAAAGAGATGCAAGATGAAAAGTAGAAATATGTTTCTTGGAAGTTAAGGGTGATGGGTTATATAGAAAAGATAGGTATTAAATATGGTGGGTGGGATTAATTTTTTAAAGAAGAAAAAAAAGATTTCAGTTTAGGGGAAGGGTGATGGCTAGGAGGTTTATTTAGGGTAAGTTGGAGGCATTATATAAGCCTTAGATTCAGCCCATTAATTTTCTTGTTGAAGAAGTTTCCTTCTTGAATCAAAATTCCTCTTTATCTTGAACTCTTTTCCTACAATTCAAAGACAAATCAAATAAGGATTAAAATTAAAAATAAATTAATAAAAGAAAATAAAAAAAAGATGTGTAAAGGGATTCTTAAACTTAAAAAGATAAATATGCAAGATGTAGTTTTAATCTTAAAGAAAATAAATCTATACTAAAAGAGCAAATAATCGAAAATAATAAAAAATAAAAATTAAATAGTTCAAAAAAAATTAAAAATAAAAATAAAAAAATATCGAAAGGAGAGCATGCTCATGCATCTCCTAAGGTGACCATTTCTTTGTTACGTTCCACATGGGCCCCATTGTAGTGCTTTAATCTTTGTCCATTAACTTTGAATTCATGTTTGTCAGTGATGGACTTGATTATCACGGTACCATGGGAGAATGGTTTAACAACTTCGAATGGTCCCGACCATCTTGATTTCAGTTTTTCCGAGAAAAGTTTTAGCCGAGAATTGAATAAAAGAACTAGTTGCCCTGACATGAATTGCCGCGGTAATAGTTTCTTGTCATGTCATTGCTTTGTTTTCTTCTTGTAGATTCGTACATTGTTATAGGCGAGTGTACAAAATTCTTCTATCTCGTTGAGGTCCAACAAACGCTTTTGTTTGGCACTTTCCCAATCCATATTCACGGTCTTGATTGCCCAATATGTCGTGTGTTCAATATCCACCGGTAGATGATATGTTTTGCCATAGACAAGTCGGAAGGGGGACATACCTAAGGGTGTTTTGGATGCAGTGCGATATACCCAAAGTGCGTCATCGAGTCTTAATGACCAATCCTTCCTAGAGGGATTTACAACTTTCTCGAGTATACCCTTCAATTCTTGGTTGAAAATTTTTGCTTGCCCATTAGTTTGTGGGTGATATGCCGTGGCAATCTTGTGTGATATACCAAAGCGTTGCAACATCTTGGCAATAAGTCGGTTATCAAAATGCTTACCTTCGTCACTGATAATTGCTCTCGGCATCCTAAACCGTGTAAATATGTTTTTCTACAAGAATTGTTGCACGGTCTTGGAACCGTTGTTGGGAACTGCAGCTGCCTCAACCCATTTAGACACGTAGTCAACGGCAAGTAGAATGTAGAGATTGCCGAATGAAGATGGGAAAGGTCCCACAAAATCGATCCCCTACACATCGAACAATTCCACCTCGATGATGTTTTGGAGCAGCATCTCATGTCGTTTAGAGATATTGCCCATCCTCTGACAACGATCACATTACTTGTAAAAGTCTTAAGCATCTTTGTACAGTGTTGGCCAATACAAACCGGATTGCAAAACTTTGACCGCGGTACGAGTTCCTCCAAAATGTCCTCTATAGGGTGAAGAATGACATTGCCGGAGTACATTCTGCTGCTCTTCCTCAATGACACATCGGCATATAACCTGATCTGCACATTGTTTAAACAAAAGAAGCTTATCCCAAAAGTAATGCTTAGCATCATGGCGGAACCGCTTCTTTCCTTGGTGAGTAAGGCCATAAGGTAAAATACCAGAAACAATAAAATTAACTAAATCTGCGTACCAAGATATTGCCGAGGCATGTGATGCCATGACGACTGCTCCCAAGATTGTCGAGGCGTGTGCGTCTAGAGTTGTCGAGGCATACGCATCCATGGTTGTCGAGGCGTGCGTATCAGGAGCTGCTGTGGTGTCGAAGGTTGCCAAAGCGTGCGCGTCAAGGGCTACCGAGGTAACCAAAAGTTGCTCATCCAAGAATGCATCGCATATCTCTAAATCTACGTCCTCCGCCCTATTGCGTTCTAAACGTGATAAGTGATCAGCCACTTGATTTTATGTTCCTTTTCTATCCTTAATTTTAATATCAAATTCTTGTAAAAGTAATATCCAACGAATCAGGCGAGGTTTGGCATCATTTTCAGCAAATAGATATTTAATTGTCGAGTGGTCTGTATGAACAATTACCTTTGTACCAATCAAATAGGATCGAAACTTGTCAAATGCGAAAACTACAGCTAGTAATTCTTTCTCCGTCGTTGTGTAATTCACTTGAGCACTATTAAGAGTTTTACTAGCGTAGTATATCACATGGAAGGTCTTACCTGTGCGTTGGCCTAGGACTGCTCATATCGCAAAATCACTTGCATCACAAATGAGCTCAAAAGGTAGCATCCAATCTGGTGGAACGACAATGGGTGTCGTAGCAAGTTTTTCCATTAAGGTTTTGAATGCTTAGGCGCAAGAATCATCAAAATCGAATACTTTATCATGTTCAAGCAAATTGCACAAGGGTTTAGTGATTTTAGAAAAATTATGAATGAACCTCCTGTAAAAACCTGCATGTCCAAGAAAGCTTCGAATTCCTTTAACCGAACTTGGTGGGGTAATCTCTCGATCACGTCCACCTTGGCTTTGTCTACTTCAATTCCCTTCGATGAAATCTTGTGGCCGAGCACTATTCCTTCATCTACCATAAAATGGCACTTCTCCCAATTGAGGACTAATTAGTTTCTTCACATCTTGCCAACATCTTCTCTAAATTGTCGAGGCAGCTGTCGAAGTCATTACCAAAAACAGAAAATCATCCATGAAGATCTCAAGGAATTCTTCGACCATGTCTGAAAAGAGTGCCATCATGCATCTTTGAAAGGTTGTCGAGGCGTTACATAATCCAAACGGCATCATTCGGAAAGCATAAGTACTGTATGGGCACGTGAAGGTTGTCTTTTCTTGATCTTCTGGTGCTATGACAATTTGATTGTAACCTAAATAACTGTCAAGAAAATAATAAAACGGTTTACCTGCAAAACGGTCAAGCATTTGATCAATAAAGGGTAATGGGAAGTGATCTTTCCTAGTGGCTTTGTTTTGCTTTCGATAATCCATACAAACCCTCTAACCGATCACAGTCCTGGTTGGAATGTGTTCATTGCTTTCATTACTTGCCATCGTTATACCTCCCTTTTTCTGTACGCATTGTACTGGACTTACCCATGTACTATCAGAGATATGGTATATAATGTCGGCGTCAAGCCACTTGATGATTTCTTTCATTACAACCCCTTTCATGGCATGATTCAGTCTCCTCTGGGCCTCAATCAAAGGTTTGTAATCATCTTCCAACAATATCTTGTGCATGCACACTGCCGAGCTAATTCCCTTCAAGTCAGCAATTGTCCACCCTATTACCTTCTTGTGTAGCATCAACATTTTGATCAGCTTTTTTTCTTACTCAGGATGTAACTTAGAGAAAATAATTACAGGCAATGTATTATCGGTTCCCAAGTAAACATATTTTAGTTGCTCTGGCAACTGTTTCAACTCAAGATTCGGATTGTTCAATAGAGGGCTTTTCGAGCTTACCTTCCTTACTTGAGTAATCTAGTGGTTCAAAGTATGTACCTGGTCGATTGACTAACCAATTTGCCTCTTCTTGTTGTTCCTCATCGATCGGTTCTTCATACTCCTCAGGTTCCTCTTGATCGGCAATATAGTTGCCGAGGCAACTAAATTCCTCGTCGAAGTTAAACTCTTCCGTGGCATGGAGAAGTTGGCATTCTTCCGGATCATCGACATGCCTTAGTGTTTTGAACACATTTAGTTTAACTTGCTGATCATTCACCCTCATTGTGAGTTCTCCCTTTTCAACATCGATCAAGATTCTCCCTGTTGCTAGGAAGGGTCTCCCGAGAATGATAGGTGCATGTTCATCTCCTTCACAATTCAAAACAATAAAGTTAGCGGGAAAAATAAATTTATCAACTTTTACCAGTATGTCTTCAATTTTTCCCTCTGGATGCACATAGGATCTGTCGGCTAGATTTAGCATAACTGTTGTAGGTCTTGCCTTCCCGATTCCTAGTTTCTGAAAAACCAATTTATGCATCAAGTTTATGCTTGCTCCAAGGTCGCACAATGCTTTCCCGACATAGTAGTTTTCAATAGAACATGGTATTGTGAAACTTCCGGGATCCTTAAACTTGGGTGGCATGCCATTGTGCACCATGGCCATGCATCCCTCTGTTGCGGCAACTGTTTCAAACTCTCCTAGCCTTGTTCTCTTGGACAAAATGTCTTTAAGAAACTTGGCATAGTTCGCCATTTGTTCAATTGCTTCGACCAATGGCAAGTTGATGTGGACTTGCTTGAGGATATCAAGAAACTTCTTGAATTAATATTCTTGCTTTTGTCGCTTCAACCTTTGTGGAAATGGTGGTGGAAGTCTGATATCTTCGATCCTTTCATTGGTCTGGAACCTGATTGACGGCATTGCCGGGGCAACTGGAGTTGCCGAGGCATTGTTAATTGGGGTTGCCGTGGCGTGCCTATCGTTGGTTGCTGAGGCATCCTTATCGCCAGTTGCCGAGGCATGCTTATCACTGGTTGCCGTGACAATTCCTCGTTCAGCATCTGAGGCTTTGCCGCTGAGTTCATCTTGATCTTTTTGTGGAATTTTGTTTGATGAGCGAGCTTGAGCCTCTTTAAGTTGTTGGCCACTTCTAGTGGTGATCGCCTTACATTGCTCATGGCCAGTTCCTCTTACAACTTCAGTATCGCTAGGTAAACCTCCTTGCGGTCTAGTATTAAGGTTTTGAGCAAATTGCCTGACTTAATTTTCTAATAATTTGATTACCGCCTCTTGGTTTTGCAATCTCATCTCGGTCTTGTTAATAAAAGCATCAGTTCTTTTTATGAAGTTACTATTCGCAGCCATATAAGATTCAGTTTTCAACATAAAAGCATTGAGAGAATTTTCCAAAGAGCTAGATGTTGTCGGTTGTTGTTGCGACAACTGTTGTCATGGCATATTCTGCTGGAATCCCGATGCTTGTGCATTTTGATTGTTCTGATTTAGAACATTGTTGGGATTACTCCATGAAAAATTCGGGTGCTTCTTCCAAACTGGATTGTATGTATTGGACATCACATTGTTGTTCTGGTTGTAATTCCCCACATAAAAGCTGGATTCCAAATTCTGCATACATTCAGAAGAATCATGGTTACCACCACATAACTCACAAAAGGAATCCATCACCTTGACTTCCTGTGTGTTGTTTGGTTTCTGCATGTTCTGGACTATCTTGGTTAGAGTGGCCAATTGTGCAAAAATTGAGTATGATGATCCCAGTTCATGTATTGTGGCTTGGCGTCTAACTCCTCTTCTAGCAGAAGGGAAATGATAATCATTCTTGGCAAGCCTGTTTAGAATTTGCATTGCTTCCTCCAACGACTTATATAGGAGTATGTCGTTTGCCGAGGCATCTAGCATCATTCTTGTTGGTGTATTCATAGTGTTGTAAAACATTGTTACTTGTGTCCACACTAGGAATCTGTGTAGGGGGCATTTGTGTAGTTCTCTATATCACTCCTAAGCCTCGTACATGGATTCATCATCTGCTTGCCGAAAAGAAGTAATTTCGTTACGAAGCCTATCAGTCAAATATGTAGGATTAAATCGAGCAAGAAAATCACGACAAAGATCGGTCCAAGATCTTATTGATTCGGCAGGAATACTATTTAACCATGCTTTTGCCCTATCCCTCAGTGAATAGGGGAATAATCTTAGTCGTAAAACATCGTGGGTGACTCCTTATATTTTAAATGAATTGCAAATATCGAGGAAAGATTTAAGATGTTGTCGTGCATCTTCAGTTACTGAGCCGCGAAATTGACCAATTGTGTTGATCATATTAAATATCACTGGTTTCAACTCAAAGTGGTCGGCTTCAATTTCAGGCGTGACAACTTTTGGATTAAGTCCTTCAAGATCTTCAAGATAGTCTCGAATAGTTCTGTTTCGTGCAAGAATCACTCATCCTCTTGCTAGAACATCTTGATTCATATTGCCGTCTTGATTAGCCATTGCTACTCTTAACATTCATCTAGGTCTTTGTAAGGTTCGTTTGATTTCTGGATCAAAGGGATATTCTTGTGTAATCGGTCTCGCCCTGGTCATATACCAATGCAAAATCAAAGTTTGTTAGCCCTTTGAATCTTAAACAAGAAAAATAAAAAGTGCAAGAAAATAAAAACAAAGTCGCTATTGCCAATTTTCGGCAACGACGCCAAAAACTTATTGCGCGTAATAAGTGCTCCGCAATTGTGCAAGTGTACACGTCGTAAGTTATAAAATAAAAAATATCTACACAGGGATTGGTGCCACTTCAAGAATCTAATCTCTTGCACCGTAAAAAACTAAAAACACAAATAGAAGATTATAGGAGTTTAACTAATAACTAAACTAGAAAACAATAAATTAAAAGAATAGATGAGAGCAAATGAGAGAGAATAGGCCAGATTATCGTGAGTTGAGATGTGATAGCCGATTGGATCGTCTTGGTAAAAGAGTGCAAGGGCAACTCAGTTGCTGTAGCAACTTGCACAGCGGGGTTGCCTTGGCAACTAATCAATGGTTGCCTGGGCGACTAGCTGGGCAACTACTTGGGCGGCTGGGCAGCAACTTTAAGGTTCGGCGGAGCGTTCTTCAATAGTTTCTTCCTATCCCTAAGTCGAAACTCTAGCTACTAGTGCATGACTTAATAATACATCCCTGCGTGAATCAAGGGTGAACTTACCAATCTTGCGCTCCTCTTAGCTGTTGAAATACTTAACTTATTCCTAAGCCGAATTAATCTTCATCATCAATAGATTGAATAAAGACCATACTCATTCGTTTCTTGAATCTAACTCTCCCGATATTAGATAAATAGATGAAGTTGTGAGATCCTCTTCCAATTCACTCGCAAACAAGAATAAGAACCAAGAATGAATAAACCTTGAATAAAAAGTGCAAACTCTTATTACCTAAACAAAATCTAATTATTTCTCACAACCACAAAACACAATAACCTTAGCCAAATAGATTTAGTTCATGGCTAGGTTTCAAAGAAACACAAGATAAAGAATTCCTAACATGAACCTAATTGAACAAGAAAGAAAAAGATGAAGGATGGATGAAGCCCCCATTAAAGCTTGTCGAAAATTCTCTCTACTCTCCCTCTTGGAGTTGTCAAAATTCCTCTCCCCTCTCTACCTTTGCTCCACGTCATCTTGGGCTTGTCTAGTCATCAATTTCGACTACCATATCACCTTATTCTTTGTCAACAATTGCCCTGCCAACTGGCTTGGCATCTCCTTCATGTATTGCCCTGGCAACTAGTTCTAGCCTTGCTTTGGCAAGTGATTCTGCACATACACACAAAACACACCAATGCAACATCTTTTCCCACAAAAACTACGAAGTTATGTAATCAAGCTCAACGATGGAAGGAAACATGGATTAATGCATGAATGGCTAATTATGCAACTAATATGAGCCTAAGTTTAATAATAATATGAGAAAAAAGGTAAGAAAAATAGTACTTTTGAACACTTATCACTTAGCATGTGTTATTTCACACGTAGGTTCTCCCACGTAGAAAGGCATGAAGGAGCTATTAATTGGAACTCAAGTTACATTAGTAAGCACGGTATGTACATCTTAAATTATGGTTGATATCTAGTGGGCATGTACTCGTATATTTGTGGGTTTAAAAGATGCAAATATTTTGTGAACTTAAGTTATAATGTGTTTACATATTAATTACGAGTGTAGGGACTTAGAATTTGATTTTACTACAAATGATTAAGATTTATGACATATTTAAATCTAGTTTAACCCTAATCACGTAGAAATTTTAAAATCAAGAAAGGGTCTAGGCATGGTACATAATTTTATCCCTGAATTATATTTTTATTACAATAACATATTTATAAATTTTCTAAAACAATTCAGGGTTGAAACTGACTGCTATAGACTGAGGTAGTTTTCAAATTTAAAACCGAGGAAGGGTTAAACAACAAGACAAAGTTTAGTAATTAAAAAAATTTCTTGAAGTCAAGTTTTCTTAATAACTCAGTAACATCTTTAGTGTATATTCGGTCTACAAATATACTTAAGGGTGTTGCATTTTTTGGTATTAATGGTGCAGGTTTAGCCGATTCTGGAGGTTAAATCAAGTTTAATGTGATTTAAAGTTAAGTACATACCCCTAAGATGTCATGTTACTGATGTACTACTGTGTAACTTGATTATGCTTCTCAATAATATGGATAAGTTGTAGTAAAAAAATAAAAAATAGATGAAGTTAAGCATTGATGGACTGCGATAAATGCTTAATTATGGGAATTAGAGGAAGAAGAATGTTTAAAGTCGAGTATGTTGGCAATTAGTTAAAAGAGAAATGTAGAACAATCCTAAGTTTGAAACATGATACTCGTATTGTTTATGAGTACGAGTTAAATTTTAATAGACTGAGTCAGTACGTAGTTAAATTGATGCCGATTGAAAGGACTCGATGAGAATGGTTTATAAAGAATCTACGTCCAAGGCCCAAAGAAAGACTTCTATAGAGAAAATTTAGTAAAGTGATTGTCAATAATTCTTTTGGACAATGTATAAGCAATTAGAATATGCGAGAAAGGTTCATTAAGAATTCAAGGAATTAAGTTATGACAGATTTAATGGAATTTCCATTCCATGAATTTGAAGTCATTCTTGGAATGGATTGACTATCTGCATATGATGCATATATGGAGTGTAAGAAGAAAATATCGGTATTTCAAAGATTCGATGGTTTGAAATAATCTTTAAGGGAAAGAACTGACTATTTAGAGTCAGTAATTTCTGTAATAAAAGCTCAAAGATTGTTATTCAATAGATGTGAAATATGTTTGGGGATTGAGGATTTATTTGATCAGTTTAAAGATGCAATAGTATTTCAAAGATAAATCTTCGATCGGTGTTATTATCAAACTAAGGTTAATATATATATATATATATATATACCAAAGACAGTATTCAAGACTAGTTATGAACACTACTAGTTTATGGTGACATCTTTTTAGATCGACGAATGCCCTTGCTGCATTTATGGATTTGATAAATAAGGTATTCAACCTTATTTGGATTAGTTGTTGTGGTATTCATAAATGATATTTTGGTTTATTCGAATACCAAAGTTGAACATGACTATCATCTTTTAGTGGTATTGCAAACTTTAAGAGATAAGCAACTTAATACCAAGTTTCTAAATACAAGTTCCGATTGTCAGAAATAACTTTCCTTGGATATGTAGTGTCATCAGAAGGAATAAGGGTTGACCTTAAGAAAATACAAGCTATTCTTGAATAAGAAGAGCTGAAAAATGTTTTGAAAAGAAGAGTTAAGCTGCAAATAGGAAAGTACAGAACTATGAAATTAAGCCAAAAGATTGATTATATTACTGAGGTAAAGTATATGTTTCTGATAATATCTAAAGAGATAAGATATTAACGGAGGCCAAATATTTATGGATTACTTTAGTTTATTTCTACTCCCCAATGAAAGTAGGGATGAGTGACGATGGATTGTATAACGGATTTGTCAGCTACACCAAGTAAAAAGAATTTAGTATGGGTCATTATGAATTGTCTGACAGAGTTTGATTACCTTATTCCAGTTGAATGGATTATTCGTTGGATAAGTATACAGAACTTTATGTTCAAAAGACAGTAAGACTACATGGTATCTTAGCATTGATAGTGTCAGACAGAGACCCAAAGTTTATTTCAAGGTATTGGGGGTAGGGTACGTTATTTGAAGCTTTAGGTACTAAATTAAATTCTAGTACAGTTCGCATTCGCAAACAGATAGGCAATCTGAGGGGATCATACCGATTTTGGAGGATATATTACGAGCTTATGTAATTGAGTTTGCAAGATTATGAGAAAAGTACTTGCCTTCGGCTGAATTTGTTTATAATAATAGTTATTAAGCAAGTATCAAGATCTAAAGAGATAAGATATTAACGGAGGCCAAATATAGTTTATTAATTATGCACTCAATGAATAATAACATGTATCAAGATTTAAAGATTCGAAACTGTGGCCAAATATTTATGGATTACTTTAGTTTATTTCTACTCCCCAATGAAAGTAGGGATGAGTGACGATGGATTGTATAACGGATTTGTCAGCTACACCAAGTAAAAATAATTTAGTATGGGTCATTATGAATTGTTTGACAAAGTTTGATTACCTTATTCCAGTTGAATGGATTATTCGCTGGATAAGTATACAGAACTTTATGTTCAAAAGACAGTAAAACTACATGGTATCTTAGCATTGATAGTGTCAGACAGAGACCCAAAGTTTATTTCAAGGTATTGGGGGTAGGGTACGTTATTTGAAGCTTTAGGTACTAAATTAAATTCTAAATACAGCCAGCGTTCATAAGCAGATAGGCAATACGAGGATCATACCGATTTTGGAGGATATGTTACGAGCTTATGTAATTGAGTTTGCAAGATTATGAGAAAAGTACTTGCCTTCGGATGAATTTGTTTACAATAATAGTTATTAAGCAAGTATCAAGATGGCATATAGAAGAAAGTATATGTTTCTGATAATATCTAAATAGATAAGATATTAACGGAGGCCAAATATAGTTTATTAATTATGCATTCAATGAATAATAAGATGTATCAAGATTTAAAGATTCGAAACTGTGGCCAAATATTTATGGATTACTTTAGTTTATTTCTACTCCCCAATGAAAGTAGGGATGAGTGACGATGGATTGTATAACGGATTTGTCAGCTACACCAAGTAAAAAGAATTTAGTATGGGTCATTATGAATTATCTGACGGAGTTTGATTACCTTATTCCAGTTGAATGGATTATTCGCTGGATAAGTATACAGAACTTTATGTTCAAAAGACAGTAAGACTACATGGTACTTAGCATTGATAGTGTCAGACAGAGACCCAAAGTTCATTTCAAGGTAATGGGGGTAGGGTACGTTATTTGAAGCTTTAGGTACTAAATTAAATTCTAGTACAGTTCACATTCGCAAACAGATAGGCAATCTGAGGGGATCATACCAATTTTGGAGGATATGTTACGAGCTTATGTAATTGAGTTTGCAAGATTATGAGAAAAGTACTTGCCTTCGGCTGAATTTGTTTACAATAATAGTTATTAAGCAAGTATCAAGATGGCATATGGAAGAAAATACAGAGTCTCTCTAAATCGGTTCGGTTTACAAGATTGAAATGTTCAAAATAACTTAAACGTTGGAAGAATGATTCAACATAAGACATGGAGGATAAAGTAAAGATCATTCAGCAAATTTAAAGCCGTCGTAGATTGACAAAAGACTTATGCAAATAAGAAGAAAAAGGATATTGAATACGATGTTAGAGAAAAAGTGTTTTTAAAGATTTTACCTTGGAAGAAGGTATTATGTTTTGGTTGAAATGAAAAGATTAGTCCCAGATTTATAGAGCCATATGAGATTCTAAAAAGAAAGGAACTAATGGTTTATCAATTGGCTTTACCTCCATATAGGAACAAGATCCATTGCGTGTTTCATGTATTTATGTTTCGGAGGTATGAATTGAATTCTTCACATGTAATTACCCCTGATGAGGTCGAACTGTAATCAGGTTTGACGTATAAAGAAGAAGTGAAAATCCTAGCATACTAAGTTGAAGAATTAAGGGACAAGGAAATACTACTGATTAAGGTTCTTTGGAGAAATTGAAGACAGAATAAATAAGCAAAAATACGAAGTTGTTTGAAACGGGTAAACGTTGAAAATTTGAGGACGAATTTTCTTAAGGGGGAGGAATTGTAATATCCCAATTTTTGCTTAGTGACTAAAATGTAATTTTTGAAAGTTTAGGGGTTAAAGTGTAAACTTTGGAAAAAGTTTAAGGACCAAAGTGTAATTTTTAAAAGTTATGTAAGTTAACCCCGTAAATGAATAGTTCACCCCCAAGAGTGGTATTTATGTGTTACTGGATTTTTATACGAGGTTTATATTATTCAATTTTTAATCGAATAAAATTGTTAAGCGTGTTCAGGCTATAGTAGCCCAATAATGGGTGACCGAATGGGAAGGTCTCATATCCAATATTTTTACTGATAAAAAGGATTCAGTTTGAGTTATGAGTATTCGTAATGGATTGTTAAGATAAGATTTCTAAGAAGAGATGTATCCGATAAAAATTCTCGATAATTATCGGTATATCAGATCGAATTAAGATTTTAAAGACAGTTCCAAAGATTATGAAAAATTCATAAAATATTATTTTATGAACATTTTATTAATGTTGATGGGATTCTACCTGGATTTAGTTAGAATATGATGGATAGGTTATAAAGCTCAAAAAAATTTGGAAATCGTATTGAGAGAAATTAGAATAATTGGATCGAATAAATATCATAAATTAAAATTTATGATATTTTGGGAAGGATGCTGGTTAGAATGGAACCAATTTGGTTCATTTTTTTATGGAATGGCAATTTTCAAGACTTGTTGTAAATAAAGTCTAGTTGGAAGGCAAATTAGTCATTTGCCATGGATGACATTTTTGAAATATTTTAGAACTTTGAGGGCAATTTTGAAAGGTCAAATACACATGGATTTAATCATAGCCATTTATTTTTTTTATGAGATTGAATCTTGGCCATTGAATTAAAACGGCAAATTAGTAAATTCACTAGTTAAATTAATTTAAAATTCATTTAACTTTACATGTGAATTAAAACAATTAAAAGATGAGAAAAATCTTTCTCATCCATTTCCTATGTTGTTCGAAATGCCCAAGAATGGAAGGGGGAATAGGGTTTTCAATTTTCAAGCTCAAAATTGAAGATTCAAGACAAGTTTCAAGCAAAAATTAATTTAGGTAAATTGTTCTACACTTGATTCTCTTCATTTTGATAGTAATATTGCATGATAAAAGTTAATTTTAGTTCATGTTTTTGATGAAGATGATTATGAAAATTGAAGCTTATGATGAATTTAGGGTCGTAGTTAGTTGAATTTATGATTTAAAACATGGAATCAAGTTGAATTTGAATAAATTCCATGTTAGAGATTATAAACCCTAGCCCTAAAATTTAGGGGGTTTGGTTAGGGAGTTAAATTAAGGATGAAATTGATTGAATTATGATATTTGGAGACTTATTTTGATGAAATATTGAATAATTTTCCCAAGTTGTAAATTAGGGTTATTTCGAATTTATGGAAAATTTAAGGGAAATTATTGTGAATTTTACTTTAGCATGGAAATTATTGAAATATGGTAAAAATAGCTTGAATTGGTGATTAGTGACCAAAATGAAATTTTTTGGAAATTCAATGACCAATTCGGCAATTTAGTAAAAGTTAGGGATTGGTCTTGAATTTATAGAAAATTGATAAAATTGAAGATTTAAGTATGTTATGAAAGTTTAAGTACTGAAATGTCAAGAAAGCAAAACATAAGGGACCAAATTTGAAATAAAAGGTTGATTAGGGACTAAATTGAATAAAGTTTAAAAGTTAAAGGAAAATGTATAAGGATGTTAGAATTAAGTGAAAGGTTTAATTGTACATTAATTTAATGTACAAAAACAATTTAGTGACTAAACTGACACTTCTATAAAGTTGAAGGACTAAAAAAGAAATAGTCCAAAATAAATAATTAATTATAGAATTGTTCAAAAATGGGTTGAACAATTGTTAAATGTTCAAAATGGTCACTAAAGGCCTAAGGACCATTTCGGCAATAATGTAAAATATTGGAGAAATTTTCAGAAAAAAAAATTATATTCGAATAGTTATGCTCAAGAATCAAGTTAACAATGTTGGATTTAAATCGAATGCAAGAATGGTAATGTATATGTTGGATTGGTCTTATACAGTTTTAAAAGAGATCGAAAGAGAACCAGTGATAAAAAGAAAGATAAGAACTTCGAGTAAGCTTAGTGAGGCATATTATTCATGGCCCAAGTGAGTACATTTACATGTTTTAAAATGCAAATAGGAAGACTTGCGAGTAGTCGACCTTAAATTTAATATAATATTGTATTTCTATATAATGGCATTTTTATTTCTCTATAATATGTGCTACAATACTTTGCTCGACATGTATAGATTGACGAAATATCAGGTACGAATGATTGTTTGCATAAATAATAATGCATTATGCATACATGAGATATGAAATGTTTATTTATATGATGATTTATGTTTACCATGAAACATGAAATATCTATTTATATGATTAATTATGATGATTTATGATTACCATGAATAATTACGATGAAATATGAATTTGAATTCCCTATCTATATGATTGATGATAATTGATCGGTAATAAAAGAAATGCCCAAGTATTGAATATGAGAGTCCATGATATAGTTGGCATGTCATAGAATCTTTAGCAGCTGCACCCTTATATTCATGTTATTAAACATAAATTGTGACAAAATGATTGTGTCACATGCACCCTGGGGATATACGCCCATTGTGCCTAAGTGCACTGTCGAGGTGCCGCACCCTAGGGATCTACGCCAACTGTGCCCGAGTGCACTATCGAGGTGCTTTATGTTTATGGGGAGCAAAGAGTGTCCCCGAATACGTACTCATCTTTACGTTCACGTTTGACACTATAGTGTTATTACAAGATGACTCGCGTACCTCGATCTCATATAGCGTACTTTGGGCAATGAAAAAAGGATCATGATACGTAAATGAATCATGTTATGTATATGAAACATTTCATGAATATAAACCATGTTATGTATATGAAATACGTCAAGTATACAAATTATGTCATGTATATGAAGCATGACATGTATATGAATTATACCAAGTATATGAATCAGGTCAAGCACATGAATTATGTCATGCATACAAAGTATGTCACAAGTATAAGAAATATGCTATGCATATGAATCATGCCATGTATACACATTATGTTACGTATATGAACTATGCCATGTACATGTATCATGTTATGTATATGAATTAAGTCATGTATATGAATGAAAACACGTATATGAATCATGCCACGTATGAAACCATGTCATACAATTGAAATATGCCACATATGAAAATCATGTTATATAAATGGATCATGCCATGAATATGAATTTCATTACATATATGAACCATGTCATGTATATAAATCATGTTATGCATGAAATTCATATCATGTATGTGAATCATGTTGCTTATGTGAATTATACCATGTATGTGAATTATGTTATTTATACGAAATATACCATGTATATGACTGATTTTATGATGATAGAGCATTGAAATCATGAGTAAGTTAGGAACTTATGAAATATACATGAAAATCTAGAGACCATAGAACCTTTGATAGAACTATCCTATCTTAAGTAGAGAACTTGATATGATATCATAAAATAAGTATTACTTTACTCTATATTTGTTAAATAAGATTATTGTCTCACTAAGTTCGTACTTAGCGTGTGTTATTTTACACGTAGGTTCTCCCACGTAGAAGGGCATGAATGAGCTATTAATTGGAACTCAAGTTACAATAGTAAGCACGGTATGTACATATTAAATAATGGTTGATATCTAGTGGGCATGTACTCGTATGTATGTGGGTTTAAAAGATGCAAATTGTTCTGTGAACTTAAGTTATAATGTGTTTATATATTAATTACGAGTGTAGGGACTCAGAATTTGGCTTTACTACAAATGATTAAGATTTATGACATAGTTAAATCTAATTTAACCTTAATCACGTAGAAATTTTAAAATCAATAAAGGGTATAGGCAGGTTACATAGTTTTCTCCCTGAATTATATTTTAATTCAATAACATATTTATAAATTTTCTAAAACAATTCATGGTTGAAACTAACTGCTATAGACTGATGTAGTTTTCAAATTTAAAACCGATGAAGGTTTAAACAACAAGACAAAGTTTAGTAATTAAAAAAAATCTTCAAGTCGAGTTTTCTTAATAACTCAATAACATCTTTAGTTTATATTCGATTTACGAATATACGTTAAGGGTTTTACAAGAAGTCTCGAACTCAACGTCGTCTCAAGCATATGCTAAGAGATGTTAATCCCTCCGTTGTTTTTCTTATTGAAACAAAATTACAAAATAATAAAATGGCTTATGTTCATAGTTATTGTGGCTATTCTAATGACATTGATGTTTCTGCTCTTGGTACCTGTGGTGGTCTTTCCTTGGGATGGAAATTTAATAGTAATGTCACCTTATGTTCTTTTTACAATTGCCATATTGGTGTTGTTTTTAAGGATGACTCGAATGGTTTTACTTGGAGATATACTGGTTTCTATGGTGCTCCTGAGGAGCAAAACAGAGCTGCCTTATAGAACTTACTTTGCATGTTGATTGACACTCCCGATTTACGATGGCTAGTTATAGAAGATTTTAATGAGCTCATTTTCTTGTCAGAAAAGCAAGGTGGTCTGCTTCGTCGTGGACAACAGATGGAAGATTTTTGCTTAGCCCTTTCAAATTATTCCTTGGAAGATATAGGTTACTCTGGTCAATGGTTTAATTAGAAAAAAGGGCGATTTGAAAACACGAATATCAAAGAACGTTTAGATAGAGGAGTTACAAATCTAGCCTGGTGGGATATATTCCCTAATTTTACCCTCTGCCATCTTTCGCATGTTTTTTCTGACCACTGTCCCTTATTGTTACAGATAGATGGTCGAGTGGCTTCGTCTGAATGGATTGTTAACTTCTGTTTCGAAGCTTCTTGGTTATTAGAATCCACCTGCGAAGGTAAGGTCCAACAACTATGGTCTTTTTCTGCTGGCTTGGTCCCTCAACGGCTGAAATTAGTTAGTAGAGGTTTAGACACGTGGTTTTGTCGTATTCGCCGTAAGAAGAAGATTATAGTCTCTGATCTACAAAAGAAGCTGCAAGAGTTGAATGAATGTTATCCATCTGATTTGGTTTTGGGTGACGTCATTGAAACTAAATTGGCTCTTAATTTTGAGGCCGATCGTGAAGAGCTCTATTGGGAACAAAGAGCTAGGGCAAACTGGCTAAAATTTGGTGATCGTAACACAAGTTTTTTTTCATAAGTTTGCTTCTCAAAGGCGTCAGCCGAGGATTATTTTTTAAATCTGTATTCTAGCCAGGGAATGGGGGATGCTTCGGCAATTATTGAAGAAATTCCTACATGTATTAGTTTAACAATGAATGCAGAATTAATTAAACCTTTTAGCCATGAAGAGGTCTTCATAACTGTTCAATCTATGGGTCCACTTAAAGCTTCGAATGAAGACGGATTGGGTGTTATTTTTTATCAAAGGTTTTGGCACATTATTGGACCTGATATTGCTAATTTCTGCATTAATTCCCTAAGTGATGGAGCATATCTTCAGAAAATTAATTCGACACACATCGTTCTTATCCCAAAGATTGCGCAGCCCAGTGAAATATCCCACTTCCGTTCGATCAGTCTGTGTAACGTTCTTTACAAATCATTTTAAAGATGCTTACAAACAGACTCTAATCATATTGCATTTGTGCATTGATGAGGCTCAGAGCGCCTTTATTCCTGACAGGCTTATTTCAGATAACATTATAGCAGCCTATGAGATTTTTCACTCTTAGAAATAGGACTGGAAGACGAGGTTCATTTGTCTTAAACTTGACATGAGTAAGGCATATGACCGGGTCAAGTTGCACTTTCTTGAGATTATGTTGCAAAAAATGAGTTTCTGATTGCCATGATTATTCGATGTCTTTCCTCTGTATCCTATTCAATTATTGTAAATAAAAAGGTGGGAGAGCGTTTTTATCCTACACGCGGCTTGCGACAAGGAGGCCCTATTAGTCCGTATCTATTTTTTATTTGTGCCGAGGGTCTCTCGACTTTGTTACAATCTGCATCGAACCACAGTTTACTCTAGGGAGTTCGGGTGGTTAGAGGCGCTCCTTTGGGTACACACCTCTTTTTTGCGAATGACAGTATTATTTTTGGCTAAGCATCTGCTTCAGGGGCCTCAAATGTGAAAAATATGCTTCGTGGAAAATTTTGATAAATCAAGTGTTTTCTTCAGTGTGAATGTGAATCAGGAAAATCGAGATAATGTTTGTCGTATATTATCAGTGCCTTGTCAGAATAGTCCAGAGAAGTATCTTGGTTTACCAGCCGTTATTGGTCTAAACAAAAAGAAGGCTTTTGTTACACTAAAAGACCAGTGTCTTAAACACATCTCAAGCCGAAGTGTAAAATCCCTTTCAGTGGGTGGTAAAGAAGTCTTTATCAAAGTAGTGCTCCAAGTTATTCTAGTTTATGCAATGTCTTGCTTTCTCTTCCCACAAGGGTTTTGCAAAGAATTGGAATTCATCTTTGCTAGGTTCTGGTGGCAGAAATTGCCAAAGAAACGTGGCATCCACTGGTGTACTTGGCAGTCCTTATGTCAACTTAAAGAAAACGGTGGTATGGGTTTTTAAGACATTGACAAGTTTAACATTGCTTTGCTAGCAAAGCAAGGTTGGAGATTGCTAACCTCTCTCGGTTCTCTTGTGGCTCGAATCTTAAGGGCTAAATATTTCCCAACAACCACCTTTATGCATTCGGCGCTTGGTTTAAACCCTTCCTATATTTGAAAGAGTATTTGGGTATCTAGAGGTGTTCTCGAACAATGGTTATATTGGAAAGTTGGGACTGGTTTTTCCATTTCTATATGGAATAATTTCTGGCTGCCAACGTTGCCACTATGAAAGATTTCCTCTCCTATGTCTCCAAATCTTATAAGAGTTTCAGATCTTATAAACAACGAAGAGAGATGCTAGAATCACAACCTTATTTCGACTGCTTTCAACACAGAAGACTCTACAGCGATTTTGAACAGTCGTCTTGCCTCTAATGTCCAACATGACACATTAGTTTGGCAAGGTGAGCAGTCAGGTACTTATTCAGTAAGAAGTGCTTATCGTTTATTTCTAAATGCATCTTCCCCACCTGCAGTATATGACCATTTCTATAATACTATTTGGGGGCTGCAATGTCCAGTAAAAATTAAGATTTTATTGTGGAAATTTTCCCGTAATTATGTGCCCCATATGCAAAATTTATTCACTAAACACGTGGCTGCTAATCCTCTTTGCCCACGATGCAAGCAATACTCTGAGGATACTCTACACATCGTCTATAAGTGTGAATATGCTAATAAAGTTTGGAATGTTTTGGGTATTCAATGGCCACATTGTACTATCAACTATGATTTCAATGAATGGCTCGGTTGGGTTTTCAACCATTTTCCTCTAGACAAACAGATTGAGGTTGCTATCGTTGTTTGGTCATTATGGTATGCAAGGAATAAATTAATACACGAGGGCATTTTACAAAGGGTTTGTGATTTTGTTACCTTTGCAAGGAGCTATATTGAAGAATTGAATGTCCTCAACAACAACCTGCAGCACCATAATATCCGAAGTAGTGTGGTTTGGTCTGCCGCTCTGGATCCTCTAATTAAAGTCAACGTTGATGCTAATTTCTCTGCAAATGAAAACAAATCATGGTCCAGAATTGTGATTTGAGATGCTGAGGGTTTTATTATCGGAAGTGCTTACCGGATTAATTTCGATGTCTCCTCCCCCGTTGAAGCCGAAGCGTTAGCAGCTCTCTAAGGTCTGTTTTTTTTTTCCAAGGATTTGGGTTTTTAAGATATTATTCTTGAAGGAGATTCAAAAGCAATAATCTCTAAGCTTAACTCACCTTCTGAGGATCTCTCAGTTGTTAAGCCTCTAATTCACGACTTGAAGACAATAGCCCGCTCCTTCTGATCTTGTCGATTTGTCTTCACCGGGAGAAATGGAAATCGCACGGCGCATGCGATGGCAGTAATGGGTAGGAGTGCCGTTAAAGATGGTTTCTGGGTTGATGATGCCCCTACAAACGTTATTCAAGCAGCAGCGATGGACCGTCGTTGGGTCGATCCTCTTTAGCCCCCTCTTTTATTTTTTCGATTTAGGGCTTTCGACTCTGGTGCTATGCCCTTCCCCTCTCCTGGATTGCTTCTTCATCGTTCCTCATGCTGCTTGTCCAGAGAGTTTTCGATCTTCTGAGCTCTATGTTGCTTTCTTTTTTTGTAATAGTTCGGTGGCTTTCCCTGTTTTTGAGCTTCCCTTCCATGTTTTTTCCTATTTGCTTTTTGCTTGTTTCTTCACTTTGTAGTTTTTACTTTACTCTTCAATAAATGCTCGGATGATTTTTATTAAAAAAAAAACATTTACTTTAGAGTTAAATGGACCATACAATTTTAAATATTTCAATTTTTAAATATTTAAATTAATCTTTAAACTTTTAAATATTTTAATTTTATTATTAAATTATAATTTAATTAGTCATTAAACTTTTAAATATTTCAATTTTATTATTAAATTATAATTTCAATTATAAATTGGTCTCTAAAGTTTTGAACATTCCAAATTCATCCCCAAACTATAACTTTCATTCTAAATTGATCACAAAACTTTTGAACTTTTCAATTTCATCCCTAAACTATCGGTGTGTACTAATCACATCCACTGTTAATAAAACCGTTAAAAAATTATTAATTGCCATATAAACACTTATGTGAATTATGTAATAATATGTTATGACACATAAATGATGATTGATGTTGTATCACCTCATATTATTACACAATATACATCAATGTTTATATGTCCGTTAAATTTTTTTAACAGTTTTGTTAACTAGTGATGTTAATAACATATATCGATAGTTTAGGGATGAAATTTGAAAATTCAATAGTTTAGGGACTAATTTAGAATGATGGTCATAGTTTGGGGATGAAATTAAAAAGTTCAAAAGTTTAGGACCAACTTAAAATAAGAGTTATAGTTTAGGGATGAAATTTAAATATTCAAAAGTTTAAAGATTAATTTATAATGAAGATTATAATTTAGACGTATGGTACAATTAACTCTTTACTTTATAATGTTTTTTAGCATCTTTTTCAACTTTTGCCTTTTAAATGCATATATCAAAGAAAAAAATTGCCAATCGTTTCAGAACCCTAGCAGCCGCCTCCTGTTTTCTCTAGCTTCAACAACTTTTCTTTTCTTTTTTTTTAATTTTTTTAGTTGTCGAAGGTACTAGTCTTATTGCTAATTGTTGATTGTCAGTAATTTTTTTTGTTATTTATTTTATTGTTTTATATTCAATACCTCTATTCTTGTGACACGTTTTCTCTACTTTTTGGTACGTATCCTCTCTTTTTAACATATTTTTCTTCTCTAAATCGGTCATTTGGCTGTTTCTTTTTTCATTTTTTTTTCTATCAGGGTTAGATTTGACATCACCACAACTGATCAAGATGGTACTCTTTTGATTATCATGTTGATCTCCTAGTCATCGCTCTTGTTCGTGATTGAGTTGTGTCAATGATCGTGTTGACATCATACCTTATTATTGTAATATGCATTTTTAATGTTTTTTGTTAATTTTTACCTTTCATCGTCGAGCTTTGGTGATGATTGTATCTATTTTGTTTCGTGCTTTTAAGAATATGTTCGGATTAAATTTATTTACTAAAATTAAAAACTCTTATTGTATTTTTAAATTTTTCTATTTTAATAAAACTAATGTACTCATATTCACAAAAATGCCAAGTGAATATAATCAATTTCTAGTTATAAGTTAATATTTTTTATGCTAACGTTTTTAAACTAAAAGTCATATAATATAATAAATGTTGGAATCATATTTGTATTAGTTAAATTCTTTGAAAAGTAAGAACTTCCCATCGTACCAAACATGAGTAGATATTACATTTCTATATCGAGATTTGAACTCATACAAGATAGCTCAATATGAGCATCCTTAACTATTAGGCCAATTAGTAAATCTCTAAAACGAAAATTCCTAAAGATGGATGATTTAATTATTTATTTTTAATTAATTTCACCATATATCCATAAATTATGACATTTATTCTAAATTAGTCCCTAAACTTTTAAATAATCTAATTCCATCCCTAAACTATGATTCTTTTTCTAAATTGGTCCCCAAACTATGCCCTCGTTCTAAATTGGTCCTCAAAACTTTTTAAATGTTCCAATTTTATCCTCAAAATACCATTTATACCACATCATACTATTACAAAATACACATAAGTGTTCATGAAAATTAACATTTTTATGATAGTCATAAGATATGATTAGTACATACTGATAATTTGGAGATGAAATTAGAGCGTTCAAAAATTTTGAGGACCAATTTAGAATGAGAATCATAGTTTGAGGTTGAATCTGGAATGTTCTAAAGTGTGAGGACTAATTTAAAATAAAGATTATAGTTTGAGGATGAAATTAAAATATTTAAAAGCTTAGGAACTAATTTAAAATACGGGTCATAGTTTCGAGAACGTGTTGTGTAATTAACTCTTTATTTTTTTAAGCACATAGAATTAGAATAAAATAAATTTGATAGAATAGAATAAAGTCAGAGGGGTCAAAGTGATATAATGCAAAAGAAGAATAGAGTTCTTTTTTAAGCATATCTAAAATAAAATGTAGACTATATGAAAAATATAATTAATGGCAGACAGTAAATTTGCCAGAGGGGTTTTGGCCCCAAAATTTTGGAATATTACTACTTAGCTCTTCAAATTTTTTAAATATTGTTAATAAGTTATCTCCTAAAAAATTTAAAAGTCTTCATTATGTTTTGTATATTTTTTTAATTTTAGTTTAGACCTCTATTTTCCTAAAAGAATTAAATAAACCTCTAAATTGGTTTTCTAAGATCTATCGCTATGAAGTAATAGAATAAATGAAAAAGAACTCATATAAAGTAAACAATGAATTCATTTTAGTCCATCTAAAATAAAATAGAAAATCAAATGAAAAATGTTAATGATTCTTTCGTTTTTACGTTGTATGCTATATATGCGTACTTGTTGCTTTCTTCATACGATGATCGTTTAGATTCGTAGATCTTATTTTCAAACTCTAAAAATTTTGATGTTTGAAAACTTATGATGATTTCCCTTTTCTTTGTTTTTCTTATTTAAAATTGAAGCTTTTAACGTTGTTTCACTTAATCTCTTTTCACTTTTTTTTGATTTATTGGTTGTTGGGCTTAGATACTGGAGAGGGAAAATTCAAGATTTCGGGATTACAATGGTGGAAAGTTTGTCAGATTAAAATTATAGGAATTTGGCAGTGAAAAGTTTGTGGTGGTAGTGATGTTTGAATTTGTGAGGGTGAAGGTGGTAAAATAAATAAATGAAGGGATGTGTGATGGTTTTGATAGTGGAACGAATATAGGTAATTTTATTCGTCGGAAGGTGACCATAGGTACAACTTTTTAGAGAATTGGGTGCACCCAGAGTTAGCCGGAGAAGGAGATGGTGGACATTGAAACAAAGCAATGAACCTTCATGACGGAGATGTCGCTGGAGCGGTTAGCCACCATCAACACTCTTATATAAATCTCCTCAATTAGAGGAAGTAATTCATGGTTAATAACTTCATTTATGTTGCTAAGTTCACGTATAGTGCGTGAACATTATAATAAATTGTCTTTGGTTGCAGAATTACAGACATGGGGCTATGGTTTCAGTTCAGACCTTAGTGGCATTCAATCAAATTGAGTCAAAAAAATTTCAAGTTATTCGAGTTGATACGTCCTATTTTATCATTTAAACTTTATTTGAAATTTTTTGAGTCGAGTTTCGAGTTTCTGTATAAATTTAATTATAATTACTTATAATATTATAGTTCGAATTGATTCTAAATTAAACGACTTTCTTCACATTTTTTCACGTGTAAATAAGATTTTTCATGTAATTTAATAAATCAAATGTCATCAAAAAATTATATATTATATTTATAATGATATTTTTTATAGGTAAAGTATATTATTTTATTAAACTACATGTCTCGTTAAAAACTGTCTTCTTCTCCAAGTCATTAACTTTACAAGGAGAAGAACTTTGTAAACTTTGAATCCCTTGTGATTCACTCATCTACAATATCAAATATAATACTTAACATTAGAATTATGAAGTTATAAAACAATGCATACTTTTCAATTTGCATGTTAATTGAAATACTCATAGAATATGCAAATAGAACAATCATGTGACCAATTCCATATGGTCAAATTACAGCCAAGACATGCTATTTTTAGAAAAGAAAAATACAAATTGCAGTGACTAAACTAGACTTGTTGTTTTCTATTTTTATTTTTCATTTGAAAATTGAAATACAACCGTTACTCATTGTTTTAAAACACAAATTATAGCCCTAAATATAAATTCTCACATATATATATAACATGTCTCCTTAGAAGAAGAAAAAAACACAATTACAATTACAATTGCTATTGCCATATTTTATTTAGTAAACTTTAGAAATAAAACAACCATCATACTACTATGATTTCGACATTTAAAATAAGAACTTTAATTTAAACTAAAATTAAAATTTTCAGTTTGAATCACTCCTTTGAAAATATTAGAATCACTAATATTTCACTCTTCAACCATATAATCTTACATGAAAGCAAGGCTGGCCTTAGAGCTACACAACTCCCCAATTACAACGAATAAAACCTAACTCGAAGAGCTTTCTTCAAGGAGAAGCAAACAATAAATTTTCTTCAACCTAGAAATTTTACTAAATTAACAACGTTTACTATAACAATTTAAAAATCACTCGATTTACACTAATTCATTTTTTTAGCAACCAACCTGAAGTTAATCAATATCACCCCACGTATTAACTTAGAAATTGGGAAACTTTTCTAAATCAATTACGAATAAAAAGAAACTTAAAAATTAATCTTAAAAATCAGGGAGGATAAAGTAGACATGCTTAGATTCTAGAATGAACCTGGAGAAGTAAATCACAAACTCGAAATATCAAAGAAAACAAAAATGCTTTACCCCGAACTGGAAGAGCTTTCTTCAAGGATCGTATGACGTCTTCGTTATAAATCTGAAGCTTGAATGCAACAGCAACAGCAACAGCAACAGCAACAGCAACAAGCAAATCTATTTGAAATTTAGGTTTAGAAATTACGAATTTAGGTTAAGGAATTATTATTTGACGGGATGTAGAACTGAATAAGGAAAGGGGAAAAAATCACGTGACTCAAGTCTCAAAACCCACCCCACTTCTCTGGAAATAAAACGCACAGCATAATTAAAGCCAAATAGTCAAAACGGTATCGTTTTAAATTTCGTTTTTCGGTTATTCAAATTTCCAAAAATCAAACTCGAAATTCATCTGAGTTATTCGAGTTGACTAGAATAATCCGAAATTCAAAAAAAATTAATTTTTTCGAGTTTTGCCCACCCTGATTATAAGATTTGGTCTTCTTTACATTTCTTTCTCTTGTGATTCATTTCCTTCAATAAATACATTACTGGTTTAACGATATAGACCATCAACCAACACTATCCCGTGCATAATTTATATTTGGTATCATGTATGGTCTTTAAATATTTGATAATAAAAGATTAAAAGGTTAAAGAACAATGAACCAAATATAGGAGGTAAAGATGTAAACTTCTTGGTCTCGAACAAAAATCAAGTTTCCATAAACTAGAAAATCGATAAATTACTCATCGTCATCAATGACTTTGGTGCCCAAACCTTTCAGTCCTTCAGCCGGGATTTCGGCAACCGTTTCCAGAGAGTAGAGTTCTTCCTTTGCATCCTCATCATCATTTCTTTTACGAGCAATGCGAACCCGAACCCTTCTTGGGACACCTCTGCTCCATAACTGCTTGTTCAGCTTCACATCAACTCTTACGTCCTTTGTCCCCATGGCTTTTTCTGCAAATTTCCTGATCTCCTTTATTGCCTTGGGAGCCTTCTTCTTGAATGTGCTATTTCAAACATTACCAAGAAAGATAAATAGTTTGCTCAAACTTTTTCCAGTCACCATTAATTCAATCACAGAAGCATATTTCAATCGCTCTATAAAGCTACTGCATATTGTCACGTCCGTAAATTCACACAAACTAGGACGTGCGGCCTTGGGTGCTTGCTGGGCGGATTAGCAACCAAGTAAGCCTAACTGATCGAAGCTAGAATGCTTGGATCGTTGCGGAAACGAAAAGAACAAAGAAAGGAAATGGCTAGCAAAGAAGACCGAGGGAAATGAGTGAATGCTCAATGTATTACTCAAATCAGAAGTGATGAAATGAGGGGGGGTGAGCCTCTATTTATACTTGAAGCCCCTACATCCAACGGCTAAGATGAAAGTAAATCAACGGACAAGATTAAAGCTATACAATAATATCCCTTGATCCTAGCTATTTGGATCAAACTTGCCAAAGATAAGGGATTACAACAGATATGGAAATATTCAAGGTGATAAGGCTAGTTGACTTGTGATACTTGCCATATCTGATGGCTCTTCAACCCCAAGTGATGGGCTAGCTCGGATTGGTGCTGACAAGCCCAAAATAGCGTGAAGGGCCTCCTCAGCTGCTTGGCGTGCACTGGGCTCAGACCCTAGGGTGCGGGCCGTGACAATCTCCCCCACTGGTTCTGGCGACGCCCTCGTCGCTGACTGGTATGGTAGTGCTCCACTTGGTTCTTGAATTGCCAAAGGGCCTCGGCTGGTTCCCAACTTCCTTCGCTGTCGGGAAGTCCCTTCCACTGAACAAAGTACTCGTGCCTTGGCCGGTAGTTTTGCCGTCGAATTACTCTTTCTGCTTGGATCTCTCGAACCTCATTCTCATAGGAGACCTTCACTCCGACTGACGCTCGGTGTGACTTGCCTCGATCTGGATCTAACTCATCTCGATGGTAGGGCTTGAGTTGACTGACATGGAACACTGGATGAGTTCGGATGGTCGATGGCAACTCCAATCTGTAGGCCATGGTGCCTACTCGCTTCACAACTTCGAATGGACCCTCGTATCTCCGCACAAGACCCATGTGCATGTTCTTGTCGCGGAAGATCCCGGTGATTTTGGCAAGGACTTGATCACCAACTTGGAAGTTCACGTCCCTACGCTTTCGATCTGCCCACTTCTTGGTCCGCTTCCCTGCCTTGTATAAACAAGCTCGGGCTAAGTCGTGATTCTCTTGCCATTCCTTGGCAAACTTGTGTGCTGCTGGATTAGGCCCCTCATACTTGGTAGCAACCGCGTTGGGTGTAAGCGGTTGTTGCCCCATCACGATCTCAAACGGACTTTGGTTTGTCGCCTTGCTCCGTTGCAAGTTGTAGGAAAATTGGGCCACATCTAACAGCTTTGGCCGGTCGCGTTGTGTGGCACTCACATAGTGCCTCAAATAGATCTTCAACAAAGCATTCACTCGCTCGGTTTTCCCGTCGGTCTGTGGGTGGAAACTAGTTGAGAAGTTCAAACTTGATCCCAAGAGCTTGAACAACTCGGTCCAAAACTTCCCTGTGAACCGCGAGTCTCGGTCACTGATGATTGTCTTTGGCACTCCCCAAAGCTTTACCACATGCTTGAGGAAAAGACGGGCTGCCTCATCTGCTGGGCATGCCTTAGACGCTGGAATAAACGTCTCATACTTCGAAAATCTGTCAACAACAACCATAATAGTAGACAGGCCATCAGTGCTAGGCAAACCGACAATAAAATCCATGGAAAGGCTCTCCTATGGTCGCTCAGGAATGGTCAATGGATGCAACAATCCCGCTGGTTTCTTCATCTCCACCTTGTCATGTTGGCACACAAGACAAGTCCTCACATAGGCTTCAACGTCCTCGCCCATGTGTGGCCAGTAGTAGTGCTCGCTGATTAGTGCCATGGTCCGATTCATCCCTGGATGTCCGACCCACTTGGAGTCATGACACTCCTTCATGAGCTCCTTGCGCAATTCTCCAAATTGAGGCACGTAGAGGCGGTGTCTTTTGGAATAGAGCAAGTCCCCCTCGAGCCAAAACCTTCTGGTTTTCCCTTCTTTGGCATACTCGATCAACGTTTTGGCCGTTGGGTCATGTGACAACCCCTCATTGATGCGCTCCAACAACTGTCCCTTCGGCAAGCTAACAATATCCATGTTGTACCTTCGGCTTAAGGCATCGGCAACGGAATCCACTCTCCCGGGTTTGTATTCCAAGGCAAAATCGAACTCTGTAAGGAATTTCTGCCAACGAGCCTGCTTAGGAGACAATTTCTTTTAGGTCAGAAAATAACTATTGGCAATATTATCAGTGAATACCACAAACCTCGACCCAAGAATGTGGTGACGCCAAGTACGCAAGCAATGCACTACTGTTGTTATCTCCTTATCATGGACCGTGTATCTTCTCTCGGTCTCATTGAGCTTCCGGCTCTCATATGCAACCGAATATCCCTCTTGCATCAGGACCCCACCAATGGCAACGTCATATGCATCGGTGTAAATCTCGAAAGGCTTGGTGTGATCCGGCAACACCAACACTGGCTCACTCGCCATGGCCTTCTTTAGTCCCTCAAAGGCTTCTTGGCACTCGGTGCTCCAGTCTCACCCATTGTCCTTCTTCAATAGCTCGGTCAATGGTGTGGCGATCTTGGAGTAACCCTTGACGAACTTTTGGTAGTAGTTGGCTAGCCCCAGGAAGGATCTCAACTCTGTCACCTTGGTTGGCGGCTCCCAATCTGAGATGGCTTGAATTTTGGCCCCATCCATCCGGATCTTGCCACCTCCAACTATGTGGCCTAGAAAAGGGACATCCATCTGAGCAAACAAGCACTTCTCCTCTTTGACATAGAGCTTGTTTTCCCGCAAGACCTCGAACACCTGTCTCAAATGTTCCACATGCTCCCCAAGGCTCTTGCTATAGATGACAATATCATCAAGGTAAACTACAACGAATTGATCAAGGAAAGGCTGTAGTACCTTATTCATCAGGGTGCAGAAGGTGGCGGGAGCATTCGTGAGGCCAAATGGCATCACAAGAAATTCATACGAACCGTAGCGTGTCACACAAGCTGTTTTCGGCTCGTCTCCTTTTGCAATCCTCACTTGCCAATATTCGGACTGCAAATCCAACTTGGTGAACCACCTTGCACCACCAAGTTGATCGAACAAGTCTGCTATGAGCGGGATCGGGTACTTGTTCTTCACAGTGAGCTTGTTCAAAGCCCGATAGTCGATGCACATTTGAATAGTCCCATCATGTTTCTTCTGAAAGAGCACCGGAGCACCATAGGGTGCCTTTGATGGTCGGATATAGCCTGCATCGAGGAGTTCCTTCAATTGTCTGCGTAACTCCTCTAGTTCTGGCGGAGCCATTCAGTAAGGGGCTCTAGCGGGTGGCTCCGCGTTCGGCACAAGTTCAATCTTGTGGTCGACCTCTCTTTTCGGTGGAAGATCCTTAGGCAACTCGGTAGGTATCACGTCACAGAATTCTGCCAAAACTTGTCCCACTTCTGCTGGAACATCCTCGGTCATGGTGGCCTCATTGATCACCAACGTTGCTAGGTAGGTTGGCTCCTCCTTGCGAACTCCCTTGCTGAATTGGATGGCTGAAATCATCTTGGCCCCAACTCCAGCTACTCGGTTTACTGGAACAAGGCATTGGCCTCTCGAATCAAGTATGCACAAGCAATCGGCAAATGGAATGGGAAACACATTAATCTTGTCAAGGAAACTAAGCCCAATGACAAAGTCAAAATCATCAAGTGGGATTACCTTGATGTTTTCCTTACCAGACCAGCCCCCAATCTTGAGTTTGACTCCTTTTGCTACTCCTGCAATCGGAGCCTCCTTGGTATTCACGGTCTTGATAAACCCACATGCCTTCTCAACACGAAAGTGAAGTTTCTTTGCGGCCTGTTCGGACATAAACAACTCTGAGGCACCGGTGTCCACTAGCGCACTCAACTTCTGGCCAGCAATGGTGATGTCAACGAACATCAGCCCCTTCTTCTTGGATCCCTTCTTGACCTCCATGCAACTGAGGATGGAGCCAAGCTTGAGGGTCTCCTCTTGATCTTCCTTTTCTTGGATGGCAGCAACTTTCTGTCTTTGTGGGCAATTACTTTTGTAATGTGGTCCTCCACACTCAAAACATTTGAGATTCCCGTCTCCTCTCTTATTTCGGTTCCATGGTTGGTTGGCTGTATAATTGACGTTGGATTGCCTATTGGAGTTGTTCTTTGGTTTGTCTCCCCCACCATTGCCTCAATTACCACGTAACTTTGGCTTTGGTTTGGTTGACTCATTTCTGTTGGCACTATGCTCCTTCAATGATTATGCAATCGCCATGGCTTTGGAGAGTTCCTTCACGTCTCTCCGTTCTAGCTCGGTGTTCGCCCATGGCTTTAGTCCATCCATGAACTGGAAAAGAGCATCCTTCTCGGATAAGTCTGGGATCTGAAGTTGAAGCTCGTTGAACTCTCGAATATAGTCTCGAAGGGTCCCGACATGCTTAAGAGCTCTAAGCTTCGATCTTGCCTACTTCTCGGCATTGCTCGGGTAAAACTGCTCCTTTAATTCTGCTTGGAACTCAGCCCACATTCCAACAGCAGTGCCTCCACGTTGCTCATTCGAGCACCTACGCCGCCACCACAACAGAGCGGCATCAAACAAATAAATTGAAGCAGTTGTTACCTTTTCGGTATCCCCCCACGATACTCATTGCCTTGAAATATTGCTCAAGTCCCCACATGAAGTTCTCCACTTCTTGAGCAGATCTGGTCCCCTTGAACGGCTTGGGCTTCGGGGCGTCGATCCTGGGCTTGGGCACAGTTGCTTCGGCCATCATGCCATTCAACATGGAAGTCTTGTAGAGAAGTAGCTCGGCACTGAGCTTCTTCACTTCTTTCATCATCTCCTCCTTCACAGCTTCAACGGCAGCTTTGATGGAGAGATCTTGGTCGTTCAACGACTCATACAGGTTCTCGAGATTCTCGTTAACCTCCTTCATGATGTCTTCCTTCATGGAATCCATCTTCTCGAAGCGCTCATCGGCTTCCTCCTGGGTCCCTTGAAGCTCGACAATCGACTCTTCAAGCCTGACGACCCTCTTGTCCAAGGCAGCAATGATGTCCCTCAAACTTTCTCGCTTCTTCCCGGTAGCTGCAGCACGAGTCTCACGGTCAGTTGCTGGGACCTCACTGGCGTTCTGTGGTGCCATCTCTCTCGACGACATTGGCTTTGATACCAACTGTCACGTCCGCAAATTCACACAAACTAGGACGTGCGGCCTTGGGTGCTTGCTGGGCGGATTAGCAACCAAGTAAGCCTAATTGATCGAAGCTAGAATGCTTGGATCGTTGCGGAAACGAAAAGAACAAAGAAAGGAAATGGCTAGCAAAGAAGACCGAGGGAAATGAGTGAATGCTCAATGTATTACTCAAATCAGAAGTGATGAAATGAGGTGGGGGTGGGCCTCTATTAATACTTGAAGCCCCCTACATCCAACGACTAAGATGAAAGTAAATCAACGGACAAGATTAAAGCTATACAATAATATCCCTTGATCCTAGCTATTTGGATCAAACTTGCCAAAGATAAGGGATTACAACAGATATGGAAATATTCAAGGTTATAAGGCTAGTTGACTTGTGATACTTGCCATATCTGATGGCTCTTCAACCCCAAGTGATGGGCTAGCTCGGATTGGTGCTGACAAGCCCAAAATAGCGTGGAGGGCCTCCTCAGCTGCTTGGCGTGCACTGGGCTCGGACCCTAGGGTGCGGGCCGTGACAATATGTTACTCCTACTTGGGTGCGAGAAGTGAAAACTAAATTCAATCATTCAATGACAGAAGCATATTATGACCGCGGAGTGTGTGTATTTGGTGACCATTCAATCATTCAAAGATTGGGTCCGAAATTATTATGTATTAAATATTATATATATATATTTGGTCACTAAATTTTTAGAAGTTATAAAACAATCATTAAAATTTTCGATATGTTATAAAATGATCATTAGATTTATTGAATTGTTACAAAATTATCATTAACTTTTCAAAATTTATCAATAATTTATAATGTGCAATGACCATTTTGTAATGGTTTGATAAGTTTAATGATTGTTTTGTAACTTTTGAAAGTTTAGTGACTAAAAAATCATTTTAGCATAGTTTATTGACTATTTGTGTACTTTATCCAAAACTTATAATAAATTTCGGTTAATTCAAAAACCAACCGAATTAACCAAACTTTGTTTGGTTCGATTAACTGTTAAAACCTAAAAAAATCAATTAAAGAACACCCCTAAATTGGTCCAGCGGAGGACTCTAAATTTCTTAAATAAAGTTACCAAACTAGTTTGGAAGGATCTTCCTCGTAATGAATTCTGCAATAACTAATTTAATTAGTCGATCAATAAATCACATATCAATGTTATATAAAAAAATATAATCAATATTTTATTTTAAAATTTATCTGAATAATATTGCACTATAAATAAATTCAGTATAATCGTTGAGTATGTATAAAAACACAGATGTCTTATAATCTATACAATATAAATCACTAAAATATCAAAATTTATGATAATATAAACTACCAAGGGAAAATTCAAAGAACACAATATGCTGCTGAATCCCTTCAAACTGGAAATCAATATCAATAATGGTGGAAGTGAACCCTATTTCTTCACATTTCATCAATCAATTATTTGACTTGCTGGAAGCTTCTATGTTCAGCAGAAAATGGAGATTGAATAAACACAGTTTTTCCCCTAAGATTGTTGCTTCGAGTATCTCCGCAAACTGAGAAACCAGCAATGGCTACTAAAATCTGCCAATATAAACAATGAGTTTGTTTGATTCCGTGCAAAAAGCAAAGAAAATTAACAAGAATCCAAATTGTTCGATTCGATCGCCTTTAAAAATTCAACAGATTTGGAGTTCGAATCCGATATTAAAAATTCAAAGCAAAAACGGCAAGTGACTAACCTTCATATCTATCCCTTGAAGGGTCCATTGTGAAAGTGACTTTATCCTCTTGAACCAAGATGTTCGGGGCATTAGAATCACAACTGTGTGCTGATTTCTGCGCGGCATTATCCTCTGTAACGCCAATTGCATTGTTAATGGCGACAGCGATTTTCTTACCTTTGAACGCCCTTCATCTAGAATCTGCTCACACAAATGATCAAAGTAAGTAAATCATTAGCGTTTTTACTCATGTAAATAAGATAACTTGCAATAGAACATATTTTCTGTCAACGGTAAACTTTGATGTTTAACTCAGTTGGTTCATATAACCCTCCGTAAATACCTTGAAAGAGGTTCCGATATCACTGGAATAAATCCGTGATTGATAACTGCAGAGAATCTGTTTTAGCCAGTAATAGTTCTCCTGCAAAGTGTAAGACCAAGTTAGTAAGTAGTTCATATACCACTGAGATGAAGATAACTTGTTTTACTGGTAAGATTAAAGATGGAGGTTTAAGACTCTTTGCTTAAAATGGTTGTGAAATGTAATAAACATTGAATGCATAAAGTGGAAGAAATTTAACCTGCAATCCATTGTCATGGGCTCTCTGTTCGATTTCGAGTATGGTTTCAACGTCTTGATCTGACGGCCCTTCCTCTCGAAGACCTAGTATTTCATTCAAAGCCAGATCAACCTATTAAGAAATATTGCAGGTTAAATGTGGATGTCAGATGCGAGTATGAGTTCTGTATAAATATATTCAACTTATCTAAGTTTTTCTATGTAATTAGAGGGTCTTTATAAAACCATTTCCCTGTACCCATTTTTGAAAAAGTTTCCTGGTGGGAATTGGATATGGATACTTTAGCAAAAATGAAGAGTCGTGATCAATATAGGTTAAGATACTTACCAGTTTCAAGGAGATTTTTGGATCGCAGGAAAAATCAATTCGAATGTCACCGCAAATATCTCCAGTTAGACATGGTAGATCACCATCAATGGATTCTGTAACACTTGCAGAGTAGATCTGGGAACGCAGAGAACAAAATTGTTCATAAAAATATTAGGCTGAAGAATAAGACAAATGATACTCTCAAACACGAACACACTCGGGTTTGTATCCAACAAGAGCATGGCCGGATTTTTTTTTCAAGTTTTTCGATGTATTTAAGGATCTTAGATAGAGTTCATATTCAGATACCAATGTGTCGAACACATGTTAGACAGATATTTAATGAAAAAAGAAAAGTTTGCAGAATAGTTGCACGGTACACCATACCTGGCCATGTTTGAATCGTAGAAGCTGAAGTAATTTTGTTTCTAGCAGTTTGGTAAGGAACCCAGTATAATGAATCTCTTCTTCCTACAATTTCATTGTTCCTGCAGAAAGATATTGTAAAAGTCAATAACAGAACCGGGTTTCCATTAATGGACTTCTAATAGAACAATTGGAAGAATAACAAACCATAGTTCCATTCTTCAGCTCTTACAGGAAAGCAAATCCGGACCATACATTGAGCTTCGATCATGGGACTGTATACGACTTCTCTACAAGCACATCACATATCAGAAGAACACAGTGTGAGCTCCATGAAACTATTATCATCAGACATGAACCTCCTATGTTACTCAGACTCAGGTGTGAATATCGAATATGAATATTTATTCCATACACGCATGTTTTTCTATGTATTTAGAGGCTTCTTGGAGACCAATGTCCGAGTACATGTCAAACATGATACTTTAACTAAAATGAACAGTCGAAAGTTGAAACCACGGTGAACTTATATAGTTGTGGATTTAGGATATTTATATGGAAGGCCCTTGATGTAGTCAGAGTTAAAATGGAGAATAGGTAGAGGAGGCTTTTCTATTCCACCCTGCATGCAAAAATCAACAACTCATAACATGATAACAACAATTGTATGAATTCCAAGAATGGGAAGCATGAAAAAAGAATCTTCAACTTACCAAATACTTCAGTATTAAAGGAACTGCAACTGTGGGGTCGGTTTTCCCGATGATTACGACAGTAAAAGTCGATGGATCCTTAAAGCAAGTATTGAAATATTCACATGCTTTTAGTGGATTGACTTCCTGAAGATCATTTATTCCAAAATTCTGCAAACCAAAAGTAAATCTTGAGTTCCATGTATAGTTCGATTCTTTTCCATGTATTTGAAGGTCATTGGAGGGCTATATTCTTGTATCCATATCAAATACCGATACTTCTAGAAAAATAAAGTCAGAGTAACATAGCTACTAATCATTCATACCCGGAAAAAATAAGAGTTCCCATGGTTGATCTCCCTTGCTCGGTTAGAAAATGAAGTGTAGGGATCCCTTTCCAAAGCAAGAATTGCTTTCTCTTTCACTTTCATCACTCTTTTAATGACTTCATCATCTGGTGTTACTTTTGTAGTAAAAAGTTGGTAAACAAGCTGCCAGAAGGAATAATCAGAAACTAATGAGTGCTTCGTTTTGGAATTTGGTTGCTGATGTAATAAATAAGATAATGAAAATGAAGAGTCGGAGTACCTTAGGTAATTATTGATTGAATAATAGTTTAAAATAAAAGAAAGAACAAAAAAGCAACAAGTTCAGTGTTAACAGAGTAATAAAGCAAACCTGAAAGGCAGTTTCCAAGTAAAAGGGTGAACAATCACCATAAAATGTTCTCGTGTATTTGCCGATATCTATATCCACATCAACTCTCTTACCGGCCAGCATATCCATTAGCACAGATTGTCTATGACCAAACATTCCAATTTCCTCTGCAATTGTTGATCCCATTGAAGAAGAGAAATACTTGCTTTCTGGGAGTTCAGATAAACCGCCATAGGAGAAACCGGCGAAAAGAACCTATTGAAACAACACTGTAAGATTTATTTGTAGGATAATACGGCTTGTATATTATGTAAAAGACTTGTAAGTTATGTAAAAGACTAAGAGTTATCTGTTAGTAGGATAAAGACTAAGAGTTATCTGTTAGTAGATAAGAAGTCTTCTATTATTAGGATTTGTAGTTAAAGATAAATTCTTAAGGACTCTATAAAAGAGTTCTATGTTGTAACCTATTCGATATTGAGTAACAGAACACTCTCTCTTCTGTTTTCACTACTTTCTACATGATATCAGCTTGGGTTTCGATCTTCTAAATAAAACCCTAGTCGATGGCCACCTCTTCTTCTTATAATTCCTCTACTGAAATCACTTCTTCACCAGAAATTATTTATGGTTTTGATGATCTCAATGAAACTTCCAGCCTTGGTATTACTTGTCATAGATTGAATGGAAATAATTATTTGGAATGGTCTCAATCTGTCAAGATTTTTATCTCAGGGCGAGGCAAATTGGGCTATTTCACAGGGGAGGTTGACAGGCCTGCGGCTACTGTTGCTGGTTATGCCAAATGGATGCAGGAAAATAGCCGTGTGATGTCTTGGTTGCTCAATTCTATGGCTCCTAGTGTAGGTAGGAATTTTCTCCTTTACCAAACAGCGGCTGAAATCTGGAGGGCTGTCCAAGAAACCTATTCCAGTACAGATAATATATCGGAGTTGTATGGGATTGAAGTTCAGGCTTCGGTTCTCAAACAAGAAGGAATGTCAGTCACCCTATACTGGCAGCAGATAGACCTTTATGAGCAGAATGAATGGGAGACACCAACAGATGTTGCCTTGTACAGAAAAATTACTGCACAACGCAGAATTTTCCAATTTCTTCATGGGTTGAATAAAGAGTTAGATGCAGTTCGTAGTAGGATTCTTGGCAGCTCCCCTCTTCCTTCGATTAGAGAAGTTTTTTCTACAGTTAAGAAGGAGGAGAGCAGGCACACTGTGATGCTTCCTGAATCTTCTTCCC
Organism: Hibiscus mutabilis; assembly: GCA_019671005.1. Taxonomy (NCBI): domain Eukaryota; kingdom Viridiplantae; phylum Streptophyta; class Magnoliopsida; order Malvales; family Malvaceae; genus Hibiscus; species Hibiscus mutabilis. Next base: position 20,564,749 of record CM033753.1, on the reverse strand, counting down.
ACGAAGGATCTGCTCTTCTCACTCAGACAACTTCTACTAAAAAAGGTAGGCCCTGGTGTGATCATTGCAAGAAACTAGGCCATTCCAAGGAGAAGTGCTGGAAGCTTCATGGCAAACTAGTCGATTGGAAGCCAAGGTCTTCTAGAGATGCACAGTCCCATTTAGCTTATGTCTTCAGTGTTACAAGTTTTACTAAGGAACAGATTGAAGATCTTCAGAAATTGTTTGGGAAATTTGCATGCCCTGGTGAGGCAAATCTGGCCATGAAAGAAACTGAAGGTACCTCCTTCCCTACAGCCCTTTTATCTGCACAACTTATTCCAACCTGGATCATCGACTCTGGGGCGTCTGACCATATGACTGGTAACAAGGAATTGTTCCTTAAATACACAACATCTTATTCTGGTAGATCTATTAAAACTGCTGATGGCTCTCTTTCTCAAATTCAGGGCTGTGGTTCTATTAGTATTAATGAAAATCTATTGCTCCATGATGTCTTATTTGTCCCCAACCTTGCCTGCAATCTTATATCTGTTAGCAAGCTTTCAACAGATTTAAAATGTTCCACAATTTTTAATGCTTATGGTTGTGTTTTGCAGGCAATGGACTTGAAGACAATGATTGGCAATGCTAGTTTGCACAATGGCCTCTATGTTCTTCATGGCACTCCACCCTCTTCTATCCCTCAATCTCCTTGTTCATTTACAGCTTTAGGACAAAGTGATGATGTTTTATTGTGGCATTTTAGGTTAGGTCATCCTAGTTTTCAATATCTTGCAAAATTGTACCCTTCCTTATTCATTAATAAAAAGCCAAGCTTATTTAAATGTCATATCTGCCCTCTTGCTAAACAAACCAAAGCATCCTACTTGCCATCTACTTATAAACCATCTCACCCTTTTTCTTTGATCCATAGTGATATTTGGGGCCCTTCTAGAGTGAAGAATGCTGATGGTTGTAAATGGTTTATTACTTTTATTGATGATCATAGTAGGACTACTTGGACTTATTTGATGAAAGAAAAGTATGAAACTGAAAGCATTTTTGAGAGATTTTACACCATGGTTCTTACCCAATTCCATACTAAAATCCAATTGTTTAAATCTGACAATGGCAGTGAATTTTTTGCTAGGTCTTTGGGTGATTCTTTTCGAAAAAAGGGAATATTTCAGATTAGTTCCTGTGTTGATACTCTACAACAGAATGGAGTGGCAGAGAGAAAAAACCGACACCTTCTTGAAGTCACTCGATCCCTTTTATTTACCAGTAATGTTCCTAAGTACTCGTGGGGAGAGGCTTTGTTAACTGCCACATATTTGATCAATCGCATACCCATTAAGGTTTTGAAATTTCAAACCCCTCAATCAATTTTCTTGGAAAAATATCCCCACTTTAAGCCTCTTTCTTGTACATTACCTCCTAAGATCTTTGGTTGTACAGTTTTTATTCATAATTCAGCTATTAATAGGTCCAAGTTAGATCCTAGATCTATAAAGTGTGTGCTAGTAGGGTATTCTTCACTTAAGAAGGGCTATAAATGTTATCACCCCCATTTCGAAATTTTTTTGTTACTATGGATCTTAACTTTTTTGAACAGGACCCTTATTTTACTAAGGTTGCAATTCAGGGGGAGACTTGGCGTGATTTTCAGCCTTCTTACCAACATCAGGTAACTTCTCCTAGTTTTTCTATACCTCCAGACTTTTCATTCACTCGCTCCACAAATTCATCCTTGTTGCCTACAACACCTTCAGATTTCTCACCTGTAACTTCTTTACCAATCCCTTCACAAACACCAGCAACTTCTCAAGATCCTTCCAAAGCACCTACTCCTCCCAAACAACTTTTGACCTATACAAGGAGAAAGAAAACTATACCCGAGGCCATCTTGCAATCTGACACTTGCCGAGAATTGGATTTGAGTCCAATTGCCAATATGGAAGATGAAGGAAATTTGATCAGTGAGTCTACTACTCCTAATCTGGATGATTTTCCTATTGCTATTAGAAAAGGAGTTAGACAGTGCACTAAACATCCTATCCAGAAATTTGTTGCTTACAGTTCTTTGATGCCATCTTTTAAAGCTTTTACAGCAAGTTTAGATGAAAAAGAAATTCTTACAACTGTTGATGAGGCACTAAAGCATCCTAAGTGGAGAAGGGCTGTTCAAGAAGAGATCAGTGCACTTGAGAAAAATGGTACCTGGACAATAATGGATCTTCCCCAAGGTAAAAAACCTGTCGGTTGTAAATGGGTTTTTTTCCTGTGAAATATAACTCTGATGGCAGTTTGCAGAGATATAAAGCAAGGCTCGTGGCTAAAGGGTATACATAGACCTATGGGATTGATTATACTGAAACTTTTGCTCCAGTGGCAAAACTCAACACTGTTCGAGTTTTGTTAAGTCTTGCTGTCAACAATGATTGGAACCTGCACCAACTTGATGTCAAGAATGCATTTCTTAATGGGAAGTAAGAGGAGGAAGTTTATACGAAGATCCCACCTGGTCTGAAATCAGTTGAAGGAAATCAGAAAATTTATAAGCTCAACAAGTCACTTTATGGTCTAAAGCAGACCCCTCGAGCTTGGTTTGACAGGTTTACTAGAGTTATTCTAAAGAATGGATACAGGCAGTCACTAGCTGATCATACACTCTTTATTAAGGTAACTTCGAAAAATAAAAGGGTTTCTTGATTGTTTATGTGGATGATATAATCTTGACAGGGGATGATTAAGAAGAAATTAGTTGCTTGAAGAATCTTCTGAATAGAGAGTTTGAAACAAAAGACTTAGGGAAGCTTAGATACTTTCTGGGCTTGAAGGTTGCAAGGTCAAGTAAGGGGTTGGTGATAAATCAGAGGAAGTATGTCCTTGATTTACTAAATGAAGCTGGAATGCTGGGGTGTAAACCAGCAGATACACCAATAGAAGCTGGCTTGAAATTTACTAATGAAACATGCTCTTTAGTTGACAAAGACAGGTTTCAGAGATTAGTGGGAAAATTGATCTATCTATCACTAACCAGGCCAGACATTGCTTTTCTAGTAAACGTGATAAGTCAGCATATGACCAATCCCAATGAAGAACACATGGCAACAGCAAACAAAATTCTTAGGTACTTAAAGAAGACTCCTGGACATGGTTTATTGTTTAAAAAGACACAGGACAAATCTGTGAAAGTATTCACTGACTCTAGCTGGGCTGGAGAACTCACTGAAAGGAGATCAACCAGTGGCTACTGCACTTTTGTTTGGAGAAATCTCGTGACCTGGAGAAGTAAGAAGCAATCAGTTGTCTCCAGAAGCAGTGCAGAAGCAGAATTCCGAGCTTTGGCACTAGGAATGTGCGAAGGAATTTGGTTACTTAAGTTACTGAGGGAGTTAAACACAGACCAAGAAAATAAGTTTGAGGTTTTGTGTGATAACCAATCAGCAATTCAAATTGCTAGGAATCCAGTTCAACATGATAGAACAAAACATGTTGAAATAGACAAACATTTTATTTCAGAAAAGATTAACAATGGGATAGCTTCTTTGTCATACATCCCTTCTTTGTCATACATCCCTACAGAAGGACAGCTAGCTGATGTACTTACAAAAGTCTTACCCAAATCAGTTTTTGATGAGTTCTTATCCAAGCTGGGACTATACAACGTATACTCTCCAGCTTGAGGGGGAGTGTAGGATAATACGGCTTGTATAATATGTAAAAAACTTGTAAGTTATGTAAAAGACTAAGAGTTATCTGTTAGTAGGATAAAGACTAAAAGTTATCTGTTAGTAGATAAGAAGTATTCTATTATTAGGATTCCTAGTTAAAGATAAATTCTTAAGTACTCTATAAAAGAGTTCTATGTTGTAACCTATTCGATATTGAGTAACAGAACACTCTCTCTTCTGTTTTCACTACTTTCTACATATATGCTTCACATGAACTAGTAATCAAATCAAGACTTAAAGTCCAAGCAGTTAAAGTTAAATGGCTTTTAGAAAGTACCATGGTGCAAATTAACTATAATTTGGATTCGAATTCGCTATTTTCTGACATGCAGTGAAATTTAAATTGTTTGCGTTTCTTGTTTCCGGATTCGGGTATGAGTGTGAGCGTCTTTAGAGGTATGTGCCAAATATGAGCATGCTTTATTTCTTCTTCTTAAGTTTTTTTTATATATTTGGAGGGTCATATCTTCATATCCATATCCTAATATGTCGGACAAGGGTACTTAAAACAAAATAAAGAATAGGTATGTGTTCGACATGGTTCGTTTAATTTTTCTAAGTTTCTTTTATGTATTCGGAGGGTATTATATTTTGACTCAAATTCTAATTAGTAATTAAGTTGAATTTTATTGTAATTCTAGTGGTTGAAAATTACTTGGCAATTAGGATTTACTTTAATGAGTAAATATCTATTTTAGGTAGAGATCTTATTGAATGAGGTTTCTTGGTGACCAAATATTTGGGTCTATAAATATAAACTAGGTTTAACTTTTTGAATTATGAGAGAATAAAAGAGAGGGGAATTACTCTGGAGAGATGTAACCACTTTTAGGTTCTCTACAACTATTGTGCCTACGTTGTAGGGATATTGGGAAAAGTGTTTTGGTTCCACCGGGTTATGGAATTTTTACACCGGGTTTTGGGATTACATGGGTTATCATATATTTGTACTCTTCGGGTTCTCTACGTTATTAGTGGATTGTTCGTTTCTCTCGTCCGTGGAGGTAAGCTATGCTAAACCACGTTAAATCTTGTATCTTGTGCATGTCTTGGTCTATGTGATTATCGCTTTGGTTATTTTGCCGCATACCAAATTCTTAACAAATGGTATCAGAGCTATGGTTCGAGCTGCGTGATCGTGGAGGAATTTTTGCTGCGAATTTTGTTGTGCGATGTTGGAGACATGCCAGAAGAGTATTGTTGCAACGAGCTTTCAGTTGCAAGGGGAGTAATTCTCAAAATTCAATGGTGCTTCAACAGATATGATACTACGTAAGAATTGGAGTTGTTGAAGACTTGGCGGCAGTGCTTCAATGGATATTTCGCTTACGTAAAAATTGAAGCTGTTGAAGACTTGAAGACCAATGCTCGAATAGAATTTGTGTCAAGGGGAGATTTGTTATATTTTGACTCAAATTCTAACTGGTAATTAAGTTGGGTTTTATTGTAATTCTAGTGGTTGAAAATTACATGGTAATTAGGATTTACTTTAATGAGTAAATATCTATTTTAGGTAGAGATCTTATTGAATAAAGTTTCTTGGTGACCAAGTATTTGGGTCTATAAATATAGACTAGGTTTAACCTTTTGAATGAGAGAATGAGAGAGAGGGGGAATTACTCTGGAGAGATGTAACCACTTTTAGGTCCTCTACAACTATTGTGTCTACGTTGTAGAGATGGATATTGTAGGGATGTTGGGAAGAGTGGTTTGGTTCCACCGAGTCATAGGATTTGTACACCGGGTTTTGGGATTACATGGGTTATCATATATTTCTACTCTTTGGGTTCTCTACGTTGATAGTGGATTGATTTCTCTCGTCCGTTGAGGTAGGCTATGCTGAACCACGTTAAATCTTGTCTCATGTGCATGTATTGGTATATGTGGTTATCACTTTGGTTATTTTGTCGCATACTAAATTTCTAACAGAGGGTTATATCTCCACACCCACATTTAAATATACTTTGGACACATGTACTTCAATCAAAATGAAGCACGGTATGTGTCTAACACAAGTATATTTAATGTTTTTTTTTAAGTTTGTCAATGGATTTGAAAGGTTTTGGCGGGTTAAAAGTTTACTTTCAATGGGTCAGGTACAAGTATTTCAAGCAAAACGAAAGTCTGAGCAATATAGTGTGTTTCTAACTACTGATACTGCCAGGCACAAAGAAACCGAGAAAGTATGTATACCTGGTCATTAAAGAAATCTGTACACTTATAGCAAACACGCATGCCATTTGATAGACTCAATTCACTAGCTCCAATATTCGCACGCTCATGCTGCTCAACAATGTTCCTGAAGTAAATAATCAGATTATAGACCTAATCTTAACTTAAATCTTGAAGAAGTTAACTGTTAATGCAGTAAATGGAATATGCAAACATGTCTAATTAAAGAATTTTAGAGATAACACAAAAAGCTCATTTAGAAAGGCACCGGCAACTCATTGAGCTAAATTTGATTAAAATATCATCCCATTCATTAATTTAGATTGTTCTACAACACTCCATGAAGTTTGAAACAGGGCCATAATCAGACAGTGGATTAGGCTAGCTAAAGCTTGAAGCACTTGGTGAAACTTAGAAGCTAAGTTACTCGGACTCGAGATGAAAGATGAGGGTATGTGTATGATACGAGTATACCAATTTATTTTTCATATATTCGAAGGATCATACCCCGTGACCATGTCCAAATACATGTCAAACACATGCATCAGGAAAAAGTAAATAGTGTGAGTAACAAAGGTATTATTTATGATCATAGCTTAAGAGTTCGATTATACGGTAGTGTAATAGCTACGTTACTTGGATTCGGGTGCTAAGGCCGATGCAAGTACGTGGTAGGTATGTTCACTTTTTTCTATGTTTTTCATGTATTTGGAGAATCCTGAGGGATCATGTTCCCATACCTATGACCCAATATGTGTCGCACATGAGTGCTAAACATGGATACGTCAAACAAATAAAAAGCTGGAACAAGATAGAATACAAGTTTACCCTTTATTTGGCTTTGAATTGACAATTTCTTCTGGAATATGTTCATCATTCCAAGGAGAAATGCTCTCTTTATTCTTAAGCTTGTTGATCTTCATGACAATTTTTTTCATGTCATCAATGACAGCAAAAGCTTGCGGTTCAACTATCAGTATGAAACAGCTACAAGATGTCCATAATTTCTCAGCGAACTTGGATACCTCTGATGCTAATATATCTATGTAAGATAAAATCATGAATTGAACAATATATTATATGAGATTTCATTTATTTTATTATTTTTTAAGTGCCTAAAAACAGCAAAGATTAAGAATGTTGAAACATTTCACTGACCAGGGAGAATAGACTTTTGGAGCTGAGCTTCATATTCAATACCAATAATGGGTTTATTGGAAGTGAAGTGCTGCAAAACAAAAAACATGATGACATGATACATTTTCCATATACTGCTGCTTCGGGTTTAGATTGAATAAAATAAAAATCAGATCAGAGGTTTAGTAGGTCGGACTGTCGGTGGCAGTTTCTCACGCACCTCTGTATAACCATCTCGCAAGCTGCTCGATTCCAATTGATCACGTTCCATATATGCGGATTCTATACTCGAAATCTGTAGAGCTCGAAAGATGGATATTTCACGTTCTGAGAATCCTTGAAGTCGTACTCTTGCAATCTGCCATACAATGCATGAGAAAAAGATGAAGAGAAGGTTAAGAAAACCAAAAAACATAGAACAAAGCAAATCAGAACGTTGAAGGAAAAAAATGGCTGACGTCAATAAGCATGGATTCAAGGGCTTCTAGAGTCCCCTTTTCTTTACAAGATGAAGTCATTATATAAGCCTTTAAGTCGTGAACAAGAACATATGAATCAATTGAACAAGAGAAATAGGGCGGATCCTTTCTTCGGGAAATCCGAAACAACCTTCGATTCAAAGCCATACAAAACATGGATTTCACCAGCTTTTCCCTATAGTCTTTCACTGTCTTCATTTCATCTGCTTGCATTTTATAGCTAATCATCACTGCAGACTTTTTGCAAACATTCACATCAACAAATGCATATTTCAAAATACATTAGCATGAAAAGGTTACAAGAATTAAAGAGATTACTAACCCCGGATGCTTCAGGTTCCACAAAATATAAAAAGCGAGGATCCTCATGGGAAGGAACGTTAAAATGGGGTATTGGTGGAGGTTCCAATGCCGAATATTTATGCCCAAAATTAGTCTTTATCAACTCAACGACACTCTGGATAGAATGCAAAAAAGGTTGATTAATTTACCATAACTGATGATTCCGGTAGGAGATTTTGCAAATTAGCAAAGACCAACCTTTGTATCAGAGAAATCTCCAACAGCAATCACTGCCATATTGGATAGATGGTACCATTTTTGATAAAATTGCTTCAAAGTTTGAGGAGAAACTGTTTTTATTACATTTTCCAGTCCAATTGGTAATCGATCAGCATACTGCAGTTAACCAAGGTTGAGAAGTCATGAGCCAAATGAAAAATGTTCATGATTGATTTCTTGGTTAAAATCATTAACGACTTGCATGATACATGGAACAACAGTGTCCAACATTGTATATAACACTCATGTACCACACATATCTAAATAGGATACAAGGATATACCCCTAAATACTTAAAATTTGAAAATATACTCATATCCGACACTAACATTTAAATCTTATTAATATAGACCCTTCCATTTTTGGCATTTCAATTGGTGCAATATGAAAAGGCAATAATGACCGGAGAATGTTTAGTGTTGAAATTCTTTCAAATATCTTTCGTGCAACTGTATCTGGCATTGCAAAAGCACCAAATTTGTAAATGTAATGATTCTATTCATTTTAAAATTTGAATGACAAAAGTTTCTTGATAAGTGCTTTAATATAAATGAATGAATGTTCATAAAATTAAATGCTGGATCAGATCCAGTAAATTTACCTTGGAGCCTTCCATCATCAATGTCCAGTAAGCATCAAGTACCCTTCCATCAGCATTTCGATTATCCCTATACTCTTCCATAACTGCTCCTGTCTCTTTCATCAAATCATCTTTCGAGAGCCGAATCTACATATCACAACTCACAAATGCTCTAAACTGAAGAATAAAGAAGAAAAATACAGAACTTGATTTTATGATACTCCTATCCTCGATCTTTTCAAGTACTTGTATCCTATATATATTCAAGGACTACACTAGTAGTCCCTGAACTTTTAATTCGTTTTCACTATGGCCGGTCACTTTAAAAAATGAATATATGCATATCCAAGTCTGAGTAACATAAACGTGGATTACAAAAATGATTATCAATTAGCTGATACCTCTGAATTAAACTCAGCCAGGACTTGAATAGCTTCAGATAACAGCTCAGGCTTGTCAATGGGGATCAACAATTTATACACAGTCTCGTCAAAGGATGTCTCTGCGATCTGACAAGGTCCAAATTCGGCTCCGATACTTTCGAGGAATTTAACAATGGTTCGTGTATCTCTTTGTGGCAGAGAAGGCAAGATGCTCAACTATGTGAGCAACTCCACGCTCATCTTCCTCTTCCAAAACAGAGCTGCCATGAACCAGATAAGTCAGCCTTCTAGTAAATTAAACATATCACTCCCCATTGCAGCAGCATAAATACCTTACGACCCGCATCAAATTCAGAAAATACAAGAACTACAAGAATCCCAGATTTATCCAAAAACATAAAAAATGAACACATAAAACTCGAATCAAATGAAAGAGGGAACTAACCCGACTTTGACAGCAAGAGCAAGAGAAGCTCGTTTTCTGGGCTTAGGATTACATTTAACATAGTAAACGAGGCCATTCTCAAGCCTCCCATAATCCACCCCAAAAGGTAGAGCATCAAACTCCTTACCCAACTCCATGTTCACCGTTTCCAGAAACCCGAAGCTCAATGAGTCGTGGTTGTGGGGTGAAAGCAAAGACATCTTTGGGGTTAATGGAAACAAGTGGGGAAAATGAAACAGTCATGATTTAGAAAGTTTCTGAGATGGGGGCTGTTTGCTTTGATAGAAAAGGCTTTTATCAAATAAAATAAAACAAGTGACTTTGGGGAAGTCTGGTTCAAGTCAATAGCAGAACCAGTTTGTTTTTCTTTTTTTATAATTGGTCTCTCATGGCATTGCGTGGCATCAGCGTGGATCGATGGCCCCGCCTGCCATTGGATGATTAATCCTTTTTTTTTCCTTTCTTTTTCCCACCAAAAGGACCTGCATCGAAATTTCTGCCCTTTCATTTGTCAATCATTCGACATTGTCCATCACTTTCTGCTTTGGTTTTTTCCTCAGAGATGATGGTAAAGTTTAACCGACTTTTATATAATATTCGGATATATAGGTTACCATGAATTAAAAAAAAAGAGAGAAAAATTCGATTACAACTAACTTCGTTTTTGTTTTTATTTTTATTTTTTCCGGGAAATTTATGGGAAAGTTATTTTTAATAATGACAAACTGGCATTCATAAAACACATACATCAACACAAGGTAAAGAGATAAATGACGGTCACAAACAAATTAAAAAACAGAACCAGCAAACAAGCGAGGGAAGAAGACATGAAAAACAGCAGTAAAAAATACAGGAGCTGCAGTACATAGAGAAAAACAGAAACAAACAGCCAACAATCAAGTCGAGACGCACGAAGTCAGATGACCAAGAACTCCAAATTACATGACATATCGGGGGTCACCCGAGGGTATAAAGTATAAACTATAAACAAGCTGAACAATGCCGCGGGACTAGTCAACAGAGCCATCACGTACATGGATGGGATCGACGATGTCTAGAAACCAAAAGAAGACGGTCAGAAGGCCAACCTGCCGTCAATGGAGACGGGAATGAGACGAAAGCACACACCTATCCTCATCGAACCTGCAGGAACACGGGAAAAACAAAAGGGCAAAAAATACCCAAAAAAAAGAAGAAAAAACACAACGACCGTGGTGGAGGCACCGCCTTACCCCCGAGCCACCATCAAGCAAAACCACCAAGACCAAGCATTTCCGAGACAAATGAGTTTCCCTAAAAAACCAAAACATGCAAGTGTAGAGAGAACGCTCAAGAAGACAAGGCTGTCAAGCACCATGGCAGGATCTGAAATTCTGAATTCTCCTTTTCAATTCATGGTATCCTTCTATGGAAAGTTAAGGGACTAAATTGTAAAAAAATAATAATAATAGTTCTTTTGCTAAAAATATAAATTAAAGTTACATAAATATTATAGTGGTAATGAAGTATGTATTTTATATTTGGTCAAGATGAACTTAAAACGGATGAGGAATTGAAGAAATGAAAAAATTATACAAAGTTGAGGGACTAAATTGCAAAAAAAAATTATTATAAAAAAATATAAATTGAAGCTAAATAGGTATTCTACATTGATTTAAGAGAATATGGTTCAAATTTGGTAAGAATGAACTTAAAATGAAAGAATTGAAAGTAAAAAAAAAAAAGAAATAAGGGACCGTAAAATAATACAATTCAATTTTTTTGTGTTAACAAAATCGAACTCGACTTCACTCAAAATTTACATGAGTTATTCGAGTTGATTTGAGTTTTGCTTACCTTTATCGATCACAAAGATGAGTGGTTCACCTCATTTAGTATAAGGTAAGAATATAAGTGAGTATTCGATCGAATTGAGTAGAGTTAAATTTTTTTGAGTTAAACGAGTATATGAGTCTTATTTCATCATTCAAACTTTATTTATTTATTTTATCATAATTTAGTTTTTATTAAAAGGATAATATGACGTTAATATATATATATATATATATATATATATATTAGTGGTAACAATCTCTATTCGGCATACCTTTTCAATGTTTTTTATTAAAAAAGTCAATTAAATGATTTTTAATATTTCTTTTTCAAGTTAAACTGTTTTAAAATTTTAATGAATTAATTTTTTCAATGAGTTATCAATCAAGACCTAAGCTAAACTCAATCTTTTTTCATATAGATAAATCATCAAATGTAAGTATATCTCCAATAAAATATATTTGTGTGTATAAAAATATCAAGAAATAATATTTAAAGTCACGGATTAATATGATATTAATTCAGTTTAAAAAAATGGAAAACAAAATTTTAAAATGCCACTAATATTATTATCGTTACAAATTTTATATAGTTTTTAAATAAAACCATTACTTAAAAATGAAGTCTCTAAGATTAATCACATAATTGAAAGGGTACAAAATTTTTACCATTCTGTTTCTACAAGTAATAATTTGTTGAATAATTATATAGTATATATTATCACGTAAAATATTTTCTTTAATAATGAACACAGGATCTAAATTTGAACTTCGGAAATCATTCAGCCAGTCATTGAAATTAGAGTTTAGGTTAGCAATTTTTACATTTGATTCACCTTTTCAAAAGCTATCGAGAAGCTTTAGTTCCTTCCACTTAACTTTCTTTTTCTCAACTTTTATGATTTTTTTTTCTTTTAAGTAATTATAATTAGCGGTAGGTACATAATTGAGTAGAAAAATTTTGAGCTAATGAGTATTATTTTATTATTTAATTTTTTATTGTTTTAAGTTTTAAAATATTTTAATTAAATTTTAAATTATTAATATTATATTGGATAATTATTTGATACACTGCCGGTAAAAATCAAAAGTTTTCACAAGCACCTTAATTTTAGGGTTTAGGGACTCAATTTAGGGTGTAGGGTTTAGGGGTTTAGGTTTAGTAGTTTAGAATTTAGGAATTGTGAATAGAATTTAGGGTTTATAGGTTAAAACCTAAATCCTCAACATATTATACTAAAACTTAAACCCTAACCTCTAAATCCTAAATCCTAACCATAAACCCTAAATCCTAACCATTGTCCCTAAATTCTAAACCCCTATACCTAAACCCATAAACCCTACACCATAAACTAAGTCCTTAAACCTTAAAACTAAGGCACTTGTGAAAACTACAAGTTTTCACCGTCAGTGTATTGGATATAAATCCATATTATATTATTCAAGTTATTTGTAGTCTGCTTATCAACATGAATATAATGTGAGTTTGGCTGTCACCGTTGCATATGGTCAAATGACCCGATTTCGGTTTTATGGGTAGAGATGAAGTAAAAAAAAGATTATGGTGTCATAATTTTAATAAAAAAATTTATATAAGTTTTTTTTTAAATGAGTGGAGACAAAAAATGGATATTTGTTATGAATATTTATTTATGGTAAATATCCATGTATTAAAGAAGACTTTAATACAATTTATTATTAAGGTTTAATACCCATTTTAATTAGGGTTTCCTTCTTTTACCCATAAATATAGAGATTAGAGAAATCATTGTATACAATCCTACATTGAGAATATAATACAAATCTCTCTCTTTGTCTCTCATCTTGTTCTTGTTCATCTATTTTGTTCTTGCTCTTTACTTTATTCACAACACGTTATCAGCACGAGACTCTAACCAACTGAGGTGTTTGTCGTTCGAATCCTAAAAGAGTCACTGAAAAGAATTTGATTCTAGCATAAATCAAAGATAAGTTCTTCTCCCTCAATTATATTTAATTATTGATTATCTTTCTCTCTTGATCTTTAACTTGATTTTTATTTTTTTTAAAATTTTTTTGGTAAAAGATAAACTTTCGCAAAATTATTTTTTAACCATGTAATTTTATATATATAGTGCATTCTATTTTGTCTATAATTTTTCTTTGTGAAATTTGCAGTTTAAAAACAATATTGAAAAGCTGAAAAAAGGGAGCAGAGATTGAACATGTGCTAGCAGTTTAGTCCGAGCAACTCTATCACTTATCTTTTGAGAAATCTCTTATTGCTCATTACAAACAAAAGAGTGTTTTGGTATGCTTAGAATGAACATTATATTTGGAGCCATGTGGTAAGTTTCATCTTTAACTCCAGTTTCAATTACGAATCACTCTGCATGGTTATGCTTTTATTTGGATTTTTTGACTTTTTATTCTTGTTCTTCTTTATTTAACTCCTAAAGCATGTTCTTTAATTAATTAATATGTCCTATGTTCTGTTGGTTTAATCCAAGTATATTGGCTGGACATGTCGTTCTACGAGGCTATTAGACTCAAAGGAGGTTTCTAAAGGACCTTGTGAACTGGTTTAACAATGTCGCGTACAAGGATTAAATCTTTATTCTCTGTTGGTTTGTATATATATATATATGTGTGTGTGTGTGTGTTTTTTTTTAAGATATTGATATGATGTAAAAGAATTTTTTGGGTAGATTCATTATTATATTAATTTATAGTTGATGTAATTTGTTTGTTTGTCTTTTATAGTACATCAATGACAAATCTTGCGAAAATTGAGTTTGTGGCACTTGATATTTTTGGAAAGAATTATTTATCCTGGATCTTAGATGCAGAAATAACCTAGATGCAGATGGTCTGGGAAACACTATTAAAGAGGGAATGCAGAATCTGCTCAAAATAAGGCCAAAGCCATGATACTTCTTCACCGTCACCCCATGAGGGGTTGAAATCTGAATATTTAACGGTAAAAGATCCTCTTATTCTTTGTAATAATATAAAAGAACGATATGATCACCAGAAAAATGTTATCCTCCCTAAAGCTTGATATGATTGGTTGCATTTAAGATTGCAAGATTTTAAATCAGTAAATGTAACACCCCGAATTTTTGCCCCAATTTAAAACCCTAATTTTGAAATCCCTAAATTCAAAACCCTAGAAATTGGGAATTTAAATATGGAACCCTAATTAAGAAATTTGGGAATTAATTGAATTTTAAACAAATTTAGTGACCTTTTATAAATAATTGATATTAGGTACCTATTTTGTAAACCCTAGAAAAGTACAAGGACTTACCTTGTAATTTATCCAAACTGCAAACATTCTTTCACCCTGTACAGCCGCACCTTCCCATCTCCTTCTCTCGATTTATATTCAAAACATATTTCCTTTTTTATTTTTATTTATTTAATTTGATCAAACCCCGCTGAGTCTCTGGCACCTCTCAATTCAACTATGTCCTCGGTTGATTTGAAGATCAACTATTCGAATCAGATAAGTATTTAATTTTGTTAGATTAGTATTTAAGAATAATTCCTTAATCATAATGATAATAGTAATAGCGTTATCGTAGGATTATTCTCATAGGTACCAATACAGTTGGACCTCGTACTTTTGATTATGAGAGACTCGTCATTCAGTATGTTGAGTTTGCTTCGGCTAAGGTGTGTTTTCTTCCGGTGCTAAAAATAAATGATTTTATATGGTTTTATACCTTGCTTGATTATGATATGCATTATGGCTTGTATGGTTGACATCATATGCATACGATTTTAGAATGTGTTTTTAATTATGATTTATGAAATATTTGATTTACGAAACATCATAATTTACGAAAACCAAGATTTGTGGATTTATGAAGTATGTTTATGGAATATCGGATTTATGGAACTTTGTTATGAAATTTGAGTTTTAAACATCATATATGTATGGGCATGGGTTGGGATTTGTACGAAGGAAGTTCAGTGGTTTCATCCTTCGGGCTGAATTCCACTTCGGATAAGTGGTTTCACCCTTCGGGCTGGATTCCACTTCGGATTGGCAGTTGTAGTGAGGAGTTCCGGGGAACTTTCCTCTTGGCGATTGTAGTTGGGTGCATTGCATTGCATTGCGCTTGTGATATATGTGTTATAGTTTAAAAGATTTTAATAAAATAATACTATGCTTTTACGACTATGGTTTTCCTTGCACATAAGAGACACGCAAAGCTCTTTAGCTTACTTCCCCATAGTTTCCTCTTACAGATATCTTTGGACTTTAGGCAACGTGGTACTTGGAGGATCTCACATTTTATCCCGCTATTTTAATATTCAGTACGAAACTATTTTTAGTTATTCAGATTATTATTTTAAGACATTGATGTAATTTCATATTTTGAGACTAATTATGTTTTGGAATTATTTTTGTCATTCATTTATTGTGGTTTTATTTCAACGATTTTATTTAATTATTCGAATATTAATTATGATTTTTGCTAAATTATTTATTATAAGATATTTATTAAATTATCGTTATATGTATTCTTTTTAATTTAAAGTATAATCTTTAAAATTTATTTTCTTGAGGGAAAAGTTTTCAAACGTGACTTCCTAGATTTGACCTATTTCTTCTGGGTCGGGTTTAAGGGGTTACAGTAAGCGAGTATAACTCTGTTATGTTTCGAATTTCTTCACAATTGAAGTTACGTGGTCAAAATATTACTGAAGAAGATATGTTAGAAAAAAACATACTCCACTTTTCACACAATTAATGTTGTCTTGTAGACACAATATCATAAAAAGATTTTAAAGACCTATTGGCTCTGCTCCATTCCCTGAAGTGAATGTGACATTTTAAGCGGAAAGAATAAATGCCACATTAGCAATTCTGGTCGCAATTGAGGCCGTAAACATAGACATTGGCAAGATGATTATTTTAAGAATGCATATAACCACCACAAGTGGATTTATAAAGATGACAAGAATAAATTAAGAAAGTGAATTTTTTATGCAATGGTACAAACCAATAATCTCGTACTTGTCATATGCCGAAGTATTATGAACCTTTATCCACAATCATGAATGATAAAGGAAAGAAAATATAAACATTTTTTTCTTTACGAAAAATGGTGGCAAAATAGTTATGGCGTTATTGGTCCAACTCAATTGGATATTGTTGATTTACGCATAACCCTTGAAGGGAATAATTCATAATTTATTTTATTTCCTTATAATCTCTAAAGGAATTATTGATATTTTAATTTATTTTGCTTTATGTTAATTTATTTTTCATATTATTTATTTATGTTTTTATATTATATATTTAAATATGTTCAAACATTTATTTATTTTGCTTTGTGTAATTTGTGTTACATATTATATATATTTAAATATGTTAATTTGTTTTACATATTATCCTTTGAAGAATATGTTTACTTCCAGAATAAAATATCCAATGAATTGTGACAATTTATGCTTAGCAAACAGTGCAAGTACTCATACTATACTTAAGCATAAGAAATATTTTTCCCATTTAAATGCAAGGGGAAAATGTGAGTACTATATCTCAAAGTACTAAAATATCAATGCTCTGGAAGAGTAATAAGTTCTTGTGACATTATCTTTGATAGATAATTGATTCGATATGTGCTATATTTAATATTTTCATTCCCCAAAGTGAATGATTCAAAGCACATATTTTTCATTCCGCGAAGTAAATGAAACAAAGCACATATTGAAATGTGCATAATTATGCATATTTTTCCCATTTAAAATGCAACGAGTACTATATCCGGAAGTACTAATATCATAAAAGGATCGGGAAAAGCAAATATATTATTTTCAAATGGAACTCAATTCCATATTCACAATGCATTTTACTTGCCAAAGACACAAAGAGACTTATTGAATTTTAAAGATATTCACATAAATGGATATCATATTGAGACTATTAGTCAAGGGGATGCTGACTGTCTCCATATTACGAGTATAACTCAAGCCAATAAGAAAATCTTGACAAAATTACATGCACTATCATCCGGATTGTACTACACAAGAATTAGTACAAAATTGAAGCTCGTGCTATTGTAAACCATAAGTTTATCGGTAACTTTATTATTTGGCATGACCGATTAGGCCATCCCGGTTCAATTATGATGCGAAAAGTTATTGAATCTTCATGTTGTTATTCATTGAAGAACTAACAGATTCTTCAAAGTAATGTTTTTCATGTGATGATTGCTCTCAAAGCAAATTGATTATTCAACCATCACCAGCTAAGATAGATTGTGAATCTATTAATTTTCTAGAACGGATACAGGGTGATATATGTGGGTCTATACACCCTTCTTACATATCATCTAGATATTTTTATGGTTTTAATCGATGCATCGACTATATGGTCATATGTATCCTTGTTATCAACCTGCAACTTGGGATTTACGAGGTTACTTGCTTAGTTGATAAAATTACGAGCACATTTCCAGATTACTATATAAAGACAATTTGTCTTGATAATGCTGGTGACATGCCATTTTACATGCATCATCGCTAATTTGCATCAAGCCAACAAATTATCATAAGTTATCCCCATTACAAATGGTTTTTGGTCGGGAATTAAATATTTTCCATCTTAAAATTTTTGGGTGCACAGTTTATGTTCTAATTGCTCCACCACACCGCACAAAGATAGGTTCTCAAAGGAGGTTGCGAATATATGGAGGATTCAAATTCCCCTTGATAATTAAATATCTCAAGCTTCTGATGAGGAATTTATTTATAGATCGATTTGCTGATTATCATTTTAGTGTATTAGTTTTCCCAATATTAGGGGGAGAAAATAAATAGCCGGGGAAAAATAAGTTGAAATGAATTATCATTATCTCATTTTGATCCACGTACTCAACAATATGAATTATAAGTTCAAAGGATAATTCATTTACAAAACTTAGTAAATCAATTGCTAGATGTTTTTGCCGACTTTAAAATAGTGACTAAGTCACATATACCAGCTATGAATGCTCCAATTAAAAATTAATGTCCCGGAAGGACAAACTCTAGTTGCTAATGAGTCTAACTCATGCCTAAAGCGTGGTATACAAGTAGGTTCCAAAGATAAAAATCTTCAAAAAAAAAGAAAATGAGCTATATCTTATGATGGTCCAATCGAGGAATCAACGAATTATGAAAATCTCTAGAAGAGATTAAAAGGTCTCCAACAAAGACATTATACATGACTCAGGTACCTGATAATAAAGAGATCTCAATAAATTATGCCATGTCTGAAAATAAGTGGAACCGAAATCAAATCGACTCCGATAATACATTTGCATGCAATATAGCACTAGAAATTTCGATGTGGATCATGAACATTTGTCAATTAAATAATGTAAATACAGAAATGATTGGAAAAATAGAAAGAGGAAATTGAGGCGAAACTAAAATATCTTTCAAAAAGAGAAGTATTTGTGATATATAAATGAGCCTATGTGAGAAATATAAATGAAAAAAAAAGGGAAATAGTAAGATATAAGCTCGTTTGGTTACACAAGGATTCTCACAAAGACCTAGAATCGATTATGATGAAACATACTCCTCGATGGTGGATGCAACTACTTTTAGATTTTTTATTAGTCTGGCAATAAAAGACTTAGTTTTCGCCTAATGGATGTTGTTACATCCTATTTGAATGAGCCTCTTGATATTAACATTTACATGAAACTTTTGGAAGGATTTAGACTGTAGAAGCAGTTAATTCAAGTTCTTGAGAACGTTATTCAATCAAATTCAACATCTCTTTATGGATTAAAACAATTTGGGCACATGTTGTACAATCGCATAAGTGAATACTTATTAGTGGAAGGCTGTAAGAATGATTCAATTTCCCCGAGCATTTTTATTAAGAGGTTTAGCTCTGAATTTGTTATTATTGTTGTGTATGTTGATGATTTGAATATCATTGGGACTCATGAAGATATCTACGTGAAAATGAAATTCTTGTGCATCAATCGACATACATAGAAAAAATTTTAAAGACACTTTACATGCATAACACACATCCGTTGAGGACCTATATGGTTGCTAGGTCGCTTAATGTAAACAAAGATTCATTCCGCCCTAGAGAAAAGAGTGGGGATATTCTTGCTCTAGAAACATCATATCTTAATTGATCTGGAAGCATCAGATCTTAGTTGGTCTAAAAGTATTGTCTAAGTGCCACGAGACCATTACCTTTATATCTTTCAAAACTTGATGCCTCTTCAATCATGTAAATAATTGTTATGCACGAGGCTAAGCCAAAAAATGTGTTTGGCTAAACATATCCAGAAGATATGTGAATTGCTTTCACAAGATAAGATGCAGGCTATCTTGTGCAGAGATAATGCAAACTTTATATCTCATTCGAAAGGTGGATACATCAAATGTGACAAAACGAAACATATTTCTTCAAAGTTTCATCCCACATGATCTTCAGAAGAATGACATTCGATGAATCCTTTCAAGCAATAATTTGGAAGATTTATCCACTAGTACATACTCTACTTCAACATTTGAAGGTTGTATTTAAGATTGAATTATGAAGATTCAAAGATCTTATGTGATGATTTCATGAGGGGGAGTAAATACGTGTTGCACTCTTTTTCCCTTAACCGAGGTTTTGTCCCAATGGGTTTTTCTGGTAAGGTTTTTAATGAGGCAACATGTTATGCGTATCAAAGATGTGTGTACTCTTTTTCCTTCACTAAGAAATTTTTCTTAGTAAGGTTTTGACGAGGCATATTATCTTCATGGATATTCAAGGGGGAGTATTATGAATATTTATTTATGGTGAATATTCATGTATTAAAGGAGACTTTAATGCATTTTATTATTAGGGTTTAATACCCATTGTAATTAGGGTTTCCTTCATTTACCTATAAATATAGAGATTAGAAAAAGCATTGTATACAACCCTACATTAAGAATATGTAACGCCCCGGTTTTGGGCCTAGCGGTTTTAAGGCTAGTTAGGCGGTTCGGTGGACCGGGTTAGAGATTCGAGTCTAATTCGGGAGCAAATATTTTTCTGAAAGATAAAAATATGGACTTTAAACATTTTTTCCATATTTTTATCTTTCAGAAAAATATTTGCTCCCAAATTAGACTCGAATCTCTAACCCGGTCCACTGGACCGCCTAACTAGCCTTAAAACTGCTAGGCCCAAAACCGGGGCGTTACAACAAATATTTTCTCCCAAATTCGACTCAAATCTCTAACTCGGTCCACCAGACCGCCTAACTAGCCTTAAAACCACTAGGCCCAAAATCGGGGCGTTATATAATATAATATAAATATTTCTTTTTGTCTCTCATCTTGTTCTTGTTCATCTATTTTGTTATTGCTCTTTACTTTATTCACAACAATAATACCTTTTAAAGGGGTGTCAATATTATTTTTAATCGGTGTCAATGCTCTTTAAAAATGATTTTAATTTTACTTTTTATTGTTTTTATACGAAATATATCATTTTTTTAAAAAAAAAATAGAGTGTCAAGTGACACCCTTGTATATAGTTGGCTCTATCAGTGTGGGTCGACCTTTTTTCTTTTAAAATTTTGAGTTTTGATTTATCGAGAGATATGATCGGGTTGAGATATAACTTAGGGTAAAAAAAATCTTTGTCGTGACCTGAAATAATATTATGTAATTCTTCACTATATATTTAGGGATAATTGTTATAATGTCCATTTCTCTATATATTTTCATTTAGCTCTCTATTTTGTAATTCTCCTCTATATATTTAGTGATAATTGCTATAATGCTTGTCTCTCTGAAAATTTTCATTTAACTCTCTATTTTATAAAATAAATATGAGAATTTTATATTTGTCTGATTCGAGTTAGAGTTGAGTTTTTAATCTAAAATTCAGATTGAGTTAAGTTAGATGGAACCTCCCTAAATCTAGATCGATGTCGGATAAAAAGATATAATACTCAAGTCGACCAAAAATCCGACATACCCCAACCCATGATAATTGCTAGTCATTGTTTAATGGATAAAAAGTTATTTTAGGGATAAAATGTTGATCTACCAAGAGCTCACATTGATGAAAAGTTCGACTGTTTATCATATGGGGGTTGTAGTATCTTCCAAGTTCCAAGGGTTGAGTAGTTTGTCCATTAGAATAATACATGAGCTGGATTCAAAAAGTCGTGAGACAGTTCGATCTACATTCGGTAAAAAATTAGAACATTGAAAAGATCTTTTTCCAGTAAGGATGAAGCCAGGATCGAACATTGATAGGGGCTAAAATGTTAAATTTTAAAAATAAAAGGGTTTATTAAGTATTTAAACTCAAAATTCATGGGACATGACCTAATTTGTCTAATATTTAAACTTATAAGTACCAAAATTGTTATTGGACCAAAAAATTTAAAGATACAAACTCATTCTTCTTTAGTCCAACCCACACTTACTTATATAATTAATAAACTCTTGTATTTTTAGATTTGAATATTTTTTACAAGGACTAAATTGCTATTAAACTAAAATCTATCGAATATTTTAATTTTATAACAGAAGTCGAGGCCGCTTGAGCCTCAAAGGAGCTCCGTCTCTTTTTCCAATAAAAGAGGACAAAAAAAACACTTATGGTGTACCTATTATAGTGCCATTAATAGACACTGAACAGTCTAGTGCAAAAATAGATAATTATTGTGATGCTTAAAGAACACATTTAAAATACAATGATTCAGTCAAAATCATCTTTTTTTTCAAGCTTGACTTAACTTTTTTTTTCTCTCAACTTATTCTCGCTTTTTCAGACGACTTCAATTTCTTTAAAAGTCATTTTACCTTTTTTTTTCTTTTTTTCTCCTTTCTTCTCTTAATTTTCTCTTCTTCTTTTTTTCTTATTTTGTTGTCAATATGTCGTCTTTCTCTGATCGACTCGTTGGTCTTTTTTTTATGATGTTTAAGGTTCATTCGTGGTCTTCGACTTGTGTTGGGTTAGAGGATTTTCAATATTTATGATGATGATGATGGAGGAAGAAGTGTTTGAGTTTCTTTTTTTCTCTACTTGTGTTTTGTTTTTCTAATTTTTTCTTTGCATGTTTTTTCTCAGTGGATGTCTGTTAGCCTTGTGACTTCGACGACATTTTTTTTAATTCCATCTGACATCGACAATTTTGTATCTTGACGTGATGTTCATTTGATTGTTCTTGTTATATTTCTTTCTCGTTTTATGCTTCAGTGATCCCCGGTTCGACATACAGACGAAGAACATTGATGTTGATTATGCTCTATTTTAGTTTTCCTGGTGTTCTTGTAGTTTGATGTGCTTCCATGTGCTCTTTGTATGATGTTCCCCTATATTATTGTTCGTTTTTGTCCTTTGTTCTATTTTTTGTTTCTATGTCCGTATGTAGTGGCTTTTCGTTTGTTTTATGTTTTGCTTTCTTCTTGTTTATTTGTTTGTTTGTGATTTTTTTTATTTCTTGTTCTTGTATCTTTTTCATTTATGAATAAAAGCTGATATTTTTCTTGTTAAAAAATATAATGATAAAAATTTAAATACATGTGTAATATTATATGGACAATTTGAGCTTGACTTGTTAAATGATCTGTAAATAATGTGATCAAAAAATTTAAGACGATGTTGTCAAATACTAAATTTAAATTGTAAACAATGTATATATTTGAATAGTTTAAAGGTGATTACAATGTAATATATGTTCATAGATATTTTTAATCTTTTGACAATACACGCACACCTTGCAAGCAAAGTGATTGAACCCAGATTTCTTAGTATGAACATCATCCGCTTTTTCACTATACTACTTTTTAATGGCAACATTATTCCATTTCGAATATGATAATTTGAAATGAGACCAATTTAAAATTTGTATCGAGGAGCGATGATCTCACTAGGGCGAGTCTAACGTACAACATGTCTAGAGTGCAGGTTAAAAGACGACAAATTTTGATACTTGTCCAGAAACTTAAAATGTTAGGCATTTTGCTAACATTTTAGGTTGTTTTTTTTTTCGTTTTTTTACAAGTATCGATACTTATTTTGTAAGTATCGATACTTGTCCAAAAACTTAAAATGTTATAAAAAAAATTAAGTATCGATACATAATTGTCCAAAAACAAGAAAAATTAATCTAAAATATTATCAAAAAGTCTAATATTTTAAGTTTTTGAACAAATTTTAAAACTTACATTCGTTTAGCCGCACCCCAAATCTACACATCTCACCTGTTGCAGCTAACCCAAAAACAATTATTCAACCTTTCGACCGAAACTTGATTTGGGAAACGAAAAGGCTTAACTATAAAATAAGTGCTCAAACTATATTTATTTTTTATAATAAGTGCCTAAAGTATTTTTTTTGATTGAAATAAATGCCTAAAGTTTTATTTTTGGCTGAAATAGGTGCCTAAAATTTTATTTTTGGCTTGTTTTAAAGTCAACTGAGGCACATACTTTAGCACCTATTTCAACAAAAAAAAAACTTTAGGCATCTATTTCAGCTAAAAAATATTTTAAACACCTATTTTAACCAAAAATGAAACTTTAAATACCTATTTTAATTAAGGGTAAAACATTGATACACAGGATGTGTAAAATTAATTTTACACAAGCCTGTGTATTTCCACTGTAAAAACCCAAATATTAAATTTCTAACCCTAACTCTAAAAAACTAAACCCTAAACCTTAAACCCATACACTAAATTATAAAAACTAACCTTGAATTCTAAACCCTACAACCTAAACCCCTAAACTTTAAACCCTAAACTAAAACCCTAACCCCTAAAATTAAAAGACACGTGTAAACTTACACGGCCCGTGTATCAAAGTTTTTTCCTTTAATTAAAAATACTTTATACAACTATTGCAAAAAAATGGTTTAAATTTGATACACAGGCTGTGTAAACCTGCCTATTTCTACTATAAATCAAAATTAAACCTAAACCCTAAAAAATTAAACCCCAAACCCTAAACCTTAAATTCTAAACACTAACTAAATTCTAAACCCTACAACCCAAACCCCTAAATTCTAAACCCTAAACTAAATCCCTAAAACTAAAAGATATTTATAAACTAAAATGTCTGTGTATTGATGTTTTTCTAAAAAAAAAAATCATAATTTAAGCACTGGTTTTTTGTTAACCCAAACAAAAAAACAATTTTACGGAACCCGACCCGACAATGAACGGCTTTGGTTCGAAATAATTAAAGATAAGATCATATTTGCAAAACCCTGTGCCGGCACCATCGAAGGAAAGCTATTAAGCTACAGAGCACATTAAACAACGACAAACCAAAAGGAAAATGCTTACCCTATGCCCTGGACCCTCTCTTAGTCAACCCTCCAACGGTGTTCGCCCTGGATTTTCTTTCCATTTCAGCAGCTTCCAGCCGTTTTCAACTGCTAAATTTGCCTTACGGAACCACTATGCTTCACTCAAGGCTTCGTTTTTGATGGTTAAAGCTAAAAGAAGCCAAGATATAAGTTCCCAGAGTTTCGATTTAGAGATAGACAACGAAGATGATGATGGTTATGAAGAAGAATATGAGGCAAGGGGTAGTGGATTTAGAGGGAGAGAAGAGGAGAAGAATTACGATAAAGACCCTGAATTTGCTGAGATTCTTGGGAGTTGTCTTGATGACCCAGAAAAAGCTCGGTCCAAAGTAAGTGAAAGGCTGAAAGCTCGTGTCAGTTTTGTTCTTTGTTTTGCTGATATTATGGGTTTTAAGCATATTCGTGAAATTTTTAGAGTAATTTAATTCATGGAGACGATTTATTGTTCCAGATGGAAGACAGATTGAGGAAGAAAAGGAACAAAATTTTGCACACAAAGACTGGTTCTGGGACACCCATGAAAGTAACGTTCAACAAGTGAGCTCACTAAGTACATTAGCTTTGCTTGATGTTAAATTCAAATAGAGGCAACTTTTGATTGCCTTTACTTGGTATTCATTTGCTCTTTGTTGATTGTCGTATTTGGATTTGTCTGAATCTTTGTTGTAGTTTCTGCACATTTCTTGAAATGAGTTTGGAGTTTGGACTGTTAATACTATAGTAGATTGTTTGAGTATAAGGAGAATAAGTACTGTCTCAATAGGAGCACTTTTGATTGCCCTGACTTAGTATTCGTTCACTCGTTGTTTATCCTCGAATCCAGATTTGTCTTAATCTTTATATAGTTTCTCTACATTTGTTGAGATGATTTTCGAGTTCGGACTCTGTTAATGCATTAGCAGATCATTTTAGCTATAAGGAGAATACATACTTCTCAAATGTATTGGGTTATTAAATTAAGCTGCAGAGACCTATCCGTGACAAAGTTTGTTAGAATTGACCAAGAGATATCGAAAAGGCCTTGCTAGATAAACATTTTCCCAATCACTCCATGATTGTGGAATTTAGCTTCGTTGTAGCTGATCATGAATTACCAAATGTGTTGAAAGTTCTTGAACCGCCATTTCCTCCTTTGCCACTTCTTGACTTATTCATTATAATTGCTTTTCTGTTCCCTACCGGTAGTCCGTGTTTCCCCACGCCTGTTGTCTTCTAGTATGGCTTGTCTGGTTGACGGAATTTGCCTGGGTTTCTGTTTTGTTTATCAGTTCTTTATTTGTCTACAATGGCAGATTTGATTTCTCAAACTCGTACATTTGGTTTGAATTCTACAATGCTCCGTTGGAAAAAAGATATCTCCTTGATTTGTGATGTAAGTGATCTCCTTGAATCTTACTGGTATTATCTTTAACAAAAGATTCTACGGCTCAAATAATCTAGCTGTTTGCAGACAATTCATTCATGGCACATCATTGGGCGGCTTGGTGGCTGCAATTCCATGAATATGCAAGTAAATTTTCTTCTTCTTTTTTTGGCTAATTTTAAAGTTCCACAATGAATTTATATCAATTGGTTGATCTGTTTGTGCTATATTTTGGATTAAGCTTGCCATATCCAACACCTCAAAGAAAAAAAATGTTTGTTGGTGGCAATGTCTGCAGTTATCACAATCTCCTTTAGAGAAAAGACCAAGTTATGATGCTATTCAAGGAGCAAATGTGAATCCAACTACATTTTACAACATTGGGGATCTAGAGGTTCAAGACAACTTTGCAAGAATATGGTATAGGTTTCAATTATCTTTCCTGTTTCTTCCAATGCCGAGCTTGTGCAGGACTAATCTTTCATTTGTTTCGAGTTCTGGGAATTTATATTTTTCATGTTTTCTGCTTGTGAATCTGATAAAAACAGGGTGGATATCGGAACCAGTGAACCATTGATGCTGGATGTTTTGATAAATGCATTGACACAAATAAGCTCCGAGTAAGTTTCCTAATATTTATTTCTCTGAGACTACTTTCCAGCACTTGTATGAATCCCGGTCCTTTGATATTAGTTTAAATTAACATATTTTGTTCACTTAACTAGTGCCAATCACTAGGGTTGTCTTGTTCATTAATCATTTAGTTCCTTGAATATTTTGACTTTACCTTTGATCATAATGCTTCTAGTTCTGTTATTTCCTTGGCTCTCACTTGTGACCCGACAACACATGCTGACTCTGACTGGTTTAATTTTCCGTTCGACAGCTACGTCGGGATTAAGCAAGTAGTTTTTGGTGGATCTGAACTGGAGAACTGGAAGGAGAACTTGACAAGTGAAGATGCAGGCTATAGTGTTCACCAAATTTAGCTTCCCAAACTTAGCATCCAAGCGTTTTCGGCTCATTATAAATGGATTAAGGTTCGAGGACTTGATGTGGAAGTTACTCTTACAGTTCAAAGGTAGTATCAACCAAGTCCGAGATTTTGTATCAGAAAACATGCAATCCTTATACGAACCTCCTTTGTGCCAAGACTGTTGTTTGTGCAGATATAATAGCTTAATTAACAGCTTGCCTGTTCCTTTTCTTGACTCCGGATTTGGCTTCCTTAAGGCTACTATTAACAGCATTAAGCCTTGCAATGGCCGCCACCGTCTTCAAGTCAGGTCGGTAGTAATTATATGCAACCTGAAACCATCAAACAAGCTGTTAAAACAAGAGCACTAACGAATACAAGCAGAAATGTTGCCAAATTCGGAAATGATTAGCGTTTGAATCTCTGATAGCCGTTTAACTATTTTTTTTTCAAAGGCTAGTCCTACCGTACATTTAAGACGATAATAGAGAGTGGATATTTTCGGATTCAATACTCTTCAATTGTTGCTCCGCCTATCATCTTGTTTGGTCACTTTCATAAATCATTTAACTTGACGATATTTATTAGTTATTTCTAATAATTTTGATGTACATTAGACATTTGTGATAAGTGAATGCCTAGTGGAAAGTTAACAAATATATTATACATTATGGATACCATCAACAAAAGGGGATGTAGCTCAGATGGTAGGGTGCTCGCTTAGCATACGAAAGGTACGGGGATCGATACCCTGCATCTCCAATTTTTTATTTTGAGTTTCTTTTTGTGCCATCTATCTGTATTGGTTAAGGTAAAAAAAAACATGGAAAAACTACCTGTACATGCTGACTGAATATTGTTCCAAAATCAGCTCATTTTTATTAGTATTTCAATAGAAAAGAATCAAAGATTGGCCTCCAATTCTTGTTAGTATTGTTCGATAGAAAACAGTCAAAGATTTGGTTCACATGTCAACTTACCAACATTTAATCACGTTACTACTCGGTGAAGATACTCGAAACACTTGATTCTAAATCTCAAGGAAGAGCTAGTACTTGGTGTTTCTGGTGGTTGGGGATGACAATCATGGACAAAACACAAGAATAAGAGGAAATAACTTGAAGAGACAGCTGTAGCAAACAGCTGCAAGCCTGCAACAGGGTGAACAAACTTGGACAGTAGATGAGTAAAGCCGAAGAAGATACCATGCTTAAAACCCAGATCTCAGATTTCAGGAAATGCTTCTTTGGTGAAGTGTCCATGGGGGTAAATCTTTGGAGTTGTTTTATGCAGTGGATGAGGCAGAAATAACCGAAGTAAACAAAAGCTATGAAAGCCACATGGGAAAGTAATGTTGGTAATCAATTTTTTATGATAATCTAGTTTTCTTATTGGCAACGCTCAGATTTAATGCAAGATCGAAATAACGAAAGTGCAGATAGTTTCAAACAAGAGAAGAACAACATCAACAAATGCGCCTGCAGATGGTGATCCCATCACCCAACGGTGCAAGACAGATTTCCACACGTTCATCTGTCGAAATCGACTTGTTAAACTCGATAATCTACCTCCGTGCTTGCTTTCTCTTTCCCGGAACAGCCTCTTCCGGTTGAACCACGGTGCCTCCCCAAAGCGTGTTGTCGAAGACAATCAGTCCGCCAACTTTGATCAGCTTCAAAAGCCTCTCATGGTAATTCAGGTAATTATCCTTATCCGCATCAACAAATGCAAAATCGAAACTCCCTTCATTCTCTTTCTGCTGAAATGAAAACCCCAGAAAAAGGAATATGAGTTGGATTGACTGAATTTGAAGAATTGCTAAACAAAACTGGAAAAAAATGAAGATTAAAAAGATGGGTATTTAATGCTTAAATCTTGTAGAAGCTTGTCGAGAACCGGTAAAGCTTGGGATTCAAGGAAGTTGATTTTGTGTTCCACACCAGCTTTTTGGATAATAGGCACGCCTATCTCGTATGCTTCCCTGTCTGGATCTATGGCTATAATCTGCAATTAGTTTCTAATAATAAGTAGATTATTGATGACTAGATTTAACAAGGGTAAACAACACCATTGATCACTAAGCTATTTTCATTTTCCTGTTTTGGTCACCAAACTATTATTTTTGGCAAAATCGTCACTAGCGTTACGTTTTTTTCTTCCTATTTTGGTCTCCCGCCGTTAAAAAACTCACAAAAAGCAATAGTTTGGTGACCAAAATAGAAAAGAAGCAATATATTGGTGATGAAAACAAGCAAAAAAATAAAATTAGTGACCAAAATAGAAATAAACGTAACATTAGTGATGATTTTGTACAAAATAAAGTTTGGCGACCAAATATGAAAGAGATAATAGTTTAGTGACCAATGATATTATTTGCCCATTTAACAATCGTTTTAACTTTTTTGACGTAATGAAAAATTTAGCTCTCAACATTTATATTTATCGTCAATTTGATCCTTGTTTTTTTTTAATTGAATTTGTGGTTCAACTGTAATTTTAGTTATATTGATGTGATTTTAACAGAAACGATGATTAGGTTGTTAAACGTGGGTGTTAGGAGAGATGCGAATACCATGGCATCACGAGGGGTTGAAAGAGCAGTAAGGAGAAGAGAGTAGCCGGTATAAACACCAATTTCAATGGTCTTGTTTGCATTCAGTAGCTTGAGGAGCATCCCCATCAATTGAGCTGTGTCTGGTGCAGTACTCATGAAATACCTGCTCCTCAAACACACAAAAATAACCCAATCACCATTAATACCCATTTCGATTAGAGATGTTCATGGATCGGGTTAGACAGATTTTACGTTGGATGATTTGCAGTCACATCCCGAATCTCCTTTAGGGGTGATGGTTCCCTAGGGTAGACGTTGTTCTCCAAGATATACTATTCCATAGTTAAAACAATATAATTAAATCGATTAGTTAAATCAGTTAAATAAAAATTCGATAATTTCACATACATGATAACAAGTTTGATATTCAAAGTAGGATATTTGCAATCTATTTTGTAATTCAAGAGAGAAAATACCTTGGATAACTCAATGCTCTGCAACAATCCCATCATAGAATTTGATTTTTTTGTTGTTGTCGTAAATCCCCTAATCTGCGATGATATGCTTGATAAACAAGAATATATAATAATATTAAGTTCACACCAAATTCATGCATGCTTTCTAATGATCCGTGTGAACACATCTTTACGTTTTAAATACGCATATAGTATTTGATGATGTAAAGCGGCGTAGCCATGATTGGATAATGAGAAGGATAAAGTTATTTAACTTCAAAAATAACAAAAATAAGATTTAATTCGGAGGGACAATGCTTAATTTGAGAGAGATAAAGTGTTTAATTTCGTGCTCTAAATATCTCTTTAAGCAAATTTAAAGGATTTTATTTTTATCTGCACCGTATATACATTAAATAATAATTAAAATATAAAAAAGATATTTTATACAATAACGGTAAAAAATTTGTTTGTCACAAACATCTAATTTTTAAGATTTAAAATTTTGTATTTAGAGTTTTAGTGTTTGTACTTAAGTTTTAAAGTTTAAAAATAAATTTTTAAAATTTAATTTTTTGTTTAAAATTTATGAGTAAAGTTTAAGGTTTAAAATGAGTAGGTGACAATTTTAGAAGTTCGCTCAAAAAAAAAAAAAAACACCCGTATCACGTCTCACCAGCACTTATCTCTGCAGAAAACGTGGTTGTGAAACTAAAAGGGTGGAGAAACAGTTGGGGAGAAGGGAATGTAATTTTTTTTCATTCATTTGTCAGTCATACGAGTCATTGAATTGTGTAAGTAAATCTCAAAATTAATGGTCAAAATTTAAATAAAAATTTCACTATGGATAGATAAAATAATTTATACTTGTAGTTTTACAGAAAATACAAGGATGAGATTCACAACATTCAGACAGAATCCTCATAATCCAACAGCAAATGTATAGATAATCATGTTATTGTCAAGTTAATTCTTTGGTTCCGGCGCTCACCAGAACAGATGAAATGTTGACTCTTGGCCGATCAATGCTAGGACCAACCAGCCTTGACCGAATCAGTGCTGCCAACACCTTCTGTTTCCCTTAACTGTTATCTGGCAGAACGAGCCATTGTGGGTGGGTGCTCCACAAGTGGATGTATCTGAATTACCATGGTTGAGTGCCGAGTAAAACTGCTGCTGCTCCTGCCGCTGCCGTCACTATAATTTAAGTGCTGCCAACATCTTTCATTTCCATTAACTGGTCTCTTGCAGGGAGCACCTTTGCAGGTGGGTGCTCCACAAACGGATGTGCTACTACTAATATTGCTACCGTTATTCTGATTACTAAAATCAAATCTTGAATCCGAGTCAAAAACAAGGGATTTCTTGTCAAAACTGAACCTTCTTCGGAATATGAATTGAAAACCGAACACAGCACTGCCTGATATCTTGTTGTCTCGGAATTGGAGCTACAGACTCTCCTCCCTTTATGGAAATCACACCTCTTTCTCCCGGAAACTGGCTGCCTTGTACAAAGAGAGCCGTCAATCATGGCAACCCCACAAATAGGACCGCTATGTTCAATTTTGGGATAGTCCCCTTTATGCAGTTCTGATTTCTCACTTGATCTCGCGGAGGACCCTTTAGTTTTCTTGCCCTTGTGTTCAGCACACCTTTTTCTCCCTTTAGCCTGTGGCCTTCTACAAATGGAACCTTCTTCTAAAACTACCCCACAAGTGACGGTGTCAGATCCACCACGATCCGACACTAACCAAGGCTGGGATCTGCTGAACTTGAAAACTTGCCAAAGAAAGTTGCGGCTCTCTCCATCACTATGCTTGCTGAATTCGTTGTCATCTGAAAGCAGCTTGCTTGCTTTGATTTTGATGCCTACTTGCTTTTGGAGGAACGGCAGATGGTTTCTGGAGAAATTGGATAGCTTGGTAAGATTGGATGCAGCTTTATCTAGTTTCTGAAGGATATCCTCGTGACGCCGTACACCATTAGAACCTTTATTCCATGCATAATCGAAGGTATTGAGAAGCTGAGATTCGGTTCTCCGAGCATCAGCCTTGTTTTGCATCTATTTAACGGGTGAAAGGGAAAAGAACATCAAATATCAGATTCAAAAGCAAAATTTGAATGCAGGCATTCTTCTCTGAGTATTGGGAAGAGACTATTGAGTACATACAATCAATTGAGCATCATTTACATGCTTATGTGCAAGAGGATCAACATATAATAAGAACATTCATGAATGAGTGCATTTTGAAAGCTTTTTGGCCTTCAAAAACCATATCATGCAGTTAAAGTCAAGAAGTCAACCTTTCAGTGGGTTCTGCTGCTATTCTAAAAGTCTCTCCACCATTTTAGTATTTACATAATATAATAATAATAGTATATAAAATATCTATGCTTCACCGACATAGTGAAGCCTATATAGGCTAAGCATTTATGTAAGAGTGTGTGGAGTGAAAAGTTTGGGGAAATTTTGGGAATATGAAAGATGGAAATAAATTTTAGGAAAATAGGGAAGGTCGGAGAAATTTTGGGAATATATGACAATTTATGGTAAATATAAAAGTTACCTCCTGCAGAAGGCGACTAAAATTAGTTTATTTTTTTGCACCGATAGCCGAGCTATGCACCTTTTTTTATTTAAAAAATAATTAAATATTCAAGGTCGCCTTCTGTAGAAGGCGACTTTTGTATTTACTGTAGATTTTGCCATAAATTCTCAAAATTTCCCCAACCTTCCCTATTTCCTTAAAATTTATTTTCAACTCCCATATCCCACCAAATTTGCCAAAAGTTTGGGTGCAAGTGGCGTTTGAGAGCGAGTTGAGTGAGTGACGTGACGTGAGTGTGGGTGTAAGTTGAGGTGTGCGAGTGACGAGTGTGTGCACGTGAAAAGTGAAGTATGCGTAGGAGAGAAATTTATAGTGTGGTAAGTATTGTAATATTTTTGTTTATTAATAAAAGTGTTATTTTCCCCTTGTAATTATAAGTTTTTCGGTTAAGTTTTAGTTTATATATTTTCTAGTGCACTTGAATTGATTATTATATGGTTGGCTTTGTCACCTGAAAGATATATGGTCGGCATTGTCGCCTGAATAGTATATGGTCAGTTCAATTGCCTAAATGGTGTATGGTCAGCACTGCCGCCTAAGTTGTTGTGCACTAAGAAATTAGAAGATAGAAAGGCTAACCAACTTAGGGAGTTGGTGTAGCACTAGTGGTCCTCCGTAGTGGGTGTGTTGGGTCCGTCGAATTTTCAACAATTGGTATTAGAGCGGATGGTCCGGGACTGTTACTAGTGGAAAAAGCTTTGGTAAGCGTTGGATGCTTACATTGGCTGGTGTACATCAAGGTGCTAAGTAGAGACTCTGTCGAAACACAGTCAGGGACCGTAAAGCTATTAGTTTAGAACCAAGTTTAGTGGATGTAGGCGTCAGTCAGCATGGGAGACTTTGCAAGCACGAGCAATAAAATTAAGAAGTTCAATGACCGCAACTATAGTTATTGGGAGACTTGCATAGAGTCCTACCTACAAGGTCAGGATTTGTAGAAAATAGTAGCCGGCACAGACACAACTCCTCCACCTAGAGAAAATGTCGAAGCCCTGAGAAAATGGAATATCCAGGCTGGGAAGGCTTTATGTATATTGAAGACCACAATCGAGGATGACATATTGGAGCATATTTGTGACGACAAGACACCAAAGGCAGTTTGGGAAACTTTGGCGAAGTTATTTTCAAAGAAGAATGAAGCACGCTTACAACTCTTGGAAAATGAGCTCGCGAGTATTTTACAAGGAAACTTATCTATTGGTCAATATTTCACTAAGGTGAAATCTATTTGTCGTGAGATATCTCAATATGCACCAGAGGAGAAGGTAGGCGGGCAAGGATGAAGAGAATTCTCATCCATGGCCTAGGACCCGAGTACAATGCATTTATTGTCGCTGTAAGGGGATGACCTACTCAACCATCCTTAGTAGAGTTAGAGAACCTATTGGCTAATCAGGAGGCATTAGCCAAACAGGTGTGCGAAGTAATCATAAAAGACGAAGAGGATGCACTCTTCACCAACAAGAAGAAATGTACACAACGAAGACAAGGCGTGGCAAAGGAAATGAGGATGCAAGGAGACAAGTTTCATTAGAGAGATAGAAGTAACACTTCAGGGGGAGCTCGACGTGAAAAAAAAGACTATCGACAACAAAATGAGGAGATCGATAGAAGACAAAGTGGTGAATGCTTCAACTATGGCAAGAAATGCCACTTTGCTCGAAATTATTTGTTACCCAAGAGACAGACTTTCCAAGGAAACATGACCACCACAAAAGAGGAGGAGAATGAGGTCATGTTGGAAGCTTCCATCAGCGAGGAAGAATGAGATGTAAAAGTTGAATTTTTTTGGAGAAGATTTGATAGAAGAATCATCTCTTGTAGCAGCCACAGTCTCAAAGTCGAACTATGAGGATGAAAAAGAGTTCGAAGAAGACATGGAGGCATCAACTCTCGTTGCAACTACAAATCCAAATATAGACTACAAGAATGAAAAGTTGGAAGAATACATGGAGAAACCAGCTCATGCAACAACGATTGAGTCAAAAATTGATTACGAAGAGGATTGGATCGTCGACTCTAGGTGCTCCAATGATGAGAGATGTTGTGATCCAACCAATTGCAAGTGCTATACTTCAAGAAATATGGTGTTTGATGAAGCTTCTTCTTGGTGGTCACCTCATAAGATCGAGCTTCTAGAATCTCATGACCTAGAAGAACTTTTAGAAGATAATAAAAAAGTAAAGAGCATGCATTAGATCGAAGTGAAGAAAGAGAAAGTTCACCCTTGAAAGATAAGTCTATGGAAGACTGTTGTACATCAACCTACATCTGAGGAGCTTCGTCCAAGCCAAATAAAAGTCGATGAGTTTCGCAATGAAATGTTGGGAGCCTGAAACGAGGCTACCTGTAAGTGTTCGCAACAATGTGAGACTTCTTCAAATTCCCTTTTTAGTGAAATTCTTACCCTCAAAGAAGAGAACAAAGCTCTAAGGGAGGAGCTTAAGGTAGTACGTGGGGAATTGAAAGATATGAAGGAGGAGATGGTGCTTCTTAGGAAGGCACTAGTTCATGATAAATGAGCTACCTCATCCATCTCAATTTTAACTTCTTCAAGAGTGGAGATTTCTAAACCCGTCTTATAAAGGGACTAGAAACGCAAAGCATACAGATAACTTCCCGTGGAGCTTGGAACAATACATCCAAGCCACAAACGTCATAGAGGATACCAGGAAACTCGACCATGCCTTACTTTATTTGGAATATGCTGCATTGCTATGGTTATGGCATAAGCATGGTAAAATGAAGAAGTGATTTTGCAAAATTTCTACTAGAGAGGAATTCAAAAAAACTTTTAAATTCTATCTCAAGAATGTAAAGAAAAAGACACGAGCAAAAGAATTCTCTGAAGTACTATTGAAGATTTTTAACTATCTCAAAAAGGGGGAAAGAGACAATAAATGAGAAAAAGATCAATCTTCTCAACAACAAGCATAGATGGGTATGAAGTCTCTCTATATCCTCAACTCCATCAAAGACAACATTGATGTGCTTAAGTCTGAAAAGAATAGATTGTTCGAGTAAGTGAAGACTAGATGACAACTAGTATGTGCTTTAGTCGACAATGGAACAACAAACAACTTCATCAAGAAGGTTCTTAAAAGAGAGATCAAGATGATGCCAACAAAGATAAATGAACAAGTTACATATATATTCACGAAGAGTTTGAGTAAAACAAAGTTTCAAGAAGCACTCAAAATGATCTGCAAAGTCATATGTGAAAAATAGTTGAGGAGGAGTGTTGGAAGTCCACCGACTTTACTCCACTATTCTAGAAGTCTCTCCACCTTTTTAGAATTGTCCCTCAGTATTCACATAATATAATAATAGTAGTATATAAAATATCTATGCTTCACCAACATAGTGAAGCCTATATATAGGCTAAGCATTTATGGTAGAGAGTGTAGCATAAAAAGTTTGGGTTCAAGTGACGTTTGAGAGCAAGTTGAGTGAGTGTGGGTGGGTGGGTGCAAGTTGAGGGTGTGTCAGTGACGAGTGTGTGCAAGTGAAAAGTAGAGTGCGCGTGGGAGAGAAATTTGTAGTGTGGTAAGTGTTGTAATATTTTTGTGTATTAATAAAAGTGTTATTTTTCCATTGTAATTATAAGTTTTTTGGTTAAGCCTTAGTTTATATATTTCTTAGCGCACTTGAATTGGTTATTATATGGTCGGCTTTGCTGCCTGAATGATATATGGTCGACATTGCCTCCTAAATAGTATATGGTCTGCTTTACTGCCTGAATGATATATGGTCGGACCAACTAGCCTTGACCGAATCAGTGCTGCCAATACCTTCCGTTTCCCTTAACTGTTATCTGGCAGAACGAGCCATTGTGGGTGGGTGCTCCACAAGTGGATGTATCTGAATCACCATGGTTCGAGTGCCGAGTAAAACTGCTGCCGCTGCCGTCACTATAATTTAAGTGCTGCCAACACCTTTCATTTCCATTAACTGGTCTCTTGCAGGGACCACCTTTGCAGGTGGGTGCTCCACAAACGGATGTGCTACTACTAATATTGCTACCGTTATTCTGATTACTAAAACCAAATCTTGAATCCGAGTCAAAAACAAGGGATTTCTTGTCAATACTGAATCTTCTTCGGAATATGAATTGAAAACCGAACATAGCACTGCCTGATATCTTGTTGTCTCGGAATTGGAGCTACAGACTCTCCTCCTTTTATGGAAATCACACCTCTTTCTCCCGGAAACTGGCTGCCTTGTACAAAGAGAGCCGTCAATCATGGCAACCCCACAAATAGGACCGCTATGTTCAATTTTGGGATAGTCCCCTTTATGCAGTTCTGATTTCTCACTTGATCTCGCGGTGGACCCTTTAGTTTTCTTGCCCTTGTGTTCAGCACACCTTTTTCTTCCTTTAGCCTGTGGCCTTCTACAAATGGAACCATCTTCTAAAACTACCCCACAAGTGACGGTGTCAGATCCACCACGATCCGACACTAACCAAGGCTGGGATCTGCTGAACTTGAAAACTTGCCAAAGAAAGTTGCGGCTCTCTCCATCAGTATGCTTGCTGAATTCGTTGTCATCTGAAAGCAGCTTGCTTGCTTTGATTTTGATGCCTACTTGCTTTTGGAGGAAGGGCAGATGCTTTCTGGAGAAATTGGATAGCTTGGTAAGATTGGATGCAGCTTTATCTAGTTTCTGAAGGATATCCTCGTGACGCCGTACACCATTAGAACCTTTATTCCATGCATAATCGAAGGTATTGAGTAGCTGAGATTCGGTTCTCCGAGCATCAGCCTTGTTTTGCATCTATTTAGCGGGTGAAAGGGAAAAGAACATCAAATATCAGATTCAAAAGCAAAATTTGAATGCAGGCATTCTTCTCTGAGAATTGGGAAGAGACTATTGAGTACATACAATCAATTGAGCATCATTTACATGTTTACGTGCAAGAGGATCAACATATAATAAGAACATTCATGAATGAGTGCATTTTGAAAGCTTTTTGGCCTTCAAAAACCATATCATGCAGTTAAAGTCAAGAAGTCAACATCTCAGTGGGTTTTGCTGCTATTCTAGAAGTCTCTCCACCATTTTAGTATTTACATAATATAATAATAATAGTATATAAAATATCTATGCTTCACCGACATAGTGAAGCCTATATAAGCATTTATGTAAGAGTGTGTGGAGTGCAAAGTTTGGGGAAATTTTGGAGAATATGGAAGTTGGAAATAAATTTTAGGAAAATAGGGAAGGTTGGAGAAATTTTGAGAATATATGATTAAATCTACAGTAAATATAAAAGTTACTTCATGCAGAAGGCAACCAAGATTAGTTTATTTTTTTTGCACCGATAGCTGAGTCATGCACCTTTTTTTATTTTAAAAAATAATTAAATATTCAAGGTCGCCTTCTGTAGAAGACGACTTTTGTATTTACTGTAGATTTTGCCATAAATTCTCAAAATTTCCCCAACCTTCCCTATTTCCCTAAAATTTGTTTTCAACTCCCATATCCCACCAAATTCGCCAAAAGTTTGGGTGCAAGTGGAGTTTGAGAGCGAGTTGAGTGAGTGAATGACGTGAGTGTGGGTGCAAATTGAGGTGTGCGAGTGACGAGTGTGTGCACGTGAAAAGTGGAGTATGCGTGTGAGAGAAATTTGTAGTGTGGTAAGTATTGTAATATTTTTGTTTATTAATAAAAGTGTTATTTTCCCCTTGTAATTATAATTTTTTCGGTTAAGTTTTAGTTTATATATTTTCTAGTGCCCTTGAATTGATTATTATATGGTTGGCTTTGTCACCTGAATGATATATGGTCGACATTGTCGCCTGAATAGTATATGATCGGTTCTATTGCCTAAATGGTGTACGGTCAGCACTGCCGCCTAAGTTGTTGTGCACTAAGAAATTAGAAGAAAGAAAGGCTAACCAACTTAGGGAGTTGGTGTAGCACTAGTGGTCCTCCGTAGTGGGTGTGTTGGGTCCGTCGAATTTTCAACAATTGGTATTAGAGCGGATGGTCCGGGACCGTTACTAGTGGAAAAAGCTTTGATAAGCGTTGGATACTTACATTGGCCGGTGTATATAAAGGTGCTAAGTAGAGACTCTGTCGGAACACAGTCAGGGACCGTAAAGCTATTAGTTTGGAACCAAGCTTAGTGAATGTGGGCGTCAGTCAGCATGAGAGACTTTGCAAGCACGGGCAATAAAGTTAAGAAGTTCAATGACCGCAACTACAGTTATTGTGAGACTTGCATAGAGTCCTACCTATAAGGTCAAGATTTGTGGAAAATAGTAGCCGACACATGTAGCGATGTCTTTTCTTCTCATCGCTAAATAAAAACGTGGCGTGGTCGAAGTGTTTTTGAAAGGTGTTTGTTACTCTTTTAAATATAAAATATTTATTCCGTGGTTTTTTTTTAAAAAACCGCATTTAAAAAAAATGGAGTCGCCACCGGCCACTTAGGTAGGCCGGACACCATAAAACCAGAGATTCAAAAAGATTGGGTTCGGGAGTCGGTTACGGATGGGGAAGGATTAGCACCCCCACACCGCCCAAAAATTGGTACTTTAATAATTACCGCTTTATTAATATTGGATTTTCCGGATTAAAGTGACAATTATTTTAAAATTCGGTCATAATTGCGAATAAATTTTAAGGGCCCCGTTATCCGAGAATAAATGCCCAACCACTATCACTACGCTTGATACTGGCCCCGTTTACACTCGGATAAAAGGGCACCGCATTAACAAGTTATAAATCATATGCAATCTTAGTGGCAAAAATATAAAACATGGCAAAATATTTAAATGCAATAAATATTGACATAACAGAATACTAATCTAACATAAATGGTATACTAGACTAAAACATGCATATATACATATTATTCTAAATAATAGATAAAACAACTTTAACAAGTTAGAATAACAATGCAGGAATAATTACGTCGTATATAGGCGAACAAATATTTCAAAAAGACATACATGCTAGTCATAAAACATATTTCAACATCTATGGAACAATATATTATACATAAAAAAAGACACACTAACACGTAACCTAAAAGCCAAGAAAACATACGTACAAAAATACAAGAACAATGCCGTTTACGAGTCAAATAGAACATAACGTGCTTTAATACGAATAATCGGATAAAAAAACATGACTATTATAAGTTTAACACACATATACATATAAACATAAAATATGAGTCATATACTAGGGACGTAAAATAATAGAATATCAACATATACGATTATAATATGAACATGAATATTTACAAAGAATACATGACTGAAATGAAAGAAAAATAAAAGTCAGTGGCAGAAATTAAAGAACAATAATATGTAATTTAGGGACGAAATTGCGAAACAAACAAAACCTAAAAGGATCAAAACTGTAATTAGACCAAGGGGCAGACCCAAAATGAAAAGTTCAAAAACGCGAGATGGTAAAGGGGGTAATTTTACCATTTAAAATCTGAATCGGTGTAATTTAGGGACTGGATTACAAGATTTTGAAATATCAGGGGGACTGGGATTGTAATTATACCATGCGGCAAGACAAAAACGAAAATATTGAAAACGCGGGATGGTTAAGTGTATGATTTTCCCATTTAACGAAATAATAACAATTATATAAACCCTATTTTTAGGCCGAAATTAAGTTTTTAGCCATTTGTTTCATTCTTCTGATTTTGCAAGAACCA
Organism: Hibiscus mutabilis; assembly: GCA_019671005.1. NCBI lineage: Eukaryota > Viridiplantae > Streptophyta > Magnoliopsida > Malvales > Malvaceae > Hibiscus > Hibiscus mutabilis. The sequence continues at coordinate 20,524,506 of CM033753.1, read as the reverse complement.
TCTGTTCTTCATTCTCTCTCAACTATCCCATGAAACCCAGAATCCGGCGGCCGGCCGCCGTATTCTCCGTCGCCGGCCGCCGCTAACCGGCGCCGGTGAACCTCCAAAACACACCAAAATAACCCCCTTTTTATCCTCAACGTGAATCCGTGGTTGGATTCAGAGGATACACCCTTATTTGCCCTAGATCTAGAAAATACGAAGTGAAAAAAAATATTTTTTAAACCAAAACAAAACTACCAGGGGTCTTCCCCTCCCTTTAGTTCACCATATCAGGCTTGGAGAAGCCGAAAGGCTTATCACTAAGGAAGGGAAGACCCACAAACAGCGATGGTAAGACGACTCTCTTCTTTTTGTTTCTGTTTTCTTCTTTCGTATATGCATGTAAAAAAACAAGTAAGAAAAAGAAACAAGTGTTTACCACTGGACTGTCTTTCGATTATCACTTGACTGGTTACAATTTTTGGTTTTTTTTTACAAGATCTCTGTTCTCTCCTTTTTTTTTATCACTCTTCCTTCTCCTCCGTTACAAAAGTCTCTGTTTCATATATATCATTGTCTTTGTTTTGGTGCAAGTTGCATCTTGCTTTTTCAGATCTGAACTGACAATTTTTGCTTGTTGTCTTGGGCATGTTCTGAACACGGGGGCTGAATATAGGCGTGGTGGCGGTATGGATGTTCTGCCAGCGGCCAGACGCGTTCTCGGCCGTTAGATCAGATCTAATCTAACGGTCGAGATGGCTTGAAGAACGATCGGCCTGGATGAAGCCTCGATTTGATGAGACGGCTTCAGATCTCGCCACGTGGAGCTCCGCAGTCGAGGAGTCAGAACGCGTGGATCTTACGCGCGCGTGGGATATTAAAGCGTCCGCGCGTGGACCACACGCGCGCGTGGCACTCGAACAGTCCATACGTATGGAACACGCGGCTGGCAGATATTTTTGACTTCTTGGTTGTATCGTGGCCGTTAGATCAGATCTTGATCCAACGGCCCACAATTACCTGCACACCATAATTGTAATTAGATAAGATTTGGGTTTGGGCCAACCGGGCCTTGTAATTGGACTTGGACTTCATTTTTATTTGGGTTTAATATATTTAATTTTTTTTTATTTCATTTTATCAGCCTAATTATGTTAATAATAATATAATTAGTATTATAATAGCAATACACATACATACGAAAACGTATACTTATATTATACAAACATTAATTAACATAATATTCTAGCATACGTACGTATAATCACACATATAATTAACATAACATCTATATATTAATCAAATACGCTCATACTCTAGATACATACGCGACATACATACACCCTTAATACGTATACATACATAGCTTATAATATACATGCACACCACACATTATATACATATTAGTAACATTCATATAATATAATAAATATACATGCAATATATATTTACAAGTGAAAATGAGTGATTACAGTTGCCCCTCTTTGCTTGTTCTCATGGAATGGGAAACAAAGCAAAGATTCATAAGCACTCATTTTTATCAGACTTCCCTGTTTGTAGCTTTGGAAAAATGAGTTCTTTTGGACATCTCCGCCCTTCCTTGGCTGAATCTTCAGGCTCGTAAGTTCTTCCTATATAGAGCTTCGTCACCTTCCGATCTTGGAGCTACAGGCTCTTCCTATATAGAACCCTTCGCTCTGAAACCCCGAGTTATGAGTCATTCCTTTCACTTCGAGACAGTAAAGCTTGAAGTCCTTCCTATATAGAACTCTTCGCCTTCAATGTTGGTTTCTCCTATATAAAACCTTTTGCGCCATTGATGGATTCTTCTGACTGGGAGTTCCTCCTATATAGAACTGCTAGTCTTCAAATCCTGGAGCCGTCAGTCCTTCCTATATAGAACTTTTGGCGTCTGAAATCTCAGAGCTACAGGTTCTTCCTATATAGAACTTTTCACTCTAAGACAATGAAGCTCGGAGCCTTTCCTATATAAGACTCTTCGCTTTCGGCACAACAGGTTTCCTATATAACCCTGTGTCATAGGTGAATTGCTTTGACTGGGAGTTCTTCCTATATAGAACTGCGAGTCTTCACCTTGGAGCCGTCAGTCCTTCCTATATAGAACTTTTGGCGTCTGAAATCTCAGAGCTACAGGTTCTTCCTATATAGAACCTTTCACTCTAAGACAATGAAGCTCGGAGCCCTTCCTATATAGAACTCTTCACTTTCGACACAACAGGATTTCCTATATAATCTTGCATGTCATGGGTGAATTCCTTCGACTGGGAGTCCTTCCTATATAGAACTGCTAGTCTTCACCCTGGAGCTGTCAGTCCTTCCTATATAGAACTTTCAGCTTCTGAAGCCTCGGAGCGGAGGATTCTTCCTATAAAGAACCTCTCTCTAGAGCTTGAAAACATGTGCCTTTTGTATGTAAAAACATTGTCTTCTCGTTCGGGATTAACACCACGATGGCCATCGATGTCTCTTTGAATCTGCAGATACCTGTCTGAGATGAAAACAAAATGCTATGACAAATGAATTGACATGCTCCTAATCCTAGTGATGTCTGACTATTCATGATGCATGAGTGTCAATATCTTGGGGGGCTTGTTTTGATACTTATTTGATCTTGATGTTCGCTTTCTCCTTTCTTACGGGCATCGATACTCCGCTTCACTGTCAAGTTCAACCATCTCAACCTTTCTTTTTCTCCAATTACGACTTGGAATTCTAAAGTGCCCTTTCGGGTTTTCACTTTAGAGAGTTTTTTTAGAGGGGTGCCATTCTGGGTTTTTCACCAAAGAGATCTCTTTTGTTATCTCGTATGCCTTCCTTGAATAGATAGGACATGTGCCATTGGTCATCCTACCTGGTTGTTTAAAGCTTCTCGCCTTCCCTAGCCATTATGTAGGGAACTAGAGGACGGAGTTAACATCATTTTCTTTGATCACCTGCATTTTCAAGGTTAAATCATAGTAATGCTCTGAAATCTCTTGTTTCATTATAAGCCTATGTTATCTTATTTGATTGAAATTGACAATAAGGCCAGGAATGGATGCTAAAAAATACGGTTTTATTACGATTAAGGGCTTTGGGATATCTTAAAAAGAAAGGTATGACACACATGAGTTAAGTATGAAAATACAAGATCCCTCATTATCTTCAATATGAATGATACATGATCCTGTCAACCGGTGGAGAATTCTTTTTTTGCCTAAAGCCTCATTTTCATGATGTCCATGTGGATACCCGTCTCTTCAACTTTTCAATTTACCCGAGACGCCCTTTGCGGGTTTTCAACTCGAGTCCTTCATTTGCTTCAAGACGCCCGGTTTTGGGTTTTCGCCCTGAGCTCTCCAATTTTTTTTAGAGATAGTACTTCTTGACGGCATCAGAATTTACGGGATTTTTCAGCTCGTCCCCATCCATTTCTGTTAGGATCAGGGCTCCTCCTGAGAAGGCATTTTTTACGACGTACGATCCTTCCCAGTTAGGCATCCATTTTCCCCGAGAATCTTTCTGGATAGGGAGGATTTTCTTGAGTACCAGATCCCCTTCTTTGAATTCTCTTGGGCGCACCTTTTTGTTGTATGCCTACACCATCCGCTTTTGGTACATCTGACCATGACAAATGGCCTTTAGTCTTTTTTCGTCAATGAGATTTAGCTGGTCGAGTCTGGCCTGCACCCATTCAGCTTCTTCCAATTTTACTTCGTTTAAGACCCGGAGAGACGGGATCTCTACCTCAATTGGGAGTACTGCTTCGGGTACCATACACCAAGGAGTATGGTGTTGCCCCTGTTGATGTGCGAATGGACGTCCTATAGGCAAAAAGGGCAAAAGACAACTTCTCATGCCAATCCCTGCAGGTATTCGTAGTCTTCGCTATGATCTTCTTTATGTTCTTGTTTGCTGCTTCCACTGCTCCATTCATTTTAGGACGATAGACTGTGGAATTATGGTGTGTTATCTTGAATTGAATGCACACGTCCGTCATCATTTTGTTATTCAGATTGGAAGCGTTGTCAGTGATGATCCTTTCTGGCACTCCGTATCGACAAATAATTTCTTTCTTTAAGAACTTACAAACTGTAGTCTTGGTGATATTGGCGTAAGACGCTGTCTCTGCCCATTTAGTGAAGTAGTCTATGGCGACCAAAATGAAACGGTGTCCATTGGAAGCTTTCGGATGGATCTGCCCGATGACGTCCATGCCCCACGCTACGAAAGGCCACGGAGAATTTATGGTGTGTAAAGGCGATGTGGGTGCATGAATCTTGTCAGCGTAGATTTGGCATTTGTGGCATTTACTGGCGTAATCGATGCAATCTCCCTCCATGGTCAGCCAGAAATAACCATATCTCATAATTTTCCGGGCTATAGACAGCCCGTTGGCGTGCGTTCCACAGATCCCGTCATGTACTTCGGCTAAGATCTCCTTCGCCTCCCGGGCATCCACACATCTCAGCAATGTTTGATCATGACTTCTCCTATATAGGATTTCCCCATCTAGGACATATTTTGTTGCCATTTTCCTGAGCGTTTTTCTGTCATTGTCGTTTTCCCCTTCTGGATACTTTCGAAGCTCGACATATTGCAGGATATCATAGTACCATGGATTTCCGTCAATCTCTTCCTATACATTACAACAAGGAGCAGGCTTTTCAAACGTCTGCATCTCAATGGGCTTCATTTCTGACCCGGTGTTTGTTTTAAACATGGATGCCAAGGTTGCCAATGCATCTGCCATCTGATTTTCTTCTCGGGGCAGGTAATTGAAGCTGACCTTTTCGAACTCTTTGGTGAGCTCTTGGATCAATTCGTGATATTTGACCAACTTCGGGTCTCTAGTTTCCCATTCCCCTCGCAATTGGTAAATAACTAAGGACGAATCTCCGAACACTCGAAGTTCCTTAACCTTTCTCTCGATGGCTGAGTTCAGTCCCATGATGCAAGCTTCGTATTCAGCTATATTGTTTGTGCAGAAGAATTCCAATCTGCTGGTGAAAGGATAATAGATGTCCTCAGGTGAAATTAGCACTGCCCCTATCCCATGTCCGAGGGCGTTGGAGGCTCCATCGAAGTAAAGTTTCCATGACTTATTATCTGAAACCTCTTCTTCAGTTGTAATGCACATCAAGTCTTCGTCTGGGAAACTAAAGTTCAATGCCTCATAGTCATCCGAAGCACGACTAGCTAGGAAATCTGCTACGACACTTCCCTTTACGGCTTTCTGATTAACGTATACGATGTCGAATTCGGATAAGAGCATCTGCCATCGGGCCATCCTTCCCGTTAGTGCTGGCGCTTCCATTAAGAATTTCAATGGGTCTAGCTTGGATATCAACCAGGTAGTATGGTACAACATGTACTGCCTGAGCCGCTTGGTAGCCCAAACTAGAGCACAACACAGTTTCTGCACTGGCGGGTACCGCGTTTCGCAATCATTGAATTTCCTGCTTAGGTAATAGATGGCTTGCTCCTTTTTTCTTGACTCATCGTGTTGCCCCAGTACACATCCCATTGAATTCTCGAAGACTGTTAAGTAGAGGATTAGTGGTCGACCAGGTACTGGTGCGACTAAAATTGGAGCATTTGTCAGGTACCTTTTGATCTTTTCTAGGGCTCTTTGACATTCTTCATCCCACACGCCAGGATTATTTTTTCTAAGAAGTCTGAAGACCGGGTCGCATTGGTTGGTTAATTGGGAAATGAAACGAGAGATATAATTCAGCCTCCCCAGGAAACCGCGGACTTCCTTCTGCATGCGGGGTGGTGAAAGGTCCTGGATGGCTTTCACTTTATCCGGATCAATCTCAATCCCTCTTCTGCTTACCACGAATCCTAAGAGTTTTCTAGAAGTAACGGCGAAGGTACACTTGGCAGGATTGAGCCTCAATTGGTACTTCCGTAGTCTTTGGAATAGTTTTCTCAAGTTTTGTAGGTGCTCATCCTCTGTTCGGGATTTGACAATCATATCGTCCACGTATACTTCTATTTCTTTGTGCATCATGTCATGGAAAAGAGTCACCATTGCTCTTTGGTATGTTGCCCCTGCGTTCTTTAGCCCAAACGGCATCACTTGATAACAAAAAGTGCCCAACATGGTTATGAATGTGGTCTTCTCCATGTCGTTAGGGTCCATCTTTATCTGGTTGTACCCTGAGAAGCCATCCATGAAGGAAAACCATGAATGTCCTGCGGTGTTGTCAACCAGCGTGTCAATATGTGGTAAAGGGAAGTTGTCTTTAGGGCTGGCTCTGTTCAGATCCCTATAATCTACACACATACGAACTTTCCGTCTTTCTTTGGTACTGGTACAATGTTTGCAAACCCATTCGGGTATTTGGCTACCTCCAAGAATCCAAAGATCAAATTGTTTTTTCACTTCTTCTCGGATCTTTAACAACATATCCGGTCTCATTCTCCAAGTTTTTCTTTGTCTTGGTTTGCACTCCGATTTTGTTGGCAATTTGTGCACCACTATGTCGGTATTCAACCCTGGCATATCTTGATAAGTCCAAGCGAAGACATCCTTGAATTCTGAAGTAGAGCTATCAGTTCATGCTTGGTTTTTGAGGAAATCGTGCGTTCCTACTTTTATTTCTTTTTTTCTCTTCTTCAGTCCCAAGTTGACAATTTTTGTTTCTTCTTGGTGGGGCATGATCTGTCTTTCTTCGTTGTCCACCATCCTCTTCAACTCTTAGGGACCTCAATTTCTATCTCATCATATCCTTCCTCAATTCCTCTCGAGACCTCGGGGCATTCAAATTCACTCGAGATTGATCCGGTATCATTCATATCGTCAATCATGAGCGACCTGCATTAAATGAGAATGAATTGTATTGGGAAAGAGACGGCTTTATATGAAGGGAGTGAATATGAAGAATGCATGAATGAAATAAATGAGACTTTGGTCATTTTTAAGAAAGTGGGGATATTTTCATTTCAATCAAAAAGTTAACATAGGTGCCCCATACAAGAGATCCCCATTGTTTATGGGCAAAAACAAAAGGCTGATTCGGAGCATTACTCTGATCTATTCCTAAAAACTGCAGGTAGATCAATGCAGCTCCAGTTATCGAGTGTTTCCCCGGGACGGCAAGGGCGGATGTTGGTCAACATTTTGCTGTCTCGGTCCTTTTCAGCTATCATATTGATGTACATCCCTTCAAATGATTCACTGAGTACTTCCTCCTGGTTAAGTTCATCATTTTTCTTCATTGCCTCTCCAATATCTTGACCTGGCTGGTAGAATCCTCCGGAAACAAAAGTGGCTTTCAAACTAGGAAATGACATCGGTCTCCATGGAATGTCTTCTCCTTTAGATCTGGCTTTTCTTTGCTCCTCCTTCCTCTTATATTCCTCTTTCTTCTGTTGGACACTTGGTTGGTAACCCAGCCCGAAACGATCCTTCTTGGTTATCATATTCTTGGGTCTCAGGTTCCCTTGTAATTTCTTCCCCAGCCCTTTTCTTATTTTGGCTCATCGGTCCAAAGTTTCTGCGACGGTCATCTTAGTACAATTAGATAACCTGGGGTAAGGGATCCGACTTCCCTCTGAAACGAATGTGGCATTTACTAGTTTTAATGCTCGGAACGAGCATTCTGCAGATCTTCATCATTTTGAATGTAAGGGTGTGTCGATGTCACCAAGCAACAAATTCATGCTCTGCCTCTACTGTGACCAATTTGCCTTCAACTACAAATTTTAATTTCGATGCAATGATGAGGGGACAACTCCTTCGGAGTGGATCCACGGTCTTCCCAACAAGCAGCTGTAAGATGGTTTTATGTCCATCACCACAAAATCGATCACATATTCAGTTGGTCTGATCAATAGGGGCACCTCAATTTTCCCCATTGTTCCTTTTTGCATACCATCAAAGGCTCTTACCGAGTTGTGGCAAGGCTTTAGGTGAAAACCATCTATTGGCAATTTTTGCAGGGTTACCATAGGCAAGACATTCAATGCTGACCCGTTGTCGATCAGTACGCCTGGTAATACATACCCTTTGCAGTGGGTAGTGATGTTAAGGGCTTTGGTAGACCCAATTCCTCCCTCCGGGATTTCATCATCACTGAATGCGATATGATTATAGGCAGTAATATGCCCCACTATCATGTCCAGGTTTGTTACAAAAATGTCCTGGGGCACAAAAGTTTGATTCAGCACTTTCAATAGCGTCTCCCGATGCTTCTCTGAACTCAAAAGTAATTCCAGCACTGTGATCCTGGCCGGTTGCTTTCGTAGTTGTTCCACTACGCTGTACTCGCTATGTCTCAAGAACTTTAGAAATTCTTTGGCCTGGGCCTCAGTTACCGGCTCATTTATATTTGGGGAAGGTTCTTCTCCAAATATCTGCGTAGGGCTAATCTTTGATTTCTTCCCCTTCTCTTTTTCAGCCGCTTTCAAAGCCTCAGAGGAATAACATCGGCCGCTCCTTGTGAAATGGCCTGCCTTACCAACGTTCACATCGTTCTGACTTTGTTGGTCTTTCAGCGTAGGCTCTTTTACCTGTTCGTGTTCTGATTTTTCTGGCATGGTCACATTTACAAAGATAATTCCGTGGAATTTGTCGATATCTTTGAATAGGAATGGAGATGGTGCTGAAATGATGATCTTGGGACTTATTTTGCTGGTTTCTCCTTGGGAGACACCTGCATTCCCTGGCCTGGGAGAGATGATAAAAGGTCTATCCTTCCCGTATTTAGTTTTGGGGCTATCCGTCATGTGTACGTCCGACCCCTTCTTCCCCATGGGCTCCTCAAAGAATTCTATTTGTTTTTCATTCATCAATTTCTGCACCAATTTCTTGAACTCGTCACATTCTTGGATATCATGCCCTTCAGTCTGGTGGAATTCACAATACTTTCCACATTCCTTCTGCCTTGTTATTATGCCTTTGTCGATCACACGAGCCATGCATAACTGTTGAAATACCCACCGTAAAGGAGACTTGATTTCTGACACGTCATCCTTTATCCTCCTGGTAAAGCATTCTTCTATGACATTTACCCCTCTGCTCCCATGATTAGGCAGCGGGTTGTTGGCTACGCTCGGCTCTTCAAACTTCAATATCCCGGAATCGATTAAGTTCTGCACAAGCTTTTTGAAGGCAAGGCAGTTCTCAGTGGGATGTCCAGGGGTACCGCCGTGATAGTCGCAATGTGCGCTTGGATTATACCAAGGCGGGAAGGGCGGATTGACAGGAGTAACGATGTATGGCCGGACCAGGTCTGCTTCATACAACTGAGAATAGAGTTCTGAGTACGAAACAGGTAGGGGAGTGAAAGTTCTCCTCTCTTTCTCTTTTCTAGTGACTCTCTCATCTCTTTGATTCGAGTTTTGTGTTTTTCCCACAGGTGCTTGTGGCTGTGAGACTGTGAAGTTCTTCGGGGTGGTATAGGTGCTGGTGGTGTTTACTTCATTTCTCTTGTTATACTTTCGAGACCCTTCCCCACCATCAATTCTGCCGCTCTTAATTGCCAGTTTGAGGGACTCCCCAGTCCTGATTAAGTTGGCAAAGCACTGCGTTGTATTATTAATGAGGCGATCAAAGAGTGCCCCTTTCAGAGTATTGACACATAATGGCGTGATTTCATGCTCCGAAATTGGTGGCTGGATTTGGGCGGCCACTTCTCTCCACCTTTGGGCGTATTGTCGTAGGCTTTCGTTGGACTTCTGCCCCATATTTTCTAACATAATTCTGCTAGGGATCATGTCTGTTACATGTTTGTATTGCTCAGTAAATGCTTTAGACAGATCTTTCCATGTCTTAACATTTGCCTTGCTCAACTGAGTGTACCAACGTAACACCGCTCCAGTTAGACTATCCTGGAAACAATGGATCAGTAGCTTTTCGTCTTTATGGTAGGCCGCCATCTTTCGGCAGTACATCGTTATGTGTGCAGAAGGACATGTGGTTCCATCATATTTATCGAACTCTGGCGTTTTAAATTTTGGCGGTAGGACAAGATCAGACACCAGACTTAGGTCGCTAGCGTCATTTCCTGATTCTTCATTTGATTGTAACGCTTTAAATTTTTCCTCCATGAGGCGAAATCTTTCTTCCCACTTTTTTTCTACCTCATTCCTGATTCTTTCGACCATGTTCAGGTCCGGCACTTCTTCTTCATAAAGTGCTTCAGTATCGAGGGGTTGAGTCTCAGGTGCCCCTACTTGAAAGCTAGAAGACATTCCTGCAGGGTCAATATACACCTTCCTAGCCTGGCTTGGTGCAGTTGGTTGAACCTTGTAGTGAGCCGGGGTACCTTCTGGCTCTTGAACATTTTCTCCTTCTACTCTTTTTCCAAGTCTCTTTGCCAGCAATGCGGTTATGTCAGATACTATAGATGTTTGTGACTGCACAATCTGATCACTAAGGCTTCTCTGGGCCTCTTCAAGCCTTGTCTCGAGCTCTCTTTGCCCTCTTTCTAGACTAATTATCCTTTCTTCCATGAGCTTTCTTTGTAGCCGGGTAAAGTATGGGTGATGAATGATTGCGGGTTAACTATACACAATGCCACAATATTCATATTGTTAATATGGTTGCAAAAAATAAATGCATGTACAATGATGCGAATGTTATGATGCAAATGCAAGAATGTATGCAGATAAGGTACTGATTCAGCTGGTAATCACCCTTTTGAACTACTTCCACGGGAATTAAAGGGTCTTGATTACAACAAAGTTCGTGTTACAAAGTAAAGATCCCTAGTACAAAAGATCTAATTACAACACAGAGTCCTATAGATAGGCTCTAGCTCTATCTCCTAATTTTCCAATTGCCTTGAGCAGCTTGAGGAACCTAGGAGCTTCTTCCATTCCCGGGGCTATAAAAGGTCGGAGTGTCTCAGCCTCGACAGCTAAATCATTTACATGCCTGGCGACTTGCTGTATGTCCACCATTAGGTTTGCGTAATACTGGTCTCTGTCCTGTACCATTCGAGCAGCGTCGCGTAGTCTCTTCTGCCAATAGGTGTCCCCTCCGGCTGCAGCCTCCTCGAACACATTAATTCTTTCTTTGTAATCCTCCACAGTTGCTTCGAGGGACCCAATTCGTGCTTGTAACACACCCACTTCGTGTTCTCTTTCTTGCAGCTCAGCGAGGTTATTCCTGCGGCAGTACATTCGAAGTGAGTGTTCGATTTCCGCCACCTTTCCTTTTAATTCGCCATTTTGACTTTGGCTTTGCTTCAGCCTTTGAATAGTGTCATCGTACAGTCTTTGCATTTCTAACAGTCTATTTCGACTACTCATGGACTTTCTTTTCCATACGGCGACGCTTTCTCTCTCATGATGGACAGCTTGTTTTCCCTTGCTGATTTCTTGCCTGAATCTTTCTTTCTCTTGATCAATGGCCTTCTTGGCGGACCGTTTTTCTTCCTCCATAGCCAAACGGCAGCTTTCTATCTCTTTCTCGATCGCTCTTTTGTTAATTTCTCGTTCTTCTTCCAACAAACGGATACCGTTCATTCTTTCTCTTTCCACAGCTATGAACTGACTCCGGCCGGCCTTTTGTATTTTTGCTTGTAATAGAAGGGCATCTTTTTGATAAAGAGTGTTCTTGTCGCTTAAATCTGCATTTAATTTCTTCAATTGCCTAATGATCCCGTCCCGCTCGTCAACCTCTAAGCTTGCCTTATAGAGTTCGCTCGCATGTTGGGTCTGTTGGATGTCCATTTTCTTTTTAACTTCTTCGAGTTCACTCCTTAAGATGTCGGCTTCAGACGGTACCACCCTTGTAAGCTCTTTGAGTGACACTGCTGGTCCTTGATCAGATTCAGGAATCACATTATTAACCCTCAAACGTCTCCAAAGATCATAATCTGGGGTAGTCATGTGCTCGGTATCTCCTTCCCCTCTGATCCGGTAACAATGATCCCAGGCCCTCATGATGATCTAAATTTTTCCTTTGAACTCCCCTTTGAAAAGAAATTCAGTTTGGCTTAATCCGGCGGTATTGGGAATGAACTGTCGTGATCCGAACTGCCGAGACACTAAAAGCGGAGCACAGGCGATCCCTCTATGCAATCCTAACATCATCAGCCAGTTGAAGTCACCACAACTGTATAGAAAATAATTAACTTTACCGAGCCATGGGACCCTCCATGCTATGTCTTCATCTTGAATGTTCCTGAAGAAACTGGTCCACATTTTTGTTTTCAAATCCTCTCGCCATTCCTTTGCTAAGTATTCTTGTAAAGGCGAAAAACCTTGGAAGGATATCCCCGGCAGGACTCTCGTCGGCGTCTTCCACATGTGACTCTGAATCCATACTTATAACAACTGTGCACATCCTCGAAAACGTCTTTCTTCATGTTTCCGGCTAGCATTTAAGGAAATGAAAGTCTCGACCAAAATTGCTGGTACTGGGTTTGCTTTCCGTTTCACCCGCTCAAACAAATCCAGAATGGCTATGTCAATGTTCCCGAGTACTCTGGGAAAGATCACCAAGCCATATATTCCTAAAGCGAACAAGTCCATTTTCTTTGCCTCGTCTGGATGTGTCGGTATGATGTCCCGAATACTTTCCCATGCAAAGACTGTATTATCTCCTCGGATTTGAAGGAGGCCACTAACCCAATCGTCACTTATTCCCGCAAAGGTTTTGAGTTTCGCAGTATAATTCTGATTCCTCGGAGGCTTCGCGTAGATCCAATCTTCCTAAATATTTTTCTGGTTAAGTAAAGCAGTGTATTCTTCTACCGTAGGCATCATATCCTGCCCATTGAAGGTGAAACAGCAAAAAGCCGGATTCCAGAACTGGATTATAGCTCAGAGTAGGGGCTGGTTAATCCGAACATATAACAGCTGTGCGATGTCGCCATAACTATTGCAGAACAAGTCTTGTAGTCTTCGGTCCCATCTTTCCCAAATGTTTTGAAGATCTCATAAGTCGTTTTGTTGGAGACTCACATAAGTGTATCCTGCTATTACGCGTTCGTTCGGCAAACTGTCCCCTTGGATTTTCTTGTTGACCTCTGACCAATGTCTGACTGACAAATTAAGCTCTTCTTTCCTAAGACACCTTTTTTCCATGGTGAAAGACTTTCTGATCAGGCAAACCACTTGATCCAGTACCTTTATGTGATGCAAATGCAATGATGTATGAGAAAAAACAAAAAGCGAAAAGAAAACAAGTCAGTACCAGATAAAATTGATAAATATATAAATAAAAGGACAAAATTAAACAGAATAAACACACAAAACAACCCTATTTATCCCGTCTAAAAACACCTATGGTTATTCGCATGGCTCTAACAGGTGGGTTTCTATGTTCTCTACATGCAGTGTTGGTGCTAGGAGGTACCGAATTGTCCTTGCTGTCCTCTACTAAGAGTAGCAAGGCCCCGATCATCACCCATTATAGGCTCCTTTCAACCGGGTTCAATTCGTGGGGACCCATTCGCTTATGCCCGCATTTAAGGAACGATATCCTTACGAAAGCATAAGGTACTCGAGCCCCGAAGGTACTTGCTAGGCCCATACGGGAGAACGATATCTCCACGAAAGCATTGGCGTTTCCCCCCCACTTAGAAAGACGGGTTTATATGCCATATTTTAAATGCGTTAAAATAAACGCGCAATTATGACCGAATGTTAATTTAATAGTCACTTTAATCCGGAACTTCCAATATTAGTAAAGCGGTAATTATTTTAAAAGCTTGACTCTCATTTGTTTTTTTGAAAAACAAAAAATTGTCCCCAGCGGAGTCGCCATCTGTAGCGATGTCTTTTCTTCTCATCGCTAAATAAAAACGTGGCGTGGTCGAAGTGTTTTTGAAAGGTGTTTGTGACTCTTTTGAATATAAAATATTTATTCCGTGGGGTTTTTTTTTTAAAAACCGCATTTAAAAAAAATGGAGTCGCCACCGGCCACTTAGGTAAGCCGGACACCATAAAACCAGAGATTCAAAAAGATTGGGTTCGGGAGTCGGTTACGGATGGGGAAGGATTAGCACCCCCACACCGCCCAAAAATTGGTACTTTAATAATTACCGCTTTATTAATATTGGATTTTCCGGATTAATGTGACAATTATTTTAAAATTCGGTCATAATTGGGAATAAATTTTAAAGGCCCCGTTATCCTAGAATAAACGCCCAACCATTATCACTACGCTTGATACTGGCCCCGTTTACGCTCGGATAAAAGGGCACCGCATTAACAAGTTATAAATCATATGCAATCTTAGTGGCAAAAATATAAAACATGGCAAAATATTTAAATGCAATAAATATTGACATAACATAATACTAATCTAACATAAATGATATACTAGACTAAAACATGCATATATACATATTATTCTAAATAATAGATAAAACAACTTTAACAAGTTAGAATAACAATGCAGGAATAATTACGTCGTATATAGACGAACAAATATTTCAAAAAGACATACATGCTAGTCATAAAACATATTTCAACATCTATGGAACAATATATTATACATAAAAAAGACACACTAACACGTAACCTAAAAGCCAAGAAAACATACGTACAAAAATACAAGAACAATGCCGTTTACGAGTCAAATAGAACATAACGTGCTTTAATACGAATAATCGGATAAAAAAACATGACTATTATAAGTTTAACACACATATACATATAAACATAAAATATGAGTCATATACTAGGGACGTAAAATAATAGAATATCAACATATACGATTATAATATGAACATGAATATTTACAAAGAATACATGACTGAAATGAAAGAAAAATAAAAGTCAGTGGTAGAAATTAAAGAACAATAATATGTAATTTAGGGACGAAATTGCGAAATAAACAAAACCTAAAAGGATCAAAACTGTAATTAGACCAAGGGGCAGACCCAAAATGAAAAGTTCAAAAACGCGGGATGGTAAAGGGGGTAATTTTACCATTTAAAATCTGAATCGGTGTAATTTAGGGACTGGATTACAAGATTTTGAAATATCAGGGGGACTGGGATTGTAATTATACCATGCGGCAAGACAAAAACGAAAATATTGAAAACGCAGGATGGTTAAGTGTATCTGTTCTTCATTCTCTCTCAACTATCCCATGAAACCCATAATCCGGCGGCCGCCCGCCTTATTCTCCGTCGCCGGCCGCCGCTAACCGACGCCGGTGAATCTCCAAAACACACCAAAATAACCCCCTTTTTATCCTCAACATGAATCTGTGGTTGGATTCAGAGGATACACCCTTATTTGCCCTAGATCTAGAAAATCTGGGCGAAAAAAATATTTTTAAACCAAAACAAAACTACAGGGTCTTCCCTCCCTTTAGTTCACCATATCAGCTTGGAGAAGCCGAAAAGGCTTATCACTAAGGAAGGGAAGACCCACAAAACAGCGATGGTAAGACGACTCTCTTCTTTTTATACATTTTCTTCTTTTCGTATATGCATGTAAAAAAACAAGTAAGAAAAAGAAACAAGTGTTTACCATCGGACTGTGTTTTCGATTATCACTTGACTGGTTACAATTTTTGTTTTTTTTTTTTACAAGATCTCTGTTCTCTCCTTTTTTTTTTGTTATCACTCTTCCTTCTCCTCCGTTACAAAAGTCCCCGTTTCATATATATCATTGTCTTTGTTTTGGTGCAAGTTGCATCTTGCTTTTGAGATCTGAATCGACAATTTTTGCTTGTTGTCTTGGGCATGTTCTCAACACGGGGCTGAATATCGGCGTGGTGGCGGTATGGATGTTCGCCCGGTGCCAGACGCGTTCTCGGCCGTTAGATCGATCCGATCTAACGGTCGAGATGGCTTGAAGAACGATCGGCCTGGATGAAGCCTCGATTTGATGAGGCGGCCAGATCTCGCCACGTGGAGCTCCGCGGTCGAGAGAGTCGAACGCGTGGATCTTACGCGCGTGGGATATTAAAGCGTCGTAGCGTGGACCACCACGCGCGCGTGGCACTCGAAGCAGTCCATACGTGTGGAACACGCGGGTGGCGATATTTTTGACTTCTTGGTTGTATCGTGGCCGTTGGATCGATCTTGATCCAACGACCCACGCTATTACACCAGACACCATAATTGTAATTAGATAAGATTTGGGTTTGGGCCAACCGGGCCTTGTAATTGGACTTGGACTTCATTTTTATTTGGGTTTAATATATTTAAATTTTTTTGATTTCATTTTATCAGCCTAATTATGTTAATAATAATATAATTAGTATTATAATAGCAATACACATACATACGAAAACGTATACTTATATTATACAAACATTAATTAACATAATATTCTAGCATACGTATGTATAATCACACATATAATTAACATAACATCTATATATTAATCAAATACGCTCATACTCTAGATACATACGCGACATACATACACCCTTAATACGTATACATACATAGCTTATAATATACATGCACACCACACCTTATATACATATTAGTAACATTCATATAATATAATAAATATACATGCAATATATATTTACAAGTGAAAATGAGTGATTACAACACAGACACAACTCCTCGACCTAGAGAAAATGTCGAAGCCTTGAGAAAATGGAATATCAAGGCTGGGAAGGCTTTATGTATATTGAAGACCACAATCGAAGATGACATATTGGAGCATATTTGTGACGACAAGACACCAAAGGCAGTCTGGGAAACTTTGGCAAAGTTATTTTCAAAGAAGAATGAAGCACGCTTACAACTCTTGGAAAATAAGCTCGCGAGTATTTTACAAGGAAACTTATCTATTGGTCAATATTTCACTAAGGTGAAATCTATTTGTTGTGAGATATCTCAATATGCACCAGAGGAGAAGGTAGGCGAGGCAAGGATGAAGAGAATTCTCATCCATGGCCTAAGACCCGAGTACAATGCATTTATTGTCGCTGTAAGGGGATGACCTACTCAACCATCCTTAGTAGAGTTAGAGAACCTATTGGCTAATTAGGAGGCATTAGCCAAACAGATGTGCGGAGTAATCATAAAAGACGAAGAGGATGCACTCTTCCCCAGCAAGAAGAAAGGTACGCAATGAAGACAAGGCGTGGCAAAGGAAATGAGGACGCAAGGAGACAAGTTTCATCCGAGAGATAGAAGTAACACTTCAGGGGGAGCTCGACGTGAAAAAAAGACTATCGACAACAAAATGAGGAGATTGATAGAAGACAAAGTGGTGAATGCTTCAACTGTGGCAAGAACGGCCACTTTGCTCGAAATTGTTTGTTACCCAAGAGACAAACTTTCCAAGGAAACATGACCACCACAAAAGAGGAGGAGAATGAGGTCATGTTGGAAGCTTCCATCAGCGAGGAAGAATGAGATGTAAAAGATGATTTTTTTTGGAGAAGATTTGATAGAAGAATCATCTCTTGTAGCAACCACAGTCTCAAAGTCGAACTATGAGGATGAAGAAGAATTCGAAGAGAACATGGAGGCATCAACTCTCGTTGCAACTACAAATCCAAATATAGACTACAAGGATGAAAAGTTGGAAGAAGACATTGAGAAACCAGCTCTTGCAACAACGATGGAGTTAAAAATTGATTACGAAGAGGATTGGATCATCGACTCTAGGTGCTCCAATGATGAGAGATGTTATGATCCAACCAATTGCAAGGCTACACTTCAAGAAATATGGTGTTTGATGAAGCTTCTTCTTGGTGGTCACCTCATAAGATCGAGCTTCTAAAATCTCATGACCTAGAAGAACTTTTAGAAGATAATAAAGAAGTGAAGAGCATGCATTAGATCCAAGTGAAGAAAGAGAAAGTTCACCCTCGAAAGATAATAGTCTATGGAAGACTGTTGTACATCAACCTACATCTGAGGAGTTTTTTCCAAGCCAAATAAAAGTCGACGAGTTTCACGATGAAATATTGGGAGCCTTAAACGAGGCTACCTGTAAGTGTTCACAACAATGTGAGACTTCTTCAAATTCCCTTTCTAGTGAAATTCTTACCCTCAAAGAAGAGAACAAATCTCTAAGGGAGGAGCTTAAGGTAGTACGTGGGGAATTGAAATATATGAAGGAGGAGATGGTGCTTCTTAGGAAGGCACTAGTTCATGATGAGGGAGCTACCTCATCTATCTCAATTTTAACTTCTTCGAGAGTGGAGATTTCTAAACCCGTCTTATAAAGGGACTAGAAACGCAAAGCATACAGATAACTTCCCGTGGAGCTTGGAACAATACATCCAAGCCACAAATGTCATAGAGGATACCAGGAAAATCGACTATGCCTTACTTTATTTGGAAGATGCTGCATTGTTATGGTTATGGCGTAAGCATGGTAAAATGAAGAAGTGATTTTGCACAATTGCTACTAGGGGGAATTCAAAAAAAACTTTTAAATTCTATCTCAAGAATGTAGAGAAAAAAGACACGAGCAAAAGAATTCTCTGAAGTGCTAATGAAGATTTTCAACTATCTCAAAAAAGGGGAAAGAGACAATAAAGGAGAAAAAGATCAATCTTCTCAACAACAAGCATAGATAGGTATGAAGTCTCTCTATATCCTCAACTCCATCAAAGACAACATTGATGTGCTTAAGTCTGAAAAGAAGAGATTGTTCGAGTAAGTGAAGACTAGAAGACAACTAGTACGTGCTTTAGTCGACAATGGAACAACAAACAACTTCATCAAGAAGGTTTTTAAAAGAGAGATCAAGATGATGCCAACAAAGATAAATGAACAAGTTACATATATATTCACGAAAAGTTTGAGTAAACCAAAGTTTCAAGAAGCACTCAAAATGATCTGCAAAGTCATCTGTGAAAAATAGTTGAGGGAGAGTGTTGGAAGTCCACCAACTTTACTACACTATTCTAGAAGTCTCTCCACCTTTTTAGAATTGTCCCTCAGTATTCACATAATATAATAATAGTAGTATATAAAATATCTATGCTTCACCAACATAGTGAAGCCTATATATAGGCTAAGCATTTATGTTAGAGAGTGTAGCGTGAAAAGTTTGGGTGCAAGTGACGTTTGAGAGCAAGTTGAGTGAGTGAGTGACGTGAGTGTGGGTGGGTGGGTGCAAGTTGAGGGTGTGAGTTGAGGTGTGTGAGTGACGAGTGTGTGCAAGTGAAAAGTGGAGTGTGTGTGGGAGAGAAATTTGTAGTGTGGTAAGTGTTGTAATATTTTTGTGTATTAATAAAAGTGTTACTTTTCCATTGTAATTATAAGTTTTTCGGTTAAGCCTTAGTTTATATATTTCTTAGTGCACTTGAATTGGTTATTATATGGTCGGCTTTGCTGCCTGAATGATATATAGTCGGCTTTGCTGCCTGAATGATATATGGTCGACACTGCCTCCTGAATAGTATATGGTCGGTTCTACCGTCTAAATTGTGTATGGTCGGCACTGCCGCCTAAGTTGTTGTGCACTAAGAAATTAGAAGATAGAAAGGCTAACCGACTCAGGGAGTTAGTGTAGCACTAGTGATCAGTCTTAGTTACTCCGTATTGGGTGTGTTGGGTCCATTGGGTTTCCAACAGGTTCTAATCAAGATTCTTTTCCATGACCATCTGCAATTCATTCAAGACTAGTAGCTAATTAGACTATATATATAAAAGTTGAAAATTAGGAGGTTTTTAAAGGGAAAAGTGAGGAGTGTTTAATCTTACCATCCATTTCACTCATCCAAATGTCATATATCAATGTAAAACTAATTGAGTTTTACATTGTGTAAGTGGATCCTAACCCTATATACATATATATATATATATATATATATTTGTTTTTCACTTGCAAATTTGACCTTAACAAGTACATAGAGCTTAGGCTTGTAGTTTCGAGACTGCGTTGAGGAAAGTTGTGACAGAGAGAGAAGCTGGCATTTTCACTTTAATTCCCACTATTTTTACCCTCCTAAGCATTAATGTTCACAGTATTAATTGTTTGAATACTGCAACTCTCAATTATAACCAATAAAAGAGTATTGTAGCATAACCAGCAAACATAAGAAAAACTTCGAAAAAAACCAAACAAGAACAAGATTATTAAGAATTCAAAGGAATGCAAACTAGAAGATCAATAGAACATCACCAGAATTCATTCACTATGTATGAACTATGACAGTTTTACTTCAAATTCAAAATTTCTCAATTAGTTTCCATTCAACACTCATATAACATCACCAATCAAGTTAGAGTCAGCCGAAAAGAAACGAAAAACTGAAAAGAAATATGACTCACAGGAGCCCATCTATAAACAATCGAGTAGCCTCTTGCAAAAATGTCCTCAAAGCATCCGCAAACTTGAACTGCAGAGCCATTTATACCAAGATGAGCACCTGTACGGCCATATTGTTGGAGTCTTGTCCTAACATTGTCGGCTTCCCCGAGATAGACCACCAAGGCCTTGTCTGGGTCAAGCTTGCCATGATGGTCCCGGGTGGAGGAATCTGTACGGTATATGGCAAGCTCGTAGAGTCCGGAGCTTGAAGTCTTGGGTCACTCCTTCTTTCCCCACTGAATGGTCTTCCCAGTCATGAGGGCCGATAAGAATCTAAACAAATGAAAGAGACAGAAAAGACCCAGAAGAGATTAAAATTTATAAATCAAATTTAAACATGAGGGGGAGATGGAGTTTGATTTGTGCGGTGCACCTTCCATTTGGAGAAGTGGGAGTCGTGCTTGGTCCGCTTGTGATCCTCTCGGTTGAATCTGGTGACCACATCGGCCAATCTAGCCGCTACCGGCTTCGACATCGAATCTGTTTCGAGGGGGAGTACCGTTGTGTTTGTCTGCGCCGCTTTATAACGGGTGTCTTCCTCATTGTAAATTTATAACATGGCCAGATTGCCCTCCTTTTTAGGAACTTTATTACTAAAATGTTTGAATTCTTAAGGATTTTTTTTTCAGTTACAAGTACAGTTATAATATGATTTATCTAAATTGAATTCTTAAGATTATTACTTTCTATATGGACTGGTTTTTTTAAGGATGAGTCTATCACGCTCGACGAACACCGCTGAACACCGCTAACGATGAACATCGCTAAACACTATTAAATTAATTTATAAAGATTAAAAATTTAAAGGACTCAACGTATAATTATAAATTATTTAAAATAAAATTTTAATTAAATTTTTTTCATATATATTATATATTTTAATTTTTTTAAATAATTGAATTAAATACCAACTTTAGTCAATTTAAAAATAAAAAACCCAAAACCTTAAACTATAAACCCTAAACCTTACACCCTAAACTCAAAACCCAAAACTCTAAATCCTAAACCATAAATCCTAAACTCAAAACCCTAAACCCTCCACCCTAAACCCTAAACCCAAAACTCTAAACCCTAAACCCAAAACTCTAAATCATAAACTCAAAACCATAAACCATAAACCCTAAACCCAATGTTTAAATTTAGGGTTTATAGTTTATGGTTTGGAGTTTTAGGTTTTAGGTTTAGGGTTTTTTATTTTTTAAATTGATTAAGGTTGATATTTGATCCAATTATTTTAAAAAAATTAAAATATAATATACATAAAAAATAATTTAATTGAAATTTTATTTTAAATAATTTATAATTATATGTTGAGTCCTTGAGATTTTTAATTTTTATAAATTAATTTAATGGTGTTCAGCGGTATTCATCGTTAGTAGTATTCAGCGATATTCGTCAAGCGTCGTAAAATTTTCCTTTTTTTTAATCCAAGTCAAGTGTGGGAAGTTACCTTATAGTATTACTTTTTTCTATCAAAAAAGGAATTTCATTTATTAAACTAGTAGTACAATATAATAGTGGGCTAAAAGACACTTACATGAGTCAGGCTCAACAAAGGTTGAAAAATATAGGAGCTGCGCAGAATATCTGGATTAACAGAGGGTCTAAACGAAAAAGTCCTTGACGGTTGGGGAGGGACATTGACGCTGCAAAAGAAAAGTAATGTTGGAAATTTGATCAGAAAGCAAAATTCGGAGGCAGTCGTATTGGGAATGGGAAGAGACTCAATAAACATAATATATATATATATATATATATATATATGGGTTAAGATCAACTTAGACGGTATAAACCTCAGTTATTTTTATACTTTTTTTAACTGCTAAATGAGAGTAATAATGACTTATCTTTTTTTTTGTGATAATCTTCATATTTTTACTGTTAATCTCAATCATTCATTTATATTCATTCAATAGTTAAAAAAATTATAAAATTTTTAAGTTTTACACAGTGTAAAATGATCTCTCTCTATAAGATATGATCCAGTTATACAGTGTAAGAACTTTTAACTTTTACACGTTTTTTGGACGGTTGGATAAGTGAAATAAATGGATTAACAATGAGTTATGTGAAGATTATCACTTGAAAAAAAAAAGTAAGGAGTTAATCTCAACCATCCATTTCACCCATCCAACAATCTAAAAAACCTGTAAAACTCTAAGTTTTATATTCTATGTAAGTGGATCATATCCTATATATATAGGGATATGATTCGTTTACACAGTGTAAGAATTTTTAAATTTTACACGTTTTTTGGATCGGGATGGGTGGAACGGATGGCTGAGATTAACAGTAGGATATGTGAAGATTATCACTTGGAAAAAAAGTAAAGAGATAATCTCAGTCTTCTATTTTCCCTATCCAACGATCCAAAAAACGTTACATTGTGTGTAAATAAATCCTAATCCATATATATGGGTTAGGATCCTCTTACACAATGTAAAACTTGAAAGTTTTATACCTTTTTAGACCATTGAATGAAGGTAAATGGATGGTTGAGATTAATAGTAGAAAATGTGAAGATCATCACATGACAAAAAGAGATAAGGAAATAATCTTAGTCATTTATTATCCTCATCCAACGGTCTAAAAGGATATAAAAATAATTGGATTTTACAATGTGTAAGTTGATTCAAACCCTATATATATATGTGTGTTTTTTTCTAAAACTATAAAAAATGTCATTGATAGAAATAAAGAGTATGCCGTGGGAATCTTAGCATTGTATTTTGAGTGTATTGACTCCCAAATTATAAAAAGTTCAAAATTTTGAGTGAATTTCCAAAATTTATAGAGACCATATCTAATTAAAGGGATTTGTTTTTTCCCCTAAAAAAATAGAGGCTAGAAGGGTAGATTCCTAAAATTTTTGTGAAGAGCTCATGGGGTTTGAATGAGGCACCTTCCATTCGTAGAACTGGGAGTTATGCTTGGTCCGACCGCTAGTCATCTCTGTTCGACCATTGTCTTTGTTTGCACCACCTTTTTTTTACATAAATGTTTGCACCACTTTGTAATTGGCTTCTGATATGATCGAATTGTATCTTCTTTTATTTCTCCCTCCCTTTTTGGAACTTAATTACAAGGATTTGAATCCTCAAAACTTTAAGCTCATTAGTCCAGACTCGAATAAATTTTAATAATTCACATTTGTGTTATTTTCTCATAATTGCGTTTACATTGTTATAAATTTTAATAAATTAACAATTTATATTACCCTACCTTTAGAAGCCCGCTTGTGAAAAAAAATAATTTCTACTAACAGTGCATCAAATAATTACCATACCTTTAAATACATTTATATATTTTCCTTTAAAAAAACCTTTTATGTATTTATATTGTATTCATGTTCTAATTTACTTTCTCTTACAAAGGACGAGTAGTGAGAATAACAAAATTAACGAACCTTTGCTTTTTCCATATATTCTTGGACTCTAATGTTCATGAAAATCGACACTGATACAAAAAAAAAAAAAAGCCCCACTTAGCCCTTAAACTATGTGAGACAATTTTATTTTACAAGCTCTGGGTATATATAAAGGAACGGAAATATGAACAAATACACTTGGAATTTGTATGCTGGGGGTACAAATAAACGAATAACCAATTAATTGATGTGGAGAAAAGGGGGGAAAGATTGAAATGACTTACCTTATAAATGGAGGCTATTTTACAAAGGTCATCTAACCAAATATCAGAATGTGTCAGGTACGTAGGAGGACAAGGAGAATCGTATTTATATTGCTGTTCATACATAGATGCTGGCTGTTCCTTGGTCAGTCTTGCTTACTCAGAAATTCGAATACAGCTTTGTAACCCGAAAAGAATCCGTTCACTCAATCAACTTGCTATTTTGCACGTTTAAGCACCTGTCCTCCAGAGTATAAGAACCTCATCAGGTAAAATCGCTGAAATTGGCATTTTTCTCTGGGTTCATTTTAATATCATGAATCATGAGAGCCTTGGACCAGCAACGTAATACGCTTCGCACTGTCTGCCCGAAGACTGTCTCCTTTCAAACCAATCTGGGAGGAGAACCATATTCAACATAACCTCAAAACACTTGTTCTGACAATAAATTACGTAAAAAAATAAATAAAACAGGTGCAACCCTCTCTTCCGTGATTTGCTATCAGAATAATACCATTATTCTACAAAGTTCATCTTCAAAGGCAGATTGGTTACCTTGAAAGGATTATCAGCAGGGAACCACCTCAATAGCACACCAAGATGAACAACGGCTGGAATCAGCTTGAAAAGCAATGGAGTCGTCACCTGCAAGTTTAATTTTATGAGTGCAAACTGAACCTTGAGAGAAAATCAGTTCGGTACAAACTGAACTCCGATAGAATATTGTTCGTGAACCTAAGAGAAAATGCAACTGCAGCAAGACTATTGCAGTTGTCCCTTTTCAAACTACTCTCCCATTGCAGATTCAGCACATGCAATCAAAATTGTATACACCCAGAGATTCTAAAATGTAGGGTTTTTTTTTCTTGAAGAGAATATAAAGTCAAATGAAAATGTAACCACATTTAACGCCTTACCAAACTAAGAGCTGTTGTGCCCAGAAGTAGCAGGTAGAGTTTACCCTGCAGCAATTACAAAAATTTAGCAAAATTGTTGTCAGCAAGGAAGTTACAGAAAGAAAATAAAAAAGAAAAATGAAAGAAAGCCAAAGTACTCATTTTCAGATAAACACATATGGTGTAAATAACAGCCTCAAAGTGGCCCGAAGATGGAGGTGAATAGAGAAAGAGTGTCAGACATAGTAGTAACTTCAATTAAGATTAAAGCAACGGAGTGCAAATCTCAACTAGATGAAGATTAGAAGCACGACTCAGGAGTACGAAAGCAAACTCCGCAATTTGAGCCAATGACATCCCAACCTACACATCAGGTTTAAAGGAACTAAGGCCCCCTTACAGAATAATGAAAAACAAAAATATTAGAAGTGTGCTCAACTCATACAAGAATCGAGGTTTTGTTGCTGTATCTGAATCCCTTGACAACTGCAGCAACTACCATTGTTTTAATAACAATCACCAATATTACAGCTGCTACCAATACATCAACATGATTCCATAGGAAATGCACATTAATCAACATCCCAATACTGGCAAGGAAAAGAGCAGCGAAGAAATTGCGAATGGGCTCAACCAGGAAAAACCAAGCAAAATTTCTTTGGTTAGCAAAAGTATCGATAACGAATCAATGCAAAAAGGGCAAGAACCATAGTAGCATGCTGTCTTGTATTAGTTTGGAGTACTGACAACTTAACTAACAACAATAATGCTCTCAAGCATGCATGATGCAGGAGCATAATTTTATAATATTTTATTTTTTCAGTTTTATTTTGTAATATTTATTAATTATCAGATTTATGATAGCTAAGGCCAGGGCTATTAAGTAATTTTTGGGTTATTAGGTATCTTTAGGGTTTAAATCTAGGGTTAGGATTAAAACTTTGCTTGCAAGAAAGGAAGTCTGTATAAATAAGTTGTAGTTTAAAGCCAAGATAATTATTCTTATTATTTTCTCTGAATTAATAGAAAGAAACTAGAGGTTTTTTAACCCTAAGTTCTCTTGAGTTCCATCTTCTTTCCTAATCATTTGTTCAGTTGTATTGTTTTCGATTGTTGTTTTTCTTTCCTCTAAACCACATCAATGCATCATCAAGCAAATTAAACTTAAGGAAAATAAGCTTCGGAAACTAGAAAATACCAACAAAAACCTTAGAAGCCACAACAAGATGTAGAAAATAAGGAAAAGTATTTTGGTCAGTGATCAATCTGATTCACTATTTTTCCTTAAATTGATTTAAAGAGTACATACAAGCCAACTATTTATAGATTTAGTACAGGGAGTTCTAATAAAATTCAAACTAGTCTAGATAAAATATGATCTTATAAGATACGAGATAAAGGTTATCTAAACTACTTAATAGATAAGAGTTATATGCTATCTAAACTACTTTAAGAGATTAGAGTTATAGGATATCTAAATTAGTTAGATATTTACAAAAGAATTATCTCTATTTACATGACAATTATCTACACTCCCCCTCAAGCTGGTGAATACATATGGTAGATTCCCAGCTTGGATTTAAGATCGTCAAGAACCATTCTTGGAAGAGCCTTGGTAAGAATATCGGCTAACTGTTGCTTTGTAGGAACATAGCCGAGTTTGATAACTCCATTGTTGATTTTTTCAGCGATAAAGTGTCTATCTATCTCCACATGTTTGGTACGGTCGTGTTGAACAGGATTTTTCGCAATACTAATAGCAGATTGACTATCAGTTTGCAACTCAAACTGCTTGTAGTGATCTAATCCCATTTCGGTCAACATTCTCTGTAACCACATGCCTTCACAAATCCCAAGTGCTAGTGCTCGATACTCGGCTTCTGCACTGCTCCTAGACACCACGGCTTGCTTTTTACTCCTCCAAGTGACCAAGTTTCCCCACACGAAAGCACAATACCCACTAGTTGATCTTCTATCAGTTAACTCACCAGCCCAACTTGAATCAGTAAAAATTCTTACTGACCTTTCTTCACTTTTCTTAAATAATAAGCCATGTCCCGAAGTCATTTTAAGGTACCGTAAAATTCTATATACAACATCAAGATGCTCCTCTCTTGGATCATTCATGTACTGGCTAACAACACTAACAGAAAAAGCAATGTCAGGCCTCGTAAGGGACAAATAAATTAGCTTACCAACCAATCGTTGATACTGCTCTTTGGTTACTGGAACACCTCCATCATCTTTTCTGAACTTTAGGTTAGGCTCCATTGGGGTTTCGGTTGGTTTACAACCAAGCATGCCAATTTCTGTCAAAAGATCAAGGGTGTATTTCCTCTAACAGATAACTATACCGGATTTTGATCTTGCCACTTCCATTCCAAGAAAGTACCTAAGACTGCCGAGGTCTTTGGTTTCAAATTCCTTGGCTAGTGAATCTTTTAGCCTCTTTAATTCTTCAACATCATCCCCAGTGATTATTATATCTTCCACATAAACAATTAAAATTGTTCTTTTACTATTTTGATTTACCTTAATAAACAAGGTATGGTCGGTTTGACATTGTTTATAACCACTCCCAATAATTACCTTGGCAAATCTATCGAACCAAGCCCTTGGGGACTGCTTTAGGCCATACAAGGATTTTCTCAATTTGCATACTTTGTGAGCTATCGAATCTCTCTTGATGCCCTCCGGAATTTCCATGTACACTTCCTTTGTCAAATTGCCATTCAAGAAGGCATTATTGATGTCTAATTGATGAAGTGGTCAATGTAGAAAAGCAATTTTCTAGCTTTAGGAAAAACTAATTAACGCATAAAAATAAAGCAGAATTTAAGTTTCTGCAGAAAAGAAGAAGAAAACAGAATTGATTTTCTGTTATTGAATATTTTCAAAAAATTACATCCCTTTACAGTGAATTTATAGACTCAAGTATTGGACTTTAGTTACAATTAGGAGTCCTAAGTACACAAGACATCTAACTCTATCTTTTAGGAAGTAAACTTTAATTTAAACTACTATTTACATGAGGACTCTAACTCTATCTTTAAACTTTAATTTAAACTACTATTTACATAAGGACTCTAACTCTATCGGATAATCTAACACTCCCCCTCAAGTTGGAGAATATACATTGTATAATCCCAACTTGAATAGAAACTTGTCGAAAGAAGCTTTTGGTAGTGCTTTTGTAAGTACATCTGCCACTTGTTCTTCTGTAGGAACATAAGATAAAGAAGCTGTCCCACTAGTAATCTTTTCTGGAGATAAAATGCTGTCAATCTCCACATGTTTAGTCCTATCATGGTGGACTGGATTTCGAGCAATTTGTATGGTGGACTGATTATCACAAAAAATCTCAAACTTCTCATCTTGGTTCACATTTAGCTCCTTCAATAGCTTTAACAACCAAATTCCTTCACACATTCCCAATGCTAAAGCCCTATATTCGCTTTCAGAGATTGCTTCTAGATACAACTGTTTGTTTCTTACTCCTCCAGGTCACTAGATTTCCCCAAACAAAGGAGCAGTAACCACTGGTTGATCTCCTTTCTGTCAGTTCGTTTGCCTAACTTGAATCTGAATAAATCTGAACAGTCCTTTCTTGAGTCTTTTTAAATAGCAATCCATGCCCTGGTGTCCCTTTCAAGTATCTCAAAATTCTAATTGCAGCTTCCATGTGATCTTCCCTTGGATCAGTCATGTGTTGACTGATAATATTAACTGGAAAAGCAATGTCTGGTCTGGTTAATGACAAATAAATCAATTTTCCCACTAACCTCTGAAATTTACCCTTATCAGCTTTAGGGCTTGTGTCCTCTCTATTGAATTTTAAGCTTGCTTCCATGGGAGTATCAACTGGTTTGCATCCCAACATTCTTGCTTCATTAAGTAGATCAAGAACATATTTTCTCTGGTTTATCACTAGACCTTTGCTCGACCTAGCAACCTCCATGCCTAGAAAGTATCTGAGCTTTCCTAGGTCTTTTGTTTCAAACTGTGTATTTAACAACCCTTTCAAGTGACTTATCTCTTCATCATCATCACCTGTCAGAATAATGTCATCCACATATACTATTAAAATAACCCTTTTATTGCTAGAGGTTACCTTAATGAAGAGAGTGTGATCTCGCCAAGGATTGTTTGTATCCATTTTCTAAAATCACCTTGGTGAATCTGTCAAACCAGGCTCTAGGTGACTGCTTCAAACCATAGATGGATTTATTAAGTCGCAAACTTTCGATCTCCTTTTATCGACTTCAAGCCCGAAGGCACTCTCATGTACACTTCTTCTTCCAATTTTCCATTAAGAAAGGCATTCTTAATGTCAAGTTGATGAAGTTTCAGTCCTTGTTTACAGCCAAGCTTAAGAGAACTCTAATTGTATTTAGTTTAGCTACAGAGCAAAGGTCTCATTATAATCAATTCCATAGGTTTGAGTAAAACCCTTGGCCACCAACCTTGCTTTATACCTCTGTATACCGCCATCGAGTTGTATTTTATGGCGAACACCCATTTGCATCCGATTGGTTTCTTGCCTTGTGGAAGATCTGTAATGGTCCAAGTATCATTCTTTTCAAGTGCTTCAATCTCCTCTTTAATGACCCTTCTCCACTTAGAATCTTTTAGAGCCTCCTCAATAGTGTTAGGTATCATTCTTTATCTAAGCAGTTTGTAAAAGCCTTAAATGATGGCATTAGATTACCATAAGCAACATACCTACGAATGGGGTGTTTTGTACATTGTCTTACCTCTTTCCTTTTAGCAATAGGCAAATAATCAAATTCAAGTAAATGAGAGGGAATCTCGGCTAGAACATTACCTCCATCATTTTCATTGGCAACTGAATTCAAGTCCAATTCTCGGCAAGTGTCAGATTGTAAAACAGTCTCTGGAATAGTTTTTTGTTTTCTGGTATAAACTTTCAATTGCTTAGGAGGCTGAGGGGTTTGTGAGGAAGGTTTGGGTGAATTATGAGTAGTAGTAACAATAGGTGAAGGATGGGAAGCTGTAGGTGTAATAATAGGTGAAGAAGTAGAAGGGTTTAAAGGAGTATGAGGTTCAAATAACAAAGGATTATTAGTAGGTAATAACTCTGAAGGTAAAGAAGGATAAACCTGATTGGTAGGAGGCTGAAAAACATCACAATTCTCCCCCTGATTTGCAGCCGCAGGGAAATAAGGTTCCTGTTCAAAAAAGGTGAGATCCAAGGAAGTAAAAAATTTTTGAGAAGGAGGATGATAACATTTGTAGCCCTTCTTAAGTGAAGAATACCCGACCAAGACACACTTCAAGGATCTGGGGTCAAGTTTTGACCTAAAGGGAACATAATCTTTCACAAACACAGTGCAACCAAAAACTTTGAAAGGGAGAATAGAGGACAAAGGTTTAAAATTGGGGTAACTCTCCAAAAAAACAGCTCTAGGTGTTTTGTATTGCAAAACCTTACTGGGCATTCGATTAATGAGATAGGTTGCGGTTAACAAAGCCTCACTCCACAAATACTTAGGAATATTACTAGTGAACATCAAAGAGCTAGTTACCTCCAACAAATGCCTATTTTTCCTTTTCGCAACCCCATTTTGTTGTGGTGTATCCACACAAGTGCTAAGTTGAACAATCCTTTTTGTTAAAAAATTCCCCCAAGGACTTGGTAAAATATTCACTCCCATTATCGATTTGAAGATCTGAATTTTACTTCCAAATTGGGTTTCAACCATATTGTAAAATTTCTCAAAAACAGAGGCTACTTGATTTATCCCTTAACAAATATGCCCAAGTTGTTCTACTATGATCATCAATAAAAGTGACAAACCACCTACTACCGTTACATTCTTCACTCGAGAAGGACCCCAAACATCACTATGAATTAATGAAAAAGGTTGGGAAGGTTTGTAGGAAGATGGTAAATAGGATGCTTTTGTTTGTTTAGCGAGAGGACATATATGGCATTTAAAAGAACTTGGTTTTCTATTAACAAATAATTCAGGGAATAATTTAGCAAGATAATGAAAATTAGGATGCCCTAACCTAAAATGCCATAACATTATATTATCAATTTGCCCTAAAGAAGTCAAAGAGCAAGAAGTATTTGGTAGGGTAGATGGTTGATTTCCGAGGACATAAAGACCATTTTGCAAGCTAGCAGTGCCAAGCATCTTCCTCGAATTCATTGCCGCAAAAAACAACCAGATTGATGAAACTGTAATGAACACTTCAAATTCTTGGAGAGTTTACTACTGAGAGATGAGATTGCGGCGAGATTAGGCACAAACAAAACATCTTCAAGCAACAAATTATCGTTAATGAGGGTGAGCCACTTCCTTTGATAGGAGAGAAAGAGCCATCTATTTGTTTTAATAGAACTTGTAGAAGATGAATCGAAAAACTAAGGAATAATTCCTGTTACCGGTCATGTGATCGGATGCTCAGTCGATAATCCATTTGATGCACCTTTGGTAGAAAAAAAGTGCAGAGGAGAACAAGTATTATGTATGCTTGTATCCTCCACGAGGGCTAAATCGCTTCACGAGTTCTTGTCGAACCTGAAATTTCGGAAAAAACTCCAATCCAAAGACTGCTCTGCTATGGATAGCATCTCAAAGGTTGTCGAAGGGGATCCCATTAAGAATTCTAACTAGGATCGATGTTAGGCGATACCATGTAGAAAAACAATTTTCTAGCTTTAGGAAAAACTAATTAACGCATAAAAATAAAGCGAATTTAAGTTTTTGAGAAAAGAAGAAAAAATGTAATTGATTTTTCTGTTATTGAATATTTTAAAAAAATTACATCCCTTTACAGTGAATTTATAGACTCAAGTATTGGACTTTAGTTACAATTAGGAGTCCTAAGTACACAAGGCATCTAACTCTATCTTTTAGGAAGTAAACTTTAATTTAAACTACTATTTACACGAGGACTCTAACTCTATCTTTAAACTTTAATTTAAACTACTATTTACATAAGGACTCTAACTCTATCGGATAATCTAACAGTCAATCATAGTTCACGGCAAGAGACAGTAAAACTCCTACTATGTTTAGTTTTGCAACTGGAGCGAAGGTTTCTTGGTAATCTATACCATAAGACTGTGTGAATCCCTTAGCCACTAACCTGGCCTCGAATCTTTCAATGCTGCCATCCGAATTGTACTTTACTGTGAAAACCTATTTGCATCCCACTGGCTTCTTTCCTTGAGGTAGATCTGTCAGAGTCCAAGTCTCATTTTTATCAAGGGCATTTATTTCTTCCTCGACTGCCTTCTTCCACCTAGGATCATCTAAAGCCTCCTCTATTGTTCTTGGAATCTGAATGTCATCAATCTTTGTCGTGAATGCCTTGAATGATGGCATTAAACGGCTATAAGCAATATACTTTTCTATCGGATGAGCAGTACACTTCCTCACACCTTCCCTTTGAGCAATCGGCAAATCATCAGTATTAACAAAAGGAATAGGATTTTCATTAAGAGGAGAATCCGTACCTTCCAAGTTTTCCATGGTAATTGGACTCAGTTCCAATTCTTGGCAGCATCTAGGTTGCAAGGTGGACTTCTCTCTCCTTTTGTAGACGCTAAGTTCTCTCCCTTCTGGTTGGGTCTTTTGAGGAGTTTTGGAAAGTGATGGATAGGTTCTTTGTGGAGTTTTAACAGGGCTGGAATTTTGTTTAGTAGGAGAAGAATGTAGAGATGGTTGTAAAGGAGATGAAAGCTCGGGTTGTGGGATAAAAATGGATTGTGAATTAGACGTCGGTTGTGATGATAAACTTGACGAGTTTTGAAAGTTATCAAAAAACTGAAATTGAAATTCATCTTGAATCTCCCCCTGAATTTCGATTTTAGAGAAATAAGGTTTATTTTCAAGGAAGGTAACATCCATAGTAATGTAAGTCTTTTTTGTAATTGGGGAATAACACTTGTAACCCTCCTTAGTGGATGAGTAACCTAAGAAAACACACTTGAGTGACCTTGGATCCAACTTAGACCTATGTTGTTGATAAACATGAACAAAAGTGGAACACCCGAAAATCTTTAGTGGAAGATCACATGACATAGGTTTGAACCAAGGAAATTTTTTAAGAACATATTTAGGAGACTGAAACTTTAGTGTTCGACTAGGCATCCTATTAATAAGGTGAGTGGCAATTAGGACAGCTTCCCCCCAAAAATGTTTAGAAACATTGGAAGAGAATAAAAGAGACCTAACTACTTCCAAAATATGTCTATTTTTTCTCTCGGCAACCCCATTCTGTTGAGGATTATCAACACAAGAGCTAATATGAATGTTAGTTGTAAATAAGATAAGTTTATTTATTTACTGTAGATAAACTAAAGTAGTATGGATAAACTATAAAGTTTGAATTATTTATCCCTTATCCTAGGATTTTATCTCTTATCTTATCTCATTGGTTGAATTTAATTTCAATTTAGAGTAGTGTATTTGTAACATAACTCTTTGTAACTAGCCTATAAAAGGCCTTGTATCTATGTTATTTAAAATCAAGAAAAACAGTGAATCTAATTGATCACTGCCAAAAATACTCCTCTTTATTTTCTACATGGTATCAGTTTAGGCTAATAGATCCTTATCACACGCTTTAGCCGTCGCAACCATGGTCAATATCCCAGATGTTTTTTTGGTTCCGGTTACCAATCGCAGATTTATCGGGTCTCGTAAAACCAAAGTGACTTGAATCTTGCCCTTACAGCTCGTGAAGCTACAAAAGGGTGCCAGTTTTTTGACACTGGCGTGGCTGCACCGGGATGGATAATTGATTCCGGAGCCTTTGATAATATGACTGGGGACAAAGGGTTGTTCAACACATTTCAGACCACATCTCCTCGCTCCTCTATAAGAACAACAGATGGTTCTTTATCGCCTATTGCAGGGAGTGGCTCTGTTGTTGTCAATAAGAATATACTGTTAAAAGATGTCCTTTATGTACCAGCTTTGAAATGTAATCTTCTTCCTGTCAGGAAGCTGACTATTGATTTGAAATGTGTGACTAAATTCACTCTCCAAACTTGTGAATTGCAGGCAATGGGCTCAGGGCAGATACTTGGTAATGCTAGGCTGTCTGGTGGGCTCTATGTGCTTCATGGGGAACCGCTTCTCTCTTCTCATAAAAATTTCAAGAGTTTGTCTTTCTCTTCTTTAGTTTCAACTTCTGAAAAATCCAATGATGTTATGCTCTGGCATTTCAGGCTAGGTCATCCCAGTTTTTATTATTTAGCAAAGTTATTTCCAACTTTGTTTCTCAATCAAAAACCACAATTCTTTCATTGTGACATTTGTTCTCTTGCTAAGCACACTAAAAATTCGTATCTGCCATCTGTTTATAAACCTTCTAAACCTTTTATTCTTGTCCACAGTGATGTTTGGGGCCCTTCTAAGGTGAAGAATATAAATGGGTGTCAATGGTTCGTATCCTTTATTGATGACCATTCTCGTACTACATGGACTTTTTTTATGAAAGAAAAATCTGAGGTAGAACAAATATTTAAGAGGTTTTATACTATGGTAGTGACTCAGTTTAACAGTCATTCAAATTTTGCACTCTGATAACGGGGGAGAGTATTTTACAAAAACATTGGGTTCTTTCTTTCGAGAGAAGGGGATTGTCCAGATTAGTTCTTGTGTCGATACTCCGCAGCAAAATGGGATCGCAGAGAGGAAAAACATACATCTTTTAGAGGTCACTAGGTCCTTACTCTTCTCTCACAATGTACCTACTCAATATTGGGGTGAGGCTCTATTGACAGCAACCTACCTGATTAATAGGATGCCTAGTAAAGTCCTAAAATTTCAAACTCCAAGGTCAGTGTTCCTGGACAGTTATCCTACTTTTACACCTATGTCATCTACCCTCCCTCTGAGAGTTTTTGGGTGCACTGCCTATGTCCATAATACTAGTCCCTCTAGGTCTAAACTTGATCCTAGATCTATTAAGTACCTCTTTTTAGGGTATTCTTCACTAAAGAAGGGCTACAAGTGTTACTCTCTGTGAGAAACAGAGTTTTTCTCTGTGTTTTTCTTATTATTCATTAGTGAAAGAGAGTCCATTATATAGACTTTTACAGAGGTGTTTAACACCAAGTGGTTAACCTATAGGATAAGACTTTTATCCTTTACAAAGATCAAATTTAAAATTCAAACTACTAGTTAAGATAAAGTAAAGATAACATACAACTCCTACTCTATCTAAAACTCTTACAACTCACGGTTATGCATACTAACTAACACTCCCCCTCAAACTGTGTATATGTTGTATATACCCAGTTTGGATGTGAACTCATCAAAAATAACTCTTGGAAGTGCCTTAGTAAAGATGTCAGCTATCTGGCTTCTGGTAGGAATATAGTTTAGCTTTGCAATACCACCATTCACTTTCTCATAGATAAAGTGCCTATCTATTTCAATGTGTTTGGTTCTGTCATGTTGCACTGGATTCTTAGCAATACTCATTGCTGATTGGCTGTCACTATAGATCTCGAACTCAGTCTTTTCATCCAACTCTAGCTCTTTGAGAAGCCTCTTTATCCACATTCCTTCACATATTCCAAGAGCTAATGCTCTAAATTCTGCCTCAAGACTACTCCTTGACACCCAGCCTGCTTTTTGCTTCTCCAAGTAACCAAGTTGCCCCAAACATAAGCACAATATCCACTAACTGACCTTCTATCGGTGAGCTCTCCTTGACTTGAATCCGTGTATACCTTCACTGCTCATGCGGAATTTTCTTGAAAATTAGCCCAAAGACACAGTGTGAATTTTAGGTACCTCGCAGTCATTAATCGCCTCCAAATGTTCTTCTGAGGATCACTCATGTGCTGGCTTATAACACTCACTTTGAGTAGGCAATGTCCGGCCTTGTTAGAGAAAGATAAATTAGTTTTCCAACTAACCGTTGATAGGATTCTTTGTCAATTGGATTACCAGCTTCTTCTTTGTTGAACTTCAACCACGGGTCCATGGGTGTCTCGGTGGCTTGCATCCAAGCATCCCGGTTTCTGTAAGAAGATCTAGGATGTACTTCCTTTGATTGATGACTAAACCTTCTCTTGACCTTCCTACTTCCATACCAGAAAATACCTTAGACTCCCCAAGTCCTTTGTTTCAAATTCTTGGGCAAGAACAATCTTCAAATTCTCAATTTCGTACTATCATCCCCTGTAATAATTATGTCATCAACATACACAATTAATAAGGTTATTTTACCGATTTGTTGCAACCTTACGAACAGGTGTGATCAGCCTGACTTTGTTTGAATCTATTCTTTACCATAGCCTTTGCAAACCTCTCAAACCAGGGCCCTTGGAGATTGTTTAAGTCCATACAAAGTGATTTGTTGAGTTTGCACTTTGTATTTCTATTTGTTTTACCTTCTAGACAGGTGGTATTTGCATATATACTTCCTCCTCGAGACTCCCATTGAGAAAGGCATTTTTGATGTCTAGTTGGTGTAATTTCCAGTCCTTGTTTACAGCTATGGACAGTAAGATTCTAATAGTATTCAATTTAGCCACTGGTGCAAAGGTTTCTTGATAATCCACCCCATAGGATTGTGTAAAACCTTTAGCCACCAGCCTTGCCTTATACCTCTCAATGCTCCCATCTGAGTTGTACTTGATAGTGAAAACCCACTTGCATCCAACAGCCCTCTTTCCCTCTAGTAGATCTGTCAAACACCATGTCTCATTTTTCTCAAGTGCCCTTACTTCTTCCTCGATGACTTTCTTCCATTTGGGATTCTTTAAGGCCTCCTCTCTTGTTTTAGGAATCTGCACTTGCTGTTTTAATTGGTTTGTAAAGGCCTTAAAATTGGGCTGAAGTTTACCATAGCCAACAAATTTGTTAATTGGGTGCATAGTACATTTTCTTACTCCCTTTCTAATAGCAATAGGAAAGTCATCAAGGTCACTAGAATCTTGAGGAGGAATGTTACCTTCAATCTCGTGAGAGCAGGATTTAAGCGAGTTCAGTGACAACAGGACTTGAGTCCGGTTCTTGACAAGTGCTAGGCTGGTTATTTACTTCATTAGGGCTCTTCTTCTCTGGTATACACCTTAAATTGTGATCTGTCATTTGTGAATGCACGAAGTAGGGAAATTTGTGCTCTGACCCTAGGTCTTTGGAAGAGGTGTTGTACAAGGACTTGGTGATTTGTTGGTATGAGGAGAGTGCATTTTTTGTCGGCATAGTATTTTTTCTGTTACGGTGGTTTCAGGATAGGATATGAAAGGAATGTCTAGTAGAGGAGAAATGATGGAAGGTGGAGGAACAAAGGGTTGAAATTCCTCATTTTTCTCCCCCCAGTTGATCCCCCGCAAAATATGGTTTATCCTCAAAGAAAGTGACATCAAAAGAGACATAGGTCTTTTTAGAAATAGGAGAATAGCATTTGTAACCCTTTTGACTAGAGGAATATCCTATAAGCACACACTGATTGATTTAGGGTCCAATTTACTTCTATTTTTATCATGCACATGAACAAAAGTGTGCAGCCAAATACCCTAAGAGGAAGAACAGATGAAAGTGGTTTAAAGTGAGGAAAATGTTGAATAAGACTTCATTGGTACTTTGCAAAACCCAAGGTTTTATTGGGCATTCTGTTGATAAGGTAGGTGGCGTAAGTAAGGCTTCCCCCAAAGATATTTAGGTGCTTTGGCTGAAAAAAAAGAAGAGACCTCGTAACCTCTAGTAGATGTCTGTTTTTTCTTTCGGCAACACCATTTTGTTGTGGAGTATTGACACAGGAAGTAAGATGGAAAATGCCTTTTTCCCGAAAATAACACCCAAGAGATTGACTAAGGTATTCACTCCCATTATCACTCCTCACAACCTTAATACGTTTGTCAAACTGATTTTCAATCATTTGATAGAAAGTTTTGAAAATTGACGCTTAATACGCCTTTTCCTCATTAAGAAAGTCCAAGTAGTCCTAGAATAGTCATCAATAAAGGTAATAAACCACCTAGACGGACAAGCTTTTTACCTTAGATGGACCCCAAATATCATTTGTGGATTATAGAAAAAGGAGATGTGGGTGTAAATGAGGAAGGAGCATATGTTTGCCTAGTATGTTTAGCAATTTGACATACTTCACAATTAAAAGAATGAGGCTTTTTATTGCTAAATAACTTGGGAAACAATT
Organism: Hibiscus mutabilis; assembly: GCA_019671005.1. Taxonomy (NCBI): domain Eukaryota; kingdom Viridiplantae; phylum Streptophyta; class Magnoliopsida; order Malvales; family Malvaceae; genus Hibiscus; species Hibiscus mutabilis. Next base: position 20,486,623 of record CM033753.1, on the reverse strand, counting down.
TTGAAAGATACACAAAATTTGGATGTCCTAGCCTAAGATGCCACAACATAATATCATCGGGGTTACTTAAAGAAGAAGATGAAGTCTTAAAACAACGTGGCCCAGAAGAAATCAAAGGTGGTAATTCATCAAGGATATAGAGACCATTGGATAGCCTAGCACCGCCAATCACCTTCTTTGAGCCCTGTTCTGAAATACACACCCATTAATTCCAAAGTGAGCATCACATTTAGTATCTTGAACTAACTTACTAAGCGATAACAAGTTGTAGGCAAGATTAGGAACATATAGCACATGAGGCAAAACCAGTTTATCACCCACTTGAATAGTGCCACTTCCTTTTACTTGGGACAGAGACCCATCCGCAACCTTGATGGAGGTTTTAGAGTTGCAATGGTTAAAGGTGCGAAATAGTGAAGGTTGCTGTCATATGGTCGAGGCACGAGAATCTATAATCCAGGATAGAGGATTTGAAGTGGCCAAACAGAAATTCTACCTTCACTAGTGATAAGGCGGGTTGTGGAAGATTTAGAGGTGAGATGGCCAAAAAACTGTTGAAGGTAATTGTTCCCATTTAGTTTGTAGGATGTGATTGGGGAAAGAGAGGCATCCGAGATCCAAATTTGGATGCACGAGAGTTATTTTGGGAACTAATTTGATGATGTGGTGGTTTGAAAAAGGCCATGGAAATTAAGCAAAGGAGAAAACGAGAGAGATAGGATCGGCTCCTAAACTGATACCATGTGAGAAACAGAGTTTTTCTCTGTGTTTTTCTTATTATTCATTAGTGAAAGAGAGTCCATTATATAGACTTTTACAGAGGTGTTTAACACCAAGTGGTTAACCTATAGGATAAGACTTTTATCCTTTACAAAGATCAAATTTAAAATTCAAACTACTAGTTAAGATAAAGTAAAGATAACATACAACTCCTACTCTATCTAAAACTCTTACAACACACGGTTATGCATACTAACTAACACTCTCCTCATACTCGTAAGTTTTATATTTCTCTGGATGTTACATTTTTTGAACACGTTTCATATTTTACCAAGTCTTCAATTCAGGGGGAGAACTTTGATGAATTTCAGCCTTTAAATCTTTTGCCACAGCAAAACCAACTTGTTCCAGTACAGGTTCCCTCTACTCTTCCTACAACCTTTTTGCCATCATCAACACCAGTAAATTCTACCAGTCCTCAACCTATTCATCCAATGAGTACTACACCTCCAGAAAGTACCAAATCTACTCCTACGACCCCTCAAAGAACCCAAACTCCACAACTCCAGAGTAAAGAGCTGAGTGTCTACAAAAGGAGGCAGAAATCTATTCCAGAGGCCATCTTACAGTCTGGACATTTGCCGAGAATTGCAACCGAGTCCAATTGCCTCTGAAAATGTGGAAGGTGATGAAGGTAATGAATTATCCCAAGTTTCTACTTCTAATATGGATTATGATGAGTTACCTATTGCTAAGAGGAAGGGTGTCAGACAATGTACAAAATATCCTATTCAGAGATTTGTTTCTTATGGGAATTTAATGTCTTCTTTTAAAGCCTTTACAGCCAGCTTAAATGAGATACAAATTCCAGTAACTGTAGAAGAGGCTCTCAAGGATCCTAGGTAGAAGAAAGCAGTAGAAGAAGAGATTGAAGCCTTGGAAAAGAATGGGACTTGGACCATGGTTGATTTGCCACAAGGAAAGAAGCTTGTAGGCTGCAAATGAGTATTTGCAATGAAATACAACTCTGATGGCAGCATTGATAGATACAAGGCGAGACTTGTGGCCAAGGGCTTCACACAGACATATGGCATTGATTACAAGGAGACCTTTGCTCCTGTGGCCAAACTCAACACAGTTAGAGTTCTACTTAGTTTGGCAGTCAATGAAGGATAGGGACTTCACCAGTTAGATGTGAAAAACGCTTTCCTTAATGGAAGGCTAGAAGAAGAAGTCTACATGAGTATTCCTCCAGGAGTGAAGAAGGAAATGGGAGATCAAAGAGTGTGCAAGCTGGAAAAATCTCTGTATGGCCTGAAGCAATCACCTAGGGCCTGGTTTGAGAGATTTACTAAAATTATTTTGAGAAGTGGGTTTAAGCAAAGTCAAGCTGATCATACACTCTTCATCAAGATGACACCTAGCAGAAAAAGGGTAATCTTGATTGTTTATGTTGATGACATAATAATCACTGGAGATGATCAATGAGATTAGAAATTTGAAGAATCTACTGAGTAGAGAGTTCGAGATAAAGGACTTGGGAAGCTTGAGGTATTTCCTGGGAATGGAAGTGGCAAGATCAAGCAAAGGTTTGGTTATTAATCAAAGGAAGTACATTATAGATCTCCTATCCGAGACTGGAATGTTGGGGTGCAAACCTGCAGACGCTCCAATAGAGACAAACTTGAAGCTAAAGAAAGAAGGAGCTCAAGTAGATAAAGAGCAGTATCAAAGACTGGTTGGAAAACTTATATACCTATCTCTAACAAGACCAGATATTGGTTTTTCTGTTAATATTGTAAGCCAACATATGGAAGATCCTAGAGAAGAGCATCTTAAGGCTGCATACAGAATATTAAGATACTTAAAAAGGACTCCAGGCCATGGTTTATTCTTTAAGAAAACCGAAGACAGAACAGTGAAAGTCTTCACTAATTCCAGCTGGGCTGGAGAGTTAACAGAAAGGAGGTCGACTAGTGGCTATTGCACATTCGTTTGGGGAAACTTGGTGACCTGGAGAAGCAAGAAACAATCTGTTGTTTCTAGAAGTAGTGCTGAAGCCGAATACAGAGCTTTAGCACTAGGAATCTATGAAGGCATTTGGCTGCAGAGATTTATGAAAGAATTGGAGATAAACCAAAGTAAAAAATTCGAGATTTTATGTGATAATGAATCTGCCATCAGGATTGCTAAGAATCCAGTCCCCCATGATAGAACGAAACATGTGGAGATTGACCGACATTTCATCTCAGAAAAGGTCAATGGTGGAATAGCATATTTATCTTATGTACCCACTGAAGGGCAACTAGCAGATGTGCTCACCAAGGCTCTACCAAAAGCAACCTTTGATGGATTCACATCCCAGCTGGGACTATACAACGTATACTCACCAGCTTGAGGGGGAGTGTTAGTTGTAAATAAGATAAGTTTATTTATTTACTGTAGATAAACTAAAGTAGTATGGATAAACTATAAAGTTTGAATTATTTATCCCTCATCCTAGGATTTCATCTCTTATCTCATAGGTTGAATTTAATTTCGATTTAGAGTAGTGTATTTGTAACATAACTCTTTGTAACTAGCCTATAAAAGGCATTGTATCTGTGTTATTTAAAATCAAGAAAAACAGTGAATCTAATTGATCACTGCCAAAAATACTCCTCTTTATTTTCTACAATGAACAATGCCCTTTTCTTTAAAATAGGATCCTAGACTCTTGGAGAAATATTCACTCCCTTTACCAGTTTAAAAAATGTGGACTTTATTTTGAAACTGATTTTCGACCATATTGTGAAAGGTTTTAAAAATTTCACTAACTTCAGATTTTTCCCTCATAAGAAAGGTCCAAGTAGTCCTACTATGGTCATCTATAAAGGTTACAAACCATCTAGATCCACTAACATTTTTAACTTTGGAAGGGCCCCAAATATCACTATGGATGGTAGAAAAAGGATGAGAAGGTTTATACGTGGATGGATGGTATGTAGTTCTTTGATGTTTGGCAAATTGACAGATGTCACAATGAAAGGATTTGATCTTTTTATTGGTGAACAAATCTGGGTACATCTTGGCCAAATAAAAGAAATTGGGATGACCTAGTCTAAAGTGGAGTAACATAATCTAACTGGAAATAGGGTCTGATGTGGAAATAGATTCGGAGATACAACTGGAATAGGCTTGTTTTGGTGAAGGCAAAGAACCTTGAAGAATGTAGAGTCCACAGTGCAACCTAGCATTGCCAATTATCTTCCTTGAATCCAGTACCTAAAATTCACAGCCATGTCAATCAAATTTAGTATAACATCCCGTCACGAGACAATTTACTAACAGATAATAAGTTGCAAGCTAATTTTGGAACATAAAGCACGGAGTTCAATTCGAAATCCTGATTTACTCGAATTGTTCCACTTCCTTCAATGGCTGCTAAGGAACCATCTGCCGTCTTTACATTGGATTGGGCCCCAAGCTAGCTGAATTCTGTAAATAAGCTCAGATCTCCTGTCATGTGATCAGAGGCTCCACTATCGACAATCCAAGTAGTGAAGTTTGTGTTGTCAACAGTATTTGCAAAAGAAAGATTACCTCCATGTTGCTTGCTAAATTGGCCGCTAAGATTTCTTACATAGGTGACCAAATGTGATTGATTGTCCCTCTGTGGCCGTGGGGATGGACTAGCTTTTGAGCTAATCTCGAATGTTTTTTCGCCAGAATACCAAGGATTTTTTTGGATAGGATCTGAAAAACCTAGACTGATACCATGTAGAAAATAGGGAAAAGTATTTTGGTCAGTGATTAATCTGATTCACTATTTTTCCTTGAATTGATTTAAAAAGTACATACAAGCCAACTATTTATAGATTTAGTACAGGGAGTTCTAATAAAATTCAAACTAGTCTAGATAAAATATGATCTTATAAGATAACAGATAAAGGTTATCTAAACTACTTAGTAGATAAGAGTTATATGCTATCTAAACTACTTTAAGAGATTAGAGTTATAGGATATCTAAATTACTTAGATATTTACAAAAGAATTATCTCTATTTACATGACAATTATCTACACAAGATGCTTAAAACAATGCCTAAAGGACACAAGACTTAGGTGACTGCAAAACTAGTACAGGCAGGAGTTTTAATTACCTTTCCATGGGAACTACTCATCTTACACCATCAATAATTTCCTTAAGCTGATTCAATAACATTAAGACTGATAACTCATTGTGGAAAGATATTTACTTTGTGTACTGATGGTTAAAGAGCTCATGTACAGTTGGCTTTATGTAGGAAATTAAACTATTACGTGTCATCAGGCAGTGAACATAAAACTAGAAATCTTACTTGCTCAAGTGTATGTTGCATAAGCTTATCTGAGAAGTATTGGAGTTTTACTTAATGTGTAATTATAGTTTTACTTGTTGCAAATAGTCTATCTAGAATTAATCTCCTAAGAGGATTAGAGTTAAGTCTATTGTAAGTAGGACTCCTAATATACTAAAAGTCCTATTCTTTAGTCTTTAAATAGTCTGTAAACTAGTTGTAATTTTTCACGACATAATTCTTTTAATAACAGATTTCTATTTTTCTTCTTGTTCTGTTTCTCTACATGTTGACCCAGATCGGTGGTTGATATCATCACTCCGGCAGCAAAGGAACCCAGCTCAATGCTTAGACCCAGCTTATCACTACACTGGAGTATCAAAACAAGCTATGTTATGCATATTGCATATACACATGAATTGCTAACTGAATGAAACGGCGCATGGGTCTTATTGGTTGGGGGGAGTTGCGAATACAAAATTCGCAGCAATCCATGCAACAAAATGACAGATCTTTTCTGATGATTATGTTGCAATTAGATGCATAAATTAATTACAACGCAAGAAGTAAGAAGGAAATGAGCAAACCCAAGCAACAAGTAAGCCAAACGCCACGGATGCCAACTGATAGAGCTCATTAGTCTGTGAAAATAAATATTTGCATTAATAAAATGCCTACATAGATTAAAGAACAAAAGAGTAAAGACACATTACCTGTGATGATAAAAGCTTATCATGAGCTTAAGAAACCATGGAACACAAGTCCAGGATACTATTGTCAAAATGGTCAGAGAAGTGATTAAAATCACCAACCTGCAAAACAAATGGAGAAAATCTATTATTAGAAACCTACAAACTGTAATGATATCTTCCTCAACTTAATCAAAAAGAACTAATCCTAGAGATTCTTTTATTTACGATTTAATCATGGATAATACTCCTTGAAGGACTCCAGAACTGCCACCTAGAACTGAAAGTAAAGCAAACAGCAAACCTACAGCACAGTCCTGCCAGCCATGACAAAACTTCAACATATGCAGCAAGTAAATATTCTTCTAACTGATGTGTTGACCGAGAAAATGAATACCTGTAGGATAAGAGTTCCAATTGTAACCTGACCATGAAGGGCACTTACACTATTCCTTTCCATCAAAAATTTCAAAACCTGGAAGAATTAAAGACAAAGCAGTCATCATATGAGTAAAAAGAGAATAATGTATACGCAAAGCAAAACATTTGTAAAATTGTTTCCTTGAATAAGAACTTTTCTGTAAAGTTTTCACCGATCCAAGAACATGCAGTTCATAGATTTTTACCACAGCTGTAGAAGACATAGACAGGAATGCACCAACAAAAAACCCCTCTGAAGCTTTACCCCCACATAACTGCAAAAAGCACATAGCTGCATCCGTCAAAAACTCTCATAACACTGAGCAATTGCCAAGGAATATACTATAAAGCTAGTAGATTCTGAAAAAAAGACCAGCATATCTTCCAATAAAAAACCACTTTAGTTGACACGTCGAAGTGAATACAAAATTGAATATGTCCTCGCCTAACTGATAAAAAAGAGTAGATGATAATCTTGTCAGAGCCCCAAACAACGATTGACTAATGCTCACTTATGCAGTTGCACCAGACATTTTATAACTCCTGTACATCACATGAATGATAAATCACAAACATAAGGAAGGTATAATTCAAAGCTTCTGAAGTTAAACGTTGAAATATAATACCACCTCCTCCTGTTTGGAGCACATACCACTAATGTGAGCGTAAAACAACCAAGGAGACAAACTAGAAAGACCAGTAATTCAAGCTCAAGCCAGCCCCACAGTGGTATTTGTTTATCGTTTGCACATGGGGCCAGGTGAACACGGAATCTGTAGGATCCAAGTAAATAATACCAAGCAACATATTTCAACATGTATGTGGAACATCTGGAAACAGTAAGTTTAGTGTTGCACGCTGCAATCTAAAATGGGATCATAGACAAACACTATCATGTGGCGTGCAATAGAAAGAAAAGCAAAATGATAAAAAAAAAGAAAAGAAAAAGAAAACAATGGGAGAAGAGCTATGCAAAAGATATAGTGTTCAATCAGATGAGCCATGACTGCCTAAGAAGAAAACTTCATGCAGCATGATGTGGATGAGGACCATAACCTATTAATGAAAATTTAAGAAGTTCAATTAAGGATAGTACCCTATAAAGGTCAATTATGCATAAAAAATATTCAGCGTTCTCTCAAAAATATAATTCAAATCTCATTCTCTCTTGGGTACAAAATACAGACCTAATAAAACTCGGTATCAAGAAATTTGAAGGTTGTTTTATGTGGTAAGATTTAACTATCAAACACACACACACACATATTTCTAATAAAAGCAGACGTCCCAAGACTGTTATACCGCATAAGCACATGAATAGGAAAATTTGGTGAAGACCTCCATGGACAGCAACTGCTCGAACAACACGAAGCTGCAAGAATTGTTACAAGGTGAGTGCCATTTTGTCATAGGAATGAATCTAATAGGCGTATAGTACAAGGCAACAATCAAACCTTTGTTGCTGAAAACACCAAGCCTAATGCAAAAAGAAGAAAGATTACACCGAATTGAGCCACTGTTTCAACCTGAATGCATGTGTCAATAAAGATATGGACATAGTAAGTGAAATTATTTAACAAAAGAAAAGAAAATGTGTACTATACAATTTTTGTAAGCTTCTACCACAGTTTCCTAAACAAAATTCATTAAGAATTAATAAGATTGTTTTGTTTGGCTACAGCACAAGCAGGTATCCTATTATAACCATGTCTATGCATATCTAGGTAATAGCATGCCTATTATAATCATGTCTATGCATATCTAGGAACCCATGCATGCAAGCAAATATTAAACAAGCAGGAACATTAGTTTAAATAAGCATTTAAACATGAGTTTCTATTTTATTATAAAATAAAAGCCTTGGATTTTTTTTTAGTGTCTAAAATGAGTTGGAATTTTATCCAACTCAATCACCAAGTTCTAAAATCTTCTATTTCTCTGCTCTCCTTATTTAATGGGGCAGCAACAATGCTTAAATAAAATACCCCCCAAAAAAAAAATATGGTTCATTATAGGAGAAAATAAAGATATCCTGCTTTATTCTGCAAACCAACTTTAACCCCACTTCATATGTCTTGATGTCTCATCCAAACAATCTAAAGATATTTTAGCACAATGAGTTTCCCAAGATAAAAAAAAAAGTATCAGCCACCTAGCACAAAGTGGAAGCAACATACTTCCACCATTTCACCACAAAGCTAAACTCACCAGGCCCAATAACAGATACTGCAAGTAGATATCCAGTAATAACCTGAAATTTCAAAATGCAAAGGTAAGACTCCCTTTAGAGAAGACATGTAATCGTGAATCAGGAACATGTTTTACAAAGCTTTTAAGAAGAGACTAAAAATAAATCTAATAACCAGAAAATTGTTGTAAAGGGTGAACCATGAAAACTAATAGTATGAAGAAAATAGAAGGCCACAGCAGCAATACAGGTTGTCCAGCACAAGCAAAAGCAATGCCACCACAAGTAGCAGAGACAATGACAATTATCAGATCACATATTAATCTGCAAAAGGATTTTGGAAAAATTAAAGTTGGTCCCATTACTGCTGTAATGGAATCAAAGTAAATACATAAAATATACAATAAAAGTATGACCTTAAGTCTAGTTGTAGAACAAGATACTTCAACTTCGGGTTGGATATTATAAAGACGTTATCCTGAAGAGAAGTATGCCAACATAATCAACATGTAATGTACTTAAAATATAACTACAGTAAAAATACAATTGCTTCGGGCAGCATTATCATAATTCAACATAAACAGCAAGGCAATTATCAACTGAATAGGAGTTTTAAGAGACTTTTACTAGACATACATTTCTATCTATAAAAGTTGGTGCATCTTCTGCCCGGTTTTCATCATCCAAATGGAAAACATCATGTAGCTGAAATGATCTGACATACGGCTTAAAAAATGTAAGCTGTCCAGTTACGTGGGTTAGGCAAAGAAAAATGCCTGCATAGCAGAAGAGGTACTGCTTTAGTCTTACTTCTCTTCCTTGGTCTCATTTTTCTTGGACTTGCTCTAGCAACAGTTTCCAAGACAGCCTAACAAAAATAAACAAAATATGTCATCACCACCCAGCTTTTTCAATAGTTTATGGAAAATTCATAAACAGACTCTTTATTGCAAGAGGCAGCATGGTTCTGCTTCTGCATTCTGATCTCAAAATTTTTATCGCTTGAAAACTAGAATGGAAATTATAAGTGATCCCATCTAATCCAAGATTTGGTTTTAAGCTTTAGGTCCTTTTAACACTGAAGTCAAGATTGAAATTTAAAAACAGACAACAACCGGCCTCTGCATAATTCCTACGTTAAGAGATGTAGCGCCCTAAAAGAATCTCTACTTTTTAGTGCTTAATCACATTTGAAACTAAAGATCATAGAAAACGGATAACATAATTAAAAATATATAACTAGCCTACCCTAAACAAAATTCATCTGCCCTTTTATGTGCCCTTTATATGCCAGACCAATGTTTATGTTTTTATTTCATGTGTCAATGATTTTTTCAGTTTTTATTAATTGATTCTATTTTATTGATAGTACATGTGACAGAAAATCATTGGTGAGGGGCACAGAAAAGGGGCTGAGGAAATTCAATTCAGCCTACCACCGACCTGCTTCTCTGTGACACTATTGTTGAAACTATCAGGATCAGTGGCCGCACAAAAAGGAAAACAGTAAGAATTCAATAATTGAACCAAAAGAGCCAAATTAAGATTTCACAACAGAGAAATGAATTTCATTTTCTACTTCTCGTTTTCACTTTTCACTGCAACTTTTAGAGTGCTTAATACAAATGCTCGCAAATAAATAAAAAAGAAATCCTAAACAGAATTTTTCAAAATTAAACATTTTAATGAAGAACACAAATTAAGAAGAACTGAATGAAATAAAGCTGATCTACAGACCTCAAAAGCTTAGCTCAACTCGGCCACCATCGACACATAAACAAAGGGACAATGCAGGTGCAAAAGCGAGAGTTTAGATCTGGTACGGACCTCCAATTTGCTCAGTGTCATTAAATTCCTTCTCAAGAGCGCGATCGATCATTCGGATCCGAGACATTGGACAAAGCGGCAGTGACATTGATATCCGCCGCCGACTGACCGTCAATGGCAGCGACGAAAGCCAAGAACACAAAGAGATCGCAAATGAAGAAGAGAGCCGCCAGTCCCCTCCCCATTTCCGAGGCATTAGTGAGAGAGAAAAAGAAAGTGACTGAAAATGGTGCATAAAAGGGTTGAAGTAGCAGAAGCGTAAGATAGCAGAACAGATAGTGAGGCGTATTCGATTCGCGCTTTTTACCTTTTCGTTTCCTTCTCTCCTCTGGTTTGTTGGAGAGGGAAAAAAATAGTTAGCTTAAAAAAAATAAAAATGGACGTTGATGAAAAGGACAGAAAAGTCCTTTACCTTTAGATATACTATTCCACACAAATCAGGTGTTGATCCTACTTCTACGCGCTCAACTATGCCGCGTGCTATGAACGCCTTGTGTTTATTATTGCGCCGTTTAACCGAGTCGGTGTCGCACAATCAAAGTAGTCGGGCTGGAGTTTTCACGTTACCAAAATAAAGCTACAACTTATTGTGGGCCATAAAGGTTATGATTTTGGGCTCATAGTTTAGAGATGTCCAAAAGTCGGGTTCTCCAAATCTATAAGATCGGCCCTCCTAAACCGTGTTTTAGAGAAGGCTTTTTTCCCGAATAGTTTTATTTAGAAATGAAGAATTTTACTCTTAATGATATTGAACCCACTGTATAAGAGAGAAAAAAATGATGATAATTGAAAATTTTTAACCACTTTTTAAAGAGGATTTTTTGAATTTTATATGATTCGATTCAAATTATTAATGAATAAAAATATATATTATTTGAGTTAAATTATAACAAATAATAATGTTATTAAAATTCAAAATAAAGTATCAATCTGTTTAAACCCGATTCTAACTTTGAAAAAATTTAAAACCAAACCACCATAATGACTAAGATTAATAACATAAAATAATGTAGACCATAAACTCACCCATGATATTTACATAATTACGTGTAATAAGACTTGAACGAGAACATGTAACGATATGAAATTTCAACTTTTATCATTGAAGTAATTGATTTTAATCATTAACAAACTTTGATTGATTCAATCATCCCTATGAACTGAAATTCTATAGTTTATAGATTTGAATTTCATAATTCTTTTTATCAAAATATGATTTCAGATTTAAAATATTAGATTAATTTGATCATTCTGACAAGTTTCTTTTATACTATAATATAAATGTGATCTTTATCGGATAATACTATGAAACTTTTATTACTCAAAGAGAGAGCCAAACAAAGAGTTTCAAATAAGAAAATATCCATAATGAACAACAAAGAGAGAAAACTTAATCTCGTCGGTAAATGATGCTCTCACCGTTGCTCAGGTGGATAAGCGGAGGCTCAATTAAACAGTAAAACATCAAGAGAATTGTCAACGCGTAAAAGATATAACAACCGTAAATAAAACTCCTTATCTCAATCTAACTAAACGCTTGATAAATGAGATATTTGATTTGATAGGTTCATCCAATCAAAATACAAATTCCTAAGCTGTAATCTCCTTTAATTATATATATATTAACCTATGAAAAAATGAATTTCATGCAACAAAAATTCTATTAGAAAGGAAGATATTATAAGAAATTACAATTCAACTTGAGCAGCAAACAGCGACTTACTTCTTTCCACGTTACATGTATGATTCTAAATTGAAACAACAACAATGGACGCATTCAACAGGAGACAGCGTTCTTCAATGGTGTAGGCGGTGGCTTCCACCGCAAATGGTGCATTAACATTGCGATCCATTGACGTCTTTCTCATCTCCGGAGGACAAATCATCGGTAGTTCTGAATAATCCATGAAGCAAAACAACCGTGAATCCGAAAAGAAAACCAGTCATGATATTATTCATCACATCGGTTAGAAAAACACGGCAATGGTAAACGTCAGGACGGTGATGATGGTGGTATCGATCACGAAGCCGTAAATCGACAGAGGGTTGTCGCGCAAAATGTACTGTAAAAGCCATGCCCCCATTATGACGGCGATGATGATCAACGAGACGGGGTGCAAGAGCAAGGTGAGGAAGAGAAGAAGCGCCATTACGATGACGTAGTTGGTCTTAAAAAACACGGCGTTGGTTTGGATTCTTCGAGCGGCTTCATTTACATTCGGGGGTAAGTTTAACGAGTCAATTTTGATCATGTCGTGCCATTTCCTTCGTGGCCCGAGAATTGATCCGACCTGTTCTCGTGCTCGGGCGATCATGCTCCATGACGGCGTTGGCAACTCTGCAAGAATGGTACCGTATGTTGTGATTTTGATATGCAGAGAACTTCGACCTTAAGGGATAATGTCAAATGAAGAAGAAAAAGGGAAGACAAGAAGATTAAAGGAAAAGAATCGGTTTTCACGATTTGCTAAATTTGAGGCAAGTTTAATGCATCTAATTTTTTTTCTTTAATTTAGTCGCCGAGAGTTAACCGCTTGTTAGTTTAGTGTTTAGGTTAAGCGTTAGATCAAACGAGGAACAAACCCCTCTGCTTGTCTTATTGCGTGCATATATATAACTCGGACTGAAATATGAATATCAAATTTGGTATATTTAAAATTTTAAGTTATTGAACACGTGATTCTAGTGGAAAAAGGAGCCTTGATATTTAAGACCCGGATTCATCGTGCTTATTTGAATACATATATGTGAGTGATAATAATGAATACATCCTGCTCCAATTCATATATTGAGATGCGAACAACACAAGTGATTGAAATTTTGGATTCGAACCCTTATGGTGATGTCTCTTTCGTATCAAAAAAATAAAATAAAAAGAATTGCAATCATCTCCTCGTGAAACTATCAATATTTCAGCCCACCACACACAAAATAAATGGTCAATATCTGAAAATCTACAATCAACTAACAATGAGGGCTACAGTGACCCAAATTCTTCTACTTCGCATAAATAGGCTACAACAGTGGATTTGTTACAACTTGCAACGACTGGAAATATTCTGGAATTCTTCATTCTGATATGGCTCTATCATGGCTTTGATGATGCGCATGAAATGACGTGGGACTTGAATTTCTCCAGCTCTGCTAAAACCTCCTCTTCTGGCCTGTAGATCAGATCACTCATGCGCCATATCTGCCAGATCATCACCGTTTACTATATATATATATATATATATATATATATATGTGTGTGTGTGATTTCATTCAAAGTTAAGGCATTTCTTTCATTGCAAGAAAACACTTGAGTCGGAATGAAAGAAGGAACAATAAGGCTGTTGAAAGCCGATATGCAAAAATAGAGCTCTTTCAAAACATCAACAGTAAATGAAAGCAAATGTCTTTACAAGCCAGCATTTACTGCCCACAATACTGATGATTAAAAATCCCCGAACCATAAGCAACATTTTACAAATTACAAACAGCATTTTGATGTTAAACTAGTAAATGTACCTGCAATGTCCCTCCTCCACCAGTGGAATCACAGTCATCAGACACAGTAACAATGGTCCACAGATCGGACGCATTCCAATGGAAATCAACAACTTTGTCCCTATACAAAAATTAAAAGATTAAAGTTTACAAAAATCACGATAAACCAAATTAAAAACTATAAAACCAATTCTTGACATTTTGCATAATTTGAACTCAAAACATATATCAAGGAAGACCGAATTTTGTGCAAGAACAATAAAATACATGGTTTCTATTAACTTAAAGAACTTGTCCTCAAAAAACAAAACTCAGTTCATGCAGAGACCAAAATGTTTTGATTATGAATTTGATAGGCCTCAAGATTTGAGTTTCATGAAATCTCAGGTCGCTAGCAATTTCATTATTGTACCAACTTTTTCTTTCTTTCTTTCTTTCAATAAAGAAGCTTCATGAAGGTCCCTTTAGGCGGAACTAGAGGTGATAAACATTAAAATTTTTCTCGAAAATAGTATTACTCAATGGAACATTGATGGATTAAAGACGAGCCTCGTTATTTTCCTCAAATTGCTTTTAAATATTTTTATTGAAGTTTTGAATAATAACATGTGAAAACTTGTTTGGGAAAAAATAATATTTATTTTTAAAGTTCACAAGTAATCATAGCAGCAAGTTTCTAAATTATTCCACAAGGAGAATCCAGTTTTAACCATGATAACAAGTTAACAAAAGAAACATAGTGTATATGATATATATATATATATATAAAAGGGAAAAACAAAGAGAAAAGAATCGGCCTGAAAATCATATCGAACTCACTTGAGCGAGCTTTAGATGTTGTAGTTTTGAAAAAGAGTCATTACCATTTATCACCCCTAGGCGAAACATTAAAATTTCCTTGAGGACTCAATGGAACATTGATGGATTAAACTATCACAAACCTATGCCCTGCATGCTGGAAAAACAGTCCAGCAGGAGAACTAGGAGATTTTGAAGCATGTTCCACCTTTTTGTCGACCTGCAATTAAGATGAGTGAGTAAAACCAACCACACTATTAGGAGCAATAAGTACGGTTATGACCAGCCGGATAATAAACATGTCTTAAGTGGCCTTTGAAAGGTTAGGGAATGTCGTGTTCTACTGAGGTGACTGACAATGTAACACTCATTATAGTAAACTCAGAGCTTAGCTACTTGCAATTATTTTATGTCCTCTTTCACTGATTAGCTTTCAAATGATCAAGGTAGAGTTGCAGCCTAGACATTGCAACAGGCTTGATTGATGAGGACAAAGAACTTGGTAATCATCTTCTTCATGACATCATTTTTCCCAAATCTATTTCAACCCTAGAAAGATAAAGAACCAAAATTGTCAAATCCCAAAAGATATCCTCTTTTACTTGAAGAGTTCAATTTCCTAAAATTAACTGAATCTAAAAACTAATTACATACAGAACTTATTCTAGCAAACTTGAAATATGGATGGGCAGCATTCAAATACCTATGTTACTTGGACTCGAGCGTGTTCAACATGGGTATGTTGTCAACATGACTATATTCAATTTTTTCAAGATTTCCATGTATTTGAATGGTCCTTGGAGGATTGTAGCCTCCTACCCGTATCAGAGTATGTGTGAAACATGGGTACTTATGGAAAAACGAAGAGTTGGAGCAACACAGATAGGTTCAACATATATGCACTGCCAAGTGTGTCTTCCATGTCACCATGTCACATGCATGCATTTAATATTTATGTATGCAAAGGCAATAACAGGAAATGGAACCTTGCCATAATCCCAAATGTTCAAGAGCCCATCCTCAGCAGAACTACCAAATACAGATGACTTGTCGAGAGACCACTGGACCATAAATTAGAAAGAGAAGTTACATGTTAACACTTATAATCACATTTATAACCAAATAGGTCGTAAAAGCATATAGAAACAATTGAGCTTTTCACACCTGCACACAAAGAACAGCATCCTTATGGCCCTCAAATTTATAAACAGGAGACCCAACTCCATTAGAAATGATGTTCCTTCTATCAAACATATGAACAGTATTATCTGCCGACCTGCAAAATCAACAGAAGAAGGCAATCAAAAAGTTTTACCCATCCTTGCAAAACATGGACATCATTTGATCCCAAAAAATAAGGGACTGAAACATACCCAGTGAGGATAAGATTATCGTCATGGGGGTTCCAATCAACACAATGAGGATCAGCATCATGTGCCTTTTCAACCTGTCAACAAGAGTCCTACAGTTAGCTTATATCATCAAAAGCATCAGCATATTCTAAATTACATATGAGCAAATATTAACAAGATTATAAAGAGAAACGTGAATATTCGGTTGATTCACCCAAGAGGAACTCATGAGTAGAGAAAGAAGCTAAACAGTAGGGTTCAGGTATCAAATCACAAGCTCGTGCAAAGGATTTTTCAACAAGGTCATAAACAGGAAAAATACAAAAATGCTACTTTTTTTTTCTCTCTTCAACCATAAAACAATTTAAATAATACACTCAGAAGCTGAGTCAGATTCAAATTAACAAGTGCAAAGATCAAAATCATTGCTGAAGATTCTTATTATTCAGCTTATATCTAGTCTTTAAACTTTCCATGCAAAGATTTAATTTTTCATCCGAAGTAACTGAAATTAGAAAGCAAGGAAATGAAGGGGGGAAAAGGGGTACTACTATATATATATATTAGAAAATTTACCTTGACAGTAGGGCTAGTGCCAACTCGTGCATCCCATAATATGAGGCAGGAATCATCACCTACACTACAAAACTCCTGTGGACTTCATCCAATATAAAAAATGTCAGATATTAGAGGCCATATGAGCAACATCAAAAGCCATTATACAGTGGAAGAGAAAATAACGTCAAAAGTTTATGACATGAACTAAAGAAGAATAAACATAAAAAATTTGTGTGCATTCAGATCTTTTCCCAAGAGAAAGCAGTTACCTGGATGGACAGAATGCAACATCCTCAACTGTATCCTCATGCCCACAGAAGATACCACGAGGACCTACAGAAGGCCCATCGTCAGCTTTATCATTACCTTCCCCAGGCATTTTGATGATTGATCCACCAGATGATGACGTCATGTGGTCCTTAATGCTCCACAAAACCACCAATTTATCCTTTCCTGAAATTAATCCTCTCATTAAAAAGAAAATCCCATTACATGAAACAAGTTTCAGTTTTCTTGAACCAATTTTAAAAAAATATTAAAATAATCCCCTTCAGGACTTGAAAAAAACTGTTATAGGGGCACAACCTCAAAGTAAAGTCATGCATTAGAAAAGAGCAAGACAAACCATCGAGCACATCTTGTAAACAATAACTTCCTAAATGATAATGAAGCTATTTTAAACATAACATAGCTTTTATTGGCATATTTAGATCACAAAGTAAATCATTTTAACTTCATTAACACTATTTAATAAGAAGATAATGAATTCACAGCATCTCATATATCATTTCAAAGAGATCAGAACTAAATATATCACCAAAAGCATCAATTTTAAGCAGTTAAACAGTTAACTGAAAGATTAAACTTCCAAACCTCCAGAGAGTACATATGGTTCAGCGGGACACATCGCAAGAGCAAATTCTGCATTATCTTGATGTCCAGTCAAAATCTGCAGAAAAAAATATATATATAAGTGAAAAATAACTCATTCACCCCTCCCGATTGCAGAGAACATGCACAATTAGTATACATATAGCTTATGTCAAGCATATAACTAAAATTTCAAAACAATATACCAAATCTGGGCGAGAATTCATTGCTCCAACAACAGCATGACGGTTAGGTTGAGCTTCAACATCCCAGATAAGAACCTAAATTTCATCAAGCCACATGTCAGGCAGACTTTAACCTATATCCAATGAAAACACAGCAGAAACAATGACTCCATAAATTTAACAAAAAAAAACAAGAGTCTTACATCTGGACTATCAGTGTGAGTGGCCACAATCTTAGAGTTCTGTGGAAGTTCCCTGATTCTGTTCACCTGCAAGATAGTGTTAGTTGGTCATACCAAAAAATTATACATATCATTAGAAAAACAAAAGGATAAAATATATATTTGTATAATTTAAGGTGATATGTGTAACAAAAGGAATTTATGTGAGCAGAATATTTATTGCAATTGAAGTAATACATCAAAAAGTATGGGTTATATTTTAATTCCACATCTCAAAAGGATTAAAGGAATAATCAGTTGCCCAATACATAGTCGAGTTCCAACAACAATGATGATGGATAAGTCAGCACTCAAGTTCACATAAGCACATTTATTTTTCTAGCATGCACAAGATTCATACCTCTCCCGGATGTATTATGGTCTTGTACTTTTTCAGAAGAAGGTGAACGTGCTTCTTCATTAAACTGAAAGGTATAAAGCACTCATGTGAATGAAGAGAAGAAAGCCGCATGCATAAATATTGAAGTGCAGAACAAGGAAATATGAAAATGGGTTACCTGAGATATGTGCTCAGCGGCAGCGACCCTAGGTTTGACAACTTCGCAATTCGCAATCACAAGCGTATTTGGAACCGTACCATCAGTCTGGCATTATAACAAAGGTGTCAAATAGATAACTTATAACCACAAGGCACAAACTTATCATGCTTTGGCATTATTCTACCAAGTTTTCTAGTAAATTCCATTTACTAGAAAAGAGTATTAAGCTTGATTCATTGCATCTATTACTGCTAATAAATTAAGACTCCAGAAAAAAGAGCTTCCTTCCATTCAGTTTGCAATTTATATCCAAGTTGTCTTAAGTACCAAGAAATGACCCCTAAGAAGGAAACAAACTTGCCTGTTCAGATAGGTACAGACGCTGGCGATTCTTGTAAGTAGCTTGCTCGAGCTGAGGTCCCCAGCTGGATCAAAACCAAATCAAACAATCATCAAGAAATATGGCAACATTCAAACACAAAATTGAAACAAAGAAGATGCCAGCCATCTCAGATTGAAAACCCAAGATGAACAGCAGCTCAATAAGAGTCCACTAGGGTTTATCATAAAGAATTTAAGATTTTTAGAAGCAAAAACAACAACCAGAAGAAGAAACCGACATTAAAGCAAAAGTAACATCTTGTATAGTTACAGAGCCTAAAACACAAGAAATACCGGCAAGAGAGAGAGGGCCAAACGAGATTGTGATTAGCAAGCCAGTCATAAAGAACAGGGACCAAAGACTTCCACTGAGTGTACTTCTCATCAACGCTGGGCTGTTGCTGGGATTTCTTTCCTCCTTTCATTTTAGCAGAGCTTTGCTGTTCTTTCTCGTCCTTTGGCTTTGGCTTTCGGCCTCTCTTCTTTGGGTGTTGCTGTTGAGATTGGGGAGACTCCATTTTTGAGATGGGGAGTATTGTTGATGCTTTAAGAGCAAAGAAGGGAAACCCACGTTGGTTTCACCTTCAAGGGACCCCTACTGCCTACTGTGACTGTAATGGAATGGAAGAGAATGAGAATCGAGAAAAAAAAGGCTTAAACCCAAAAACAGCCCTCAAACTATACATTTTTTCTGCTTTTGGCCCTTAAACTATAATTTTGGCAAAATAGGCCCTTACACTATTATTTTTAGTAATTTTAAGTCCCTAAACTATTTTTTGGTCAAAATAAGTACTTAAACTATGTCACTTTTCTTCTTTTAGTCCCCAAAATTATCAATTGGTCGAAAAATCTTTGTCATGTGTCAACATCTTATTAGTCGAAATAATTTTCTTTTAACTTAAATAACTATCGGACTTAAAATGACCATGAATAATAGTTTAGGGGCTTATTTTGATATATGATATTTTAAAATTAAAAAAACATAAATATTATCAATAATAACAAATATTAGACTAAATTTATTTAAAATAACTACTAGCTAATTTAAATTGTTTTTTTATTATCTCATATAAAAATATTTTCAAATGCTTAAAATTTTAAAAATAAAATATTTTTCTATATTCAATTTAGTTATATAACGGAAACTCATGTCTTTTATATATTATAGATATAAATAAAGTACATAACTAAATCTAGTAATAGTAATTTATTTTTTATAATTAGCAGTATCCAACCCATTAACTGATTAAATTAAAAAATATTGCAAAGATTATCGTGGAGATAGCTCTCTTAATTCAATTATTTTTTCATTCATAACATAAAAAATTAAATCTTTAACCTTATTTGAGGGACCTGACGACTCATTCTATTAGATCAACTAATAGTTAGTATAATACTAATTAAATTAGATTCTCAAGTAGGTTTTATTATTAAATTGATGCGTGATTATCCTTTTTACCTTTGTCTTAACTTCCTAAAACTATGGCCGGCGGCGGCACCAGTCTTAGTGCTGGTTGTCGACCGCTGGTCACCCTCTTTTATTTATTTGCTTCGTTCTTTTGGCTTTAGTCCTTTTAATTCAATAAATCTGTCTTTATGACACGCTTTCCTCTATCTTTTGGTACGTATTTTATGCCTCTTGGCACGCTTTTCTGCCTTTTGGCATGCTTTTCTGTTATTTGTTTTTCTTTCAGGGTTGAATTTGGCGTTGCCACGACTGATCAAGATGGCACTCTTTTGATTATCCTGTTGATCTCCCTGTTTTGGACCTTCGAACTGGATCTAGATGCAAGTTTAGTCACCGCTCTTGTTCGCGATTGAGTTGTGGTAATAAACGTGTTGTCAACGTGCTCAATTCTGTAATATGCATTTTTTAATGTTATTTGTTGATGGTTTTTACCTTCATTATCGAGCTTTGGTGATGTTTTGTATCTATTTTGTTTCAAGTCTTTGAATTAGGTTTTTTACCTTTTCTTTCTTTGGTCTTGTTTATGATCTAGAGACGTTAGTTTTTCGTGTTTTAAGGAATATGTCCGGATCAAGGTTATTTACCTGCATTGTAAACTTTCATCTTGGATCTTTCTTTTTTTCAATACAACTGACGTACTCATATTCAAAAAAATCGGTGCGCGATTATTTTAATATAAGTATAGACTTTACCAATAAGTGTTGGGTATAATGGCAAGACACATTGTACTCCCAAAGAGATAACTCAAGTTCGAACCTTAAAAACGATATTATTAAAAAAAAGAGTCATGAATCCCAGACACGAATCATAAAATGGACAGCACTGTACCTAAATATATACATAAATATAGACTATTTTCTTTTAAAAAAATCCTTACCCATGCTATTTTTTAAAAAAATATTAGTAATTAATTTTAATTTGTCAAACAATGATTGCATTTCCCTAAACAGAAAATACATGGGACGTAGGCAGAGATGCAAAAGAAACGTGCCATTATATATATACACACGCATTTCAGCTTATAAACTGTGATTTCCCCTCCATTAATTCCTTCGAAAACCTCAGAACATATAGATTCCTTCAAAAGAAGAAGCAATGAAAATGGAGGTGCCTGACAGTGGAGGTGAAGAAGCTTTTGATCTGAGCGACATAACTTCGTTTTCGAAGAAAGTGGGAGATGATGAACCGGAGAACGAGATTCAAACCGAGTCGAATGTAAGTGTTGTCGTCAAGGAAGAATCTGAGGCGGCTGCGGCGGGGATAAAGAGTAGCGGAGTCGCTACTCGCGGCGGAGGTGACGATCAGAAAGCTCTGTTAAAAGCAGAGCCAATGGAAGGGTTGAACGAGTTGGGTCTATTGCGACCATTTTTTGGAAAAATCGGGACGTGTGAAAAATAGCCTGACGTTTGATCTTTTGTAAAATTAAATTTTTTTTGCCATTTTTAATTTAATCTTGAAATTTTAGGGTTTTTCGTATTAAATCGAATTTTCCTTTATTTACCCTTTTAAAAAACATTTTGGAGTCGCCACCGATCACTTCGAGGTAAATCAGACACCGAAAAATAAACCAGAGATTCTGTCTTAAAAAATTGGGTTCGGGAGTCGGTTATGTGTAGGGAAGGATTAGTACCCCTACAAACGCCCGTTATCAGTACCTTTAATTTTACGTGGCATTTTGACATTTCGAATAATAATTTAAATTTAATTTATCCCATAATTATTAATTGAATTTAAATTATGAATGCATATATCCTTTTATAAGGAAATTCATTTTATTCGAATACGAGATTAAAGGCACCCCATTAGGTGGCACCCCCATTCGTATTTTAAAAATGAATTTCCAACATAAAAGGTTTTTAATGAATGATATTTTATCGTCTTGTCAATTTTAAGTTCTATTCGTAAAAATGCTCTATTCAATTGATTATTTAAATCTATGAATGTTGATTAATTTAATGATTTTTATGAGAAAATGTCATTTTCATGAACACCTTACATATATTTAAATCCCTTAAATTAATCACATTCCTAATTAATTAATTTTTCTAATTAGTTAAAGTTCTAGTCCTAATTACGACTCTAAATTAATCAATTTTATAAGTGAGAATGTATATCGAATATACACATTTATGACCAAGGCTGAGATAACACCCCATTGTAAACAATGGAACATCATCCAGATTTGAACCTCAAAGATTCTATTCGATATACATTTAATTAACTACAATGTATTGATTATTAATTTTTGCTAAAAAATTAAGTTAATAATCAATTTTAAGTAAGAAATATATTAAATATAATTTAAAGAAATCCATGTGATAACACCCCATTGTAAACAATGGAATACCATCCATATTTGGATTCTAAAATCATATTTAATATACTTTTAATATCTACAATTATCTACCCTATTTGATTATTGAACCCTAATTAAAGCTAGTTTCCCAGGCAACTGTCGATTAGTTGCCAAGGCAACCCCGCTGCGCAAGTTGCCACGGCAACTGAGTTGCCCTTGCACTCTTTTACCAAGACGATCCAATCGGCTATCACTCCTCAACTCATGATAACCTGGCCTATTCCCTCTCTTTTGATTTCATCTATTCTTTTAGTTTATTGCTCTTAGTTTACTCATTAGTTATAATTCCTACAATCACCTACTTGTGTTTTTCTTTTCCAACGCAGTAACTTAAGCAAAGTGGCCCAAATCAATCCCTATGGAGGCGATACTCGATACTCAGATCATTTTATTACTTGAGACGTATATACTTGCACCGTTTGCGTAGCACTCAATACGTACAACAAGTTTTTGACGTCGTTGCTAGGGCGTTACACAATTCGAACGACATCTTTCGGAAAGCATAAGTACCGTATGGGCATGTGAAGGTTGTTTTTTCTTGATCTTCTGGCGCTATGGAAATTTGATTGTAACCTGGATAACCATCAAGAAAACAATAAAAGGGTTTACCTGCAAGACGGTCAAGCATTTGATCAATAAAGGATAATGGAAAGTGATCTTTCCTAGTGGCTTTATTTAGCTTTCGATAATCCATACAAACCCCCCAACCGGTCACAGTCCTGGTTGGAATGAGTTCATTGTTTTCATTACTTACCACCGTTATACCTCCCTTTTTCGGTACACATTGTACCGGACTTACCTATGTACTATCAGAGATAGTGGCAAAAACTTGTTGCGCGTATTGAGTGCTACGCAAATGGTGCAAGTATACACGTCGCAAGTAATAAAGTGATATGAGTATCGAGTATCGTCTCCACAGGGATTGGTTTGGGCCACTTTGCTTAAGTTACTGCGTTGGAAAAGAAAAACACAAGTAGGTGATTGTAGGAATTATAACTAATGAGTAAACTAAGAGCAATAAACTAAAAGAATAGATGAAATCAAAAGAGAGGGAATAGGCCAGGTTATCGTGAGTTGAGGAGTGATAGCCGATTGGATCGTCTTGGTAAAAGAGTGCAATGGCAACTCGGTTGTTGTGGCAACTTGCTCAGCTTGGTTGCCTTGGCAACTAATCGAACAGTTGCCTGGGCAACTGCTTGGGCGACTGGGCAGCAGCTTCAAGGTTCGGCAGAGCGTTCTTCAATGGTTTCTTCTTATCCCTAAGTCGAAACTCTAGCTAATTGTGCATGCTTTGACAATACATCCCTGCGTGAATCAAGGGTGAACAACAACCAATCTTACGCTCTTCTTAACCGTTGAAATCCTTAACTTATTCCTAAGCTGGATTAATCTTCACCATCGATAGATTGAATAAAGACCATACTCATTCGTTTCTTGAATCTAACTCTCCCGATATTAGATAAATAGATAGAATTACGAGATTCACTCGCAAACAAGAATAAAAACCAGGAATGAGTAAACCTTGAATTAAAAGTGCAAACTCTTATTACCTAAACAAAATTCAATTGTTTCTCACAACAACAAAAACACAATAACCCCAACCAATCAAGTTAGTTCATGGTTGGGTTCAAAAGATATACAAAGAATAATCCCCAAACCATGAATCTAATAGAAGCAAAGAAGAATAAGAAGAAATCCCTCTTTGGAAAATCTCTCAATCGAACTCTCTCCCCTTGCTCTCCCTTGTCGAAATCTCTCACTTGCTCGCTTTGAGTTTGACGGCTTGGTCTCCTTTAAATAGGAGATGGCTAGGTCAAAATCCTTCTTGAGGAGGAAGTTAAGTTGGAATTAAATACTTTAAAAGAATATAATTCTTTATTACATTTAAATTCCTTCTAGATCTTCTCCTACCTTTTTGGGATTTAATTTCTCTTTGACCTTTTCATGGAAATCAAACTCCTTTGGGATTTAACTTTGCTCTACTTCATCTTGGGCTTATCTAGTCATCAATTTCGACTGCCATATCATCTTATCCTTTATCGACAATTACCCTAGCAACTAGCTTGGCATCTCCTTTATGCATTGCCCTGGCAACTGCATCGGCATCTCCTTCATGCACTGCTCTGGCAACTGGTTTCAGCCTTGTTTAGGCAAGTGATTTTGCACAATACACAAAAACACACCAAAGCAGTATCTTTTTCCACAAAAACCACCAAGTTATGTAATCAAGCTCAACGGTGGAAAGAAACATGAATTAATGCATAAATGACTAATTATGCAACTAATATGAGCCTAAGTCTAACAATAATATGAGTAAAAAGGGTAATAAAAATAGTACTTTTGAACACTTAACACACTCCCAAACTCGAACTATTGCTTGTCCTCAAGCAATACAAACTAACAATTACCTACCAAGACTTTAATCATCAAAGACATGCTTCAAACTTGAATTCAAACCTCGGAACCGTGGCACAAAGTATGATTACCTTTTAATTTTTCAGATAGCACAAAAATTACCTGGAATCAAACTATAATGCTCGTGACAATGTGTGTGCGTAGTTGTGTACAAGTTGATTTTCAAGATTCTATGTGAATAATAGGCTTTTATCAATTTAATTACCGGGGCATTTATTTTTATTTTCACTAGAGCCAATTTCGGGCACCTCTAGTAAAGTAAGCAATTTCTCATTTTATTTTAGCTGACTAGAGCCAATTTCGGGTACCTCTAGCGATTATTTAATGTGCATTAACTACTAGAGCCAGTTTCGGGCACCTCTAGCAAGAAAGTGCATTTACTACTAGAGCCAGTTTCGGGCACCTTTAGCAAGAAATTAACTTTTAGTTTTCAATTTTAAATTTACCCAAATTTTAAGCAACCTAAGTTCACTAAGTTTCTATCAATCAACAAGCCACAACTGTATAAAAAAATTCAGCATCATAATAAAATTCTAAGTTCTTTTTATGCAATCCTAAAATTAAAGGTTCTTTCAATTAAGTGCAGTGGCAAAAATTCATCATTGGATATTCAACAAGTCTTAAGCAATTAAATCCAATCAAAGGCATGGCCAATAACATATGCAACCTATATGTGATTGCTAAAGATGAATGCAACTAAACATGAAACTAACTAGAAACCAACACCCCCACAAACTCGAGAGAAGCATTGTCCTCAATGTATGTAAAAGTGAAACAAAATTTAAAAGAAAATAAATGAAATGAGTTAGTCAGAGAGGTCGTCACCTCGAGTGATAAGTTTTCTTCGTGCCGTTTGCTTGATTCATTTTTCGGTCGGTGGTTGAATGCTTGTGGCTGGTACCGCGTAAATAGCATTGCTTTGATTTGATCTATGTTTGCCGAGGCAGGTTCACTTGCCTGGGCTTCAGTAGTTGCTGAAGCCATTGTTGTTGCCTGGGCATCGCCAGTTTCAGTTGCCGTAGCAACTGCTGAGGTAGTTGCCGGGGCGGTTGTCGGGGCATCCTCTGTTATGGTTGCCGTGGCAAGTAGTCGGCAGTGAATTTCCTTAGCATGATGATTGTAAGTCTTGTTGTGGAAAAGAAAAGAAAACAAAGAAAACCTGGAAACTAAAGATAATGAAGAAAAATAAAATAAAATATCTCCTAAAAATTCTGAAAATAAAATAAAATTCTAAAAAATTAGAAACAAAAATTAAAGATTCTTAGAAAGAGCATTTTCACGCATCTTCTAATGTTACTACATATTTGAGAAAACTTGAGGAGGGTCATTTTCGATACTTCTTATAGTCCATCCACACCCTCCATCGAGTGACAATATTGCCCAAAAAGAGTTGTGCCAATGTGCTCGCAGCTACTCCCCTTTACGTTACCATGGTGAATGTGTATTCTTCCGTGTTCCCTTGTAGTCCATGCACATCTTCCACATTGCTACTGTTCCTGAAGGCATGAATTTATTATTAGGAAAAATTATATCAAGATCCAACCATTTAATTACCTCATTCTCGTCGGGCTCCATCATGGTTGGATGTAGCCTTCGTTGTCGTAGCAATTGCTGCTCTAGCCAATTACCGTGGCAATCAGTTGCCAAAATTTGCTATAAGTCAAGGGAAAACCAATTTTTTGAAAAGCTTTACGAATCCAAACACATTTTTCTTTAGGCCTCTCAAACATCTCCATTAGTAGAGATTTTGATGGATTCAAATCTACCAGCATCGGTTCCTCAAGACATATCTGCAGTGGACGAGGTGAGTTTTTAAAGAATCCGAAAGGTTCAACCATTATTTGCTCGTATTCCATTGGCAAAGTATTATCATCCCGTTGATCTTGCATGTGGTCGTGCAATTGCTGTGGCAACTGTAAATGAGAGCAATCTACAGATTCCTGCTTCAACATCAACGTTGTAACCTTCTAGGCATCAGGTTCCTCAGAATTTGTTGTAGCATTGTTGTTCTCACTTCTCTAAATGTTGTCATGGCATTGCTTTGTTCAGGCTCCTCAATCATTGTCGAGGCAATTTGTTGCTCGGGCTCATCATGTGTTGGACAGTATCTCTCATTGGCATCCTATTGACTTAGAGGTTCTAGTTGTTCCCCACACATCAAGGACCTCTCTTTGCATTGCTCCTTATCCTCTTGCCTTGGGACGTCAGTATCCCTAGGAATGCATTGTTGGTGCATGTTATCCAAGGCATATGTGGATCCGCTCAATTGATCTTATGAATCCCCCATGGTTGCATCCCATTGAGCTATCCTCGCATCCATTTTCTTTGATAGCTCTCAAATCTCTTTAATTGATCCGTCAAGTCTAGCCAAGGAAGCTAGTAACGTTTCCTCCAAGGAATTGGAATGTTCTTGAAAAGGACTACATTGCCATGTCATATCTGTTGCCGTGACACTAGGCTGCTGATAAGGACTACATTGCCGAGGTATGTCTATTGCTGCAACAAAATTGGTATGGTAAATTTTTTTTGAGCTTTTTGATTATACCATGAAGGATTTTGTTGCTGGTTCCATCTATGGTTCTCCATGTAGTCATATGCACCGAAAATGTGAGGGCAATTTTCAAACACATGATGTTCTCCACAATAAGTGCACGAGTTTTCCACGGTATATGCTTTTCTCGGTTGGTCTAGGTAATAATCGAAGGGCGCAAGAAACTCTTGATTGGATTGATTCATATCTTCCAACATCAACTCTCGAATAGATCGGTTTTTATTTCCCGACATGTTGATGTCCCTTAACTTGTAGCGTACCTATATTTTTTGATAAAACAAACAAAAAGAAAAGTTAGTAAAACTAAGAGAAAAAAATGCAATAACAAAAACAACTAACACCAATTGCCAATCTCCGGCAACGGCGCCAAAAACTTGTTGCGCGTATTGAGTGCTACGCAAACGGTGCAAGTATACACGTCGCAAGTAATAAAGTGATCTGAGTATCGATTATCGTCTCCACAGGGATTGGTGTGGGCCACTTTGCTTAAGTTATTGCGTTGGAAAAGAAACACAAGCAGGTGATTGTAGGAATTATAACTAATGAGTAAACTAAGAGCAATAAATTAAAAGAATAGATGAAATCAAAAGAGAGGTAATATGCCAGGTTATCGCGAGTTAAGGAGTGATAGCCGATTGGATCGTCTTGGTAAAAGAGTGCAATGGCAACTTGCGCAC
The DNA here is from genome assembly GCA_019671005.1 of Hibiscus mutabilis. NCBI lineage: Eukaryota > Viridiplantae > Streptophyta > Magnoliopsida > Malvales > Malvaceae > Hibiscus > Hibiscus mutabilis. The sequence goes on along the minus strand of CM033753.1, from coordinate 20,458,640 downwards.
CTGGGTTGCCTTGGCAACTAATAGAACGGTTGCCTGGGCAACTGGGTAACAACTTCAAGGTTTGGCATAGCGTTCTTCAATGGTTTCTTCTTATCCCTAAGTCGAAACTCTAGCTAATTGTACATGCCTTAACAATACATCCATGCGTTAATCAAGGGTGAACAACAACCAATCTTGCACTCCTCTTAGCCGTTGAGATCCTTAACTTATTCCTAAGCCGGATTAATCTTCACCATCGATAGATTGAATAAAGACCATACTCATTCGTTTCTTGAATCTAACTCTCTCTATATTAGATAAATAGATAGAATTACGAGATCCTCTCCCAATTCACTCGCAAACAAGAATAAAAACCAAGAATGAGTATACCTTGAACTGAAAGTGAAAACTCTTATTACCTAAACAAAATCCAATTGTTTCTCACAACACAAAACACAAAACCCCAACCAATCAAGTTAGTTCATGGTTGGGTTCAAAAGATATACAAAGAATAATCCCCAAACCATGAATCTAATGGAAGCAAAGAAGAATAAGAAGAAATTGATCAGCCCTCTTTGGAAAATCTCTCAATCGAACTCTCTCCCCCTTGCTCTCCCCCTTGCTCTCCCTTGCTCGCTTTGAGTTTGACGGCTTGGTCTCCTTTAAATAGGAGATGGCTAGGTCAAAATCCTTCTTGAGGAGGAAGTTAAGTTGGAATTAAATACTTTAAAAGAATATAATTCTTTATTATATTTAAATTCCTTCTAGATCTTATCCTATCTTTTTATGATTTAATTTCTCTTTGACATTTTCATGAAAATCAAACTCCTTTGGGATTTAACTTTGCTCCACGTCATCTTGGGCTTATCTAGTCATCAATTTCGACTGCCATATCATCTTATCCCTTATCGACAATTACCCTGACAACTGCATCGGCATCTCCTTAATGCATTGCCCTGGCAACTGCATCGGCATCTCCTTCTTGCACTGCCCTGGCAACTAGTTTTAGACTTGTTTAGGCAAGTGATTCTGCACACACACAAAAACACACCAAAGCAGTATCTTTTTCCACAAAAATCACCAAGTTATGCGATCAAGCTCAACGGTGGAAAGAAACATGAATTAATGCATAAATGACTAATTATGCAACTAATATGAGCCTAAATCTAAGAAAAATATGAGTAAAAAGGGTAATAAAAATAGTACTTTTGAACACTTAACATTAACTCGACTTTAAATAGCCTGAAAATGAGTCAAAATGGACATTTCTGAAATCCACTCCCTCTCCTCATTTTCATTCTCCCCCTCTCCCTCTAAAACCTCTCAACCCAAACACCTCGAGCACAGAAAATCATCCCCTTTCACGATCAAAACACATTATTCCCCCTTGTTCATCATTAAAATCACTCTAAAACTCCCATTTGATCCCTTCCAAACACCCAAAACCTTCCATTTCATGTTTCCATTCGATCAAACACCCAAAACCTTCCACTGTTCTTAGCCATTCTTCCTAAACCGAACCAAACCCTAATATCTCAGCCCTAAACCACCTTGTCAACCACCCTTAGATCTAGGACTACCACCACTCAAACACTCCAACCTGTTCGTCAGCCGCTGAAGGCGACGCCGCCCACCGGCTGTCATCTCCGGTCATCCATTCCGACCAAACCTAAGACTTCGGCCACCGTCTGGTTCTTCTCCGGTGACCGGTCACTGCCGTGAGGCGATTTTTGACCGCCGTCCTTCGCCGCTTAAAAACCCTAAAAACTCAGAAAAACCTATTTTTTCCTCCTAAACCTAGATCTAGGCCCAGATTCAACAGAATCCACCCATATTCTTCTGATCCTAATCCTAAACTACTCGTACCGAACCTACTTACTCTCTTCCACTCTGCATTTGCTCCTAAACTACTCGTACCGAACCTACTTACCCTCTCTCCTCAATTATTACTATAATATTTGTCCCTAATGATTACCCTCATTAATTAACTATTTTTTCTCTCTCTGCATGTATTTATATATGGGATAATGGCTGACGTTAGGGCCATTGAACTGTGGACAGTTGGCTTGGACTGGGGCTCAATCCGGGTGAAACTCAAGAGGGCCAATGGCAGTATGCCACGTGGCTGATTTGGGCGGCAAAAAAACACAATTTCTTGGGCTTCTTTTGTCTGAGATGTAATTGGGTAGGATTTAATTGTAAATTGGGTTTAAAATGGGCCTTGTACGCTTGTAATTTGGGTTTGAAAGCTCTTTAGAGTGCAATGGGTATGTAAAAAACTATAAACTTTATTTATTTTGGACGTTGTATTTGTTTATTATTTATTTGTATTTATTTATTTCGACCCGGTCAAAATTCGGGTACGACAGGTCCACCGAAATTCTTGACTAAAACGTTTGAAATGGTGGAGGATCCGGAAACCGACCTGATTGTTTCATGGAGTATCCACCGGAATAGATTCATCGTTTGGGATTCTCATGAATTCTCTACAAATCTCCTTCCCAAATACTTCAAGCACAATAATTTTTCCAGCTTTATCCGCCAACTCAACTCTTATGTAAGTAAATTTTTTCCCTTTTCCCCTCATTTTTCGCTGCGATTGATAATTTCTTTGCCTTTTAACATTTACAGATTTCTGGGTTTTTTTTTCAGGGGTTTAGGAAGATTGATTGTGATAGATGGGAATTTGCAAATGAAGGGTTCCAAGGAGGAAAGAAGCATTTGCTGAAAAGCATTAAGAGTAAGAGAAAAAGTAAATATAATTCAACAAATAATATTGGATTGGAAGCTGAGATTGGGATTGAAGAAAAATCAGAGTGAATTGCAGATGGAAGTTATGAAACTAAGACAAAAGAATGAAGAATCAAATGATAAACTGAGCGTCTATGAAGATCGGATTCGCTGAGTGTAGGCAACAACAAATGTTCAATTTCTTAGTTAAATTAGTTAAATTCCCCAGTTTGTTTCAGCAATCGATTCAGAGCAAGCAGCAGCAAAAGGAGGAGCTTGATGAGGATGAATTTAGTAGCAAGAAGAGGAAATTTCTTGAGACACAAGTCACAAAGATCTTGCCTGATCCTATGGAGACTGATCAAAGTGTTGCAAAGAGCTGGGCTAAGCCGATGGGCACTGACCAAAGTGTCACAAAGAACTTGCCTGGGCCGATGGGGACTGACCAAAGTTTCAAAAGGAGTTCACCTGAGCCTTTGGGGACCAACGAAAGTGTCACAAAGAGCTTGTCTGAGCCTATGGGGACCGACGAAAGTTTCACAAAGAGCTTGCCTGAGCCTGTGGGGACTGATCATAGTATCACAAAGGGCTTGCCTGAGCCTAAGGAGACTGACCAAAGTGTCATCAACTGTATAAGCCAAATTTATCAGGAGGGATTGGAATCAATGCTATCTGATAATTTTGAAAAGTTTTTGCATAATTGTGTGGAGAAAGAGCTTGGAGCATGTATGGGGGATCAAAAGAACATCAGTGCACCAGAAATGTCTTCTGTTTATTATGTCATGCTGAAAATCTACTAGGGGAAAGTTCATGTGAAGAAAATGCAACAATTGAAGAAGGGTTAGCTGTGAATGATTCCGAGATTTATCTTGAGTTCGAGGATTTGATCAATTCGAAGCTCTGTAACTTGAGTGGATTTGCCCGTGATCAGCTGGTGGAGCAAACTGGCTTTGTCTGACCCATATCTCAGGTATAGGAGTCAGATATATAACTATATATCCGATATGGTTTGTTCTATTTCAGGTATTTGAATGATATTTGGATCTTCATATCTCATATCCGTATCCATATATGAACCAGACAAGGATATCAGATATTAGTGGCAGTGACAATTATTCATGGTTTCTTAATGAATATGCTATTGATTGCAGGAAGTTGACTGCTTGAGTAATGAGAGCTAACAGAACAATTGACAGTTCCATGAATTTCTTGATGATAACAACCACAAAGGTTCATACTCCATAGCTTTCTATACTTCTCAATTTCTTTCCTTATTTTCTCTTCTAAAATTACTGCTTTCCCTTAGATTGTGAAAACTTTGAATCATTATATATATATATATATATATAGAGAGAGAGAGAGAGACCTATCAAGTTCTGCTATTTGAAGGTTGAAAATTAAAACCATAGTGTGTTATTTATTTGATGCTTGGCTTACAAGCGATTAAAGCAATTTGTGTATTTTGTTGTATTACATGTCCCTGTTCCCTTGTTCATGCATTTCTTTATTATTCCTGTGACTAGTTTGATGATAGTTCTTTTCATTTTAAAACCAATTGGCTAGTGCTTCCTTTAGGGATGAGCGTCGATCGAGTCGAGTCAAAAAATTTTGAGTTATTTGAATTGACACATCATAATTTACAACTCAAACTTTATTTGAAATTTTTTTGATCCGAGTCGAGTTTTCGAGTTCATGTAAAAATTTAATTGTAATTATTTATCATGTTATAGTATAATTTGATTCCAGTTTAAACAACATTCTCTAATTATATAAGATATACACACACACACACACACACACACACACACACACACACACACACACATATATATATATATATATATATATCTTCATATTTTTCATATGTGGCATATATTTTTTTCATATTTTTTATATCGGTATATATTTATATATATATCAAGAAAAATTAAAGGACTTGACTCGAACTTAAAAATCAATTCAGTAATTACTAAAAATTTCGAGTTATTCGAATTTTTATTTTACAACTCAAACTTTATTTAAAAATTTTTCCGAGTCAAATCGAGTTTATGAAATTTCGAGTCGATTCAAGACGAGTTGGGTTTTTTCCGCCTTGAGTCGAGTTGAAAACTTTGATTTTTCGAATCTAGTTTCGCTCACCCCTAGCTTCCTTTGTAAATTTGCATGCATATGATATTTATAAAATTTGAACTTAAAGTTCAACTTAATTTATACCATTACCCCTAAACAATTAAAAGTTCATATCCAAAATTAAAATTTATTGTTTATTTATAAATATAATTTTAAATTAAAAGTAAATATAAAAACAGTATTTTTAATATTATTGTAAATAATGATATGAGCTTTTAAAATTCTCCAAACTTGCCCACTCCAAATTGTCCAAATAATAATAATGTCTGCGTTGGATATGTACGAGAGAGTGTAATTTTCCAACTATATGAATTATATTGTTTCAATGTGTTGGCAAAAGTGATGGTCATGGTTAAAGCTATCACTATCATTCATTTAATTCTTCTCTAACACATTAGGAAAAATACCTTACTTTTGCCTAATGCCCAGTTGGCTTTTGATTCCTCGACAAATCACAAAAATAAGCAAAGGGACTAAAATATACTAGCATTCATAACAAATCTTAAATCTGCTCACAACTTTTATTTCTTTTAAAATATCTGTATTTGATACTAATATATATCCAATGCTTTGCCAAAAGAATATATATATATCCAATGCTGGCACCGAATACAGTAACTTAGCTTAAATCGTTCACTGTCGTTCAGAAACCTCGATTTTATTGTTACTCTGGTACCCGAATTCAAAAATAAGTGTTCTATATATTCATATATGTGAATATGTTACACCTAAATTTGTCTTCTCTACACAATTTCATAAATATCTTCTGAATCTTTCATATTTGATGAACATCAAAGATGATCCATGATAGCAGCCTTTTTAAAGGTAGAATGCTTTCGGAGCTATCAGGATGCCTGAGGATAAGGCATGGTCAGACACATCTACACGGTATCCATGTGCACAATATGCAAGGCTTAAAAACTCAGAAGTTGGACCTATTTCTGCTAACACATCCGTGGGCCGTCACTAAGCCTGACGTTATCTGATCACCAACAGTCCCTGTAATTATATATATATACTCGGGCAAGTAAAGAGAAAATGCAAGCCGGATCCCAAGGGAAATACCTCTCTTCTCCATCATTTTTTCACATCTCTTTCATGGCTCAAATAACATCTCTTTCATGGCTCAAATATCCATGTTGTCTATGGCTTTTCGCCTCAAGCCTACAAGGGTGAATCGCTTGAAAATGTTAACAACCGTCGTGTTCTTTCTCTCTACCTCTTTTGTTCGGTGTCTCCTCATTTTGGAATTAACAATTGGTGCGGTGAGCGTGGAGATCTCCCGACCAAGAAAACAGTCACGGTGACTCTCCTCTTGGCACTCCCAACACATCAGATTTCTACCATAGATGACACTAACAGTCGAATCAACGACGACATTGGATTTCAAAAGCGCCATAGCCGTGCAAACCTTTTTTTAACTCTTGATCAGAAGAAAGTAAAAATGGTGGATTTTCAATTTTTTGCCACACGCATCCGAGGGTTACATCGAGGGGTCGAAAAGATGACAACTTTTTGTCATATCTGTTGGTGAAAGTTTGTCATCTAGTGAGGCTTCACAACTTTCTAGAAGAAGCCAAACCTCACTTAAGGAGCCTACAAGTCTGTCCTACCACCATGAGGCGTTACTTCGGTGGTCGTAGTAGGAACGCCTCGCATACCTTGCTCACCAACAACTCACACTCATATGTGAGGCGGATTCCTAAAAAGGCTCCAAACCCCAAAACCCCAATGATAGAAGTCTTTGGACTGCCTTGCAAAGGCAGAACCAGAGCAACAACCACAAAAGCGTTTGTAGATGATGTTGCGCGTAATAAGTGCTACGCAAATGTGCAAGTATACACGTCACAAGTTATAGTATAAAAGATATCGTCTCCACAGGGATTGGTGCCACTTCAAGAATCTAGTCTCTTGCACTGTAAAAAGTAAAAACACAAATAAAGGATTATAGGAGTTTAACTAATAACTAATCTAGAAAGCAATTAAGTAAAAGAAAATATGAGATCAAATGAGAGAGAGATAGGCCAGGTTATCGTGAGTTTAGGTGTGATAGCCGATTGGATCGTTTTGGTAAAAGAATGCACGGGCAACTTAGTTGCCGTGGCAACTTGCACAACGGGGTTGCCTTGGCAACTAATCGATGGTTGCCTGGGCAACTAGTTGGGCAACAACTTGGGCGTCTGGGCAGCAACCTTCAAGGTTCGGCAAAGCGTTCTTCAATGGTTTCTTCTTATCCCTAAGTCGAAACTCTAGCTACTTGTGCATGCCTTGATAATACATCCCTGCGTGAATCAAGGGTGAACAACAACCAATCTTGCGCTCCTCTTAGCCGTTGAAATCCTTAACTTATTCCTAAGCCGGATTAATCTTCACCATCAATAGATTGAATAAAGATCATATTCATTCGTTTCTTCAATCTAACTCTCCCGATATTAGATAAATAGATGAAATCACGAGATCCTCTCCCAATTCACTCGCAAACAAGAATAAGAACCAAGAATGAATAAACCTTGAAATAGAAAAGTGCAAACTCTTATTACCTAAATAAAAACCAATAGTTTCTCACAACCACAAAACACAATAACCATAGCCAAGTAGATTTAGTTCATGGCTAGGTTCCAAAGAAACACAAGATAAATAATCCCTAGCATGAACCCAATCGAACAAGAAAGAAAAGGATGAAGAAGGAGGCTTGTCGAAATCCTCCTTGCCCTAGATGCTTGTCGAAAATTCTCTCCTCTTGCCCTCCTTGGACTTGTCGAAATTCCCCTTTTTGTTCTCTCTATGTTGTCGAAATCTCCATCCTATTTATAGGGCTAGGGCAAAGTCCTTCTTTGAGGAGGAGTTTAAGTTGGAATTAAATTATCTTTAAAGAATATAATTCTTTATTATAATTGTATTCCTACTAGAACTTCTCCTATCTTCTTGGAATTTAATTCTTCTTTAATCTCTGCATGGAAATCAAATTCCTTTGGGTTTGGGCTTTGCTCCACGTCATCTTGGGCTTGTCTAGTCATCAATTTCGACTACCATATCACCTTTGCTCTTGTCGATAATTGCCATGGCAACTGGCTCGGCGTCTCCTTCATGTATTGCCCTGGCAACTAGCTCGGCGTCTCCTTCATGCATTGCCCTGGCAACTAGCTCTAGCCTTGCTTTGGCAAGTGATCCTGCACATACACACACAAAGCACACCAAAGCATCATCTTTTTCACAAAAACTACCAAGTTATGTAATCAAGCTCAACGATAAAAGGAAACATGGATTAATGCATGAATGGCTAACTATGCAACTAATATGAGCCTAAGTCTAACAATAATATGAGTAAAAAGGGTAAGTAAAATAGTACTTTTGAACACTTATCACACCCCCAAACTCGAACTATTGCTTGTCCTCAAGCAATGCAAACTCATAATTACCTGCCAAGACTTCAACTTTCACAAACTTAGCTTTGAACTTGATTTCAATTCTCTGAACTGGGGCACAAAGTATGATTGGCTTTTTATTTTTCGGAAAACTTAGGAGTTACTCGGAATCAAACTATAATGCTTGTGAGTGTGTGCGGAGTTGTGTGCAAGTTGATTTTTCAGATTCTATGCAAACAATAGGTTTTCAAATTACTTCATTGGGTTCTTTTTAACATGTTTTAACTAGAGCCAGTTTCGGGCACCTCTAGTGTTTTGTTTTTAGTTTTTAGTTTTCTTAAGTTAATTTATTCGACTAGAGCCGGTTTCGGACACCTCTAGCAATCAATTTTTTTAACACATACTAGAGCCAGTTTCGGGCACCTCTAGTGATCAATTTTTTTTAGCACATGCTAGAGCCAATTTCGGGCACCTCTAGCATTCATCCAAATTTTATTCTAATCCCCCAATTTGTTAATTATCAGCCTAAGTTTACTAGAATTCCTTAAATCAATCAAACCACAACAGTGTTTCATCAAATTTAGCATCATAATAAAATTCTAAGTTTTTCCATGGTTATCCTAGAATAAAAATTCTATCAATTAAGTGCATTGGCAAAGTCATCATCGGATATTCATCAAATCTAAGCAATTCTTGTTTCAATTAAAGGCATGACAAGCAATTTATGTATCCTAAATGTAATACTTAAGATGAATGTAACTAAACATGGTAACTACTAATAACAATCCCCCCCAAACTCGAGTGAGGCATTGTCCTCAATGCATGCATAAAAATAACGTAAAATAAAAAAAATGCATACGAGGACTTACTCTGAGAGTTCGTCATCGTAGATGATTAGTTTCCTTTTGGTCGATGTCTTGATTCTCTTGCTTGAACGCGATGGTTGTTTTCTTGTTACCGGTGGTGGAATCGATCCTCGTATGGGGTTGTCCTCATTGTCCTCTTCATCAATGTCATTGGCTTTTCGCTTGGAGGATTCAATTGGTACAGTCTTTGTTGGTTCAATGGAGGACACGTCCGAATCTGAAAAATCAGAAAATGATTCCGTAGGAGTTGATTCGGGCATAGGTGCTTTACCTTTGGCTTTTGCAGTGGTTGCCGGGATGTCTTTAGCTTTGGTTGCCGTGGCATCTTCAGGGTTGAATGTCGTGGCGTCAGCTTGTGCATGCACGAAATAGGTTGCCGTGGCATCATCTGTTGAGGTTGCCGTGGCGACTGCTTCATTGGTTGCCGGGGCAAGGATCTCGGCTGGAAAAATTGGGAACTGCACGCGATTGTCTGGGTACTTTTCTAGGATGACTTGGGTGATGGCATTGTTGTGCTCCTTCATGTACCGCATGAACATTAGTTGCTGGTCTTCAATTTGCCTTAGGTGGCTTGCCAATGGGTGCAAAAGTACTTCAAAGTGTCCCGGGTCGATGGTCGAGTTGCCCGGGCGTTAGGTGCTTGGGCATTATGGATTGTCGGGGCGGCAGGAGTTGCCCCAGCAATTGGAGGCCTTGAAGAATCTCCCGGTGCCTCTCCCATTAGCTTTCGGATTAGTGCTTGATTCCATCCAGACTTGGGTAGGGCCTTTTCATCGGTGGACTCACTTGGGACATGCATCTCCTTGCAAAGATTAGAAATTAAGCAAGGGAAGAAAAGAGAACCCTTATCTTTTGAGCTGCATACAAAAATCTCATCACAAATAATTTTTCCAATGTTAATGATGCGATTATGCAAAATAGAGTGTATGAGCAAAAGACGTGGTATATCAACGGTAGTATTGTGTGTGGTGGGCATTAAAGAAGTTTTAACAAACTTATTCCATAGTTTTGCCTTAGGTTTAAGCCGAAGGCGATTTACCGTGCCCTTGTATTTACCGTCGTTCCAATGAGTTCCCGGTTGAGTGAGTTCTTGAAGCACCTTGTCGAGTTGCTTGGGAGTGATTTGATCAACGAAGGCTTGATGCTCGTCCTTCTCAATGTAAAGCCCGTAAAAGGTGTTGACGCTTTCGGGACTTATGAGTATGGCCTTGTCACGAACGAAAACATAAGGATTATCCGGGTTAGGTGAGTGAGCATAGAATTCTCTTACCCATGAGATGTTACCCGGTTCCGGTTGATGGCAAAAGATTTGTCACTTTTGATGTGCAATCCTCTCGAAGATGAATGGTTCAAGGCCGAAATCTTGATGAGAGTTGGAGTATTCAAAGCCTTGTTCTTCATGAATCTTCCGACTTTCAAACTTGGATTGGAATCTTTCTTGAACCACCGGTGTAGCAAACTTCTTGTATCTTGGTTCTTTGGAGGAACTTGGATGAACTAAAAGTTTAATCTTGGATGCCATGGATGATCTTGGTTGTGAGTAAAAACAAAGAAAAGAAAATAAAATAAAAGAAACTAAAAAGTTGCAAGATAGAAAGTAGGAATAGGTTAAGGGTGATGGGTTTTATAGAAAAGATAGGTGGGTGGGATTAGGGGAAAACGAAAAGGGTTTAGGGTGGGGGAGAAGTTGTCGACAAGGGGTTGTGGTTAGGGTGAATTGGAGGCTTTATATAAGCCTTAGATTCAGCCCATTAGTTTCCTTGTTGAAGATGTTTTCCTACTTGGTTTAGAATTCCTCTTTATCTTGAACTTCTTTTCCTACAATTCAAAGACAAATCAAATAAGGATTAAAATTAAAGATAAACTAATAAAGAAAATAAATAAAGATGTGTAATAGGATTCTTAAACTTAAAAAAAATCTATCCTAAAAACTACTAATAATCGGAAATATATATATATATAAAATAAAAAATCAAAAAAAATAAAATAACTAATTAATCAAAAAATAAAAATAAAAAAATAAAAATAAAATATCAAAAGGGAGAGCATGCTCATGCATCTCCTAAGTTGACCACTTCTTTGTTACGTTCCACATGGGCACCATTGTAGTGCTTCAATCTTTGTCCATTAACTTTGAATTCATGGTTGTCAGAGATGGACTTGATTATCACAGCACCATGGGAGAATGGTTTGACGACTTTGAATGGTCCTGACCATCTTGATTTCAGCTTTCCCGGGAAAAGTTTTAGCCGAGAATTGAATAGGAGAACTAGTTGCCCTGGCGTAAATTGCCGCGGCAATAGTTTCTTGTCATGCCATCGCTTTGTTTTCTCCTTGTAGATTCGTGCATTGTTATAGGCGAGTGCACGGAATTCTTCTATCTCGTTGAGGTCCAACAAACGCTTTTGTCCGGCACTTTCCCAATCCATATTCATGGTCTTGATTGCCCAGTACGCCTTGTGGTCGATTTCCACCGGTAGATGGCATGTTTTGCCATAGACAAGTCGGAAGGGGGACATACCTAAGGGTGTTTTGAATGAAGTGCGATATGCCCAAAGTGCGTCATCTAGTCTTAATGATCAATCCTTCCTTGAGGGATTTACGAATTTCTCGAGTATTCCCTGCAACTCCAGGTTGGATATTTCTGCTTGCCCGTTGGTTTGTGGGTGATATGCCGTGGCGATCTTGTGTGATATGCCGAAGCGTTGCAACATCTTGGCAATTAGTCTGTTGTCAAAATGCTTACCTTCGTCACTGATAATTGCTCTTGGCATCCCAAACCGTGTAAATATGTTTTTCTGCAAGAATCGTTGCACGGTCTTGGAATCATTGTTGGGAACTGCAGCTGCCTCAACCCATTTAGACACGTAGTCGACGGCAAGTAAGATGTAGAGGTTGCCGAATGAAGATGGGAAAGGTCCCATAAAATCGATCCCCCACACATCAAACAATTCTACCTCGATGATGTTCTGGAGTGGCATCTCATGTCGTCTCGAGATATTGCTCGTCATCTGGCAACGATCGCATTGCTTGTAAAAGTCTTGGGCATCTTTGTACAATGTTGGCCAATACAAACCGGATTGCAAAACTTTGGCCGCGGTACGAGTTCCTCCAAAATGTACTCCATAGGGTGAAGAATGGCATTGCCGAAGTACATTCTGTTGCTCTTCTTCAGGGACACATCGGCGTATTACCTGATCTGCACATTGTTTAAACAAAAGAGGCTCGTCCCAAAAGTAATGCTTAGCATTATGGCGGAACCGCTTCTTCCCTTGGTGAGTAATGCCATAAGGTAAAATACCACAAACAAGGAAATTAACTAAATCCGCGTACCAGGGTATTGCCGAGGCATGTGCTGCCGTGGCGACTGCTCCCAAAATTGCCGAGGCGTGTGCATCCATGGTTGCTGAGGCGTCGAGGGTTGCCGAGACGTCAAGGGTTGCCGAGGCATCAAGGGTTGCCGAGGCAACTAAAATTTGTTCATCCGGAAATGCATCGCATATCTCAAGATCCGCGTCCTCTTCCCTATTGCGTTCCAGACGTGATAAGTGATCGACCACTTGATTTTCTGTTCCTTTCCTGTCCTTAATTTCAATATCAAATTCTTGTAAAAATAATATCCAACGAATCAAACGAGGTTTGGCATCATTTTTAGCAAATAGATATTTGATTGCCGAATGGTCCGTATGAACAATTACCTTTGTACCAATCAAATAGGATCAGAACTTGTCAAATGCGAAAACTACAGCTAGTAACTCTTTCTCCGTTGTTGTGTAATTCACTTTAGCACTATTAAGAGTTTTACTAGTGTCGTATATCACATGGAAGGTCTTACCTGTGCGTTGGCCTAGGACTGCTCCTACCGCGAAATCACTTGCATCACACATGAGCTCAAAAAGTAGCGTCCAATCTGGTGGAACGACAATAGGTGCCGAGGCAAGCTTTTTCTTTAGGGTTTCGAATACTTGGGGTGCAAGAATCATCAAAATCGAAGACTTTATCCTGTTCAAGCAGATTACACAAGGGTTTAGTGATTTTAGAAAAATTATGAATGAACCTCCTGTAAAAACCTGCATGTCCGAGAAAACTTCGAATTCCTTTAACCGAACTTGGTGGGGTAATCTCTCGATCACGTCCACCTTGGCTTTGTCTACTTCAATTCCCTTGGATGAAATCTTGTGGCCGAGCACTATTCCTTCATCTACCATAAAATGGTATTTTTCCCAATTGAGGACTAAATCTGTTTCTTCACATCTTGCCAAGACCCTCTCCAAATTGCCGAGACAGTTGTCGAAGTCATTACCAAAAATAGAAAAATCATCCATGAAGATCTCAAGGAAGTCTTCGACCATGTCTGAAAAGAGCGCCATCATGCATCTTTAGAAGGTTGTCGGGGAGTTACACAATCCGAACGGCATCCTTCGGAAGGCATAAGTACCATATGGGCATGTGAAGGTTGTCTTTTCTTGATCTTCTGGTGCTATGGCAATTTGATTGTAACCTGAATAACCATCAAGAAAATAATAAAAGGGTTTACCTGCAAGATGGTCAAGCATTTGATCAATAAAGGGTAATGGGAAGTGATCTTTCCTGGTGGCTTTGTTTAGTTTTCGATAATCCATACAAACCCTCCAACCGGTCACAGTCCTGGTTGGAATGAGTTCATTATTTTCATTGCTAACCACTGTTATACCTCCCTTTTTCGGTACACATTGTACCGGACTTACCCACATACTATCAGAGATAGGGTATATAATGCCGGCGTCAAGCCACTTGATGATTTCTTTCATTACAACCCCTTTCATGGCATGATTCAGTCTCCTCTGGGCCTCAATTGAAGGTTTGTGATCGTCTTCCAATAGAATCTTGTGCATGCACACTGCCGGGCTAATTCCCTTTAAGTCAAAAAATGTCCACCCTATTGCCTTTTTATGTAGCTTCAACATCTTGATCAGCTTCTTTTCCTGCTCAGGCTGTAACTTAGAAGAAATAATTACAGGCAATGTATTATCGGTTCCTAAGTATGCATATTTTAGTTGCTCTGGCAATTGTTTCAACTCAAGAATCGGTGGTTGTTCAATAGAGGGTTTTTCGAGTTTACCTTCCTTACCTGAGTAATCCAGTGGTTCAAAGTATGTACTTGGTCGATTTACTAGCCAATTTGCCTCTTCTTGTTGTTTCTCATCGACCGGTTCTTCATACTCCTCAGGTTCCTCTTGATCGGCAATGTAGTTGCCGAGGCAACTAAATTCCTCGTCGAAGTTAAACTCTGCCGTGGCATGAAGAAGTTGGCATTCTTCTGGATCATCAGCATGCCTTAGTGTTTGGAACACATTTAGTTTAACTTGCTGGTCATTCACCCTCATTGTGAGTTCTCCCTTTTCAACATCGATCAAGGTTCTCCCTGTTGCTAGGAATGGTCTCCCGAGAATGATGGGTGCATGCTCATCTGCTTCACAATCCAAAACAATAAAGTCAGCGGGAAAAATAAATTTATCAACTTTTACCAGTATGTCCTCAATTTTTCCCTCTGGATGCACATAGGATCTGTCGGCTAGCTGTAGCATAACTGTTGTAGGTCTTGCCTTCCCGATTCCTAGTTTCTAGAAAACCGATTTAGGCATCAAGTTTATGCTAGCCCCAAGGTCGCATAATGCTTTCCCGACATAGTGGTTTCCAATGGAACATGGTATTGTGAAACTTCCGGGATCCTTCAACTTGGGTGGCATACGATTGTGCAACATTGCCATGCATCCCTCTGTTGCGACAACTGTTTCAAACTCTCCTAGCCTTGTTTTCTTGGACACAATGTCTTTAAGAAACTTGGCATAGTTTGGCATTTGTTCAATTGCTTCCACCAATGGCAAGTTGATGTGGACTTGCTTTAGGATATCAAGAAACTTCTTGAATTGATATTCTTGCTTTTGTCGCTTCAACTTTTGTGGGAATGGTGGTGGAAGTCGGATATCTTCGATCCTTTCATTGGTTTGGAACCTGATTGACGGCATTGTCGAGACATCTGGAGTTACCGAGGCGTTATCAACTGGGGTTGCCGAGGCATGCTTATTGCCGGTTGTCGCGGTAATTCCTGGTTCAGCATCTGAGGCTTTGCTGCTAGGTTCGTCTTGATCTTTTTGTGGAGTTTTGTTTGACGAGCGGGTTTGAACCTCTCTAAGTTGTTGGCCACTTCTAGTGGTGATCGCCTTACATTGCTCATGGCCAGTTCCTCTTGCGACTTCAGTATCGCTAGGTAAACCTCCTTGTGGTCTAGTATTCAGATTTTGAGCAAACTGTCCTACTTGATTTTCCAATGATTTGATTGCCGCCTCTTGGTTTTGCAATCTCATCTCGGTCCTGTTAATAAAAGCATCAGTTCTTTTTATGAAATTACTATTCTCAGCCATATAAGATTTAGTTTTCATCATAAAAGCATTTAGAGAATTTTCCAAAGAACTAGATGTCGTCGGTTGTTACTGTGGCAACTGTTGCCGTGGCATATTCTGCTGGAATCCCGATGCTTGTGCATTCTGATTGTTCTGGTTTAGAGCATTGTTGGGATTACTCCATGAAAAATTCGGGTACTTCTTCCAAGCTGGATTGTATGTATTGGACATCATGTTGTTGCTCCTATTGTAATTCCCCACATAGAAGCTGGATTCCAGATTCTGCATACATTCAGAAGAATTATGGTTATCACCACATAACTCACAAAAAGAATCCATTACCTTGACTTCATGTGTGTTGTTTGGTTTTTGCATATTCTGGACCATCTTGGTTAAAGTGGCCAATTGTGCCGAAATTGAATATGATGATCCTAGTTCATGTATTGTGGCTTGGTGTCTAACTCCTCCTCTTCTAGTAAATGGGAATTGATAATCATTCTTGGCCAGCCTATTTAGAATTTGCATTGCTTATTCCCTGCGACTTATCTAGGAGTATGTCGTTTGCCGAGGCATCTAGCATCATCCTTGTTGGTGTATTCACGGCGTTGTAAAACATTGTTACTTGAGTCCACACCGGGAATCCGTGTAGGGGGCATTTGTGTAGAAGTTCTCTATATCGCTCCCAAGCCTCGTACATGGATTCATCATCTGCCTGCCGAAAAGAAGTAATGTCGTTACGAAGCTTATCAGTCAAATTTGTAGGATTAAATCTAGCAAGGAAATCACGACAAAGATCAGTCCAAGATGCTATTGATCCGGCAGGAATGCTATTCAACCATGCTTTCGCCCTATCCCCTCAGTGAATAGGGGAATAATCTTAATCGTAAGACATCGGGGGTGACTCAGTGTATTTTGAACGAGTTGCAAATCTCGAGGAAAGATTTCAGATGTTGCCGTGCATCTTCAGTTGCTGAGCCGCCAAACTGACCAATTGTGTTGATCATATTAAACATTACCAGTTTCAACTCAAAGTGGTCGGCTTCAATTTCAGGTGCGACAACTCCTGGGTTAAGTCCATCAAGATCTTCTTCAAGATAGTCTCGAATAGTTCTGTTTCGTGCAAGAATCACTCCTCCTCCTGCTAGAACATCTTGATTCATATTGTCGTCTTGATTAGCCATTGCTACTCTTATCCTTCGTCTAAGTCTTTGTAAGGTTCATTCGATTTCTGGATCAAAGGGATATTCTGGTGAAGTCGGTCTCGCCCTGGTCATATACCAATGCAAAACCAAAGTTTGTTAGCCCTTTGAATTTTAAACAAGAAAAGTAAAAAGAAAGTGCAAGAAAATAAAACAAAGTCGCTATTGCCAATCCCCGGCAACGGCGCCAAAAAACTTGTTGCGCGTAATAAGTGCTACGCAAATGTGAAAGTATACACGCCGCAAGTTATAGTATAAAAGATATCGTCTCCACAGGGATTAGTGCCACTTCAAGAATCTAGTCTCTTGCACTGTAAAAAGTAAAAACACAAATAAAGGATTATAGGAGTTTAACTAATAACTAATCTAGAAAGCAATTAAGTAAAATAAAATATGAGATCAAATGAGAGAGAGATAGGCCAGGTTATCGTGAGTTGAGGTGTGATAGCCGATTGGATCGTTTTGTTAAAAGAGTGCACGGGCAACTCAGTTGCCGTGGCAACTTGCACAACGGGGTTGCCTTGGCAACTAATCGATGGTTGCCTGGGCAACTAGTTGGGCAACTACTTGGGCGTCTGGGCAGCAACCTTCAAGGTTCGGCAGAGCGTTCTTCAATGGTTTCTTCTTATCCCTAAGTCGAAACTCTAGCTACTTGTGCATGCCTTGATAATACATCCCTGCGTGAATCAAGGGTGAACAACAACCAATCTTGCGCTCCTCTTAGCCGTTGAAATCCTTAACTTATTCCTAAGCCGGATTAATCTTCACCATCAATAGATTGAATAAAGATCATATTCATTCGTTTCTTAAATCTAACTCTCCTGATATTAGATAAATAGATGAAATCACGAGATCCTCTCCCAATTCACTCGCAAACAAGAATAAGAACCAAGAATGAATAAACCTTGAAATAGAAAAGTGCAAACTCTTATTACCTAAACAAAAACCAATAGTTTCTCACAACCACAAAACACAATAACCATAGCCAAGTAGATTTAGTTCATGGCTAGGTTCCAAAGAAACACAAGATAAATAATCCCTAGCATGAACCCAATCGAACAAGAAAGAAAAAGATGAAGAAGGAGGCTTGTCGAAATCCTCCTTGCCCTAGATGCTTGTCGAAAATTCTCTCCTCTTGCCCTCCTTGGACTTGTCGAAATTCCCCTCTTTTGTTCTCTCTATGTTGTCGAAATCTCCATCCTATTTATAGGGCTAGGGCAAAGTCCTTCTTTGAGGAGGAGTTTAAGTTGGAATTAAATTATCTTTAAAGAATATAATTCTTTATTATAATTGTATTCCTACTAGAACTTCTCCTATCTTCTTGGAATTTAATTCTTCTTTAATCTCTGCATGGAAATCAAATTCCTTTGGGTTTGGGCTTTGCTCCACGTCATCTTGGGCTTGTCTAGTCATCAATTTCGACTACCATATCACCTTTGCTCTTGTCGACAATTGCCATGGCAACTGGCTCGGCGTCTCCTTCATGTATTGCCCTGGCAACTAGCTTGGCGTCTCCTTCATGCATTGCCCTGGCAACTAGCTCTAGCCTTGCTTTGGCAAGTGATCCTGCACATACACACACAAAGCACACCAAAGCAGTATCTTTTCCACAAAAACTACCAAGTTATGTAATCAAGCTCAACGATGAAAGGAAACATGGATTAATGCATGAATGGCTAACTATGCAACTAATATGAGCCTAAGTCTAACAATAATATGAGTAAAAAGGGTAAGTAAAATAGTACTTTTGAACACTTATCAGATGACACTAGATGTAATCATCTCCAGTCAGTCCACAAAGCGAATTCTCGTTCTAAGGAAGCACGTTGTCAGATGGAGAAGCCATGAACATCGATCCCACGAACGACCTAGAACCTCCAGAACGTGCGGGCTTAACATGCATAAGAAGCGCCACCAGCTCATGCTTTTATTTTTCTTTTATTTTATAATCTTTTTTTGAAACTTTATTTTATAATATTTTTTGTATTGTTAGTCCTTACCATATTAAGTGATTTAGAACTTAGACATCTCTAGAGTAGATGTCATCAATGTAAATGTAATTTATATGATAAATGGTAACCACCTCCACTCAATTGCTACTATATGCAGGTTATGAAAGAGGTATCACGGTTCTGCAATACTCAAAGTGGGGGAGGACGTGACCATTACTTGGACTCTTTGTAACACTTTTTCTGCATAAGCTTTTTGTGGAAAGCCTCCAGGTATTTGAAAAGCCCTATGATTCAAAAAAACCTAAGACATTGGCATACTTTCTATGAAGTTGACATCTGGCATAGGAAACTTTGCTAATGGCTCAGAATATTCTACTGCAAGTGCCTTAGAAAACTCAATTATATCTTAGGAAGAATCGCTTGAACTACCATAGCTAAGTGTATGTATATCTTTGAATGATGGATGGCTGAATGATGGAATTGATGCGTGGAAGCATTATTTTGATAATAAAATATTCGAATGAGCATTTAAATGCCTTATCAATTGTTCGCTTCGTTGCTCAAATAAACAGATATGCCTCCGTAGTTTTACAAACAATATTGTGATAAACAATGGAAGATTGATAGCCTCCGCTCATTTGATGCTATGGCATCGTGATTTTTTTAATATTTATCAAAGGGCGTTAAGATGTCTACACTTCTGTGTCTTGAGCGACACATGATCTATAAAAGTGCGAAAGATATGTAACACTCATGTCCTAAGTGACATCAATTTTATAAATCACAATGAATCGAATACCTCCGCCCGACCAATGCACGACATTGTATTGTTCTCCAAAGGACGTTGAGATTCCCGCACTTTGTGTCTTGAACGATATCTAGTTTGCAAAAGTGTGGATGCCTACTCCGACAGATGTTGTCATCGTTGATCCGACACCGAATACCATGTTGATCAAATAAATGGAGATGCTTCAACAAAATTACAAATTATATTACAATAAATAGCCTCTGCCCATATGATGCTATGACATTGTGATTTTTTTATGATTTTATCCAAGGACGTTAAGATACCAATACTCCTGTGTCCAAAACAACACATGATCTACAAAAGTGTAGATACCTGCTCTGACAGATGTTGCCCTAACTTCTTTAATGTCATAGATTCTCGCTCTTCTGTGTCTATTTTTTGTGTCTTTGATGACACCTGATTGACAAAAACATGGACACTTCATATATCATATATGCCTTAAGCGGCATTAACTTGGCAAAATACAAAATAAGCTGAATACCTCCTCCGTCATGATACCTTTAGTATTGTGTGTTTCTCAAAGGGCACAAAGATCCTCACACTAATGTGTTTTGAAAGACAATTGATCTACAAAAGTGTAGAAGCCTACTCTAACAGATGTTACCTCTACTGATCTGATGTAAAATGCCTCGTTGATCAAATAAATGAAGATGCTTGCTCAGAAAGTATACACGATATTAAGATAGGCAAAAAAAGGTTAACAGCTTTCGCCATTTGATATTATGTCATCGTGGTTATATTTAAGGGTATCAATATTCCATACTTTCGTGTCTCAAAAGACACCCGACCTACAAATTATGAATGTATGCTCTAGCAGATGATGCCTCCGCTAAATTTAATGTCAAATGCATCGTTGATCATAACTAACCGGAGGTACTTTTGCGAAGTCACCAATGGCATGTTTTAGTACATCTTCGTGGCCTGACGTCAAATATATTGCTAGGAAGTAATAAATTAGAGAGGATTGTATACACTTATATTGCGACGACACAAATTTTATAAAGATGTAGAGAGCATTCCTCAATAAAGGACCTCTCGATAGTAATGAAAACTTTTGCATGTCCAACATCAAGAGCATCAATGATTAAAAGCAAAGATAAAATATTTTTATCCATCAATGCTCTAACAACACGGATTCTACAAGTATTATATAAAAACCTCCAAATTGTCCAATGTCGAATGTATCATCAAAACAAATCAAAGGTGATTGTACCCACATTCTAGCATCTTCAAAAACATACATTACAACCTCTCCTGGCTTTCAAGCAACGTCTGCAAACAATCTTTCTTATACAGAAACTAAAAAGTTGCTAAATAAAACACTAATTTTATGGGTAACTGTTTGACTGTGTGAGTGCTTGGCAAAAGGGTAAAAAAATGTATTGGAAATGTATGAAACAAGTGCCAAGACTAAGTCTTTTGCGTGCAAGTATACACGGTCTACAAGTAATACAGCAGTAAGCTGGTTATCGATCCCACAAGAATTGGCCAAGAGTTTGTTTGCTTTGCTTGTTTATTCATCGAAGGGAAAGTGTTGTTGATTTGAAGTGGGTTTTGAAAACAATTTAAAAGAAAAGAAATAAAAGAAAAATAGTGTTGGCACAAGGAGAGTTTAAATGAGTGATGAGCGTTGGCAAGGGATGCCTGTTTTTCACGCTTTTCATGCCAGCCTTTAATAATTTCCTGTCTTGATATTATTTGCAGAGCAGATTCAAAGTTGGCATTGTCTCTGTCGATGGCAATGTCCGAAATTAACCATGTAAAAACCCTTATATCTTTATAATGAAGTTTTTTTATAAATCAATTTGATTAAGTCCCAATCTATACTCCTAAGGGTAGACTCACTCCCGAAATAAGTTCATCTACTTGAACATCTTCCGTCGAAGCATCTCGCCTTAGTATCTAGCAACTAATCGTTTCCCTCTAAGTCTGTTAAGATATTAAGGTGCAATAAGCATATTGTGCTAGTAGGTCGCTTGGCACAGAATTTAGAAAACTGTAAAACATGCCAGATAGGGAAAACAATGCGAAGGTATTTTTTATTATTAAAAACTAACATAAAAACAGCGTTCAAACACAAACATCCCCCACCAACTGTAAAAGTTTAGTTCATGGTGGGGGTATCCATCCAAAAAGCCATAATCGCATCTCAACATCATCATCATTAAAAATAAAAAAAAATTTAAAACAATGAGAGTGGGCTAGAAGGGGGTCCGTCGATGCAGCCCTTCAAGGTCCAAGCTCTCGGTCAAGCTAGTTGAACCACGTCTCCTTGGTGCAACCTTCCTCTCAATTGGATCGTCTCTTCCGATCCCCCCTCTCTTTCGGTGATCGATATTCTTTCCTTCTTTGAATAAACAAGTACGACAAACCTAGAATAAGCCTTAAAATTTGAATTTTGAATGCGCAAGAGATAAGGGATGTAATTTTCTTATCCTATATTTGAATCCTAGAGATGACGTTATCAAGGTCCAACAGCTACTTGGTCGGGCATCAAACTTCTCTTCTCTGCCAAACGGTGCTTTGGCAATTTTTGGTCCATCGCTGCCAACAACAACTTGGCATTCTCTCTAGCATTCCTTCCTTTTTGTGCTGCTTTGCTGTGCTAAACATGTCCTCTGCTGAGCCTGCAATAATGCCAACAATGCAACCCTTCACACTGGCATAACACAATTCCTAACTCCTTATGCAAATGCATGAATTTTAAGACTAAATGCAACTAAACACACTTAAAGGCAAGCAAAGACAATGTGAAATAAGAATAAGATTTAGTACTTTTGATGAGTTAACACACCCCAAACCTAACTCATTGCTTGTCCCCAAGTAATGCAAATAAGCTAAAAACAAAATGGTGAAAATAGTACCTCGGTAAAATTTTGATCAGAATGCCAACACGTGCTGGCAAGCCGAATGAAGCTCTAGTTCTGTCCTTAGATATCTCAGTCCAATAATGCCAAGCAAGTAGTAAATTCAAGTGCAGTAATATAACTCTAGTTTAGGGCATGACAAGTGCACAAAGTGTAGGCAATATACATCAAGTATCCGTTTGCTCCCTTAGTCAAATTTACTACCTAAACTCGTAATTTTTCTTTTATTCCTGCCAAGGGGTTCTTCTCTTTTTTTCAACTGGCATTAAATTAGGGTTCGCGTCATGGCACTGTTTGGCGTAAGTAATAAGAGGGAGCATACCATGAATCCCATGTTAGTCCAGACTACATCACTAAGTTAACCCATTACACTCATACCCTTACAGTTTTTGACCTGAGCACTAACGAGGGAGTTCCACCAAGCCCCAGACTACCTATTATCTCTAAGGCAGAGGAGTATGAACACGGTTTACATTTCGGTTAATAAGGCAATGTGTTCGCCATGGTTTTTGGGAGTTGTAATTCTGTTTCCTTATGGATTTTAAGTATGTTTCTATGCTAGATTTTGGGGATGGTTTGATGTTGCTAAGCTTGATGTTAATCCTTACTTATAGATGTGGATGATTGGTTGTTTAGGTATGCATCTAGAGCCTCCTTGATGATTGCCATGTTGTGATGGTTTGAGCAAGTTTATTATGCTATGTGGGTTGTGTTGTTATGATACTTATGTTGAGATTGGCCTATTTGTGTATTTTGGTATGTTTGGCAAAATGGTTTAGGAAGCATGCCTTTAGAGTGATCCTTTTGTAACATGAGATTGATTTGGTTGTCGAATTTTAGCATAGATGTGAGTTTATATATTTATGGTTGTTTGTATGCATGTATGCAAGTTGCTAGGACCCAAATGCATCTAAATTCGAGTAAAAACCCAGCTAAATTTGACATTATAGGCCTAGGCGTACCGATACGCGGGGGACCGTATCGGTACGGCTAGGCAATTTTGGGCAGGGTGTTTCGATACAGGGGTAGGCATTTCAATGCGCTTTATTGCTACTGGAATCTTACCTTTTGGAACAAACCCGCATACCAAAACACTGGATGACCGTATCGGTACGGTGTTTAAAGAAATTAAATAGAATTTTTGTATTTGAAGTGGCGTACCAGTACGATGCTTGGTGTACCGAAACGAGGTGCAATACCATATCGATATGGGACTTAGCGTATCGATACGGAGGGAGTTAATTCTGTTAATGTCATGGAAATGTTGTTTTGGGTTTTTTTGTTTTAGTCCATGTGTCTTGTTTTATCAACTGAATAAGCATGGTTGATCGTATTGAGCTGATTTTGACATGTAAGCATGGAATATATTGAATTAAAGGTTGGTAACTTAAAATTGGGAAAAGTCAATGAGTACTGCTAAAATTGCAATTTAGTCTCTAAATTGCATTTGTGTCCAATTGGATATCGTTTCGATGCCCGATTGAGACGGGTTCTCACATGTGAACAGTATGCACATGTAGGAAAGTAATAATGCATCTAGACAAGATAAAAGAAAAATGGTCGCGTTTGGGTTTTATCTTCCCGGTTTACTTCGGTAAACCTAATGTAGCTTGCTCGGTTCGGTCTTGAGACTAGGCCAGGTCGAGGGGGTTACATGAACTCTTCCAACTCATTTAGGTCTAGTAGTCTTTTTTCTCCAGCAGCTCTCCATGCGATATCAAGCGTTTTGTTTACCCAATATGCACTGTGCTCCATTTCCACCTATAGGTGGCATGCTTTTCCAAAGACGATTCTAAATGGTGACGTACCCAAGGGAGTTTTAAAAGCTGTCATGTAAGCCCACAATGAGTCATCTAGTCTCAAGGACCAGTCTTTCCTATATGGATTTACAATCTTTTCAAGGATACTCTTGATCTCATTGTTTGAAATCTCAGGTTGCCCATTTGTTTGGGGATGGTATGTTGTGGCAATCCTTTGATGAATTCCATCTGTACAAAGCTTTAGAGATTAAATTGCATTTAAAATGGGTACCCTTATCATGAATAATCACTCTAGAGGCACCAAATCGAGTAAAAATGTGTTTATGCAAGAACTTGGCAACGGCCTTAGCATCATTCATTGGCAATGCAACAGCCTCAACCCATTTTGAAAAGTAGTCAACAGCCACGAAGATGTATAAGTTACCAAATGATGGAGGAAATAGACCCATGAAGTCTATCCCTCATACATCAAATAAGTCCACAAGCATGATGTTTTAGAGCGGCAGTTGGTGTCTGGAAGAGATATTTCCTGTCTGCTATCCTCGATCACATGCCTTGGCATAGTTATGGGCATCTTTGTATAATGTGGGCCAAAAGAATACTGACTGCAGCACCTTGGCAGCAGTCTTCGTCCCAGCAAAGTGACCTCCATACAGTGCGACATGGCATAGTTGCAAAATGTTGTGCTGCTCATCCTCTGGCACACACCGTCTTATCACTTGGTCAGCACACTATTTGAACAATATTGGCTCGTCCCAGTAATATTGCCTAACTTCTCGCAGGAATCTTTTCTTGGCATTGTATGCCAGATTTGGTGACAGAATATTACTTACCATGTAGTTGACTATGTCAGCGTACCATAGCACGACATTGACTGTAAACAAATACTCATCTGGAAACTCATCTCTTATGGCAGCATTCTTACCATCTTCAAGGTGATGCTCTAGACGTGATAGGTGGTCAACTACTAAGTTTCCATTGCCCTTCTTATCTCGGATCTTGAGGTCAAATTCTTGTAGTAGAAGCATCTATCGGATTAGTCTAGTCTTGGCATACTTCTTTGTCAAAAGGTACTTTAGTACTGAATGATTTGTATACACCACAACCTTGTTACCAACTAAATAAGATCTGAATTTATCAAAAGCGAATACAACTGCAAGAAATTCTTTCTCGGTTGTGGAATAATTCAACTGAGCTCCATTTAATGTCCGTCTGGCATAGTAGATGGTATGAAAAACTTTGCCATACTGTTGTCCCAATACTGCTCTGACAACATAATCGCTAGCATCACACATGAGCTCGAATGGCTCATTCCAATCTAGTGCCACGACTATAGGAGAATTAATCAACTTCTCCTTAAGTTCCTGAAACGCTCTTCAGCAAGAATCATCAAATGCAAAAGCGGCATTTTGTTCCAAAAACAAGTATAAAGGTTTAGAAATTTTAGAAAAATCTTTAATGAAACGACGGTAAAAACCTGCATGTCCCAAAATATGTCGAATACCTTTTACACTTGTCGGTGGTGGCAATTGCTTGATTACCTTAATTTTTGCTTGGTCGACCTCCAATCCCTTCTTGGTTACCTTCTGCCTGAGAACAATGCCCTCCTTCACCATGAAGTGGCATTTTCCCCAGTTCAACACTAGGTTTGTCTCAATGCATCTCTTCAAGACTTGCTCCAAACTCTGAAGGTATTCCTCAAATGTTTTGCCAAACACTGAGAAATCATCCATAAATACTTCCAAATTTTGTTCAATCATGTCAAAAAAATGGACATCATGCAATGTTGAAATGTTGACGGGGCATTACATAACTTAGATAGCATTCTTCTAAAGGCAAACGTCCCATATGGACACGTGAACGTGGTCTTCTCTTGATCTTCTAGAGCTATGGAAATTTGGTTATATCCTGAATAACCATCTAGAAAACAGTAAAATGCCTTAACTGCCAGTCTGTCCAACATCTGATCAATGAAGGGCAATGGAAAATGGTCTTTCTTGGTGGCATTGTTCAGCTTCCTATAATCCATGCACACTTTCTATTCGGCAACGGTCCTGGAAGGAATTAACTAATTGTTGCTATTTTGAACTACGATCATGCCACCTTTCTTTGGCACACATTGCACCGGGATGACCCACTAGCTCTCAGAAATGGGATAGATTATCCCGACATCTAGCCACTTGATAATCTCTTTCTTAACAACCTCTTTCATGATTGGGTTCAATCTTCTCTAACCCTTAATGGTCTTCCCATGATATTTCTCCAAGATGATTTTGTGCATACAAATGATTAGGTTTATTCTTTGAATATTAGCCAAGGTCCATCCCAACGCTTGCTTGTAATTGCTTAGAATTTCCAGCAATCGTTCCTCCTGATCATTAGTGAGATCAGCAACAATGATCACTGGCAAGGTTGAGTGTTTATCTAAGTAAGCGTACTTGAGATGGTTCTGGTTGTCCAAAATAACTTACTTCTACTAAGGCTGCTCATTCAGTGTCCTCACTTGTTTTTTCTTCACTGCCACTTCCACTGTGCCATATCCACCTTAAAAATAGACTTCATCTTATCATTTGCTTGGCATTCGTCTGATTCATCTGTACATTTCAAAGCTTGAAACACATTAAATGTATCATACTGATCATTCATGTGCATAGTTAATTTACCTTTATAAACATCAATCAATGCTCTATCTGTGGCAAGGAACGGTCAGCCCAATATAATTGGGACATTTAAACCTGCCTCATAATCAAAGATAATAAAGTCAGCTGGAAATATGAATTTATCTACCTTTACCAACACATCATAAATCTTACCCTTAGGATGCGCAAAGGATCAGTCTGCCAACTAAAGTGTCACCGTGGTAGCCTTGCTTCTATGCCAAGCTTCCTAAAAACAGACATTAACATCAAATTGATGTTGGCTCCCAAGTCATATAGTGCCTTACCCATGAATCTATTGCCAATGGTACAGGGAATATTAAAACTTCTTGTATCTTACAGCTTTGGTGGAAACCGATTGAGTATCATTGCACTGCATCCCTCAGTGAGAGCTATAGTTTCGAAATCACCCAGCTTCTTCTTTTTGGACAAGATATCCTTCATGAATTTGACATAGTTGGGCATTTGCTCGAGAGCTTCCACCAATGGTAAATTGATTTGATATTGTTTAAGTACTTTCAAGAAGCGCTTAAATTGCTGATCCTACTTGTGTAAATGGTAGATGTGGATAAACATATATTGGCTCTACCGGCTTTGCCAAGGTTCTGCTAACATCCAACTGAGGTCTAGCATCAGACTGTGGTCTGGCATTGCTTATGTCCGCTTCTTTTTTCTCTAATTTTTTGGTTCATCTACTGGTAGTTTCTTCTTCTCTTGGAAACTATTTGGCTGCTTGAAAGATGTCTCAGCCTCGTATTGTTTGCCACACTGTAGAGTCACAACTTTGCATTGTTCATTATGGTTTTTCCTGGCATCCTCTGTATCGCTTGGCAAAGCTCCCTGGGGTCTATTGCTGAGTGCATTGATAATCTGTCCAAATTGTACCTCCAAGTTTCACATCGATGTTGGAAAACTCTGGACAGTTGCATCATTCTTCTCCATGTATTTTGTCATTGTCCTCTGGTTGTTCCTTTGCCCTGCATAAAAATTATTTTGTGCCCTTAATGGCATTGCATTCTGGTTGACCCTTAGCATGGCATTGTTCTGATGTTGGGCATTGTATTGACGCTGGGCATTGTTGTTCTGTTGTTGGGCATTATATTGGTTGCTTCTTTGATTCCCCCAAGCTAAATTTGGGTGCTGCCTCCATCCTGTATTGTAAGTATTAGAATTTGTATTATAATTACGATTAAAATTGCCAACGAAATTTACCGACTTAGGGTTGGCAGGACAATTTTTCGTGTAATGATGCTCTCTCTATATATTATACAGAATAGGGCTAATGCCTTAACTTCTTGGGCCTCATAGCTCTTTTACAAAGTTCTTACCATGCTAGTAAGATTGGAAATCTCAGCGTGGATGGATGTGAGCTCATCTATCTGTAATTTCCCACCAGTTTTAGTGCCGATCCCAAGTCTGGTAGTAGGATATTCAAAATCATTGATTGAAATCCTCTCAAGGATGCCAACTACCTTTGTATAGTTTTTGTCAAGCAGTGAGACATTTTTCGACGCATCAACAACTGTTCTGGTTTGCGCATTAAGTCTATTGTAGAATATCTCTATTTGGTTCTATTTCGAGAATCCATGCATGAAACATCTCCTCAAAAGATCTTTATATCTCTCACAGGAATCATATAGAGTCTCATCATCAGCCTGCCTAAATGGGATGATCTCACCCCTCAGCTTGGCGGTGAGTTTAGGTGGCTGAAATCGTAACAATTTTTTTTGGCATAGATCTCCCCATGAGGTGACAGAACCAAGTGGCAAAGAACTTATCCATGCTTTTGCTCTATCTCTCAGAGAAAATGTAAATAACTTTAGCTTCATTGTATCCTCCGATACTCCAAGCTGCTAAAATAGCTGGCAGACTTCCATGAATTGCTTCAAGTGTTGCCTTAGATCTCCAGTAGGTGCTCCATCAATTTGCCTTACATTCAAATCCGTTTGTATCATTACCGGTTTGAGTTCAAAATTGGGTGTATTTACCTCAGGGCCAATTAGTTCTGGCATCAAATTATCAATGTTTGGTGTCGGGTGTTCTCTTATAGGTCTCTCTTCCTCACATTAACAGCTGGGGCAACAGGAGTTGGTGGTATTCCATTGTTATTGGGTGGATTTTCCTCATTGTTTAACACACCATTTCCTCTATTTCCTTGTTGAGCCATCTCTCGAATCTTTTTCTTTAACCTTCGTAGGGTTCTTTCGTTTTTCAGATCGTATAGCCAATCTTCCACCACAGGGCGATTTTTGGTCATACACCGGTTAAAACAAAAAAATAGAATAAAGAACAAAAACAAAAAGAAGATAAGTGAAAATTTAAAAACAATAAACTCTGTTGCAATCCCCGGCAACGACGCTAAAACGTGTTCGACTGTATGAGTGCTTGGCAAAAGAGAGGAAAAATGTATTGGAAATGTATGAAAATAGTGCCAAGACTAAGTATTTTGCGTGCAAGTATATGCGGTCTGCAAGTAATACAATAGTAAGCTGGTTATCGATCCCACAAGGATTGGCCAAGAGTTTGTTTGCCTTGTTTGTTTACTCGCCAAAAGGAAAGTGTTGTTGATTTAAAGTGGAGTTTGAAAATAGTTTAAAAGAAAAGAAATAAAAGGAAAATAGCGTTGGCACAATGAGAGTTTAAATGAGTGATGAGCGTTGGCAAAGGATGCCTGTTTTTCACGCTTTTCATGCCAGCCTTTAATAATTTCCTGCCTTGATATTATTTGTCGAACATATTCAAAGTTGGCATTGCCTTTGTCGATGGCAATGCCCGAAATTAACTATGTAAAAACCATTATATCTCTATAATGAAGTTTTTCATAAATCAATTTGATTAAGTCCCAATCCATACTCCTAAGGGGTAGACTCACTCCCGAAGTAAGTCCATCTACTTGAACATCTTCTGTCGAAGCATCTCGCCTTAGTATCTAGCAACTAATCATTGCCCCTAAGTCTGTTAAGATATTAAGGTGCAATAAGCATATTGTGCTAGCAGTCGCTTGGCACAGAATTTAGAAAACTACAAAATATGCCAGATAGGGAAAACAATGCCAAGGTATTTTTTTATTATTAACATAAAAACAACGTTCAAACACAAACATCCCCCACCAACTGTAAAAGTTTAGTTCATGGTGGGGGTATCCATCCAAAAAGCCATAATTGTATCTCAACTCATCATCATTAAAAATAAAAACAATTTAAAACAAAGAGAATGGGCTAGAAGGGGGTCTGTCGATACAACCCTTCAAGGTCCAAGCTCTCGGTCAAGCTGGTCGAACCATGTCTCCTTAGTACAGCCTTCCTATCAATTCGATCGTCTCTTCTAATCCCCCTCTCCTTCGGTGATCGATCTCATTTCCTTCTTTAAATAGGCAAGCACGTGATGCCTAGGATAAGACTTGAAATTTGAATTTTGAATGCTCAAGGGATAAGGGATGTGATCATCTTATCCTATATTTGAATCCTAGTGCTGACTTCATCAAGGTCCAACAGCTACTCGGTCGGGCATCAAACTTCTTTTCTCTGCCAACTGGTGCTTTGGCAATTTTTGGTCCATCGCTGCCAACAGCAACTCGGCATTCTCTCTGGCACTCCTTCCTTTTTGCGCTACTTTGCTCTGCTAAACATGTCATTCTCTGCTGAGTCTGCAATAATGCCAACAAAGCAATCCTTTACACTAGCATAACACAATTCCTAACTCCTTATACAAATGTATGAATTTTAAGGCTAAATGCAACTAAACACACTTAAAAGGCAAGCAAAGACAATGTGAAATAAAAATAAGATTTAGTACCTTTGATGAGTTAATAGTAGCCTCTGGTACAATCATTCCTAGCCGGATGATCAAGAATAAAATGATACAAAAATTCATTATGTCTAAGTAAGTGTGGGACTAAAAAGAAGAAAATACAAATATGAAAAAATTGTTGAGACATAGTCAAAATTTCAAAAAGTGCAAGCTACCCCTCCGAAAGGGTGAGCTTCCTGAAAATATTATGGCATGTACCACTTTATGGTACCCTTACTTTGGAGGGCAAGTGTTACACCCAAATCTGCTGTCTCCGCATAATTTCAGCTATGAAGCACGAGTACGTGGGCTTATGGTTCTCCCGTGTACCCTATACATCCCTTGGACGAGTATGGGATAGGGACGACAGGGTACGTACTAGGGACGTCCCAAGTTAATGAGGTACAAGTATAAATTAATCATAGATGTTTTAAGATTAAAGGGGATGGCATTTGAAGTACACACGCATCCCCAAAGTTTAATCTAGATTTTATGTTTTTCGAGGCATACATCTCTCTTTCCAATTTCTTGAAACAACCCCAAACTTTGTGGTTCTATCTCCGGAGCTTACTGCCTTGCACTTTTTCTATATATAAAATCAAACAACAGAGGCAAAAATGATGGTGAATGAGACAGTAAAAAGAAGAAAAAAATGAAGGTGATATAATATAAGAGAGATGAAGAAAAGTGATGTTTACCAAAAGAATGCAAGGAAATGAAGGAAGCAAAAATGGGTAGATTTAGATTTTATAGGAAAGTGAAGAGTGTGAAATGGAAGCGAAGACTTCAAAACGAGAATGTTGTAGGCAACAACTAGTTAATAAATAAATAAATAAATAAAAGGAGTGTTTTGATTTCAGTTCTTAAGTTTCTTTCCTTTTTAACTCAATACATATATTTTTTCTCTCTAAATTTCCCATATTTTGAAGAATGGTTAAAGATGATGTAGTTTAGTGAAGATTAGGATTCAAAATTTTAGACCCATTTAGTTGTGATTGTATGAACCAGCTTATTCAGCTCTTGGTGCATTTTACTTTTAAAAGGATTTATTCAATCCACTTGTTTTTTATATATGTAATTTTAATTTTATTTGTATTCTCTATACTTTAATAATAAATAAAGATGTAATTTTGTGGATATTCGAATCTTAAAACAGATAGATGATAACTTTTTAACGTTATTTGTATAAACCAACTGAATTAAATTTTAGATTTATTTTTGTTTTTATAGTCTTAGATATTTTTTTGATAAAAAGTTGGTTGGTTAATATAGAAAGAAACTAGAAAAGAATTACAAACATGTTCTCAGAAAACAATAAGGTAAAATAAGAAAAAGCAACTGTAATAACCCG
This sequence comes from Hibiscus mutabilis, assembly GCA_019671005.1. Taxonomy (NCBI): domain Eukaryota; kingdom Viridiplantae; phylum Streptophyta; class Magnoliopsida; order Malvales; family Malvaceae; genus Hibiscus; species Hibiscus mutabilis. Next base: position 20,426,804 of record CM033753.1, on the reverse strand, counting down.
TTCTATCCGGGCCCCGAACTAAGCCCATTACAATACCCAACTGGGTAACCCAAACCAAATTACCTAAACCCATTTCAAACCCAATAACCCAAACTTAAAAATAAACCCTAAACCTAATTCAACCCTAGCCATCCAAACTTCATATGCGCCACCGCCGCCTATTTTTTTTTTCAAATCTTTATTTTTTATTCGAATCTCAAAACAAAAGAAAGAAGAGAAGAGGGGACCGAGAGTTTACCTGGTTGCTCGGCCGCCGGCGTGAGGCTGTGGGCCGATGATCAGCCGTCTGGAAGCTTGAACGGCGCCGCTTTGGTTCGATATTGAGAGAAGGGAGCGCCGGACAGATTTGGGTGCTTACAGGTGGCGACCCCGCTGGGGATTTTTAAAATAAAAAGAGAGTCAAGCCGCGAGTCGATTATCTTTTAGTCTTGGTCGTTGGAAATTGGCGAATTCAATTTTAATTTGACATATGATTCTTTTTTTAATAAGACATGCATTTTATTTTTCTATAAATATTACTGATTTATTTTTACTGAATTCCATGAGCTTTCTACCTGAGCTCTGTCCTTTTAAGTGGAAGTGTGATACCACCTTCGTGTGGGTTACCACCGTATAGGTTGGTGAATTGCTTTCGGGATATATTTCTTATGCTTTCGTGTGGGTTACCTCCGTATAGGCATAAGGGATGTATCCCCCTGAATTGAACTTGGTCCGTTTGAAACCTATAATGGGTGAGGATCAGGGGCCTTGCTACCTTTAGTAAGGGACAACGAGGATAATTCGAATACACTTTTTAGCACCAAACCCACATATAGTGAGCTGTAGGAGCTACCTTTTTAGAGCCATGCAAAACTCTGCCCGTTTATTGGCTACCCTTTTTAGGCTCTAATGCATTTGTCTTTTATGTACAATTTTTACATGTTTTATTTTTTTACCTTATCTATCATTTAATTTATTCATTTGATTATTTTAATCCTGATCTAACCCATTTTTTCTGATTGCACTACATTAAGTTTACCCACTTTGCATTAACTACATGACATAACACTTTAATTTTTGCATTTTACCAGCATGAAATGCTGTTCACAACTGGTTCTCAATTTAAAAATATCATCGGGAGAAAATCTTGTACTCTAGATATCAAGGCAATATTTAAAGTTGTAAATAAATCCCGTGAGTTTAAAAATTTAGGACATGAGAACCATTTTTGAATCAGTACTTTCGCATCTAGGACATGCACTTTGCATTTACATGCATACATTTTGAAATTTTAAAGTCGGTCCCTGGGTTACCCCATTAGATACAACAAAGTTGGTCGACCTAGCACCTTACAGAACCTCTACAAGAGCCTGATCTTGGGGCATGTCCAAAAGTACCCTCCATATATTTTACAAACATTGTTCCTCTAACAAGGCCCCAGTCTGGGGGCATTCTTTGCCAAGGTCCAGTCTTCATTGCCGAGTCAAACTCTTGCATCCCTGAAATGTCTACATCAACCACAGTCTGCAAAACTTCACCTGATCCAAAAAATAATAACCTGGCATGAACCAACACACAACTTATGAACCTAACTTAGGGGGAAACAAAATGTGCTCCAGAGTTTCAAATTTGCTACAAGAGTTTCAGACGATGGCATAAAATGAACAAAATGTTGGGGCATGCACCCAGATGAAAGATTCAAAGAAAGATGATCGAACTCAAGACAAGGATGGGGCACCGCCACATGCAAAAGACCAAGATCCTGACCGGACTAGTGAGGAGTCAGGAGCATCCCATTGAGGGCCAAAAAATCATGTCACATTCATGCATTTAGCTGCCTTCATCTTGCATTGAATCATTTTTGTATACATCATATAGTTAGATTAAGTGTATACATTGAAGTCACCATGCATTTAGGATAGACACATGCATTTAGGCATAAAATTAATACATGCATTTTTGCTTACAAACAGGTTCGAAGAAGAGACCGAACATCCTCAACATGGGGGCAATCATGATGGCCAACCTTAGTCTTAGAGGAGGCTAAGCACACCCACAAAAAGGGGGATGCTGAAACATCTAAATAAAATGTACCAGCTGACAAATTTTTTTGAACAATTATTGACAAATGTTTTTTTTCCTTTGTGGGATTTGATTTCTTCGACGATGCTATGGCGGACGCCAACATTTTTCAGATCCTCACTCCTGCCAACAGAAACAACCATTTCCAGATCCTACCCTCTGTCGATGGAGTAATAGAGCAAATTTTTCTAGGCATTGTCTCGCTGTCAATCATGTCTCCGTCAGTGGTCTTGCAAACCAAAATTTTCATTCGGATCTTATCTCTCCATTAGTAGTGTAGATCTTGTCTCCGTTGGTGGTATTGCAGATCAAATTTTCCATCCAGGTCCTATCTCTCCGTCAGTGATGTAGTGGATCACATATTTCGTTGATCTAGTCTCTCCTTCAATGGTGTAGCAGATCAAATCTTATCCAGATCTTGCCTCCGTCGGTGGTGTTGCAAATCAAACTTTTCATCCAGATCCCATCTCACCGTCGATAGTGTAGTGGATCTCATATTTTGATGATCTAGTCTTTCCGTCAGTGGTGTAGCAGATCAAATCCTATCCAAATCTTTCCTCTTCGACGATGTTGCAGCTAGACCAAACTTTTCCTCGGAATTTACTTTTTTCATTATAATCAAAAAAATCAAAAAATCATCAGAAAAAGTCAAAAAAGAAAATATCATTTAAAAAATCAAATCAAAAAGAAAAATCAAGTTGTTATCATTCATTGATATTGCTCCTCCGTTGATGGTGTAGTAGGGTTCAAGTTGGTGTTTTGCTTCTCCGTTGATAGTTTTGTAGAATCCAAATTACCATCCGATCTTGTCCCTCCGTTGATGGTGTGGCTGGGGTCCAAGTTGCTGAAATCCAATCTTGCTCCTCCGTTGATGGTGTAGTAGGGTTCAAGTTGGTATTCTGCTTCTCCGTTGATGGTGTCGTAGAATCCAAATTACCATCCGATCCTGTCCCTCTGTTGATGGTATGGCTGGAGTACAAGTTGCTGAAAGCCAATCATGCTCCTCCGTTGATGGTGTAGTAGGGTTCAAGTTGGTGTTCTGCTTCTCCGTTAATAGCGTGGTAGAATCCAAATTATCATTCGATCTTATATCTTCGTTAATGGTGTGGATAGATCCAACTTGATTGACTTTCGGTTCTGCCTCTTTGTCGGTGTTGTAGTTAAATCAAATTTGCCAAATTCCTATCATGCCTCTTCGTCAGATTCGTAACTTGATAGCAAAGAAACCAACCCTCTGATCCTGCCTCTTCGTCAGATTCGTAGCTGGATCAAATCTTCAGACCTTTCCTCTTCGCCGGTGTTATAGCTTGGTCAAATCTAACTTTTGGTTCTGCCTCTTCGTCGGTGTTGTAGTTGAACCTAATTTACTAACTTTCGGTCTTGCCTCTTCGTCGGTGTTGTATCTAGACCAAATTCACTAACTCTTGATCATGCCTCTGCGTTGGTGTCGTAGCTGGATCAAATTTACTAGCTTTAGACCTTGCCTCTTTGTCGGTGTTGTAACTTGGTCAAAATTCACTAACTTTCAACTTTTATCAATGTTGTATCTAAAAAAGGTGAAAAGAAAATTAAAAAAATTCAAAAAAGAAGAAAAAAGAGAAAAAAATTCAAAGAAGATAAGAAGAAAAAATCAAAATGAGCTTTCAATCCTTCGATCTTGCATCTTCGTCAGAGTTGTAGCTGGATCAAACATCAGAATTTTCATCCATCGGTCTTGCCTCTTCGTCAATGTTGTAGCTGGATCAAATTTTGCAGACCCCGCCTTTTCGTCTTATCATCAATAATGTAACAAGTTGAACTCATTTTGCTTCCTCAAAAGACAACCTCCTATTTTGAAGATTTTGCTTCCCCAAGAGTGACAAGGTGGATCAACCAAGTCAAGAAAGAAGACCTGCGTCGAAAAGAAGATCTACCAAAGAAAAAAGACATATGTCAAGAGGGGAGAAACTCAGGCAGACCGGACAAAACGAGTCATTTTTAGTCTTTTCTCTATTGTTGTTACACAACAATAAGCAAAGAGGGGCAGCTGTAATAACCCGTTTTATCCAGGCCCCGAACTAAGCCCATTACAATACCCAAATCAAAACCCAAAAAACTCGTTTACCTAAACCCGACCCAGATCCAAGACCAAACCTAAAGACCCGGTAACCAAAAAACCTTAAAACAAATTAACCCTAACCCTAACCTAAACATCTACCGCCGCTGCCAGTGACCTTCCACCACGTCTACGACGACTCAACCAAGCCTTAAATTCGAATCCTAAATTAACCCTAAACTAAACCTTAATCTATAAACCCTAATCTCTAAATAACCAAACACCAAATTAAACTAACCCTAAACTTATACCCTCTGCCGAATCCACCTATCACCCATGCCCATACCCTATTCGACCTGCAACATCCCTAAAAATCCGGCTCAATCCATCCAACATCAGATCTGCAAATAAAATAATAAGGGATGGTTATTTCGAATGGGTTTATAAAACCCGAATGAAAAATGTAAAAGGGAGGCGAGAGATCGAAAAGAAGAGGGGTTCAGTTAAAAGAAATCTGAGAGGGGATTCAAGGATTTTTTTTGTAATCTGGAGTTTGTTGTTCGAAATCAATACAAGGGTAAAAAAACATTTCCTTGTTCGATTAAAACCTGTTGTTTTTTTTCAAATCTTTATTTTTTTATTCGAATTTCAAAACAAAATAAATAATGGAAGAGGGGACCGAGAGTTTACCTGGTTGCTCAGCAGCCGCCGTGAGGCCGTGGGCCGATGATCGGCAGTCTAAAAGCTTGAACGGCGCCGCTTTGGTTCGATATTGAGAGAAGGGAGCGCCGGACGGATTTGGGTGCTTACAGCAACAATTGAACTTCATTTTAGTTTTACAAGTAGCATACTCCATATATCATGTGTTATTCTATATGTAGTTTTTTTTTTATATTCTGTGTTATTCTATATGTAGCTTTTAATTTTATATGTAGAATTTTGTTTAATGATGTTCTAGATTTAGTTTATTGTTTAAGATTTGACACTTTAATATTGTGATTTATTTTTATGAATTTTATTTTTTAATTTACTATAAATTTTAATTTTTTAATTATATATATATTATAATTTATTTTATATTTACCGTACTCGTACCCTGTAATTTTGAAAAGTGTCGTTTTCCATCCCGTATCCATCCCCGTATCTGTATCAATACAACATAGAATTTCACAAATACCCTCTAGCTCCTCCATATCTGACGAACACCGACAATGATTCATGATGGTTATCTCTCTAAAGGAAGACTCCTCTAGAGACTGATGTTTCCGGAACTCTCAGGTTGCCTGAGGATAAGACATAGGCATGCACCTCTGTACGATTGTCACTTGCCCAACATACAAAGTCTAAGTACTCGGAAGTTGGACCTATCTATGTCAACTCATCCGTAGGACTAGTCTGACACTATCTAACCACCAACAGTCCCTGAGACTATATATACTCTGACAAGTGAAGAGAGAAGGCAAGTCAAATCTCGAGGATAGTATTCTTCTTTTCCATCATCTCTTCCCATCTCCTTTATGGCTCAAATAATCATGCTATCTGCGCTTCTCCACCCTAAGCCTATAGGGGTAAATCGCCTGAAAACGCTAACAACCGCCATGTTCTTCCTTTCCACCTCTCTTGTTCGGTGTCTCCTTATTTTGACATCAACAATATCTAATAAAAGTATATTCATATTTTCAAATATTTTATTAATATATATTTAAAGAATCACAAAAGTAACGAACAATGCGAGTAAAATAGTTCATCAATTTGGTAATATATTTTCAGTCGAGGGATGTTTGAAAATCAATGACACTTGCAAATGTTTGTACCTATTATTAGTAATGAGAACAACAATTTAATTTCTCGTGAATTTTGAAAATTACACTATAAATAATCTAGCTTAGAACATGATACAGATTCTAGCAGAAACGCTAAAACTGGAAGGAATTCACTGACCTGATAAAGAGCAATTAATTCAGAGACCTGAAAGCTGCATATAAAACCTCAGCAATGAAATCGACGGCTGGTCTACATCTGACGTGCGAGCAAACATCGGATTTAGTCTTGGTTTAGAGTATTGCTGATGATGTATGCCGGGACAGACGTAAGATTTTATATTTGGGACGCAACTTTTATACTTAGTAAAATTATATGGGATTTGAAAATTCTAGTGGTGCGAGATTAGATCATTAATATAAAATATAGAAAATTTTCTAAAATTAATTTTTTTTAAATATATAAGAATTTAAAATATTCAGGAGGTATGATTGCCCTCCCTAACATCCCTTTGGTGTGTGGATATAGTGTTTGATTATCCGAAGAGTATGGTTCTTAGTTCTCACACCTAGAAACTGATCGATAAAATGCATTAATGAGTTGCTCTCACCTGTTGGTTTAGTACTCGGTTTTGCTGTTGATCTTTCAGTGGAATATGCTGCTGGATTTGATTGTGCAATTATCACTGGTTGATTGATACTTTGGTCGAGTCTTGCATCTTACATAGGATGAAGAAACTGATAATTTTCTTTTGTTGATTTTACATGCATATTGATCTAGTTATGTTGTTTCTTGGATTTTTTGGAGTAGCACCACGAGCTTCTTCAGTTCTTCCATAATTGGACTGCTGTTGTGAGATGCTCAATTTAGCTAGTTATTCTTGTTGATACCTCTTTGTATTATTGTTTGGTTCTTGCTGGTTACTCTGTTCGAATCGTAACTCTCGGTTCATGCAACAACTTAAAGATGTTTGTTGAGATTTCTTCATCAGTGTGATGTTTCTTCTACATGATAGACATGGAACTCGAAGCTTAACAGCTTAGCGTTCATAGAGGAAAAGAAAATTTTGATCAATTTATCAGTTGTGCTTTCTATTAACCAGAAAACATGGTGTTTTCTTGCTTCAGATGCATCCAGAAGGTAAAAGCCTAACAACTTAGCTTTCGTGGAGTATAAATTTTAGAATAAACTATACTGGTTATGGAGTCGATTTTATTTTAATCATCGACCAAAGAAAAATAAAGCTTCATTCAATAAAATATGATTTGAAAACTTTCCACAGTCTTCTGGAATTCTATGCTTAATCTAATATTTCACACTACACACGGTGTAATACATAGAAAGAACATCACCCTCAACAACTCTTTACTTATAGTGTGAACCATCAAAACAAACACCTGTATGCTTTTTTTTATGTAATACTAACAATTTTATAATTTAAGGGTCAATTACCAAAATAAATATATATGTCTGAAAAAGTTAGGAGTGTGAAAACATTAATCGCTGAGTTCCAATGCACAGTTGACTAAAACATTGGGTTATGGGATGTCATGTTTTTTCGTTTTCGTGTGGTGGAACTATTAAAAGTCAACTGCCTTGTTCGTTGAAATACGAGTGGGAATTCAAAGCACTAGTCAACTCTAATTTTAAAACAATAATTAATCGCTAATAATCATTCAACTATGCTTGTACTTTTTTTATCATAGTTAAATTTTTTTAACAATTTAAAAGTATTATAAAATAATATATTCATACATATTCTTAATTTATTGACAATACACACATTTTATAGATAAAATAATTGAGTTCAAATTTCCTAGAATAAAAATCATTCGCTTTTCCACTAGAATTACTAGTTGGGTTCAATTAAAATTATTATTTTTGACGGAATTGAATAGATTTTTAATTACTTAAAGTTTAACTGCACATTTTCAATTTTTTTTGTATTTTCTTTTTTTAAAAATGCATCTATGCTTTATTTTTTCTGCAAGTAGAAAATATCGTCACAAGATTAATGTAAACGATGAAAATTTACGTATATTTAGATCAATTTAAATTTTATTCTAATTTACTGGATCTTATATAAATATATTTTGAATATTAATTGGTTTGTTTATATATTTAATAATATTTTAATTTATTTATTAGATTGATTGATGTTAATTATAATTATAATTTATTTTATAAAACATATCTTAAATGTAGGGAAAGGTTCTTACCATTAATGTTATTGATTATCGTACGGCGTAATTCAAGACTTTCCCACCTGCATGTACCGAAACATAATCAAATATCCGCTGAAAATACCCTCGTCTTTCTGATGGTAAAATTTTTAAGGAAAATACTGACCAATCTATGATTGTACTGATATTTTTAAATAAAAAGTTAAGTACATTTTTTTTTTAGAATTTTAACTAGAGATGTTGAGGCATGTTTGATAATTCGTTCAGAAATTTTAACTCATTGATAATTAATGGCTTAATTTCCTAAGCTTGTTTGATGATATAAATTAGATGTATCTCTTAGAATTTTTTCAATAAAAAAGTATTAACGGGATTTTTTAATACTTTTTATTTTTATTTATCAAACCATTTAATTATATCCAGTACTTCATTTTAAGCAAAATATAAAATAAATGTATAATTTAAATGTATAGTTATTTTTTCAGTATTTAATTCTAGAACTGGCAAGTTGACCGAGATCCGAATCGATTTACGTAACTCGAGACCTAATATCAACCCGAATTGATCTGAAATCAAAAATAAATCGAACCGAAATGGACCCGAATCGATTTTCATCCGAACTGAAAGCAACCAGAAATAAAGAAAATATATTAAAAGAAACAAAGAAAAATGAGGTGTGAACTGTCGCACAACTCACCAAAGAGCCAAATATACTGGCTTTATAAATTCATATAGGGTGTAAAAAGTTGACCCCACCTGAAAACCCGACTGAAATCGATCGATTTTCTATTGACCCAACTCGACTCGATACACGAACTGAATCACCACAGACATGACCCAAACCTGAACCGAAAGTAATCAGACCCAAAATTAACCCAAACCAAAATTACCTGAATCGAAACCGATGTAAATGACTCGTTTACCACCTATATTTAATTATTTTAATTTACAAAACACCACCAAAATCTCACATTTCTAAAATATGCAATATCTTAATAGCAATTGTGACCAGGGGTGTTCAAAAATATCTGATTAGACCGATCCGGTTATCTGTTGATCCGATCCGAAAATTTAGATATCCGATTCGATTTTTATTTCCGAATCGGATACAAATCGCAATATTTCAAGTTTCAGATTATCCGAAAATCCGAAATTCAAATTTTTATGAATATTAATTTTGTTATTTTTAACAATTTGGTGCTTGTTATATCCGAAAATTAAAAAAATCGAAATGTTCATAGATGTGAATCTTGTTATATTTAGCAATTTGTTGTTTGTTATATTCGAAATTTTGAAATTTTCATAAATATGAATTTCAAATTCGAAAAAATAATTAAATCAAAATATATTTTCAGATAATCGGATATCCAAAATCTGATCCGATTATCCGATATCCGGATATCCGATTTTTTTCGAATCGGATACGGATCACTATATCATCGATCTGAAAAATCAGATATACGAAAAAACCAGATCGAATCTGATCTGATATCCGACAATGACTCCTAATTGTGACAAGCACAAAACTTCAAACACAAGATAAATAAATTAATTGCTAAATTTATAAATTACCTTATTCGAATTAATTATGCAATCACAATTAATTTTAAGATTAAAATTGAGGTTTTTTGGCATAACCACTAAAACTTGGTTTATTAGTTAACTAATTTGAAATGAGTACTTTAAAAGTTTAATATGGAGACGATTTCTCTCAACTCAACTGTTTCATTCACAATATTAGGATTCGAATTCATGACTTTATTTAAGGGATATAAGCACCAAATTACGAAATTTTTATTTAATAAATAGAGTATCCATACTTTCTTCTAATCCAATATCGTTTATTTGCATTAGATTTCCACAATTTTTTTCACAAAATGTTAATTGAATTAAAACTCAATTATATATGAATTATATAACTATATGAGTTTTTTTTAATAAGAGATCATTAGATTGTCATGAAAAAAACATAACACAAATGTGGGTTACTTAACCATATATAGATTTTAAAATTTCTAACTAATTTGATTATCCTAATTAATTTGGTAATTAAATCAATTATTCCTTACCGGGTTACGTAATTTCATTTTACGAACAAAAACAAAATTAAGAGAGAAAAAAATCATAATAAAACAAGTAAAGTCAACGTCAAATCTTTCACCCTCTTACCGCGTTCACACCGTCTCTCCCACGCGCTTCCTTAACCGCATCTCCAACCGCGTTGGCTGATAGGAGTATTATAAGCATAGGTATATATAATCCCTTCGTTCTCATCTGCAATTTCAAATCATTTTGTGTTCATATTTTGTCAATCAAAAACAAACCAATACACTTTCATGGAAATTAGGTCTTTCGCATTTGAAGGTTTTTCTTATAACGACGAAGGCACTAGCAGCGGCGACTTTTCTTGGTTTCAGGATATGAAAAATGGGTTCAACTTCAATGAGAAAGGCAAGAAAAAGGGTAGAAAAGATTATGAAGAATCCCTAATCAATGAAGAACTGAAGAAGAACGGATCTAGAGAAATACTTTCTTCGATTTTGTTGTTGGATGATGGAGCAAAGCAAAAGCAACAGCAATGGTTCACTGATTCTAATCAAGAAAGAGCAGTTTTTGAAGACAATTACAAGAATGAAATTCAAGAGATGAATGATTATTTTGACCAGATTCAAAGCCATTATACTGAAATGAATGAATTGGATGATTCCCGAAACAAACGCTCGCGTAAATCCAGTTCACCTGTTGCTAATAATGCTACGGCGGCGGTGGTTTCAGCTAATAATTCAGACAATGTGGGGCCGTCGCATTCCGGCGGCGGATCGGGACACCAGAAGCGGTTATGGGTAAAAGATCGATCAAAGGACTGGTGGGATAAATTGAATCACCCGGATTTCTCAGACAACGAGTTCAAACGCGCGTTTCGGATGAGCAAAGCGACGTTCGACATGATCTGTGAGGAGTTGGAACCGGCGGTGATGAAAAAGAACACGATGCTTCGCGACGCGATCCCGGTTCGCCAGCGCATCGCGGTCTGTATTTGGCGGCTAGCAACCGGCGAGCCCCTTCGAATGGTGTCGAAACGGTTTGGGCTGGGGATTTCAACTTGCCATAAGCTGGTATTGGAGGTCTGCACCGCTATTAAAACCGTCTTAATGCCCAAATTCGTCAAATGGCCCGACGACACCAAAATGAAGAAAATCAAAGACGAATTCGAATCCGCCACCGGATTCCCAAACGTCGTCGGCGCAATCTACACCACCCACCTCCCGATCATCGCACCGAAAGCCAACGCCACCGCATATTTCAACAAAAAACACACGGAAAGAACCCAAAAGAACTCGTATACAATCACTCTTCAAGGAATCGTAGACAAAAACGGCGTCTTCACCGACGTCTGCATCGGGTGGCCGGGTTCGATGTCGGACGAACAAATCCTAGAGAAATCGGCGTTTTATCAGAGTGCCACAAAGGCGCATCTGAAGGATATTTGTGTGGTGGGGAGCAAAGGGCATCCATTAACGGATTGGGTTTTGGTCCCTTATAGCCATCAAAATCTAACTTGGGCTCAACACGCATTCAATGAGAAAATCGGGGAGATTGAGAAAGTCGGTAAAGAAGCATTCGCGAGATTGAAAGGGAGATGGTCATGTTTGCAGAAGAGAACCGAAGTTAAGCTCCAAGAATTGCCGGTTGTTCTTGGAGCTTGCTGCGTTTTGCATAATATTTGTGAGATTAGGGGGGAAGAAATGGAAGCAGAGCTTAAATTCGAGGTATTTGACGATGAAGTCATCCCGGAGAATAATCTGAGATCCAGGGCCGCCGTACAAGCTAGGGATCACATCGCCCACAATTTGCTTCACCATGGCCTTGCCGGCACTGGTTTTATATAGTTTATTTTGTTCAGTTTAGAAATGACATGTATTTTTATAGTTATAACAATAGCTTGGTTTTGCTTGTGATTCTATGGCAATACAAATTACAAACTAATGATTTTTTATTGACCTTTTATAAACCATGGGTTTGTTAATAATTTCAGTCAAATATATATGAATGTAAAATTAGGTCAATTCATTTTCAACGTACGTTACCCCAGTACTTTTAAACAATTGTCTATTAATCTTTTAAACTGAAAATTCGTCTATTAATCTTTTAAACAATTGTCAAATTATAAATTAACATAATTATAGAATCTTTTTACCACTTAAAAAATTATAATTTTAATTTAATACTTAGAAAAACATTGTTTCGCCCCTTACCACTTTTAACTTATTTCACGAACCAACCAAGTACCCTTTTTTATTATAAAATCAACCATTTTAGTAGGGATGTCAATTGGGCGAGAAATGCGCAAAGGATACTGTAATAATCCATTTTTGACCGGGCTTGAGCCCAATTAAAATATAACCCAATACAAAGTCAAACCCAATTGAATCTTGGGCCCAACTTCCCCAATATCCATAATTCATTTACAACCCGGTAACCAATTAAATAACCCATTTACCCACTACAATAAAATACCCAATCTACCCCTTACCTTAAATATAAAAAAAACTACAACCTAAACCTTATCCCCTTGCTTCAGCCGCCTCACCCCTCAACCCAATTTGCCCCTCACTTGGTGCCACGCACGCACCATTGGCCACCACTCACTCTGCCAGCCACTGCCCAAGCCGCCTGCTCCACCGCCTCACCGACCTGCAAAAAGTAAAAAGGGGGAGATAAATATTAGATTGTAATATCTATATGTATATATCTGGGTTATAAAAACCCAGATCCAACAAATGTAATGGATGAGGTTTTTCCAATGATAAAAAAAGAGAGTTCGACCTAAAAAATCACCAAAAACTTTGCATGTTTTTCCTTGATATATTTGAAAAAAAAATAAAAGCAAGAACGAAAGAAAAACAAAAACCCGAAAAGAAAAAAGGTAAAAATAATATATACATATTTCGGTTTTTTGTAGATTTACTCACCTAGGGTATTTCGTTTGAAAATCCGACCCCGAATACAAACTCAGCACGTCAAAAACAATTGGAAAGGTGTGACCTTTCAAAAATTTGGCCACTATGTACTGCGGAGGCCGTCATCGGCGAGCGACGGCTAGTGGCGGCGCTTTGGCGGCGCACAGACCGACGACCAGCCTCTGGCAAAGAAAATGGGAGAGAATTGAGAGTGTTTAGCTTGTTTTTTTTTGGGATATCAGATGAAATGAAAATTTTGGGGCGAAGTTTGTATTTAAATCTCGTTCAAAACGACGTCGTTTTGGGCGTCAGATACCAGGCCCAAAACGACGTCGTTTTGAGATTGACTCGTATAGCCGACCCGACCTGACAGATGACCCGCGTAATTTTAAAAAGGGTAAATTATGTTTTTAACCCTTCCGTATGGGAAATTTACAAAACCAGTCCCTATAAGTTTTACATTATTTACAATTTAGTCCCTAAAATTAATTCAATCTAATTTTTATGGGGAAATTACAGGGACAGTCCCTTCGCATTAAAAATATTTTTATTTTAGTGTTGTCGCATGGTTTAATTGTAACACCCTTAACGTATACTCGTAGACCGAATATACGCTAAAGATGTTACAAAGTTGTTAAGAAAACTTGACTTGAATATATATTTTTTTATCAAACTTTATCTTGTAGTTTAACATTTTTTCGGTTTTGAATTAAAAACTATGTCAGTATATATAATCTAGTTTTGACCCTGAATTATTTTATAAAATTTATAAATGTGTTATTGAAATAAAAATATAATACAGGGAGAAAACTATGTACCCTGCCTAGACCCTTTCTTGATTTTAAAATTTCTACGCGATTAGGGTTAAACTATACTTAACTATATCAAAAAAATATAACTACTTATAGCAAACCAATTTCTAAATTCATACATTGTAATAGTGCATAAACATATTATAAACTTAAGATTACAAAACAGTTTGTCCCATTAAATCCACTACATATATGTACATGCCCACTAGACATCAAACTTACAACTTAAGATGTACATACCGTGATTACTAATGTAACTTGATTTTTCCAAATTAATAGCTCCTTATTGCCATTCTACTTGGGAGAACCTACGTGTGAAATAAACACACACTAAGTACGAACTTAGTGAGGCAATAATCTTATTTATCAAAACATAAACTAAAGCAATACATGTTATACATTAATCTAGCATAGTTTCTGTCTAAGGTAGTATCGTACTAACAAGTTTTCATAGCCAGTCATTATTCATGTGCAAGTCATAATTTTTCTAACTTAGTCTAGTTTCCAATACTTCATCATTATCAAGTAAATCATATACATGGTATAGTTCATATACATAGCATATTTCATATACATGGCATGATTCATATACATGGCATGATTCACATACATGGCATAATTCATTTATATGACATGGTTTATATACATGACACAATACGTACACATGGCATGATTCGTATGCATGACATAATTCATATACGTAATATAATTTATATACATGACATGATTCATATGCATAGCATATTTCATATATATATGACATACTTCGTATACATGGCATAATTCATGTATTTGGCATGATTCATATACTTGGCATAATTCATATACGTGGCATGATTCATATACGTGACATCATTCATATACATGACTTAATTCATATACATAACATGATTCACATTCATGACATGATTCATGTATGTAACATGATTCATATTCATGGCATGATCTATTTATATAACATGATTCTCATATGTGGCATATTTTATTTGCATAACATGATTTTCATACGTGGCATGATTCTTTTATCATTGCCCAAAGTACGCTATATGAGATCAAGGTGCGCGAGTCATCTTGAAATAACACCGTAGTGTCCATCGTGCACGTGAAGATGAGTACGTACTCGAGGACGCTCTTTGCTCCCCATAAACATGAAGCACCTCGACAGTGCACTCGGGCACAATGGGCGTGGATCCCCAGGGTGCATATGACACAATCATCTTGTCACAATATATGTATGATAACATGAACATGAGGGTGCAACTACTAAAGACTCTATGGCACGCCAACTAGACCGTTGACTCTAATACACAATACTTGGGCATTTCTTTTATCATCAATCAATCATCATAATCAATCATATAAATAAACATTTCATGTTTCATGCTTCATCATAAATAGTCATGTTAAACATAGATCATCATCATTTCTTAGAATAATAATTCATACTTCATATTCCATTTAATCTACCTTTATTGCAACATGTAGTAGCTCAACATATATATATATATATATATATGGCAAAACTATTTTTAAATTAAGGTAGACTATTCGCTAGTCTTCCTAATTGCAATTTAAAAACATATAAATACACTCACCTGGACCATGAATAGTATGCCTCACTAAGCTTACTCGAGGTTCTCATCTTTCTTTTTATCACTGGTTCTCCTTCGATCTCTTTTAGAATTGTATAAGACCAATTGAACTTATACATTACCATTCTCGTATTCGACTTAAATCTAACATTGCTAACTTGATTCGTAAACATAACTATTCGAATATAAAATTTTTCTGAAAATTTCCCCAATATTCTTCAAAGTTGCTGAAATGGTCCTTAGGTCTTTAGAGACCATTTTGAACATTAAAGAATTGTCCAAGCCTAATTTGAACAATTTCCATAATTAATTACTAATTTTGGACTATTACCTTTTTAGTCCTCAAACTTTATAAAAGTGACATTTTAGTCACTACTTCACTTTTGTACACAAATTCATGTACAATTAAACCATTTATTTATTTCTAATATTCTTAGAAAGTTTCCTTTAACTTTCAACTTTATTCACTTTGGTCCTTCACTAATTCTTTATTTTCAAAAAGGTCCTTACATTTTCCTTTCTTGTCATTTCAATCCCTTAACTTTCATAACATGCTTGAATCTTCAATTCTATCAATTTTCCATAAATTCAAGTCCAATCCTTAATTTTTTATAAATTGCCAAATTGGTCCTTCAACTTCCAAAATTTTTCATTTTGGTCCCTAATCATCAATTCAAGCTAATTTCATCATAAATCAATAATTTCAATGCTAAAAATAAATTTTCAATAATTTCCCTTAATTTCTTAAAAATTCTGAATTGGTCCCTATAATTTCAATTGGGGAAATTATTTAATCTAACATCAAAATTATGCTTCCAACATCACAATCCATTCAATATCATCCTTAAATTATCTTCATAACCAAAACCCCTAAATATTAGGGTTAGAGTTTATAACCTCAATCATGAAATTAATCCAAATTCAACTTGAAAACTCCTTCCCCTTTTCCTTTTATGAGTTTCGAATGGCACAAATAATAGATGAGAAATATTTTTCTCATCTTTTTAATTGTTTTAATCCATGTGTAAAGTTAAATGAATTTTAAATTCATTTAACTAGTGAATTTACTAATTTTCCCTTTTATTCCAATGGCCAAGATTCAATCTCATCAAAAATCAATGGCCATGATTAAATCCAAGTGTTATTCATTTTCCAAAATTGCCCTCAAAGTTCCAAAATATTTCAAAAATGCCATCTATGGCAAATGACCAATTTGCCCTCCAACTAGACTTTATTTACTTACATGACTTAAAATCGCCATTCCATAAAAATAGAACCAAATTGGTTCCATTCTAACCCGCCTCCTTCCCAAAATATCATAAATTTTAATTTATGATATTTATTCGATCCAATTATTCGAATTTCAGTCAATATGATTTCCAAAGTTTCTTTCTTTGAGCTTTATAACCACTCCATCATATTCTAACTAAATCTAGTTAAAATCCCACAAACATTAATAAAATATTCATAAAATAATATTTTATGAATTTTCCATAATCTTTGGAACTGTTTTTAAAATTTCAATTTGATCCGATATACCGATAATTACCAGGAATTTTATCGGATACATTTCCTCTTAGAAATCTTATCTCAACAATATGTTAAAAATACTATTGACCTAAACTGAATCTTTTTTATCAGTCAAAATATCGATTATGTGACCTTCCCAATAGGTCACCCATTATTGTGCTACTCTGGTTTGAGCACGCTTAACAATTTTTATTCGATCCAAAATTCAAATAATATAAGCCTAGTATGAAAAATCCCGGTAACACGAAAATACCAATCTTGGGGGTAAACTATTCATTTATGGGGCTAAATTACATAACTTTTTAAAATTACACTTTGGTCCTTAAACTTTTCCAAAGTTTACACTTTAACCCTAAACTTTTAAAAATTACATTTTAGTCACAAAGCAAAAATTGGGATATTACATTAATTACCTTTGAACCCCTAAATGTTTCATCCTCTTTTCAATCCAGTCCCTATTTTCTATTTATATATTATTATTACAATTATTATTATTATTTTGACAGTATTTACATGTTATTATTATTATATATGTATATATATATATATTTAATTTTATTAGTATATATAATGTATTTTATATTTATATATATGTATATATTATTATATTATGTATATATTATTATGTATATTATTATTTATTATTATTACTACTATTATTATTACATTAAATTATCATATTATATACTATATTACTATTATTATTATATTAAATTATTATTATAATTATGTGTTACATATTATTAAATATTATTATATACCTTTATTATTATTATTATTATGTATACTACTATTATTTTCATTTTGCTATACATATATATATTATACTACTTTTATTATTATTATTATTATTATTTATAGTTTAATGCATATTATTATATATATATATATTTTTTCACAATATGCTAAAGTATATTATTATTAATATTATTATTTACATAATATTTACGATCTAATATATATCCATATACATCTTGTATGTATTTTAATTAAATTTAAAAAAAAAGATTTTTAGAGGTTATAGTGAAAAACGTATCTCGAACGTAAAAGGTGCCGCTTTCCATTAATCTCTATCGCGAAATACCATTTTTAATCCTGAACTGTAATTTTCAAACGAGATTCCTTTCATTTGGGAATCTAACGAAAATTATGCCCCGAGTATAGGGGTGTAAATTCCTTTCACACAAGAAAATATTCTAAATATTTAAAAAGGAGATCACAAAATTTTAAATTCAATTCAAATTATTAATTTCCATCATTAAGGCACCAAATAATCGACCATGTACCAATTGTGGGCGTTGTAGGGGTGCTTACCCTTCCCCACACGTAACTGACTCCCGAACCTATTTTTCTGGTTCCGCAGACCAAAACTCGTTGTTTTAATAAAATGACGCAAAAACAAGTTTTATTAAAATAACCGAGTTTTCAGGTGATCCAATCTCACCTAACTAAAAAGATTGGTGGCGACTCCATTCGAAACCAATTTTTCGTAAGAACGCGTCAAGCTCACTAGAGCGGGGCGGGGCCGTTGTTACAGCTTGGCGACTTCGCCGAGGACTACCTTTTTTTTAGAGTCGAGCCACCGGTCGATTATTTTTTGTCTTAACGAGCGGAAACTATAAATTCAGTTTAATTTATTTCGTGATCCTTTTTTCTGTCAATGTTTTTACAAAAACTATAAAGGTTTTTTTAAAAAAATTCCCTGATTTTTGCATATCATGAGCTCTGCACCCAAGCTCTGTCCCTTTTAAGTGGGAGTGAGAAGCTATGCCTTCGTGAGGTATCGCCTCCGTACAGGATAGTGGATCACTTTCGGGATACATATGTCCTTTTGTCTCCGTGAGATCTTCATCTTCGCACAGACCTAGGGAAATGTATCCTCCCGAATTGATGTCCTAGCGACAGTTTAGGTACCACTACTTTAGAACCTAAACCACATGTAGTGGACCATAGCAGCCTACCTTGTCAGAGCCATACCGAGTCTCTGCCCGTATAGAGAGTCACCCGATAGGTGCATGGTAGAGAGAGTTATGGGGTTTCTTTAATTTCTTTCAATTATGATCTTTAATTTCATTATCATTTATTTTCTCGCAATTCATATTTTATTTATGTAAAATAAATTATGCGGGTAGAAAAGCATGTTCGAGTATGACTCATCTTTTTTACATATACGGGTTGAAAAGCATGTTCGGGTAGGACCCATATTTTTTACATATGCGGGTAGAAAATCATGTTTGGGTAGGATCCACTTTTTGTTTAAAATGTGCGGGTAGAAAGCATGTTTGGGTAGGATTGCTTTTATTCGAATGAAGCATGTCTACTTATAGGTTCTATGCCTTTTAAATTTTTGTAATAAATTATTGATTATTTAATCCGTACTAACTTGCTTTATTTTGTTTTTGCATTGCATTAATATCTCATCTTGCATGCATTGACATCACATCATATTCCATAATCATTTCTTATTCGAACCCCTAATTCTGAGAGAACTGCGATCAAAGTGGTTTTGGGGCATCTGATCCGATCGAGTCGGCATTGGTTTTTCACTCAAAGCAAGGCTAAAAAATGGATGACCACTTGGAAAAGGTTGAAAAAGCATGAAGCAAAATCTGAAAAAGCACAACCAACGACTCGCGACCTCATCTTATAGTTACAGGCTGATCCACTAGCCAAGATAGCTGTGATATCGACAGATAAGGATCCTGAAAGGGGAAAATGATTGGTTATAGACCCTAATTGATTGTTTATAGACCCTGATGCTCTACAAAAATCAGAGAATCCTTACGATAAGAAACCTCTGCAAGCGTCAACTTTAGTTAGAAAGCAACAAGGTCTTCATGTTGGATCCTCATCGCACAGAGGAATTAAAGAGTGCTCTGTCCCATACCCGAACGAAGTGGGTAAGCCGAAGGTCGAATTACCCAAGCAGCTTGAAGATTGGTGCCAGCGGCTTGAGGAAAAATTTAAAGCTATAGAAAGGGCAAATGCAGTTCGTGAAATGGATGCAAGCGAATTGAGTCTGGCCCCTAATCTAGTGTTACCTCTGAAGTTCAAAATACCAGACTTTGAAAAGTTTGATAAAATAAGCTCTCCATCTGCTCACCTCACCATGTTCTGCCAAAAGATGACGGGGCATGTTGTTAATGATAAGTTTTTAATTCACTATTTTTAAGACAATTTAAAAGGTTATGTTGCCAGGTGGTACAATCAGCTTAGCCGGGACGAGATACGATCATGGTGGGATCTAGCTAAAGCCTTTACAGGGCAGTACAAACAGGTAACATGCATTGACCTAGGCCGTTTAACATTGCAAAACATGAAGAAGAGGCCCAACGAGAGCTTCAGGCAGTATATGCAAAGGTAGAGGGATGTTGCGGTGCAAGTACAACCGACTCTACTTGAAAGAGAGATAACGCCTACTTTTGTCAGAACCATAGGATCAATTCTTGAAGTATATGCTGGGAAATACAACCAAGATCTTCGAAGACCTTGTGATATCAAGTGAACTCGTAGAAGAAGCCATCAGACAAGGGAAGATTATAGATTCCAACAGTGCGGTCATCAAAGAAGGAAGTGGATCAGAGGTTCATATGGTAAGGTTTTATCTATCCAATCAACCTTCGTCCTCGCACTAATCAAACTATTCATACTCACGTCGACCTACGATGTTTCAGAAAGATGTCTATCCAGTCCTGGTAACATATACAAAGTTACTTTCGATGCTTGTTGAGAAGAGCTTATTAGCCCCGGTTCAGTCAAAACCAAAAAAAAGCCTCCATATCCAGAAGGTTATGATGCTAAGGCTGTGTGTGATTATCATCTAGGAAGTACGGTCCACATTACCAATAATTGTGGAGCTCTAAAAAACAAGGTGCAAAAATCGATTGAAAATGGCACTTTGAAATTCAACAGTGAAGTCCCTGAGATGAACTGACGAGGGGATAACGTTGGATCTGCCCAAAATTTAGACAACCTTTTAAGATACCATTATTTTTTTGCATTTCACTAGTAGGAAGTATTGGTTCACTCTTGGTTCCTAATTTGAAGAATAATTATCATCGGGAGAAAATCTAGCACCCTAGATAATCCTGTGAATTCAGAGGTTAAGCCACAAAACCATTTTTGAATCAGTACCTTTGCATCCAGGACATGCACCTTGCATTTACATGCATACATTTTAAAATTTTAAAACTGAGCCACTGGGATGCCCCATGTCAGCAAATACTGAATAAAGCAAAGTCGGCTGATCTAGCACTATTCTGAACATATGCGAGAACCCAGTTTAGGGGCATTTTCCAGAATAACCTCTGCTTTCATACTGACGCCATGATTCTACAAGGCCCTACATCTATAAAGTATTTCTAGATGAGCTCTAAAAGCGAGCCTGCCGTGCTGAGTCAAACTTTCATACCCTAGATGACTACATTGATTATTGTCTGTAGCACTTCGCCAGAGCCGAAGGTAATGAGCTGCCACAAACCAACAATAAATTTATAGACCTGACTGGGGGCAACATAATGCGTTCATAAAAACAATAAGAGCCCACTAAGAAAAGGCATAAACATACTTCAAGCTCCGAGAGTAGTCTCAGAAGAAGTGTTGGGGCATTCACCCGAGGAAGTAATCCAAAAGATGATCGAACCCAAGAAAGGTTAGGGCATCCTCATACAATGCACTGAACGCTATTTAATTAGAAGCAAAGATCTGACCAGCAGAGAGTCAGGGGCATCCCTTTGAGGGTCGAGGGAAATAATGTAACATTTATCATGTCATATTCATCACGCACATCATGCATACATCTAAAATTTATCATGTATTTAGACTAAAAACATACATTTAGGTATAAAGATGCATTCATAATAAAGTCATTTTTGACTTGAACGTACAAGTAGGTCCAAGAAAGAGGCTGGAGAACATCAACTATGGGGGCAATCATTGGTGACCAACTTCTAGCCCTGAAGGAGGCCGAATACGCAAAAAGCTCAAACATCCAGATGACAAATGGTAAAATTTTCTAAACGAATTACTAACGAAAGTTTTCTTTTGTTTTTAGGTCATGACTCCCCGCCATCAACCTTTTTCTGATCTTGCATTCGTCAGTGGTGGCGGGCTAGTTTGATCCAGATCTAGCATCCCTAACAGTGGTATCGCAAGTCGATTCCCCTTGAAAAGAAGAAAGAATATGACGTCAGGGTCATTCAGCTCAAAAGTTTAAATTCAGAAAAGAATAAGGACAATAAAAGTTGGGGTAAACTTTTGTTGGGGCAAACTATGAACAAGAGTTGAATTAAAAGATTAAGCTGAGCCATGAGAAGAGGACTTCTGCAAGTCTGGCATCCTCAAACACAAAGGAACATATCATCATCGTCAAAGAATTCCAACATCTTTAATACAAGAAATGAGACAAGTATTGTCTGGCGTCTTCAACCAAGAAGGGGCCGACATCCTCGATAGGAAGGAGTGGATCAACCAGCCAAATATTCAAATTAAACCTTACAATCTCATTATGAAATAATTAATTTATAACTTATTTTGACCAAGTACTTTTTAAACTTTTGCAGGTCCTATCTCACCCGTAACATGGTGTAGTAGATTGTTAAGTGTTCAAAATTACTATTTTATTACCCTTTTTATTCATATTATTGCTAGACTTAGGCTCATATTAGTTGCATTATTAGCCATTCATGCATGTTTGCATCATTTCCTTGGTGGACAAGCTTGATTTCATATTTTGCTTAATTTTGTGGAAAAAAATACTGCTTTGGTGTGTTTTGTGTGTGTGCAGAATCACTTGCCAAAGCAAGGCTGGAACCAGTTGCCAGGGCAATGCATGAAGGAGATGCCGAGCTAGTTGCCAAGGCAATGCATGAAGGAGATACTGAGCTAGTTGCCAGGGCAATTTTCGATAAGGGATAAGATGATATGGTAGTCGAAATTGATGACTAGATAAGCCCAAGATGACGTGGAGCAAAGTTAAATCCCAAAGGAGTTTGATTTCCATGAAGAGGTTAAAGAGAAATTAAATCCCAAGAAGATAAGAGAAGTTCTAGAAGGAATTTAAATATAATAAAGAATTATATTCTTTAAAGATATTTAATTCCAACTTAACTTTCTCATCAAAAAAAGACTTTGACCTAGCCCTATAAATTGAGGACCAAGCTGTCAACTCCATAGGGAGATAGGAGAGAAATTTTGACAAAGAAAGGAGGGATATTTTGACAAGAGCAAGGAGAGATTTCGACAAGGCTTCAACCATTCTTCATCTTTTTCTTTCTTGTTCAATTAGGTTTATGCTAGGAAAGATCACTTCCCATTACCCTTTATTGATCAAATGCTTGATCGTCTTACAGGTAAACCCTTTTTATTATTTTCTTGATGGTTTTTCAGGTTACAATCAAATTGCCATAGCACCAGAAGATCAAGAAAAGACAACCTTCACATGCCCATACGATACTTATGCTTTCCGAAGGATGCCGTTCGGATTGTGTAACACCCCGGCAACCTTCCAAAGATGCATGATGGCACTCTTTTCAGACATGGTCGAAGACTTCCTTAAGATCTTCATGGATGATTTTTTCGTTTTTGGTAATGACTTCGACAGTTGCCTCGGCAATTTAGAGAAGGTGTTGGCAAGATGTGAAGAAACCGATTTAGTCCTAAATTGGGAGAAGTGCCATTTTATGGTAGATGAAGGAATAGTGCTCGGCCACAAGATTTCATCCAAGGGAATTGAAGTAGACAAAGCCAAGGTGGACGTGATCGAGAGATTACCCCCACCAAGTTCGGTTAAAGGAATCCAAAGCTTTCTTGGACATGTAGGTTTTTATAGGAGGTTCATTCATAATTTTTCTAAAATTACTAAACCCTTGTGCAATTTGCTTGAACAGGATAAAGTTTTCAATTTTGATGATTCTTGCACCCAAGCATTCGAAACCCTAAAGGAAAAGCTTGCCTCGGCACTCATTGTCGTTCCACCAGATTGGACACTACCTTTTGAGCTCATGTATGATGCAAGTGATTTCGCGGTAGGAGCAGTCCTAGGCCATCGCACAGGTAAGACCTTTCATGTGATATACTACGCTAGTAAAACTCTTAATAGTGCTCAAGTGAATTACACAACAAGGGAGAAAGAGTTACTAGCCGTAGTTTTCGCATTTGACAAGTTTCGATCTTATTTGATTGGTACAAAGGTAATTGTTCATACGGACCATTCGGCAATTAAGTATCTATTTGCTAAAAAGGATGCCAAACCTCATTTGATTCGTTGGATATTGCTTTTACAAGAGTTTGACATTGAAATTAAGGACAGGAAAGAAACAGAAAATCAAGTGGCCGATCACTTATCACGCTTAGAACGCAATAAGGAGGAGGACACGGATTTAGAGATATGCGATGTATTCCCAGATAAGCAACTATTAGTTTCCTCGGCAACTATGGATGTGCACGCCTCGGCAACTCCAGACGCGTACGCCTCGGCAACCACTGATACGCGTACGCCTTGGCAACCATGGATGCGTATGCCTCGGCAACTCCAGATGCACACGCCTCGGCAATCTTGGAAGCAGTTTCCACGGCAGCACATGCCTCGGCAATACCCTAGTACGCGGATTTAGTTAATTTCCTTGTTTGTGGTATTTTACCTTATGGCCTTACTCATTAAGAGAAGAAGCGGTTCTACCATGATGCTAAGCATTAATTTTGGGAAAAACCTCTTTTGTTTAAACAATGTGCAGATCAGGTTTGTATTCCGGCAATGTATCCCTGAAAAGGAGTAGCAGAATGTATCTCTGAAAAGGAGTAGCAGATCAGGTTCTACTCATTAAGAAAAGAAGCGGTTCTACCTTATGTCAATGTATCCCTGAAAAGGAGTAGCAGAATGTACTCTGGCTATTTTTGGTGATTTAGTCTAATAATATTTATGTTTTCTTTTAACCAAATCGCACTTGACACTACTAAGTATAGATATTCATTTGTCTTTTTTATTAACTTAACCAAATTTTATTGGGGAAGATTGAAAACTTTTTGTTGATTTGGTAAAATCCAAATAGTAGAAGGTTAACCGTTTCCATTGTTTTAAATTCATAGTTGTAATTATAATACCGTAATTTTTAATTATTGTACACAAGTTAAAGTTGTTGATAAACAATTTTGATGAAAATGAAGTAAACTTGAGAGTATAATTATATATTTTAATGTTATAAATGGTGGGAAGAGTTTTGAATGCCTTTGATTTCAATAAAATTAGGATTATAATTATACATTTTAATATTATAAATGGCGGGAAGATTTTAGGATTTTGGCGCTAATGCCATTGATTTTTTTCTTATAGGGTAAACAAAATGGTTGGTCACTTATATTTTATAATTTTTCATTTTTATTCTTTAAATTTTAAAAAAATAACGTTTTGTTCACTTATAATTGTTTACATTATGTGTAAGTGGATCATATATATAATATTTTTAGGGGGCTAGGGCTTCAGCCAGACCCTTTTAAGGGTGCATTTATACTTAGGGTAAATATATTATTTTAATAATTTTATTTTAATTTTAATTAATATCTATAATGTATTTAATTAATATTTAAACTATTTTTTAATTATAATGTATTTAATTAAAATTATTAGTGTATATTGAATTTATTTAAATCATAACTTTAAATTAATATTTAATTAAAAATTATAAAGTTAATATATTTAAATTAAGGGATGGGGTCCAGTTATATGGTATAAAACTCATTTAGTTTTACACTCATTTATTACCATCACCCAACGGTCTAAAATTAGTGTAAAACTAAATGAGTTTTACACCATGTAAGTGGATCCTAACCCTTAAATTAATATTTAATTTAGTATTTAAATTCTTGTAATTTTAATTATAATGCATTTAATTAAATTATTAGTGTATATTTAATTTATTTAAATTATAGCTTTAAATTAATATTTAATTAAAAATTAAAAAATTAATTTTTTTAATTAATATTTAATTTAATAATCAAATTATTATAATTTTAATTGTAATGTATTTAATTAAAATTACTTGTGTTTGTAAGATTTAGGGGTTGAGATTTGGGGTTTAGGGGTAAATGTGTCAAGTTTAGTGTTTGGGGTTATGGGATTAGTTTAGGATTAGGGGATTAGTCTTGCAAGTAGCAATTATTAGTGATTGAAATATTTAGGGGTTGAGGTTTGGGGTTTAGGGTAAATGTGCAAAGTTGAGTGTTTGGGGTTATGAGATAGTTAGGGATTAGGGGATTAGGCTTTTAAGTAACAATTATTAGTGAATGTATGATTTAGGGGTTGAGGTTTGGGGTTTAAGGGTTTAATACATGTTTCAAGTTGAGTGTTTGGGGTTATGAGATTAGTTAGGGATTAAGGGATTCAAGGATTAGGATTGTACTTTAATTATTAGTGTTTATAAGATTTAGGGGTTAAGGTTTGGGGTTTAGAGGTATAATATATGTTTCAAGTTTAGTGTCTAGGGTTATAGGAATAGTTTAGGGATTAGGGATTCGGCTTGGACTTTAATTATCAGTGATTATAAGATTTAGGGTTTGGGGTTTAGGGGTAAATGTTTCAAGTTGAATGTTTGGGGTTATGGGATTGGTTTAGGGATTTGGGGTTTATTTCTGTTCACATTAGTCCCTAAAAGTTTATTTTTAGCCAAAATTGACCTATATATATTTCTATTTTTGGTAATTTAGTCGAATAATATTTTTGTTTATTCTAGCCCCTATAATTTAATTTTTAGTCAAAATTGCCCCATACTTATTTATATTTTTGGCGATTTAGTCCAATAATATTTTTGTTTATTCTAGTAGATAAAATTTATTTTTTTAGTCCAAATTGACCACTATTCATTTTTTGTAATTTAGTCCAATATTTTTAATATGATGATATTTTTGTTCATGTTAGTCCCTAAAATTTTATTTTCACCAAAATTGACCCTTATTTATTTCTAATTTTTGTAATTTACTCCAATATTTTTAATATGATGATATTTTTGTTCATGTTAGTCCCTAAAATTTCTATGACTTAAGGTTTATGGTTTATGATTTAGGGGCTAGTGTTAATGCTTTAGAGTTTATGGAGTAGTTTACGGTATATGTTGTGGTTTATAGTTTATGATTTAGGAGTTAGTGTTAATGCTTTAGAGTTTATGTTCAATTAATTCCCTACAAATCTTTATTTAACCGAAATTAATCTTTATTTATTTTTAATTTGTGTAATTTAGTCCAAAATTTTAATATAATGATATTTTTATTCATTTTAGTCCCTACAAATTTGTTTTTAACTAAAATTTACTCATTTTTATTTCTAATTTTAATAATTTAGTCTAATAAAGTAAAGATGGTGTTATTGGTTAATGTGATTAATTTGGATTCCTTAAGGTTTAGGGTTTAGTATCAACGATTTATTGTTTAGTATCAGTGGTTTATGGTTTAGCTTATGGTTATTGGTTTATGAAATTAATTTCGATTCCTTAAGGTTTATGGTTTTAGGTTTAGTGTTAACGGTTTATGGTTTAGTTTAGGGTTATTGATTTATGAGATTAATTTCGATTCAACTTTCTAATTTATGCATTTGAATTTGAAATCAAAGCTTCATGTGTACAATTAAACTAAATTAAAATTTCAACTTTCATGTGTAAAATTACATGTTTACATCCAAATCAAAATTTTGTGTATAATTATATTAAATCAAAATTTATATGGTATAATAATAATAATAATAATAATAATAATAATAATAATGTCCGAATAGAATTAACGTATTAAACTCATGATCTAATTGAGCTAAATTAAAACCTAGAAGCATAAATCACAGACATAACTAAAAGAATTCTAAAACTAAATGTGGAATTTCAATTAAATTAATCTAAATTTGGAGTCAATTGAATTAAATTAAAACCTAAAATTGAAAATTTATGACTTAAATAAAAAATATCTAAAGTCAAAAGTGCTAAAAAAACAATTGTCCGTAACCTAAAAAATTAGGCAGGACTACTTTCCCTGATTCCCTTCCACCTTTCATTTTAATTAAAAAAAGAAATAGATAATTGGTAAAAAAAAAGAGGGAAATGACAAAATTTTAGAGGAAAATAAGTCACCTATAATTTAGGTTAGAGATTAATTACCCTTTAAGTCCTGCTGTGTTTTAAATGTTGCATTTTAGTCCTAATATTTACTTTTAAGTTTTAGTTTAATTCAATTTAGTCACAAGTATCCCTAATTCAATTTAAGGGTATATTTTTGTTCATATTAGTCCCTAATTTTTTAACTGAAATTGACTCCTATTTATTTTAAATTTTTGTAATATAGTCCAATGTTTTTAATATGATGATATTTTTGTTCATTCTAGTCCCTAAAACTTTATTTTTAACCGATATTGACCCATATATATTTTTATTTTTGGTAATTTAGTCGAATAATATTTTTATTTATTCTAGTCCTTACAATTTAATTTTTAGTCAAAATTGCCATGTATTTATTTATATTTTTGGCAATTTAGTCTAATAATATTTTTGTTTAGTCTAGTACCTAAAATTTAATTTTTAGTTGAAATTGACCCCTGTTCATTTTTTTGTAATTTAGTCTAATATTTTAATATAATGATATTTTTATCCATGTTAGTCCCTAAAATTTTATTTTTTAACCAAAATTAATCCCTATTTTTTATATTTTTGTAATTTAGTCTAATGTTTTTAATATGATGATATTTGTGTTCATGTTAGTCCCTAAAATTTTATTTTTCACCGAAATTGACCCTTATTTATTTCTAATTTTTGTAATTTAATCTAATATTTTAAATAACTATGATATATTTGTTCATTCTAGTGCCTAATATTTATTTTTAATGTGACGTGTTCGTGAAAGGCGTTAAATAATTCACTCGAAATGATCCAACCCAAAGTCTATCGACTATTTGTACCAACTCAAACTTAATACGAATTCGAAACCCAAATTAACCAGACCCGAAATGAAACCGACTTGAAATTACCCGACTTGAAATGAACCCGACTTGAAGTCTACCCGAGCCCGAATTAACCCGTCAATTAACTGATTCGGACCCGAACCGTTTTGACCCGACTTAAAATGAACCCGACCTAAAATGAACCCGGTCCGAAATGAACCTGGCCTGGAACTGACTCACACCCGACCCAAATCGAATCGAATCGAAACATCAAATTAACCTGAAATAACATGTATCTGATTTGACCCGACCTGACCGGACCTAAAACCCATCCGATTACCTGTTTTTACATCCTATTCTCTATGCAACTCTTTTCTTTCTCTTTCATTTTGTACTCTCAAAGTAGTCTATCTCTAACGGCTCCTTTATCGCCCGGCAGTGATCGCCCTGCCACGATCTTATCCTTTTTTTTTTTGCTTTTGATTTTTTTTAATTTTTTATGCTTGAGTTTTTTTGGAGGTCTTATTTTGTATTTTTTAAAGTTTCATCCTCTAGACGTTTCTTGGTGTCCCTCTGGAACCTCAGAATGGTGGGAGGTCAGATTTTTCAACCGCTGGCTAGAGATTTAAAGGACCAAAAAGTCGGTCTGACGGCCGTTCAAAGGGAAGGAACCAGTCGGTGCTCCTTCTCCTATCGCTTCTCTGATACGTTGTCGATGCTCTAGGTGTTATCGTTGGTACCATCGATAGTCGTCGCCAAATTTGCCATTCAAATTAAGGCAAGGCTTGTTGGTTCTGCTCCTCCCAGCGTCTGTCTCATCGGTATCTGGTCACCGTTGTGGCTTGTTCGGCAAAAAAAAGAAGTGACGTGTTTCAAACGGCCCTTTTGGGCTTGTTCTTATCGTCCATGTCATCTCGCCCCTTAAAATATCCATCGATTATTTCGACCGCCAAAGAATTTTCGAGTTCGACCTCGTGTTGTTTATGGCATGCAGCTCCCTTCCTCCGACCCTTGAAGGGCTTTACTTCAGAATTTATTTTTTGATTTGTTTCTCGGTCTGTTGTTTGACCATTTTTGTTGGGCTCGTGTTTTGTCCTGCTTTTGATGGCCTCTGCTTGGCATGGCTTGGCATGAATGTTTTATTGAATGAATGAGTTTTTAGATTATTTAAAAAAAAAATTAAATAAATATGAAATATGTAAATTAAAGTTTATACGTACTTTTTAAACTTAGGGGTTAGGTTTAAATGTTTAAATTGTAAGGTTTAGAATTTAAGTTTTAGGATTATAATTTAGAGTTTAGGGTTAGAGTTTAAGGTTTAGAATTTATGGTGTTAAGGTTAGGGTTTTAAATTTTATAGTAGGATTGTGTAAAAATATTTTACACGGACTATGTATCAAAATAAAATCTTTTTAAAAAATTATTAAAATTCAAATCGTTTTTAAATACTCCATTATTTCTTTTTTTTTTATAAAAAAAATCCATTATTTTTATTTCATTTCTTATGGTAACGGATAATATCTCTTCCTCAAAAGCCAAGCTTCTTGTTTATAAAGTCTTTATAGATTCACAACAAAACTCAAAACCTAGCCCCTTTTCCCCCATGGAAATAACCGGAGAGCCGCCGCCGTTATGGCCACAACTGGCCACCACCTCCATGCATCGCCGCCGCCGTCGCTCTCCATCATCCCTTTTCACCCCACCAGTTCTCATCATTCTCTTACCCACCATCGCATTGCTTCTCTTGTTTTTCGCCGTCCCTCCTTTTCTGTCGACCATCGCCGGTCAGATTTTTAGACCCACCGGCGTCAAGAAAAACTCCGACTCTTTCAATGTTTTTCTGGTCTTTTTTGCCATTCTTTGCGGCGTTTTCGCTAGAGGAAACGACGGCGACGTGGGCGACAACAACTGTAGGATTGAATATGGTGGTAGTAATAATAATAACAAGCAAAGTCATCTCGTTTCGCAACGATGGTTTGACCAGTATCCGGAAAGGAAGATCTACGATGATCATCCTCCAGTGAACGCGGCGGCATTGGCGGCGGAACCAACCGGCGTGAGGAGGTTGAAGAGAAGCAGTAGCTTGTACCCAGATCTGAGGCAGGATTCTTTGTGGGAAAATTGTGAAGATCGGTCTCGTTTTTTTGATGATTTTGAGATAAACAGATATCGATCTACAACAAATAATTATAACGATCAAGCTCATGAGCTTCGCCGGAGCTGGAGAAATGATCATTTTGAAGAATCTGAACCCAAGGTTATTCCTTGCGACACCTTTGTGTTTCGTTCTTCGCCTTCGTCACCTCTTCCGTCAATGTCTCCAGCTCCTTTAACACCGCCACCTCCACCGCCGTCTCCGCCTCCAGCAGCTGCTTACCATAAACCAAGGCGAACTTACCAAGCTGTTGGACAGAAAGAGAAGGGGATGAAGCGTCATATGGAATTCGACGAAAGTGAGTCTCCGTCTCCGAAGCCAGTAACACCGCCTCCGCCGCCACCTCCTCCTCGACGACCACCATCACCTCTAGTTCAAACTGGAAATAGGTCAGAATTAAGGTACGCGAAATCGGAACGTAGAAGAAGTAATGCAACCAAAGAAATAAATATGGTTTTTGCTTCTTTAAGGAAGAGGAAGAAGAAGGCTGAGGATCATAATCATGATCATCAACACGACTATCCTCTGCATCCTCAACGTGAACCACTGGCTTACTTTTCCACCACCATTCCGCCGCCGCCGTCACTACAACCACCTCCACCGCCACTGCCTCCGCCACCATCCTCCGTCTTTCAAAAATACAATCTCTTCAGATCGAAGGCCAGCAAGAGCAAAAAAATCCATTCAGCTCCTCCGGCATCTTCACCGCCGCCACCACCACTATTCTCCGTTTCAAAATCTATGCAAAACACTCAAACCGCACCAACGACACCACCACCCCCGCCCGAACCTTCAAGAAGGCGAACTACGGCCAAGGCCAACAGGTGCAGACCACCATTGCCGACAAAAGCAAACACTAGCAGTTATTATGACGAGAATGTGAACAGCGGCGGACAGTCACCATTAATCCCGAAGCCGCCACCTCCACCGCCATTTAAAATGTCGGAGCTTCAATTCGTGTTTAGTGGGGATTTTGTTAAGATACGAAGCAGTCCTAGTTCTCGGTGTAGCTCTCCGGACATTGAGGAAGTCAATGTTCCGCCAAGCAAAGATGATGAGGAGACGGTCAGCATGATGGACGGTGATGATGGGGGTGAGTGGGAGGGGTCCCACTCCCAGTGGTTTGTCCCAGTCCTGATGTAAATGCAAAAGCCGAGACCTTTATTGCCAGACTCAGAGATGGCTGGAAATTAGAGAAAATAAATTCCATGAAAGAGAAGCAAAGGATATAAGATCCATTAAAACAGACAAGGTTGAAGAAAACAAAGTTCAGACATTGCTCAACCTTTTTGTTTTCTGGTTGAATTTGATTTCATCAGTCAACTGAATATTATTATAACAGGGTAAATATATTGTGTAATGATATTGAGGAGGCTTCATGGGAGTTAAAAGTTTTTGTTTACTTTCATGAAGCTCCTGTAAGTTTGATTGTGTTTTTTTTTTTTTTTTGTGTTCATGGTTGGAGCTTTGAAGTTGTGTCTGGTTTTGATGTCAAACTAGAAGCCAACTATGTTTTAATTTACAGATGTATTGACAATGGGGCTCTGATTGTGTTTTTTGTTCATCTATTGGAGCCTTGTTTTCTCACTCTCTTTGTACTAGCCAGATATGTTTGTGGTTTTGCAATTGTTATGAAGATCACTTGTTAATGCAAAAAAGGTAGCATTGGGATTTACGTATGAATTAATGTTATAGAAACAAAAAAATATAAATATTGTTAATAGCGGAAACAGTTTGATATTGTTTAAGTATGTCTCAAGTTCGAAATCTTGTGCATAAGAAAATCCCCGTTGGAGCACTCACACACTAAAGTTATATGTGCGATGCAGGTCGGTCAAGATTAGTTAGGGCAAAACCCTAAGGAACCTATAGGGCAACAAAAAAATGGACATTAATCCTATCGGTTCCCTAGAGCTTTTCCCTAACTAATGCTCTTATCGTTTGGTTGGATAGTCATTTTATCCGCTGTTTTTTTAAGCACAATAATATCCGCTGTTTTTTTAAGCACAATAATCTTCTACGTTTCATTTTACACCAAAATAATTATTTCGTGGATAAAAACGGTTAGTTAACTAAATGTGAATGGCTTTAAATAACATGACATACCTATATGGCAGTGCATGTTGATCTAGCAGTGTTATATAAACAAATGTATTAACTTGACAAAATGACACATCGGTCAATTTTTTTTATAAAATTATATAAAATGTGAAATTATTATTTTTTATAATGGCATGTCAATTTATCAAGTTATTTTAAATTATCAAAGTGAAACAATAGGACATCTTTTGGCACTATACTTTTTTTAAGGTATTGAAATTTGATATTTACATCTAACATTTATTAGTACAAACGCAATTCTCTACCATATATTTGTGCAAACGTAATCCTCTCAATGTGTAAACGATACTTAATTTGAGAAAGGAGCAAACTAGGAAGAATAGCTGTTGAAGTGGGGATTAATCAAAAAGAGAAGGGATGGAAAGCAACGAGTGGGAGAGAAATGTGTGTTTTGTTGGTCCCATTCCTTATTCATTGCTTCCATGTTGAAATCAAAGGCTGACAAAAGTGAACACTTGACTTTAAACGTTCCATTTCCTAATCCCTTTTGGACCATTTCATGATTGAAATTTTGAATCTCACCCACCAAATTGGCTGTTTCCCCATCCCTTTAATTTCTCTTATCTATATACTTTAGGGTGTGTATGAATACAAGTCATATACAGATATTTTAAGAAAAATAAATAATTTGCAACCATAAACTAAGTAGAATGTTTATATCTGAAGATTTGAGCCAATTGCCCCCTACCATTGAAGGAGCCTGGCATTTCATAACGTGGGATGCAATTTTCATACAACATTTGTGAGGGATGAGGACCTCAAACCCTGTTTTCTTTTTTTCTTGAACTTAACAAACATACCGGTTGCCGACGAAGACGACCACTGCCACCAACGGATAGTCCACCGAGTAAAACCCAAGGAGAAGTGAAAGAAGATCATTGACATCACTGAAAGAATGAGTGCAAAAAGGCTAACATCACTTAAAACAGATCATAAAACAGACAAGCAGCAATTGAAGAGTGCTCAATATTAGAGATAATCTTGCTTTTGCGTAATTGATCCTATTCTCCGAATGATTGCGCAGAAGAACGTATTAGCACAGAAGATTAATTTGTTATTCCGAACCCCAATGGTCAAGCGTTCTCCATATTTACTTCTCATTTTGCTTAATCGAATTCCCCTATTAAACTAGCTTGAATCTGAAGAAACAGCTTCATGCTTGCTAAATATTAAGTTGGAGAAGAAATTTCATTCAATGTACAGATTCAACTTTAGTCTTTTAAGTGTTTACCTCCTGAGTTTTGGAATCTAGAGCTGTAAGTTGATCCTTTCAGGCCATTTAAATATATCGGTATAAACACGACCTCCACCGAGGTCTTCACCAGTAGCCCCTGGTGCAACTCGGAGAACATCCTCGGTCAAAGCGAAATTCCCCAATAAATCAACATGAGAACCACTTTGGGTGCCTCGGCCCTCTAGAAGATTAGCCGGAGGGGCATGATTGTACTCCCGTATGTACATACGAATTCCCGAAGGATTGAACCTAGTTTTACCCCGCCAACCTTTTGCGCACATGAAAACTGCACTTATAACAGGAACTGTTTCGCCCCCGTCACCAGAGAAAACACCACCTTTGAGACATGAATCTTCACTATCACCGTCTACCGAGGTGTCTATCTGAAATGGAATATGGCAATCACTGGGAGTAGCTACTTTGTAGATATAACCTCTTTCGGTGGAAAGTCCAACTCCATACAATGAGTAAATTTCCATGTCAGGAGCATTTGGTAGCCTGCAAAATCATCCGGGCTTTGTCAAGAAAACAGTTTAGATTTAATCCAGAGTACTAAAAAAGCCAATTACTGCATCTCAAAGAAAATATCAAAAACCAATTAGAATAACCGATAAGTTGAGGAAACTCACTTCGTTTCCAAGGGGTTTGACCAATACTTGTAATTTTCATACTTTGGATCATCCAAATTATCGGCTATCCCATACGAAAAATGAGAAGCTCCCCGCGCCATCAACTTGGGAGCAACATAATGAAGCAGATCAAAAATCGATGCAGCGGTGTAAACTTTGTGATCCGCAACTGCTTTGATCGATTTTTTGCCCATTTCATGATACTCTAACCATATGTCACAGTTGCTTGAGTTGGCAATCTCATCAGCCTTTGCAACGTTCTGCTGATCAACAATAATCAAATATAAACTCCAAATTCAGAGTAAGGAACCAATTATCCCCTAGCATGCAAACCAAATAGCACAATTTATGAATTGATAGTCGTGCTGTCATAATTTGGACATTACCTTGAAATCAGCCCTCTCAAATTTGGAAGAATGTGTCTCAGCCCACTCTTTCCCGAATGAAATAAGTCTCCCATAATTCACACCTTTCGTATTACACACATGGCACTTTGTGTTTTGACTGGTATTACGAGTGGTATTGTTCTTCCCCTTTTTCGCACTATCGTCAAAGCTATTGATTTCAGGTGACCAATCAAGACCACCCCAGATTGTTTCCCCACCTTTCGGTACCATCAAAAAGGTGGCATCCCAAGTTCGGAACATTCGCATTAAATGCTTAAAAGTTTGAAGACCAAATACATCTTTGTCCAGAAAACCTGGTGCTTGAGCCCTGTTTTAACAATGAACATTTCATCAAGCTCCCAAAACAAACTAGAAACGCAATTCTCCATGTCTGAAAAACTATTTTCAGTTCACCAAGAATGAGAGCAAGCATGTTGATAGTTTAATGTGCAAAGCCATGCTTGATGGCATGAGTGCACCAATTTTGATAATCATATAACTAAGAAGTTAAAACTTTCTAATGTTTATATCAAAATAAACAACCGAAACTGACTATTAAATTGTTTCAGAAATTGATTAATATTGCAAATTATAATGATTTCTACACTAACTGCAGTAGAAGTATGTCAATTCACACACCAAGGCAAGAAGAAACATGTCTTTGTCCACGAAAAGAAACAGCACCTGAGATTTGCTATGTCCCTGACTTCAATAGAGAAATGCAGTGCGATCGATTTTGGACTGCCTAAAAAAGGATCGCCGATGTTCATTACAGCCTTTATGTGCCTTGCACACCAATCCGACCCACCTCCACCACCCCTAGGAGCTGGTGCTTCAACCCATTTCATGAAGTGCAGAAAGTACTGGACTCCCATCGAATGCGGAACAACTACTACCTTTTCCCCACCATGTGTAACTACCAAGAGTTCAATGTTACTTTTTATTCTACTTAATGATTGGTCCCTGGCCTGATTTGTTCAAATAGATTAACACTAATAAGATAATCTCAGGGAGTTGTTAACACTAATAACTAAATATAAACATTTGTATTATATGTATGTGAATAAGCACAGATTTATTTGGTTGAATCAGTTTGAGAGGTTTCTGAAATTTCAAATTAAGAGCATACCTCGGTGTTCTGAAAAGATAACCTCCAATCATAAGCAGCCATATACAATGATTTTTCCTCAGCCAATATGAGTCAAATTAGCAATTGTGACAGCCCAAACAAAATTACCTCTTGCAAAGTAATCAGCTGCCACAAGTCCAGATACAGGCCTGACCCTTATACCGGGAGGGTCAAATCCGGTTTCATTATCGAGTGATATGTGTTCGAGCCAGCATAATGGTCTGCAATGAAATTGAGAGAACAGTACAACTTTAGCAAAGTTTTCCATTCTAATTAATGGCATTTTTATTTTGTAACCAAAAGTTACAAATTGCAATGACACCCTAAACCAAAGAAAAATCCGAAATGGCGAAACAAATCGAGAGGGGTCTATGGAGGATTTACACACAATTTTGATGGTTTTAACTTCAGTCTACATCAATCCATGAGGCCAACACTGTAACAACTAATATAGGAAAAGAAAGAAAAGGGGATGCATGGGGATAATAGTTTTGGCAATTGAAGCCAAACTATGTAAGGTTTACTCAACTAGCTTTCCAGTTCAAGAACAACAAAATAAAATGAAGCCTGCGATCTTACAGCAACCTGATGAACAACTTTGCAAGGTTACATAACCATGTTCTCAACCCTTGAGGAAAGCTCTGACTATTACAGAAGAGAGTAAACAACATATGATCCAACAGAGTACAACTACATGACAGAGATCAAGTTGCAGTAAGAGTAGCCAAAGTTAACATTTTAATATCCCATAAACGAA
Source organism: Hibiscus mutabilis (assembly GCA_019671005.1). Classification (NCBI taxonomy): domain Eukaryota; kingdom Viridiplantae; phylum Streptophyta; class Magnoliopsida; order Malvales; family Malvaceae; genus Hibiscus; species Hibiscus mutabilis. Next base: position 20,389,550 of record CM033753.1, on the reverse strand, counting down.
AATAAAAGAAAAGGAAGAAGCTTTTGCAGCAATTAAAAAGTTTTAAATTCTAGTATTTAATAAAAAAAACAATAAAAAGGAAAGAAAGTCGAGAAGCAGTTGCAGTAATAGTAACGTTAGCAAACATCACAAAAGAACTTTAAACATTCATAGCCTTCCATTATATATAATCACTTTCCTGACATTGATATCTCCTGAGAAAGGCAAAACCCAGAAAGGAAAGGTACAAAAAAACGATACCTTTTATAAAATTCTCCAAACGAGCCACCTAAAAGGCGTTTCCCAAGCAACCCTTCAGCACACTGACGCCCTTCCCAAAGCTCGAGCCCACCGGTTACAATCCCAGGCACGAGCACCACAGGGTGGTTCGCCCTCAAGCCCTCTTTCCTCAGCTTGACACCAGGCGGGTCCGGCAATGGCCCCGTTATAGCCATCGCCACGTACTGCGAGATCGAATCGGGCATTGCGTTGTGTAAGAAGAGCAGGAACCAGCACAACGAACATATGACGCCAATGAACCAACAACAATTGTCCCAGCAGGACCATTTTTTAGAGCTATAACTTCGTCCTTGGGAGTTGTATTGGTTCTTCTTGTCTTCTTCTTTTTCGAAGCTGAGATTCGAGATTCGCGACTTTGAGGAATCGGTCACCTTCCTCCGCCGCAAAACGACATTGTTTTAGACCCCAAATAGGACCTATAAAAACTAAGCGGTTTGCTGCTCATATATGAGAAGTGATCAACAGATAAAGACCCTTTTGATGGTACTCCTCACGCCGGTCGCCGGCGGAGTTTTTAGTGGGAGGAAGAGGAAGCACGAGAGTGACCGCTATTTATGCTAGAAAAAAATCTTTCTTTTTTTTTTGTTTCAGATTTCTCTGACACTGGCGAATATGAATAATCGATGAGCAATGAATGAGGCTGTCCCTTAACTCTCGACCTTACCATTCGTTAAGTCGTCGGAGGCCGCCGGATTGACGGTGTTGACCTAATCGGAGGGCGATGATCAATGGCGGAGATGGGTTTAGCGGTGGGTTGAGTCAAGGTTGAAAGTCACACTGAGTTCATGTGAAGACTTATAGTAGTAGTACGTTCCTTTGTTTCTTTCTCCCGCAAATATAGCCGGAAAGAAGCAGGCTTTGTTTCTGTTTTGCAGTTTTGAACTTTACAAGGACACCAGGCTCACTACAGTCTAAATTATGTATTTATGCTTTGTAATGAATACGATTGGTCAACGTGACAAGTGTTTTCTTTCTTTTTAACCACTTTTTTTCGCCCACTAATTTAAATAGAATATTAAACAAAAATATTATAAGGCGACTCTCTTAATCTGATTACTCTATATACAGTATTAGAATTCGAACTCTTAACATTACTTAAAAAATTTAGTATCTCATCCCATTATACTATTAATTTAGATAAAATATCATAAAATAATTTAAATCTAATTTATTTTATTCACAATATCAATATTTTTAAACTTTAAAATGCTTAAAAGAATTTGATTGACTGATTTAAATTATATAAAAATCCAAAAAATAAATATCATAAATTTATAATAGACTTTAAAAAGATTTTTTCTAACTCTATTGATATTAATTTAGAAAATTATAAATTCGTGTGGTCAATATAATTAGTAACTTAAATATAATAAAATATTTATCAGTGCGAAAAGAATTGACAAGCTTTTGGATTTACAAAATTATTAATCTTTTTTTTATGTAAGTACAAAATTATTAACCATGAACGTAGAATGAGGGGACATATTATAGATTTTAATATTTTATTATTCGACTATATAGTATCGAATCAGGGTTAAATTATTTTTCTATAACAGAAAGTTTTATTTGGAAAAAATATGAAAAATACTATAAAAATTCCAGTTTCAAGCCTTTAACTTTGGTAATAAAAAAAATATAATTAAAAGTTGAAATATAGATCTTAAACTTGGATGCTAAAAAGTTAGTTAATTTAAATAGCATTTAAAGTTTATTAATATAATGATATACAAAATATATTTAAAATTTTAAAATAAATAATATAAATTATTTGTAAAAATTTAATTCGAATATTCAAACAATGTTTTAAATAATTGTATACAAATATAAATATGAAAATACTTTGATACACAAGCCTTTTAATTTTAGGGTTTAGGGTTTTAGGTCAGGGTTTAGGAATTTAATATGTAGGGTGTAGAATTTAAAGTTTATGGTTAGAATTTAGAGTTTAGGGTTTAAGGTTTTAGGGTGCTAGGGTTTGAGATTTAGATTTTAAATTTTATAAAAGGTTGTGTAAATTCGTAATAATTTTATAATGTTACATCACTATTAACTCCTCGAAAATTTAAACACTTAAATTCGTAATAATTTTATAATGTTACATCACTATTACTGCCAATGCAAAGACTCGGTTCCAGAGAAATCAGTTTCGTCAATAAATTTTAAACGCGGGTAAGGTGTAATTAGTTATTGTCTAAATTATTTGATTTATTTATGTATGATATTTTTCTTGCGTTAACTAACTGGCGTTTTCATGAGTAGGGTATGAAACGGTTCGGCCAAGGTTAAATGCGAAGTTTAGGCGTTTTATAAGGCACAAACAAAATGTACATAATTTTGTCGCTAATATTCCCAAGGAACGATGGTCACAGGCCTATGAGGAAGGTCGACGTTACGGGCATATGACCACTAACCTTGCCGAGGCTATCAACTCTATGTTAAAAGGGACACGCCATCTCCTAATTGCCAGTATTGTTTGGGAGGCGTACTTCAGACTGGGAAAAGTATGGTGCGACAAAGGGAAGGAGGTAAACTCTCAAATAAATAAGGGACAACAGTGGTATGAAACTCTCCAAAAGAGTATGGAGAAACTTCAAGAGGACGCAAGCGCCATGAGAGTGGATTCCTTCGACCCCAACAATGCTGAATTTAATGTCCAAGCCTTGGTACGCCCGAACGAGCACAAATTGTTTCGAGTAAACTTGCATGTGAGATGGTGTGACTGCGATTATTTTTAGGCATATAGATACCCGAGCGCTCACGCAATCGTCGCATGCATGTCCGTATAGACCCATATACATTGGTGGACGATTGCTTTAAGTTGCAAACAAGGGCAAATATCTACATGCCTATATTTAGGATGATTCCAAATCATGAATATTGGCCAACAGATCCAATATACGAAGAATGGTTACCAAATCCCAGTCTTTGAAGAAAGCTAAAGGGTCGACCAACTTTTTCCGCATTCATACTAGTGTGGATGATCTGGATGATCGAGAGGCAGTTCAAACTAGACATTGTGGACTTTGCCGAGCGGCAGGTCACACGAGAGATAAATGTCCGAATCATCCCAATTATCATGTTGGGCCGTCACAGTAATTTTGAATGCGTTTGTAAACTTTCATTAATGAAGTAACAGAACAATTTTAAATTAAGTACGTTTGTTCCATAATAACAAATATAAATTCCAAATAGAAAAAAGTTTAAACAACATTAATACAAATCTCATATAATATATATATATATAAATTCCAAATATTAACAACTGCAATCGTTCCAAATAAAAGTTTAAACAACATTAATATAAATTCCAAATAGAAAAAAATCCTATTTCTCCTCTTCCTAGGCAGCACTTGTCTGTACAAGGAAGATATCTGATCATACCGTCGTGGGAGTTGAGCCATTCTCCATGGCGCCTGGCTGGTCATCCAACATCCGCATAGAAGGTGGTGTCGCGTACATATCCTCAGCACATAACGGAGTGGAAAAGGGCGGACTAGGCAAGTATATAGGTGGTTGTTGAAACGCACTCACTTCGGATGATCCAACATCAGTGCGCTACAAATGGAACATTTGGGATCTTTGCAGTGTTCTATCCCATGGATCATCATAATCATATGTTCCCCATACATGCCCTGAGGGTACACTTGAACTCCATGATGACCAATCCACATGATTAATTGGTGGCGGCTGCAGGTTCTCCATATGCGCAGACGAACCAGCTTTATACTGATATGAGCACATATGCTCTGTATGCCATCTCTGACTCACTTCCATGGGTGTCAAGAATAGTTTTCCGTTGTTATAAAACCATTCTATGTAGTTCGAATCGTCACGAAAATCATCTTCTTGGAGTAGAGTCACATCAGTTGGCACATATAAGTTCCAGTTGTTCCAACGAGCAATGAAACTTTCTTGCTTGCGCCTCCAGTTATCATCAAACCTTATTTTTTGTTCTCATGTGTGAATATCTTTGAGATCAATCGGAGGACCAGGAACAGGTTAATGATACCAGAGCTGTCGCAAGTTTCTATCAGCATACTGAAACTCAACCACCGAAAAATGGATCAACGGTACAACTGCACCCCAAAATCTAGTATCCTCCTACACATATTGGGGTACACAAGACTGTACATCCGTATTGTCGTACGACGTCCAAATAAACTGTCAAAAAATTAATATTAACATCAACAATTATTTGCTTATGCAATATTGTACTTTAAACCAACTTTAATACTTGATTTTTCTCTTCAGATTCGATCTTCAGTCTCACGTCAACAACGTTGTTGTGCATCACCCCCGCTTTTCTCAAATCATGTCGCCACCTGTACGAAAACTGAAAATACGATATTTAGTAATTCAAAATAATTTTAATATATACATTATAAATTTTTATTTTAGTATTACCTTCCAGCAAGTGGAAACTCAAATGGGTTATTGACTATAGGTGTCAAATATAGCAGTCGATACCACGCCCAAGATTAGAGTAAGATAAGACATCCACCAATATCGGATATCTTGTTCCCATTTCTAACAATAACATCCTTGCACATTTCATGGTATAAGACAGCCAATATCGCAGAGCCCCAGCTATACGAATGAGCTTCGGGAAAACTTTCCATCAATGGCAGATCTGCGTGTGCACAAGATTACCGGATTTATCCGGCATCAATACCCCACCAATGAGCTGCAGGATATAAGCACGTGCTGTGCATGCAACTTCTTCACGGGTTGGGTCCTCGGTTACCCTGAATGTATTCTCCAACCAGGTTACCTTCACACGTAAACCTTTCGTGTCGGTTTATGAAGGAATTTTCCCGAGGAACTGGTTGCACATTGCATATACGTTGTAATTATTCTGCCCCACGATTGCATTCCCATTTATGGGGACACCGAGCTGTAAAGCTACATCTTGCAGGGTTATCGTGTACTCCCCGATTGGAAAATGAAACGTGTGGGTCTTTGGTCTCCAGCGTTCAATCAACACAGTTATCAACCCCGAGACCACCTTATAGCCACGCACAAATGTCGCATTATAAAATTCCACCTGCTGTAAGTGACGAACAATGCGAGGAGATGGCTCTTCCGTCATCGTCCCTCGACGACGAAAGCAATGATGATCGTTCTGCATTGAATAAATTAAATTTAATTAATAACATTGCACAACTAACATACATTTCTTACTCGAAGATGAATAAATAAGTTACAAATTACTTACGCCGAAGTAAGATTAAATGTGCATATGGTCCAACTGCAACAACTGATCAGATGCCATATCTCAAATTTATCTGCACACCAACTACTTTGATTATTAATATTTATTATTTTATTTGAATATACCAATTATATGACTTCATTTATTGGAAACCATTCAATTTGAAATTTTATTCGAATAATGTTCCCTTAATTATACTAATTTTTTTTCTTGAATATACCTAGAATTATTCGAATATGGTTCCCTTAATTATACTAATTTTTGTTCTCAAATATAACTAGAATTATACGATATTTATTAATTATCTAAACATTTAACAACATTCTAGCTTATTCATTATTTTTATACAAATTAAAATAATTCAAATTATAATAAAAGAATAGAATATATACATACCAATCAAATAATTTGTAAAATAATAAAATATTTAATATACCAAACTATACTTAATAATAATAATACAAATAACATTTTACTCTATATAGAATTAATAAAAATTCCTACAATCAAATTTATTATTATCCTCAAAAAATTCTAATGTATACATTATTAATAATTTTATAATAAACTCTACATAGCTACATTAATAAAAATTTCAATTCAATGCTCAACTTATTATTATTATCCTAAAACCTATAATTCTATAATTATTATTATTACCCTAAAATAAAATCTTCGTACATGTCTACACCAATATATCTACATTTAATTTATATAAACTAAAAAAATAAGTACCTAATCAACGAAAATGTGCTCCAAATGCTTCCCTTGAAACCTCTTTACCTCCTGCAACAAAAAATTAATAAGATTAATAAATATATTATTAACAACTAATCAAATAATTTATATAAATTAACTAAAAAGTTACATACTCAATTTAACAACTCAAAAGCTCTTTCCCTAAACTCTCTACACACAAAAAAACCTCCCCTCACTAAATTTTTTACCTCCACAACTCGTTCTGCCGTTCTAATTTATAGGCAGATTTCGGGTGACGACGCCACCTGCAGGTGGCGTCCTCACTTAAATAGGCGTAACTACCACGCCTTTACCGCTGCCAAAGTCAATACTATAGTAATTGGCTGGATTACTGGCTCAATAGCCACTCTTTAATGAAGACGCTACTTGCAGGTGACGTCTTGATGAAAATTTAAATTTTAAATAATAAAAATTAAAAAAGACGCCACCTGCAGGTGGTGTCCTCAAGTTACTGTAGTTTTTACCATAGATCTCCAATTATAGTGCAGCATGCCTTATTCCCCTAAATATCAATTGGGGGCATTATTCTCCTAAAAATGCCATTAAAATTAATCAAAATAATATAAGATAATACAAGTTGTCAACACTACTCAAATTTTAACCGTCTAATTATCGTTTTTGTTAAAATCATAGTAATTTGACTAAAAATGATTAATAGTCAATTTTAACCTAAGGATAATAATGACCAAATTAATATAAATCTATAAATATTAGAGATTAAATTTTTCTTAAAAAATTGTTTTTAACTGTATGTTAATCAGTTTATTTTATAAATTAATATAATTCTTTGGCTCGAAAAGGCTTGAGATTTTATTTTATTTTTGAATAATTGAGATTTTATAGCTGTATTTTTTTGTTGTTTTCCCGGTTCTTAGGATTTTGTTCTATCCGGATCGATCCATATTGCACATCCGATTTTGGGGGGTGAATTTCTTGGCAGAGACTTTCTACATACACAAGATCTTAAACTAGATACCTGCTTAAATGATGCCAAGCTACTTACCATTTGGATCAACCTAATTAGTTTAAACATATATTCCGAATGAAAATGCAGGTAAATTAATGAAGATGATGTGCCAACTTTATATGTTTTAAAAGAAAGATATACCACTTTATAATCATTTATTAATAATGAAACCAAACAGCATTAATTAACGATCACAATATCCCCATATAACTAATCATAATAACTAAGGGCTTATCTCGAGGAGTTTTTTCAATAGTCTTAAGTGATTATAAGGTAGTATTTGTTCATTTGTCCATACATATTCTTTACTCTTTGACAATGCATACATATTTTACAGACAAAACGATTTGAACCCGAATATCAGAGGATGAACATCATCCACTTTTCACTTATCTCGAGGAGTTTTGGTTTTAGGGATTAATAATTATTTTATTTTTTCCATTTTATTACAATATAAATTTAATTGGTACGAGTGTTATTATAATTTTAGACAGTCGTGAGTCCAATTATATTTAAAATATAATTATTTTTTTAGATTATCTGATGTGATCTAATGGTAATACATGTTTATTTTTTATTCTTTTGATAATACGTACATATCTTGTAAACAAACCTAGGATAACAAAATTCTATTTTTCATTGTGACCACTTGAAGAATTTAGAAATTATAAATAATATAGGTATTGTATAAACATACAATTACTTTTGATTTAAAGATTGGAATATTATAAATAATTTAGGTGTATAAATATTTTGTGTATTTTTTAAATATACATATATTTATAATTTTTTTTAATTTTTAAAAATGAAATAATTTCTTGGTTGAGCTTATTCAATTTGTTTCAAAATACTTAGAATTTAAAACTCTGCCATATTTGTTATATATGTACAAAGATCATATTATTTGTTCATTTTAATCAAATAAAATATATTAAATTTAAGACTTTGAACTACCTCCACCCAATTCAAGTTACTTTATATAAATATATAAATATTAGAATAAAACAATATTTTAAAAAACAAAGCAACAAAATTTGAGATGATTGGGTTCGGATGCAATTTAAGTCAAAGCTTAGGTAAAGATATTAAATTTTTCTTGGTCAAGTTAGCCCCAAACAGGGTAGCCCTGAGGCAGGCGCCTGTTCAAGGCCCGCTATTTATAATTAAAAATATATAAAGAGTTTTAAAATTAAGTACAATTTATTAATGAACTTTTCGATCAAAAAAATTTATTAATGAACCCTACCATTTATAATTAAATAAAAACAACAATTAAAATTTATTTAGTCTAAGTATTAATATATCTTAGTTCATAATTAAGATTTTAATAATAATTTGATTTTTTTATTTAGTGTTCATTTTTAATACTTGTTATTTGGGGTCTAATTTTAAATTTATTTTTTAATATTTGTTATTGGGGGTATACTCTTAAATTTATTTTTTAAATATTTATTATTAGGGGTCCAACTTTTTTCAATAGTTGTTATTTGGGCCTAATTTTTTTTCTCAATATTTTTATTAGGGTATTATTCTTAAAATTAATTTTTTACTCAATATTTGTTATTAAGAGTTTACTCTTAAAATTTTTTTTAGTATTTATTATTAGATGTTTACTCTTAAAATTTATTTTATTAGTAATTATTATTAAAACTTACTCTTAAAATTCAACTTTTTAATATTTATTATTAATGCCCTAATTTTTCGATTGGTTCTGGGCACCAAAATTTTAGGCCAACCCTGCCCCCAAAAGACCTTTAATATGAAGGCATGAAGGTTTGAGCAATATAAACCACTCATTTATCATAGTGTTTTGTTTTTCTACAAACAAACACCAATTATTTCTTTTGAAAAAAGAAACCATCAATTATTTGGGCTCAATAATTGTTTGCATGCAATTTAATCTTTTTTCATTTGAAATACCAAACATAAATGTTCAGAGAATGTTACAAATATTGTTGTATCTGTTAATGATATTCAAATTTGCACATTTAAGTAGTGTGAACGAAATATATTTTCTAATTAAATATACTTGTACTCGTTTGTTCACCCGTGTGATACACATGTTAGTTGTAAACGTGACTTTGAAAATGTCTTAATTCAGAAAAGTTTGAATTCAAAAATGTTTTAAATCTAAATTCGTGGAGTGGTTTCAGTGGTAAAAGATGATATATTTTAGCGATGTGATCCGGGTTCGAGCACCATGAGTGCACGGTGTGTCAAAAACATGGCAACCGCCAAAGGTGGTACATGGTAAAAACTGGTGTCAAAAACATCCGATCTAGCCAACTTTGTCATATGATCCGCGACCTTATTGCCATCCCGACAAATGTGTTGGAACGAAAGCGACCAAGAATGATCACACAGGTTGAGAATATGCATGGCAATAACAGGAATTCCTTGGCGTTTCGAACCGGCCTGAACAATGCCGAAGGCATCCAAACTGTCCGTCTCCACCTTGATACATCTAAGACCCATGTCCCATGCACATTTTAAACCAATAAGGATACCCTCGGCATCAAAACCCTTGGATGGACACCATCGAATGCGAGACAGCTTTAACTGAGAGAGTTTAAAGCTTCCGACTCTGCTCTAAGACCGACCCACTATCCTCCATGGGACTTTGAAATGCTACCGACTTGCGAAACAACCACAGATTCCATAGTACCGAGCCAACATGAGGTCCAAGTCTCTACCATCCTTTGTGAAATAGTTCAAATTTGACAAATTAACTCGAATCTATTCTGTTAAGATATTTAATTTTAATATAACTTAAAATGAAAAATGTTTTTGGACTTAAACTAATTTGAAAAAACATTTCAAAAGTCCATTAAAATTCTTGTTTTTTGAAAACGATAAAATTTGGAGTCACCACCGGTCACTTAGATAGACCGGACACCACAAAGCCAGAGATTTATTCGAAAACGGGTTCAGGAGTTGGTTACGCATGAGGAAGGATTATCACCCCCACTACGCCCGAAAATCGGTACCAAAATACATGTTGCGCTTTAAATTGATGGAAATTATCGAAGTTTAAATTGAATTTAATTAAATGGTTCATGATTGAATATAGGCTTTAATTAGACGGGCTTTGTTAAATTGGTGGGCTCGATTTAATTAAATGTTTAATTAATAAGGGTGACTGTGCATCGGACCGTAGATTAACCGACATCGAATAAGACCGACTGTAGTGTTAATTTACGGCTCGATTCAAGTACATCACCTTTATGCATGATGCAAGCATTTAAAAAATGAAGTCATGACTTACAAAATTTTGATCCGAATTAAGGTTTACCTTCAGACGGTAATAATTAGTTCGAATATTTGGTCAACATCCATTGAGCCAGGACTGTTACGACACAAATATCAGAATTAATAAATACCTCCTTTCTATAGTTTAGGTTAATTAATTAGTATATGTCCAATTAAAATATTTAAGGTCTAATGAATGACAATTAAAATGTATGACATAGAATTGTATGAAATAAAACCTAGGCCCATTAAAGTCATAACCTAAAAGGCCTAAATTATGGAAAATTAATTAGTGATCTAATTATTAACTAGGTTAGCCTAATATTAACCCTAAATTAATTAAATCCTAAAAACTAGAAAATCCTAACATTTTATGGATTATCTTGAATCTTAATAACTAATATGATTAATTTTAAATTGTGTCCCAATAAGGCAAGGACACTATTTAAAAGAAATTAAATCGAGAATTAAGATCTAATTGGGTTTCAGTCTAAGTCAGATATTAATTTTACATCCTAAAATGAATTAAGAGATGCCAGACTAATTTAATGAATTTAACATTTATCCCAATGGGCCAAGGATAAATTTAAATTAATTAAATTAATCCAGTCTTAAATCAACAAAAGGCTCCCAAAAATCTAATTCTAAATTTAATTTAATTAATTTAAAACTTATGCCATAATAAGCGAAGCGCGGCGCAAAATTTAAATTAATTAAATTAAATTAAGTCCTAGACTAACTTAAAGAGGCCTGACCCTCTAAAAACACTAAAAAGGAAAACGAGGATAAAAAACGAACATAAACAAACATTAGCAATAAAAGGCATATAAATAATAAAAAACATAAATTAAATACAAAAATAAACATGCAATGCAAGGACTAAATCCAAACAAAATAAAAAAAGAGGGACCAAAAAGGTGATTTTAACACAAAAAGGACAGAATTGAAAGGATTAAAGAAATAGGGACCTAATAGGGTATTAACCCCTCTTAAAATCGGATTAATCAAAGCAACGAACTAAATTAAAAAGGAGATAAAAAGTGAGGGACTGCGAAAATAATTTAGAAAAATGGAATGACTTAAAAAGTATTTTTAAAATCACTGAAGGACCAAAAACGAATAAACCAATTTATAAAGTCGAATCGGTTTAGATTGAGGGTGAAATTGCAACTTGAGGAGAAATCTTAGGGACTCACGGCGTAATTTCAAAAGGCAGAAACTCTTCCGTGCGTAAATACCAGGATGCGGAAGGGTTTATGTGGCTATAAGCCCTTTTTAAAAAACGAGGGAAGTATAAATATACTATTTCGGGCAAAAAACAACTCTTTTCTCTTTTAAAAAACTCACCCCACATTTACCACTTCTAGAAAATCCTCTAAAACTTGGATGAACACCGCCGTGGTGTTCATCCTAAACCCAAAAACCGCCCTTTTTCTTAGATTTCGGTGGTGTTCTACCATACCAGCAACCAAAAACTGTCGCCGGCTACCGTTCATCGGCGTCAAAAAAACCACAAACCGACCACCAAAACCTTTCACTTTTTACCCCAAATCCAAAAACCAAATTTGTTTAGCTCAAAAAACAAACCTTTCCATTAGATATGAGAAAAACCAACTTCGAAAATCCTTTTTTTTTAAAAAACTTCGAACAAAACTGGATAAAAAATAGACTCTTCAAATCCCTCCTCCCCCTCACTGGTTTCCATCGTTCGATCGAGAAAGCCAACATGGTTAGAACTAGGGGGTCCGTCCTTCATCGGGTGAGCCCCTCGAACGACGGGAGTCGAAGCGATGAAAGGTAAAAACAAAACCCTATATCCTCCTTTCCTTTTTATGTTTTTTCTTTTACATGCATGCAATAAACCAAAAGTAATACCTCAAAAATCTTTGTTGTATTGCTTTTTTAAATCCCGAGAGAAAGTCCTCTTTTTTACAACTGTTCGGTTTTGTTATATAACCCGTAAAATTACATGAAAAAATAATAAAGAAAGTAAAACACTAAAAAGCCTATTGGTTGCTGTTGTACGTTTTGGCTGGATTCACGTCCGCCCTTGGCTTGGTCGGCTCTGAAATTCTTCTATACTGTTTGCTGTGTGTTGTTGCTATTGTTTTGTTTTTTTTCCTTTTGCATGCGTTGCCGGTTCTGACCTCTCTATTTGGTTGCATGTGACATTGGCTGAGCGTGGAGGTAGAGCAGGCGACGTGGCCGTCGAAAAAGGTAGGGGGACCAACGGTAAAGTCCACGCGCGCGTGGGGGAGCGGGAAAGGCAAACGCTGGAAGCTGTTGAGCCGCGCGTGAATTCCATGCGCACGTGAGAGGCACTGGTGAGCCACACGTGGGCGCGTATAGGTTCTGGAATATTCTCCGTGCGATCTGGACCGTCCAATCTACCCCGAGATCCAAGGGCTGTGGTTAATGCAGCTTTGGGAAGATGAACAACCCTAATTAGGGTTTCCTTTCAATGCATCTGGCTGACAAATCTAAATCTAGATCTGACGATTGGGAGCCAATTGAGCAAAATCATAAAAGGAGTTAGGGTGTTCTTATGTAATTAGGGTTTTAGGGTGGGCTTCCAACGAGCCGTATGTAATATTAATGTTTTTGCTTTTTTCTTTTAAAATGTAACTGGACTTTGATAATAAACATTGGGCTTTTATTTATCATATATTATTTAATTTTGTTTTTTTTGTTTAATAATAATAAATAATGTTAATAATATTAATAACAATATAATAATATAATGATAATAATAAACCGAAATATAATAATAAAATAACAATAATAATAAAAATATAATTTTTAAACAGTAAAATAATAATAATAAACGGTAATGAGTAAGAACAATATGCAATAATAATTTTTTTTCAACACATAATATATAGTATACTAATATTTTAAGGTTTTAAAACAGATAACAATATTTATCAAAGCCCGTTATTATAAGGTTTACACAAATGAAAATGGGTTAATACCCTAGATAAAATTAGTGATTATAGCTGCCCCTCTTTGCTTATCCTTGTGGAACAAGAATAAAGCAAAGACCATAAGCACTAATTTTATCTGACTTTTCTATCTGAAGATTCTGAGCTGTGAGTTCCTCATATATAGAACTGTTCACCCTTCTCTTCCTGAAATCCTAGAGCTATGAGTTTTTCCTATATAAAACTCTTCACTCTAAAGTCCTTGAGCTACGGGTATCTGCCCCTTTCACTCTGAAATCTTTGAAGCTACAAGTCCCTCCTATATAAAACCTTTCACCTCGAAATCCTAATGCTGCAAGTTTGAAACTCCTTCCCTGAAATCCTTGAGCTATGATTATTTTCCCCTTTTGCTCTGAAATCTTTGAAGCTACAGGTTCCTACTATATAGAACCTTTTACCTCAAAATCCTGATGCTGCGAGTTTGAAATTCCTTGCTTGAAATCCTTGAGCTATGGTATCTACCCCTTTCGCTCTGAAATCTTTGAAGCTACGAGTCCCTCCTATATAGAACCTTTCACCTCAAAATCCTAATGCTACGAGTTTGAAACTCCTCGCCTGAAATCCTTGAACTATGGGTATTTGCCCCTTTCGCTCTAAAATCTTTGAAGCTACGAGTCCCTCCTATATAGAACCTTTCACCTCGAAATCCTGATGCTGCGAGTTTGAAACTCCTCGCTTGAAATCTTTTTCGGGTTTTCACTTCGTTGTTTACTCCTCTTTTCGGGAAGTACAAGATCTAATCTTCAAATTCCTGTAAAAATAGATGAAATACTATGATGGTATGAGTTAGCATGCTCCTAACTTAGGGGTTTCTAACTATTCATGATGCATGACAACTATAAACTTGACATCGTCTGGATGCTTTCTTTCTTGGTTTTCATCTCGACTTCTTCTAGTTGTTTTCTTTGTCTTTGCCTATTTTTTATCTCTCCTTGTGTTAGGACTCAGACCTGTTCAACCCTCTTTGTTATAATCTCTAAAACTTTTCTCTAGAGTGCCTTTTCAGGTTTTTACTTTAAATTTTTTATTCAGCATCCTTTTTGGGTTTTCACTTTGATTTTTTCTTGGGCACCCTTTCGGGTTTTTTCCTCTGGCTCTTTCGCCATCTTTTCTTGATAAATTCTATCAACCTTGTATCCAATGTCCTCTAGCCTTGACTTTGGCGGACTCCTTTTGATGGAATCCATTGCTATCTTGGAACAACATGCACTTAATAGGTTAAACCATAATAATGCCAAGAAATACTTTGTTTTTCAATAATCTACGCCAATCTATTTGCATGATGCTTATGAAATAGATAAAGGAAGGGAGAGAATAAAATTTCATTAATATTTGAAGAGATGTTGGAATAATTTGAAAGTCATGGCAGACATGAGAAAATGAAAAAGATATAAATAGTATATGGTGCAACATCCCCAAACATCGATTGTATGAATGATGTGAGAGCCCATCGACCTCGGTAGATCTATTACTGGCTTTCGATAACCAAGATGGACTTCACCATGGGCCGAAGTAGAGTCCCTCGACTAGAACAGAGTCTGCCAATCGGATGCCAAATATCAAGTTTATCTGAACCGTCTTTTTTGGATTTTCAATTCAGATCCTCTTTTGGTTTTAAGACACCCATTTTTGGGGTTTCATCTTAAACCATTATTTTTTTCTCTTATATATATATATATATACCTGAGACGCCCTTTTGGGTTTTCACCACAAGTATTTTCATTTTGTGAAGCGCTCTTGCGGGTTTTCACTTCGCCTTTTCTTTTTTTCTTTTTTCTTTAAGCATAGTACTTCTTGACGGAGTTTGAATTTATAGGATTTCTCAATTCTTTCCCATCCATCTCCGCTAGAATCAACACTCCCCCAGAGAAGGCATTTTTAATAACATAAAGGCTTTCCCAATTAGGCATCCATTTTTGTCGGAAGTTTTTTTTGAATTGGCAAGATCTTTTTAAGCACCAGATTGCCTTCTTGAAAATCTCTCGAGCGAACTTTCTTGTTATAAGCTCACATCATCCTCTTCTGATACATTTGGCCATGACAGATGGCCATCAATCTTTTTTCTTCAATGAGGTTTAACTGATCAATCCTGGTCTGCATCCAACTTACCTAATTCAAAATTCAAATTGAGGGAATCTCTACCTTAATATGTAGTACCACTTCATTACCATAGATAAAGAAGTATGACGTTGCTCCTATGGATGTTCTCAAAGGGTAGCTTCACATGCCAATCCTTGAAAGTGTCTGTAGTCTTTGCTATAATTTTCTTGATATTCTTGTTTTCCGCTTCCACTGTCTCGTTCTTCTTAGGATGGTAAGTAGTGGAATTGTGGTGTACAATCTTAAATTGTTCATACACTTCAGTCATCATCTTGTTGTTTAAATTAGAAGCATTGTCGGTGATGATTCTTTCTGGCAAACCATAGCGACAAATAATTTCTTTCTTTAAGAACTTGCATATTGTTGCTCTTGTGATGTTAGCATGAAAAACAACTTCCACCCAGTTGGCGAAGTAATCGATAGCTACTAGGATAAAACAGTGTCCATTTGAAGTTTTCGGGTGTATTTGACCGATGACGTACATGCCTTAAGCAACAAAAGACCATGGTGAATTCATGATGTGAAGTGACACCAGGGAAAAATGTATCTTGTCGACATAGATCTGACATTTATGACATTTCTTTGCATAATTAATGCAATCTCCCTTTATGGTAGACCAAAAATACCCGTATCGCATGATTCTCCTGACCATTAAGAAACCATTGTGTGGGTCCTGCACAAACCATAGTGTACTTCGGCTAAAATGGTTTTCGCCTCTTGAGTGTTGACACACCTTAACAATATCTGGTCTTTGCTCCTCTTGTACAAAACTTCTCCGTCAAGGACATACCCCGATGCTAACCTTCTAATAGTCCTTTTATCGTTATCGTTGGCCTCTTTCGGGTAAACCTGGAACTTGATGTACTAGAGGATATCATAGTACCATGGATTGCCATCCTCTTTCTCTTCCAAATTATAACAATGGACCGATACCTAAAAAACCTACATCTCGATTAGCTTCATCTCAGCCTTCGGGCTTACTTCAAACATGGTGGCCAATGTTGCTAAGGCGTCAACCATCTGATTATCATCTCTTGGCAAATAAGAAAAACTGATTTCCTCAAAGTCTTTAACGAATTTCTGGATCAAATCGTAGTACTTGATCAACTTTGGATCTCTCGTCTCCCATTCTTTCTGGAGCTGGTAGATTACCAAAGATGAATCCCCAAAGACTTGAAGTACCCTGATCTTTCTTTCTATGTCCATGCAGAGTCACATGACACAAGCCTCATACTCAGCTATATTGTTGGTATAGAATAATTCCAACCTACTTGTAAAGGGGTAGTAGACCTCTTCGGGAGAAATTAACAATGCCCTTATTCTATGACCTAGGGCATTGAATACTCTATCAAAATAAAGCTTTCACAGTTCGTTCTTCGAAGTAGGCTTCTCCTTAAACAAAGCACAGATCAAATCTTCTTCCGAGAAACTAAAATCTAGCAGCTCGTAGACATCTAAAGAATAACTTGCCAAGAAATCTGCCCCCACACTTTCCTTTACCGCTTTTTGGCTCACATAAACGATATCAAATTCTGACAACAAATTTGCCAACGGGCCATTTTCCCAGTTAGTGTTGGTGCTTCCATTAAAAATTTCAATGGATCTAACCGGGAAATCAAACAAGTGGTATGATACAGCATATATTGCCTGACTCGCTTGGTAGCCCACACTAGGGCACAACATAGATTCTGGATCAGTGCGTACCATTTTTCACACTCGGTGAACTTCTTACTTAAGTAATAGATAGCCCTTTCCTTCTTGCCAAACTCATCATGTTGTCCTAACATGCAACCCATTAAATTCTCAAAAACTGTTAAGTACAAAATTAATGGCCTGTTAGGTACTGGTGCTACTAAGATTGAAGCATTGGTCAAATACTTCTTGATCTTTTCTAGGGCCTCTTGGCAATCTTCATCCCATACCCATGGGTTGTTCTTTCAGAGCAATCTGAAGACGGGATCACATTTATCGGTCAACTGAAAGATGAACCGAAAGATGTAATTCAATCTTCCTAAGAATCCTCAGACTTCTTTTTGTGTCTGGGGTGGCAGGTTCACCTTATCGGGGTCAATCTTAATTCCTCTTCGGCTAACAACAAAACCTAAGAGTTTCCTGAACGTAAATACAAAGGTACACTTGGCCGGGTTGAGCATCAACTGGTACTTTCTTAACCTCTGGAAGAGCTTTCACAAATTTTAAATATGCTTCTCTTCAGTTTGAGATTTGGCTATCATGTCATCCACGTACACTTTGATCTCTTTATGCATTATGTCATGGAACAAGGTCACCATGGCTCTTTGATAAGTTGCCCCGGTGTTCTTCAATCCAAAATGCATTACTTTATAGCAAAACGTGCCCCACATGGTTACAAAAGTGGTATTTCCATATCTTAAGAGTGCATTTTAATCTGATTATACCCCAAAAAACCATCCATGAATGAGAACCATGAATACCCCGCAGTATTGTCAACTAAAGTATCAATGTGAGGCAAAGGGAAATTATCTTTGGGGCTTGCCTTGTTGAGGTCCCTATAATCTACGCACATGCGCACCTTTCCGTCATTTTTGGGTACTGGAACTATATTGTCTACCCACTCCGAGTATTTGGCAACTTTCAGGAATATGGCCTCAAATTGCTTATTTACTTCTTTTCTAACCTTTAGCAACATGTCTGTTCTCGTCCTTCGAAGCTTTTGCTGGACGGGTTTACATTCTGGCCTTATAGGAAGCTTGTGTACCACAATATCTGTGTTTAAACATGGCATATCATGGTATGTCTATGAAAATACGTCCTTGAATTCTAGAAGCAGTTTCACCAAATCTTGTCTAACTTTTGAAGATCCTTAGTGCTGATCTTCACCTCTATCATTTCTTCATCGGTTCCCAAGTTCAAGATTTCTAACTCTTCTTGATGTGGCAAGATCTGTTTCTCCTCACTTGCCACCAGTCTTAACAATTCATCTGGGACCTCATATTCTACCTTATCATCTTCTTCATCGATTTCTGCCGAGCACATGGGTTGTTCAAAATCTACCCCGAGATTAGATTCAGAATCATTCATGCAGTTAATATTAAGGGGCCTGCATGAGTTTAAAAATACATATTGAGAATAGAAATGAATAGTTTATGAAATGAATAAATAATAAACAAATAAATAATGAATGAAATGAATGTTATGTTTGCCATTTGAGAAAGAGATATGGAAAGCATCATTTTTCATTGAAAGCAAATAAAGGTTGGCATAGCCGCCCTTTTACAAAAGATCCATGTTGCTCTCGGGCAAAATCAACAGGGTTGTTTTGAGAATTACTTTGATTTGGACCTAAAAACTACAGGCATGTCCATACTGGTCCAATGGTCGAGCTTTTCTCCCGAGAAGCACGGGCGGATCTTGGCCAAAGGCTGGACAGACTTGTTACCCTCAGAGATCACATTAATATCCATCACTTCCAACGCTTCACTGATCGGTTCTTTGTCAAGGAACTTCTCATTCTCTTGCTTAGCTTTTTGCACCTTCAATTTGGGGTTCACTACCCCGCCGAACATAAAAACACTTTTAACGTCGGCATAAGTCATCGCTTTATTTTGTTCTTCTCTTTTCTTCAACTCTTGTTTTCTTTGTACGAAATTGGGCTTATAGCCTACCCCAAAATGATCATTCTTGTTGATGACACTTTTAGCCCACATGCGTCCTTGTAAATTTCTTCCCAAGCCTTTTCCCTTCTCCGTTTTTTTTTCCTAAAGTCTCTGCCACCACCATCTTGGTACAATTTGATAACTTAAGGTATAGAATTTCATTCTCTTCGGCTACAAAAGCAGCATTGATGAACTCCAAGCCCCTAAAGGCATATTCTATTGCCTCTTCATTGGTCGGAATGTATGGCGCACCAGAAGTCACCGAAGCCACGATGTCTTTCTCGGCGTTAACTGTCACTAGCTTCCTTTCAATAACAAACTTTAACTTTTGGTGTAGAGATGATGGAATAGCACCGGCAGAGTGAATTTATGGCCTTCCCAACAGACAATTATAGGATGGCTAGATGTCTATAACCAAGAAGTCGACAACATACTCACTCGGGCCAATGAGTAGTGGTACTTCAATTTTCCCAACCATATCTCATTGGGTCCCATCAAATGCTCGTACTGTATTCTGACAAGGTTTCATATGAGAGCTGTCTCTAGGTAGACGTTGCAAAGTTGCCAAAGGCATGACATTTAAGGCAGAGCCATTATCGATAAGCACTCCTAGCAGCATATGGCCTTTGTAGTGAATGGTGATGTTTAGAGCCTTGGTAGACCCCATGCCCCCTCTAGAATCGCGGCATCACTGAAGGTAATATAATTATCGACTGAGATATCGCTTGAAACAAAAGTTTGGTTCAAAATCTTCAACAGTGCTTCGAAGTGTTTTTCTGAGATTAGCAGGATGTAACACCTCATTCCCGTATCCGTACACCGAACACGAGTCAGAAATGTCACAAAAATTTAAAGATTTTCTTACATTAAAAATCGGGATTATTTAAAATTTTCAATAAACTTATAAGTAATTATATCAACATATCAAGATTACTAACATAACACATAATAATTATAGATATCATGTATCATAAAAACAAAACTGTTATAAGGCAGGCCAATTAAGTAGTTTAACAAAATAGACAAATTATTTCGTACATGCCACTATTCATAAACAAAACAAGGATGCCATAGATACCGAAGTAACCTGTCGATAGGATATCTCTTTCGATAGAGATGTTGATGCAACTAGTCATCTTCTACTTTCACTTACTTACGTGTATAACCAAAATACACGCTAAGTACAACTTAGTGAGGCATAAGATGAGTAACATATATAAAAATACTTAATAAAACATGATATTTTCACAAGTATGATATTCTTCGAATCATACATTCTGTAATGCAAGAAAGCATAACATAATCATTCTTTAACTTAAAAGCATACTTCATTTCATAAAATCATATAGCCAAAGGTGAATATCAAGTGATTAAGGTACGAGTCGTGTACTATAATGTACTATCCTTTACGGGCGACACGAAGTGTCGAATATAGGCGCCACAATAAAGTGACGAATACGGGCGACATGAAGTGTCGAATACAGGCGCCACAATAAAGAGATGGATACGGGTGACACGAAGTGTCGAATACATCTTAAACTCATAATCGTATACCACAATATAATCCAACTCAATATTCTATAACCAAGGGCAAACTTTAAAACAATTATTGCAGTAATGGTAGGTAACCCAAATTCCATACATACATACATTTATCATATAAAACATCTTCATAATGGAGGAGTTCATACTCCAATATGTCCAATAAATTTTCATGAAGATATTGTGCTATAAAATATGTGTAAGCATAAAGAATATGCCACAATCTTTAAATCATCAAAATAAAGTATCATGCTAAAAACATGTTTTGCTTTTATAAAATCTTTACCTTTTAGGCTGACTTATCACAAGTCTTCCTATAATAGGTATGTTAACTAACATACAATTTATAAACATGTATGCACTCACCTTAGCCTTGCAATATGATTTCTTATTCGATACTAGTCTCGAATTATACCCATTCCCGATCTGCTGGTACGATCTTGATTTTTATCAGAATCTACATTAAAAATAACATATACCATTTCAAAGTATATGTTAGAACATACTTAATTCATATATAATAATGGAAAGTAAATAAAATAACTATCCATTATTTACAAAAAATTGATCCGATAAAACTTTCCATGTTCGAATCAAAATTTCTCATATTTTTCTTAAAATCTCCAAATTTTCTCGATATTCATATTTTAGTCCCTAAAGACTCTTTTAAGCTTCCAAACACCATTTTCAAGCTGAATCCTTATATTTATCATCATTTACACTTTAGGACCCAAACTTTAAAAATTTACAACTTAGTATTTAAATTTCTGAAATTCACAAATTGGTCCCAAAGTTAGTATAAACTTCAAAATCAACCTTCCAATCATTTAACTTGATTTTCTAACATAACATACTTCAAATATAAGCTTGACAATCAAGTCCCTAAACTTTCCAATATTTACAATTTGGTCCCTAATGCAAAATAATTAGGGATTTTCATTCCAAACAACTTATATCATCATAATAAACCATGCTTCCTTCAATCATGTTCTAAAATTCCAAACTTGACATAAAACCTAATTTTCCATCTTTCAAGAACATGATTATTTCTTCATCAAAACAACAAAATCAAGCTTGTATAACATCATTCTCATCATTTCCATCATCAAAATAAATTTTCCATAATTTCCCCTAATTTTCCTAATCTAACCGAATGGTCACTTAACCACTTTCCTTGAAATTTCCATCATTTGAACCATAGAAACAACACCATAACACCAATTTCAACATGCTTGAACCTTAAATCATGAAAAACCAACATGTTCTTCATCCACTCTAATCACCAATCTCAACTTAGAAACATGGAAACTATGCAAAACTTATGTCAAATGAAAGAGAATTTGATGAAGAACAATTTCTTATTTCTTATCTTAACCCCCAAAACCAATCCAAAAACTTAAAAAATGGAATTGAAATTTGCTTACCCCTTTCTTGGAGCTTCACGACAAGAGAGAAAGAAGGAAGAAAAATCCAACTTTTTCTATTTCTTAATTATATGCCAAATGGTATATTAAAACCCTTATTTAATATAAAAATCCTTTTAATATTCAATTGACTATTTTGCCCTTGAATTATAACCAACCTCAAGCCAACAATTGCCTAATCTTATCCTTAATAATAAAAATATTCATAAAGTAAGGGTGAAAAGACCATTTTACCCTTAATGCATCAACTTATCTTCAAAAATGCCATTTTCATCTACTACACCAAAAACTGCATAGAATCAAATTTAAATCGAATAAAAACGATTCAAAAACCACAATATCATATTCTTCAAGTCTTTCTAATACTTCTATAAAATTTTCATAATTTTCTGAATTAAATAATCATTCAAATTAAATTTTGAAACTTACCTTCTTTATAGCTTTTCACACAAATTTCGTACCAAAAATTCGATTCCCACCAAAATTCTTATACCAGAATAAACTATTCATTTTTGCCATAAAAATAATTATTGGGAAAATTACCATGTTGGTCCCTAAACTTTTTCGCAACTTTTCACTTTAGCCGTCAAACTTTAAAATTTTACATTTTAGTCACTGTACTAAAACCACTTACTTTTGATTCTTTTCATTTTAGTCACTGAGTAAATATTGGGGTATTACATTTCTCCCCCTTAAGAAAATTCATCCTCGAATTTTCAAAACGTACCTGTAAAAATATCGTGTTATTCTCTGTCATTTCTATCATCATGTGTCTAAATATGATAGACTCTAGCTGAAGCTCGATCATCTCGACCTACAGTAGCTTCAGTTTCCCTTCTAGAACCCACTATGGATGATCCTGTAGATCCTTGGCCTCGACCTCTCTGCATACCAACCGATCTCTCGGTCTGGACTAATCTGTCATCTTGAACCGGGCAATCACGTACAAAATGTCCCGTTTCACCATAACGAAAATAGGCTCTTGTAATCCTCAAACATTCTCCATGATGATATCGATTACAATACTTACATTGAGGAGGTCCGGGTTTATTTCCAGAACTGTTTGTTGTTGTCGAAGTATTTTTGAATTTTTCAGCTTGTTTCGCTTGTTCCTGGGGTGCTGAAAATTTAGATCTTTCCTGTTGTGAATATCCTTTACCTCGCTTTGATGATTGCAAAGTAAAAGATGTCTCAGCACTTCTTTTCTGACCTTGGGATTCTTTCTCAACTTTCCCTTTGACATTCGCCATCGCTTTTGCTCTGTTGACAACATCCTGGAAATCTCTGTGAGTAAAAGCCACCAATACATCTTGATATCGTACATTCAACCCATTTATAAAGCTGTCCATGATGGCTTTCTCGTTCGGTGGCAGTTCAGAAGCAAATCTTCTCAATCTGTTAAATTCGCATTCATACTCATATACTGAATGATCCCCCTGCCTCAGATCCAAGAACTGCTGTCTTATTTATCGAACAAAAATATCTCCAATGTAGTTCCTCCTAAACTCCCGGAGGAAAAACTGCCAGTTTACTTCTTCATGAACACGGGCAGTGACGTCATTCCACCAAACCAAAGCTTATTCCCTCAATAAGGAAACTACACCTTCTAATTTTCCTCGGTCGTCACAGTCGATTCGAGTCAACATAGTCTGTATATCATTTATCCAGAAATCTGCAAACGTCGGAACTACATCACTATCACCTTTAAAACAGGAGCTTGCAGCTTCTTTAACTCTTTAGGTACAGAAATCCGAGGAAGTCTATTTATAATCGCATCCAAAGCTTGTAAAAATGTGCCTCGATCTTGCACTGGCATCTCCTGTTGCGCAGGCTGTTGTACCTCCTTACAGACTTCTGGGGCATTCTCAGGTCCGATCTACTGAGTAACATGTCAGGATCCTTCTCCCTCTGACATCTGTACTCATAACATTTACTTAAACTAATAAGGAATTGCATCCATTACAAGTATCATTTTCAAGTAAATACGACATACTAGTGGCATGTACTCTTTAAAACACTTTCTTTGAGTTCAAATTTATCTAGAACCGGCTAAACCTTTGCTCTGATACCAATAAATATAACACCCCCTTCCCGTATTTGTACACTGAACACGAGTCGAAAATGTCACAGAAATTTAAAGATTTTCTTACATTAAAAATCGGGACTATTTAAAATTTTCAATAAACTTATAAGTAATTATATCAACATATCAATATTACTAACATAACACGTAATAATTATACATATCATGTATCATAAAAACAAAACCGTTATAAGGCAGGCCGGTTAAGTAGTTTAACAAAATAGACAAATTATTTCGTACATGCCACTATTCATAAACAAAACAAGGATGCCGTAGATACCAAAATAACCTGTCGATAGGATATCTCTTTCGATAGAGATGTTGATGCAATTGCTCCGCTTCTACTTTCACTTACCTATGTGTATAACCAAAATACACGCTAAGTATAACTTAGTGAGGTATAAGATGAGTAACATATATAAAAATACTTAATAAAATATGATATTTTCACAAGCATGATATTTTTTGAATAATACATTCTATAATGCAAGAAAGCATAACATAATCATTCTTTGACTTAAAAGCATACTTCATTTCATAAAATCATATAGCCCAAGGTGAATATCAAGTGATTAAGGTACGAGTCGTGTACTATAATGTACTATCCTTTATGGGCGACACGAAGTGTCGAATACAGGCGCCACAATAAAGTGACGAATACGGGTGACACGAAGTGTCGAATACATCTTAAACTCATAATAGTATACCACAATATAATCCAACTCAATATTTTATTACGAAGGGCAAATTTTAAAACAATTCTTGTAGTAATGGTAGGTAACCCAAATTCCATACATACATACATACATTTATCATATAAAACATCTTCATAATGGAGCAGTTCATACTCCAATATGTCCAATAACTTTTCATGAAGATATCGTGCCATAAAATATGTGTAAGCATAAAGAATATGCCACAACCTTTAAATCATCAAAATAAAGTATCATGCTAAAAACATGTTTTGCTTTTATAAAATCTTTACCTTTTAGGTCGACTTATCACAAGTCTTCCTATATTAGGTATGTTAACTAACATACAATTTATAAAACATGTATGCACTCACCTTAGCCTTGCAATATGATTTCTTATTCAATATTAGTCTCGAATTATATCTTTCCCAGTCTGCTGATAAGATCTTGATTTTTATTAGAATATACATTAAAAATAACATATACCATTTCAAAGTATATGTTAGAACATACTTAATTCATTTATAATAATGGAAAGTAAATAAAATAACTATCCATTATTTACAAAAATTGATCCGATAAAACTTTCCATATTCGAATCAAAATTTCTCATACTTTTCTTAAAATCTCCAACTTTTCTCGATATTCATATTTTAGTCCCTAAAGACTCTTTTAAGCTTCCAAACACCATTTTCAAGCCAAATCTTTATATTTCTCATCATTTACACTTTAGGACCCAAAGTTTAAAAATTTACAACTTAGTCTTTAAATTTCCGAAATTCACAAATTGGTCCCAAAGTTAGTATAAACTTCAAAATCAACCTTCCAATCATTTGACTTGATTTTCTAACATAACATACTTCAAATATAAGTTTGACAATCAAGTCCCTAAACTTTCCAATATTTACAATTTGGTCCCTAATGCA
This sequence comes from Hibiscus mutabilis, assembly GCA_019671005.1. Classification (NCBI taxonomy): domain Eukaryota; kingdom Viridiplantae; phylum Streptophyta; class Magnoliopsida; order Malvales; family Malvaceae; genus Hibiscus; species Hibiscus mutabilis. The sequence continues at coordinate 20,363,701 of CM033753.1, read as the reverse complement.
AAATAATTAGGGATTTTCATTCCAAACTACTTATATCATCATAATAAACCATTCTTCCTTCAATCATGTTCTAAAATTCCAAACTTGGCATAAAACCTAATTTTCCATCTTTCAAGAACATGACTATTTCTTCATCAAAACAACAAAATCAAGCTTGTATAACATCATTCTCATCATTTCCATCATCAAAATAATTTTGCCATAATTTCCCCTAATTTTCCTAATCTAACCGAATGGCCACTTAACCACTTTCCTTGAAATTTCCATCAATTGAACCATAGAAACAACACCATAACACCAATTTCAACATGCTTGAACCTTAAATCATGAAAAACCAACATGTTCTTCATCCACTCTAATCACCAATCTCAACTTAGAAACTTGGAAACTATGCAAAACTTATGTCAAATGAAAGAGAATTTGATGAAGAACAATTTCTTATTTCTTATCTTAACCCCAAAAGCAATCCAAAAAGCTTAAAAATGGAACTGAAATTTGCTTACCCCTTTCTTGGAGCTTCATGGCAAGAGGGAAAGATGGAAGAAAAATCCAACCTTTTCTATTTCTTAATTATATGCCAAATGGCATATTAAAACCCTTATTTAATATAAAAATCCTTTGAATAGTCAATTGACTATTTTGCCCTTAAATTACAACCAATCACAAGCCAACACTTGCCTAATCTTATCCTTAATAATCAAAATATTCATAAAGTAAGGGTGAAAAGACCATTTTACCTTTAATGCATCTACTTATATTCAAAAATGCCATTTTCATCTACTACACCAAAAACTACATAGAATCAAATTTAAATCGAATAAAAACGATTCAAAAACAACAATATCATATTCTTCAAGTCTTTCTAAGAATTTCATAAAATTTTCATAATTTTTTGAATTCGAATAATCATTCGAATTAATTTCTAAAATTATCCTCTTTATAGTTTTTCACACAAATTCCGTATCAAAAATCCGATTCCCACCAAAATTCTTATACCGGAATAAACTATTCATTTTTCCATAAAAATAATTATTGGGAAAATTACCATGTTAGTTCCTAAACTTTTCCCAACTTTTCAATTTAGCCACCAAACTTTAAAATTTTACGTTTTAGTCACTGTACTAAAACCACTTACTTTTGATTCTCTGCATTTTAGTCACTAAGCAAATATTGGGGTATTACACAGGAGGTCAAGTACTAAAATTCGGGTTGGCTGCTTTCTAAGTTGCTCTATCACTTTGTACTCATTGTGCTTCAAAATTTGAAAAATTCTTGAGCTTAAGCCATCGGCTCATTGATTTTTGGAGGTGACTCATCTCCAAATATTTTCTTGGGTTTAGACCCGTCTAATTTGTCTTTACCTTTTAGCTCCTCTACTGCCTTTGAAGTTTCTAGAGCGTAACAATGACCACTCCTCGTAAAGTATCCAACCTCTCCTACAATATCGGGATTTGGTTCTATCTCTTGAGTGGGCTTTACTTCCACAACTAGCTTTTCACCTTCTTGCGAACTCGAACAACCCGATATTGAAAAATTGGCGGTGTAATTCCATGGAACCATCTAGGTATTCTTGAAAGAAAAGGATATCGGGGCAAAAATTATAATCTTGGGGGCCACCCTAGGGCCTCCTTCATAGGGTGTGTTTTCTTCACTTGGCTTGAAACCAAGAATAAACAGTCTTCTTACACTATACTTGGCATTTAGATTATCCAACGCAAAAACTTTTGACTTCTTTTTTCCTTCTTCTTTCTCAAATAACTCAACCTCTTTATTGTTCATCAATTTCTGAACCATATAACGGAACTCCTCACAATCCTAAATCTCATGATCTCTTGACTGATGATACTCGCAATAGGGGCCACAACCTTTCTTCAAGATCACCATTCCTTGGTCAATGAGGCTTGCCATACACAACTGCTAAAAAACCCACCTCAAAGGCAATTTCACCTCAGACACATTCACATTTGCTCTTTTGGCACACCCTTCTTCAAGAGCATTTACTCCCTGACCTCCATGATTCGGTAAGGGGTTGTTGGATGTACTTGGTTCCCCCAATTGTAACGCTCCGGTCTTATTCAGATTTTGGACAAACTTCTTGAACACCACACAGTTCTCAATAGAATGCCCCAGAACGTTAGCATGGTACTCGCAGAGTGCCTTGGGATCATACCATGCTGGGTAAGGTGGGTTGAAAGGGGTAACATGGTAATGACAAACCAAGTCTGACTTGTACAACTGTGAGTATAGCTCCTTGTAAGAAATAGGAAACGAGGTGAAAGACCTACTTTTGCCTTTTTTTTTCTTAGGCCTCTGTCTTATCTCTTATTGAAATTTCAGGCATTCCCGGTCGTAGCTTGGGGCTAGAATATAGTGAGGTTCTTGACGGCCTTATAGGTGCTTGTAGTATTAACCTCATGATCTTTTTTCTTATACTGCTTCTGTGACAGTTCTTTTCCGTCAATCCTCTCACTCTTGATGGTCGATTGAATGCGTTCGCCGATCCTTACCATGTCTGCGAAATTGCTAATATGACTAATGATTAAACTGTCATAGAGCGTCCTCTTCAGCGTATCTATGAACATCGAAGAGATTTTATTCTCACGAAAAAGAGGCTGAACTTGTGCTGCCACATCATGTCATCTCTGGGCATACTCACGGAGGCTCTCATTTCGCTTTTGCTCTATCCCTTGCAATAGGAACCGGTTGGAGACCATATCAATTATGTGCTTGTACTGGTTGATGAATGCTTTGGCTAAATCTTTCTACGACTTGATTTGAGCCATTGTTAGCTGATTGTACCACCTCAAGGCATACCCTATCAAACTGTCTTGGATATAGTAGATGAATAACTTCTTATTGTCAGTAAACCCCGCCATCTTGTTGCAAAACATGGTTATGTGTACAGTGGGGCAAGTTTTTCCATCGAACTTCTCAAATTTCAGAGTCTTAAACTTTTACGAAATTTCTATATCCGGGACCAAACTGAGATCTCTAGCGTTCAGCCCCTAGGAACCTTTCTCATCCTTATTTACCAGAGTTTCCCTTCGAGATCCTTCTTGGTTTCTTCTAACTATTTCGAGAATTCTGCCTTTACTTGATTTAATTTTTCCAATTCATTGAAATTCGGGATGCTATCCCCGACATTTTTGGTATTTCCAAAGGTCACACCCGATTGAGCTTGGGCAGAGGCACCAGCATGATAAGATGAGATAAATATTGGGGAATACGAAGGATCTCCCGATTCTTGAGTGGGGTTTTCAAAAACACCCTTTCCTCTTGGATCTTATTCCTCGACTGACTTGTAGCATTAGAGAAATTTTCTTCATCATATCTTGTTGGGATTTGATGACGGTGTCCCTCAATTCTTGTTGTGTCCGTTCTAACTGACCTCTAATATCGCCTTCCAACTTAGCAAAGTTCTCATCCATTATCCTTGCTTGTAAACGAGGGCGTATAGATGTGGAATGATTGCAATTTAAAGAACCAAAATGCTCTAAAATAATAATTCTTTTAATTAATTTTAGTAATTTAATAAAATATGCAAATAAATGTGTCATGAATGAATGCAAAGAACAACACTGATTCTGGAAAATATCATCGTCAAACAACTGCATTAAAGGAAACATTGTTTCATTACAATAATCAAAGGAAATCCACTACGCATATGGTCCCAAACTAGCGCTTAAGTCAACAATCTCCCTTAAGACCCAAACAAGCCTTTGCTCATCCTCAGACTCATCCTTCACACATTTCTGAAGCTCGCTGGCATCGCCCGCTAGAAACTGTAGCTCCGGGCAACCCATTGCATCTGAGTCATCAAATATGCCAACTCTTGTTCTTGTCTTCAAATAGTGTAAGCGGCGAACCTAAGTCATTCTGTTGTCGGCGTCTGATACACTTTAATTGCTTCCTCGAAGCTTGCCACTTGATCCTTGAGTTGTTGACTCTTGGTTTCCAACTCCCTAATCTGAACCTTCAAAGTTTGGTTTTTCGAACTGCTAGCTTCTAGCTTCTTAGTAGAACCATTGTGCTTTAGGGGAGACCTTTCCAACCATTTTACTTGAGCCTTCAACTCCTCGTTCTGTCGTCGTTCATTCTCAAGCTGTTCTGAGTGACAGGTCTGTAAATTTTTCATCTTTTGGGTCATAGCAAGCACTTGGTCTTTACGCTTATAGTATTTCCACTTGTAAGTCTTGGCTTTTGCCTTCTCTCTCTTAAGCCTGAGCTCTATACCTTCACTTGGCCCTTCATTTGTTATTCTCTTGTTCTTATTTAGCCTTTATAACTTTCGAATTCCTTCCTTCCTCAATTTAAGCTCAAGTTCCAACTTATCGTTTCTTCATTGTAGGCCTTTCACTTCTCCTTCGAGCTTCGTCTTACCTAACTCAAAGTTAAACTTGTCCTGATCGACTTTCGCTTCGAGCTAAATTAACTTCTTTTATTTTTTTTCGAGTTGTTTTCTTATTAAATCGACTTCGGTGGGGAGCATAGCCAATCTTTCTTCGATAGACCTCATTCTTTCGGGATTCAACTTAGGAATGTTGTTGATGATACGATGAAACTGCCATGCTTTGTACTCAATAGTCATTAGGTACGGGCACTCACAATCCTGACTCGTCTTGCGTTGTTCCATGCAGACGAAGAGCTATACACCTTCCCTTTGTAGCCTTTTTCCGTCCCATAGTCAATGTTGAACTCGTTCAACCCACTAGTAGTATACACAAACTACTTAGAACTGTACTGTCTCAAAACCAAAAGGGGAGCGTAAGCGGTATGCCCCCAAAGACTAAGCAATGGTACCCAAGAATACTCCCCGCATCTATAAAGAACATTCATTGCTGGTAGTTGTAGCGACCTCATTTTTGAAATATCGAAAGATTGCTAAAAAAGGTGTAGAAGGTTTCCTTTTGTTTTTGGGGAAAATATTTGGAAAATGGGAAGTTCTTTAAAAATTCGTATTTTGAAAAAAAATAAAACTCGGAGTCGCCACCGGCCACTGAGGTAGGTCGGACACCATAAAAACCAGAGATTCATTTGAAAGAAGGTTCGGGAGTCGGTTACGGATGGGGAAGGTTTTGGAAACCCCATACCCCCCAAAAATTGGTACCAAAAGAAAACATAATTACCACTTTGTTAATATTAAATTTTCCAAATTAAAGTGAAGATTAAATTGAATTTTAGTTATACACGTGAGTAAATTTTAAGAGGCTCATATTCGAGAGTAAACCGAAAAACCACCACCACTACGTTTGGTACTAGCCACGTTTACTCCCGAATAAAAAAGTACCACATTGATAGTTTACACCGGGTGCAACATAATGACATGATGTAACCATGAACCAAACAAATATACTAAAAAACAAGGCATGAAATTAAACAAATATAATACAAAAATAAAGCATAAGTATTAAAAGATAACATACCATACAATAAGATAAATACATACATATATGTATATCAAAATATCATACCATTTATCATATATTACGTAAGAATAAGGAAAAACAAAACAATATAATATAAAACATAAAAACTAAACTATATATATACTATAGAATATGACTATATATATACGTAATCAAAGGTAGAAAACACATGGAGCAAAGCGGCATTATGCAATATATTTACGAACTAAAACAATAACTATAAATCAAATAAAACAGAGATATATATAAAAAAAATAAATCGAACCATGATCGAATACATGCATGATGGAAACAAAGGGATCAGAGTTATAGGACTGAAAGAGCAATTAAACCACCAACATCCGGGCCAAATCAAAAGGAAATGACGAGTTTTGAGGACTAAAAATGGTATTTACCCTTTGGAAAACCGATTGCAATGAAAATGGGGACTAAATTGTAACATGGACTTTAAAACTTAATCATATCGGGCATGTTATTTATTAGTTGATAGTTTTTTGGTTTTTGTTTAATAATACTACTTAATAACTATAATAATAATTATAATAATAAATAATTTAATGATTATAATAATGGTATAATAATAACAAATAGTAAATAATAAATAATAATGATACGATAGTACTAATAATAATTTTTTTTAAAATAGACATAGAGTAATGAGATAGTAGTAAAGAAATAATACTAATAATATTTTGGGGTTTTTAAACATATAATATATTATAGTATATAATAATAATAATAATAATAATAATAATAATATTTTGGGTTTTGCATTAATGAATAATAGTTATAATATTAATTAATAATATAAAAAGGTAACAATAAGCCCATACTAACAAAAATGTAAAAGAACGGGTTAACACCCCGTATAAAATTACCCACTTTGCTTATTCTTGTGAAACAAGAATAAAGCAAAGACTATAAGCACTAATTTTATTCATTTTTCTGTTCAAAGATTCCGAGCTGCGAGTTCCTCCTATATAGAACTGTTCACCCTTCCACTTCCTGAAATCCTGGTGTTGCGAGTTTGAAACTCCTTGCCTGAAATCCCTGAGCTATGAGAAACATCCTTCAGAAAGGATAAAACTTGGGAATCAGAGTTTTAATAAAACATCCTTAAGAAAGGGATAAAACCAGGGAGTCCGAGTTTTAAAAAAAACATCCTTAAGAAATGATCAAATTAAGAAATTCTTTGTTTTAGGAAAACATCCTTTAGAAAGGATCGAATTAAGAAATTCTTTGTTTTAGGAAAACATCCTTTAGAAAGGATCGAATTAAAAAATTCATTGTTTTAAGAAAAATACCCTTAAGAAATGATTGAATTAAGAAATTCGTTGTTTTAAGAAAAACATCCTTAAGAAAGGATCGAATTAAGATATTCGTTGTTTTAAGAAAAACATCCTTAAGAAATGATTGAATTGAGAAATTCATTGTTTTAGGAAAACATTCTTAAGACAGGATCGAATTAAGAAATTCGTTGTTTTAGGAAAACATCTTTTAGAAAGGATCGAATTAAGAAATTCTTTGTTTTAGGAAAACATTCTTAAGAAAGGATCGAATTAAGAAATTCATTGAATTAAGAAAAACATCCTTAAGAAAGGATCGAATTTAGAAATTCCTTTTTTTTAAGAAAAACATCCTTAAGAAAGGATCGAATTAAGAAATTCCTTATTTTTAAGAAAAACATGCTTAAGAAATGATAAAATCGGGAAATCTGAGTCTTAAATGGTATCTCACTTTGAGACTACCGGAATACCTTGACTAAAAATGATAACTCACTTAGAGACTATCGGAATAAATTGATTGAAAGCCGCAACTTCGGATTATCTTTGCCATAACAAGATGCTCGCCGCTCCCGACTAATCGAAGATTGAAAGACCTTTAGAAATCATAATCATGCAAGTCAAAGGACTCTTGATTCTATGTTGAGATCTACTTCTCCTCTAATGAAGCTGTAGATCAAATCTTTTATCAATCTTTAAATACATGTTTAAAATAAACAAAATTTTATGATGGTATGAGTTAGCATGCTCTTAACATGAGGTCGTCTAACTACAAATGATGCATGAGTGGAGTCATTTTTAGAATTGTTGGGGAAAGACCCTTGCTTTTTGGTCAATCACCCTTAATTTCCACGGGCTTTCTGTCTTTGCTAAATCTTCATCTTTTGTCTCATCTTGAAGGGGATCGTTGACTTGCACTGGTCAGCACAAAATCTATTATCTCTTGAAGTTCAATTATGAGACATTGCCCCATCCTACTTAGGCTTAGCTATTTCCCTCTTCTACGACTCTTCATGATGACTCTTTATGTCATCTTCGGGGTGAACACCATGCCCCCAAATTTCCCTTAGTTTCAATTAGAATCACTCTTCAATTTTCTAAATCAACCAAGGCATTACAGAGGACACTCACTTTGAGCCTTTGAACCATATAGCATTCTTTCGGGTTAGGTTGATCATATACATATTTGACCCTGAATTCTAAATTTTATTCTTGAAATAATACAAATAAACATTATTCTTCCTATTTCTTTCTTTTTCTTTTCTTTTCTTTTTTTTTCTCTTTTCTTTTCGTCTATATGTCAGTTTGCTAATTAACATTTCAAAAGAGGATGCATTTTTACTTTCTACAAAATCAAAATCAATATAAAAGAATAGAAAGCCCCGCATATCAAATGCAAGGGCATCTTAGATTCAATCCTCCGGTGATCAACAACTTGCCTTTGAATGTTGTGGCCATATTTAAAGTTGCGAAATTCTTTCCAGATTGCTCGGTCCATCCCCATGATTATGGTATTTGCTTGATTTGTTCAAAAACTACTCCTCCTAGTTCTCATTATTTTCTCTAAAATATGTTCAAGTTTTTCGAATTTGTTTAACCATGGAGTACATAAAATATCATTATGAGAATGTTTAGTACAAGTGTGTGCTTCCGATTACAATTACTATAGTGTCAGTGTCTTCAAAGATTCATCTCTAACGCTAGGGTATTGAACATGTGGAGCATATCTCCTTATTAGATTTTTTCTTCCCCCACAGCTCCATCAGGATGCTCCGAGACTTATTTGATAGTTCATTTATTTCTTAATTTTTAGATTTTCTTTTTCTTCTTGGGAATTTAACTCATCACAGTCATTTGTCTCGAGAATAATGATAGGGCATAAAACAATACTCCGAGTTACTCGACATAGTCATGATTTGAAAACTTAATCATACAAAAAAGGTTTTTGACTCAATTAGAGTAAGTGGAGCAAAGCATCCTCATTTAGCCTTTTTGTTATAGCGGAGTACCCTTCTGAATTTTTTTACGTTAAAAGAATTCTCACATTCAAGCAAATCCATTGGGCTTTTCTAGGAGATTTTCTTATCATCAAACATTATTGACGGAATAGTAATCTTGCGTCTCGTGCTTTACCGACCAGAGCGGGCTGAGCAAGAAATAATACTTTATCATGATCACGACATTCGATTGATCTTTTTATTAGAATCAATGACACATCATGCACGTGATATCTGGGGATCTGTGAGGGTAAGAAAGTATATACATATATATTTTATTAAAAGAAGCATCCTTTCATTTAAATGAAAAGGGCTAACATAAAATATGCCATTACAAAAGGTATTTACTCCTTTCGGGCAAACAATAGCAAAGTTAGTTACACTCATTACTTCAAAAGAAAATGCAAAATGCAAGAGAATCTAAATAAACTCCTATGAAGGAAAGCTGGGAAATCAGTACCTCCCATAAGTCATGTTCACCATTCTTTAAAATTTTAAAATGTCGGTTTTAATCAGACTTTGAACCTTATTTTTTAGAGCTCCACAATCCTCTGTAGTATGTCCCGTATTTCCTACATGGTAGCACATGTGGCATTGACATCATAACCCTCAGGATAGGGAGGATCCTTTAGTTTGGACCGAATCGGGGTCAAGAGCTTCCCTTCAACAAGCGTTGGTAGCAAATTAGTGTATGGGATCGGCAATGGATGAAGAATCTTTGGAGGCTTTGTAGACCATGACGATTGATTACGATGGTGGCCTTGAGGCTGATTGGTTGAGTGAGAACCCACCACATGAACATGAGAGTCATCTCGCTTCTAATGGGCTGTGCTGTAGGGATTGTTTATCTTTCTTTTTCTATAGCATCCTAGAGGCGCTCTCCAGTCATGACCAAATCTGTAAAGCTAACAACAGGGTGGCATATCAAGTAATCATACAACACTACCTTTAGAGTATCTACAAACATAGAAGTAATTTCTCTTTCCTAAATCGAAGGTTAAACCTGAGCTGCCATGTCTCGCAATCATTGAGCGTATTGGCGAAAACTCTCGTCAGAAGTCTATTCTAAACTTTGCAGTAAGAATCGGTTTGGGATCATCTCTATTATATGTTTGTACTATTCTATGAAGACTTTGTCTAAATCCTTCCAAGACTTGATCTGAGCCCGTGTTAACTATTATACCACCTCATGGTAGACCCCACTAAACTATCTTGGAAACAGTAGATCAACAATTTCTCATTGTCAGTAAACCCCGCCATCTTGCGGCAAAAAATGGTTATGTGTGCTGCGGGGCAATTCGTCCCATCGAATTTCTCAAATTCTAGGGTCTTGAACTTTTACGGGATCTCTACATCCGGGACCAAACTGAGATCCCTAGCATTCAGCCCATAGGAACTGTCCTCATCCTTCTTTGCTCGAAACCTCTCCTCAAGATCATTATTGGTTTCCTCTTATTGCTTAGAGAACTCTGCCTTGACCTCATTTAGTCCCTCCAATTTGTTTAGGTCCAAAATACTAACTCTAATATTTTTTGCCTTATTGAAGGTTAGACCTGGTGGACTATGAGTGGAGGCGCCGACCTGATGTCATGAAGCCTCTCCTTGCGGAGGTTTTGGGGTAGTGTTGATAAAGATTGGGGAGCATGAAGGATCTCCCAAGTTCTGAGTGAGATTTTCAACAGTACCATTTCTATTCGTGTTTCTATTTTGCTTAAGCTCCAACAGCAGAGACAACTCATTCATCATATCTTATTGGGATTTGACTATGGTCTCCCTCAATTATAATTGAGCCCGCTTTAATTGCCCCCTAAGATCAGCTTCTATCTTGGTAAAACTTTCTTCTATTTGCCTTTCCTGATGTCGAGAAAGTGAATGTAGGACCCTTGATCGCTGACACAAGATCCCCAACAATTAATTTTATTGTTTTTCATGAATTAATGCATGATATATGATTTATGGAATGCATGGAACAAATAAAATGCAATTATGTATGCAAATAAAGGCATTGATTCCATTAGTAGTCACCTTAGAGCATCTCTCATTGGCTTGAAAAAGGTTCTTGACACAAAGGAGGCATCCATAAGTCTCGACCCTAACATCTAGTTCTTCAATGGTTCTGAATAGCCAAATCTTGATGTCTTCTCTATCCCTTGGTCCATAAGGAAAATGAAGTACTTCGGTTTTTGTGACTGATGTCTCTATATGCTGAGCTACCTCTTACACCCAAATTGTCAAAAATGTGTTATATTGGTCTCGGTCTTGGGTAAATCGGCTAGTACCACGAAAATGCACGAATAACTTTGAACTGAAACTTCAAGTCTCGATCAAAACTTAAAACATCTCCTTCTAATGCTGACTGTCCTGAGGCTCGAGGAATCTATTCTGATCGTGACACTCTTGGAAAGACTGATCGACTCTCTCGTATGTCTTTCGAATCCAAAAGGTCTCTTACTGTAGGGTTACCTGGATATACTCCAGTACAATGCGCTTATATAGAAAATTGTCACCTTGAACCCTTTGGTTTATATTGGACCCCTGTCTCACTGTTGAGCTAGTATCTTCCTTCTTAAGATACCTCTTATCCATAATGAAAGATCTCAAATTGGATAAACCACACGAATCAACATCTTTATATCATGCAATGTAGATGCAAAAATATGTGCAAACAAGGTAACGCAACAAGAAATACATTAGTACCGGATAAAATCAATAAATACTAAAATAAAGCGAGAAATTAAATAAAGCACCGAACAAAACAAACCTATTTACATCCTTTCTAAAAACCTAGGTTAAATGCATGGCTCTAAAAGGGTAGGCTTTTTATGTTCTCTGTATGCAGTTTTGGTACTAAAAGGTACACAAACTGTCCTTGTTGTCCCCTCCTACAGGTAGCAAGGTCCCGATCATCACCCATTATAGGCTCCTTTCAATCGAGTTCAATTCAGGGGGACCTATTCGCTATGTCTATAAGGGGAAACAATATTCCCACGAAAACATAGGGTACTCGAGCCTCGAAGGTACTTACTAGGCCCATACGAAGGAACAATATCCTTACGAAAGCACTAGTGTTCCCCCCACTTAAAGGATGGGTTTAAATGCCCGGTTTTAAATGTGTTAAAATAAACTCGCGTTTATAAACAAATATTAATTTAATCGTCACTTTAATTCACAACTTTCGATATTAATAAAGCGGTAGTTACATTTTATTTTTCTTGAAAAATGGCTTGACTCACTTTAGTTTTTAAAAAATCAAAATCAATCCCTAGCAGAGTTGCCCGCTGTAGCGACCTCTTTTTTGAAATGTCAAAAGATCGCTAAAAAATGAGTTGAAGGTTTCCTTTTGTTTTGGGGAAAAATATTTGGAAAATAGGAAGTTCTTTAAAAATCGTATTTTGTAAAACAATAAAACTTTGAGTCACCACCGGCAACTGAGGTAGGCCGGACACCATAAAAACCAGATATTCGTTTGAAAGCAGGTTCGTGAGTCAGTTACGGATGTGGAAGGTTTTGACACCCCTATACCACCCAAAAATTGGTACCAAAAGAAAACATAATTACCGCTTTGTTAATATTAAAATTTCCAAATTAAAGTGAAGATTAAATTGAAATTTGGTTATACACGCTAGTAAATTTTAAGGGGCCCATTATTCGAGAGTAAACCGAAAAACCACCACCACTACGTTTGGTATTAGCCACATTTACTCCCAAATAAAAAGGCACCGCATTGATAGTTTACACTGGGTGCAACATAATGGCATGACGTAACCGTGAACCAAACAAATATACTAAAAAACAAGGCATGAAATTAAAAAAATATAATACAAAAATAAAGCATAAGTATTAGAAGATAACATACCATACAATAAGATAAATACATACATATATGTATATCAAAATATCATACCATTTATCATATATTACATATATTACGTAAGAATAAGAAAAAAAAACAATATAATATAAAAAATAAAAACTAAACTATATATATATACTATAGCATACGACTATATATATATACACACACGTATACAAAGGTAGAAAAAACATGGAGCAAAGAGGCATTATGCAATATATTTACGAACTAAAACAATAACTGTAAATCAAATAAAGCAGAGATATAAAATAAATAAATCTAACCATGATCGAATACATGCCTGATGGAAACAAACGGATCTGAGTTATAGGATTGAAAGAGCAATTAAACCACCAACATTCGGGCCAAATCAAAAGGAAACAGAGAGTTTTGAGGACTAAAAAGTGTATTTACCCTTTGGAAAACCGATTGCAATGAAAATGGGGACTAAATTAAGACTATTTAAAATATACAGCACCACGGGCCAAATTTTAAAATGCTGAAGGGTTAAAAAAGTTTTCAAAAACACGGAAGGACTAGAAATGAATAATGCCATTTTTTTAAAGAGGTCAGACCTAAAAGCGGGACGAAATTGTAAACCGCACCAAAAATACAAGGACCGCGGAACTGGTTTCAAAAGACGGAAGAACCAAATATGTAAAATGATTCGGATGGAATGGTTTAATAAAGAAATAAACCATTTTTATAAAGGAGGTTCGGATATAAAAGTTAATTTTTTTTAAACAACTCATTTAACCCCTTCACCCTTAAAGCAGAGAGCCGAAATGCTCTAAAATTCCTCACCGGCCCTTTAGAAAACCCAAAAATCGACTAGAATGCCGCTGCCCTCTGCCTCGTCGGCCGCCTTTTACCGACGGACGGCGAACCTAATGACTTACCCAAAAGGCCCCTTTTGTTTTCCTAAAACAAGATCCGACCCCACTCCAAAAAGGCCCCTTTTTCTTTCCTAATACAAGACCTAACCCCAGATTTAAATGGAACACCCTCCTTTTGACTAGATTTAAGAAAGCCAAAACCTAAAACCCCACTTTTGCAAACAGTTTCAAAATCCTTCTTTTTGGTTAAAACCAAAACTCTTCTTCTCTTATCCTTGAACGGTTCACCCCATCCATGTCCTCGAGGAGGCCCGAAGGCTAATCACCAGCGAAGGGAGACGAACGGCCACCTCTACGAACTGAAGGTAAACTCCCCCTTTCTTTTTGGTTTTTTTTGTATATACATGCATGCAAATAAACAGAATATAATATCTTAAATTGTTTTTTTATTTGATTTCTGCAAATCTTCCCGAATGGAATTACAAAGGATTGTTGGGTTTCTTTTTATACCTAGATAGTATTACATGAAAATAATGAAAAATAAAATTCTAAAATCACTATTGGTTATTGCTGTGTTTTGTTTGTATTCATGTGCTGCACTGAAATTGTCTCTGAAATTGTAATATCTGACAATCAGTATGTTTTTGCCTATTGTTACCGGCTCTGATATGCTCTTTTGGCTTGCATGCATGTACGGTGAAGTCAGGAGGAGGGGATCAGGTCTGAGGCTCTGGCAAGGCAGCTGGAAGGGAAGACGCAAGAGCGCGTGAGAGGGACGAAGAGCTGAATCGTCTTACACATGATTGTGACTTGAAAGATTTAGCGCCCTCAGATGAGCGTGCACCGCACGCGATACGCGAAAGGTCACCTTGCATGATCTCCACCGCGAGTGAGGAACAAATGAGACTCTGGTGGCTATGATCTAGAGTAATCTAGATCGTTGGATCCAGATTGGATCCAACGGTGTATGGCTGGCTGTGCAAGAGGAAAAAAATAATTAGGGCAAACTTTAGGGTTTCCATTATTTTGGGCCTAAATGAGCTGTACCCCCTAGACCCGATTATGCGACACACCTAAATCTAGGATGTCACATTAGGGTCACTAGAGAGACCCATAGAAAAAATAGAAGAAAACTCTTAGAAATACATTTAAAAGTGTAAAATAACATTTCTGTTAAAACTATATTAAAATTTTGTGTATACAAACTGAAATCCATAAAATAAAATACGGACTCAATCATAAAATAAATCGGGACATACATGCCCACTAATATATAGGTACCGTACTCCATGCGCAACGCCAAGGGAACTCCAAACTGATATCAGTCATAAATCTATAATTGAAATACTTTAACCTGCAATGGTGAAACAAAGTGAGTTTGGGAAAGCTCAGTAATACAAAACTACCAAATGATGATGTAGACAAATGCACGTAACGTAAAAAAGATACTTGGTATAGTATAAAACTATCACGGTGTTCTGGGTATCCACAGGTTCCAATTACGGTTCATTTTGAATTCTTACATATCCTCCAACTGAACTCCAATAGGCAGTTCTCCAAGACTGCATCTATAAGGCATTTATCCAGGCCCATTGAGTGTAGGTGCTGACCT
The DNA here is from genome assembly GCA_019671005.1 of Hibiscus mutabilis. Lineage (NCBI taxonomy): Eukaryota > Viridiplantae > Streptophyta > Magnoliopsida > Malvales > Malvaceae > Hibiscus > Hibiscus mutabilis. The sequence goes on along the minus strand of CM033753.1, from coordinate 20,348,694 downwards.
AAAGGGGTGTATTGTGTCCAAAAGAATCGTCCTAACTGAAGCATAAAAGCCTGAATGTAGAATGTATTACCTTAGCCGAAGTTTAGGAACCTAATACAGTAGTCATAAGGAATTACCATAGCTGAAGTGTAGGAACCTGATACAGTAGTCATAAGGAATTACCCTAGCCGGAGCGTAGGAACCTGATACAGTAGTCATAAGGAATTACCCTAGCCAAAGCGTAGGAACCTGATACAATAGTCATAAGGAATTACCCTAGCCAAAGCGTAGGAACCTAATACAGTATTCATAAGGAATTACCCTCGCTGAAGCATAGGAACCTGATACAGTAGTCAGAAGGAATTACCCTCGCCAAAGCGTAGAAACCTGATACAGTAGTCATAAGGAATTACCTTAGCTGAAGCGTAGGAACCTGATACAATAGTAAGCAGTAAGTAGTTACAGCGATAGATATAAAGACAATTATTTTTAGTGAAATAGCACCCAATGAGCCTATTTTTTAGATCAGATACAGAGGTGTATTTTTGACAGATGAAAGTCATGATTATGCTCGAATTCAGATATATCGAGAAGATTTCAGTTAATTTTCCTTATAAGGGCATTTTGGTCATTTTAACACTCATGGGGAATTTTGTAGTTTAATCCTGATAAGGTAAATTAGTGATTTGTTGTTCTAAGAATGCTGACAGTATGCTAGGCTTCCAAATCTATTCCTTTAACCATGTCTCATCAGTGCATCACTTTCTAAGCATTCAAATTAGTACACCTCACAAGTTTTCATTACTTAATTCTAGTTGTGGAGTATAATTGAACCGGTTACTATCATAAATAATCATAGAACAAGCCTTGAATGATTGAATATGAATTTGTAAAATGTTCTTTCAGTTAATTTGGAAATTTCCATGCATAGGGTAATATCTTTTATTTCAATCAGTCTAATTAATTTATTCTTTGTTGTTATTTGGATTAGTTCAGAAATACGAAAAAATACTAATAAATTTATTTTTCAGGTGTTTAACCAGGACTCAAGAATATCCAAGTGGTTTGTTATCACACATATTTGCATCTCGATACCGATTTATTTCTCAATAGATTGGGGATTTCAGTTGAGGTGGTCATTATATCAGATCAAATGTAAATTTCAGATCATTTCTTTTGTTAGAGGTATTTTAATCATTCTCATGCCTCAAGGTATTATCAACTTTTCGTAACGAATTATTTAAATCATCAAACTTTTAACACCATTCATTAAAATCATGCATAATTTAACAAAATACCAACATATTTCGTAAAGTATGCAAGAGGTAGTAATGTATTACCTTGACTCTGAGTTACATCGGTCGGCCTTTGAAGTGTACTCAGTTGCTCACGAATTTTTCCAACCACGATATTTCAGATACATGGCAAAATGAATTACATTAGAAATGAGACTTAATAATAATTGGATTTAATCAAAAATAATAAACGTTGAAAAATAGCTTATCGGGTTCGAATTTAGCAAAACATGCCTCAAAAATAGACTCAGAGCATCGAAAACATAAGATATGGCTTTTCAGGAAAAATTTGACTTTTGGTCAAAGTCAACGATGACGTCAACAGTCAAAGTAAACGCTATCGTCATCAGGCAACGGTCAATGATGAAGTCAGCAGTCAAAGTCAGTGCTGACATCATACTGACATCATCAGTCAACAGTCAAAGCTGACATCATATTGATGTCATCAGTCAATTGTCAATGCTAACGTCAACAGTCAACGCTGACGTCAGCGGTCAAAGGTTTGACTCGGGCGAGTTAACTCATTGAATTGACTCATTAGGTTGACTCAGTTGGGTTGGTCGGATGAGTCGGGTCGGATCGAGTCTGTCAGGTCGAATCGTGTCAGATCGGATCAGGTTGATCACGAGTTGGGTCGGGTCGAATTTGGGTCTAAGATCGTTGGGCCTTATACAGGCTGGCCCATTTTCTATATAATTAACAAGCATGACCCGATTCATTGGGCCGAACTGGTTCTGGCCGAACCAGATTCATTGGCCGAACCGGTCCAAGGGTAAACCAACCCCTGGCGGCCGGAGACCACCACTAGGCAGTGAGTGCTCGCCACGCGCTACCCAAACCGACCAAAAATGCCTTAAATGATGACAACAACTCAATTAAGCCACCAACACTGAAAAACAACCTTCATCCGAAGCTTATTTAACCAGATCGAACTAAAGTCATAACCAAACTTACCCAAATTTGAGGAGGCAAGCTCGAATCTGTCAAAGCTCTGGCGACACCCCTGATGACAATGAATCAGTGATCGGTTCTATGGGCTTTGCTTGCCGTGACATGGGGAATTCAAAGCTGGTGACCGTGTCTCTCACCACCGGTGAGGGTGGCCGAAAAAAGCAAAAACCGAGTGATAAAACTTGGTTTTGCTCTAAAATATTCAAACGGCTATCCACGACGTACGACTGGGCCTTTGAGCGAGTAGCGACTGAGGGCATGTTCGGTGCGAGGCGACGAGTACACCGACAGTGGCGGTGATGCCTAAAATGAGGCAATAGCACAGATTAACCGGCCAGTGGAATACGAAGAGGGTTGAGGGAGAGAAAAAAAGTTCAGATATTTTTTTGGGGGTAATAATTATGGTTGGTGGATATGGTTAGCCATATTTAATATTGTTCCAGACTACTTAACATAATTCAAAAGAAAAACTGGTATAGAAGTTAACCAATAAAGATCTTTAGCTCAACGGTTAAGCCTTGGGCTCACTAAAAAAGGGGTCAAGGGTTCGAAACCTTTCAACAACACATCATTTTTATCTTTTTATTTTTATTTTTAGAGTGTGACAACTCCTCCCCTCTAAAAAGAAATTTCATTCTCAAAATTTACCAAAACCGGCGAGAAGCAAAATCTATTATCCATCGTTATTCTATTTAGACTTATTCATCCCCTTGTTTCTTGAGATTTTCTCAAATGATCATAGATCAATCTGGCACTGACTTCAGTCTCTCAAGTTGTCATTTGATCCAAAATCTTCACATCATACATATTAGACAAACTGGTTAGGTTACAGTATTCGAGTCCATACAGATTTTCATATGATGCCACCCGAACACTTGTCTCATAACTTGTATTATGAGTAGACTCGATCAGGGATAGAAAACCTTCCCAACTATCACAGAAGTCAACCCCACGACCCTGAATTATATCCTCTAGAATGAATATGTATTACTCTTCTAGGTGGACCATCAGGTTACAAATGAAATCTCTAACTATAGTTCAAAGGAGTACTCAAGGCCTGCAGCAGGGACTTCCAGAATTGGAATGTACCATCAAATTTTAGTTAGGGATGATACATAACGATACACCATGCCACATTTTTTGAAACAAATTCTTTCTTTAAGTCGTTCAAATATAACCAAGGTTTTAAACGGATATCACTTACCTTCAGCATAATTTTTTAGACAACTGTTTCCTTCGTGTATTGCAGAGTTATCACAGAATTCACACTTTTGCCACATTCACAAACACCTTTATTTTAAATTCATATTATTTTTATCAAATTTCAATCAGAATATTCTCAAACATTATCATTATCACTGAATAGCCTTACATGAAATCTCATATCGGTTACTTCACATAATCAAACATTTATTTTTAGTCTAAATCAGATCTTCAATTTTACATGTATTAACCACCCCAGGTCCTTTATCTAGATTCAAATTTATCACGTTAATCCAAATCATAGATGAAAATTACCAATACTCGTTGCCACACAGATCGAGCTATTGTAGACAGAGTGGTTAGATGCACTTATTGCAGAATATGATTCGACATTAGAGTCCCAGCTTGGTGGAGTATGGTTAAGATCGAGAGGCATGCACAAACAAAACACCTTATAATAGACGATCCATCAATCTACCGAGAATGATCTAAGTCTAAGCTCTGATACCACTAAATGTAACCCCCTAGACCCGACTATGCGACACACCTAAATCTAAGAGGTCACACTAGGGTCATTGGAGCGGCCCACAGAAAAAATAGAAGAAAACTCTTAGAAGACATTTAAAAGTGTAAGATAACATTTATGTTAAAACTATATTAAAATTTCGTGTATACAAACTGAAATCCAGAAAATAAAATACGGACTCAATCATAAAATAGATAGTGACATACATGCCCACTAATATATAGGTACTGTACTCCACACGCAATGCCAAATGAACTCCAAACTGATATCGGTCATAAATCTATAATTGAAATTCTTTAACCTGCAATGGTGAAACAAAGTGAGTTTGGGAAAGCTCAGTAATACAAAACTACCAAATGATGCTATAGACAAATACATATAAGGTAAAACAGATACATGGTATAGTATAAAACTATCACGGTGTTTCGGGTATCCACAGGTTCCAATTACGATTCATTTTAAATTCTTATCTATCCTCCAACTAAACTCCAATAGGCAATTATCCAAGACTGCATCTATAAAGCATTTACCTAGGCCCATTGGGCGCAGGTGCTGACCTAAAGGGGTGTATTGAGTCTAAAAGAATCATCCTAACTGAAGCATAAAAGCCTAAATGCAGAATGTATTACCTTAGTCAAAGCGTAGGAACCTGATACAGTAGTAATAAGGAATTACCCTAGCCGAATCGTAGGAACCTGATACAGTAGTCATAAGGAATTACCCTAGCCGGAGCGTAGGAACCTGATACTGTAGTCATAAGGAATTACCCTAGCCAAAGCGTAGGAACCTGATATAGTAGTCATAAGGAATTATCCTCGCCGAAGCGTAGGAACCTGATACAATAGTCATAAAGAATTACCCTCGTCGAAGCATAGGAACTTGATACAATAGTCATAAGGAATTACCCTCGTTGAAGCGTAGGAACCTGATACAGTAGTCATAAGTAATTACCCTAGCCGAAGCGTAGGAACCTGATACGGTAGTCATAAGGAATTACCCTAGCCGAAGCGTAAGAATCTGATACAGTAGTAAGCAGTAAGTAGTTATAGCGATAGATATAAAGTCAATTATTTTCAGTGAAATAGCAACCAATGAGCCTTTTTTTATATCAGATACAGAGGTGTATTTTAGATAAATGAAAGTCATGATTATCCTCAAATTCAGATATATCGGGAAGATTTCAGTTAATTTTGCTTATAAGGGCATTTTGGTCATTTTAACACTCAAGGGGAATTTTGTCGTTTAATCCTAATAAGGTAAATCAGTGATTTGCTATGCTAAGAATGCTGACAGCATGCTAGGCTTCCAAATCCATTCCTTTAACCATGTCTCTTCAGTGCATCACTTTCTAAGCATTCGAATAAGTACACCTAACAAGTTTTCATTACTTAATTCTAGTTGTGGAGTATAATTGAACCGGTCACTATCATAAATTATCTTAGAACAAGCCTTGAATGATTGAATATGAATTTGTAAAATGTTCTTTCAGTTAATTTGGAAATTTCCATGCATAGGGTAATATCCTTTATTTCAATTAGTCTAATCAATTTATTCTTTATTGTTATTTGGATTAGTTCAGAAATACGAAGAAATACTAATAAATTTATTTTTTAGGTGTTTAACCAAGACACAAGAATATCCAAGTGGTTTGCTATCACACATATTTGCATTTCGATACCGATTTTTTTCTCAATAGATTGGGGATTTCAGATGAGGTGGTCATTATATCAGATCAAATGTAAATTTCAGATCATTTCTTTTGTTAGAGGTATTTTAATCGTTCTCATGCCTCAAGGTATTATCAACTTTTCTTAATGAATTATTTAAATCATCAAACTTTTAACACCATTCATTAGAATCATGCATAATTTAACAAAATACCAACATATTTCGTAAAATATGCATGAGGTAGTAATGTTTTACCTCGACTCTGAGTTACATTGGCCGGCCTTTGAAGTGTATTCGGTTGCTCACGAATTTGTCCATGCACGATATTTCAGATACATTGCAAAATGAATTATATTAGAAACGAGACTTAATAACAATAATTGGATTTAATCAAAACTAATAAACATTGAAAATAGCTTAACGGTTTCGAATTTAGCAAAACAGACTCGGATCTTCAAAAAACATAAAAATATGGCTTTTTAGGAAAAGTTGACTTTTGGTCAAAGTTAACATTGACGTTAGCAGTCAAAGTCCACGCTAACATTATTAGTCAACGGTCAATGCTGGCGTTAGCGATCAAAGTCAACACTGATGTCATGCTAACGTCATTAGTCAACGGTCAAAGCTGACGTCGTCAGTCAACTGTCAATGCTGGCGTTAGCAGTCAACAGTCAAAGGTTTGACTCGGGCAAGTTAACTCATCGAGTTGACTCACTAGGTTGACTCGGTCGGGTTAACTCACTAGGTTAACTCGGTTTGGTTGGTCAGACGAGTCGAGTCGGATCGAGTCGGTAGGGTCAGATAGTGTCGGGTCGAATCAGGTCGGTCACGGGTCGGGTTGGGTCAAATTTGGGTCCAAGATCGTTGGGCCTTATACAAGCCCTCTCGCTTTCTATATAATTAACAAGCATGGCTCGGTTCATTGGGCGAACTGGTTCTGGCCGAACCAAATTCATTGGCCGGATCGGTCCAAGGGCAAACCAACCCCTGGCAGCCGAAGACCACCATTGGGCGGTGCGTGCTCGCAACGCGCTACCCAAACCGACCGAAAAATGCCTCAAATGATGGTAATAACTCGATTAAGCCACCAACACTGAAAAACAACCTTCATCCGAAGCTTATTTAACCTAGATCAAACTAAAGTCCTAACCAAATTTACCCAAAGCTGAGGAGGCAAGCTTGAATCTGTCGTAGCTCCGGTGACACCCCTGATGACATCGAATCAGTGATCGGTTTTATGGGCTTTGCTCACCGTGAAACGGGGAATTCAAAGCTGGTGACCGTGTCTCTCACCACCGGCGTGGGTGGCCGAAAAAAGCAAAAATCGAGTGATAAAACTTGGTTTTGCTTTAAAATATTCAAACGGCCGTCCATGACGTACGACCGGAAATTTGAGCGAGTGGCGACCAAGGGCATGGTCGGTGCGAGGTGGCGAGTACACCGACAGTGGAGGTGATGCCTAAAGCGAGACGGTGGCACAGATTAATCACCGGCTGGTGGAATACGAAGAGGGTTGAGGGAGAGAAAAAAAGTTCAGATATTTTTCTAGGGGTAATAATTATTGTTGGTGGATTTGGTTGGCCATATTTAATATTGGTCCAGACTACTTAACATAATTCAAAAGAAAAACTAGTACAGAAGCTAACCAACAGAGATCTTTGGCCCAACGGTTAAGCCTTGGGCTCACCAAAAGAGGGGTCAAGGGTTTGAAACCTTTCAACAACACCTTATTTTTCATTTTTTTATTTTTATTTTAGAGTATGACAACTCCTCCCCTCTAAAATGAAATTTTGTCCTCAAAATTTACCAGAATAGAAGTAGAATCTATTATCCATCCTTATTCTATTTAGACTTATTCATCCGCTTGTTTCTTGAGATTTTCTCAAATGATCATAGATCAATCTGGCACTGTCTTCAATCTCTCAAGCTGTCATTTGATCCAAAATCTTCCCATCATACACATTAGACAAACTGGTTAGGTTACAGTGTTCGAGTCCATACAGATCTTCATATGATGCCACCCGAACACTTGTCTCATAACTTGTATTATGAGTAGACTCAATCGGGGATAGAAAACCTTCCCAACTATCACAGAAGTCAACCCCACGACCCTAAATTATATCCTCTAGAATGAATATGTATTACTCTTCTAGGTGGACCACCAGGTTACAAATGAAATCTCCAACTATAGCTCCGACGAGTACTCAAGGCCTGCAGCAGGGCTTTCCAGAATTGGAATGTACCATCAAATTTTAGTTAGGGATGATACATAACGATACACCATGCCACATTTTTTGAAACAAAGTCTTTCTTTAAGTCAGTCAAACATAACCAAGGTTTTAAACGGATATCACTTACCTTCAGCATAATTTTTTAGACAATTGTTTCCTTCGTGTATTGCATAGTTATCACAGAATTCACACTTTCGCCACATTCACTAACACCTTTCTTTTAAATTCATATTATTTTTATCAAATTTCCATCAGAATATTCTCAAACATCATTATTATCACTGAATAGCCTTACATGAAATCTTATATCGGTTACTTCACATAATCAAACATTTATTTTCAGTCTAAATCAGATCTTCAATTTCACATATATTAACCACCTCAGGTTCTTTATCTAGATTCAAATTTATCAAGTTAATCCAAATCATAGACCAAAATTACCAATATTCTTTGCCAGTACAGATCGAGCTATTGTAGACAGAGTGGTTAGATGCACTTATTACAGAATATGATTCAACATCGGAGTCCCAGCTTGGTGGAGTGCGGTTAAGATCTAGGGGCATGCACAGACCAAACACCTTATGACAGACGATCGGTCGATCTACTAGAATGATGTAACTCTATGCTCTGATACCACTAAATGTAACCCCCTAGACTCGACTATGCGACACACCTAAATTTAAGAGGTCACATTAGGGTCATTGGAGCGGCCCACAAAAAAATAGAAGAAAACTCTTAGAAATACATTTAAAAGTGTAAAATAATATTTATGTTAAAACTATATTAAAATTTTGTGTATACAAATTGAAATCCAGAAAATAAAATACGGACTCAATCATAAAATAAATCGTGACATACATGCCCACTAATATATAGGTACCGTACTCCACGCGCAATGCCAAAGGAACTCCAAACTGATATCGGTCATAAATCTATAATTGAAATTCTTTAACCTGCAATGGTGAATCAAAGTGAGTTAGGGAAAGCTCAGTAATACAAAACTACCTAATGATGATATAGACAAATGCATATAAGGTAAAACAGATACATGGTATAGTATAAAACTATCACGGTGTTTCAGGTATCTACAGGTTCCAATTACGGTTCATTTGAATTCTTATTTATCCTCCAACTAAACTCCAATAGGCAGTTCTCCAAGAATGCATCTATAAGGCATTTACCCAGGCTCATTGTGCATTGGTGCTGACCTAAAGGGGTGTATTGAGTCCAAAAGAATCATCCTAACTGAAGCATAAAAGCCTGAATGCAGAATGTATTACCTTAGTCGAAGCGTAGGAACCTGATACAATAGTCATTAGGAATTACCCTAGTCGAACCGTAGGAACCTGATACAGTAGTCATAAGGAATTACCCTAGCCGGAGCGTAGGAACCTGATACAGTAGTCATAAGGAATTACCCTAGCCAAAGTGTAGGAACCTGATACAGTAGTCATAAGGAATTACTAGTCATAAGGAATTACCCTAGCCAAAGCGTAGGAACCTGATACAGTAATCATAAGGAATTACCCTAGCCGGAGCATAGTAACCTGATACAGTAGTCATAAGGAATTACCCTAGCCAAAGCGTAGGAACTTGATACAGTAGTCATAAGGAATTACCCTCGCCAAAGCGTAGGAACCTAATACAGTAGTCATAAGGAATTACCCTCGCCGAAGCGTAAGAACCTAATACAATAGTCATAAGGAATTACCCTCGCCGAAGCTTAGGAACCTGATACAATAGTCATAAGGAATTACCCTAGCTGAAGCGTAGGAACCTGATACAGTATTCATAAGGAATTACCCTAGCCGAAGCGTAGGAACCTGATACAGTAGTATGCAGTAAGTAGTTATAGCGATAGATGTAAAGATAATTATTTTCAGTGAAATAGCAACCAATGAGCATGTTTTTCAGATCAGATACAGAGGTGTATTTTTGACAGATGAAAGTCATGATTAAAATCATGCATAATTTAACAAAATACCAACATATTTTGTAAAGTATGCAAGAGGTAGTAATGTATTACCTCGACTCCAAGTTACATCGGTCGGCCTTTGAAGTGTAATCGATTGCTCACGAATTTGTCCATCCACGACATTTCAGATACATGGCAAAATGTATTATATTAGAAACGATACTTAATATCAATAATTAGATTTAATCAAAAATAATAAACGCTGAAAAATAGCTTAATAGGTTTGAATTTAGCAAAACATGCCTCAAAAATAGACTCAGAGCATCGAAAAACATAAAATATGGCTTTTCAAGAAAAGTTGACTTTTGGTCAAAGTTAACGCTGACGTTAGCAGTCGAAGCCAACACTAACGTCATCCTGACATCATCAATCAATTGTCAATACTGACATCAAAGGTCAAAGTCAACACTAATGTCATACTGACATCATCAGTCAACGGTCAAAGCTGACATCATACTGACGTCATCAGTCAATTGTCAATGCTGACGTCAGCCGTCAACGCTGATGTCAGCAGTCAAAGGTTTGACTCAGGCGAGTTAACTCATTGAGTTGACTCACTAGGTTGACTCGGTCGGGTTAGCTCACTGGGTTAACTTGGTTGGGTTGGTCGGACGAGTCGGGTCAGATAGAGTCGGTCGGGTCGGATCGTGTCGGATCGGATCAGGTCAGTCACGGGTAGGGTCGAATTTGGGTCCAAGATCATTGGGCCTTGCACAGGCCGGCCCGCTTTCTATATAATTAACTAGCATGGCCCGGTTCATTGGGCCGAACTGGTTCTGGCCGAACTAGATTCATTGGCTGGACCGGTCCAAGGGTAAACCAACCCCTAGCGGCCGGAGACCACCACTGGGCTTTGCGTGCTCACCACGTGCTATCCACACCAACTAAAAAATGCCTCAAATAACGACAACAACTCGATTAAGCCACCAACACTGAAAAACAACCTTCATCCGAAGCTTATTTAACCTAGATCGATCTAAAGTCCTAACCAAACTTACCCAAATCTGAGAAGGCAAGCTCTAATCTGTTGTAGCTCCGGCTACACCCCTGATGACAACGAATTGGTGATCGATTCTATGGGCTTTTCTCGCCGTGACACGTGGAATTCAAAGCTGGTGACCGTGTCTCTCACCACCGACGAGGGTGGCCGAAAAAAGTAAAAACCGAGTGATGAAACTTGGTTTTGCTCCAAAATATTCAAACGGCCGTCCACGACGTACGGTCGGGCCTTTGAGCGAGTGGCAACCAAGGGCATGGTCGGTGCGAGCGGCGAGTAAACCGACAGTGGCGGTGACGCCTAAAACAACGATGTGGCACAGATTAGTCACCGGCTGGTGGAATACGAAGATGGTTGAGTGAGAGAAAAAAAGTTCAGATATTTTTCTAGGGGTAATAATTATGGTTGGTTGATCTAGTTGGCCATATATAATATTGGTCCAGACTACTTAACATAATTCAAAAGAAAAAATGGTATAGAAGCTAACCAACAAAGATCTTTAGCCCAACGGTTAAGCCTTGGGCTCACTAAAAGAGGGGTCAATGGTTTGAAACCCTTCAACAGCACCTCATTTTTTTATTTTTATAGTGTGACACGAGCTACTATTTAATAAAATGTTTTTGGGTTTTAGAAATTGTAACATGGATTTTAAAACTTAATCATATCGGGCTTGTTATTTATTAGTTGATAGTTTTTGGTTTTTGTTTAATAATACTACTTAATAACTATAATAATAATAATAATTATAATAATAATAATAAATAATTTAATGATAATAATAATGGTAATATATAATAATAACAAGTAATAAATAATAATGATACGATAATACTAATAATAATCCTTTTTTCAATAGACATAGAGTAATGAGATAGTAGTAAAGAAATAATACTAATAATATTTTGGGGTTTTAAACATAAAATATATTATAGTATATTAATAATAATAATATTTTGGGTTTTGCATTAATGAATAATAGTTATAATATTAATTAATAATATAAAAAGGTAATAATAAGCCCATACTAACAAAATGTAAAATAATAGGTTAACACCCCGGATAAAATTAGTGATTACAGTAGCCACGGAGCTTTCCAAACTATTTCCTTGTCTTTTAGGTTTCAAAAGACATCTTACCATACTTCTTTGGATCTACCCATTGGCCAATCTCTTTTTTTTTGGGAACTCTTCCAATGGTGAGAATTTCCCGTCAAAAATAGAACTTGAGAAATGGACGTCGGACCAAAGATGGCTGTAAAACCAAACTGTCAATAACTGAGGGCGTCCTCGAAAACGACCCCCACCATACCTTTTACAGAACCTCAAAGACTAGAAAATTTCTGCCAAGATTACGGGCATCGGGTTGGTCTTTCCACCCAAGCGATCGAAGAAATCTAATATCGAGGGGTCGATGAGTCCCAAACCCTTTGGAAATAGAAATAACCCATAGATCAGTAATGTAAAGAGGTCTTGCTGAACTCGACCCACCGGATACACTAAAGCCAAGACTAAGATTTCTTCCTACTTGAGGTACTCTTTCTTGTTCCAAGTTGTAACTTGATTTTCGACCCAAGATGGCAAAGCGTCTGAGAACCTACCCAGTTTGAACCAGAAAGATTTCTTCTTGCTCGGTTTAGAGTAAACACGATTCTCATCAATCTTCTTGCAATTTACAAGGGCCAAATACTCTTCAATTGTCGAGGTCAAATCAATGTTGCTAATTGTGAAAGAACTATAAGCTAAATTCCAGAATCTCACTAAGGCCTGGAGTAGTGATTGATCAACTAGGACATCTAACAAGTATGCAATATCGATGTATTCGCTTTTGAAATCACTTTTCGCCTTGAAATCCCAATTGTGACACACTGATCTCAACCCTGCTCCGTGTTCCTGAAAGTCTCGGCTGACTTAGCTGATCTAAACCCGACAGAAATACTATCCCAATTATGGAGCTGTTCTCCTTCTGACCATACTTGTACCTCAGAATTCTTTTAATCACTACTATAGACCAAGTCTCCTATCGATCGAGTCTTTAACTTTAAACTATTTTCGAATCAGTGTTCTCTTTATGAAATGGTAAAATATGCAAAACAAAATATAAAGAGGAGAAAGCAATGAAATAAAAAAATAGTAATGGAATAAATGAACAAATAATGAATCTGAAACTAAAAGATAAACAAAACATAAATTAAGTAAATAAAAGGCAAAAAGACGCGAAAAGGAAAACCCTAACTACATGAATTCTAGTTCACTATGGCTATCCACATGGCTCTAATTAGGGTGGGCTTCCTAAATTCTCATACATGGGTTCGGTTCTAAAAAGGGTACTCGAACCTATCTTATTGCCTATTAAGACAACAAGAACCCCAAATTTTGGCCCATTACAGGATTGCGAATTAGATTTGATTCGAGGGAAAGCACGACCTAGTGACGTAGAGGGCTACTCACGTGTCAAAAGGTGTGGATTTCGAAAGTGAATTACCGACCCGTGAAGGGTTACTCACGTGGGTATGTGGCATTTCACTCCCACTCAAAGGACAAAGCTCAGGTATAGAGCTTGATGATCATGATGCACCACATATCAGTGATTCCTTAGAAATTAAATGAACAATTAATTCAAAACCACCAATTATCCAAGCCCATGTAATTAAAGCCATGTCTTCAAAAAGGAACAAACTGATTAAAATCAACTTAAATTTCAAAATTTCCATCATTAAAAAGAACAAATATTTTGTTGGCTTAACTCTCTTTTTTATTTTTTAAAAAACAAAAAATTCGTTCCCAGCGGAGTCACCAGCTGTAGCGACTTCTTCTCTTTTTTTCTCTTTTTTATAAATCACTAAAAAGGGGAAAGTAATCCGGTTTCCATTTTGCTTTTTTGGAAATGTTTGGAAAAGTGGTGAAGTCCTTTAAAATTCTTATTTTTTGAAAACGATAAAACTTAGAGTCGCCACCGGCCATTTAGGTAGGCCAGACACCACAAAACCAGAGATTTATTCGAAAACGGGTTTGGCAGTTGGTTACGTGTGGGGAAGGATTAACACCCCATCACACCCGGAAATCGGTACCAAAATACATGTTTCTTTAAATTGATGGAAATTATCGAAGTTTAAATTGAATTTAATTAAATGGTTCATGATTGAATATAGGCTTTAATTAGACGACTTTTTTCAAATTGGTGGGCTCGAATTAATTAAACGTTTAATTAATAAGGGTGATTGTACATCAGACCGTAGATTAAGCTGACATCAAATAAGACCGACTGCCGTGTTAATTTACAGTTCAATTCAAGTACATCACCTTTATGCATGATGCAAGCATTTAAAAAATGATGTCATGACTTGCAAAATTTTGATCTGAATTAAGGTTTACCTTCAGACAGTTAGAATTAATTCTAATATTTGGTTAACATCCATAGAGCCAGGACTCTTACGACACAAATATCGAAATTAATAAATTCATCCTTTCTATAGTTTAGGTTAATTAATTAGTATATGTCCAATTAAAATATTTAAGGTCTAATGGATGACAATTAAAATGCATGACATAGAATTACATGAAATAAAACCCAGGCCCACTAAAGTCCTAACCTAAAAAGCCCAAATTATGGAAAATTAATTAGTGATCTAATTATTAACTAGGTTAGCCTAATATTAACCATAAATTAATTAAATCCTAAAAACTAAAAAATCCTAACATTTTATGGATCATCTTAAATCTTAATAACTAATTTGATTAATTTTAAATTGCGACCCAATAAGCCAATGACACTATTTAAAAGAAATTAAATTAAGAATTAAGATCTAATTAGGTTTCAGTCTAAGTCAGGTATTAATTTTACATCTTAAAAATGAATTAAGAGATGTCAAGCTAATTTAATGAATTTAACATTTATCCCAATGACCTACGATAAATTTAAATTAATTCGAGTCTTAAATCTAACAAAAGGTTCCCAAAAATCTAATCCTAAATTTAATTTGATTAATTTAAAACTTATGCCCCAATAAGCCAAGTACATAATTTAAATCAATTAAATTAAATTAAGCCCTAGACTAACTTAAAGAGGCCTAACCCACTAAAAATACTAAAAAAGGGAAACGAGGATAAAAACGAACATAAACAAACATTAGCAATAAAAGGCATATAAATAATAAAAACATAAATTAAATACAAAAATAAACATGCAATGCAAGGACTAAATCTAAACAAAATAAAAAATAGAGGGACCAAAAATGTGATTTTAACACAAAAAAGACCAAATTGAAAGGATTAAAGAAACAGGGACCTAATAGGGTATTAACCCCTCTAAAATCTGATTAATCAAAGCAACGAACTAAATTAAAAAGGAAATAAAAAGTGAGGGACTGTGGAAATAATTTAGAAAAGCGGAATGGCTTAAAAAGTATTTTTAAAATCACGGAAGGACCGAAAATGAATAAAACCAATTTATAAAGTCGAATTGGTTTAGATTGAGGGTGAAATTGCAACTTGAGGAGAAATCTCAAGGATCCATGGCGTAATTTCAAAAGGCAAAAACCCTTCCGTGCGTAAATACCAAGATGCGGAAGGGTTTATGTGGCTATAAACCCTTTTTAAAAACGAGAGGAGTATAAATCTGTTATTTCGGGCAAAAAAAATATCCATTTTCTCTTTTTAAAAAAATCTCCCCCATTTACCACTTTTGGAAAATCATCTGAAACTCGGATGAACACCGCTGTGGTGTTCATCCCAAACCCAAAAACCACTATTTTTCCTAGATTCTAACGGTATTCTACCGTACCAGCAACCAAAAACTGCAGCCAACTGTCGCTCATCGGCACCGGCAAAACCACAAACCGACCACCAAAACCTTTTTTTTTACCCTAAACCCAAAAACCAACTTTGTTTAGCCCAAAAAACCAACATTTCCCTTAGGTCTGAGAAAAACCAACTTCGAAAATCCCCTTTTTTAAAAAAAAAACTTCGAACAAAACCGGCTAAAAAAGAGACTCTTCAAATCCTTCCTCTTTCTCACTGGTTTTCATCGTTCAATTGAGGAAGCCAACATGGTTAGAACTAGGGGGTCCGTCCTTCATCGAGTGAGCCCCTCGAACGACGAGAGTCGAAGCGATGAAAGGTAAAAACAAAACCCTATATTCTCCTTTCATTTTTATGTTTTTTCTTTTACATGCATGCAATAAACCAAAAGTAATACCTCAAAAATCTTTGTTGTATTGCTTTTTTAAATCCCGAGAGAAAGCCCTCTTTTTTACAACTATCCGGCTTCATTATATAGCCCGTACAATTACATGAAAAAATAATAAAGAAAGAAAAACACTAAAAAGCCTATTGGTTGTCATTGTACGTTTTGGCCAGATTCACGTACGCCCCTAGCTTGGTTGGCTCTAAAATTCTGCCATACTGTTTGTTGTGTATTGTTGCTATTGTTTTGTTTTTTTTTTCTTCTTGCATGCGTTGTCAATTCTGACCTCTCTATTTGGTTGCATGTGACATTAGCTGAGCGTGGAGGAAGAGCAGGAGACGTGGCCTTCGGAGAAGGTGAGGGGACCAGCGGTAGAGTTCACACGCACATGGGGGAGAGGGAAAGCCAAACGCGTCGAAGCTGGTGAGCCGCGCATGAACTCCACTCACGCATGAAAGGCACTGGTGAGCCGTGCGTGGCCGCGTGCAGGTTCTGGAATGTTCTTCGCCCGATCTGGACCGTCCGATCTATCCCGAGATCCAAGGGCTATGGTTAATGCGGCGCTGAGAGATGAACAATCCTAATTAGGTTTTCCCTTCAATGCATCTGGGTCGTCATATCTAAATCTAGATCTGAAGGCTGGGAGCCAGCTACGTAAAAACATAAAAGGAGTTAGGGCGTTCTTATGTAATTAGGGTTTTAGGGTTTTAGCTTGGGCTTCCAACGGGCCGTATGTAATATTAATGTTTTTGGGTTTTTCTTTTAAAATGTAGCTAGACTTTGATAATAAACATTGGGCTTTTTATTTATCATATATTATTTATTTATTTTTTGTTTTTATTTAATAATAATAAATAATGTTAATAATATTAATAACAATATAATAATAATAATAATATAATGATAGTAATAAACTGAAATTTAATAATAAAAACAACAATAATAATAACTATAATTTTTAAACAATAAACTGATAATAATAATAATAAATGGTAATGAGTAAGAACAATATGCAATAATAATTATTTATTTTTTTCAACACATAATATATATTATACTAATATTTTTGAGGTTTTAAAATGGATAACAATATTTATCAAAGCCTGTTATTATAAGGTTTAACACAAATGAAAATGGGTTAGTACCCCGGATAAAATTAGTAATTATAAACATTAATTGTCACTTTTGTTGTAGAACACACTTGTGAGCTTAATTGTTATATTTGCTCAAGTGTTAGGCTTTGGGTGAGAGCTTAAAAATTGCAAACATATTTACCTTGTGAGCTTTTCCTTGTTTGCTTAATTTGTTTTCTCTTGTGAGGGAGTTTCTCTAAGCTCTGAAGGTTGTAAAGGTTATCTCCTTGAGCCTAGAAAAAGGAAAGACAAATTAGTAAATTTGTGGAAAATCCTTAGTGTGGATTGCTAAGGTAGTGGAGGTAGACTTGGTTTATAAGTCACACCACTATAAATCATCGTGCAAATTTTTTCCCGATTGCTTCCACAATAACTCAAAGGCCAATTCACCCCTTCTCTTAGCAAAGTCGGTTGATCGTTTGAGCCCAACAATTAATATCAAAGCTTTGTCTTTACGCCAGATGAACATCCTAGAGTCGATCCTTAAAGTGCTCCATCAATCTACATCAACCGGTTCAAACGTCGCAATCCATCACCAAGCCTCTTTACTTCAGCGGTGCCTATTATTCTTATTAGAAGAATAGTATGAGATTGTTCATCAAATAAAATGACTACTTCCATTGGGATGTAGTAATGGATGGGCCATCTATTCTGATGAAGAGAATAGGAGACCGACTCGTCGAGAAAGAAAAACAAGAGTAGACCAATAAATATTGGAAGAAGTTGTAACTCATTGACAAAGCCATCCATATCTTGTTTTGTGCTCTTGGACCTGATGAGTATGCCAAGACGTCTACTTGATCGAGTGAATGAGACCAAGATTGGGCTCCTCAATCTAAGCTATGAAAACTTCAAGAAAGACTCGAATGAGGACATCAAAGTTATGTTCTATCGATTCTCTGTTATAGTCAATAAGCTTAAAGGATTCTGAGAGATGATCTCGAAGGACAAGCTTGTGAGGAAGTTGATGTATTCACTTCTTGATTCATAGGATTCCAAGAAGACCAAAAGAATTGAAGCAAAGAATTTAAAGGAGCTCAAGCTTGACGAACTTATGGGATCTTTGCTAACCCATGGAATGATGATGTCAAAGGAGAAGAAGAAGGGAGATGACATTGAAGAGATGAATGTTGCTCTTAAATTCTTCACAAACCGATAAGAAGATTCATGTAGAGAGGAAGATGAAGATGAAGAGATGGTCAAGCTCTTCAAAAAAACTCAAAAGATTTATGAAGTGCCAAAAGAAAGAATCAAGGCATGAATCGAGAATGAAGAGAGATCACATCATATGCTTCGAATGCAAGAAGTCGGGACACATCAAGTATGATTGTGCATAGATGAAGAATAAGAGATCAAGACATAAGAAGTAGGCATTTGTGACTGACTACATGGCAATGAAGGGGACTCCACTAATGATGACATAGCCAACCTTTATCTCATGGCCATCGAAGAAGATTCAAGGGTAACTTCTAATTCATCACCTTCAGTGTCATATACTTTTTATGAATTACAAGATGTCTACGATGATTTAGTTTTGGAGTTTAAAGCCTCATTTTTGAAAAACAAGAAATTGGTTTCAAAGCTAAAATTCGAAAATGAATTGTTTTCCAAAACTAATTCAGAACTTGAAAGTAAACTTGAAGAAATGCAAGTAATTTTTAAAGATTTTGAAATAAATATTTCAAACTTATAAAATTTACTTTCAAAAATTCAAGAAGAAAAAGATTTGATTTACAAAAGTCTTGAAAAGAAAAATGGAGATTGCTCCATAAATAATTTTGTAAAATCAAATTTTTATGTTAGACAATCTAGTTCCCCTAGATTTATAAAGGGCAAAATGGTTAAAACATTTTGGTCCTTAAAGACTTATTTCTTCAAAGAAAAAGGAAGACATTGAAAAGTGGATTCCAAAGGGAACTAAAATTTTTGAGACTAATGCCAATGGATCCAAAGTAATTTGGATACCAAAACAAAAATGATTGTCTTGTTGTAGGTGTGCTTGAGCATTGATGATCAAAGTTGAAATTTTGGGAGCTCTTGACACACAAGGGAGAAGGACACTTGAAGAAAAAGAGGCTTAACATCCTACCTTGGTTCAAGTGGTAAATTTAATTTCATGCAATTGCTTGATCATAAATTCCATGTCTAATTTTCATAATGATCTAAGCATGTTTGTACGACTCCATGTGGTGCTCATTGCATATAGTTAAGGAGAGTCTCAAGTTGCATGAGTTACATGGTTTTGGCCTAATATGTCTATCTCTATGTTTTTGGCTTTAAACTTGTTATGTTTGGTTGATTCTTGGTGAAATCATGCTTTATATGTTTAAATGTTATATTTCGGAAAACATGTTGTTGATTTGTAGCAAAAATGATCAAAATGTATACTTAGGATCTCCTAAAGCCTTTGTATGAACTTAAGACTAAGTTGTAAGGGTTTTGGGTTGTTTTTGCTACATATTTTCACCAATTCATGCCTTTAGTACTGTACCGCCCATACCGTACCGATATGGCATTTAACCAAGTACCGATACGACATTCAACTAAGTATCGATATGGACGTCTCTGTATCGATACATAAAGTAAAAAAAAAAAAGATAGCTTTGTCTCTCTTTTTTCATGCCTTCATGTGTTTAATGATATTTTTGATAAATGACATGTTTTATTGAATTTCTTGTGTTTATTTATTTATTTATTTCATGAAATTCAATATTTCTCTTGAATTGTTGGACTAATATTTTTTGTTGCATGATTTAAGGGGGAGCGAATTTTAAAATAATTTCATTTGTCAAACTTTTTTGGGTCTTTTCTCCATTGTTATCTTGAACTTAAATGTGATTTCAAACTTTGTTTTGAATTATTTTTGATATAACAAAAAGGAGAGAGATAAGTTTGAAAATTCAATTTCACAAAGAAAAATGAGGAATTTTAATATTTTTCTAAAATATTCTCTTTTTTCTAAAATTATTTTTCTAAGGGTGAGAAATTTCAAAAACAATTTTAAGTGATTTTGTTATATCAAAAGGGGGAGATTATTGATATATTTGATTTTGATATAACTTAAAATGAAAAATATTTTTGGACATAACTAATTCGCAAAAATATTTCAAAAGTCCATTAACTTGAAAAATATGTTTAAAAAGTTTTCATAGAGTTTTTGATATGTTCAAATACTTTTAAAATAGCCAAAGTGTCAAAACAAACTTTGAGTACCAATATGTTCTTCCTCGTACCGATACCCAACTGCTCATACCAGTAGGACACTTGTATTTAGCTCGAAGGAAATGTGCCCATAAAGCGTCGCGTCGCGTGAGCAAAGCTAGCTTCATAAGAAAAGTATCATTTTGCACATGCACATGCAAATGCCGAAGCCCAAGACCTCAATGCGATGCCAGACGACACACAACAGTCCACCGCACAAGATGAAAACCATTACTGGATTTTGAAATGCCCAGATAAAACGCTGAAATAGTCGTTCAAGCTCCAAGCAAGTCTTCTTCAGAATAATAGTCGTTTGCATGGTATAAGTCAGAATGGCCGAAAAAAATTGCTTTGGCCAATGTAATACGTCCCGCTAGAGATAGAGACTTCGCTTTCCATCCACTGAGTTTATTCTGTACCAACTGCACTAAATACTTATAAGAATGGGCAGTCACTTTCTTATGAAGCAAACGAACCCCCCAAGTATTTTCCAAAATCCGTTACCTCCTTGAACCCAAAAGAATCACCGAGGAAGGATCTTACTGAGCGACCAACATTCTTGGAGAAAAAATAATTTAAGGGAGCAAGATTATTTTTTTCACACATGAACAAAAATCTTTGCTCCTTTTCGATGTCCTTTCTATCCTCCAACACTAAAAATTTAAATTTTAAGTTATAATCCTATATTTTAAATCATAAACCTTATACCCATAAATGGACCTAGAGGGGGCGGTCACCTCTAAAAATTTGAAATTCCTATATGATCTATAAATTTTTTAGAAATTTTCTATGTATTTCCTATTGAAAATCTATTTTCGCCCCCACCCTAAAATTTTATAAGTTTAGCCCCTCTTAAATTTTTATAGGTTCGTCCCCTAACATAAAGTTCTATGTCTGTCCCTGCTTAAATCCTAAACCTTAAAAATACATCATACCCTAAAATTCTCCAAACTTAATCCTAAACATTAATGCCGAACTTAAATTTTTAATGTAAGAACATAAATAAAGGTGAAAAAACAAAAAAGATTTCTATTCATCACACATGCACAACCTATTTTTAGCTCTTAATTTTCATTACATTTCATTCACATTATTTGGGTTCAGATTTTTGAAACATAAATTTACATGTCCACTTACATATCGCTGGTCACCGTTACAGTTGTCCATATTGTTTCTCTTACCTACTAAACTGCTCGAGTAAAATCAGATAGTTAAATGATTATCCTCATACTACTTCTTACAGGTATTACTACTTTTTTTTCTCAATTTGTTTTCCAAAATACGTACAAGGTTACTATTTTTATATCTTAGATATTTTTTAATGTAAAATGAATGTCTCACGTCTCACTCATACATGACATAAACATGTCGAGTGAAGCAATTACTTTGCATATTAACAAATGAGGCAGAGGCACATGGCAGGGATTGCTAGCTTTAAAGTACTGGTTATTTCGTTCATACCTTTGTTGCCTGTAGCTCTTTATTTTGGTATGGTCTAATGAATTGGGTGTATTTTTTTTGTTAAATCATGTGTGTCATTTATTGTGTAACTAATTTCAAGTGTTTTTTACTATTAAATTTATGGGATCTGAAGTTTTTATAATTTTTAAAATGAATTGTATATTTATTTTTTAATAATTTATAAATGTTAAAGCTTTATTTGACTCGTGACATGATTTTATGTTGTCACATTAATAATATTATTGTTATGGAAAGTATCAAAATTATTTAAAATTTGCGCTGTAATTTAAGATATTTACTTTTTACGAGTTTTAAAATGTGTTGGATATTGTTTCTTGGAGAAACGTTTCGGATACCAAAACTTGTGATCTGAGTGATGGGATTTAAACCCATATGCTTAAACATAAAAGACATTTCATAGGTAAGTAAAATATTAAGTTGTTGAAGATCTATTAATTGATTTAGTGGTTAAAAATATTTATTTTATTTTATTTTATATGAGTTTAAATTTTGATATAAAAATATAATATAATATATCTCTATTTAATAAAAAATATTAAATTATTTCTAGAGAAAACGAAACGCATCTATGAATAATATTGAAAAAATTTCGAAACTCGTAAAATTTGAAAATATACATGAGTAGTATGCTATTTTATATTTAAAAGGACACTTGTCATTTTTTTTAATCCAATAACCAAAGCAAAGAAAAGCATTTTGTTTCACCAGTGCCGCCCACCAAACTTGATCCTAACCCACTACAATAGGAAAACGAAAATTATTTTGTCTATAATTTTTAGGCTAAGAAATAAAAATAAATTTTCTCAATCCCCTCTTTTAAATTAGAATTGTTTAAAAAAACTGTTTTCCATTGAATAAATAAGTGTATGGGGTGACTAAATATGGAGAAGCTTATATATTATTTATAAATAATAAATGCGAACGTGCCTTGAAAATGACTAATATAATTTGATTTATTTGCATAAGACAAAACACAACTCCGTCTTGAAACTATCAAATTCAGATACGAATACAATATATACTTCAGCTGCATAAAATAATAATCGGTAAAATTTAACGAGTTGATCTAAATGATAAGTGATATTATTTAAATAAGTTTAAAGTATTGTGAATATAAAAAAAAATTGTTAAAAGACTCGTCCACTGAACTTAAGTGTATGGCGTAAATCAATCCGGATAGTTAGAACAAAATTTTAATAAATCAAAAAGACAATAAAAAATAATAGTCGGCAGAAGCCAACGTCCATGCGATCGATTATTTTATTTTAGGGCATATAATACTTGTATATATAACCAAATATCATTTTCTCATAGTTTTTAGCAATTCCTTATTAATGAATGTTCACATGGCAGGCGACAGTGGTATCTTTTTCATTTAAAATAATTTAGATTTTAGGGTAATACATTAGAGATTTAGATTTTTATTTATAATCTTTAAATTTTAATTTTAAATTTTAAATTCAAATCACAATTCCTATATTTTAAGCATATAAACTTAAATCGCGAAATTATGAATCCCAAACTAAAATTTTAATCATTAAAATTAGAATGCTTATAAAAATAAAATATTTTTACCTTCAGTGCATGATATAATTACCTATATAAAAATTGATGGGAAAAAAATAATATCAATCATAGAAACCAAGCCCAAATGGACGCATCTAACTAAAAGAAAATGCACTAATTATTTTTGGACTCTACTTCTTAGTGATGATCACAGCCTTCTCAAATACGTCTCATTAACCCGGAATTTTTTTCCCCTTGGACAGTTGGTATGTTTTGCTTCTTAAATATATATTCTTTTAAAATTATAAATTAAAAAAGTCTTGTTACATCTTCGAAATCTGGTAGCTCTAAAATAACAGTTTCAGAGGACATCAAGCATTGTCCTGCAGAAGCGGACGGGCATATATCATAAGTTGAATTCATCTAAAGACTCGGATATCATCTTATGATGTGATCTCGATCAAAATTTATGACCTAGTTATACTGACATCTAATGAATAGTCTAATTTATCGCCAAGTTAAAATATTAGTATAATCATCACAAATATAACTCCTAAACTACTACCGGACATCACTTGACGCTACTTGATAATTTGTGGGTATAAATGAAAAGGAGGTGATTTAAAGAAATGAAGATATCATTCTAATTGAGCTGATGATTGTCTCAAGAGTATTTTCGAGTAACTTCTCATTCTCCTCTCTTCATTAACGACTACTATCTTGATTGCGGCTCTACGCCCTAAACTTACAGGAAGTGAACCGCTTGAAATCACAACAACCACTCTGATATACCGTTTTCACTTTATTTATTTTGGCATCAATAAGTCTCAATTGAATGTCAAATGTTTAAATATAATTTTAAACTTCCAATTCAGTTTTAAAATCAGGCTCTCAATCTCGAAACCTAATGTATAGTTTCGACATCAAAAGTTAGTTTTGAAATCATTAAACCGTATGGAATCATTAGTTTCGAAATCATGACTTAAATTTCAAAACCAATGTGCATAAATGCATAAAAGTCACTCTTTTAAACTTCCAAAGTTGTCCAAATTATATTTATTCAATTGGAACATGTCAATACCATGAAAAGATATGTAGAAACTTAATCCAAACATTTGATCAAAAAAATTTAATCCAAACGTTAAAGTCACTTGTAATCAAATATTTGACCCTTTAAATTCTTAAAAAGCAACTTTTAACCATTCTCGACTTAAAATGTTTATTTTTTTCATTCAATACATTTCAAAACATATTTTATCATATTTAAGTAAGTTTTGAATATCTTAAATATGGAAAATTCTACCACGTTCGATGAACACCGCTGTACACCACTAACGCTGAAGATCGTTAAACAACATTAAATTAATTAATAAAGATTAAAAATCTCAAGGACTCAACATATAATTATAAATTATTTAAAATGAATTTTAATTAAATTATTTTCCATAAATATTAGTATATTTTTTATTTTTTAAAATAATTGGATCAAATACCAACCTTAGTCAATTTAAAAAATAAAAACTCTAAATCCTAAACCATAAACCCTAAATCCTAAACTATAAACCATAAACCCAAAACTCAAAACTCAAAACCCAAAACCCGATGTTCAAATTTAGGGTTTAGGGTATCAAGTTAGGATTTATGGTTTCGGGTTTAGGTTTATTGTTTATGGTTTAGTGTTTTATGTTTAGGGTTTCAGGTTTATGGTTTAGGGCTTTGGGTTTTTTATTTTTTAAATTGACTAAGGTTGGTATTTGATCCAATTATTTAAAAATATTAAAAAATATATTTATAAAAAATAATTTAATTAAAATTTTATTTTAAATAATTTATAATTATATGTTGAGTCTTTGAGATTTTTAATCTTTATTAATCAATTTAATGGTGTTCAACGTTATTGGTGTTCAGCGGTGTTCGTCGAGCATGGTAGACTCATCCCTTAAATATTGTATGTTTAAGTTTTCATGTCTAACATATAAAATATTGAATAACATTATCAAAACATAATAGATACACGACCTTGCATCAACACCTATATAAACAACACTCACAAAACATGTTATTATACCAAAAGGATAAAACATTATAGACCTATGTACTCGCCACTAATACCTAAGAAAGAAACATATTGATATTGTAAAATAGTTGTGACCTTAATAACTTGTCTGTTAGTCAACCACCGTAATTTGCGTACAAAAACTTTGCACTTTAAGTTTTTTTTTTTAACAATTCCTACTAGAAAAACTTGCTTTTAATGGGTCTAGAACTCACAACCTAAGGGGACGGGAAAATACTAATCGAGAACTTTTAACCACATACTCTAGAGGTTGTTAACTCACTTTAAATTTTAAATTCGGTAAAATCACAATTAAACATATAAAACCATGTAAAATCATAATATATTATGTAATGCTAGTCATCAATAATTCCATAGCATAAATCATCAAGATGTATATTATAATTCCATTATTCAATTCGACTAACCTTTGCAATTTCGTGGACTCTATAACACGTATATGAGTGATCATAAAGATCGAAAGGGTGATCCCCGAAAGGTGGACATGTGCGAGTTGAGCGACCGCATAGGGCCTCCAAGAAAAGAGGGGTCCCAAATGAGTTGAAGTAAATATTTATAGGGGGAAACAAAAAATCTTGGTTTAATAAATTACAAGAAAAAAAACTTTAAAGAGGACCCATAATATATTTTTTACTAAGATAAAAATATCCTTTAAAAATATTATATATCTTGGAAATTATAAATTAAAGGGTCTTTTTTTAATAAACTGCACAGGGCCCGTAAATCTTTGAACCGCCCATGTTCTAAAGCATGTTTGACATGTTGGTATAGCCTCCAAGACAATCATATATCATATATACATTTCATGTTATATCATAGAATTTCATTTCATATAACATGCTTTTCAAATACTTATAACTCATACCTTAGCAAGTTCAATCTTCATGATTCAACCTTAGCATAAAAATCATAACAAAAGGCTATTCACAAGCCCTAAATCAAATTTAGTATGCTAAATAATTAAAAATGGTACTCAGCCTAGCAAAAAGATTACAAAATTATACCAAAAGTGAATCCAATCTTCACTTCACTCCAGTCTTATTCTTTCCTCTAGTCTTCGAAGAACGGAAGCTTCATCAAAATACATAAAATTTATGTTATTATGATATTAACATGTAAACTTCCAAATGCACATACAAAAACAAAATATAATTTATGTTAGATGATTTAGAGAAATTTGCATACTCCTCCAAACCCCAAACCCAAATCATTCTTGATTTTTCTATTGCATCACGCACTTTAAAATAATGTACAATTAAAAAGGGAGTATTCGAAAAATTAAGAAATTACCTTACAAGATAAAACCCATGCGACTCATCTTCTTTTCTAATTAAAAGAAAGTCAAATTTGAGATCTACTATTTGGTTTAGCAGCTAAAAGTGCTCATATTATCTTATTTTGTATAGATTCAAATCCCGACATAAAAATATAATACCGTCTGTTTAATAAAAAAAATCAAATTTCAAATAGTCCCCAAATAATAGGAACACTTCTCCCATCACCTCCGTCACTTCTATAGTTTTGTTTTCTCTCTCTTGCTCTTGTATAATATTAAACTAAATAATGATAAATATTCAATTTGTCCTAAGTACTAGTTTTCAGTTAGTACTAACATAAGAACCACTTCCAATGTGATTCAACTAAATCTCCAAATTTAAGAATTAAGAACTTCATTCGTAATTTTTTTATTTAAATTGTCAATGATAATTAATAATATATTGGTATATGTGGGTCAAAATTTAACACTGAAATTTTTGGGTTGTTATAGTAATATTTAAAAGAAAAAACTGGTAAGACGTAATGATCAAAATTCGTAAAAAATAGTTAGTTTTTTTAACATATCAGTTCAAGTAATTAATTGATTTAATTTTTCGAACACATGAGTTTAATTGGGTGTAACAAAAAAATAAAAAAAATAATTTTTTTAAAAAAGTTTAGACGCTTAAGATACTAATGAACTGAGAACAATATACATATTTTCCATTTATAAAGTTATAATAGTAATTAAATTTTATTTGTAGTAATTAAAAATGACCGGGAGGTTCGATGTTTAAGGTTGAATAGTTTTTGATCCAAAGTTTAGACGCGGGCAGCTGGGGCTGGGTGGGTCAGTATGATATTGTGGCTGCTGTTAGTCGTTGCTTTTATTAAAGAATTCCATACCATGGATTATCACGTATCTACAATAGAATGATCTTAATCATAAGAGACATGAATTCGAACCGTTTTATTTATAATATATATATTATTTAAGGATTAAAAAATTAAAAATAAATATTAATTTATAATCACTTTAATATTTTATTAAAAATTACCTTAATATTATTATAAAAAATAATGACATAAAGTTTGTTTTGCGTGATGGAATTGTGGTGTGGAGTGTGGACGGTGATTTTGGGTTTTGGTTCTCGAGGTTTAGAGTTTATAATATGTTCATACTGATATGAAGCTGGGCCAAAATAACGAATTTTGAAAGGAATGTAACGTTGTCCTAAATACGGGAAAATTTATTAAATAGATTCGACTAATTATTTATGATCTCAGCTAATAAGATCTTTATATTTGTCTACGTGTAAATAAAAAATCAACATTTATTTGGAAGTTACTTTGAAACGAATAAATTTTATTAGTTGAGACCGTAGATAATTAGGTGAGCCAACGGTCCACCTAATAAATTCTCCAAATACGGGCTTTTAGTGAATGCTTGAATCATTCAGCAATTTATAGGGTTAGACGTTCGATCGAGTCGAGTCAAAATTTTTTTGAGTTATTCGAGTTTACAAGTCATATTTTGCGTTCAAACTTTATTTGAATTTTTTTCGAATCGAGTTGAGTTTTCAAGTTTTTGTACAAATTTAATTGTAATTATATATAATATTATAACACATATTAATTCTAATTTAAATAGATTTCTATATCCATATACGATATACATATACATTTCTTAATATTTTCACATGTGATATACATAATATATCATGCCGAAATGAGAGACTCAACTTGAACTTAAAAATCGATCAACTAATTACTAAAAATTTCGACTTATTCAAATTTCCAATTTATAACTCAAACTTTATTTAAAAATTTTTCGAGTCAAATCAAAAAGAGTCAAATTTTTCACATTGAATCAAGTCGAATAATTTAATTTTTTGTGTCGAGTCGAATTTTGTTCCCTTCTTTCTTTTTTGCAATTTACTTTCAAGTGGACTTTATTTTAATAATATTTCATGTATTTAGAAAACATCGTAAATATTTAATTTTCTTTTAGTATATTTAATTAATTATATAAAACTAAAAATTAAATATTTAAAAATATAAATTATTTTAAAAATTAAAAGTCTCATAATAAAAAATAAGGGGTTTAAATTTAATACACAGGTTTATACAAGCTTGTCTATTTTTACTATAAATTAAAATTAAACCTAAACCCTAAAAAACTAAACCCCAAACTCTAAACCCTAAATTCTAAACACTAACCTTAAATTCTAAAACCTACAACCCAAACCCCTAAACTCTAAACCCTAAACTAAACCCCTAACGCCTACAACTAAAAGGTCTGTGTAAACTTTACACAGACTGTGTATTGAAGTTTTTCTCAAAATAAGTACTATTTAAAAATAAGTATAATTATGATATGTTGACACATTACATCAGTTTAGGATCATTAGAGTGAAAAAAATCACTGAAATTAACAGTAGAAAATAATAACATTACTATGAAAAGATAAATTTTTTAATTTAGAAAATTTAATCTCGATATTAAACCCAATTAACTCAACGATCCTAAATCAATCCAAAACTAAAAAGTTTTATAACATAATATATATAATAAGAAAATTTTAGAGTAAACGTCATGTACCGATATATATCACTAATCATATGTACTGATATGCACATTTAACTATTTTTAATAACTTTTGAAATCATGTGAACCTAAAGCATGATTATTCTTTTTTGAGAATAAAATATGTTAGAAACATTTATTTTGCCACTTTTTCATTTTTTATTTTTTAATTAAAAAATAATAAAATTTTAAGACCATAAAACTAAAAAAATTTAAAAAAAACGGTCCAGAAAATATTTCAACATATTTTATTCTCAAAAAAGGAATAAGCACGCTTTAAGTCTTATAATTTTAAAAGTTATAAAATAATAAAGGTGCATATCAACACATATGATTAGTGGTACATATTAGTATATGGAGTTTACTCTAGACTCATCGTAAAATAATAAATCCAATCAGAATAGAAATCCGACATAGTCTAACGTTAATGAATTTGCAACAATAATCTTTTCCTCTTTGTTTTTTTTATTGTCAAGAGCATTTTTTTTTTCAATTACAAAAGACTAAATTGACTACAAAGAATAAAACTAACCAAAAGGCAACAAACGGTTAGCTTTGGATTAAATTCTTGGGATTGTTTAGAAGAGCCAAACATTTTCAAAAGCGTTCAAACGGGGACTTGTCGCATTTTTCATCGATTTATTTATTTATTTTCAAGAAAACACTTGTATTGTTTTTTTTATAAAATAGAGTGATATTTTATATTTCTAATAAAAATTTCAGTATTTTAACTCACACAAAATTCAAAATATATGAACATCCTTCCTTGATTATTCGGTCAGTTAAAAGACCTCCACACTTTTCATTAATCTAATATACAACACTAGGTACAAATTTATTACGAATGAATAGTTCTAATTCAAGAAAACTTTAAGGCTAAACACTTTTCTTTAGTTTAATATACGACATTGGAGAAAACATAGTGAAATATTACTTAATAAAATAATAAATATATATAATTAGAAATTTGATATATAAGCTTTTAATTTTTATTTGAACCCATTCGAAGAAATTCTAACATTTATTTGATAATTTGACTAGTTCGGCTCCTATTTAACTACCTTTTATGTTAATTATGGCTCATATACTAGAAAAAGGACAGATGCTGGAGCGGGAGTGAGTGAGAGCATCTGTCCATTAAAGGAGTCTCGAGTTAGTCTGCGGGCTTGGATTAAGTGGGTTTGGGGGTGCGGGGGCGAAGCCCTGCGGTACGGTACGGGGTATATTGATAATTGTACCGGAGTTACTCTTATATATACATTTGTAACCTAATTGTATTATCAATCTCATAATAAGAAAAACAGCCGCTCATCGCTCCTGAGGACGTAAGCATATTGCCGAACCTCTTTAAAATCATGTGTTCTTGTTTGATTAATTCCTTGCTATTTATCGTGATTTCTCAACAAGTGGTATCAGAGCCAGGTTTGAGATGGCGATGTCAGGTGTAAAATTCGAAGTGACAAAATTCAATGGTAAGGGTAACATCAGATTGTGGCAAACGAGGGTAAAGGATCTGCTAGCGCAGCAATGGATTTTAAAGGCTTTACGATCTGCAAAACCAGCATCGATGGAGGATGAAGATTGGGAAGAAATACAGAAGCGAGCGACAGGAACCATACGGTCATGTTTGGCAGATGAGATTATTGACAAAATTCAATGGTAAGGGTAACATCAGATTGTGGCAAACGAGGGTAAAGGATCTGCTAGCGCAGCAATGGATTTTAAAGGCTTTACGATCTGCAAAACCAGCATCGATGGAGGATGAAGATTGGGAAGAAATACAGAAGCGAGCGACAGGAACCATACGGTCATGTTTGGCAGATGAGATTATGTATCACGTAATGGATTTGTCGACCCCAGAAGAAATATGGAAGAAATTAGAAAGTCAATTTAAGAGGAAATCTCTAACAAATAAACTGTATCTGAAGTAGAAGTTATATGGGCTGAAGATGCAGGAAGGTCATGATTTGGCGCAACACGTGAATGTCTTGAATCAAATAATCACAGATTTGGCTCAACTTGATGTGAAGATTGAGGATGAAGACAGAGCAATAATTTTGTTATGTTCATTGCCTTCCTCTTATGAACACATAACGACTACTCTTACATATGGGAAAGAAACAATCAAAGCTGAAGAGATTATTGCAACTTTGTTGGCTCACAACCAGCGGAAGCAGAATGCAGGGGAAAGCTCTCATTCTAATAGTTTATATATTAAGGGTAATCAAGACCGTGGAAGGAAATCAGATAAGGAGGGTTCTAGAAAACAAAATTCTAGATCAAAGTCTAGAGGCAAAAAGACGATTCATTGCTACAAGTGCAATGAGCCAGGACATATGAAGCGAGACTGTCCAAAGTTAAAAAGGCATACAGATGATAAACATGATGCATCATCCAAAACTGTGAATGTGGTGCAGAATGACAGTTCGATTGCAGTAATGGTGATATGCTTTCTATTTCAACAACTTAGTTCACGGATGCATGGATTCTTGATTCAGGATGCTCTTATCATATAACGCCTAACATGGAGTGGTTTTCTACTTATGTGTCGGTTAATTCTGGTTCAGTCTATTTAGGTGATGAAAAATGTTGCAATATTGTTGGTATTGGCGAAGTCAGAATTTAGATGTATGATGGCATTGTTAGAACATTATGTGATGTTAGGTATATACCAGATTTGAAAAAGAATCTAATTTCCTTGGGCACTTTGCATAATAACGGTTTTATTCCTAAAGCAGATGAAGATAAGGAAACCATTAGAATTATTAAAGGTGCATTGACTGTGATGAAAGGAAAGATAACTGCAGGGAATATCTATAAACTGTTAGGGAGTACAGTTGTAGGTGGAGCTCATTCTGTTGAGTCATATGATGATAATACAAAACTGTGGTGTAATCACTCATTTTTGTCCGGGTTTTAGTATTTTTAGTATTGTTGTAATAGTAATATTATTAATATAAAAAAAAAAAAAAAAAAAAAATATATATATATGTATTAAAAAAAAGGAATTTATGTGGTTTAGGGTTGTCCACGTCACCCCCTTTAACCACCTCATTGCCTATATAAAGGCATGGGGTGGAGGGGTAATAAAAGGCAATGGAAGGAGAATTGAAATTGGGGGAATTGAGGCAAAGAGGCAATTGGCAGCAAGCAATTGAGGCATGAATCGGCCATGGTAAGCCAAAGAGAGCAGTGCTCTCGGCTAGCCAAGGACCGGGGTAATATCCTCGGTCCTAACCGGTTCGATCGGGGTCCTATTTTGGATCTGATCTAGTTAATTTTTTTGGAGAGGTCATGGTAGATCTCGGTGGGGTCCAGTCGGGGTTCGTCATTCGAACTCCTAGTTAGGTATATTTTCTTTCCTTTTTATTTATGTTGTAATTTTTATATTTTAATGAAGTAGTAGTTAATTTAAAATTGTGTTTTTAATTTGTATGTTTATCTATGTTTTAGATTAGTATGTTTTAAATTTATGTTTTATATTAGTGTTTTATTTATGTTAGATATGTTTTATTTATAAGTTAGATTAATATTTATGTATGTATGTTTTAGATTATTATTTTATTTATGTTAGATATGTTTTTATTTATGTGTTAAATTAATAGTTATGTATATATGTTTTAGATTAGTATTTTATTTATGTTATGTTAGTATTTCATTATGTTAGTATTTATTTATATTTTTTATCGCAAGGTATTTAGTTATATTTGTCATGTTTTTTTAGTTTGCATAACGAACATATATTTTGTCAATGAGGTGCCCTTTTATTCGAGCGTAAACGGGGCCAGTATCAGGCGTAGTGATAGTGGTTGGACGTTTACTCTCGAATAATGGGGCCTTTAAAATTTACTCGCACTTATAATCAAATTTTAATTTAATCGTCACTTTAATCCGGAAAATTTAATATTAATAAAGCGGTAATTATTAAAGTACCAATTTTGGGCGGTGTAGGGGTGCTAATCCTTCCCCATCCGTAACCGACTCCTGAACCCGATATTTTGAAATCTCTGGTTTTCTACGGTGTCCGGTCCACCTTGAGTGGCCGGTGGCGACTCCAATTTTAAATAAAATGCGAGTTTTCTAAAACTCCACGCGGAAGAAAATATTTTCAAAAAATAAAAAAACGCTTTCATTTTTAGCGAGAAAAGGACATCGCTACATGTGACACATGCGTCTTGGTCATCTTAGTGAACGTGGAATGGCTGAATTGCATAAAAGAAATTTGTTGCATGGTGTTAAAAGATGCAAGCTCGATTTTTGTAAGTTTTGTGTTCTTGGTAAACAGACTAAAGTTAGTTTCACGACTGGAAAGCACAAAACTGAAGGGATTCTTGATTATGTACATTCTGATGTATGGGGGCCTACCAGGGAATCATCATTGGGTGGATCTATGTATTATGTTACTTTTATTGATGATTTTTCTAGGAAAGTTTGGGTGTATTTCTTGAAACAGAAATATGAAGTATTTGTCAAGTTCAAGATGTTGAAAGCTGAGGTGGAGAACCAAACTGGTAGAAAGATCAAGTATTTAAGGTCTGATAATGGCACAGAGTACACAGATTCACAGTTTCAAAAATTCTGTGAGGAGCATCGGCATAGACATTTTTCAGTGTGCAAGACACCATAACAAAATGGTGTTGCTGAAAGGATGAACATGTTATTAACTGAGAGAGCTCGGTGCTTGAGACTGAATGCAGGGCTTCTTAAAAGCTTCTGGGTAGAGGCTGTAAGTATGGCATGCTACCTCATTAATAGGTCACCACGGGCATCTTTGGGTGGCAAAGTTGCAGAAGAGGTATGGACAGGTAATGTAGTTGACTTTGATCACTTACGAATTTTTGGTTGTCCTACTTATGTGTATGTACCTGGTGATGAAAGATCAAAACTTGATGCAAAGTCGAGGAAGTGCATTTTTCTAGGCTACAAGAAAAGTGTCAAAGGGTACAAGTTTTGGGATCCGATTGCAAAGAAAATAGTGATCAATAGAGATGCAATTTTTGATGAGCAGTTCATGTTGCAGCAGAACCAAGACAAGGTGCTGGTGGATTTAGAATAATGTCCAGGAGGAGCTAAGAAAGATGAAAGTTCTAATTCAACATCTGGTGGTTCTAATACAGTTGATTTGCAGGATTATAATCTAGCCAGAGATAGAGAGAGACACACCAATATAAAGGCTCCATGCAGATTGGGTTTTGAAGACATGGTTTCTTTTGCACTTCACATTAGCAGTGATGATCCAACTACTTTTCAAGGAGCTATCACTATTCCGAAGAAAGGAAAATGGATGGCTGCAATGGTTGAGGAGATAGAGTCTCTGCAGAAAAATCATACATGAGAACTAGTTCGGCTTTATGAGGGAAAGAAGGTTATTGGTTGCAAATGGGTGTATAAAAGGAAACCAGCAGTATCAGAAAAAGAGGGGGAAAAGTTCAAGGCTCAGTTGGTAGCAAAGGGTTTTTCACATCAGAAGGGAGTTGATTATGATGAAATCATTTCTCCTGTGGTTAGACATACTTCAATCAGGGCAGTACTTGCATTAGTAGCTAGTTGGGATTTACATTTAGAGCAGATGGATGTTAAAACTGCTTTTTTCCATGGTGATCTGGAGGAGCATATTTATATGCATCAGCCAGAAGGGTTCACTCAATCAGGATATGAGCATCTGGTTTGCAGGTTAAAGAAATCTTTGTATGGGTTGAAATAGTCTCCAAGACAATGGTACAAACGATTCGACTCCTATATAATTCAGATTGGCTACAAGTGATGTGAGTATGATTGTTGTGTTTATGTTAAAAGCCTTGATGATGGTTCTTTTATTTTTCTGCTATTGTATGTTGATGATATGTTGATTGCTGCAAAGAATATACATGATTTTGTTGGTCTGAAAGCTTTATTGAGCCAGGAATTTGATATGAAAGACTTAGGAGTTGCAAAGAAAATTTTTGGAATGGGGATTCACAGAGATAGAGGCTCAAGGAAATTGTGGTTATCTCAGCAAGGCTATGTTGAGAAAGTGTTAGACAGGTTTAGGATGAGCAATGGAAAGTCTGTGAGTACTCCATTGGTAAATCATTTTAAGCTTTCTTCAGAATAGTGCCCAAAGACAAATAAGGAAATTGAAGAGATGGCAAAGGTTCCATATGCCAGTGCTGTAGGCTGCCTGATGTATGCGATGGTATGTACTCGCCCTGATTTAGCTCATGCTGTTAGTCAAGTCTGTAAATACATGTCTAAACCAGGTAGACGACATTGGGAAGCAATCAAGTGGACTTTTAGGTATTTGAAGGGTACTGTAGGACATGAAATTGTTTTTGGTAGTCAGTAGGATGATCCTATGGTTGTAGGATATGTGGATTCAGACTAGGCATGTGATTTGGATGATAGAAGGTCTACAACTGGGTATGTTTTTATTCTTGGTGGAGGGCCTATATGTTGGAAGTCAACTGTTCAGTCTATTGTGACATTATTTACAGCTAAAGCTGAATACATGGCAATAGCTGAAGCTGCAAAAGAAGCCTTATGGATTATTGGGCTAGTGAAGGAATTGGGTATTCAGCAAGGTGGAGTTCAGTTGCATTGTGATAGCCAAAGTGTTATTCATTTGGCTAAGAATCAGGTGTATCATGCTAGAACTAAGTATATTGATGTGAGGTTTCACAAGATTAGAGAGTTGATTGCATCCTGTGACATATTGTTACAGAAGGTGCATACCACAGACAATGCAGCTGATATGTTGACCAAGCTAGTTACTACTGACAAGTTCATGCATTGCTTGGACTTGCTGAATGTTTGGCAGTTGCTAGAGAAGCATGGTATCCCAACCCACTTTAATATGTGAGAAACTCTGAGGTTAATCTCTTAAGGGGGCATAATATTGGCCAAGGTGGAGATTTTTTAAGTATGGCTCATATACTAGAAAAAGGACAGATACTGGAGCGGGAGTGAGCGAACGGAGTGAGAGCATCTGTCCATTAAAGGAGTCTTGAGTTAGTCTGCGGGCTTGGATTAAGTGGGTATGGGGGTGCGGGGGCGGAGCCCCTACGGTACGGTACGGGGTATATTGGTAATTTACCAGGGTTACTCTTATATATGTATTTGTAACCTAATTGTATTATCAATCTCATAACAAGAAAAACAGCCGCTCATCGCTCCCGAGGACGTAAGCATATTGCCTAACCTCTTTAAAATCCTATGTTCTTGTTTGTTTAATTCCTTGCTAGTTATCGTGATTTCTCAACACTTTATTTGGGCGTTGTGGTATACATGAAGGTTTCTTTCAACTTATTTACCTTCCTCCGCAGCTACTGCTTTGCGATTGATTCTACGGCTATGTTTTTCCACCACCCACCCATGTTCGATGGCATCCCCCTCCTTCAATTGCTAAAATTAACGTTGATGCAAGCTATTCTCCTATTGAACATAGATCCAGTTCTGGGATGAAGCTGGACAAATATTAAGTTCTTGCTACATGCGAAATTACCTGGTTGACTCTGTCTTCTTGGCTGAAGCTTTGGATGTTCATATCGGCATTCAGTTTGCACATGACCTTGGCCTCACTTCTGACATCAAGACGGTTTACATCTTGTGCTTTTAGCTTTGTTGGCCGAAATGGCATCTGAAGGAAGAAATAGCTCCACTGACGGAGATTCGGTGGAAGATGCTGACGCCAAAGTCCTACGAATGGTCGCTGATGATAGACCTTGATCTTTGATTCGGCTGTGTATTTTCTTTCTCTTCTAGCGTTGGCTTAATCCCCATGCTCCTTCATCGTTGATTTCTGGCGGTTGCATTCAGCTGCTTGCTTTGAAATTCCAGATGACGTCACGTACCTGTTCTTTTATCTTCTTTTCTTTATTTACGTTTTTGCCATTTGTTTCTTTGGTTTTATTTCCCTTGAACCGTTTGGGTTTTGCTTTATATTTCATTCTTCTATAATAAATTACAACCCGACATATTCATCAAAAAAGAAAAAAAATACATTTAAAAAGATTATGGGTAAATTACATCATTCATCACTCAACTATCTTCTTACTCATATTTGTTACTTAACTTTTAAAATTTTCAATTTAATAACTGAACTTTTGAATCGCTCATGTTTTAGTCACTATGAATTATTTTTTTGATTGAAAAAGGGATTATTACCAGAAGCCCCATTAAAAACCTCCCTAAGCCTAAATGGAGAAAAATAGTACTCATGATAACAGTTACATAAAGGCAATTAAAACATCAAACGAAACACACACAAACAAACCAAAACCACAAAACAAAACATCAAGATACTCCCTAATCAGCAATAAATAATGGATTCACTATCGGGGATGGCCTATCAAACGTAAAATCCCCTATATCCTGCCCTCTGACAATCCCTGCTAAACAATCAGCAACCTGATTAACCACACGACTCACACGAATGATCCGCACTGTAATACACCTAAATTCGGGCTAGGAGTTATGCAATGTAAATCATGTTTTAAGAAGTTATAATTGGAATTCTAAAGGTTCATTTTGAACCAATTAAGTAAGCAAGTTAATGGGATTGAAGGTAAATGAGTAAATTGAGCTAAGAAATTATTATCAAATTAGTAAAGTGGATAATGTATAGATGTTGTTATATCCTAAATTATGGTCTAGAAGGATGTTAACATTCTATAGAATTCAATAACCACATTTTAATCTATAAAGTTTGATTAAACAAGGAAGATAGGACCGAAATGAAAAGAAAGAAAGAATGAATACCTATTTCTAATTAGACTAAAAAGTGAAACATGGAATAGTTGGGGATTGCATGCTAACAAAACAAGCTTATAATGGCTTGTACACATGGCATCTAGGAAGGAAGACAAAGGTGGCGGTTCGGCCACTTGGTCACGTTTTCTTTTCTCCTTGTTCTCTACATTCTTAAAGAAACAAAAACCGATTTCCCTTGAATGAAGGTGAATTTTGAAAGTCCTTGAAGCTACTCTCGTAAAGATGATAAGCATAAAACCGGCTTGTTTGAGTTAAAGGTGAAAATAATCTCTTCCTAGCCTTTGTCTAAAATTTCAGTTTGTTTATTGTTTATGATGCTTTCTATGATCCATGAATATGTTAGAATGTATGTTGGGTAGAAAATATAACATTCGTTTTGAATTCATGATTGGTGATTTGGTTGTAGTTATGTTTAATACAAGACCATGGTTGGTACTTTGAGAACATTCGAATAATTGATGAACCTTGATGTCTCAAGCTTGTTTATACATGTACCATAGTAGTAGTGTTAGAGATCTTATTGATTGCATTAAAGACCCACTCACAAAGTGATTAAGATTGAATATAACTTGCAATTGTAATAAAACTGTGCATAATTTAGTTAAATATAGTGCAGTTTTATAATTATAACACAGTGCACTCTTGATTACGAATATAACAGTGCAGATTTTATAGCTTAAAAATGTGCAGAATTTGGTTAAATACAGTGCAGAATTAAATTTGGAATAGTGCAGTTTGTGTGTGCAGATTTTAGTGAAATGCAGTTTTGATTAAGGGAACTTATGCAGTTTTAAAAAGATAAAAATGGACAATTTTGGTTAGTTAAAAAGGACTGTTTGGAGGTTTAATTTAGGGAACTGTTTTGTGAGTTTGTATGTAGAAACATGTATGTTAAAGGTTGAATTGTGTATGTATGAAATCGAGTATAATTATAAGTGAAAGAGACTGTTTTAAAGTGCTTTTGGGTAATTGAGTATGAAAACGAAACTGTTTTGAGTATAAATATGTACATACATGTATACATGGGCTGTCTTGATTTACTTGCATACAAATAGGTGAGGCTGCCCTATTTTGTACAAATATGAGCAGTAATATATGTATATGAATGTCTGTCTGTTTTATGCATGTAATGTACTAACATTGTTGCAATGATAAGTAATTGTGAAAATATATTGGACTGCTTGAGATAGATAATTATCATACTCAATGTACCTTGTTTAACATGTGTCCACTTGTATGGATTGTTAGAGCAAGGAGTAAACCTTGTGGAGGAAGAAAGGAGTGGCCAAACTTGTGGCAAACACAAAGGAAATTGGATCCAAGACAAATAAGCTAGCTTGGAGTATTGTGAGTGTAGTTATTGTGGGATTAGGACTTAGGTCCTAACCATATATATATATATATATATATATATATATATATATATATATACATATATATATATATATTCTTGCTACTGATATGCCATGATAATGAGTTTAAATTAAATATGAATAGCAAGGGAAGATTGGACTAAACTGAAATTGTGGTTAAGTGATAGCATGAAAATTGATAAATTAAGTAGAAAGAAAAGTGAAAACAATTGTACGAATCCATGCCTTGGATTGACCTAATATAATGCTTACTACTTGAAATGCTTGCTATTTGAAAAGCTTGTCACTTGAAGTGCTTGAAATGCTTGCTAATTGAAATGCTTGAATCCTTGTACTTGAAGTGTGATCTAATTGAAATGCTTGAACCCTTGTACTTGAAACGTGATCTAATTGAAATGCTTGAATCCTTGTACTTGAAACGTGATCTAATTGAAATTTTTTTGAATCTTTGTAATTGAAACGTGACCTATTCGAAATGCTTGATTCCGTGTCTTGGATGTATTCATTCGAATTTATTGCTTAAAATTGCTCTTATGATATAAATACTTGTAAAAGTGATATAAACCATGAATATAAAGACATGACTAGATGCCTAAAAATGGCATATAATTCGAATTGCTTACTTGAGTAAC
The DNA here is from genome assembly GCA_019671005.1 of Hibiscus mutabilis. Lineage (NCBI taxonomy): Eukaryota > Viridiplantae > Streptophyta > Magnoliopsida > Malvales > Malvaceae > Hibiscus > Hibiscus mutabilis. Next base: position 20,308,693 of record CM033753.1, on the reverse strand, counting down.
AAGTAAACTTGTGAAATGAAGAGCTAAGGCTCAACTAGCCTAAGGGCTAAGCTTGATCTTGAAATACTTGCTTGAATATAATCCTTGAACATGAATTGTCTTGCCTTGAACATGAAAGCATGGAACATAAGAAACAACAACATTAAAGTATAAAATACACTCAAACTTTTAATATGAGCTAAGATACTTAAGTTGCCTAAAATGGAAGTCTTTGGATACAATGGTATGATGCATGGTATACTTGGGACTACGGTCCATGAGCCACGGCTCGGGGGAACGGCCCATTACATAAAATATGTTATTGGTGACAGTTGGAGGTAATGGGGGAGTTGTACGGAGATAGGCAATAGTTGGTTGGATAGTGAGAAGTATATGATTACATGTTTCCGATATTAGCCATTGATATGTGCTTTGAGCTAAGTATCTCTTGAACCTTTGTGGTCAAACACGAACCAATGTTATTCATAATCAATTGTGATCCAAGGCAAACATGTTAAAAGATATGAACCTTATTGAGAAATTGAATAAGAAATTCAAAAGAAAATCTTGAATACTTGAATTATATCTTGAAATACTTAAATGACTTGACAAGAAATCTTGAACACTTGAATCAATTAACATGAATCCTTGAAATACTCGAATTGCTTGACATGTAATGCTTGATTCTTGACATGAAACTCTTGAAATGATAATTGCCTATGCTTGGACCTTGTATTGTATGATTTGCTACTTAGAATGGCTTATGGTCTCACTTGAGCTAATGTTTACTTGATTGGTTTGCTTGAATTGCTTGACATGCAAACTTGACTACTTGAACATATTACTTGACTTGTATACTTGAACTTCTTGTTACATGATTGTTACTTGAAAAAGATCTCGATCTTACTTAAATTAATGAATGTTGCTGCCATGTACATCTTGTACATGAAAATATTGACTGTTTTGGCATTGTGAATTATGTGTACATGTTATAGAGTAAATTGGCTAGACTAAATGAAAGTATAGACTGTTTTGTATATTTTAATTGTGTATACATGAGTTCTTGCTCGGAATAACATGAATAATGCTCGAATTGGACTGTTTTGTATATGTTAATTGTGCATACATGAGTTGCTGCTCGGAATAACCTGAATAATGCTCGAATTGGACTGTTTTGTATATGTTAATTGTGTATACATGAGTTGCTGCTTGGAATAACATGAATAATGCTCGAATTGGACTGTTTTGTATATGTTAATTGTGTATACATGAGTTGCTGCTCGGAATAACATGAATAATGCTCGAATTGGACTGTTTTGTATATGTTAATTGTGTATACATGAGTTGTTGCTAAGAATAACCTGAATAATGCTCGAATTGGACTGTTTTGTATATGTTAATTATGTATACATGAGTTGCAGCTCGAAATAACCTGAATAATGATCGAATTGGACTATTTTGTGTATGTTAATTGTGTATACATGAGTTGTTCGGAATACCCTGAATAATGCTCGAATTGAACTATTTTGTATATGATAATTTTTTATACATGAGTGTTACTTCCATGTATGCCTTGTACATGATGATATGGACTAAATTGGTTAGATTACATGACATATGGACTGTTTTGGCATTGGGAATTATGTGTACTTGTTACTTAAGATAAGGGTTGAAATGTTAATGTACATACTTGAGTTGTCTTGTATAAGAATGCTACTTGATAACATGTTACTTGACAATTGCTTGGTGGTATGCTTGAATGCTACTCAAATGGCTTGATAATTGGCTACTTGACAATTGCTTGGTATACTTGAATACCACTCGATTGACTAGATAACATGCTTCTTGATAATTGCTTGTTTTATTACTCGAAATGCTTACAAACCTTATCTAGGGTCAAACTCCATTTATATGGAACTTGGACAAATAATTGGTTAGACTTAGGGCTACCTCACTAAGTACATTTTGTACTTATCACTCTTGTCTCCATTCTTCCCACCTTACAGGATAAAGGATTCGATCATTTGCTTGATCCTGAAGTCAGATTCCTTGAGCTTGAAATAAGGCACAAGTAGAAGCACCAGTATGAATCCATACTTATTTGTAATCCTCCTAGTTGGTGGCACTTAGACTTGTATATAGTTAAACTAGGCCATGGAATTTGATATTTTGAAATCTTGTATATGATTATGAATTTGGCTTCTAATGTGCGAATGTTTGATTTCTTAAATTTGAAGTATGTAATAACCTAATTTCCTTGTGAATAGAATAGTAAGCTGCACATATAGAAACTCCGAGATTAAGTGAACACTTGCTAGCCATTGTATGCTATTCGAATGTCACATGTTCATGGGTAGTAGTTAACTTTGAATGAAAATTGGAAGTAACCAATCAAAGTAAAGACCTATAATGAATAAGGAACTTGCTTATGCTTATATCATTAAATATGAGGTCTAGGTGGTAACTTATCACGAATGATAAACATGTTATGCTTGCTTGAGATTGGATTGAATGTATGTACATAAAAGCATGACTAGTTAAACCTACATGAACATCTACATGACTTGAGCGTAATGAGATTGAGTATAAAAGAATATGTTCTTGTCTAAGTATGATATCTGAATGCTATGCATGGTCACATGTTTAAATAGTAGACATCCTTAAATGTAGAATTACAAATGTATAATCAAGTTGGTAACCTAGGGTGAATAAAATACATATGCTTGTTGTATGATAATATATGAACGTTTAAATGCCTTGCTATTCACTCAACTCGCCTATTAGGGATGAGTTCTTGAAAAGTTTTAAATTATTCGTATTTCCAGTGTTCCTCGTAACCCTTCTCAGCTGATTTACTACTAAATCGGGTAGGGGTGTTACATTTATTGGTATCAGAGCATGGTTTAGTCGTTTCTCGGACTAAACATAGACTCACTGCATTGTCATAAGTCTAGTGTACCACCTAGGAGTTCGAGTTCTTAATTGTATTGGTAGTTTGTAACCAATACAGTTGTTTTCTTTGTTTGACAAATTCAGAGTATGCAAAAATATTCTGAACTTGATAAAGACAATCCTTCATCATCGAAGAAATTTGAGGGCGAATTTCTTTTAAGGGGGTGAATTGTAATACCCCTAAATTCGGGCTAGGAGTTCTACAATGTAAATCATGTTTTAAGAAGTTATAATTGGAATTCTAAAGGTTTAATTTGAACCAATTAAGTAAGCAAGTTAATAGGATTGAAGGTAAATGAGTAAATTGAGCTAAGGAATTATTATCAAATTAGTAAAGTGGATAATATATAGATGTTGTAATATCCTAAATTATGGTCTAGAAGGATGTTAACATTCAATAGAATTCAATAACCACATTTTAATTTATAAATTTTGATTAAACAAGGAAGATGGGACCGAAATGAAAAGAAAGAAAGAATGAATACCTATTTCTAATTAGACTAAAAAGTGAAACATGGAATAGTTGGGGATTGTATGCTAACAAAACAAGCTTATAATGGCTTGTACACATGGCATCTAGGAAGGAAGACAAAGGTGGCAGTTCGGCCACTTGTTCACGTTTTCTTTTCTCCTTGTCCTCTACATTCTTAAAGAAACAAAAACCGAATTCCTTTGAACAAAGAAGGTGAATCTTGAAAATCCTTGAAGCTACTCTCGTAAAGATGATAAGCATAAAACCGGCTTGTTTGAGTTAAAGGTGAAAATAATCTCTTCCTAGCCTTTGTCTGAAATTTCAGTTTGTTTATTGTTTGTGATGCTTTCTATGATCCATGAATATGTTAGAATGTATGTTGGGCAGAAAATATAACATTCGTTTTGAATTCATGATTGGTGACTTGGTTGTAGTTATGTTTAATCCAAGACCATGGTTGGTACTTTGAGAACATTCGAATGATTGATGAACCTTGATGTCTCAAGCTTGTTTATACATGTACCATAGTAGTAGTGTTAGAGATCTTATTGATTGCATTAAAGACCCACTCACAAAGTGATTAAGATTGAATATAACTTGCAATTGCAATAAAACTGTGAATAATTTAGTTAAATATAGTGCAGTTTTATAATTATAACACAGTGCACTCTTGATTACGAATATAACAGTGAAGATTTTATAGCTTAAAAATGTGCAGAATTTAGTTAAATACAGTGCAGAATTAAATTTGGAATAGTGCAGTTTGTGTGTGCAGATTTTAGTGAAATGCAGTTTTGATTAAGGGAACTTATGCAGTTTTAAAAAGATAAAAATGGACAATTTTGGTTAGTTAAAAAGGACTGTTTGGAGGTTTAATTTAGGGAACTGTTTTGTGAATTTGTATGTAGAAACATGCATGTTAAAGGTTGAATTGTGTATGTATGAAATCGAGTATAATTATAAGTGAAAGAGACTGTTTTAAAGTGCTTTTGGGTAATTGAGTATGAAAACGAAACTGTATTGAGTATAAATATGTACATACATGTAAACATGGGCTGTCTTGATTTGCTTACATACACATAGGTGAGGCTGCCATGTTTTGTACAAATATGAGCAGTAATATATGTATATGAATGTGCTGTCTGTTTTATGCATGTAATGTACTAACATTGTTGCAATGATAAGTAATTGTGAAAATATATTGACTGCTTCAGACAGATAATTATCATACTCAATGTACCTTGTTTAACATGTGTCCACTTGTATGGATAGTTAGAGCAAGGAGTAAACCTTGTGGAGGAAGAAAGGAGGGCCAAACTTGTGGCAAAACACAAAGGAAATTGGATCCAAGACAAATAAGCTAGCTTGGAGTATTGTGAGTGTAGTTATTGTGGGATTAGGACTTAGGCCCTAACCAAATATATATATATACATATATATTTTCTTGCTACTGATATGCCATGATAATGAGTTTAAATTAAATTAAATATGAATAGCAAGGGAAGATTGGACTAAACTGAAATTTGCGTTTAAGTGATAGCATGAAAATTGATAAATTAAGTAGAAAGAAAAGTGAAAACAAATGTATGAATCCATGCCTTGGATTGACCTAATCGAATGCTTACTACTTGAAATGCTTGCTATTTGAAAAGCTTGTCACTTGAAGTGCTTGAAATGCTTGAATCCTTGTACTTGAAGTGTGATCTAATTGAAATGCTTGAACCCTTGTACTTGAAACATGGTCTAATTGAAATGCTTGAATCCTTGTACTTGAAACGTGATCTAATTGAAATTTTTGAATCTTTGTAATTGAAACGTGACCTATTCGAAATGCTTGATTCCATGACTTGGATGTATTCATTCGAAATTATTGCTTAAAATTGCTCTTATGATATAAATACTTGTAAAAGTGATATAAACCATGAATATAAAGACATGACTAGATGCCTAAAATGGCATATAATTCGAATTGCTTGCTTGAGTAACAAGTAAACTTGTGAAATGAAGAGCTAAGGCTCAACTAGCCTAAGGGCTATGCTTGATTTTGAAATACTTGCTTGAATATAATTCTTGAACATGAATTGTCTTGCCTTGAACATGAAAACATGGAACATAAGAAACAACAACATTAAGGTATAAAATACACTCCAACTTTTAATAGGAGCTAAGATACTTAAGTTGCCTAAAATGGAAGTCTTTGGATACAATGGTATGATGCATGGTATACTTGGGACTACTGTCCATGAGTCACGGCTCTGGGAACGCCCATTACATGAAATATGTTATTGGTGATAGTTGAAGGTAACAGGGGAGTTGTACGGAGATTGGAAACAGTTGGTTGGATAGTGGGAATTATAGGATTACATGTTTCCGATATTAGCCATTGCTATGTGCTTTGAGCTAAGTATCTCTTGGACCTTTGTGGTCAAACATTGACCAATGTTATTCATAATCAATTGTGATCCAAGGCAAACATGTTAAAAGATATGAACCTTATTGAGAAATTGAATAAGAAATTCAAAAGAAAATCTTGAATACTTGAATTATATCTTGAAATACTTAAATGACTTGACAAGAAATCTTGAACACTTGAATCACTTAACATGAATGTTGAAATACTAGAATTGCTTGACATGTAATGCTTGATTCTTGACATGAAACTCTTGAAATGATAGTTCCCTATGCTTGGACCTTGTATTGTATGATTTTCTACTTAGAATGGCTTATGGTCTCACTTGAGCTAATGTTTACTTGATTGGTTTTCTTGAATTGCTTGACATACAAACTTGATTACTTGAACATATTACTTGACTTGTATACTTGAACTTCTTGTTACATGATTGTTACTTGAAAAAGATCTCGAACTTACTTGAGTTAATGAATGTTGCTGCCATGTACATCTCGTACATGAAAATATGGACTGTTTTGGCATTGTGAATCATGTGTACATGTTATATGACTGAATTGGCTCGACTAAATGAAAGTATGGACTGTTTTGTATATGTTAATTGTGTATACATGAGTTGCTGCTCGGAATAACATGAATAATGCTCGAATTGGACTGTTTTGTATATGTTAATTGTGCATACATGAGTTGCTGCTCGGAATAACCTAAATAATGCTCGAATTGGATTGTTTTGTATATGTAATTGTGTATACATGACTTGCTGCTCGAAATAACATGAATAATGCTCGAATTAGACTGTTTTGTATATGTTAATTGTGTATACATGAGTTGCTGCTCGGAATAACCTGAATAATGCTCGAATTGGAATATTTTGTATATGTTAATTGCGTATACATGAGTTGCTACTCGGAATAGCATGAATAACGCTCAAATTGGACTATTTTGTATATGTTAATTGTTTATACATGAGTTGCTACTCGGAATAACCTGAATAATGCTCGAATTGGACTATTTTGTATATGTTAATTATGTATACTTGAGTTGTTGCTTGAAATAACCTTAATAATGATCGAATTAGATTGTTTTGTGTATGTTAATTGTGTATACATGAGTTGCTGCTTGAAATAATCTGAATAATGCTCGAATTGAACTATTTTGTGTATGCTAATTTTGTATACATGAGTGTTATTGTCATGTATGCCTTGTACATGAAGATATGGACTGAATTGGTTAGATTACATGATATATGGACTGTTTTGGCATTGAGAATTATGTGTACTTGTTACTTAAGATAAGGGCTTGAAATGTTAATGTACATACTTGAACTGTCTTGTATAAGAATGCTACTTGATAACATGTTACTTGACAATTGCTTGTTATGCTTGATTGCTACTCAAATGGCTTGATAATTGGTTACTTGACAATTGCTTGGTATACTTGAATACCACACGAATGACTAGATAACATGCTTCTTGATAATTGCTTGTTTTATTACTCGAAATGCTTGCAAACCTTATCTAGGTCAAACTCCATTTATATGGAACTTGGACAAATAATTGGTTAGACTTAGGGCTACCTCACTAAGTACATTTTGTACTTATCACTCTTGTCTCCATTCTTCCCACCCTACATGATAAAAGATTCGATCGTTTGCTTGATCTTAAAGTTAGATTCCTTGAGCTTGAAGTAAGGCACAAGCAAAAGCACAAGTATAAATCCATACTTGTTTGTAATCCTCATAGTTGGTGGCACCTAGATTTGTATATAGTTAAACTAGGCCATGCACTTGATATTTTGAAAGCTTGTATATGATTATGAAATTTGGCCTCTAATGTGTGAAAGTTTGATTGCTTAAATTTGAAGTATGTAATAACCTAATTTCCTTGTGAATGGAATAGTAAGTCTGCGCATATAGGAACTCCGAGATTAAGTGAACACTTGCTAGCCATTGTATGCTATTCGAATGTCACAGTTCACGGATAGGTAGTAGTTAACTTTGAATGAAAATTGAAGTAACCAATCAAATTAAAGACCTATAATGAATAAGGAACTTGCTTATGCTTATATGATTAAATATGAGGTCTAGGTGTTAACTTATCACGAAGGATAAACATGTTATGCTTGCTTGAGATTGGATTGAATGTATGTACATAAAAGCATGATTAGTTAAACCTACATGAAACATCTACATGACTTGAACGTAATGAGATTGGGTATAAAAGAATATGTTCTTGTCTAAGTATGACATCTGAATGCTATGCATGGTCACATGTTTAAATAGTAGACATCCTTAAATGTAGAATTGCAAATGTATAATCAAGTTGGTAACCTAGGGTGAATAAAATACATATGCTTGTTGTATGATAATATAATTAGTAAAGTGGATAATGTATAGATGTTGTTATATCCTAAATTATGGTCTAGAAGGATGTTAACATTCTATAGAATTCAATAACCACATTTTAATCTATAAAGTTTGATTAAACAAGGAAGATAGGACCGAAATGAAAAGAAAGAAAGAATGAATACCTATTTCTAATTAGACTAAAAAAGTGAAACATGGAATAGTTGGGGATTGCATGCTAACAAAACAAGCTTATAATGGCTTGTACACATGGCATCTAGGAAGGAAGACAAAGGTGGCGGTTCGGCCACTTGGTCACGTTTTCTTTTCTCCTTGTTCTCTACATTCTTAAAGAAACAAAAACCGATTTCCCTTGAATGAAGGTGAATTTTGAAAGTCCTTGAAGCTACTCTCGTAAAGATGATAAGCATAAAACCGGCTTGTTTGAGTTAAAGGTGAAAATAATCTCTTCCTAGCCTTTGTCTAAAATTTCAGTTTGTTTATTGTTTATGATGCTTTCTATGATCCATGAATATGTTAGAATGTATGTTGGGTAGAAAATATAACATTCGTTTTGAATTCATGATTGGTGATTTGGTTGTAGTTATGTTTAATACAAGACCATGGTTGGTACTTTGAGAACATTCGAATAATTGATGAACCTTGATGTCTCAAGCTTGTTTATACATGTACCATAGTAGTAGTGTTAGAGATCTTATTGATTGCATTAAAGACCCACTCACAAAGTGATTAAGATTGAATATAACTTGCAATTGTAATAAAACTGTGCATAATTTAGTTAAATATAGTGCAGTTTTATAATTATAACACAGTGCACTCTTGATTACGAATATAACAGTGCAGATTTTATAGCTTAAAAATGTGCAGAATTTGGTTAAATACAGTGCAGAATTAAATTTGGAATAGTGCAGTTTGTGTGTGCAGATTTTAGTGAAATGCAGTTTTGATTAAGGGAACTTATGCAGTTTTAAAAAGATAAAAATGGACAATTTTGGTTAGTTAAAAAGGACTGTTTGGAGGTTTAATTTAGGGAACTGTTTTGTGAGTTTGTATGTAGAAACATGTATGTTAAAGGTTGAATTGTGTATGTATGAAATCGAGTATAATTATAAGTGAAAGAGACTGTTTTAAAGTGCTTTTGGGTAATTGAGTATGAAAACGAAACTGTTTTGAGTATAAATATGTACATACATGTATACATGGGCTGTCTTGATTTACTTGCATACAAATAGGTGAGGCTGCCCTATTTTGTACAAATATGAGCAGTAATATATGTATATGAATGTCTGTCTGTTTTATGCATGTAATGTACTAACATTGTTGCAATGATAAGTAATTGTGAAAATATATTGGACTGCTTGAGATAGATAATTATCATACTCAATGTACCTTGTTTAACATGTGTCCACTTGTATGGATTGTTAGAGCAAGGAGTAAACCTTGTGGAGGAAGAAAGGAGTGGCCAAACTTGTGGCAAACACAAAGGAAATTGGATCCAAGACAAATAAGCTAGCTTGGAGTATTGTGAGTGTAGTTATTGTGGGATTAGGACTTAGGTCCTAACCATATATATATATATATATATATATATATATATATATATATACATATATATATATATATTCTTGCTACTGATATGCCATGATAATGAGTTTAAATTAAATATGAATAGCAAGGGAAGATTGGACTAAACTGAAATTGTGGTTAAGTGATAGCATGAAAATTGATAAATTAAGTAGAAAGAAAAGTGAAAACAATTATGCGAATCCATGCCTTGGATTGACCTAATATAATGCTTACTACTTGAAATGCTTGCTATTTGAAAAGCTTGTCACTTGAAGTGCTTGAAATGCTTGCTAATTGAAATGCTTGAATCCTTGTACTTGAAGTGTGATCTAATTGAAATGCTTGAACCCTTGTACTTGAAACGTGATCTAATTGAAATGCTTGAATCCTTGTACTTGAAGCGTGATCTAATTGAAATTTTTTGAATCTTTGTAATTGAAACGTGACCTATTGAAATGCTTGATTCCGTGTCTTGGATGTATTCATTCGAATTTATTGCTTAAAATTGCTCTTATGATATAAATACTTGTAAAAGTGATATAAACCATGAATATAAAGACATGACTAGATGCCTAAAAATGGCATATAATTGAATTGCTTACTTGAGTAACAAGTAAACTTGTGAAATGAAGAGCTAAGGCTCAACTAGCCTAAGGGCTAAGCTTGATCTTGAAATACTTGCTTGAATATAATCCTTGAACATGAATTGTCTTGCCTTGAACATGAAAGCATGGAACATAAGAAACAACAACATTAAAGTATAAAATACACTCAAACTTTTAATATGAGCTAAGATACTTAAGTTGCCTAAAATGGAAGTCTTTGGATACAATGGTATGATGCATGGTATACTTGGGACTACGGTCCATGAGCCACGGCTCGGGGCGCCCATTACATAAAATATGTTATTGGTGACAGTTGGAGGTAATGGGGAGTTATGCGGAGATAGGCAATAGTTGGTTGGATAGTGAGAAGTATATGATTACATGTTTCGATATTAGCCATTGATATGTGCTTTGAGCTAAGTATCTCTTGAACCTTTGTGGTCAAACACGAACCAATGTTATTCATAATCAATTGTGATCCAAGGCAAACATGTTAAAAGATATGAACCTTATTGAGAAATTGAATAAGAAATTCAAAAGAAAATCTTGAATACTTGAATTATATCTTGAAATACTTAAATGACTTGACAAGAAATCTTGAACACTTGAATCAATTAACATGAATCCTTGAAATACTCGAATTGCTTGACATGTAATGCTTGATTCTTGACATGAAACTCTTGAAATGATAATTGCCTATGCTTGGACCTTGTATTGTATGATTTGCTACTTAGAATGGCTTATGGTCTCACTTGAGCTAATGTTTACTTGATTGGTTTGCTTGAATTGCTTGACATGCAAACTTGACTACTTGAACATATTACTTGACTTGTATACTTGAACTTCTTGTTACATGATTGTTACTTGAAAAAGATCTCGATCTTACTTAAATTAATGAATGTTGCTGCCATGTACATCTTGTACATGAAAATATTGACTGTTTTGGCATTGTGAATTATGTGTACATGTTATAGAGTAAATTGGCTAGACTAAATGAAAGTATAGACTGTTTTGTATATTTTAATTGTGTATACATGAGTTCTTGCTCGGAATAACATGAATAATGCTCGAATTGGACTGTTTTGTATATGTTAATTGTGCATACATGAGTTGCTGCTCGGAATAACCTGAATAATGCTCGAATTGGACTGTTTTGTATATGTTAATTGTGTATACATGAGTTGCTGCTTGGAATAACATGAATAATGCTCGAATTGGACTGTTTTGTATATGTTAATTGTGTATACATGAGTTGCTGCTCGGAATAACATGAATAATGCTCGAATTGGACTGTTTTGTATATGTTAATTGTGTATACATGAGTTGTTGCTAAGAATAACCTGAATAATGCTCGAATTGGACTGTTTTGTATATGTTAATTATGTATACATGAGTTGCAGCTCGAAATAACCTGAATAATGATCGAATTGGACTATTTTGTGTATGTTAATTGTGTATACATGAGTTGTTGCTCGGAATACCCTGAATAATGCTCGAATTGAACTATTTTGTATATGATAATTTTTTATACATGAGTGTTACTTCCATGTATGCCTTGTACATGATGATATGGACTAAATTGGTTAGATTACATGACATATGGACTGTTTTGGCATTGGGAATTATGTGTACTTGTTACTTAAGATAAGGGTTGAAATGTTAATGTACATACTTGAGTTGTCTTGTATAAGAATGCTACTTGATAACATGTTACTTGACAATTGCTTGGTATGCTTGAATGCTACTCAAATGGCTTGATAATTGGCTACTTGACAATTGCTTGGTATACTTGAATACCACTCGATTGACTAGATAACATGCTTCTTGATAATTGCTTGTTTTATTACTCGAAATGCTTACAAACCTTATCTAGGGTCAAACTCCATTTATATGGAACTTGGACAAATAATTGGTTAGACTTAGGGCTACCTCACTAAGTACATTTTGTACTTATCACTCTTGTCTCCATTCTTCCCACCTTACAGGATAAAGGATTCGATCATTTGCTTGATCCTGAAGTCAGATTCCTTGAGCTTGAAATAAGGCACAAGTAGAAGCACCAGTATGAATCCATACTTATTTGTAATCCTCCTAGTTGGTGGCACTTAGACTTGTATATAGTTAAACTAGGCCATGGAATTTGATATTTTGAAATCTTGTATATGATTATGAATTTGGCTTCTAATGTGCGAATGTTTGATTTCTTAAATTTGAAGTATGTAATAACCTAATTTCCTTGTGAATAGAATAGTAAGCTGCACATATAGAAACTCCGAGATTAAGTGAACACTTGCTAGCCATTGTATGCTATTCGAATGTCACATGTTCATGGGTAGTAGTTAACTTTGAATGAAAATTGGAAGTAACCAATCAAAGTAAAGACCTATAATGAATAAGGAACTTGCTTATGCTTATATCATTAAATATGAGGTCTAGGTGGTAACTTATCACGAATGATAAACATGTTATGCTTGCTTGAGATTGGATTGAATGTATGTACATAAAAGCATGACTAGTTAAACCTACATGAACATCTACATGACTTGAGCGTAATGAGATTGAGTATAAAAGAATATGTTCTTGTCTAAGTATGATATCTGAATGCTATGCATGGTCACATGTTTAAATAGTAGACATCCTTAAATGTAGAATTACAAATGTATAATCAAGTTGGTAACCTAGGGTGAATAAAATACATATGCTTGTTGTATGATAATATATGAACGTTTAAATGCCTTGCTATTCACTCAACTCGCCTATTAGGGATGAGTTCTTGAAAAGTTTTAAATTATTCGTATTTCGGTGTTCCTCGTAACCCTTCTCGGCTGATTTACTACTAAATCGGGTAGGGGTGTTACATTTATTGGTATCGAGCATGGTTTAGTCGTTTCTCGGACTAAACATAGACTCACTTGCATTGTCATAAGTCTAGTGTACCACCTAGGAGTTCGAGTTCTTAATTGTATTGGTAGTTTGTAACCAATACAGTTGTTTTCTTTGTTTGACAAATTCAGAGTATGCAAAAATATTCTGAACTTGATAAAGACAATCCTTCATCATCGAAGAAATTTGAGGGCGAATTTCTTTTAAGGAGTGAATTGTAATACCCTAAATTCGGGCTAGGAGTTCTACAATGTAAATCATGTTTTAAGAAGTTATAATTGGAATTCTAAAGGTTTAATTTGAACCAATTAAGTAAGCAAGTTAATAGGATTGAAGGTAAATGAGTAAATTGAGCTAAGGAATTATTATCAAATTAGTAAAGTGGATAATATATAGATGTTGTAATATCCTAAATTATGGTCTAGAAGGATGTTAACATTCAATAGAATTCAATAACCACATTTTAATTTATAAATTTTGATTAAACAAGGAAGATGGGACCGAAATGAAAAGAAAGAAAGAATGAATACCTATTTCTAATTAGACTAAAAAGTGAAACATGGAATAGTTGGGGATTGTATGCTAACAAAACAAGCTTATAATGGCTTGTACACATGGCATCTAGGAAGGAAGACAAAGGTGGCAGTTCGGCCACTTGTTCACGTTTTCTTTTCTCCTTGTCCTCTACATTCTTAAAGAAACAAAAACCGAATTCCTTTGAACAAAGAAGGTGAATCTTGAAAATCCTTGAAGCTACTCTCGTAAAGATGATAAGCATAAAACCGGCTTGTTTGAGTTAAAGGTGAAAATAATCTCTTCCTAGCCTTTGTCTGAAATTTCAGTTTGTTTATTGTTTGTGATGCTTTCTATGATCCATGAATATGTTAGAATGTATGTTGGGCAGAAAATATAACATTCGTTTTGAATTCATGATTGGTGACTTGGTTGTAGTTATGTTTAATCCAAGACCATGGTTGGTACTTTGAGAACATTCGAATGATTGATGAACCTTGATGTCTCAAGCTTGTTTATACATGTACCATAGTAGTAGTGTTAGAGATCTTATTGATTGCATTAAAGACCCACTCACAAAGTGATTAAGATTGAATATAACTTGCAATTGCAATAAAACTGTGAATAATTTAGTTAAATATAGTGCAGTTTTATAATTATAACACAGTGCACTCTTGATTACGAATATAACAGTGAAGATTTTATAGCTTAAAAATGTGCAGAATTTAGTTAAATACAGTGCAGAATTAAATTTGGAATAGTGCAGTTTGTGTGTGCAGATTTTAGTGAAATGCAGTTTTGATTAAGGGAACTTATGCAGTTTTAAAAAGATAAAAATGGACAATTTTGGTTAGTTAAAAAGGACTGTTTGGAGGTTTAATTTAGGGAACTGTTTTGTGAATTTGTATGTAGAAACATGCATGTTAAAGGTTGAATTGTGTATGTATGAAATCGAGTATAATTATAAGTGAAAGAGACTGTTTTAAAGTGCTTTTGGGTAATTGAGTATGAAAACGAAACTGTATTGAGTATAAATATGTACATACATGTAAACATGGGCTGTCTTGATTTGCTTACATACACATAGGTGAGGCTGCCATGTTTTGTACAAATATGAGCAGTAATATATGTATATGAATGTGCTGTCTGTTTTATGCATGTAATGTACTAACATTGTTGCAATGATAAGTAATTGTGAAAATATATTGGACTGCTTCAGACAGATAATTATCATACTCAATGTACCTTGTTTAACATGTGTCCACTTGTATGGATAGTTAGAGCAAGGAGTAAACCTTGTGGAGGAAGAAAGGAGTGGCCAAACTTGTGGCAAACACAAAGGAAATTGGATCCAAGACAAATAAGCTAGCTTGGAGTATTGTGAGTGTAGTTATTGTGGGATTAGGACTTAGGCCCTAACCAAATATATATATATACATATATATTTTCTTGCTACTGATATGCCATGATAATGAGTTTAAATTAAATTAAATATGAATAGCAAGGGAAGATTGGACTAAACTGAAATTGCGTTTAAGTGATAGCATGAAAATTGATAAATTAAGTAGAAAGAAAAGTGAAAACAAATGTATGAATCCATGCCTTGGATTGACCTAATCGAATGCTTACTACTTGAAATGCTTGCTATTTGAAAAGCTTGTCACTTGAAGTGCTTGAAATGCTTGAATCCTTGTACTTGAAGTGTGATCTAATTGAAATGCTTGAACCCTTGTACTTGAAACATGGTCTAATTGAAATGCTTGAATCCTTGTACTTGAAACGTGATCTAATTGAAATTTTTGAATCTTTGTAATTGAAAGCGTGACCTATTCGAAATGCTTGATTCCATGACTTGGATGTATTCATTCGAAATTATTGCTTAAAATTGCTCTTATGATATAAATACTTGTAAAAGTGATATAAACCATGAATATAAAGACATGACTAGATGCCTAAAATGGCATATAATTCGAATTGCTTGCTTGAGTAACAAGTAAACTTGTGAAATGAAGAGCTAAGGCTCAACTAGCCTAAGGGCTATGCTTGATTTTGAAATACTTGCTTGAATATAATTCTTGAACATGAATTGTCTTGCCTTGAACATGAAAACATGGAACATAAGAAACAACAACATTAAGGTATAAAATACACTCCAACTTTTAATAGGAGCTAAGATACTTAAGTTGCCTAAAATGGAAGTCTTTGGATACAATGGTATGATGCATGGTATACTTGGGACTACTGTCCATGAGTCACGGCTCGGGGGAACGGCCCATTACATGAAATATGTTATTGGTGATAGTTGAAGGTAACAGGGGAGTTGTACGGAGATTGGAAACAGTTGGTTGGATAGTGGGAATTATAGGATTACATGTTTCCGATATTAGCCATTGCTATGTGCTTTGAGCTAAGTATCTCTTGGACCTTTGTGGTCAAACATTGACCAATGTTATTCATAATCAATTGTGATCCAAGGCAAACATGTTAAAAGATATGAACCTTATTGAGAAATTGAATAAGAAATTCAAAAGAAAATCTTGAATACTTGAATTATATCTTGAAATACTTAAATGACTTGACAAGAAATCTTGAACACTTGAATCACTTAACATGAATGTTGAAATACTAGAATTGCTTGACATGTAATGCTTGATTCTTGACATGAAACTCTTGAAATGATAGTTCCCTATGCTTGGACCTTGTATTGTATGATTTTCTACTTAGAATGGCTTATGGTCTCACTTGAGCTAATGTTTACTTGATTGGTTTTCTTGAATTGCTTGACATACAAACTTGATTACTTGAACATATTACTTGACTTGTATACTTGAACTTCTTGTTACATGATTGTTACTTGAAAAAGATCTCGAACTTACTTGAGTTAATGAATGTTGCTGCCATGTACATCTCTCGTACATGAAAATATGGACTGTTTTGGCATTGTGAATCATGTGTACATGTTATATGACTGAATTGGCTCGACTAAATGAAAGTATGGACTGTTTTGTATATGTTAATTGTGTATACATGAGTTGCTGCTCGGAATAACATGAATAATGCTCGAATTGGACTGTTTTGTATATGTTAATTGTGCATACATGAGTTGCTGCTCGGAATAACCTAAATAATGCTCGAATTGGATTGTTTTGTATATGTAATTGTGTATACATGACTTGCTGCTCGAAATAACATGAATAATGCTCGAATTAGACTGTTTTGTATATGTTAATTGTGTATACATGAGTTGCTGCTCGGAATAACCTGAATAATGCTCGAATTGGAATATTTTGTATATGTTAATTGCGTATACATGAGTTGCTACTCGGAATAGCATGAATAACGCTCAAATTGGACTATTTTGTATATGTTAATTGTTTATACATGAGTTGCTACTCGGAATAACCTGAATAATGCTCGAATTGGACTATTTTGTATATGTTAATTATGTATACTTGAGTTGTTGCTTGAAATAACCTTAATAATGATCGAATTAGATTGTTTTGTGTATGTTAATTGTGTATACATGAGTTGCTGCTTGAAATAATCTGAATAATGCTCGAATTGAACTATTTTGTGTATGCTAATTTTGTATACATGAGTGTTATTGTCATGTATGCCTTGTACATGAAGATATGGACTGAATTGGTTAGATTACATGATATATGGACTGTTTTGGCATTGAGAATTATGTGTACTTGTTACTTAAGATAAGGGCTTGAAATGTTAATGTACATACTTGAACTGTCTTGTATAAGAATGCTACTTGATAACATGTTACTTGACAATTGCTTGTTATGCTTGATTGCTACTCAAATGGCTTGATAATTGGTTACTTGACAATTGCTTGGTATACTTGAATACCACACGAATGACTAGATAACATGCTTCTTGATAATTGCTTGTTTTATTACTCGAAATGCTTGCAAACCTTATCTAGGGTCAAACTCCATTTATATGGAACTTGGACAAATAATTGGTTAGACTTAGGGCTACCTCACTAAGTACATTTTGTACTTATCACTCTTGTCTCCATTCTTCCCACCCTACATGATAAAAGATTCGATCGTTTGCTTGATCTTAAAGTTAGATTCCTTGAGCTTGAAGTAAGGCACAAGCAAAAGCACAAGTATAAATCCATACTTGTTTGTAATCCTCATAGTTGGTGGCACCTAGATTTGTATATAGTTAAACTAGGCCATGCACTTGATATTTTGAAAGCTTGTATATGATTATGAAATTTGGCCTCTAATGTGTGAAAGTTTGATTGCTTAAATTTGAAGTATGTAATAACCTAATTTCCTTGTGAATGGAATAGTAAGCTGCGCATATAGGAACTCCGAGATTAAGTGAACACTTGCTAGCCATTGTATGCTATTCGAATGTCACAGTTCACGGATAGGTAGTAGTTAACTTTGAATGAAAATTGGAAGTAACCAATCAAATTAAAGACCTATAATGAATAAGGAACTTGCTTATGCTTATATGATTAAATATGAGGTCTAGGTGTTAACTTATCACGAAGGATAAACATGTTATGCTTGCTTGAGATTGGATTGAATGTATGTACATAAAAGCATGATTAGTTAAACCTACATGAAACATCTACATGACTTGAACGTAATGAGATTGGGTATAAAAGAATATGTTCTTGTCTAAGTATGACATCTGAATGCTATGCATGGTCACATGTTTAAATAGTAGACATCCTTAAATGTAGAATTGCAAATGTATAATCAAGTTGGTAACCTAGGGTGAATAAAATACATATGCTTGTTGTATGATAATATATGAACGTTTAAATGTCTTGCTAATCACTCAACTCGCCTATTAATGATGAGTTCTTGAAAAGATTTAAATTATTTATGTTTCCAGTGTTCCCCGTAACGCTCATCAGCCGATTTACTACTAAACCGGTTAGGGGTTTTACACGTACTTCCCAATTTCTATTAAGCAAATTCTTCACACGCAGAAGTAGAGCATTGTCACTTAAGGCCATCGACTCACCACACAACTTCTTCACCACCATTAAATTATCCGACTCCAATTCCAATCGACTATACCCCAAAGTCAAAGCATGTTCAAGGCCAATGTAAACCGCCCACAGCTTCGCAACAAGGACCGAACAAATTCCAAGACTCTGCGAATTCGAACAGCCAAGCACCCTCACTTTCACGGAATACACCCCCACCGATGTCATATTGCGAGGGGTAAACTATTCATTTACGAGACTAAATTGTATAACTTTTGAAAATTACAATTTAGTCCCTAAACTTTTCCTAAGTTTATACTTTAGCACCAAACTTTCATTTTATTCATTTTGGTCACTAGCCAAAATTTTGAGGTATTACAATTCTCCCCTTAAGAAAATTCATCCTTGTTTTTTTAATACTTATCTGGTTCAAAAAGATTCGGATACTGCTCATTCATTGCTTCATCCTTTTCCGCTGTAGCGTTTTCCACTTTGCGGTTTCTCTACAGAATTTTAACTAGAGGAATCTTTTTGTTCCTTAATTTTTTTTCTCCTCGAGCTAAAATTCTTACAGGTTCTTCATTGTATGCCAAATCTAGTTCAATTTCAATTTCTTCTAGTGCAATAATATGCGAAGGATCTGATCGATATTTTCGAAGCATAGACACATGAAACACATCATGAACCTTACTCATTTTCGGTGATAATGCTAGTTGATATGCCACTGGACCAACCCTTTTCAAAATTTCATAAGGACCAATGAATCTTGGACTAAGTTTGCCTTTTTTGTCCAAAACGTAATATCTTTTTCCAAGGTGAAACCTTTAAAAATACTTTGTCTCCAACTTCAAACTCAATATCTTTCCTTTTAAGATCTAAGTACGACTTTTGTCTATCAGGGGCGGCTTTGAGATTACATTGAATTATCTTTACCTTGTCCTTCACTTCTTGAACAAGACCTGGTCCAATAATTTTTTTGATCCTCTAACTCGAACCAATTCAATGGTGTTCGGCATTTTCTTCCATATAATGCCTCATATGGTGCCATCTTTATATTTGATTGGTAACTGTTGTTATAGGCAAACTCAGCTAATGGAAGATATTTTTCCCACGAGCCTGCAAAATCTATTATACACGCTCTGAGCATATCTTCGAGTATTTGAATAGTCCTTTCTGATTTTCCACCCGTTTGAGGACGGTAAGCAGCATTAAAGTGTAGCTGAGTTCCCAACGCTTCATGTAATGCACTCCAAAACCTTAAAGTGAACTTTGGATCTGTATCGGATATAATAGACATAAGAATACCATGTAATCTAACAATTTCCTTAATATATAACTCTGCTAACTTATTCAAGGAGTAGCCTGTTCGAACTGATATAAAGTGTGCCGTTTTAGTCAATCGACCCACAATCACCCAAATCGAATCATTTTTACTTGGTATCAGTGGTAAACCTGTTACGAAATCCATAGTAAACTTTTTCATTTCCATTGTGGAATTGAAATTGGTTGAAGTAATCCTGATGGAACTTGATGTTCTGCCTTTACTTGTTGACAAGTTAAACATTTAGCAATGAACTCGGTGATAGGTTGATTAATGTCAGGCCACCAAAATCGACTCTTTATATTGTGATACATTTTATTGCTTCCTAGATGTATTGTTAAAGGACTATAATGTGGCTTCAAAGTATTTTCCTCTTTAGTTCTTCATCATTAGGAAGATATGTACGTCCCTTGTAATATAGACATCCATTTGACCTTATTTCAAAGTCTTTAGATTCACCATGCTCAACTTGCTTCTTTTTTTCCAAGCATTTCTCATCATTCGCTTGCAACTCCTTAATTCGACTTATCAAGGTAGGATTAATTTGAAGTTCAGCCACTAATGCACATTCTTTCTGCAATTTTATATGGGCATTCAATGCTCTCAAGGTAGAGAATATTTTCCAGTTAAATGCATCTGCTACCACATTAGCCTTCCTCGAATGATAATTAATAATTACATCATAGTCCTTGATTAGTTCTATCCACCTTCTTTGTCTCAAGTTAAGCTCCTTTTGAGATAACAAGTATTTCAAACTTTTGTGATTCGTGTAAATATAGCACTTTCCACCATATAAGTAGTGACGCCAAATCTTTAAAGCAAACACTACTGCAACCAACTCTAAATCATGGGTAGGATAATTTCTTTCATGAGATTTTAGTTGTTGAGAAGCATATGCTACAACCTTTCCTTCTTGCATTAATACTCACCCAAACCATTATGAGATGCATCACTATATATTATAAAATCCTTCCCAGATTCTGGTTGTACCAAAACATGAGCTTTTGTTAATATCCTCTTTAATTTGTCAAAGATTTCTTGACATTTATCTGTCCAAACAAATGGCACGTCCTTTTTTAATAGCATAGTTATTGGAGCGGCAATCATTGAAAAGTCTTTCACGAACCACCGATAATAACCAGCTAATCCCAAAAAAACTTCTCACCTTAGTGACATTCTGAGGAATTTTCCATTCTAGGATTGCTTAAACCTTTTTAGGATCGACTTGAATCCCTTCAGTTGAAACTATATGTCCAACGAAAGCTACTTCAGACAACCAAATTCACATTTTGACAGCTTTACATATAATTTCTTTTCTCGGAGGATTTGAAGAACTATTCGGAGGTGAATATCATGATCCTCTTTGGTTTTAGAATAAACCAATATATCATCTATGAAGATCACCACAAATTGACCTAAATATAGCTGAAATACCCGAATCATTAGATCCATAAAAGCTGCTGGTGCGTTTGTAAGTCCAAAAGGCATTACTACAAACTCATAACGTCCATATCTAGTTCTGAAAGTTGTCTTTGGTACATCTGCTTCTTTGATCTTCAATTGATAATACCCGATCGAATATCAATTTTAGAAAACATTGTTGCTCCTTTAAGTTGATCAAAGAGATCATCAATCCTTGGCAAAGGATATTTATTCTTCACCGTCACTTTATTAAGTTGATGATAATCTACGCATAACCTCATTGATCCATCTTTCTTTTTCACAAACAGGACTAGAGCTCCCCAATATGATATAATAAGTCGTATAAAACCTCGATCTAATAATTCTTGTAATTGAGCCTTCAGCTCTCTAAGTTTTGTAGGAACCTTCCTGTAAGGTGCCATTGATATTGGTGATGTTCCAGGAAGCACATCAATACCAAATTCCATTTCTCGATCTGGAGGTAATCCCGATAATTTATCTGGGAAAACATATGGAATTTCTATCACCGTGGGTATATTTTTCCAGATTTATCTTTGTTTCCTGAGTATTTATCACATGAGCTAAATATACTTCACACCCATGTGATAATAACTTTCTAGCAGTTACAGCTGATATCACATTGCTAAGATAATTTTGTCTTTCGCCTACAAATATTATTTCTGAGCCATCTGGTTCTTTTAAAATTAACCTTTTCAATCGGTATTCAACCGTAGCATTATATGCCGATAACCAATCCATTCCAAGAATGAATTTAAACTCTTAGAAGGGTAATTCCATAAGGTCAGCTAGAAATTCATTTTCTTGAATCTTCATAGGACATTTTTTGCATATTCGACTTACTTTGGCACTTTGTCCTATTGGATTAATAGTAACTACCTCACTCGAAATTGGTTCTACTGGAATATTTATTTCAAGTACTACTTTAGAACTAATATTAGAATAGGTAAATCTTGGATCAATCAATGCAAAAACAGGTATGCCAAAGAGTTCGATCATACCTGCTACGATCTCTGAGTCATCTCGATCATTAGCAGTTTTGCCTTCTCAATTTACTGCCTCTTGAAAAGTAGTGAAATTGTGAGAGACCAGTATTATTTTATATTGAAGATCCAACCTAGCTATGAATTTGTCAATTCTAGATTTTTCAGTTGGAAGAAACTCTGTTGCAAATCGGCTCAATCTATTGAACTCATATTCATATTCATAGATTAACCTGCCAGACTATTTCAGATCCAGGAACTATTGTCTTATTTTATCAACAAACACGCCTCCAATATATTTTTCTTTGAATTCTTTTAGAAAGAATTCCCATATAATATGTTCTAGAGGAACTCGTGCAGTGATTACATTCCACCACGCACTAGCTTGCTCCATCAGTAGAAATATTACTCCCTCTAACTTCCGTTGTTCATCACAAGGAATCTTGCTCATCATAATTTTTATATCATTCAACTAATAATCAATAGCCATTGGATTTGCATTAGTATCACCCCGAAATACTGGTGCTTTCATTTTCCTTAATTCTTTGGAACTGATATTGGTGCTCGACAATTTGTTGACCTTGTACAAACATATTTTGTTAACCTTGAGCCGGTGGCTATACATTCTGCTGAGCAAGAGGCGGATTCTAATTCACCTCATTACTCCCGCTTTGTGCCAAAGTATCATGCTCAGTTGCCTGACGAGATTCCTGATGATCTGACATCTATTAAAGTCACAACCATCCCACATAAGTAAGGAGTAACATTACTAATTAGTAGGCATCAAAGTATATTTATACAAATATTAGTAATTTTGACATCCTAGTGGCATATATATAATCCTGACTCTTCACAAGCCCGTTTCGTATCCAGAACCGGCTAAACCTATAACTCTGATACCAATAAACGTAACAACCTTACCAGTATTTCATATCCAATACTAGTCGGAGTGTCACATAGAGAATTGTTAACAATCCATAATAGTCATTTATTTAAAAATCACAATAAACAATTTATCAATTTATCGCGTAATATCAGTTTTCTAATTTTTTAATCTACCAATTTAATTATGATTTCATGCAGCAACTTAGCAGTTCATAACTATAGCCTATAAGTATTATAACTGCCTAAATTAAAAATCTAATCGATTACTCTATTTATTCAATTCCTAATAGTTACCGATTTTACACTAGTAATCCCTTTAATCATTTTCAATTTTAATAAAGCTACTCACCATTCATTTTATAAGTTATTACAAATTATGTCTAGACTAGTTTAAAGCCAACTACTATTATCATATACATGCCAACTAGTAAAATCAAAATACATCAAAGATGTCATTATTGATACCATAAATATGCTCCTTGCTAAATAGGATGCCAAAAACTCCTTACTTTGATTCCTGCTTTTCACCTACGCGCGAAAATCATCACACACTAAGTATACACTTAGTGAGGCAATAATAATATCCAGTGCAATACAACATATCTATAAATATAAAGATGTAACAATACTCATGCATCATGATCACTAGATATGTATTACCATTATGTTAATCATATATTAACATAATATAAACCGGATATAAATTTCTTACCAATATACTTGCCATTTACTTTGAGAGTTCATAAACTCTTTCACATGTTTATCTTTTTTAACCAATAATTCATAGCCCAAATATAAGCCTATGAGGACCTTGGGTACACGAGTTAAATATGCACGGAAGTGCTAATACACATAAGGTCGTGCCCACCATAATACACATAAGGCCGTGCCCACCATATGCACTATGTGTGCTTTATATACACTATAGTGCTAAACAGAGTATACAGCGTGCTGCTGGACTCTATGGCATGCCAACTATACCCTGTCCCTCAATGACATACTTGGGCATATATTCCATATTTATTTCATTCATGGCAAAGTATATCAACATAATTTAACATCGGGCAGTTCATACCCGAAATAACATTCATAGTATAACATCATCTATAACTAGTGATCCATGCATTTATATTCAACTTTTGACATATTTAAAATATGTCAACCATATTCTCCATGACATAAATATAATGACAATAAAATTTGGGTAGACTCATCGCAAGCCATCCCAATGATGTGTAAAACATCAATGTGTCATGATATGTATGCAATTGCACTCACCTTGACACTTTATATAGGTCAAAATTTAAATCCTCACTAAGCTTTAATTTTGATCATTTTTCCTTTTCTTGGTCATTAGCTTGATTCCAGTTTTGATCACGATCTATATGTTCGTCATTTATAACACATGTACATTTCAAAAATACATGTTAGTATCATACTAACATAGGAACATGATAGGAAAATAAATTCCTACAAATTCTTTCGATGTTTATTCGATACTAAATCCATTTCATACGGTTCATACCAATCTCAACACTTAAAATTTCCTTTAATATCCAAATTAAAGAATGATTCATAAATCATTCCAACAATTATTCAAGCATAATACCTCAAATTAATCAAATTCCACTTCAAACCCTTTTATTTCTACAATATGCGATTAGGTCCCCCAACCTTTACAACTTCCAAATTGGTCCAAACAACATTCTAAAGCTTGAAAAATCATCCATTCATCATATCTAACCTTAATATAAATTTTCCAAAATTTTTCCTAATTATTTCACCATGGCCGAATATGAAAGGTCACTTTAGGCTTGATCTTCAACTTGATTCAAGCATAAATTCAACTTCAAAAAATCATTTCTAAGCATTATCAATCATTTCCAAATCAAAACCCAACATCCCTTTCATCCACCAAATTCAAGAACTTAGGTTTCAAGCATGGAAAACATAAACCAATAATACCAAATGATAGAGAATTTCATGTTTCATGCTTTCATCTAAATTACTAATAATTTAGCTTGAAAATCAAAAAGAAATGTTTACATACCTTAAGAAGTAGTCTCGGCAAGATAGAGAAATTTGAAGAAATTTCTTGAGATTTCCAATTGATTTAATTTAGGTCATTTGTCATTATTTATAGTAAATTCAAATAAAAATCTTTTTATGACAAAATGACCATTTTGTCCTTGTAATCCAATGTCTCTCATCTTGCCACATGCCAATTTATTCATCCAAGGGTAAAAAATAAACCAATAAGTTAGTGATTGCCAACTTTACCCTTGAAATTTTTCAAAATTACAATCTTGCAATTATTCATCCAACGGTTCATATTTAACATGGAAAATCTAATTTAATCCAATGGTCCATGTTAAATCCTTCCAAATTAAGGTATGAAAATGACATTATTAACCTTGTCTTATCATCCAACAAAATATCTCCAATATTCAATTCGATCTGATTATCCAAATTTTTCTTAAACTTTAACTCTTTATTGCTTTTAACAAAAATTCTGTACGAAAAATCCGGGTAACATGAAAACGTCATTCTTGGGGGTAAACTATTCATTTACAAGACTAAAATGTATAACTTTTAAAAATTATAAATTAGTCCCTAAACTTTTCCTAAGTTTATACTTTAGCCACCAAACTTTCATTTTATTCATTTTGGTCACTAGCCAAAATTTTGAGGTATTACATGAGGTGGGATTAGCGCGGTAAATTTATGCAACATCTCTTGTGGAAGAATCTGCAAAAGACACTGCCAATCCCATTGTCCCAAAATCGACACCATGGCTGCCACGGACAAGGGCATAGACGGGACATCGAGCGTACAAAAGGCTGCTAGAGGCTCCATCTCGTCCAACCAACAATCCCACCAAAAATCCATGTGCCACCCATCATGCACTTGTCAACAAATTCCTCTACGTACCTCCTCCCATATGTTACTAATCCCTTTCCATAACCTCGAGCAACAAAGTCTAACAATGGACATAGGCAAGATCCCCTCCCATCTATACTTTGCCTTGAGCACTCGTACCCATAGTTTATCCTCACCACGCGCCAACTGAAACCCCAGCTTCATTAGAAGTGCATTATTTTGACGATGGAGTTCCCAAAAATCCAAACCACCGATATTCGTCGGCAAAATCACAGTTTTTCATTTTACCAGAGCAAGTGCCGAAGCCTCCCACACAAGTTTTCATATCATCTTTTTCATCACATTACAAATACCTTTCGGTAACAAAGTCGTCTGCATAACATATATTATGGGTCCTAATTATTTTATTAATATTTTGTATGACATGATATATTTTAATATTATTAAAATATAAAAATAAAATAAAAATTATATTTTATTATTGTTAAATAAAAAATATTTATATTTTATACCTAAATCCTCTAAAATCCTAAATTCTTACCTAAGACAAAATCTACACAAATTCTTATAAGAATTTAGGTTATAATATAAGAATTTGTGTAACTACACAAATTCTCACATAAAGCAAAATTTACACAAATTAACTACATAAATTTTTATAATTTTTGTAAAAATTTATATTAACTGCATTTTAGACGAGTTTTTTTTTAGACTTTCCCACCCGAAGCCGGTTTATATAACACCATAGGTTTATAAAACCCAAACCTAAATATCCGAGCCCCATAGTCTAGTTGTTTCTCGTACATCTTGGTAAGAATTTTTTTGACCGCATTTTAGACGACATTTTTTAGACTTCCCCACCCGAAGCCGGTTTATATAACACCATAGGTTTATAAAACCCAAACATACCCGAGCCTCATAGTCTATTTGTTTCTCGTGCGTCTTCCTCTGCAATCGAAAACCTCTCGTCCTTTTTCCTTACGTTCCGATTTGCGGTCATGGCTACTCTTGATTCCGATGTGCCTATGGTCCCCGCCGGCGAAGCTTCTAGCAGCTCCGCCCCTTCCTCCTCCGCAAAGAAGCCCAAGCGCTTCGAGATCAAAAAGTGGAGTGCCGTTGCCCTCTGGGCCTGGGGGTACTAATCCCTAACCCTGACCTAATTTACCTCTATTTAATTTATTTATTTATAATGAATGCTTGATTGACGTTGATTTGGTTAATGAATGTAGATATTGTCTTGGATAATTGTGCGATTTGCAGGAATCACATTATGGATCTCTGTGCGTGTTTCTCTTTTGATTTTATTTTTTAAAATTTTTGTTCGTTCGATTTAGTGTTTTGTTTTTATGTTTTCCCTTGTGTTTGATTACATTGTTTACTTCAATTTGGCTGTTCAGGTATTGAGTGCCAAGCCAACCAAGCCAGCGCTACCAGTGAGGAATGCACTGTTGCGTGGGGTATGTTATCTTTTTTACACGCTCCGAAACCTTAAGTTTTCTGAATTATACTGCATAATACTGTGTTAGGCTTGTTTCATTGATGTAATTATTCAATTGAGTTTTCCATGTATATGCTTTATAGTCATACCTCGTATTTGATCCGGGATACGTGAAAGGTCTGTTAGGTTTACTAAACAAGTGCTGTTGAACATGTATTATATGTTGTTTTGGAATTTGTAACCATTGTTGACTTTGGGGAGTGGTGGTAATTTTGTGGTTTTGGTGTTAATTATACCAAACACAAGGTTTGGGAAGATTTCAAGATGTGGAGGTTTGTCGGGTTCGAAAGAGAACAAAGTAAAACTTTTGAAGTAATTATGATATGTTTTAGGTTCCATTAAGAACATATCCAATAATTTTAGGCTACGTCGTTTAATATGCTGATGCTAAATCAGTTGCGCACTATTAATACATGTTGGAGATGTGTTCCTGATTGTGTAAGCATTGTTTACTTTGTGAATAATGCTAGCTTGTTTGGTTTTGGTGTTCATTATGACAAGCACAAGGTTTGGGATCTGTTGTTGAGTTCATGCTTGTTGGCTGCAAAAGATAAAGAAGAAAAACTTTTGAAGGAATTACGATAACTTGTTTTGTTTCCTTTTAAGAACATATCCAGTAATGTTAGGCTATAATGCTATATAGTCTTTGATATGGTGCTGATGTTTGATTCAGTGGAACACTGGTAATTGTTTACTTTAGAAAGAAGTGTGTTGGCAATTTTTATGTTTTATTAAGAACATATCCTGTAACTATTGCTTTTAATGTGCGAATGGCTATGAATCAATCATGCAGATGAGGGTCTTCCAGATCTTTATGCCTAATAATTGGCCTTTGTTATAATTTACACCTAGTGTCATCCAGATACATTATTTTGTATATATACTTCAGCAGGTTGACTTGTAGGGTGTTTTTTTTTTAATTGCGTTTGGTGTTTGTGTACTTTTAGCTCTAGATTATTTTTCTCCCAAAAGTTTTCTGGTTATTTTCTCACTTTCCATCTGTGCTGAAACTGAATTGGATTCCCTTCCTTTGGTTGTTGTATATAGTTAAACCTCAATCGTTAAACCCAACATATCACTAGGCATTTAATGTGAATAAAAAATTCGACAGTGAACTGTTGAAGAAATTCGTCAGCTCATCTTACATATAAATGTGTATGTATGGAAAGGAAAATACCTTCATCTCATTGTGATTTGTTTTTCCTCTAATAGAAACACAAATTATAATCTATGACATGTATGTATTTTCTAACGTTAGCTTACATGCTTGATCAATATGTAATTGATTTTCTTTTCTTTGTGCATGTAGGGGTCTGCAAACATGCGTTCCACTTCCATTGCATCAGCCGATGGCTCAAGACTCGTCAAGTGTGCCCATTGGGTATGTTTTTTACCTTCCACTGAATATCTCGCTTGGATAATTTGTCCCATAGCATTAATGTCTAAGTTGTATTTACTTTTGCAGATAATAGTGAGTGGGAATTCCAGAAGTATGGCCACTAGAGAGCTTTTGGGTCGGTAGCAGTTGAACGTTCTTACCTTTATAGCATGTTGAAAGGAAAAACACATTGCGTCAGCTTTCATGCTCTGATTCAAACTGTAGTTGCTTTATACTTTAGAAAAGAGTTTGGCAAATATGATGACAGTTGGTCCTAATTTTATATGCACCAAGTGTAACATGCTAAATTGATGAGATTATCCATATTATTATGTTAAATTTCCTTTATGATGAATGCCCTTTTATTGTGAATACCATTCCTTGGTTATCAATTTGTACATGAAATGGACACTTTTCTTTGTTGCAAGGCAAGTAGAACTGTATGTTAAAATTCAAATCCAAATTTACTTGATGATAAGAGTATGAATCAGCTTAACTAAGTTCAAATTCCAGCCTGGTGTTCAAAACGGATTGGATTAGCTAATAGTAGGGGTGGCCATTCGATCGAGTCAAAAATAACTCGAGTCAATAAATATTCGATAGTTGAGTTGAAGAGTTATATTTTATAATTAAAATTTTATTTGCATTTTTTTAAGTTGAGTTGTTCGAGTTTTTGTTCAAATTTAATTGTAAACATTTATAATGTTATGACACTAATTAGTTCCAGTTTAAATGGTTTTCTACAACTATGTACAATATACATACATTTCACATTTTTTTCATATGTGATGTATGTATCATGCATAATTGAGAGACTCAACTTAAACTTGAAAGTTGATGCGCTAATTACTAAAAATGCATAATTTGAAGACTCAACTCGAATTTGAAAGCTGGTATACTAATTCCTAAACCTTCGAGTTATTCAAATTCTCATTTTATAATTCAAACTTTATTTGAAAATTTTTGAATTGAGTTTATGAAATTACGAATCAAAATGAGTCGATATTTTCGCATCGAGTAGAGTCAAATAATTCGATTTTTTATTCGAATCGAGTTTTGCACACCCCTAACTAATAGGGTGGTTACACACTTCTATTTTTTTTGTTTAACCACCGGTATCCAGCCCATTGGCTGACTAATCTAGATCGGCTACTGCAAAGGCCTATAATAGGGGCGACTCTCCCAACCTAATTTTCTCCATTCACATTGTCATAATTGGAACTATTGACCTTGCTTAAGGGATCGATTGTCCCATCCAACTAGACCAAGTGGTTATTGGCACTTCTATAAATTATTTAAATTAATATTTTAGTAGTTTGATCTTTGAATTGTATGTTATATCCACGTAGATAGAAGATATTTTTTGGTATACTACGTATCTATTTTATGGTTTATGGTCGAGATTTGTGACTCTCTAAATAATGTCGTCTTCAAAGTTTAAACTCGGATTCTTTTCTAAAGAAAACAATGTGCCTTGTTGTTGCACCCAACTCTTTGATTTGTAAATCGAAGATATTGAACTCTCATATTACTAAAATATTAATATGAATTTGTTTGGAGGAAAATTTATGAGAGAATTTATTTTTATCAAGGATTTTAAAATGTAAAATATAAATTCTTTGTTCGGATAAAAATAATAGGGAGGTTTAAAATATGATATGTTAATATTAAAATTATTTATTTATAATTTTACAAATATAATGATATCAATAATATTGCCAGTGTAATTAATTTTCTTTTATTTTTAAAACTTATAAAATTTTAATAGCTTAAGTTTTTAAAATAATTATTTATAAAAAACCATAAAATTTTAAAATGAATAATTTCAAAATATTAAAATTTTAAAAATTTCTAAAATATTAAAAAATTTCATTCAAACATGCACTTAAAAAGTGTGTAAAAATCATAGATACATGGATGCCCTATCCCCACAATACAACACCAACTCATCTCTCCGGGATGCAGCTCAAATAGCTTTTCTCCGTAAAAGAATACATAGCCTTCTTATGCTCACTTGGTTACATACCATTGATCACTTTAGCACCATTGTCAACCGTCCTAATATTACATATTCCAAGATATGTTTGAAAACACCATGAGACTGAACTTGTTTCTCGAGTCTTCGATCATCATGTTCGGAACGAAAGTGCTGACCCAACAATCAGAAATGCCTATTAGATGATTATAAAACAAATCATGTTTTACCAGCCTCCAAAATCAACAAGTCTCCGCTTCAGCTCCTTGAAACTCTTATTCTCCACAATATTCCTCAGCATGTGAGGCACCATAACCTCCGAAACAAATATCATGTACCAGGTTCCAAGCACGAATGAGATAAGCAACCCAGAAAAGGGTGTTGAACATAGCATCCTGTGATGGCAATTTGTATTCTATATCCATCATCCATTGCCAATCCAACATTTGACATCAAATCACTCCATACTAATATAGGCGGTCCAAGGATCAATGGTTAGTCCCCAAGAGCACACCTAATGTGACCAACCAAGCACCAGGCTCGTTTGCGATACTATTAAATCAAACACTTAGAAATTGGGTAGTTTTAATTATGTACAACGGGTACAACTGTACAGGGATCTCGAAAAAAAGAGAGCCCCAAAACTAGTCCCTAATATATATATATATATATTCTGGAAAAAAATACTACTCTATATATATATATATAACAATTTCTAAAAAAATAAAAAATAAGAGTAAGCGTTGTATATGATTTTGGTTCAAAACATGTAAGAATAAAAATATTTTTTAAGAAAATATTAAATTTTTAGATGCTTTCATGTCATTTTTATGTTGCTCATGAGAGTAATCTAACATTTTTTAACAAGGAAATTTTATTTAAAAAAAAACTTTATACCTTTTCATATTATAAATTAAGGGCCTCATTTTAATAAATTATATTAAATCTTTAAACTGAGAAGCAAAAACAACCAGTGAGGTGGCTTATCAGATGTGGTATATAGATAAGCAGGAAACTCCCAAGTAAGAAAGTATAACATGACACTCAACTTCAACTAGATTAATAATGAAAAATTTATAGTTTGGAGCTGCTGACATAATCTCAGCTTTCTCTATTCAACTCACTTGAGCATAGCTTTTGTCAGATGAGCTTTATTGTATGATGGGGTTTTGATTTTCTAAGGTCAGTATGAAGTGGAACAAATTTCTTAAAAAAACTTAGTGGTGATTTTGGATTATAGGCATGTGGTGGATTGCCGATTAATATGGAGGTATGGTTAAAATTGCAGCGAAGTCAGGATTGCTGGCGAATGTGTAGTGCTGACTTATATTTTTTCTTTTTGGCGTTGTTTTGTTAAGCTTTGTCTTGGTCATTTTGTTTTGTTTGGTGAGTGGCCAATGTTAGGCGTTGGTTTATGTTTCTTTCCGGTGTATTTTTTAGTTGTGTTGTACTATTTCTTCTGATTAAGTTTAGAGAGATTTTTAACGAGACACACAATTCAGGTTATACTTGTTTAATTATCTTATTAATAAATCATTTTATCCAGAAAAAAAATTAACCACAAAGTATCTAGTTTAAAGTGTCAAGCAATAAATAAGAGGGAGACTACATAATTGGGAGCTCTAACCATCTCCTAGTATTCATTAATCACTATCACTAATAATCATATTTATTTTTTTATTTTTCTTGTAAATATTTGTAGAATGCTTTAACGTATATCTTTAGTACTTATTTTTGTGAGTTTAATTCTTGTAAACGCCTACTTAGAGATGAATTTTTGTTCAACCAAAATAAATCTCGAAAAAGGGAGAAGTTTTAGTTTAGCCTTAAAAAAACTAAAGTGATTTTATCTTAACCATCGAAAAGATATGAGTGTAAAGGTTAAACATTGTCCTTCAAAGGTTCAATTCAAGTTAGTAAATTGAGAAATCCTTAGTGGTAATAAGCTAAGGTAGTGAATGTAGACTTTGATTGATAAAGTCGAACTACTCTAAATTGATTGTGCACAACTTGTTTTAATTTTCCATCAAGCTTCCACAAAATCGATTTAAGACAATTCACCTCCTCTTAACGCGATTGATCGTATCAAGCTCAATAATATAATTTTTTGAAAATGTACAAATTTTGAAAATCGTAAACCATCGAAAGAAATTCTTGATAAAAAGAAATCCTTCACTCGTAACTGATTTTGAAATCCGTTTTTACCGTAACAGAAAACGTAGACCTTCGAAATTACTTTTTTTCAAACTATACCTTCAAAATTATTTTTAAAATGATGATTTTATAGGTAATCGATTGTATTCAAAACATTGCGGAGAAACCAATAAATTGTTTATAATACTAAAAAAAATGTAGATTCGTCGCCCATATAACTGACCATTTTGCATTTACATTCAAACTTATCAACAATAATATTACAATGAATCTACTTTGGTTTGAAATAGTCCTAATAGATTGTTTTTTTTTAATGAACACGTTTCACTTTTCCGAGATTACTTGTCCTAATCAACCTTATACAAAACCATTGGGGGGGGGGGGGTAAACGATTTTCTTTACTTTCATGAAAAACAACCAGACCAGACCAGACCATCAAACAAAATAAAACAAGATAAAAAATGACATGCACAACCATCTTCCATGCTTTTGTTTCTCTTTTGCTTTCCGACAACCTCAATTCTTCTTCTTCTTCTTTTGGGTTTACGACAACAAACATGGACCTGCCACGTGTGACTTGTCTGAATTAAGTTAAAAATATTTACGGATTCACCTCGTGTATCTTGTCAATGGCTTCCTTCAGCTGCAATCGTTGATTGGGATTACTTTCAGTACAAGCAGCTCCGATTCGGAGGAGCTGAACCATTTGATCGATCGAACTCGAACCGTTTGATATCTTGGGATCAATCAAATCCGCCACCTGATCATCGGCTATCGCTGTTTGGACCCAGTGAACGATGTCGATCCCACCTTTGCCGTTGGTTAGGTATTGAGATGGGAATTTGCCTGTAATGATCTCGAGGATGAGGATTCCCAGACAATAGACATCGGATTTGGGGGAGACTTGTTGGGTTTGAAGGTATTCTGGGGATTTGTAAGCGAACAATCCTTGGGGAAGGATGTTGGGGTTCGTCAATGGCTGGAACGCGAAATCGCTCAGCAATGGCTCGTAGTTGTCGTTTAAGAGAACGTTGCTGGATTTAAGGTTTCCATGGGGAATCTCGTACGCTGCGAACTCTGCATGTATGAAACCCATGCCATCGGCGATTCCTCTGATCACCTTCAAACGTGTCGGCCAGGTTAGATTAGCGTGGATGATTCCTCGGTCACCTGATTCAAACCATGGTTTACCAACTCAGAAAATGAAATGGTGTAGCCTATAGGGACTAGATTGACGAAAATACTTGATTAAAATGACACTTTAGTTTGATGATGTGATTAGAGTATAGGGACTAATTTAGAATTCGGTTGGTAATTTGAATGTATCAAATGCGAGTAGATATCTTCTATCTTTTTGATGCCCCTACATATGTCCCAACACTTAAAAAATAAGATTATTCTTAAGGTTTATTATTAGGGTTTATAGTATTGGGTGTACGATGTATTTTTAGGGTTTATATTTTAGGGTTAGAACTTCTGATTGCTTTTTAAAGGGCACCAAAAAGGGACAAATATTTTTGTTTATCAAATGCAATTAAAGTGTTGTTTTTAAGAACAAAAATCAACGACAAAAATTATCTACCCTTTTCGGTGCTTCTCTCTATGCCTTAACACTAAAAAATGCTAAAAATTAAATTTTAAGCCTTAACCCTAAATTTTAAATCGTAAACCCTACACCATACTCCCTAAAAAATACACCCTACCCCAAATTCCCTAAACCCTAACCATAAACAATAAATTCTAAACCTAATTTTTATTCAAAATCAGTTAACCCTATGTTAAAAAAATCAACTACCCCTTTTCAGTGCTCATTTCTATGTCTCAACACTAAAAACTTAAATTCTAAATTCTAACTCTAAATTTTAAATCTTGAACCCTAAAAATAAACCCTACCTCCAATTCCCTAAATCCTAATCCTACAAACTCACCCAAAAACCTAAACTTAACTTTGTAATATGATAGTACAAATAGGGACAATTTTTTTTTTCTCAAGGATAGTCATACCATGCAAGACGTATGAGAGGCTTCCCTTGGGCATGTATTCAGAAACAACGAGCTTCTCCTCTTTTTTAAAATGGCACGCCAATGGCGTCAATACATTGGGGTGCCTTAATTTCCCGATCCGCTTCATTTCAGCTACGAACGCATCTTTTCCTAGCCGATTCAACTCCTTCATCCTCTTCACCACCACCGCCAACCCATTCCCCATCACCGCCTTATACGCCGACCCCAACCCGCCGTTCCCGAGCACCTCCGCCGCCGCCTTCATCAAATCCTGCATCCCGAATGCACCCTTCTCGTCGTTCAACATTACCAAGTCTGCCATCCCACCCTTGCTCCCATGCGACGACCCTTTCTTCGAGGAAGATCTCCGGCGGCTCGACTCCGGCGGCTTCCGCTTGGTGGAGGTTGGTTCGGCTTCCGGCACCTTGACCGGCAGAACCTCCTCTTTTAACGGTTCCTTGCTTAGGACGCTGAATTCATCGTCCCTCCTCCGCCGCTTTGCCATAACGATGATTATCACCAAAAACATTACAGCAGCAAAGCTCCCGATGGCAATAATGACTAGCTTTGCATTGGAATCGGATCCTTGGTTATTTCCCGCCGGCGTGCTCGAGGCTCCTTTGTTATCCGATTGGTCAATTTTGCTACCCGGTAGTTCGTCATCGACATCCAAGTGGTCAGCTTCGTTGCAATCTTTGGACAAGATTGTCCCACAAAGGCCGTTGTTTCCTTTGAATGAACGGGCGTCGAACTTGGACAAACTGGGTGGGATTTGGCCTTGCAGTTTGTTTCCTGATAGATCAAGGGATGTAAGCACCTCCGGATGGTTCAATCGTGGGATTTTCCCGGAAAATTGATTCGACTCCAAATGGAGTTCAACGAGATGGGGGAGTTGCATTAACGAGTCGGGGATTCTGCCGATGAATTTGTTTTCATTCAACCAAACTTTCTTCAAACTTTCCATGGGATAAAAATAATCCTTGGGGATTTCACCGCTGAATTGATTCTGAGACAAATACATAGCCCTCAAAGCAGTGAGATTATTGAATTCCGGGATGGAACCCGTGAAAGAGTTGTTCATAAAGCTGACGGCTTTCAACCCACGAATCTGATGCAAAGCCTGGACGTCGATTTGACCCGCGAGCTGTAAACCGGTCAAATGGAGGCCGACGACGTCACCATCAGAACACTGAACACCGATCCATTTCTCCTTACAAGGACTGGAACCCGAAGCCCAAGAATCGAGATTGCCATGCGTGAAAGATTTCTTGAGCTTGAGGAGGGCTTGTTGATCAGATTCAGATTGAGGGAGACAGAGGGCGGGAAGGAAGGAGAAGAGGAGGAGGAGGAAGCGAACAGCGGCCATTACTGACCGGAAAAGTTGAGAAGCTCCGGGAAGGAACGAGCCGCTGCTGCGAGAGAAGATAGGGTTTTTGTCGGGGTAGGTTGGAATTGGATTGAGGGGAGGCTGGTGTAGCCATTGTTGGATAGGAGTATGGGGGGAGGCTTTGAGAGGTTGAATTGAATGATGGAGCTGGCGAGGTTACATTTAGATTCTAAGAATAGGATTTGGCAAATTTGGGAGATTGAAAAACCACCAACGCTGCTTTCTAACTTCTTTTTGACTATCTTCCCCTCCCTATTCTTGGAATTTTCTACCATCTCCCCTCAATCCAAATATTAATATCAAATGCCAATAATATATTCTCAACTTCCCCTCCCTATTCTTGGAATAACATTGAATTAATTCTAAACCAGAGATAATTTGTAAGTTCAGATTAAATGAGTTGTGAATATGACCTTGGTTGTGTAGGGTTCCATCTTAAATTGCACTATAAATAATGTGATTATGGATATGTACCAAGTTTTCGACTAGCATGCTTGTCGAATGAGGTATGCTTAATATCTATGAACTTTGAATTTTTTATTTTGATATTTTGAAACTGTCCAGAATATGGTAATTGACATATGACTTATAAATTGACAAATTCCGAGTTGTGATACGATAAGAAATGATGAATTTAAAATGCCTTGTATAATTTGAAAAATGCTATGCATTATGAATCAGAAAACTAAATTGTAAACTTTGTTTAAACATTTTAATGGTTACTTAGTTTCGTATCAAATATAATTGAGATGACATAAGATCTTTAATACATGTATGAGATTGTATATTATCTTAGGAAGGGGATGGGTGTGTATGATTATATAAGACTACATGTCTAGGAGAGAGGTGTATGAAACTGTTCACATTTTCTGTCTTGGAGATAAAAGATATATATTTGTGTATTCAGGTTACCATGGAGTAAAACAAGCTAAATTGTGCTAAATCATGTTAAAGTACTTCTCTTTTCAACTTTCCTATACATGTATAAGATAAATTTGGTATTAGATTCTATGTTATGTGTATAAATTGTGTATATTTTATTACTCCCTTGTCCCACTCAATATGTTCTTTTTGTGTTTTGAAATTGTCCCATTTAAAATGTCTCATTGAAAAAATCAACAATTTTTATAAGGCACATTTCCCTTTATACCTTTTTTTAATTTCCCAACAAAACAAAATTTAACTTTTTAAAGATAAAATTGTCGCTTCAATTATTTTATATCATATTTTTTACACATTCTTACACAAACTTTTTTTTCCTAAAACTGTG
The DNA here is from genome assembly GCA_019671005.1 of Hibiscus mutabilis. Taxonomy (NCBI): domain Eukaryota; kingdom Viridiplantae; phylum Streptophyta; class Magnoliopsida; order Malvales; family Malvaceae; genus Hibiscus; species Hibiscus mutabilis. The sequence goes on along the minus strand of CM033753.1, from coordinate 20,270,807 downwards.
TCAAAAGTCAACAATAGATAAAATAAATGGGACGGAGGGAGTATTTGACAATCTCATTTCATTGAACTTTCTGAAGCTCATTTTATTGTTGCTTATATCTTTGTAGAAAATTAATTTAGTATCGACTATATAGCAACGCCACCACCTTTAACTTGTTAAAATATTCGTTCCGAAACTTCTAGAGTCGATGACATGTATAATGTGGTCCTTCATAATGTTTTAATGTGGTTGGTTTAAATGGTTCATTGTATGATAGTTTACAGTTAGATTGACAAGAAATCGTATATGCATAAAACGGTAATTGATAATGATGGAATGTTAGCATGGCTTGTTAATATGCTATGAAACCTTCTATGCTTCGAGTGTTAGCGTGAAAATGATGTAGGTAGTATTTGATAATTATGAACGTAGGTATTTTAGTGTGTTCTTTAAGTAACTATGCAAATCCAACTTTAGGGTTCTGATTCGATACTTCTAACAAAGTGTTTTGAAACTTTTGGTCAGAGTTTCAGCACTTGTTTTACACCGATACTTGTCCAAAGTTTCGATAATTTTTGAGGTATAGTTTCAACACTAATCAAGGAGTTTCGGTGCTCCCATATTTACATGCGTAAGAATGGTTTGTTTTAGCTTCTTAAGTGTTACGAAATGCATATTAGTCCATAAGTTTGTTGTTTTGTTTCAATTTAGTCCTCTAAGCGTGATTAAATGTCTATTTCATTGATTTAATGTTTGATATAAGTTCTGATCCAATTAGTTTTTAGCTATGAGTTTCCGGCGTAGCACCTTTGACACATTTTATGATTAAGCCAGAATTAGAGTGTTACGATAATATTTTTATCAACTTGAAATAGGTACAAGTAAAATTACAAATACGATAACTTTAACAACCTATACATTCAAAAACTCCTAGATACAAATGGAATCTATACATAACCCAAAGTAAGCATTGAATCATAATTGGACTGAAAATCGGATCGGACATAGACTATGATTTGACCCATAACAATTTAGGTGTAACACACACATGCGTAAATATACGCATAAAACACCAAAAATTTCAAACCCTTAACTTTGTCATTAAATCAAAACCTCATTGAGATTAATATTATAACATCAAGAATAATTTGGTTTTAGTTGAAGGAAAATTCTAGAATAGAAAAGGGAGAGAGCACCCGTCAGAAATGGTGGACGATCTTCGTCCAAAATCTATTGAATAGGATTCAGTGGAAGGGAGTGTGGCAGGTTTTTGATCGCCATGGACAAGTAAGAGATGTCTTTGTACCAAACAAACGACCACATGATGGGACAAGATTTGGTTTTATGCGTATGGTGACAGAGATGGATGCAAGACGGGCTATTGAACAACTACATGGGCGTTGGATCTATGGCTCAAGATTGAGAGTGTTCTTGGCAAAAAGGGTGCAACTTGAGTTTAATTGGTAGAGAAATGAGGGTTGGATGGAAGAGGATGATGTGAGGAAATGTGGGGGTTGCACCTAGATTTTCACAAGATAGATCCAAGAATCGAATTATTCAAGGGGTGGAAGACTACAATAAAATTGAAATTATCCATTGTTGTGCTATTGTGTGGTGTCGAAATTCGATGGCATTGCATCGTTAGCTAGAGAATTGAAGAAAGACAAGTTGGAGGGTGTGTCATTAATGCGCATAGCAGGATCGAGAATCCTATTGATTTTTGAAAACAACAAAGCTCGGCGAGGTGCATTAGCCAATGAGGCTTTGAATAAGTGGTTTTACAAGATTAAAAATTGGCAGCCAGAATTGGATAGGGAAATAGGAGGGTGTGGTTGGCAATCAGTGGGCTACCGATGCATGTGTTGTCACGTGGGACATTCGATAATTTGGCATCAATTTGGGGCATGATGGTTATATATGATGACTCAATGATAGATCCTAAATCATTTGAAAGGGGGCACATTTTGATTGAAACATAACAAATGACGAATATTGAAGGGGAAGTAGAGGTCCAAGTTAAAGGATTATCTTTTATGGTACATGTGAATGAATTTGAACCATTGGATGAACAATTGTGCACAAATTGCGAGCTGACATGTTGTGAGATGGCGGGAGACACAGAGATAAGTGAGAAAGCATAAGAGATGGAATTTGTGGAGAGGGCTGATGACCAATTAACAAGAATGTCAAATATGGAGAGGCTGTGTTATATTTTGACTCAAATTCTAATTGGTAATTAAGTTGGATTTTATTGTAATTCTAATGGTTGAGGATTACATGTTAATTAGGATTTACTTTAATGAGTAAATATCTATTTTAGGTAAGAGGTCTTATTGAATATGGTTTCTTGGTAACCAAGTATTTGGGTCTATAAATATAGACTAGGTTTAACCTTTTTGAATTATGAGAGAATGAGAGATAGAGAGAATTATTCTTTGGATAGATGTAACCACTTTTAAGCTCTCTACAACTTTTGTGACTTCGTTGTAGAGATGAGTATTGTAGGGATGCTGGAAAGAGTGTTTTGGTCCCACCGGGTCGTGGGATTTATACACCGGATTATGGGATTACATGGGTTAGCATGTATTTGTACTCTTCGTGTTCTCTACGTTGATAGTAGATTGTTCGTTTCTCTCGTCCGTGGAAATATGCTATGTTGAACCACGTTAAATCTTGTCTCATGTGCATGTCTTGGTCTATGTTGTTATCGCTTTGGTTATTTTGCCGCATACCAAATTTCTAACAAATGGTATCATGAGCTATGGTTTGAGCTACGCGTTTTAGAAGGAATTTTTACTGCGGATTCTGTGGTACAATATTGGAGACATGAAGTAGGAGTATTGCTACGATAAGTTTTCAGTTGCAGAGGGAGTAATTTTTAATTCTTCAAAAAATATTTGGCATATGCAAGAATTGAAGTTGTTGAAGATTTAAAGACCAATGCTCGGATGAATTTGTGTCAAAGGGGAAATTTGTTATATTTTGACTCAAATTCTAATTGATAATTAAGTTAGATTTTGTTGTAATTCTAGTGGTTGAAGATTACTTGGTAATTATGATTTACTTTAATGAGTACATATCTATTTTAAGTATGAGATCTTATTGAATAAGGTTTATTGGTGACCAAGTATTTGGGTCTATAAATATAAAGTAGGTTTAACCTGTTAAATTATGAGAGACAAAGAGAATTATTCTCTGGAGAGATGTAACCACTTTTAGGTTCTCTACAACTATTATGACACGTTATAGAGATGGATATTGTAGGGATGTTGGGAAGAGTGTTTTGGTTCCACCGGGTTATGGGATTTGTACATCGAGTTTTGGGATTACATGTTATCATGTATTTGTACTCTTTGTGTTCTCTACGTTGATAGTGGATTGTTCGTTTCTCTCATTTCGTGGAGGTAGGCTATGTTGAACATGTTAAATCTTGTCTCATGCGCATATCTTGGTGTATGTTATTATCGCTTTAATTATTTTTTCCCATACCAAATTCCTAACAGGTTACAGAATTAGGTCTCTAGAAATAAGAAAGATACGAATTCAAGGTTCTTGAAGGAGGCGGATAACTCGACAATATGGGATTTAAATGAATTATAGTGTGAAGAGCGTAGGGGATACATGGTAGAGGACATGGTAAGTTTAGGGAATGGGTTGGCAGAGGAGGCATCATGCAAGGTGTCGAGGTTGGAAGATCATCAAAAAATAAGGATTGTAAGGTAGATTGGGAAGACGAGACATTAGTGGAATGCCCAGTAGTATTTAGTATGGTGCTAAAGAAGGTAAATGATTATGGAATGATGATTAATTCAATTCAGGCAATCAAGCCTAATTTGGATAGACATTTGGAGATTAGGTTGAGTGAAAAGGAGGTGGGGTACGAGGGACCCGGGATGAGTATTTATAGTTACAATTTGTGCCGAACAAGGACTCTCAGAATTCAGATCTTCATCAAGTTGCGATAGAGTCAACCTTCTATTTTTTAGAACAAGCTATTCTAAAACTGAAAAAGAGAGGTAAAGGTAGACCATAGAAGAATAAAATGGATGGTAACAGAGTGAGGCCAGCGAAATTAGATAGGGAGTCTGCGCAGGGGCAGAAGGTGATTCTGCGTGAGGCTAAGGAAAGAGTATAATTAGGGAAGTTATTAGGTGCGAACACTGTGCAGAATGAGGAAGCATTGATCAGGGATATAACGGATATTATTGCAGAAAGAAATCGTGAATAGTTAGAGCGATAACAGTGCTATCATAGAACGTTAGGGGGTCTGGAGCCGCTCAAGATACCCCCTCAGTTACCGTGTGACCCGCACGTACCGACCCCTCGGTGGCTATGTGAGACCACACGCGCGCATACAGACCTCTCTCCAGGTGCCTCTTTTGTCGCGTCAAAGACACGCGCTATTCGAACGCTCCAGCTTCGGCCACGTCGCCACTCCTCTGGTCCCCTCCTCCGGCCAGAGTACCATATGCAACCAAAAGACAAAATGTCAGACACGCGAAACAAGGGGACAATGGCAGATTACTACATGCATGCAAACAAAATGCAAAAGGGGAATTTGGCCAAAATTCAAAGAATGACAGCATATATCAAGGATTTCATACCTCAACCTATGGCTTTTTATTTTCTTTTTCATTTATTTTAACTACTGTATTTTTTCGGATATAAAAGACATATACACAGAAGAGACTTTGAAGTTATTTTTTTCTCTAAGTTGCATGCATCAAAAAAGATAAAAAAATTAGATCCATTTTTACCTCCAAATCAAAATCGCCGTTCATGCATGCCCCTTTTTCGATGATAAACCCATGGCCTCTGCGCCGTTAGTGGTGGATCGGACTGTAAGGGTCTCAAAAGGGGGCTTCATTTCCTAAAAAAAGGTCTTTTATTTATGTTTTTTTAGTTAATTTTGCTCAGTTTTGGGAAAAAGCAAACTTGTTTTTGGCTTTGAAGTAAAGAAAGGGTTTGGATGGTGTTTGTCATTGGGGTTGCTGACGCCGATTAGCGGCAGTCTACACGACGGCTTTCTAGGGTTTTTGGATTTGGGGGAAAACAGAAGAGAGGATTTTAGGCTTAGATTTTCTTAATTTTTTTGAGAAATGTGTAACACCCTCAAAAGTAAATTGGAAACCCTAATTTTAAGTAGGAAATCTCCAATTCGAAACCCTTAAAATTTGAGAATTAAAAAAAAGAAACAAAAACCTAATTACTTGATTGGGGGTTAATTGATTTTAATTCGGTTTAGTGACCTAATTGTGGAAAGTTGAAACTTTGAGAACTCGTATGAGAAACGGGTTAATTGGAGGCCCTTATTTTGCAATTTACCTATTTCCCATGGGTATTTAAATAATCTTTTATAACCCTAAACCCCTTTAGCCTCATTTGTATTGTTTCAACAGCCGCATACCACCTTTTCTTTCCCTCTATCTGTCGAATAGGAAGACCACCAAACCTCACTCCCTTGATTTTTCGACGAAGCTCCAGCCACCACCCTTACGCCAATTCAAGGTAACCTGCTCTTCTAGTTTAGTTTACCCTAAGCGATGGATTTATATTAATATGAAAAAAATATTAACGATGAGTTTTGTATTCCACATGTTCGATTTTGAAAACCCTTTATGATTTAACTACAGCTTTTGAGTCGGCATGCTCTCCTTTCTGGTTAAATTAGGTGCAATCTTGGTACCCTCCACCAAGCCACCTTCTCACTTTTCCACGTCACCTGCATACAAACTATTGTGCCTAGTTTTTTTTTAAAGGCATTTTCAATTGATAAATACTTATTATTTTGATAAATTGTAAATACTATAATAGTATAATATACGTATGCACGTGTGTTTAATCAAACTGATTTCCATGGTTAATTGAATGCATTTCCTTTATGAGTATATGTGTGTGTATATGAATACATATTATCTGGTCTCAATGATTTGAATTCCCTGCTTATAGATATATATATCTCACACCGATTGCAAAGTTAATTTCTCTCTCTATATATAATTCGGCAAGTCACCTTTAACAAATATTTTGATTCATGTTCTTTAAAAGAAATAAGATAATATTTTTATTAATAATAGCAATAGTGGTAAATAAATATATATTTCATATTTTAATTTATGGTTTCTAAAATAATTATTAGTTGCAAGTGAGTTTTAAGTTTCGAACATTGTTCTTGAGGATTCAAAAACAAGGTGATAATTTTGGTTGGTAGCCTTAATCGACGAATGGTTTTAAATCATACGTTATAATAATTGTTCAGAACGTTCAGAAGCGAACCCGATCGAACTAGGCCAAGCCTTGAACCAAACCGACCCGACCTGTTGACCGACCCGAAACGCTAATTTTGCTAATTACAATTTAATTTGTAATTAATAAATTATGAGAATTTGAGTACGAGATTTAATATAGTTATTATTGTGTTTCAGACGACATTGTTTCTGAGGAAGACGAATTGCCACCACCTTCGCCTGTTCGTTCTGATCGTGCACGCGCTTCGAGGCCTACGCTTGGGTATCCTTTCGGATTAGTATTATGTTTATATGTAGGTGGTATAGTAATATTGTTAATGTAGTATTGGTATCGTAGGTTTGAATACAGCTAGACCCAGTTCTTTTGATCGTGGGAAACACGTTATTCAATAGGTTGTGTTTGCTCCGGCTAAGGTGTGTTCTCTTTCTGTGCTATATATATATATATATATATATATATATATATATATATATATATATTATGTGAAATAATGTTTTACAACTTGTGTGAATATTTTTCTATGATGTGTTTACAATGTGTTTGAGATATCATGCATACAGTGTCAGATTGTGTTTGAATGAATCTATTAGAGATTTCTGAACTGTGATCCTCGTATTTAGTACGACTAAACTATGATGTGATTATGTGTTTACAGTCATTGCCATATTTTATATGCATGAGATGGGATTGTACGGAGGAAGAAGTGGTTTGACCACACTGTGATTGGAGAAATAAGGGTGAGGAGTTCTGGGGAACTGCCTCCACTGTGACCGGTTGGCTTTGCCACCATTGTGATTGGAGTATGTAGCTGGGAAAAGCGTTTTGTCTGTGTCATCATTACATGCATTTTGTTTAACCATGCTTTTATTAAATATCTTGAGAAAATTATTTTGGAACTGAGTTTGTGATTGCTTGCACTTTAGAGACACACTGGGCTCAATAGCTCACTCCCCTATAGTTTCTTTTACAAATAACTCGGACTTTAGATGACTTGGTACTCGGAGGATCTCGTGTTTTTCAGCTTTACTATATTTAAGTATGGACTTGAGTTTATTTATTTATTTAATTTAATTACTAGTTTTGGGATTTAATGTAATTTCAGATTTGGGGTTTATCATTTTTAGTATGCATTTTTAGACTCGATATTCAGATTTTATTATGAAATTCTAGGTTATTATTTCAACGTTTTAGTTTTGACAAATTACTAAGTATTTAATTATTTTGCAATTATTTTACAGTTTTATAAATGAAATCGGTTTCTTGAGGTTAAAATTTTCAATGGTGACTTTCTAAATTCGGCCTTTTATTTTGACCGGGTTTAGTAGTTACAAAATGATAAAAAGGCCGGCTTCTCTCAAAATTGGGTTTTATATTCGGTCCTTAAAAAACAAATGGCTTAATTCGCTTTTAAATCCCTCTGCACCTCTTTATTTGCATACGCGACGTTTTAGAATCCTTTCCGCAGTCCCTGAATCTTATACAAGATTTACAATTTCATTCTCGTGTTGATTTAAAATTCGGTTTTCATGGGTAAATACCCTTTTGACCCCCCTGAAATTTAGCCTTGGTTTTGATTTTGGTCCCAAAATCCGTAATTTCCCCTTTTTCCCTTTTAATTGGTTTTTATTTATTGTTTGGTCCCTTTGCATGAGCATATTTAAATTCCAGCTTTATCATTTTAATTTAATTTCTGTGTTACGCTTTTACTGTCTTTAATTTTTAGTTCTTAATTGCTAATATTAGGTGTGTTTTTTTTATTGTGTAGTGGTAAGCATATGATTTGGATATAATATATAGTTTATAGTGGGTATCGTAAATATATAAGTAGTTTTTTTTTAAAAAGGAAAAAGAAAAAAGGAAAAACCATATTATATTTTATTTTCAATGTGGTATATAGTTTATAGTTTATAATATATATATATAGTTTTTTTAAGAAGCCGTTTTGTACACATATTTCGTTGTTTTCTTACATTTATATATGCCGTACTGTTTTCTTTTATGTATATAACACGTGTATCTACTAGACCTTTATATGTTATATGTATATGTTATACGTAGTATGTATGGTGTATGCATATTTTAGTTTCTTGTGTGTAGCTAGTTTAATATTCTTGCTTTTTTTCTTTTCATGTTACCTTATTCGTATCTTTGTCATGCATTGTTCTATGTTACATCCCGACATATTAACTGTCAGTGAGGTACCCTTTTATTCGAGAGTAAACATGGCTGATACCAAACGCAGTGGTGATAGCTTTTCGGTTTATTCTCGAATAAAGGGACCCTTAAAATTTACCGCACATATAACCGAATTTTGATTTAAATGTCACTTTTATTTGGAAAATTCAGTATTAAAAAGCGATAATTAATTTTTGGTACCAATTTTGGGTGAAGTGAGGTGCTAATCTTTCTCCATCCGTAATCGACTCACGAACCCATTTTCAATCGAATCTTTGGTTTCAATTTCTGTGTCTGGTCTACCCCTATTAAAACGATCGATGGCGACTCCCACATTTTATCTTCAATCATTTTTAAACAAATTTCCCCATTTTCAAATATTTTCCAACTATTTTTTAATACTTTCAAACATTTTTGAATATTTTTTAAATATTGACCATTTGTTTATTTTCAAACATTTTCAAACATCTCCAAAATTTTAAAAACAAAAATATTTTCATTAAAATCCACATCCTAATTTCTTTCAAATTTTTATATTTTTAAAAGGGTCGCAACAATAATATATGTTCTTGACTGCCAAACGTGTGTTTTGTTAATATATTTCGGTAAGCAAATGGGGTGGCGAATTCGTTAGCTAAGGGCGGGGCAGAACGGTCGTCGTGGTTTCGTGCAATGAATTGAATATCGGCCAGGCGTGGTAAATCAATTGGGCTTATTGGGACTGTGCTGGCAAAGGTTGATTTTGTTTTCTTCGTTTTGGGTGATCAATGGCTTGTTGGATGGCTAGATTGGGTGGTGTCATTGAGGTGCAGCGGGTGGCACAGGCATGTTGCTTGTTCGTTTGAGTGGCTCTTGGATGATGTGGATTTCTTAGGTGGTCATTTGTATTTGTTGCTCTTCTTAATCATTCGGATGTACTCTTTTTTTTATTTTGGGTTAGAGAGATTTTTAATGAGGCATTCGACTGTTTCTTGTATATTTCTACGCTGCAATGAAATCATACATATTCGATAAAAAAAAGTCAAAATTGTATTATTTATATTAAAATTGATGGAAAAAATATAAATGTATGAGGCATCCTTTATCAATGTACAAGGCATTTTTTATATTTTTTAATAGAAGGTCCTAGTCTTATTAAAAGGGAAAATATCTAAAATTATAATAAGGGTTTACAACTATCATCGTAAACTAAACACATAATTTAGACATTTTCCTATAACATTGATACTAGAAAATAACAACTTCAGATCATACAAGGACCATACATGAAAAATGTTAAATATCTGACCAGAAGACTCTAACAAAAAATAGATACGAACAAATTTGACTACATCGGCAAATGAATCACAAAAGGGATTAAGCTATTAAAAGACCACCGAGAACCTCAAATCAAAGTCGAACGTCGTGAGAAACTATCCATGAACTCAAACTGTGTATCCAAATTTAATTCGAGAGTCCAAAGCAGGGAAGATCAACAAGATTGCAAATAAACGTCATCTTAATCAATCGTGGCATCGTCAAATTCAACTTTGAGAAAACATAAAATAAAAAAGGCCGACCAAACGATCGAAAAAGAAAACGAAAAACGTGTCAAAAAAAGAAAAATATGTCATAAAAACTATTTATTTTTTATAAAAACAAAAAAATCGACGGTCTACGAGCAATATTATAACTGATTTCGTCGCCGGATAAAAAACTTAAGAAGAAAAGGTTGCGGTGATCTGTAGAAGGCGGTGCAAACTCTAAAGAAGATAAAGTACTTCGTTTGTTAGAGATACATATTGTGTATTGATTTTCAATTATTCAATTTAAATAAATGCAACAATAATAATTTGCTCTTTGCACAAGCATCTTTTCTCTCACCAAATTTGAGACTTCTTTCCTCGTTCCCAATATACATATACATTTACCTTTAAAACCAAATCGTTCAACGGCACGGCCTTTAAGTTTGGTCTAATACACAGTTTACCCCTAAAGTATAGTACTTTTTACACTTTCCTCCTTATATTATGTTTGTCCCACTTTGCCCTTTAAAGTTAATCTATATTTTTATGTTGGCCCCTTGGAATTAATAGTACGAGTATTTGTTCGAGTCAAGTCAAGAAACTTTGAGTTAATTAAATTAATAAATCTTATTTTATCATTTATATTTTATTTTATTTTTTTAAGTCGAGTTATTTGAGTTTCTGTTTAAATTAAATTGTAAAATATTTATAACTTTAATGATATTGATTGGTTACAATTATATGAAGAAATATATATGTATATCATATGTTATAGAAATCTGTTTAGATTAAAACAAATCAATATCATAATATTATAAATATTTATAACTGGTATCTAACTCATTGGTTTATTAATCCAAATTGAGTACTGCAGAAGTCCATTATCGGGCGACCTCAAACCTAATTGTTTTATTCATAATATCAGAATTCGAACAACTTACCTTGCTTAAATAATCTAGTGTCACATTCTACTAGACGAACTGTTGGCTACTTTTATTTTATTTTTGTTACTCCGCGTGTTTTTAAGTAATAGTATACTATGGCCATGGACAGCTCTTGGAGAGAAGCAGAAAGGTCGAGAAGATGGGGTGGTTTTGGCAACGGCACCCGACGACATTTTCCGTCATCTGATGTAGCAAAAAGGTTCAGGAGGGTTGGGGCTTCTGTCTTCGTCAATAACGTGAGCAAAAGAATTCATCAGAAGACTTTAGCTGAAGCGTTTGGGTGTTATGGGAAGGTGCTCGATGTGTACATTGCTTATTGGAATGCGAAGAGGATTAGGAAAAAACACCACTTTTGCGTTCGTCAAGTTTCTAGATCATAGAGGTGCAAAGCTGGCCATTGAAAAAGGAAATAACATGAAAATGAATGGATTATTCATTAGGGTTTACGAAGCAAAGTCGTCTAGGTCTGGTACAAGTGTTATTGGTCCTGTTGGGACTGTATCTGCGAATGCAAAGGTCGGGGTTCAATCTGTAGTTCGTGATAGTAGGTCGTACAAAGACGTCCTCCTTGGGAAGAATAAGGAGAATATGCAACCTGGTGTCAAGCCTACTGATCCTGGTTCGTCGAACTTCTAGCCTTCTTGCAATAACGTTTCTGTTGATCTCGAGCCTGGTCAAAAACCTCCATTGAAAATGGCTTCCGTCCATTAGTCTGACGGTACCTTAAAGTTAAAGTCAGTCCTGGAAACTGTGTGTTTGGACTCGTCCAAAGCTATTGATTTTCCTAGTTCCTTGTTCCCAGATTCTGAAATGTGTTGGTTGAAGAACAGTCTGGTAGTTAAAATTAAAAACATGTATAATGACGAACTAATTCAACAGGCTTTGTCGTCTGAAGGTTTCAAAGTTTCTGTTTGTCCTTGGATAGGCCTCTATTGTATTTTGCGTTTCTCATCCATCGAAGATCTCAACTCTTTTTGGAGTAACAGAGACAACTTTCTCAAGGTCTGGTTTGATTTAGTTGAATCAGTGGACAATTTCAATTATAATATTAAGAGGTGCTGGTTTTCCATGAAAGATATCCCTCTTAGTTTGTGGCATCCAGTGTTTTTCAATTTGCGGCCGGTGGGGGTGATGTTATCAGACTTGATGATGACGCTTCTAACTTGTGCCGTTTTGATCTTGCTAAAGTTTTGGTGGTCTCAAAAGAGTCTACCATACCTCTGTCTATTGAAGTCAGCTTTAAAGGGAGTGCTTTCAAGATTAAACTATCAGTCTCCGATTATGAGGAAGTTGTTTTCCTCGATGGTTTTGGACCTGGTGATGGGGCTCCTTCTCCTCGCTTCCCAGGTGTGGATTCTTTATCTGTTCAGGAGGAAGAAAATGAGTCCTTTAATTTTGAGGGCAATTATGGTGGCTCCGTATATAGGTCGGCGTTAGGGAGTAACATGAACGTGCTTTCGAAAGACGTGCAGCCAGTTCCTTATACTTGTCCCGAGGCTCTGGGGGAAGCAGTTTCCCCGAGAGATAACTACCCATCTGGGGAATTGCAATATATTCAAGTCCATCAAGCCGTTAATCTGGTGGGTTCCCCTTCTTCATTTAAGAGTATTGGTGATGTAGGTCCTCCTAAATGGGTCTGGTCCCGTGGCAAGGCTAAAGGGCCCTGTAGGACTGTTTCTCTATTGTAGTCTGGCAAAAGAGCTGGTATTGAAAAATTAAACTGGTGGATCCAGTTCCCCTCCTTTTCCGATAAGGTCAAAGGGCAGGGTATAAAATCTAAAGCTGATAAAGCAGAAAAGGATCTTCACACCGTCCCTATCATATCTTCTTCAAAATGCTTTGGGTTCCTCCTCTACTCAAGTTCTTAATCCATCACGGGCCTTGGTTGTTTACGATAATCTACGATCAGAGGAAGTGAATACCCTCGAAGTTGGGGAATTCCTCGGTTTAGAGTTTGAAACGCCAAGGGATGTAGTTATCAGCAAAATCCAAGAGTTGGAAGACAGGGTCGCGCGCTTGGTTGAGCGGGGTTTTCTACCTCTTGCTATTGTTCGTGTGTTGTCTTATTTTATGGTTTTCTTGAACATTCTGTCTTGGAACGTAAGAGGGTTAGGTAGGTCGGAGAAGAAAAGGGCTGTTCGGAACCTAATCAAGAAATCTGGGGTTAGCATTATTTTTCTCCAAGAATCGAAGGTTCAGAATTCTATAAGGAATTTGGTTAGAAGGCTTTGGGGGAACAATAATGGTCAAATGGAATTTCCCTCCTTGTGGAGCGTCTGGGGGAATCATATCCTTATGGAATCCGTCCTTCATTGTATCTAACAAGGTGATCCATAGAAACTATATCTTGTTAATCGGTTCCTTTGCTCAAATAAATCTCGAGTGCTGTTTGATTAATTTCTATGGCCCGAATGACCATAAAGAGAGGGCTAAGTTGTTTTTAGAGCTCCAGAGCCTTGTATTGGGGTTTTACCTTCCAATTATTATGGGGGTGATTTCAATATCATTAGGAATCGTGACGAAAAGTTGGGAGTGGGTATCAATTTTGAAGCAATGAGAGAGTTCAACGACTTCATTGATTGCTTAAACCTCATTGATCTCCCCCTCAAGAACAGTCGGTTCACTTGGAGTAATTATCGTGAAAATCTCGTTGTTTGTAGATTGGACAGGTTTCTCCTCTTTGTAGATCTTGTGGATCACTTTCCAAACCTAGTATAGTTTGCTCTTTCAAAGAGTCTCTCTGATCATAATCCAGTTTTGCTAAAACAATCAACCGTCAAGGGCTCTCCTATGCCCTTCAAATGGTTCTCCTTATGGTCGGATGATTGTTCTTATGAGGATGTGGTAAAATCAGCTTGCTCTTCAATGGGAGGTTCCAGGATTGGGAAGCTTTTAAGAGACGTTAAAAGAAGGTCGAAAGAATGGGCAGCGTCTAGAAGCAATGTGGACGTGCTATAGAAAGGAGGAACAAGATTGGTTGCAGAAGTCTAGATTAAAATGGTTTCATTGTGGGGATAGGAACACTAGATTTTTCCACCAAATGGCTTCCCATAGGCAGCGTGTAAACTTGATTTCCTCTTTGAAAGTGAGTGATTCAGTCATAGATAACCAAGATGAGATTCGTAATGAGTTTGCAAAGCATTTTAAGCAGATGTATAACATTGTGCCTAGGCTAAAACTCCAGAAATTTGAGTGTCAGCTGAATCGTATCAGCCGTCAATCCTCTTTGTCTTTAGAAGCCCCAATTTTAAAAGTAGAAGTTTGGGAGTCAGTGAAGTCAATGGATGGGACTGGCGCTCCCGGCCGGTCAGATTCAACATTAATTTTTTCAAAAAGTATTGGGTTTGTGTCAAGTCTGACCTGATAGATTTTGTTGGCGATTTTCAGATTACATGTCTTGTGATTGTAACCGTGTAATTGTAGTTTATTTCTAAATTAGTAACTAGCAGTTTAGATTTACTAAAATTTTTCTTTAAATTAGAAATAAAGTTTTATTTGTCTTCTTTAAATTAGAGATAAAATCTTATTTAAATTAGAGATAAAAATATAGTTTTAGCTATATTAAAACTCGATAATTGCCTATTTAAAGGCTCGCCTTATACACATTTAATTAAGAAGAATAAGAAAATACAGAGAAATACATTGTTCTCTGTTGAAAATATTATTTTTGTTCTATTGTTAAACTCTAGCTTTTCATATTTTATTGTTCATTATTCACTGGCGTTCACCTTCTCCGGCCATTATGACCCTTTTCTCACATGGTATCATGAGCCAACAACGGTCTTGATGTCATAACCATTGCTGCCATCTCTAATATGAAGCAGATCGTCGATCTGATTTTTCAGATGCACATCGTTTTTCTTTTTCGCTGTTGTCATTAGGCCATACTCGTTCCTTGACTTCTCCCTCTTTGGAATCTTACATCTCTAGTGAAATTTTTACTCGTTTAATTTTGCTGTTTTGTTCTCTATTTAACGATTCTATCTTAGCTAATAAAAAAAGATAGATGAAAAGGTTATAGTTTAGCTTTAAAAACTATTTGGTTCTATCTTAGTCATCCATCCTAAAAGATAGGAGAAGTATTTGGTTCTATCTTAGCCATCCATCCTAAAAGATAGGAGAAGATGTTTTAGTTTAGCCTTAAAAAGTAGATGATATTTTTTAAGAGATTCTACATCAAAGATCCAAGCTAGAACTCTAGTTTGTGTAACTACCAGCTTGAGAGAGAGTGTAGATTCCTGTGATCACTTCTTACATCGTTCGCATCAGACATTTCAATCAAGAACTGCATGCTAGAGCATCATGTGGAGCAGACCTTTGACTCCTATAGAGCAGTCTTGATATTTCAACTGATGTATCAACCATCTCAATCGTATCATAAGTTGAATGACATCAACAATTGTTGCGCAAGAACATTATGGTTTTGTCCTCACTCTTCAAATCAAAGACTCTCGAGAACGGGGAGCATTTTTCTCTAAGAAACAACGAAAGAAATATGAGTTGGGCATCACATCCAAGATCCAAGCTGGTGCTCTACTACGTTTGCTCACCAGCTTGAAGGGAGTGTAAGTTATCAAAGAAGTGTTAGAGCTTGAGGGGGAGTGTAAGTTGATGAGGAGTGTGTAACACCCTTGATCCGGATGCCACATTTGGGCCATAAGCCCAAAATTCATACAATAAAATCTTTACTTTTTCAAACCCAAATCATGATAGGTCCAATAAAACATAAGCATATACATTGAAAATATAGTCAAATCCATATGTTTAAAATAGTATTTCACGGAGCTCCTTTTACAAATATTAAAACATTCGACTTTGACCAAATAATACAAAATGAGAGTTACAAATTACATATAAGGTCCTACGAAATACATAGCCCATTACATCTAGTATTAGTACTCAACCACTAGAGTCGATGCTGAAATTCAAGCCTGATGGTGCTCCTTCAACCCTTACGACAATCTACTAACCTGCGAACGGAAACAACGATTTCGAACACATGGCATTATGAATGTATGATCACACACACAGCTCATACTAGAACCTCATACATTTATATAGCATCACACAGATAACACCAACCACATTAAGTGAGGTTCGCATCCACAAAGCATCGGAATCCCACACTTGAGTGAGGCTCGCGTCCACAAAGTATCAGGATCCTACACTACGAGTAAGGCCTGCGTCCACATAGCATAGGGATCTTATACTCAAGGGGATGAGGTCTGCGTCCACAAAGCATCGAGATCCAACATTCGGGAATCTTAAAGGTGTTGCAACACACCTAGGGTATCCAATACTAATAATAAGGGATGACTCGACTATCTAGGCGTCCCATCAGCACCCAACAATGACCCTAACTACCACACAACCTCGATTGATCCACCTAGGATCCCATATGGGTTACTACCTCACATGGTTTACCCAATATTTACCAAGTCATTAGTCAACTATTTCTTATACGGGGTTAAAATCTCTGTTTCTCAATTTTAGCATTTATTTTACACCTTAAAAGGCCCCCAAGGCCCTTTGCCTTGAATTATAGAACCCCCGAACGTAAACTCAAATTTCTTGGGCAGAATGCCCAACGAGTACCGTTACTCCTATATGGGTATCTGTACTCCCCTCTAGGTACCGATATTCAACCATGAGTACCTATACTCATTTTAGGTTCGAAAGAACTGGACCCTCTAGCCATACCGATATGCCCTAACCCGTATCGATACTCATCATCACCCTATACCGATCTACAACCGTACCAGTACTTTCACATACGTGTACCGATACGTCAAGCCTCTCACAGGTAGTGTAACAGTACGTATCTATACGCCCTCTGCGTATCGGTACACGAAAACGGTACTAGAATTCTTAACTTGCAAGGGGTACCGATACACGGGGAGGTATATTGGTACTGCCCTCACAACCCTTCCCCTTTTGCACTAAGGCATACCGATACTTGGGTCCTTGTACCGGTAACAGGCCTGAGTTTCAAACTCTGGGTGCGGGTTTCACCTAGAAACCCTATTTAACCTCCAAGGTTAAACCCCAAACCGTTCCTACAAGTTATGATAATGGTATTAAGTGGATTACTACCGATTTTAGGCCATTACAACCATCATTTTAAGATTTGCCATTAACAACCACTCAAGCTTAATCAAGGCCAAAACACACCCAATCATGCTTCAAAGCCTAACTTCATGATTTCCAGGAACCTATGGGATTTAGTAATGTACTAACCTTAGCTTAGCTGATAAAACAAAGCCTTCTTCCAAAGCTTCAAGCTCTCCTTCCTTCTTGAGCTGTGATGAGCTCTCAACCTTTTTCACTACATGAGGAGATTACAAAACGCATTACAACGTTGCTGGAGGATAAAAGAGGCCAAAAACATTATCTAAACTAAAGATTAAAGCTCCCAAACTCCAATCCTGTCCAACCCTCTCAACCCTCCAATAACCCCTTCTTCCTTCAAACCATACAAAGCTTACCTTGAAATGTAGATCCTTAAAAGCTGGTAACACTTCCCTCAACGAGATAAACGTGAATCACAACACCAACTCTCAAAATCCTACCTTTGATAGATGTGTTTTGGGTGAGGAAATAAGTTGGAAATGGGAGATGAAGATATTAAAGCAAGATGATCTTACCTCCTGCATAGGTGCAGAAATTAAGCCTTATTCCCCCCAAACTCTTCCATTTAAGTATTTACCATGATACCCTTCCCTCTCTCTTCATAACCCAACAACCACTTGGGCTCAACATAGACATGCTAGCCCAAAAAGGCTCCTATAAGCCCAAATACGCAACTCAAATATGAGGTTCATACTCTGATTATACCAACTCTCAGATCCTGATATCTGAGTCGTTACAGCTCTCCCCTATTTAGAGAAAATTTTGTCCTCAAAATTTACCCGGTGGGAAAAAATGCGGATGGAGAACTCTCATGTCTTCCTCGACTTCCCACGTTGCTTCTTCAACATCATGGTTCCTCCATAACATTTTCACCAAAGGTATGCACTTGTTACGAAGCTCTTTAACACCTGTGTCAAAGACCCTAATCAGACTTCCTTATATGTCAAGTCGATATTTACCTCAATTTCTTCAAGCGGAACAACATGCGAAGGATCAGAACGATAACGCCTTAACATAGTCACATGAAAAACATCGTGATACGAGCCCACTTTGGTGGCAAGGCTAACTGATAAGCCACTGGTCCCACTCTCTCAAGAATTTCATAAGGCCCGATATACCTTAGGCTTAACTTCCCCTTACATCCAAAATAAATGATTACTTTCCATTGAGATACCTTAAGAAACACTTTTTCACCGGCCTCATACTCAATGTGTTTGCATTTCTGATCTGCGTAGGCCTTTTGACGGTCAAAGGCCGCTTGCAACCTTTTCTTGATGATCTGAACCTTCTCCTCAATTTGACTAACCAGATTGAACCCCAAGATCTTCCTCTCATTGAGCTTGGTCCAACACAAGGGTGTCCTACACTTACGTCCATATAACGCCTCAAAAGAGGCAATCTTTATGCTCGGCTGGTAACTATTGTTGTAAGAAAACTCTACAAGCGGCAACTGGTCCTCCCAACTCTTTGCAAAGTCCCCAACGCAACACTGGAGCATATCCTCAAGAGTCTAAATAACACGCTCAGACTGACCATCGGTCTGAGGGTGAAAAGCTGTACTGAAATGTAGCTTGGTGTCCAAGGTATTATGGATCTTCTTCTATAACCTAGCTGTGAAACGCGGATCTCTGTCTGAAATGATCGATGATGGTACACTATGCAACCTTACTATCTCTTTTATGTATAGTTAAGCCAACATTTCCAAGGTAAAATCTATACGTACCAGTAAGAAATGAGCAGACTTGGTCAAACGGTCCATAATTACCCAAATAGCATCATGTTTCTTTTGGGTCATCGATAACCCGGTGACAAAATCCATGGTGCTCCAATCCCACTTCCATTACAGAATCAGAATAGGCTGAAGCAACCCTAATGGAACCTGATGTTCCGCTTTCACTTGTTGACAAGCTAAGCATCTTGTCACGAATTCAGAGACATTTCTTTTCATACTTGGCCACCAATAAAAAGGACGAAGATCTTGATACATTTTGTTGCTTCTCGGATGTACAACGAAAGGACTATGGTGTGCATCTCTTAAGATGTGGTCTCTCAAATCTTCCAAGGCCAGAACACATAACCGCCCCTTAAAGTACAAGTACCCACCATCTCGTACCTCAAAATCTGAAGCTTCACCTCTCTAAATCGCTTCAATATGTGCTACTAATTCTTCATCCAAAGCTAGAGTCCTCTTTATCTCTTGTACCAACGTAGGTTCAACCCGAAGCTTGGCTAGAAGACCTCCATCCTCGGTCATCCTCAATCGGGCAAACATAGCTCTCGGGTCTAACATAGATTTTCTACTTAGGGCATCAACCATAATATTCGCCTTACCGGGGTGATACTCTATGATGCAATCATAGTCCTTCAACAATTCAATACACCGTCGTTACCTCAGATTCAACTCCTTTTGTGTAAGCAGATATTTCAAGCTCTTATGATCCGTATAAATATAGCACTTCTCCCCATAGAGATAGTGCCTCTAAATCTTTAATGCAAAGATGACGTCAGCGAGCTCCAAATCATGGGTAGGGTAATTCTATTCGTGCAGTTTAAGCTGTCTCGAAGCGTAAGCAACCACCTTTCTCTCTTGCATAAGGACACAACCAAGCCCATTCAAAGACGCGTCACTAAACACAATATACGCTTTTCTAGGCTCGGGTTGGGTTAAAACCGGAGCCTCTGTGAGATAAGCTTTTAGTTTCTCAAGACTGCATTCTCTTTTTTCATTCCATTCAAAGTAGACCCATTTTTGCAACAATTTAGTCAACGGTGCGGCTAGAATGGAGAAACCCTTAACAAACTGCCTATAATACCCGACAAGTCCTAGGAAAATACGGACTTTTGAAATATTTCGTAGAGGTTTCCACTCCACCACAGCCTGAATCTTCTGATGGTCCATGAGGATTCCATCCGTAGCAACTATGTGACCAAAAAATGCCACTTCCGAAAGTTAAAATTCGTACTTGCTAAACTTGGCAAAAAGACGTCTATCTCGGAGGGTTTGTAAAACTACATGCAGATGGTAGTCGTGATCTTCTTCTAAATGCGAATACACCAAGATGTCATCAATAAAGACCACCACGAACTGATCTAAGTACGGTTGAAAGATTCGATTCATTAGCTCCATAAAAGCTGCAAGTGCGTTGGTAAGCCCAAACGGCATTACCAAGAACTCATAGTGCCCATACTGCGTCCTAAAAGCAGTTTTCTGGATATCCTCATCCACCACCTTCAACTGGTAGTACCCTGACCTCAAGTATATCTTAAAAAACACACGAGCACCTCTTAACTAATCGAACAAATCATTAATCCTCAGAAGAGGATAACGATTATTTATCGTTACCTTATTACGCTGTCGATAATCAATACACATCCTCATAGACCCATCTTTCTGTTAGGATATTTGTTCTGATATAATAATTGAAAAATAGTTTTGAACTAAATTAAAAAGGTTTCAAAAATGTTTCTTATGTCCAAACAACTTGAAAATAAGTTTGTAAAGTTTTTGAGAGGTTTTGGAAAGGTTTTAAACATTTTAAAGAAGCCAAACTAACGTTTTCAATACAGGCGTACCGATACGGTATACCCCGTACCGATACGGTCCAAGGGTTTCAGCTATAGTATTTTTCCAGTAACCAAAAACTATACCGATATGCCCCTAGGCGTACCGATACGGGTAGGGTCATACCGATATGCAAGTACGCGAACCGATCCTATTTTCAACCTTTCTAACGACTATTTCCCAATGGTTATTTGAATTGCAAGGTGTACCGAAATGGACCAATACGTACCGATATAGTTTGTCAAACAGACCAAGGCGTATCGACATGGCATACTGATACGGCTCAAGGTGTTTCGATACGGTTAGCAATTATGAGCTTAACAACTAGTAGCTGTACCGATACGAGTACACACGTACCGATACAGGCAGCACTATAACTGCATTTATTGCTGGAAATAAAGCCTCCAACAACTTCAATTTAATCCCAGCGGTCTCCAATGGCTAGGAACTCAATTGGGAAGATAAAAGGACCCTTCGAGTACCTGGAACAACTAATGATCCTCAAGTCAACAACATTATGATGAAAATTTGTCTTAGTGCTTAAATTTTCCATTTTGTATGGACAACACTTGTGAGCTCTAAATGTTTATATTTGCTCAAGTGTTTTAGGATTTGGGTTAGTTCTTAAAGAGTGCAAGAACATACCTTGTAATGAGGAATTATTGTTTGATTCCCAAAGCTTGGGTTGTAAGCTTTGGATGCTAGACTTGGTAATTGGGTCTAGGATTGTAAATGTTATCTCCTAAGCCTTATAAAAAGGGAATAAATTCTTAGTGAATTTGGGAAATCCTTAGTGGGGAAGCTAAGGTAGTGGATGTAGAGCTTGTTAGAAGCTTGAACCACTATAAATCTTTGTGTCAATTTTCTATATTTTTTCTTCCACTACATATACCAAAAATTGACTTCTCCACCACTTCACAAGCTTATCGGTTGAAGAAATTTGAGCCCAATAATTGGTATCAGAGCGAGGCTCAATCAAGAAGGTTTAACCACCTATTGAGATGATCCGGAAGCTCGATCAATGAACAAGTCAACTGGAGATACATGGCGCAATCCATCGACAAGCCACCTTTCTTCGACAGGACCAACTATGCCTATTGGAAGACTAGAATGATGTTATTCATCAAGGCCAAAGATTACAAGCTTTGGGACGTTGTTGAATATGGTCCATACGTACCACAAAGATGCGAGGCGGAATGGAATGCGGATGATCGCAAAAAGATGGAGCTAAATTTCAAGGCTTTGCATATTCTCTTTTGTGCATTTAGCCCCAATTTCTATAAAAAGATGTCTTCTTGTGAGGATGCCAAGGAAGTTTGGGACAAGCTTGAAGTCATGTATGAGGGAACAAAAGAAGTAAATGAGACCAAAATCGGCCTCTTCAACCTTGAGTATGAGAACTTCAAGATGGAACTGGAAGAGGACATCACGAAAATGTTCGATAGATTCTCCATCATCACCAATGGACTTAAAGGCTATGGAGAAATTATTTCGGAAGAAAAGCTTGTTTGAAAGTTTATCTACTCTCTTCTCGAGTCATGGGACTCAAAGAAGACCGCCATCATCGAAGCCAAAAATCTTAAAGTTCTAAAGCTAGATGAGCTCATGGGGTCACACTTTGAAATCATGAGAGAATGAAAAAAAAAAAAAGAAGAAGAAGAGGAGAAGAAAGAAGAGATAAAGAAGATGGGGAAGAAGAAAATCATGGAGCTAGGCATTAATGTGAATGCCATTGCTCTACATCCCTCTACAAGCCAACAAGAAGAATTAAGTGAGGAGGAAAGTGAAGATGAAGAGATGACCTATCTCTTCAAGGAATTCGCTCGGTTCATGAAGAGCAACATAGAAGAATCAAAGCATGAATCGAAGAAAAAAAAGATGGTAGATTCCCCCAAGTGCTCCAAGTACAAGGAAACGAGGAACAAAAAAATCGATTGCCCTCGCTTCAACAAAAAAGGATCATCATCAAAAAAAGCATATGTGGCTACATGGAGTGATGAAGACTCCACCGATGAAAATGAAAAAGCCCATTTATGCTTAATGGCCCTCAATGAGGGAGAGGTAACTTCTAACTCATCATGTTCAAATTCTTATACATTTGATGAGTTACAAGAAGTTTATGACAAATTGGTTTTGGAGTTTAAAAACTCATTTTCTAAAAACAAAAGGTTGATTTCTAAATTGAAAAAGGAAAATGATTTACTTTTGAAAATTAATTTGGAATTTGAAGCAAAATTAAAGGATTTTGAACTTAAGGTTTTAGATTTACAAAATTTACTTCAAAAGAAAAAAAAAGATCATCAAATTAAAGTAGATGATCTTAAGAAAGAAAATAATTTGATTTCCAAAGAGCTTAAAAAGAAAAATAATTTGAGAAAATCAAATTTTTATGTGAGACAATCTAGTGCCCCTAGATTTTTGAATGGAAAAGTTTTTAGAAGTATTTGGATCCCAAAAGGACTAACTACTTCAACTAAAATGGATGAAATTGAAAAATAGATTTTTAAGGGGACTAAATTATGTGCTACTAATGTCTATGGATCCAAAGCAATTTGGATACCAAAAATCAAATGATTGTCTTTTGTAGGTGTGATGGAGCATTTGAGCAACAAGTTAATGAACCATGGAAGCTCTATGCGCACAAGGAGGAACACTTGAAGAAGGAAGGCTTTACATCCTCCCTTTGGTTCAAGTGTGGTAAAATTAGTTGAATTCTATTTTAATTCAACTGTTATCATAAATGTTGGACTAACATTTGAATGATGCTTGAGTAAGGGGGAGCCAATTTTTTTTTAAAAAAAAAACTTATTTTGTCAAATTTTATTTGAATATCTCCATTGTTATGGACTTAAAAGTTTTCAAACTTTGGTTTGAACCATTTTTGATATAACAAAAAATGGGAGAATGTTTTAAAAAATTGATTTTTCAAATTAATAAGGGGGGCTTATAAGATTTTCAACAATCAATCTCTTATTCAAATTTTATTTTTACTAAGGGGGAGAATCTCAAAAACAATTTTTCAAGTTGATTTTTATTATATTAAAAAAAGGGGAGAGTGTTGGGATATTTGTTTTGATATAATAATTGAAAAATAGTTTTGGACTAAATTGAAAAGGTTTCAAAAATGTTTCTTATGTCCAAACAACATAAAATAAGTTTGTAAAGTTTTTGAGAGGTTTTGGAAAGGTTTTAAACGTTTTAAAGAAGCCAAACTAACGTTTTCAACATATGCATACCGATACGGTATACCTCGTATTGATACGGTCCAAGGATTTCAGCTACAGTATTTTTCCAGTAACCAAAAACGTACCGATACGCCCCTAGGCGTACCGATATGTAAGTATGCATACCGATCCCATTTTCACCCTCTCCAACAACTATTTCCCAACGGTTATTTAAATTGCAGGGCGTACCGAAACATACCAATATGTACCGATAAGGTTTGCCAAACAGACCAAGGCCTATAGACATGGCTTACCGATAGGGCTCAAGGTGTTTCGATATGGTTAGCAATGTACCGATACAGGTACACGCGTACCGATACGGGCAGCACCAAAACTACATTTATTGCGGGAAATAAAGCCTTCAACGGCTCCAATTCAATCCCAACGGTCTCCAACGGCTAGGAACTCAATTGGGAAGATAAAAGGACCCTTCAAGCACCTGGAACAACTAATGATCCTCAAGTCAACAACATTATGATGAAAATTTGTCTTAGTCCTTAAATTTTCCATTTTTGTATAGACAACACTTGTGAGCTCTAAATGTATATATTTGCTCAAGTGTTTTAGGATTTGGGTGAGTTCTTAAAGAGTGCAAACACATACCTTGTAGTGAGGAATTATTGTTTGCTTCATTTCCTTTGTTTAAGAGGATTCTCAAAGCTTGGGTTGTAAGCTTTGGATGCTAGACTTGGTAATTGGGTCTAGGATTGTAAAGGTTGCCTCCTAAGCCTTGTAAAAGGGGAAGAAATTCTTAGTGAATTTGGGAAATCCTCAGTGGAGAAGCTAAGGTAGTGGATGTAGAGCTTGTTAGAAGCTTGAACCATTATAAATCCTTGTGTCAATTTGTCTATATTTTTGCTTCCACCACATGCACCCAAAAATTGACTTCTCCACCACTTGGCAAGCTTATCGGTTGAAGGAATTCGAGCACAACACTTTGTTTTTGACAAACAGGATGGGTGCTCCCCAAGGTGAGATACTCGGTCGGATAAAACCTCTCTCTAGTGACTCTTGAATTTTCTTTTTTAACTCATTCATTTATACGGGTACCATCCGATACGGTGAGATGGACACTGGTGCTATACCCGACATCACATTAATTCGAAACTCTAATTTACGATCAGGATATAGCCCAAGTAACTTTTCCGAAAACACATCGATGAACTCATTAACTGTCCAAAGATTTTCATGCGTTGGACCCTTAACCCTTACATCCACCACATGGGCCAAAAAGGCTTCACAACCTTGTTGCAACAACCTTTGAGCTGACAAAGCCAATACCACACTAGATAGACATGGATTTCTCTCACCTCGCACAATCAGCTTGGAACCGTCCGCAACATGAAGCTTCAAACTATTTGATCTACATCCAGACTAGCATCATGCTTAAAGAGCCAATCCATCCCCAAGATGGCATCGAACTCTTAAAACGGTAAAACCATTAAATCTGTTGGAAATAACGACCCCTGAACCTCGACCGGGCATCTTCGATACACCTTGTCCACCAACACATTATATCCCAAGAGACTAGTCACACAGACTCCTACCTCTAGATTCTCGGTAAGAATACCCCACTATTGAGATATCTCACTACGAATGTGGGAGCGGGTATACCTCGAATCCACAAGAGCAACAATAAGAATCGAAAACAGGGTGAATGTACCTAAGATAACATCTGTAGCTGCGCAATCCTCCTAAGCCCTGACTGCATACTGCCTAGCTGGTGCTCTCGCGGTAGACTGGAATGTGCCTCCTGACACAAGGCTTGTTTCTGCCCGAGCAAGGCCTCGACCCCTCTGGGCCGGATATGTAGTCCTCCGAACCTGATCTAGAGAGGCCACAACAGCCACTAGACAGTCTTTCACAAAGTGATCCAATAACCCACACTGGTAACAAACTCTTACTGCTCCCCAACACTTGCATTTGTGTTTCCGTCCACACTGATTGCAAACTGGTGTGCCCGTACTCATCTGTGAACCCTTCGGGCTCATCATGGATAAAGAAGAAGATGGCCTTCAACGACCAGCTAACTCAGATCTTCAGTCTAACCTTGAACTTTGATTTGATGCTCCTCTATTATGGTTCCACCGATTTCTGCTTCTCCCCGAGAAGGCCTGGGAGTTATTGTTAGAAGGGTTCTGGGTCCTCCCACCCGAACTCTCTTGCCCATCAGATGGGCCATATATTAAGCCTTGCACTTGCTCAAGAGACTTGGCAATCGAAGTCAACTCTGAGAAGACATTCGGTAGTGCAGCAGTTAGGTAAGTCTGATTTTTTTTCCTCAAGCCCTTCAAGAACCTCTTGCACCTCATTTTTTTAGTGGCAACTAATTCAGGAGCATACCTACTCAATTGGAGAAACTCTTGGTCATATTCAAAAACTAACCGGTTTCCTTACACAAGATGATTGAACTGATCTCTCAAGGTATCGATGTGGGCCTCGCCCACATACTTCTTCTCGAACTCTTCAAGAAAATCGTCCCAAGATGGTCAATTGGGGTGCCACTCAAGCTCCACTATTTTCCACCATTCTCTAGCATTGCCCTTCAATAGGGACAAGATACATGACGACTTATCTTCTGACCTCGACCTCATCTGCCTCATAATCTAATGTATATCTTGCAACCACTGTTCCGCCTGTATTGGGTTATCTCGCCCCGATCCATGGAAATCTGTAGCGTCTTGCCTTCTTACCCTTTCAACAGGTGCCTCACGAGTGGTAGTAGATACCCTCGGTATTGTCCTCACAATTTGGTGTAACGCCCGATTCAGATGTGAGAAGTAGTTGACTCCTCGGTCAACTGTGTCCTCCGACATATCCTCAGTGCCAGACACATATTCCTTATCGTAACTCCCTTCTCTGGAGCCCAAACTTTCCTCATTGATTCTTGTCCTCCTTGGCATGATTCTATTCTACACAACAACAAACGAGGTCACACCATTGAATTTTAGCTTTAAAATAAGTATGACTTCGACTCATGGGCATGTATTCGCTAGACACCTATACTCTCCTCTAGACTCCATCGGAGACTTCTTAGAACCGACTAAACCTAGGCTCTAATACCACTAAATGTAACACCTTTATCCCGGATGCCATATTTGGGCCTTAAGACCAAAATCTATACAATAAAATCTTTTCTTTTTCAAACCCAAATCATGATAGGTCCAATAAAACATAAGTCTATACATTGAAAACATAGTTACATCCATATGTTTAAAACAGTATTTCGCGGAGCTCCTTTTACAAATAATAAAACATTTGACTTTGACCAAATAATACAAAATGAGAGTTACAAATTACATATAGGGTCCTACGAAATACATAGCCCATTACATCTAGTATTTTACTCAACCACTAGAGTCGATGCTAAAATCTAAGCCCTGATGATGCTCCTTCAACCCTCATGACAATCTACTAACTTGCGAACGAAAATAATAATTCCGAACGCTGAGCTAACAAGCTTAGTGGATACACCGCCACTAAACCATACTTCATGCAAATCATAAATAAAGCAATGCAACAGGAATGATATCATGGCAAGATAACAATGGCACTACCATAACCGCTTAAACACATGACATTATGAATGTATGATCACGCACACAGCTCATACTAGAACCTCATACATTTACATAGCATCATACAGATAACACCAACCACCTTAAGTGAGGTCCGCGTCCACAAAGCATTAGAATCCCACACTTGAGTGAGGCCCGCGTCCACAAAGTATTGGGATCTTACACTACGAGTAAGGCACTCGTCCATATACATCGGGATCCTATACTCAATGGGATGAGACCCGCGTCCACATAGCATTGAGATACTACATCCATGCTCGAAATCTCACATCAAGCATCTTTGAATGAGGCCCACGTTCACAAAGCATCGGGATTCAACTGTAGCGATATCTCGTTTTACTTACGCTAAAAATGAGGTTTCAAGGGTTTTAAGGTGTTTGGGGGTCTTTCGGTATTTAAAAATATGTCCCGTTGGGGTTTTAGAAAAATCATATTTTAAAAAAATTGAGTCGCTACCGACCACAAGGGTAGGCCGGACACCATAAAACCAAAGATTTTTAAAAATGTTGGGTTCGGGAGTCGGTTACGGATGGGGAATGATTAGCACCCCCACACCGCCCAAAATTGGAACTTTAATAATTACCGCTTTATTAATATTAGACTTTCCGGATTAAAGTGACGATTAAATTAAAATTTGGTTACAAGTGCGAGTAAATTTTAAGGACCCCGTTATTCGAGAGTAAACCGATAAACCACCATCACTGCGTTTGATACTGGCCACGTTTACGCTCGAATAAAAGGGCACCGCATTGACAATTAATATATCGTAATGCAACTTAAAACATGGCAAATATAAATAAATACAATGCGATGAAAACATAAATAAATAGTAACATAATAAAATAATAATCTAACATAAATAAAATACTAATCTGAAACATACATACATAAATATTAATCTAACACATAAATAAAAACAAATCTAACATAAATAAAATACTAATCTAAAACATTCATAAATATTAATCTAATAAATAAAAACAAATCTAACATAAATAAAATACTAATCTACAACATAAATAAACATGCGAACTAAAAAATATACAATTTTAAATTAACTAATACTTCATTAAATTATAAAAATTACAACACAAATAAAAAAGGAAGAAAATATACCTAACTAGGATCTCGAATGACGAACCCCAACTGAACCCCAATGAGATCTACCACGACCTCTTCAAAAATTAACTAGATCGGATCCAAAATAGGACCCCGATCGAATCGGTTAGGACTGAGGGCATTGACCTGGTCCTTCGCAGCCCGAGAGCATGACTCTCTTATAGGGCACCACTGACGGCTCCTCACATGTAAATTCCTTCCCCATGCCTCTATTTATAGAACTTTGAGACGGCAAATCTTGGAGTCCTTCCTATGTAGAACTCTTCGCCTTCAACGCGGTGGGTTTTTCCTATATAAAACCTTTTGTGTCACGGATGGATTCTTCTGACTAGGAGTTCTTCTTATATAGAATAGCTAGCCTTCAAACCCTAGAGCCGCCAGTCATTCCTATACAGAACTTTTAGCTTCTGAAGTCTCGGAGTTACGGGTTCTACCTATATAGAACCTTTCACTGCGATGGATCAAAAATATAGGCCCTTCCTATATAGGACCTTTATCTCCAAATGAAGGATTCATGCCAAACTGGCTACCAATCTTTCTAGACTCGTGCTACTGAGGATACCGAACTTTCTGGCCTTACGCTACTGAGGCTACCGGAATCTTTCTTCAAATTTAAGGATTCACGCCAAAAATGGCTACCGAACTTTTTGGAAATTTGGGGATTCACGCTGAAAATGGCCACTGATCTTTCTGGACTTACGCTACTATGGATGTCGAAATCTTTTTTCAAATTTTGGGATTCATGCCAAAAATGGCTATATGTCTTTCTGGACTCACGCTACTATAGCTGCCGAACTTTCTAAACTCACGCTACTAAGGTTGCCGATCTTTCTAGACTCACGCTACTAAGACTGACGATCTTTCTAGACTTACGCTACTAATGCTGCCGATCTTTCTGGACTCATGCCACTAAGACTGTCGATCTTTTTGGACTCACGCTACTAAGGCCGTCGATCTTTCTGGAATCACGCAACTAAGGCTAGCGATCTTTCTGGACTCATGCTGCTAAGGCTGCCGTATCATGCCCGAAAGACTTATTGATGGCCCGAAAAACTTATCACCATGCTCGAAAGACTTACTAGTGGCCCGAAGGTCTTATCATCCCGAAGGTCTTACTGATGGCCTGAAGGACTTAATATCCGGCTTTACACTACTTTGGCTACCGTCATCTGGCCTTACGCTACTATGGCTACCGCATCATGCCTGAAGAACTTATTGATGGCCCGAAAGGCTTACTGGTGGCCCGAAGGTCTTATCATCATGCTCGAAGGTATTTCTAATGGCCCGAATGTTTTAATATCAAGCTTTACGCTACTTTGGCTACCGTGATCTGGCCTCACGCTACTATGGCAGCCGAAATTTGGCCTTACGCTACTATGGCTGCCGCATCATGCCCGAATGACTTATTGATGGCCCGAAAGACTTATTGGTGGTCCGAAGGTCTTATCATCATGCCTGAAAGTCTTACTGATGGCCCGAAGGACTTAATATTCGAGTTTACGCTACTTTGGCTACCGCCATCTGGCCTCACGCTACTATGGCTGCCGCATCATGCCCGAAGGACTTATTGATGGCCCGGAGGACTTATCACCATGCTCGAAAGACTTACTGGTGGCCTGAAGGTCTTATCATCATACCCGAAGGTCATACTGATGGCCCAAAAGACTTAATATCTGACTTTACGCTACTTTGGCTACCGTCATCTGGCCTCACGCTACTATGGCTGCCGTCATCTTTCTTTCTTTAATAAAATATACTTCTTCAAACTTTTTGACAATTCTTCAAATACATGTCTAAAACAAGAAAAAGTTGACATGCCTATATCTATATGATGCATACAATGTAATGCTTTCTTTTCTTATTTTTCTTTTTCTTTTTTTATTCTCTTCTTTCTTTTCTTTTCTCTTCTCTTCTTTTTTTTCTCTTTTTCTTTTCTTTTCTTTTCTCATTTCTTTTCTTTTCTTTTTTCTCTCACTCTCTTCTCTCTTTTTTTCTTTTTTCTTTTCTCTTTTCCTTTTTCTTTCAATCTTTTTTTGTTCTAAAGTCTTACACCCTGAAAGGTCGTTCATCAGATTTCTTCACTGTATGCTCTTAAATCCTCATTTGATCAATCACTTCGAATTTGAATTAACATGCTTTCAAATCTTTCGTGCAGAAGGCTTTCTTGTCTTCAAGGTTATCACTTGTCTTCAAAAACGATCTTCTGGTCCTTATATTATTCTTATAAGAACCCTTGTCATCTTCTTCGCTTGGCGTTGCCCCATTCAATCACGAGCTCCACTGCTTCAAATTTCCTAACCCATCATACAGAGCCTTGATCTATTTCTAATCACTAGGGTGAGCAAAAATGCTTCCATCCCCTGAGCTCATCCTTGATCTTCTCATAACATTTCGACGGGAACTAACTCTCGGTCCCTATACTTTAAATCTCATCATCATTTATTTTTTAAAGTAATGCAAAAGGCAATTTACTTGTGTATATTTCAATACAAAAAATAATGATTGTTTGAAAAGATAACAATCATTTTGAAAATCATAACTTGGAAGGAATACCAAACATTTTAAAAACATTGTTTTGAACAAATGGTAAACATCTTTTTTTCTCTTTTTTTAAGCCTAACATTTTTTAAAATAAACAAAATTCGAAGTATATTGCCACACATTTTAAAAACAAATGTTTGGGGGAAATGGTAAACATCAAAACTCTGGGAGAAAATGTCAAACCTTTTAAAACATGTTTGCCCCCAAAATATCAAACACCACAGCACATCTACTTCAAATTGCCAAAGATCAACTCCAATGAAGCGCATATTTAGAAGATCTTGACTATTGTGGAGATATACACAAATGTATAGTTTCTTTTAGTCTATTAGGATTTCAAGAGGCACAATCCCATACCTAATTTCTAACCCATTTAAGGTGGCTCTCTTAATCTCACTAACTCACCATGCCTCATTCTTCCCTCATTTAGGTGTCGATCAAGCACTTCGAAGTTTGACGTTCCTTGAAGCAAGGTTAACCCTTATAGGCGAAATGAAATCTGAAGACATTCTCATTCAACTTGGATATCTATGGATGATCAGAATGGTCTTTGGAGGCTTGTAATGTAGGCCTTTGGTTCATGGTTAGACGAAGCCGCATCTCTCACATGGAGTATTCTTCTTTTTTTCTTTTTCTTCTTTTTTTGGGATCACTCTAGACTGCTCGTTTTCGGGTTTTCACCCTAGAGTTCATTTCCTTACTCTCTTTCTTTTGATCCGCCTTGCATTCTGGCTGTGTATTGATGCTTGTTTTCCGTAAAAAAATGATTGATCCTCCAAAGTTCCTTGAATGAAGGATTATGTACATTTCTAGGAATTTTTGTGATTGGTATGCCAGATGAAATGTTCCGCTTTTTTCTTTTATTTTCTCTTTTTTTATTTGGATCGCTCTAGACTGCCCACCTTTGGGTTTTCACCTTAGAGTTCACTTCCTACTTCTGTATCTTCAGATCAGTTTATTTTTGTTGGATATTGATGCCAACATGCTCAGGCAGACTACTCCTTCCTCTTTATTTTTAGGATCGCTCTAGACTGCCTATTTTTGGGTTTTTACCCTAAAGGTCATTTCCCTTTTCAAAATTGGCAATCTTCGGGCCAACTTGTCTTGACTTGGCTTCAATTCAAGCTTCTATACAAATCTTCAAAATTGTGGATTCTTTATGTATCTCTTGCTCATTTCTTACAGTTGAAGTCTTGATCTTGTATTGTTTGATCTTTATATGAAGTATATACAATATTTTCTTTTTATTCCTTTTGTCTTTTTTTTCTCTCTTTCTCTTTCTTTTCCTTTTTCTTTTCTCTCTTCTCTCTTCTTCTTTTGTTTTTCTTATGGAATTCAACTCATCATAGTCCTTTGTCTTGAGGATAATGATAAAGCATACAATAGAACCATGAGTTACTCAGAATAGTCATGATTTGAATATATCACTCATGTAGCTACTCCACTTTTGACTTAAAAGATGGATAGAGCATACAACCACCTTATGATCTTTTCACTACAGCGGAGTGCCCCCAAAAAATTCTACTCATTTCTCTCTTTTTGAACACTCTTATCTAGGAATACCTTTTAGTAAACCCAAACAGTAGAGTGTAATCTCTCTTTTTCTCTTATTTTTCTTTCTTTGTCTCTTTCTTTCTTTTTTCTTTCTTTTTTAGACTGTCCATTTTGGGTTTTCAGCCTAGAGTCTCTTTCCTCTTATTCGAGTTTGTGGATGTATTCTCGAATCAAATTGTATCTATATTGAACACTGTCGCTTGTTCCTGCTTGAACGTAATCAATTCTACCCAATTCTTCTAAACTGGTGCCTATCGAACGATATAGTCTTCATATATCTTCTTCTTACACTATTTAACTTAGTGTACTCACTCTTGATTGCTTCGGCCTTCTAATTGCCATTTCTTATGTTGCTTGGTTTATTTTTTGAGCATAAACTTGTTTTCATCCATTTTCCTCTAGTAGTTCTATGGCCTTCATATCCAATCTATCTGGTTTCATATATTTTTCTTAGTAAAGTGAAAGAATACCATTCGTCCTTCCATTCATAGATGTCCTGAGAAAGCCTTCATGGGGTAAAGGTTTAGGGTCAACTCTCGATTCAAGGATCTTAAACGACAAGTGCTAGAGAAGGAAAATTCCTAAAATGGGAACTGCCCATTATCTAAACACTCGCTTTGTTCCTCTATTGGCCTAAGTGGATTAACAGATACTCACATTTGCAATATCTTCACAACTTTCAATTTCTTCTAAATATAAGCAACTTAGAGTTGATATTTGGCTCTGAAACAAAGGTATTGTTGCATTCAAAATTTGAGGACCTGGTATAGAAATGATATATACATATGTCCATTCAAAAATACGTGTATATGCATAGAGGAGAACAAAAACTACCCTATAAAAATAAAATGTTTAAAGAATCAAAAATGTAAAAATGCTTTCTAAATGGAAATGTGATTTGTTATTCTGACAAACAATGAGTTTTTTTTTAAGAATTTCTTTGTGAAATAATGAGAAAATCGTTGGGACCTTCGGACTTTCTCCAGGGTACTGACTCATTCCAGCCCTTCCAAGGTAATGTAGGCTTGTGCCACTTTTCTTGTTTTTCGCCGCTGGATCAACTCTCTCGTCATGACACCCTTGTCAACTAGCTTCTTGATTTCTTCAATTAACGACCCCAAATTTCTTGATGTCATGCCCCGCCGTCTCAATGTAGAACTCACATGTACTGTATGGGTCAAAACTGTGGACAGATGAGCTAGGCGTAATCTTCATCGGCCCAGAGGTAAGGTACTAACCCTTGACCAGATGAGGCCATATGTCCGAGATGGAATACTCTGAATATCTCTAAATATGTACTTGTTTGAGGAATTTTTCTTGATGATTCAGAGGAATCTGCCTGTCTTCTTCTTTTATGATCACGATAACCTTGAAAGTGGTACCCATTTATCTCTTTCTTTCCTTCTGCCCCTAGGCATGTCTGGTTCGTTGAATTAAGACTTAATTTTCCTTCATGGATCGTGTATTCTATTAAAGTCATCACATTTTCCCCTCAATTTCCCAGCAGCTTATCAAAGAGGAAATACGGAAGATGGCTTGAGACATGAAAGTCACTTTCCTCTTCAGCAATGAGAGGCTGCACTTAGGCGGCTAACCTCCGCCATCTCAAAGCACATTCCTTGAAACTCTCATCAGGTTTCATCCTTGTACCCTGGAGATACTGACGACTTGGTGCTAGGTCTAAAGCATATCTGTATTGCCCATAAATATATCGGTTAAGTCTCCGCATGAATACACTTGGTCTCTACTCAAACAGTTGTACCATATCACGGTAGGTCCTACTAGACTGTCGTGGAAGTAGTGGATCAACAATTTTTTATTCTCGATGTAGCCCTCTATCTTTCTGCAGGACGTGGTCAGGTAAATCTTGGGGCAGCTTGTTCTGTCATACTACACAAATCTTAGAATCTTGAAATCCGGTGGAATGACCAAATCAGGGCTTTCTTGCGTCGATGGCATCAATTTTTTTGAGCCCATCTTCTAACTGCTCGAATCTTGATTTTTGAGTGTGTTCAATTCTTTTATTCATGATAAAACTCTAATTGGTCTTTGGATTACTCCCCAAAAATTTTATGCAAGGTAGTGTTATGTAAAACATGCCATGACTGTACAATATGATGCATTGAAATGCATGAATGCAAATGCGGTGTTGATTCTCGAACAGTCCTTAAAAGACTTTCGTTCAATAGAAAAATATCTGGTTGCAAAAAACTAATAATGAATTACAGGTAACAGTTAGCTTCCTTTTGGAGATCTTGACTTCGGGAAGCAAAGCTCGTGCTCCACGTCTCGCCGTCGTCTTCAGGATGATGGGTGACCCCATCTTCTCCTCTTATGCTACTCTATAGACTTGTGACGTCATGATCTTCATGCTTTGGCTTCTAAAAAACATTGACAAGTGTAGGCATAATGCAGACAAAAGTTTCTTCTTCGGTTGTTCTGGTGCAAACGATCTGATCTTCGAATAATACGTCTAAACAGGGATGGATTCTATCGATCCTAAGGGGAATACTTTAAAACTTTTGGGGTTTAAATTAAAATTCTCAAGGATTATTTGGTTTACAGATTTCCTCTTTTTTATTATCAAAAAGTTTTAACTTACTGAAAAAATGAAAACTTTTAGGGTTTTTTTTTAAGTTTTAGGAGGGAAAAGAATTCAAAGCACAATAATAATATTTTCAAAATTTTTTGAAAGAGTTAAATTAAAATCTTTGAGATTTTTACAAAGGGTTAAATGTGAAGATTTTAAAATTAGTGTTCTGTAGTCCCCCACTGGATCCTCTGCGCCGTACATGCCTTACTATTGGACCGTCTTTTTTCTCAATTGGTCTTTGCTCGATCCAACTGGATACTGTAGTATTATTGTTTTCGGCAAAGCAAACCTTTTTCTATTTTGGAAATCCTTTTAAATGAACTATTCTTGAATCAACACCATGTCATGATATGCAAAATGAATGCAAATAAAGGCGTTGATTCTGCTGTAATCACCCTTTCGAACGACTTTCATTGGAATTAAAGGGTCCAGATCTGGAGCCAGAAAATAAGACTTCTACAGATATGCCCCTCTACATGTTTTTGGGTCGCACTCAAGGAAATGAAAGTCTCGGTTAAAATTGTTGGTACCGGGTTTGCCTTCCGCTTCATATGTTCAAACAGATCCAAGATGGCTACGTCGATGTTTCCAAATGATCAAGCCCTATATTCCTAAAGAGAACATGTCCATCTTCATTGCCTCATCCGGGTTTACGGGTATAATGTCTCGGATACACTCTCATGCACAGGCTAGGCTATCTCCTCGACTTTGAATCAGACCGTTGACCCAATCGTCACTCATCCTAGCAAATGTTTTGAGCTTCAATGGATAATTCTAGTTCCTTGGCGGCTTCATATAGATCCAATATTTTTTAACACTCTTCTTGTTGAGCAAGGCTGTGTACTCTTCTACCGTGGGTATCATGTCATGTCCGTTGAAAGTGAAGCAGCAAAAAGCAAAGTTCCAGAACTGAGAGATGGCTCGACGCAAAGGCTGATTAGCCCGGACATACATTTACTGGGCTATGTCGCCATAACTGTCAGAAAATAAGTCCTGTAGTCTTCGGTCCCATCTTTCCTAAATATCTTTAAGCTCTCACAGATCATTCCGTTGTAGGCTCTTGTGTGTATACTTTGGCACTACACGCTTGCTCGGCAAACTGTTACCTCGGACCTGTTGATTAACCTCTGACCAATGTCGCGCGACTAGGTTGATGTCGTCCTTCTTAAAATACATTTTTTTCATGACGAAAGATTTTCTGATCGGGCAAACCACTTGAATCAACACCTTTATGTAATGTGGATGCAATTATAATGCAACAAAAGTATGTGTAAAATAAAAATAAAACACAAAAAGAAATGAGTTAGTACCAGATAAAAATAACAAATACATAAATAAAATGTAAATTTAAATAAAGCAAACAAACAGAATAACCTTATATATATCTTGTCTAAACACTTAAGTTATCTGCATGGCTTTAAAAGGGTGGGCTTTCTATATTCTCTACATGCAGTTTTGGTGCTAAGAGGTACCCGAATTGTCCTTGTTGTCCCCTACTAAGAGTAGCAAGGTCCCCGATCATCACCCATTATAGGCTCCTTTCAACCGGGTTCAATTCAGGGGGACCCATTCGCTTATGCCCCTACGAAGGAACGATATCCTTACGAAAACATAAGGTACTCGAGCCCCGAAGGTACTTGCTAGGCCCATACGGAGGAACAATATCCTCACAAAAGCGTTAGCTTTTTCCCCCACTTAAAAAATGATGGGTTTATATGCCAAATTTTAACTGCGTTAAAATAAACATGCAATTATAACCGAATGTTACTTTAATAGTCACTTTAATTCGAAATTTCCGATATTAGTAAAGCGGTGATTATTTTAAAGCTTGACTCTCATTTGTTTTTGAAAAACAAAAAAGGTTCCCTAGCGGAGTCACCATTTGTAGCGATATCCCTTTTTTACGACGCTAAAAAATGAGGTTTCAAGGGTTTTAAGCTGTTTGGGGGTCTTTCGGTATTTAAAATATGTCCCGTTGGGGTTTTAGAAAAAATATATTTTAAAAAAATGGAGTCGCCACCGGCCACTAGGGTAGACTGGACACCATAAAACCAGAGATTTTTAAAACTGTTGGGTTCGGGAGTCGGTTACGGATGAGGAAGGATTAGCACCCCTACACCGCCCAAAATCGGTACTTTAATAATTATCGCTTTATTAATATTAGACTTTCCGGATTAAACTGACAATTAAATTAAAATTTGGTTACAAGTGCGAGTAAATTTTAAGGACTCCGTTATTCGAGAGTAAACTGATAAACCACCATCACTGCGTTTGATATTGGCCACGTTTACGCTCGAATAATGCAACTTAAAACATAGCAAATATAAATAAATACAATGCGATGAAAACATAAATATACTAACATAATAAAATACTAATCTAACATAAATAAAATACTAATATGAAACATACATACATAAATATTAATCTAACACATAAATAAAAACAAATCTAACATAAATAAAATACTAATCTAAAACATTCATAAATATTAATCTAATAAATAAAAACAAATCTAACATAAATAAAATACTAATCTAAAACATAAATAAACATACGAACTAAAAAATATACAATTTTAAATTAACTAATACTTCATTAAATTATAAAAATTACAACACAAATAAAAAGGAAGAAAATATAACTAACTAGGAGCTCGAATGACGAACCCCGACTGAACCCCACTGAGATCTAGCACGACCTCTTCAAAAATTAACTAGATAGATCTAAAATAGGACCCCGATCGAACCGGTTAGGACCGAGGGCATTACCCCGGTCCTTGGCAGCCCGAGAGCATGGCTTTCTTACAAGGCACCACTGCCGGCTCATCACTTGCAAATGCCCTCCCCATGCCTCTATTTATAGGCAATCAGGGGATGCTTAAGGGGTGACGTGGAGCACCCTTCTCCACTGCTTTTTTTTACATTTTAAATTTTTTTACATTAATTTTTTTACATTAATTTTTTTCTTTTTTTTAATTTTATATTAATAATATTATTATTACAATAATACTAGTAACACTAAAACTCAGATAAAAATGAGTGATTACATCAACATTCAGGAATCTTCAAGGTGTTGCAACATACTTACGGTAACCAATCCCAACAAGGGATGACTCGACTATCTAAGCGTCTCATCAGCACCTAGCAAGGACCCTAACTACCACACAGCCTCGATTGATCCACCCAGGATCTCCTATGGGTTACTACCTCACACGGTTTACCCAATATTTACCAAGTAATTAGCCAACTATTTCTCATAAGGGGTTAAAATCTCTGTTTCTCAGTTTTAGCATTCATTTTACACTTTAAAAGACCCTCAAGGCCCTTTGCCTCGAATTATAGAACCCCCGAACATAAACTCAAATTTCTTGGGCAGAATGCCCAGCGAGTAACAATACTCCTATATGGGTATCAATACTCCCCTCTAGGTACCGATACTCGGCCATGAGTACCGATACTCATTTTATGTTCGAAAGAACTAGACCCTCAAGCCATACTGATACGTCCAACCCGTATCGATACTCATCATCGGTACTAGGATCACCTTGTACCGATCCACAATCATACCGGTACTCCCACATACGCGTATCGGTATGCCAAGCCTCTCCCAAACAATGTAGCAGTGGTACCGATATGCCCTCTGCGTACTGGTACGCGAAAGTGTTAATGGAATTCTTAACTTGCAAGGGGTACCGATACACGGAGAGGTGTACCGATACTGCCCTCATAACCTTTCCCCCTTTTACACTAAGACGTACTGATACTCGGGTCTCTATACCGGTACGCGTGCTTGAGTTTCAAACTCTAGGTGCGAGTTTCACTTAAAAACCTTGTTTAACCTCCAAGGTTAAAACCCAAACTGTTCCTACAAGTTATGATAATGGTATTAAATGGATTACTACCGATTTTAGGCCTTTACAACCACCATTTCAAGATTTACCATTAACAACCATTCAAGCTTAATAAAGGCCAAAAACACTCAATCATGCTTCAAAGCTTAACTTCATGATTTCCAGAAAACAATAAGAGTTAGTAGTGTACTAACCTTAGCTTAGCTGATAACACAAGGCCTTCTTCTAAAGCTTCAAGCTTTCCCCATTCTTGAGCCTTGGATGAGCTCCCAACCTCTTTCACTATATGGGGAGATTACAAAACGCATTACAATGTTGCTGGAGGATAAAAGAGGCCAAAAACATAATCTAAATTAAAGATTAAAGCTCTCAAACTTCAATCTCGTCCAACCCTTCAACCCTCCAACAACCCCTTCTTCCAAACCATACAGAGCTTACCTTGAAATGTAGATCCTTGAAAGATGGTAACACTTCCCTCAACGAGCTAAACGTGAATCACAACACCAACTCTCAAAATCCTACCTTTGATGGATGTGTTTTGGGTGAGGAAATAAGTTGGAAAAAAGAGATGAAGATATTAAAGCAAGATGATCTCACCTCCTGCATAGGTGCAGAAATTAAGCCTTATCCCCCCAAACTCTTCCATTTAGGTATTTACCATGATACCCTTCCCTCTCTCTTCATAACCCAACAACCATTTGGGCCCAACATAGACATGCTAGCCCAAAAATGGCTCATATAAGCCTAAATACGCAACTCAAATACGAGGTCCACGCCCCGATTAAACCTGACTCTCGGATCCCAAAATCTGGGTCGTTATAGAGTGTTAGAGTTTTTATTTAATATCTAATTAGAGTTTATTCTTAATCAGTAGTTTAGATTTACTAGAAGTCTTATTTAAATTAGGAATATGTATTATTTAAATTAAAGATAAAAGTATAGTCTTAGTTATATTAAAACTCTATATCAGCCTATTTAAAGGCTTACTCTGTATACATTTGATAATTAAGAATAATAAGAAAATACAGAGCAACACATTGTTCTCTTTGGAAAATATCCCGTTCATCTTCTTCAAACAACAAATCCCTAACCACCAATCACACACAAACCACCATTATTCATTGCATGGTATCTGAGTCACAAATGATATGACATCGATTCTCTTCCGCTACCGCCGAAGGTTGTGGAACTATTTTTCTTCCACTACTAAAAAATATCGGATCTATCCGGTGAAGAATGCCTAATTACTTCCTCTGA
Source organism: Hibiscus mutabilis (assembly GCA_019671005.1). NCBI lineage: Eukaryota > Viridiplantae > Streptophyta > Magnoliopsida > Malvales > Malvaceae > Hibiscus > Hibiscus mutabilis. The sequence goes on along the minus strand of CM033753.1, from coordinate 20,230,545 downwards.
TATTCACCTTCATTCAATCACAAGATGCTTGGTAGTGTTCTTTTAATGGTTCTATCTTAGCCATCCATTGTAAAAGATGCTTGGTAGTGTTCTTTTAATGGTTCTATCTTAGCCATCCATTGTAAAAGATAGGGAAAGGTTCTTTTAATGGTTCTTTTAATGGTTCTATCTTAGTCATTCATTGTAAAAGATAGGGAAAGACATTTACATTAAAGATCTAAGCTGAGTTTTTAGTATGTGTAACTACCAGCTTGAGGGGGGTGTAGATTCTTGTCGTCACAACCTACATCTTTCGCATCAGAAATTTAGTCAGGAACATCACGCTAGAGCATCCAGTGGAGAAATCCTGATATTCCAACTGATGCATCAATCAAATCAAAGACTCTCAAGAAAGGGGAGCATTTTTTCTCTAAGGAATAGCCCGTGAAGTTTGAGTTGCTATAAAAAAACCCAGCAAAGATAAAATTGCTAGTTTTTTTTTCTTCTTTTTTGCACAAGGCATCGCATCCAAGATCCAAGCTGGTTCTCTACTACGTTTACTCACCAGCTTAAGGGGGTGTAGATTGTAACCGTGTAATTAGAGGTTATTTCTAAGTCAGTAACTAGTAGTTTAGATTTACTAGAAGTCTTCTTTAAATTAGAAATAAAGTCTTATTTGTCTTCTTTAAATTAGAGATAAAAGTATAGTTTTAGCCATACTAAAACTCTGTAATTGCCTATTTAAAGGCTCACCTTATACACATTTAATTAAGAAGAATAAGAAAATACAGAAAAACACATTATTCTCTGTTGAAAATACTATTTTTGTTCTATCGTTAAACTCTAGCTTTTCATATTTTATTTTCATTGTTCACCGACGTTCATCTTCTCCGGCCACCCTGGCTCCTTTCTCACATCTCCTTCAACCACTCTTTTATTTCTCTCATAACGATAGTAGATGCTCCTTCAATCTGTGAAGACTATAGGCTGATCAGTTTGGTTAGCAGTATTTACAAAATCATAGCCAAGGTCTTGGCTAGGAGATTAGGGGGTTGTATTAAAGAAGTTGTTGGGGACACTCAATTCGCTTTTACTAAACGGAAACTGATCTTAGATTGTGCTCTCATGGCAAATGAAGTAGTGGAACATCTCCGGAAGTTGAAGTCTGTAGGACTTATCCTGAAAGCTAATTTTAAAAAGGCTTATGCTACGGTCTATTGGGATTTTTTATCCTCATTATGTCAAAGATGGGGTTTGGTAGTAAGTGGTGTAAGTGGATAAAGCTTTGTATTTCTTCAGCTTCGATTTCGGTTTTGGTTAACGGCTCCCCGTCAGAATTATTCAAAATCAAGAGAGGTCTCAGACAAGGATGTCTGCTCTCGCCTTTTCTCCTTAACATTGTAACTGAGACTTTAAGTTTTTATTGTCAAAGGCTGCTTTGTGTGGGCTGTTTGAAGGGATTCGTATAGGGGATGATAATTTGATCGTCTCACATTTACAATTCGCAAACGATTTTATTATATTTTCTGATGCAAAAGCATAGCAGCTCTACAATATTAAGCGAGTGCTCAGAATTTTTGAGGTTTGCTCGGGTCTCTCCTTAAATGTTAGGAAAACAAAGCTCTATGGTATAAATGTGTGCGGAAGGGTCCTGGATAGTTTAGCTGCATCTATTTGATGCAGTAAGGATGTTCTTTCAACTAGGTATTTGGGTCTCCGTTAGGTGCATCTTGCAATTCCATATCCCTTTAGAATCCTATAATTGAAAGTGTCCTCAAGCATCAATCAGGTTGGAAGTCGAAGCTCGTGTCGCAAGCTGGTAAAATAATTCTTATAAAATCTGTATTATCTAATCTTTCGGTTTATTTCATGTCTATGTTCAAAATGCCTGTATCTGTTGAAAATATGCTATCTAAATTGTTTGCGAGGTTCCTTTGGGGCTTGTATGATTCAAGGCGGATTCATTGGGTAAAATGGGACATTGTGTGTTTGGCTAAAGAATTTGGTGGTCTGGGTATTATTGATCCTTTGGTTAAGAATCATAGTCTCTTAAACAAGTGGGTGTGGTGGTACGGATGCAAACCCGATAGCTTTTGGAGAAAAAATTATTGAGGCTAAGTATAAAGGCGACCATTGTTCTTTGCTTCCTTCAGTGAAAAATCAACGTAAAATGTCCTGGATTTGGATTAATATTGTTAGCGCCGCATGTAGAAATAGTGGGCTATTTTTTTTCTAATTTGAGGCTTGTTCTTGGAAATGGTTTGGTGATTGATTTCTGGAACGATCATTGGACTAAAGCTGGTTCATTGAAGATTGTTTTTCCGAGAATTTACAGGCTAGCAAGGAAGCAATGTGGGAATGCTAGAGAATTTGGAGAATAGAGCAACAATTGTTGGCGATGGCCCATTCCCCTTCATCGTGATCTGTTTGATTGAGAAAAGGATGTGCTGGATAATTTCTGGAGCATCATCAATAAATATTCAGTTAGCATTGACAAGCATAATTCCTTACGGTGGGCAGCAAATTCCAGTGGTTGGTATTCTCTTAAATCTTATTGCTCTTTATTTGGCTATTCTGATTACTCTCCTGATGTGTTGTGAAAACTTATCTGGACTGATCTAGCACCTCCAAATGTGCAATTTTTCACTTGGAAACTTGTTCTTGGAAGATTACCTACAAAGTCCGAATTGGCAAAAAGGTGTCCTTCCTGACAACACTCCTCTCAATGTGTCTTTTGCCTCTCGGATGTCGAATCCATAAATAATTTATTTTGTCATTTCTCAGTATCTTGGCATATATGGCAGCGGTGGTGTACTATGTGGGATATTTGCTTTATCGTTCCTTCTAATCCAAATAATTTGATTAGGGTATGGTGGGAAGTGGCCGAGAGTGTCAAATCTCCTAGTGCCTAGAGAATGGCCTTTTTTGATATTGTTTGGTCCTTGTGGCTCTTCAGAAATGAGATAGTGTTCAGTGACCGTAAGATGGATGAGTGTAATACCCCAAAATTTACAGTACTGTTTAAGGGTTATTTAGTGCTAAGTTAATTGCTTAAAAGCTTACTTAGTGACTAAAATGACAAAAATGCAAAAGGTAAGATTTTCTCTATTATGGACTGTAGAAAAGAAGTTTATGAGGTTTTAAGGTGTCATGTGATAGAGAACGAGTAAAATAGAATACTCGCAAAATTTGGTTAAAATCCAAGGAAAATTAGAATGAGAATTCAAGGTTAAAGTTTAGTGACCAAAATGATAAGTTTTAAAACTTGGGTGATAGAAGTGGAAATATGAAAACTTGAAGGACCAAAGTTATAATTTCCCAAAAGTTAGGTGTTTTATTTTATAAATAGATAGAGCACCTATAGGTGTGGATCGAATGAGAAATTACTGGTTTGATCCGATATTTCGATTATTGGGAAAACCACAGTCAAAGTTTAAGTAGAATTTGGATAACCATATCGAACTGAAAAATTATGAAATTTTACCATATGATAGAAAAAGGTTATAAAAGTCATTTCCAAGTGTTGAAGAATTTATCAGTAATTATTTTATCCTGTACATGGATTAAACAGATAATGGAGAAAACTCTAATATAGATTACGAGAATAAAAATGCAGCATAAGATATTGAATTTAGATCGAATCGCAAAGTTAAGCATGCTCAAGGCCTATGATGGGTGACCTAATGGGAAGGTCTCATGTCAGTACTTTAGACTGATAAAAAGGAATAATTCTGAATTAATATTATTCATATGGATAGTCGATTAAGGATTAAAAAGAGAATTTTACCCAATAAAGATTTTGGGTAAAATTATCAGTATATTGGATCGAGTCAAAATTTCAAGACTTTAATTTTTACAAAATTATGGAATATTTTGTATATCAATCATATTTATTTATGGAAATTAGAAATATGAGAATTTCAGATTTTATCTGATAGTTTGGAGAATGGAAAATCGTAGTAAGTGATTATCAGGTAATCGGATCGAATTAGAATTTTTAAAGACAGTTCCATGAGTCATTGAAAATTCATAAAATATTATTTTAATATTTCTAGTTGGATTCTAACTAGAATAGTTGAATTTTTACAAAATGACAAAAATTTATAATTTAAGTGACTAGTTTTGGTAATTTGGTAACAATGGCAATTTTAAAATATTTTGAAAGTACCATGGGCAATATGGTAATTTCCCATGTGAAAGCATTAATCTAGTTTCGTTAGAGTTGAATGGAATATGGTTGGAATTGAACTAGAATGGCAACTTGTAAATAATGATTTAGTTGGAGGTTTAATTTTGGAATAAGGATTAAATTGAATAAAAAAGTCAATTTAATCAATACCTGTAACATTTTAAGATAGAAGATGAACAAATTGTTCTTCTTTCTCTCCATCATTTCGAAACCAAGAGGAAAAAGGGAGGGAATACACAAAAATTTTCCAAGGCAATTTTGAAGGCTTTAAAGCAAGATTCAAGGTATGATTCTTTAGAATAATTTGTTCTACATTCAAATCTCTACATTTTGTAGCAATATTGCATGGTGTTATGAAGAACTAATTGAATTGTTGATGAGAAAGAATTAGGGAATTTATGTGCTAAGTTGAAATTAGGACTTGAATTACATGAATTCAATGTTGTTTTGATGAAATTAAGCTTGGATTGTTTTTAATTTCATGATGAAGTTAAGAACCCTAACCCTAACCCTAAAAATTTGGGATTTTATTTAGGGTTTTGAAATTTAGGATGAATATGGAAGGTTTATGATTTTACAAGCTTGAATTTGATGTTAGGATGGAAAATTCTCAATTAATTTTCTAAGTGACTATTTTAGCATGCTTGGTAAATTAGGGAAAATATTGTGAAAATTATCCTAGTGATGGATTTGAAAAGATTATGAATTTAGAAGCTTAATTATGGCATTAGGACTAAAATAAAGTCCTTGAAAAGTTTAGACACCCAATTTGCCATATAGGAAGAATTTGGGGTTTTAAGTGTAAATTCTTGGAAATGAAGAATAAATGTTGGAAAATTTATTTAAGCATGTTAGAATGTTGTCATGAAAAATGAGCCTAGAGAAGCCAAGTGACCAATTCGGACACATGGAAGAATAATGGGAAAATTTTATGAAAATTATGATTATGAAATTTTGTGAATCGAATATGTTGTATAAAGTTAGAATTAAAATTAGAATACTTAGGGACCAATTCAGAAAGCTTCAAATTTAAGGGACAAAATCTAATTTTTATTAAATTTTGAGTGTATTTATGTAATTAATGATGCTGGAGATGTGAAATTGATGTTAGAATGCTAAACCGATGTTGAATCGAATTAGTGACCATTTTGACAATTTGTCAAAATCAAGTGACCAAATAGGAAATGAATTATTGGATGGGGATTAAATATGATTTTTTATTTAAAATAATAGAATTAAGGCAGTAATGTTGATTTGAGGATTAAATTGCAAAGTTAAGAAGTTTGAATCCTTACCTTTGCATTTTAGTGACTATTTTGGCAAAGAAAGAAAGTTAGAGGAAATTATTTTGAATAATTATTTGATGAAAAAGATGATGAATTGGTGGTTTGAAGCAAGTGATGATATTAAATGGACAAGTAGAAAAATAAGAAGAAGTTAGTATAAAGTAGAAGTTAACTATGGAAAGCTATGTAGAAGATTGAATTTTGGCAGTGACTTCGAAAATTCACCATAAATTCTACAAAAATATTTAGATGATAAATTTTATATCGATATAAATATTTGTTCGTCTAGTTTTGCCTCCAAAAAACGGAAACTGATTTAAAGTTCCGAGTTAAAAGATATGAATTTTTAATTGAATAAAGGTCAGAAAATTTACAGAGCAGTTTTTGGTCTGGGCAGCTCTGTGACGGGAGTTTGAAGATTTTTCATATTTTTTGTATATTTTAGTAATTTATGCGGCTTATACCGTTAGAAACGTTATTGAATCTAGTTTCTTTCAAAACAAACGGAATCGAATTTCGAGTTGTAGATTATTTTATAGAAATATTTCTTTGAAGGTAGTGCAATCTGCCAGAAAATGAGAATTGTTACATTTTGTATCTAAGGTTAATTAGTAAGCTTGAAAAGGGTTAATGGAAGTTCTAAATGGTTATTAAGGACCAAAATGAGTTTTGGACAGTATAAGGAAGGAAAGAGGAAATTTGTATATTCGGATGATTAGATTTGATAGTATGTTTGAAAAAATTGTTAGATTTGAAACTAACAAATGTGATTAATCAAATTCGGATCAGAATCAAAAGAAGGTTTGAGGTATTATGAAATAAAGGATTGAATAGAGCTTAGTGAGGCAAGCTAATAAATGGCCCAGGTGAGTGCATTCTCATTTATTTTATATGTGAAATGAATGAGTGCATTTTTTATCTGTTTATATATATATATAATGTGAAGAAGACTTGCAATAAGTTAACTTTGATAATAATGAAAATGTATGTTGATTAAAGAGACATTAAATGACATATGTGATACATGGATATGAAAGAATGGTTTATCTAAAATAAATCGGATTTCAAATTTTGAGTATGAAATGCTCACTATCGAATTATGGTTGATAGTATTGATGAATTGGATATTGAAGATGAAATATGGGATGTGAATTGCCCTATTATATGAACAAAGAGGATTGATCTATAAGGAAATAAATGCCCAAGTAATAGTGTGAGATTCTTTGGTATAATTGGATAACCAAAAAGAGTCTTAGCAGCTGCGCCATAGCACTACGGTGTGAGATAGACTCTTCGGGGTTGAGATAGACTCTACGGAGTCGAGTTCAAACATTACGGTGTTATATAGCACAGATGTGCGAGCATAAGGAGCAAAGAGCGTCCTTGAGTACGTACTCATCTCAGTGCTATGGCGTCATAAACACTACGGTGCCATGATGACTCGCGTACCATGGCATCACATGATTTGTACTTTGGGCTATATGATAAAGGATATGATATGCCAATGATTGCGTGACAAAAGTATGACTATGATAAAGGATATGATATGCAAATGATTGCATGACAAAAATATGACTATGATAAAGGAAATAATATGTAAATGATTGCAAAACGAAAGTATGGCTATGTTAAAGGATATGATGTGCAAATGATTGCACGATGAAAGTATGGTTATGTTAAAGAATATGATATGCAAATGATTACGTGATAAAAGTATGACTACTTGATGATTATGAACCGGTGATATCATGATTTTATGACAAATTTGATAGATGATATGAATCATATTGAAATCATGTTTATGTTGAAGAAATTTTTATGCATATGAACACTTGATGAACATAGAACAATGAAGACACGACTCTTAAGATAGTCATGATACATGGTTAATTCTGCATATACAAATAGCTTGATTTAATACTTTGGCTATAATAATTGAAATGCAATTATGCAAGTAGTTAAGCTAAAAAGCTTAATGTACACAAAACTGGTAAAACAGATCAAATTTTGTGATTGGAATATTATATTGATCAAATGAACTATACAAGTAAGGTAGTTCTATATATGATAAAATGTTAACAATTGCAAATGAAAATCATTTGCCATCTTGCAGAACTGTGTTATTATAATTATTGTTCATATTATTATGATTATGTTTTACTAAGTTGTATTTAACGTGTGTTTTGTATCACACGTAGGTACTTCGGACTAGATAGCAGAGGAGGAGCTACACATCATTGGATCAAGTTAGTCTGTATTATCAGTAAGTATCACCACATCCTAGTCTAGTGGGGCATGTATAGAGATTAAATAAGTAGCTATTTTGTATAATTAAATTTTTATACGTTATTTATAAGTTAACGTGGATATATGATCTAGCAACATGACTTAGTTTGAGGAATTAAAAATATTAGAAAAGATGCTTTAAACAATTTTAAAATTAATTGATCATTTATCGGGTAGTGATTTTAAAAAAAATTACAAGTTTGAAAATCAGTGTAAATCAGTTAGTAACATCTTTAATGTGTATTCGAATATCGAATATATGTTGAGGGTGTTACATTTAGCGGTATCATAGCAAAGGTTTAGCCGATTCTGGAGGTTAAACCGAGTCTAATATGATTTTGTTAAAGTGTACATGCCCCTAGGATGTGATGCTACTGATATATTGCTTGTATACCTTGGTGTAGCTCCTCAATAGTATGAATGAGACTCTAATGGTTATAAAAAATAATAAAAATAAGATGTTGTTAGATTTCGTCAGTTGACGAATTTTTAAGGATTAAGAAAAGACCCATAGTGGATACAACACAGTGAAATAAATATGATAGTTAACTTCTATTCAGAATGAATTATATGTATAATAGAGAACTGGTACAATAATTATAAGAAGATAGAGAATACCCCGATTGTAAGGAAATTTTCCAAATGTATTTTCGGATGAATTGCTAGGATTACCTCCAGATTGAGAGGTATAGTTTGATATTGACGTTTCATTCGTGAATAAAGCAGGTATTGATAGCATCTTATAGAATAGCACCAACCCAGTTAGAGAAGTTGAAAGCTTAGCTATAAGAGCTATTAGATTGGAGTTATATTTGATTAAGTGAGTTACTATGAAGTGCTTCAGTATTATTCGTAAAGAAGAAAGATGATTCTTTACGATTAAGTATAGATCATCGAAAGCTAAATAGGGTAACAATAAAGAATAAATAATCTGTTACCAAGGATTGGGGATTTGTTTGACTAGTATCAAGGTACAACTGTGTTCCTAAAGGATTGGCCTTTAATTGGGTTATTATTAGTTAAAAGTTAAGGAAGAAAATATAACAAAGACGGTACCCAGGACTCGTTATAGACACTACGAGTTCTTAATGATGTCGTTTGGACTAACAAATGCTTTGCCACATATAAGAATTTGATGAATAGGGTGTCTCAACCCTACTTAGACCAGTTCATTGTGAAAAAAAGAAAAAAAAAGAAAAAAATAAATTTTTTTAGAAAAATAGTTAGATTGAACTATTTTGATCTTTGAAGATAAGTTACGAGCCTAAATTATTGAGAACACGAGATTGTGGGACAGGAAGTTGAACTATAACCCGATATTTGACGTATGACAAAGAACCAATGAAAATCTTAGCCTATAGAATTAAAAAGGAATAAGGAATAAGAAAATGTCATCGGTAAAAGTCAGTTAGCGGAATTATAAAGTAGAATTAGCTACTTGAGAAATTGAGAAGAAAACGAAAGAGCGGTATCTGCAATTTTTTGAACCATATACGTTTTGAAAATTCGAGGATGAATTTTCTTAAAGGGAAGAGAATTGTAATACCCCAAAATTTACAGTATTTTTTAAGGGTTATTTAGTGCTAAGTTAATTGCTTAAAAGCTTACTTAGTGACTGAAATGAGAAAAATGCAAAAGTTAAGATTTTCTCAATTATGGACTATAGAAAAGAAGTTTCTGAGCTTTTAAGGTGTCATGCGATAGAGAATGAGTAAAATAGAATACTCGCAAAATTTGGTTAAAATACAAGGAAAATTGGAATGGGAATTCAAGGTTAAAGTTTAGTGACCAAAATGATAAGTTTTAAAACTTGGGTGATAGAAGTGGAAATATGAAAAGTTGAAGGACCAAAGTTGTAATTTCCAAAGAGTTAGGTGTTTTATTTTATAAATAGATAGAGCACCTATAGGTGTGGATCGAATGAGGAATTACTGGTTTGATTCGATATTTCAGTTATTGGGAAAATCGTAGTCAAAGTTTAAGTAGAATTTGGATAACTAGATCGAACTGAAAAATTATGAAATTTTACCATATGATAGAAAAAGGTTATAAAAGTCATTTCCATGTGTTGAAGAATTTATCAGTAATTATTTTATCCTGTACATGGATTAAACAGATCATGGAGAAAACTCTAATATAGATTACGAGAATAAAAATGTAGCATAATATATTGAATTTAGATCGAATCGCAAAGTTAAGCATGCTCAAGGCCTATGATGGGTGACCTAATGGGAAGGTCTCATGTCAGTACTTTAGATTGATAAAAAGGAATAATTATGAGTTAATATTATTCATATGGATAGTCGATTAAGGATTATTAAGAGAATTTTACCCAATAAAGATTTTGGGTAAAGTTATCAGTATATTGGACCGAGTCAAAATTTCAAGACTTTGATTTTTACAAAATTATGGAATATTTTGTATATCAATCTTATTTATTTATGGAAATTAGAAATATGAGAATTTCAGATTTTATCCTATAGTTCGGAGAATGGAAAATCATAGTAAGTGATTATTAGGTAATCGGATCGAATTGGAATTTTTAGAGACAGTTCCATGTGTCATGAAAAATTCATAAAATATTATTTTAATATATCTAGTTGGATTCTAACTATAATAGTTGAATTTTTACAAAATGACAAAAATTTATAATTTAAGTGACTAGTTTTGGTAATTTGGTAATTTGGTCACAATGGCAATTTTGAAATATTTTGAAAGTACCATGGGCAATATGGTAATTTCCCATGTGAAAGCATTAATCTAGTTTGGTTAGAGTTGAATGGAATTTGGTTGGAATTGAACTAGAATGGCAACTTGTAAATTATGATTTAGTTGGAGATTAATTTTGGAATAAGGATTAAATTGAATAAAAAATTCAATTTAATCAATAAATGTGGCATTTTAAGATAGAAGATGAACAAATTGTTCATCTTTCTCTCCATCATTTTGAAACCAAGAGAAAATAGGGAGGGAATACACAAAAATTTTCCAAGGCAATTTTGAAGGCTTTAAAGCAAGATTAAAGGTATGATCCTTTAGAATAATTTATTCTACATTCAATTCTCTACATTTTGGTAACAATATTACATGGTTTTATGAAGAACTAATTGAATTGTTGATGAGAAAGAATTAGGGAATTGATGTGCTAAGTTGAAATTAGGACTTGAATTACATGAATTCAATGTTGTTTTGATGAAATTAAGCTTGGATTGTATTTAATTTCATGATGAAGTTAAGAATCCTAACCCTAACCCTAAAATTTTGGGATTTTATTTCGGGTTTTGAAATTTAGGATGAATATGGAAGATTTATGATTTTACAAGCTTGATTTTGATGTTAGGATGGAAAATTCTCAATTAATTTTCTAAGTGACTATTTTAGCATGCTTGGTAAATTAGGGAAAATATTGTGAAAATTATCCTAGTGATGGATTTGAAAAGATTATGAATCTAGAAGCTTAATTATGACATTAGGACTAAAATAAAGTCCTTGAAAGGTTTAAACACCCAATTTGCCATATAGGAAGAATTTGGGGGTTTAAGTATAAATTCTTGGAAACGAAGAATAAATGTTGGAAAATTTATTTAAGCATGTTAGAATGTTGAGTGGATGAAAAATGAGCCTAAAGAAGCCAAGTGACCAATTCGGCCACATGGAAGAATAATGGGAAAATTTTATGAAAAATATGATTATGAAATTTTATGAATCGAATATGTTGTATAAAATTAGAATTAAAATTAGAATACTTAGGGACCAATTCGGCAAGTTTCAAAGTTAAGCGACCAAATCTAAATTTTTATGAAATTTTGAGTGTATTTATGTAATTAATGATGTTAGATATGTGAAATTGATGTTAGATGCTAAACCGATGTTGAATCGAATTAGTGACCATTTTGACAATTTGTAAAAATCAAGTGACCAAATAGGAAATGAATTATTGGATGGGGATTAAGTATGATTTTTTAGTTAAAATAATATAATTAAGGCAGTAATGTTGATTTGAGAACTAAATTGCAAAGTTAAGAAGTTTGAATCCTTACCTTTGCATTTTAGTGACTATTTTGGCAAAGAAAGAAAATTAGAGGAAATTATTTTGAATAATTATTTGATGAAAAAGATGATGAATTGGTGGTTTGAAGCAAGTGATGAGATTAAATTGACAAGTAGAAAAATAAGAAGAAGTTAGTATAAAGTAGAAGTTAATTATGGAAAGCTATGTAGAAGATTGAATTTTGGCAGTGTCTTCGAAAATTCACCATAAATTCTACAAAAATGTTTAGATGATGAATTTTATATCGATGTAAAGGTTTGTTCGTCTAGTTTCGCCTCCAAAAAACGGAAACTGATTTCAAGTTCCGAGTTAAAAGATATGAATTTTTAATTGAATAAAGGTCAGAAAATTTACAGAGCAGTTTTTGGTCAGGGCAGCTCTATGACGGGAGTTTGAAGAATTTTCATAATTTTTGTAGATTTTATTAATTTATGTGGCTTATACCGTTAGAACCGTTAATGAATCTAGTTTCTGTCAGAACAAACGGAATTGAATTTCGAGTTGTAGATTATTTTATAGAAATATTTCTTTGAATGTAGTGCAATATGCCAGAAAATGAGAATTGATAGATTTTGTATCTAAGGTTAATTAGTAAGCTTGAAAAGGGTTAATGGAAGTTCTAAATGGTTATTAAGGACCAAAATGAGTTTTTGAAAGTATAAGGAAGGAAAGAGGAAATTTTTATATTCGAATGATTAGATTTGATAGTATGTTTGAAAAAAAATTGTTAGATTTGAAACTAACAAATGTCATTTACATTCATGTGATTAATCAAATTTGGATCCGAATCAAAAGAAGGTTCGAGGTATTATGAAAGAAAGGAGTGAGTAGAGCTTAGTGAGGCAAGCTAATAAATGGCCCAGGTGAGTGCATTCTTACTTATTTATTTTATATGTGAAATGAATGAGTGCATTTTTTATCTGTTTATATATATAATGTGAAGAAGACTTGCAATAAGTTAACTTTGATAATAATGAAAATGTATGTTGACTAAAGAAATATTAAATGACATATGTGATACATGGATATGGAAGAATGATTTATCTAAAATAAATCGGATTTCAGATTCTGAGTATGAAATGCTCACTATCGAATTATGGTTGATAGTATTGATGAATTTGATATTGAAGATGAAATATAGGTTGTGAATTGCCCTATTATATGAACAACGATGATTGATCTATAAGTAAATAAATGCCCAAGTACTAGTGTGAGAGTCTTTGATGTAATTGGATATCCAAAAAGAGTCTTAGCAGTTGCGTCATAGCACTACGGTGCAAGATAGACTTTACGGAGTCGAGTTCAAGCACTACGGTGTTACATAGCACAAAATGTGTCAGCATAAGGAGCAAAGAGCGTCCTTAAATATGAGGGGAAAATAGCGTCCTCGAGTACGTACTCATCTTAGTGCTACGCCGTCATAGACACTACGGTGTCATGATGACTCGCGTACCATGGCATCACATGATTTGTACTTTGGGCTATATGATAAAGGATATGATATGCAAATGATTGCATGACAAAGTATGACTATATAGAGGATATGTTATGCAAGTGATTGCATGAAAAAAATATGACTATGATAAAGGAAATAATATGCAAATGATTGCAAAACGAAAGTATGGTTATGTTAAAGAATATGATATGCAAATGATTACGTGATAAAAGTATGACTACTTGATGATCATGAACCGGTGATATCATGATTTTATGACAAATTTGATAGATGATATGAATCATATTGAAAGCATGTTTATGCCAAAGAAATTTTTATGCATATGAACAATGATGACATGACTCTTAAGATAGTCATGATACATGGTTAATTCTGCATATACAAATAGCTTGATTTAATACTTTGGCTATAATAATTGAAATGCAATTATGCAAGTAGTTAAGCTAAAAAGCTTAATGTACACAAAACTGGTAAAAAGATCAAATCTTGTGATTGGAATATTATATTGATCAAATGAGCTATACAAATAAGGTAGTTCTATATATGATAAAATGTTAACAATTGCAAATCAAAATCATTTGCCATATTGCAGAACTGTGTTATTATAATTATTGTTCATATTATTATGATTATGTTTCACTAAGTTGAATTTAACGTGTGTTTTGTATCACACGTAGGTACTTCGGAATAGATAGCAGATGAGGAGCTACACATCATTGGATCAAGTTAGTCTGTATTATCAGTAAGTATCACCACATCCTAGTCTAGTGGGGCATGTATATAAATTAAATAAGTAGCTATTTTGTATAATTAAATTTTTATACTTTATTTATAAGTTAACGTGGATATATGATCTAGCAACATGACTTAGTTTGAGGAATTAAAAATATTAGAAAAGATGCTTTAAACAGTTTTAAAATTAATTGGTCATTTATCGCATAGTGATTTTAAAAAAATTACAAGTCTAAAAATCAGTGTAAATCAGTTAGTAACATCTTTAATGTGTATTCGAATATCGAATATACGTTGAGGGTGTTACAATGAGAACCAATTATTCGATGTTATCTTGCAAAGAATCAACTGGTGGTGTCATGGTAAATGGCTGAATCTTTTCCCTTTGGCGGCTTCTTTTTTTCTTTGCCCGAACGTGGAGTTTAGCATTGGTGTGTCTAGGTATTCCCTGGTTTCTTGCTCTTGGTCTCCTCCTCATATTAGTGCTTTGAAATTCAAAACTGATAGTGCTGTGCAAGGGAGTTTCGGAGTAGCCGGCATTGGTGGTTTTTTCAGTGACCATCCTGGTAAAATTTTATGTCATTTTTCCAAGTTTGCTGATTTATTAGATCCCGCAGGGGCTGAGTTAAAAGCTCTAAAGGAAGTTTGTTTGTTTTTTCTTGATTCAAAATAGGTTACATCGCATTCCTTAATATTAGAATCGGATTGTAGCTTGGTGTTGGATTGGATTAATAATTGTGCTGACGTCCCTTCAATTTTCGAGGCCGATGTATTATTCCGTAGAAGGTTCCGGAGGGTCCTATCGTAGTCATTTTACTATATTCTCTGAGAGGCTAATTTCAAACCCGATCAGTTGGCGAAAGAAGGAATTTCACGTTCGAGCCCTTTACTATGGATTGCTTCTAGTTAGGTATTTGGCAAGTTTTGGTTTCAGGCTATGCGATCTTCTTTGGTTAGGGGTGAAATCTGGAGGTCATGTGTGTGTTCCATGCTTTATTGTATCACTGTATTGTGAGATAGCTATGGCTCTCAAGTGTATTGCACGTTTGAATTTTAATAAAATTTTAGGGGCACTCTTTTCCCTTCCGCTGTCGGGATTCTATCTTTTAGAATCCTGTTATGAGGGGTTTTAATGAGACTGACAAAATGTCAAAAGTAGCTCCCAACGTTTGATCTTTTGGTTACTTTAGCTCGTATCATGATTTTTTTTAAAAATATAGTTATTTTTATACTAATTTCTAGTCAGTCAGATGATGCAATATTCAATAGATGCAAACAAGGGGATTTGAACCTAGGTCAATTGGTTGAATGACTCAATACACAACCACAAAGTCAACCTACTACATTATTATTTTCCACCACTTATTTTATTTATTCATTACTTTATTTGTTTGAAAGTGAAGAAATATTTATTAAAATATTCACTAATATATCCTAAAACCCTAAAACTCTAAACCTTAAACATAAACTCTAAACCCTAAATCCTAAAAATCAAAACACTAAAACCCTAAACTTGAAACCCTAAAATTAAAACCATAAACACATAAAACACTAAACCCTAAACCTTAAACCCTAAAAACCCTAAACACTAAAACACAAATCCTAAATCCTAAACCCTAAACACTAAATCTTAAAATATTCAATAATATATCCTAAACCTTAAAACCCTAAACCCTAAACCTTAAACCCTAAATTTTGTGTTTAGGATTGAGGTTTAGGGTTTAGGGTTTTGAGTTTAGGGTTTTGGTTTTAGGTTTTTAGTGTTTTGATTTTTAGGGTTTAGGATTTTAGGGTTTAGAATATATTAGTGAATATTTTAATGATTTTTTCACTTTTAAACAAATAAAGTAATGAATAAATAAAATAAGTGGTGGAAAAATAACAACATAGTAGGTTGGCTTGGGGGTTGTGTGTTGAGTCATTCAACCAATTGACCTAGGTTCGAATTCCTCCAGGCACATGGCATTGCCACAACATCTCCCTATGACATGCAGACATGTCACGTTAGCCTCAGGCGTTGATTGTTAGTTGACTAACGGTTTTCATCCAACAAGGGTGAAATTTGAACAAAAATGAAACGTTAGATGGTTGTTTTGACAAAAAAATTAGGGACTAAAGATACCAAAATGTCAAATGTTGAGGGCTACTTTTGACCTTTTGCCTTTTTCTTTCAAAAAAATTATAAATATTTACAATTAAATTTAAATATGAACAAGAATAACTCGACTCAGCAAATTTTCAAGTAAAATTTGAGTTATAATATAAGACTCATTAACTTGACTAACCCGATTTGATCGAATGCTCACCCAAAACTCGGGCCAAAAGATAAATTATTTGTGCCTTTGGTTGTACCTTATCAACAGGGGCGGTGCAAAGATTTTTTGGGTATACACATAATTGTATATATAAATTTATAGCTCTTTTACAAATATTTAACTTAAATTCTCTATTTTTAGACCATCTCTCGTAGACCCTATGCGGTCGCTCATATCGCGCTTGTCCAGAACTTCCGCTGCTTATCACAACTCTTGCACAAGGCACCATGGGATAATCTACCCAAAGAAAAACAACAACAATATTTTGTGACTGAATAATTATTGTTAACGGCTGAGTGTTTGATTTATTATAAAACTATAACATTAATCACCGTTTTGAAAATTTTGAAATTTAAATAGTAAAATATTTACTCATACTTCTAATTTATTTTCCTGACTGTGTCGTCTTAAGGTATCTGCAATTACGAGGTGGTTTCCATGTCTTGATGCAGTTAGATGATTTGCTGTCTTTGGTTGGTGTTTTGCAATAAGAAACATTCAATCATTGTATTTAATTTATTATTTCAGCATAGAATTAAAAAACATACTCATTAATTAATATCTAATGGAATTGATTAACATTTCTCTAATAATAATTGTTTGTAGCCGTGGGATACACGTTTTGAAATTGACAAACGAAGTTGCTTAGAACTTAGAAGGAGATTTCTTTTTCTCTCTATAATTAATGGTGGATAAGCCAACTCTGACCAATGTTCATAATTTTTTTAATACGTAGCTTAAAAAATAATTTACTCATTTGAGTTTAAAAAAATACTTGTATCTGTCTTAAATTTAAATAATTTTTTTATTGAATATTGTTTTTGATATTTCACATATTTCTTAGTTTTCACTTTTTTTATCGGCATTAAAAATAATTGAATAAAATGCTAATTTACTTAATTTAATAATATAAAATTAAAATAATTTTTAATTTAATTCCATAATTCTTATAATTTATAAATACATAAAAATATTTTCATAATTCTTATAATTTATAAATACATAAAATGTTTACCCTGTATTTTATCAGCTAACATCCAAAAGTACTGTGCCGTAATTCTTTTTTGCAAATTTGTTGGTTCTGTTAATTGTCAGAGAAACCAGAACCGACGCACCCACCTATCATTTTTCCCATATCTCGCCTTTTTCATTTACGATAAAACACATTTTTTATATTTAAATTTGATAAATTTTATCGATTTAATCTTTAATTTTTTAAAATAATTTATTTATAACTATAATAATTTTATCGATATAATCAAAACAATTTTAAAAAGTTTATAATTAAAACTTAATGTTAAATAAATTTTTAAAATTAAATTAAAAAATTAAATTCAGATACCAAAAATTTGGAAATTTGTTGTGATATTACTTTTGGAAAAAATATTTTTTTTTCGAGGTGTGTCAAAGATTAATTTAGACTTAAACCAAGAAACCGCACTCAAACTATGCATTTTTTTGTTTTTGACCCTTAAGCTATGATTTGGGCAAAATAGGCCATTAAACTATTATTTTTGGGCAAAATAGGCCCTTAAACTATCATTTTTGTCACTTTAAGTTCCTAAACTATTTTTTGGTCAAAATAAGTACTTAAACTATATCATTTTTCTTCTTTTAGTCCCCAAAACTAGGAGTGTTCAAATCCGGGTACCCGGGTATTCGGGTACATGAAGTATCGGGTACTCGGATCTTCGGGTAGTAGAAAATGCGGCCTGTGTCCCGACCCGATTTTTGCGGGTACCCGAAAATTTGGGTACCCGGATATAAAAATATATATTTTTTTAAATATAGAATATTTTATTAGTTTAATATAAAAATATAAAAAAAATATTTATTTATTAGTTTAATATAAAAATATGTATTTATTAAATATAAAAATATAAAATCTTAGATTTTTTATTAGTTTAATATAAAAATATGTATATTGAATATAAAAATATTAATTTTAAATATATCCGGGTACCTGAAAATTCTTAATTTTATGACCTGGGCCCAACTCGGGTAAAAAAAATTCTGGGTAAATACCCGGTTATTTATGTTCGGGTAATCGGGTCGAGTCAGTCAGGTCGGGTATTTTTTAACACCACTACCCAAAACTATTAATTGGTCAACAAATCTTTGTGATGTGTCAACATCTTATTAGTCGAAATAATTTTCTTTTGACTTAAATAACTATCGGACTTAAAATGATCAGAAATGATAGTTTAGGAGCTTATTTTGATATATGATATTTTAAAATTTAAAAAGAACATAAATATTTATATATGTTAGAAAAGCCTATAAAATGATATTTTTGTAACCATGGATTTAAAAAGTGACCAAAAATGATAGTTTAAGGGCTTATTTTGCCCAAATCATAGTTTAGGGGCTTAAAGTGGCCAAAATGATAGTTTAAGAGCCTATTTTGCCCAAATCATAGTTTAAGGGCCAAAAGCAAAAAAAAAGGGCATAGTTTGAGAGTTTTTTTTTTAAGCCATTAATTTATGAAATGGAAATGTTGCTAGAATAAGGAACAAAGTCTCTCAGAAGAGTTTACAAATTTCAGAAAACGTCTAAAAAAGATGACGAGAATGGGGGAAGAGTTTCTAAATTCAAACAACTCAAGTTAAAGTAGTCATGCAGTCTGAACAAATTTTCAAACTCGTGTTCATTACATGATGAGTTCTTACTTGTATTATAGCAACAACCATAGTTCATGAAATAATCTCTGACGCACTCTATTTAAATATTTTTTAACATCAATAACCAAAAAATTTGCTCCAATAATGCAATTGAGAAAATTAAATGGTCATCTAGGGTGTTCCAGCAATTATACGTTGCCCTAGGGATAAATCTACAATGTCATGAAAGTAGTTGGGAATGAATGACGACTTTTTTTAAAGTTGTCGAGAAAGTATGGCGACTTCTACTAAAATTTTCTCCCAAAGTGGCAGGAAAGAAAGGTTTAGGGGCGAAACTTGGTGGGGATCAGTAGGGGCCACGTCCTGAAAATTTATTATTTAGTCCTTTAAATTTTTTAAAAATATAATTAGGTTCATTCAAATATTTGAATGACCCCAAAATTTTGAAAGTTCATCATTTTTTGGATAATTTGATTTTTATTACCAAAGAAGCAGAGTCTGCTACATCAAAACCAATACAACTACAAGACAAAGTCAAATCCTATACAAGTATACCCCAATTTGATTTTCAATCATAGTTGTTGATTTCTATTCTAGTATAACAAAATTGGGTTTTGCTAAATTTTTAATTTGAGTTATGCAACCCAGACTTGGTCCCTATATGGGCTTGGATTGACAGCATATTCTACTTCGATTCGTAACCCTCGGAGAATTTTTTGTGAGAAATGATCATTGGTCTCATCTTGACGGACGATCAGTTTACTTTTTAAAAAATGTTAGTGACAACTAACTAAGTTCATTCCTATTTAATTGATGCCATATAATGCATGCAAGAAAGATTGGGTTGATGTTCAAAAAGTGAATGATCGATCTTGGTTCGTGCTGAGTAGAGGGGATCTGCCAGCGTCCCCATTTTTTGAACAAAAATTTTGTTGTACAGTCTCCACCCCACCAATTGTACAGAAGTCATATTTTTTGTATAGAAATTTGAACTATCTATGTAAATGTTCAATACTAGCAGTGTTATTCTAACTCGCATATTTAACATTTATGACACGCTTAATATAATATTATTTTCTGAAATTTTTTAACATCTATGGTGAGGAAAGCAAAAATTGAAAAATAGGTTCAAAACTATAGATGCGGGTTTGCATACATGTAAAGCAAAACTTAAACTGAAATCGTTAGGAAAATATGTTACATTTGAGGTTTCACGTGATAAGTTCGAGACTATATTTGCAAATGTTCCATACTCGTCGTATTACTGAGAAGCCAGTTTTTACAAGTTAAATTCATTTATGGGACGTTTAATATTATAACTGAAAAGACAGTTTCGGGCAAGAAGCACAAATTTAGGTTAGTTTCAAAACTATGGATGCCGGTTTGGATACTTGTAAAGCAAAACTTAAACTGAAATTGTTAGGCAAACATGTTACATTTTAGGTTTCATATGATAAGTTTGAGATTGTATATGTAAATGTTCGATACTCGTCGTATTACTGAAAATACAATTTTGGGCGAGAACCACAAATTTAGGTTAGTTCCGATACTATGAATGTCGGTTTGGATACTTATAAAGCAAAACTTAAACTGAAATCGTTAGGAAAACATGTTACATTTTAGGTTTCACAAGTTAAGTTCTAGATTGTATATGCAAACGTTCGATACTCGCCATATTAATGATGTAAATTTGAATAATTTGAAAATTCGATTCAAAGCTTAAGTACACAAATTTGTAAATTTGAATATTGAATATTTTTGCATATTTCTTCTAACGAATATTCTTGCAGATTATTTTGTTACATATTGAAAACCTATACTCTTCTTTTGTTTCTCAAGCTCCATCTCCCCTCGCGAACACTTCCACTTTAGTTAATTCTCGTTATAGTACCAGGCTAAATATATGAAAATGGCAAACCTTCCTTTTTTTCTGGTTTAGTGAATCATCCCTTCCAAATATCATTGTTTGTCGACACGAACAAATTATAAAAACAATCAGCATTCTTCTCAGATCTATAAAATGAAGCCTGTGTGTACTAGTCATTGCATAAGTAAAAAACATCAACCAACACATATAATGATGTAGAGACAAAAACTACTTAGGAAATAATAGACCACTTGCTAATTACGGTATGATGCTAAGGACCCTAAGGACTCCTATTTATAATAAAAAAGGAATATCGAACCCCGCCGTTTAAAATCCTATTTATAATAGAAAAAATAATTTCACTAGAAGTTTCGGTACTCTACTAGAAAGTATCGGAACACTATTCTGCCCAATACAACAACTGAAAAGAGTTATCAGCTGTTGATGTATCAGAACGGGTTATAGAGATTCGAAAATGACAGCAAAAAGATGTTACTTTATTGAGAACATGCGTCTTTTGAAATTTGAAATCCATGGAACCCTTCAATTAAATTTATTCAAACATTCAAAACCGTAATGGTTGGGTGATGACATATCGAAATTGGTTCCAAAGTCATAAATGTAAGTAAAGGTGTTCTGAATCTCGGTTTCATAACTCATAAGTAAGGTTCGGTACTAATATAATTAAAAAGAACTGAAAATCTAAGAACAAGCAGTATCATTTTATGTTTGTAGTTAATTAGTTTTGAACCCATAACATATAGTTTCGATATTTGCACACAAAATGCCAACTTATTGGTTTGTAATCTTTTAAACTGTTAGGGTTGACCTATGAAAAGCCACGACGTTGTAACCCCTTGATGAGTAGATGGAGCGGCATATTTATCCCTATAAATTGCGCCACTTTATGTTTAAATCTTTATTCTTATCTTTGTCTTATTTCTTCATCTCCTAACCCATCTTAAACTGAAATCCTGAGATCAACATGTCATAGCTATCTTTTATTCGAAGGGACTTTCGTCCTGCTGCCTTGTAGAATCCTGAATTTGCCCCTTATCTTCTTTCTGGTAAACACCCATATGTTATGTTGTCCTTTAATTTCATGGTTTCATTTTCATACAGTTTGTAATTATTATTTTTTTCTTTAGTAATGGCAGAAGTTGATGGATGTTAATATCATTATCGACTTCGAATGCGTGCATCTGCTGCCAGCCCTTATGAAGGGCATGAATTTGATGTTTCCATTATCTTCCCACCGGATTACCTTCTCAATCCTCCTAAGATAATACAATTAACCTCACAAGATTGTTGTTTTATCTTCTTCATTTTTTTCGCTGAAGCATTTCAAAGATAATTGTTATCTGTTTTTGTAGTTTGCTAATAATTTTGATCGGGACTTATTCCTACGCCATATGATTTACATGCTTTTTAGACTCAAGCCAACAATTCATAAAGCGAAAGGGACGAGGCCCCCAGTCCTCGTTATCACTCGATAACCTCAAAGGCGAATGGTCTGAAACACCATGAAGCTTCTTTTAAAGTTTCAAAACTATAACTTTGAATTTTCAGCCGCGAATGAATGTCACAATTTGCTTTAATATTTTAAGTCTAAAACCTACCATATCGAAACCATTTAATATGAGTTCTGGTAATAATTTTATTAATATCAAAACATTGGTTAGAAGTTGCGATACTCCATTTAGGCCATTTGATCGATTACTATTTAAAGTTCTATGTATCGAAATTCATGATCCGAGTTCTGTAGTGGTGTTGGCAAACCTATGTTTCATTCGATAAGTTCGAGACTATCAATGTAAACGTTTGGAATTCATCGTATTACTAAAAGACACTTTATGGGAGAAGTTAAATGACATTTATGGCATGTTTAATATTATAAGTGAAAAGGCAGTTTCGGGCAGGGACCACAAATGAAGGTAATTTTGAAACTATGAATGTGAGTTTCGATACACTAAAATTGTATATGCAAAAGTTCGATACTCGTTGTGGGTTTCACTTTGGTTTCACGTGGTGGGAAAGACCCATGATATAATTCCTCGTTGAACAGGCAGTTTGCAACTTAATATGAAGATTAAATTTGTAAATATGAAAATTAAATATAAATATTTTGTTTACTTTGTTAAATGTTGTATTCTTAAATTTGCAAATATGAATATTAAATATAAATATTTTTTTATAAAATATATAAAGTAAGTTCAATTGGGTTCCCTCAATTAAGGAAAAAATATTTTTAATTAATGAGTTGCTCTTATGAAGTATTAATTACGAATAAGAAATGAATATTTTGACAAAATTTAAGGTATAAGAGAATCTAAAGTGAAAAACTTTTCAAATTCATTTTATTAACAATAATTTATTTACTTTTCCACTTAGCAATCAAATTAAAAAATAAGAGAAATCCGTAACTTTTCATTATTCTTTTTCAATATTTTGCAAGAACACATAGAAGACATCACTGTTCTAGAGTTCATCATCGATTGCCTTTATTAACCAGAATAAGTTCGAGGCTATAAATATGAACGCTCGTACTCGTCGTATTACAGAAAAGACACTTTCTTGGAGCAGTTAAGTTAAATGACATTTATGGCACGTAATATCAAATGGCGTAAATTTATTAAATAATTTTATTTTATATTAATTTAATATTTAAATGGTTTACACATATTTAAAAAGAATTTTAATATTTAAATAAAAGAACAAAATCATGCCTCTGTAAATTTTCTATAAAATTTTGGTAAGAAAATAAAATAGGCACATAGCAAATTATATTATATTAGTTTACTATTTAAATGTTTTTACCCATTAAATATTTATTTATTTGAATTTAATTATAATATTTTTAATACTATAAAAATAAAAATATATATTTCATATTGTTTATAGTAATTATATTAGTAATATGCTAAGTATAATAGTATGAATCTTCAAGCAAATATTTTTAAATTAATATTGAAAGTTAAACTTGTTAAAAAAAGAAAATGTGTCACAAAGACAATATAGTTTAGGCGGGAACCACAAATTTTAAATAGTTCCGAAATTATGAAAGTGGAATTCGATACTTCTAAAGCGAAACATAAACTGAAATCGTTAGGAAAACATGTAATATTTTAGGTTTACGTGAAAAGTTCGAGACTGTATATGCTGTTGAAAAAATGATAATTTTGGAGCTTTGAATGAGAAATTGATCCAAACGTTGTTGAGGAAAATATGGAACCAATTGTTGGTTCATAAATGTGCAGATGTGCACGACGTGGATAACGTAGATGTCCGGACCAGTCTGATCCTTCGTGGGCCTGGGGATATTTTGACCCAAATTTGAAATATTTTTTCCTTAAATAAGATCATATATTTGCTAGATTCTATTTTGGAATTAAAAGGATAAATATTAAAGTTTCCTTTAATTTAGACAGTAATTTTGAAAACTACTTTTTAAAGGCTCATTAATTCTCCAAATCATAAATGCTACATTAGGTTAAAAATTTCCACTTATACCATCGTGAAACTCCTATAAATAGGATGTAAACCTTCTAGGATATACACAACTCAAAGCACAGAGAACTTTCTATTGTTTTACTCTGTGACTTTTAAAAGTAGCTTTTGGTGATAGGAGAAGGCAAGGGTATAGTTCGTGATCTCTACAGCTGTGCTACTGTAGAAGATCATCTAGTTGTTGTATCATGAGAGACAGACAACCGAAAATCTCAAGCACCAAGGAGTGGCCGAAAATTTGTCTTAAGGAATCTTTGTAGCTACATGCCTCAACTCGTTTCTAATCGGTTTGTTTTTTTAGATATGTTGTATCTATATTTCTTGTTCTATTCGTTCAGTATTTCAATATAATATTCGTATTTTATTGATAATATTGTGTCTTGGATTACGATTTTCTAACAATCTTAAGACATATTTTAGTTTTATTTCAAGATGAACAGATTGCCGATTTGTACCATAACAATGTAACGTGTGATTTTTACGAGTAAACAAGTAACTCGTGGTTATTGAAAAGCGGTGATGGAAGCCAGTCAATTTTGAAATCTTGTTCTCAAATTGCTAATGAAAATCATTGCGAAAAGGAGGGTGAAAAGCTATGATGCTCCCTACAGAACAAGTGTTGAGAGGGTTGAAATGCTTCCTCAATGAATTGGCTAAAACCGATAAAAAGATGGAAAATTTGCACAACGATTTTAGAGTGGTTCGAATTCAAAATCAAGCCTACATCCACTACCTTAGCACATCACTAAGGATTTAGCAATCCACTAAAACCTTTAGTTTTCCCCCTTTTCAAGGCTTAGGAGGAAACCTTTACAAACCTGTATTTTCCTTTGGCTAAGATAGAACTACTCTAGTTTTTCACTAAGGCTAAACTAGAACCTCTCCTTTTACAAGGGAAATATTTGGTAAACAATATACCTCACAAGGTGGGTGTTTACAGAAATTAAGCTCACAAGAAAGAGTAAGAAAGATATATAATGAAGCACTCTTTACACTATGCACAAGAGAAATGAATAAATAAGAATTGGACTCAAATTCTCTTGATCATCTTGCTTGGATATGTTCTCTAACCATCTTCAAGTGTTCAAGGTCTTCTTTTATGCTGTGGAATAAGTTTCTAGCTATTAGAGACCGTTGGGGATGATTTCCATGTTGAATTTCCCAATCTGGTGCTGTTGGTATCGGTACGCGGATGCCAGGTATCAGTACGCCTACTTTGGGAAGTAGTCGTTGTGCTCTGATCAGCCTTCTCGTATCGGTATGCCTTATGGGCATATCAGTATGACCTATCATGGAAATAGCTGTTGGGGCAGATAAACATAGGGATATCGGTATGCCTCAATGCATATTGATACATCCCATTCCGTATCGGTATAACTAAGCCTGTACCAGTATGGGTTTTCGATTCTGGAATTTTCCTGTAGCTGAAACCCTAATAGGTATCGATACGGTTGAGGCCGTATCGGTACGGGCCTTAAGAAATCTCAAGTTTAGCTATTTAAAAACATTTTGAAAACACATGAAACATATTTTCAAGTTGTTTGGACTTAAATCATTTTTGAAATCTTTTCAACTTAGTCCAAAACTATTTTTCAATTATTATATCAAAACAAATATCCTAACAATATCCCCTTTTTGATATAATAAAACCAAATTAAAAAATTGTTTTAGTGATTCTCCCTAGGTAAAAATAATTTTTGAATAAGATAATATAGTTTGAGAATATTAAAAGCTCTCCCTTATTCATTTGAAAATTCAATTTTTCAAACCATTCTCCCCCTTTTTGTTATATCAAAAATGATTCAAACCACGTTTGAGAAACCTTAAAGTACCATAACAACATAGAGTTAAAAAACAATTGACAAAATAAGATTTTCGTTAAAAAAAAATAAATGGCTCCCCCTTACTCCAGCATCCTAAAAAAATTGGCTCAAATGATTGACACTTAAAAGATATTGAATTTCAATGTTAGGTCAAATCAATTTAAAAAGTTCATGAAATTAAATTATGAAGCTTCAAAACAAAAGAATAAATAGCCAAATAGATAAAGAATTAGCATAGAGGTTACCCATCTTTTTCATATGTGTGACTAGAGCATTCCAAGATCTCTGCGGTTATCACCATTTCTCCAACACACCTACAAAAGATATTAACTTGAATTTTGGTATCCAAATTGCTTTGGATCCATTTACATTAGTTGCAATGTCTTTAGTTCCCTTAGGAACCTTTACTTGCCTAATTTTATAAGACTTTTTATTTTTTATGGGACAAGTATTAAAGGAATGACCATGATAATGACAATTTGAGCAATTTGTCATTATGGAATGAGATAAATTATTTAAAATAATTTCTTTTTCTTTTGTTAAGCTTTCAAGCTTAAATTTAAATCAAAATTTTCGTTTTGAAAATCTTCATTCTTTATTTTTGAAAGCTCCAAATAATTTTTCAAAACTTCATTTTGACTTTCAAAATCAATTTTTGTTTTCAAAAGAAAATCATTTTCAATTTTAATTTTGGAAATTAT
Organism: Hibiscus mutabilis; assembly: GCA_019671005.1. Lineage (NCBI taxonomy): Eukaryota > Viridiplantae > Streptophyta > Magnoliopsida > Malvales > Malvaceae > Hibiscus > Hibiscus mutabilis. The sequence goes on along the minus strand of CM033753.1, from coordinate 20,203,732 downwards.
TTTCTTGTATTTGGAATTCATGGTCTCAAATTCCAAAAATAATTCATCATAAGCATCTTGCAACTCATCAAAAGAGTAAGAATTAAGCTCACTAGAGTTAGAAGATACCTCGGGCTCATCGTGAGCTATAACACCATCCACCTTAGGGATTGAGAGGAGGTTTACACATGATGAAGCATCATCATTCTTCTCTCCCTTATTGTTGCCATAGAGTTTCTCAAGCTTCTCCCATATTTCTTTGGCACTTTTGCATGTGGAGACCTTCTTAGAAACATCTTTATTGAGGCCACAAAGAAGAGTGTGCATTGCCTTGGCGTTTAGCTTTGCCTTCATGTCATTTGCACTTTTTTTGCTTCTTCTTCTTAAGAACTTTGAAGTATCCATCTTCAATGATATCCCAAACTTCAAAATCGAGAGATTTAAACTTCATGATGTTGCTCCATTGGAAGTATTCTTCTCCTTGGAAGAGCGGAGGACACGAGATAGAGCGGCCTTCTTCAAATCTTGCCATTTTTGCTTGAACGGTAGACTTCAAGCAAATGATCTGTACTCCCAGATATCAGTCCTTCAATGGAGATGAGGCTCTGATACTAATTGAAAAGCTATGATGCTCTTTACCGAACAAGTGTTGAGAGGGTTGAAATGGTTCCTCAATGAATTAACTAAAATCGATAAAAAGATGAAAAATTTGTACAGCAATTTTAGAGTGGTTCAGCTTCAAAGCCAAGCCTACATCCACTACCTTAGCACAACACTAAGGATTTACCAATCCACTAAAACCTTTAGTCTTCCCCTTTTCAAAGATTAGGAGGAAACCTTTACAAACCTATCTTTTCCTTTGGCTAAGATAGAACCACTCTAGTTTTCACTAAGGCTAAACTAGAACCTCTCCTTTTATAAGGGAAATATCTGGAAAACAATATACCTCACAAGGTGGGTGTTTACAGAAATTAAGCACACAAGAAAGAGTAAGAAAGATATACAATGAAGCACTCTTTACTCTATGTACAAGAGAAATAAATAAATAAATAAATAAGAATTAGACACAAATTCTCTTGATCATCTTGCTTGGATATGTTCTCTAACCATCTTCAAGTGTTCAAGTTCTTCTTTTATGCTATGGAATGAGTTGCTAGTTGTTGGAGACCGTTGGGGATGATTTCCATGTTGATTTAACCAATATGGTGTTGTTGGTATCGGCACGCAGATACCAAGTATCGATATACCTTATGGGCATATCGGTACGACCTGTCATGGAAATAGCTGTTAGGGTAGTTAAAACATAGGGGTATCGGTACGCCTAAATGCGTATCGGTACGACCCCCTTCGTATCGGTATGAATAAGCTTGTATCGATACGAGTTTTTGGTTATGGAATTTTTCTGTAGCTAAAACCCTAATAGGCATCGATACGGTTGATGCAGTATCGGTACGGGCCTTAAGAAATCTCAGGTGTAGCTATTTAAAAACATTTGAAGCTTTCTGAAACCTTTTGAAAACACATGCAACATATTTTCAAGTTGTTTGGACTTAAAATCATTTTTAAAATCTTTTCAATTTAGTCCAAAACTATTTTTCAAGTATTATATCAAAACAAATATCCTAACAGAGGGTATCTAACCTTGAATTATATTCAGCGTTTTTTATGACATGTATAAGTCTCTATTTTATTTTCAATTAATGATAGTTAAGCCGAAGCCAATGGGATGATTGGATTTTAGAAAACCAATGGAAGCTTGGCAAATGAACTTTGGTGCCGGAAATTCTGTTGATATTCGGTAATTTGATTCTGAAAGTTTCCGGTCATTTAATTCTTTTTGAGAATTTTGACTCCATCGCCAACGATTAATTTTGGTAAGATTTTGTTCATATTAAATTATGATATTATTTTGATAATATAATCATGGTAATATTATTATGTTATTATTACCTTATATTTTTATTACATTTAATAGGAATATTAAATATGGCATGAAAAAATATCATGTGTTATAATTTTGACATTAATAATAATAATTGCATGTTTTCTGGAAACACTGTGGATTTTATTTCGTACTAATAATTTATTTTTAGAAATTTTATAGAGCCGAATAGGATTTCTAGATAAAATCTTGAACTATTTTGAAAAGTAAGATCTCGTAAATAATTCTTTTTGAGATTTAATTCTTGCCGTTTTAACGGGTTTACTCGATCTTCCTTTTCAAACAAGAATCAACAAAATTAAAATCAAAGGACTCTTTCCTTTTGATTTCTGTTTGTTAAATAGAACATGGTTGCCTTAATATCTTTGTTTCGGGTTTTAGTGATTCTAATCTCGTCGTTTAACAGAAGATATAACATTAAAAAAGGAAATAAATTACTTAATTTATTTCTTTGTTAGAATCTTGCGTTGATTCTAACTTGTTAAGGAAAATAAATTATTAAATTTATTTTTCGTGGGAATCTAGTATAATTCAATCTTCTAAAATGAAATAAATCATTGAATTTATTTATTGAGAATCATGTTTTATTTGTAAATTGAGATCTTGTAAATAATTTATTTCAGGATTTAATTTCTACCATTTTAATGAGTTCACTCGGTCGCCTTTCAAACAAAGTAGACAAATCTATTGTAACAGAATTTGTTATTGGAAGTAACATCGGTTACTAATTCTGTACAACATAATCTAAAAAAATTTATTCGACCGAGGTCTTGACTCAAAATATGGAAGAACTCTATTTTTCTATGTCGTGACTACATTCTCAAAGCCTTATCTGATGCACATTATGAAGTGTACAATGTTTAAAAATAGCTAAATAATTTTGAGGGTCGTTGAACCATAAATACAAAATGGAAGATGTTGACGCTAAGAAATTCTTAGTTACCAAATTCTTAATGATTGATTCTAAATTGTTGTGAATCAAAGGCAGTGACTTTAATTGATCACTCACGATATTCTCGCAAAAGGAATGTTGATAACTGAATCCGTTCAGGCGTTAGTCATTTGAAAAGCTAACCTCTGCTTGGAATGACTTCAAGAACTTCCTTAAGCATAAAAGAATGAAATCCATACACGGATGATTGAAAAACAATATGAAAGTGCATGTCCAGGATTAGTTCTTTGAAAGACCTGGCATTTAAGCGTGCATAGTTCACCACCTCTCTTTTCATAAGTTACCTACCTAGTGCATCATTCATTATTGTTTTCCCTATTAGGTCGTGTGAACTTTTGTTTTGGGTTTTTAGTTCACTAAATTTCTGCCGTTTAATAAAAGTTGAAAATTATGTTTTTATTTTTGGTTTTAGTTTCTGACTAAATTGCTGACGATGAACAGGTTCATCAATTTCATGTTTCTGGTTTGTGACTATGAGCCACAATGAAAAACAGTGAAATTCATTGGAGAGAATTTCAAAATCAAGAAACTGAGGTTGTTGTTCTAATTGACCTTGATAAACGTGGTCAAATATCTAAAGGATATCCTACTATTGTTTTAGAGGATAATTGTTATTACTACCTTCAAATATTGCTAAGACAAATATTGTCGTGGTGAACATAGTGGAAGTCAAAAAGAACTTCAGACCACAAAAAAGTGGTGTGTTTAAGAAGCAAAATTTTATGGAAATGCTTTAATTGCCATAAGATGAGGAACAAGTCTTCGGACTATAGACTTCCAAATGATGTCAATGTTATGACAAAATATTGTCATGAGAATTCATTACCTTCATGATAGCACAAACTAGTGTTATGAGAATTTGCTTAAAATCAAAGATGCTATAGAGAAATTGTTCTTTATAAGAAGGATGTTGAAGATAACTGTTGAAAAGAATTGAAACATCAAAATGTGCCTGACATGTGGGGGGAGTTGTTAAATCAACTAATTACCTTTTAAATAAGATTTCACACAATAAAAGAGAAAAGAAATCATACGAGCTATGGAAGGTAATTAAACATTCCTATAACTACTTGAAAATGTATGGGTGTCTTGCAAAAGTAATGACCTCATTACCAAAGTACATGAAAATAAGTCTCAAAATGGTGGATTGTATTTTCATTGGCTATATAGATCATAGCAACGTATATTAGTTTCATGTTCAAATCAAAGAACCCTGACATTCACAAGAATATGATAATAGAATCAAAGATTTTCGCATTCTTTGAAAAATATACTTTATTGTATAACTAAGGAAGTTGATCCAAGTTCAACGAAACGAAATTTAGAGACTATCAATGAAGATAGTCCAAATGTTCAACAAAAGGTTGAAACTAAAATATTGACATGATGACAAATAAGTGTGACAAATGTGTGTATGTCAAACCTACCAATATTAGGATATATGATTGTATGTTGATGGCATACTCATTGTTATAAGTAACAATGAAATGGTAAACGTAACAAAGACATGTCAAATTCAAGATTGACATGAAAAATATGAGACTAGTAGATTTGATTTTAGGCAGTCAATATAATGACTGTCTAATGGTCTCATATTGACCCAGTTAAACTACTTGGATAAGATAAGTTTGGCAAGGATATTACTGCATAGCCAAAACTCTAATAAATACGAGCCAACATTTGTCCAAATAGAATATGTAAGTGTCATAGACAGTCTAAATAAACTATACTAGACAAGATATTGCTTTCACTGTGAGCAGTTTAAGCAGATTTACAAGCAATCCAGGGCCATACTTATGGAAAACGATTCTGAAAGTAATGAGATATCTCAGATATACTCAAGACTATGAACTGCATGATTTCAGAGGTCCTACTATTTAGAAGGATTCTTCGATGCCAGTTGGATATCTAATATTTAAGATACCAAAGACACACGTGAATATGTTTCACATTGAAAAAGAAGCTATATCATGGGATTCCCCAAGACAAACATTTACAACCAGATCCACAATGGAATCTAAGTTTATAACTCTCGACAAGTATAGAGAAGAAGCCAAATGATTTTAGAATTTCTTAGAGGATATTCCTGAATGGCCAAAGTATGTACCCACAATATTCATAAATTGGTAGAACATGATACTTTATGTATAATGGTATGCATTGTCGACACATTACCGTTAAACAACTAATCTCAAAATGAGTTATCTCTATTAATTTTTTAAGATGCGAGAATAGAAACAAAGAAATCTTGTTTGAATATCGATCTCACGAGGATGATGTATCACGTTTATACTTATATGACTACAATACAGTACTGTGGAAGTAGTAGTTGTGGGTGCAATGGTGGATGCAATAACAGAATAAAAATGAGAATAAATGATTGACTGTGGTAGCAATAGTGAATAGTAATAAAAGATAGAGAACAATGAGAATAAAGCATGAATCTCCTTGGCTCAGCTCAACAGAAAGACTAAGTGTACTTTGAGGTAAAAAATGGTTTAACCAGCGATGTAGTGGTCAGCTTGAGTATTATCTTCCATTTAACCTTTAACTATCGACTCAGGGATGAAGATCGGCCTCAACTCTCGTTGTAAGTCAAGTATAAAGCCCCTTGAATGAGTGAACTAGCTTTCACTATATCTAGACAACTTTCGTTGTGGAAACTCGTTAATCTGACTCGTTATTGCATCTATCAATGTCAGCAACAGGTTTTAACACTCTCATACAAAAAGTTAATCAAATCCATCAATTAAAGCTTAAGAAAAAGCTAATACCGAATTATATTAAATCGAGAGAATAGTTTAAATAAGTTCAACAAGCTCTAGAAAATTAAACCAATGTAAATGAGAACAAAAATATCCAAAAATCTCCAAAACAACATTAAAATAAAGAGAAGTTTAAGAAGATAACAAGATATTTCATCGATTCAACACTAGACTCCTCATCTCCTCAGATAAATATGCTTCACTTTGCCTTGGATCTCTAGAAAAGTAGCTTAAGCCGTCCTAGAAGAAGGGTAAAAAGCTTCAAAGGTAGAAGATGATGTGAAAAATAGAATAGGCGTGACTTTATCTTTCTTCAAAATAGCCCTTATATAGTCCAACAGAGGTAGGACACCTGTCTTGTATGGTATTTTGCGTGCTTGGTGTCGTACAAGTTTGTTATAACAAAAAGGATAGCTGGCGTATTTGTTCTTATCCTCAGGCAGACTGGACAGTTGGCATATACAGTGTCAAACTGGCTGTAGTGGTGAAAACTTCCTCTGCAAGGACATTAGTATTGCAATGAAAACAAGTCAAAATAGGAAAAAAAATACAAAGTACAAGCCGTACAAACTAAGTTAGAAAATATGCATAAATAGACATGAAAATGCAGAAATGAATGCAATGGATGCTATTGTGGGGACAATAAGACCTATAAATCGGGGGAAACCATGCTCTTTAGAGAGCTATCACACCCCCAAACTTGAGTATTTACTTATCCTCAAGTAAATATTAAATCATCAAGGTCAATCAAAAGATCAAAGGCATTCTAGATACTTGAATTCTCTTAATCAATTGATAAATCTGATGCATCGACAAAAGAGATACAAGCATTCTTAACTCCACATCAATATTTAAGCTAGCAATTCAAGAATACCTAATATCATTCCTAACATCTTAGATTTAATCCTCATATCAACATTTATTTATAATCATATAATACCATATATATTATCTTTTTCTTCTTTTCCTTTTCTTTATAAAATAGTGGTGAATGATATCGACTAATGAATGCACCCTAAGCCATGAGAAGTAAGATATTGTGTAATGAACCCTCAGGAAGTACTTCATTGTAACGACACATACTCATACAACGACAACTTTTAGCCTGATTCCTTTTTCTTACGCATGCAGATGAGTGTTCCCCTTAAAGATACTTTATTTATTTCAATGCACTCATATTGGAATACCTTTATTTATAAACTATATATATATATCATATGCTGCAACAGGAGAATGTCATCCAAAAACACAAGGAATGATACAAGATATTCTATAATCAAACTAACAAATATATCAATGTAGAGCTAAGAAATGCAAATATCCATCATGTATATCCAACAGAATTATCAAAGATCAGAGCAATTCAAGATTTATATATCAAATGCAAGCATAAAACATTTCAAAGCACCAGAACCTTATATTTGTATAGGTCTTTTTTAAAAAAAATCTGAAATAGGGGTGCATTTAAACTCCTAGGCTTATACCCCTAAACTTAAAGGTTGCATTGTCCCTGATGCAAAAGAAAACAAAATGGAATAAGGGAATGAAATGACAGAATGTAATGACAAAATATAATAACATGTAATTACAAAGATGAATGCAATGCATTTACAACTATATGTTTTTATAATGAAAAATGTAAATGCAGTGACAGGAATATAAAATGAAAGTACACTAAATGAAATGCATGCCTACAAATAAATAAAACTAACTCGATGTCCTGGCTCATGGGAGGAGGAGGAGTGTCTCTTTTTCTTTTTGCTCATCTTTTCTTCCTTTCTCTTCTTCTTGCTCTTTTCCTTTGAATTGGAGCATTTCTTCTTCTTTTCCTTTTTTGATCGAGGAGTCTCTTTAGCATCTTGGTCAACTTCTTCTTGTTTAGGCTCCTCGATTTTATCGGCATCATTAGTCGCACCCTCAGATGACATGAACTGTGGTGGTGCTTTGTATATCATTATTGCAAGAGGATTGGCCTCTTGTTCATCATCCGTGGATGAAGCTTCCGCTGGTCTCGTAGCATCTAGCTTCATTTTAGTTCCTTCAATGGTTGCATCCACACTCTTGGTCCTATCTTATGAGTCCTTCAACCGTACAAGTGGTTAGAGAGAAGACAAAATAAAAAGATTTTTGTTCTGCAAGAAAAGAAATAAAGGAAATTAAGCAAAAATAAAGGGAAATAAAGTCTAAATCTATCAAAGCAATTAAAGAGAATTTTTAAAAGAATTCGACCAATTTAATGGACTCAATATTTCTAGGGTCAAAGTCACCACAATAGAGTTTCAATCTCTGGCCATTAAATTTGAATGGAAGTCCCCCCTTTCGTGTCTTGAATTGTGACATCACCGTGTGGAAATGCTTCCACAACTTCAAAAGGTCCTGACCGCCGTGATCTCAATTTCTCTAGGTGTAGTTTCAATCTAGAATTGAATAGCAAAACCAACTGTCCAACTTCAAATTATCGACTCAAGATAATCTTGTCATTCCATCATTTGCTCTTTTCCATATAAATAGCAGCATTTTCATAGGTATTGCGTTGAATTTCCTTTCATTTGGTGATATCTAGCAAACGCTTATTTCCTGCTGCCATGTAAGTAAGATTAACTTGCTTAAAAGCCCACATGTCCTTGTGCTCAAGTTTTACTGGCAAATGGAAAGATTTTCCACACACCAATTGATATGGTGACATTCCCAACAGCGTCTTTTATGTAGTACATATGACCCACAATGCATCATCTAAATGAGAAGACCAATCTTTTTGAGTAGTGTTTACCTCATTTTATAAAACATTTTTTATTGCAGAGTAATATACTTTTGCTTTCCAATAGACTGAGAATGACGAGCATCAAGCCTTTGTTGATCAAATCACGGCCAAGCAACTCGACAAGGTGCTTCAAGAACGCACTCAACCGGGAACTCATTGGAACGACGGTAAATACAAGGGCACGGTAAATCGCCTTCGGCTTAAACCTGAGGCAAAACTATGGAATAAGTTTGTTAAATCTTCTTTAATGCCCACCACACACAATACTACCGTTGATATACCACGTCTTTTGCTCATACATTCTATTTTGCATAATCGCATCATTAACATTGGAAAAATTATTTGTGATGAGATTTTTGTATGTAGCTCAAAAGATAAGGGTTCTATTTTCTTCCCTTGCATAATTTCTAAACTTTGCAAGGAGATGCATGTTCCAAGTGAGTCAACCGATGAAAAGACCCTACCAAAGTTCGGTTGGAATCAAGCACAAATCCGAAAGCTAATGGGAGAGGCACCGGAAAAATCCTCAAGGCCTCCAATTGCCGCAACAACTCTTGCTGCCCTGGAAATCCCTAATGCCCAAGCACCTAACGCCCGTGCAACTCAGCCATCAACCCCGGGACACTTTGAAGCACTCTTACAACAATTGGCGAGCCACCTAAGGCAAATTGAAGACCGGCAATTAATTTTTATGCGGTACATGAAGGAGCACAACAATATCATCACCCAAGTCATCCTAGAAAAGTACCCGGACAATCGCATGCCATTCCCAATCTTTCCCTCCGAGATCCTTGCTCCAGCAACCAATGAAGCAATCGCCACGACAACTACAACAGATGATGCCACGGCAACCAACCCTGAAGATGCCACAACAACTAAAGCTAAAGATATCCCGACAATCACTGCAAAAGCCAAAGGTAAAGCACCTATGCCCGAATCAATTCCTACGGAATCATTTTCTGATTTTTCAGATTCGGACGAGTCCTCCATTGCACCAAAAAAGACCGCACCAATTAGATCCTCCAAGCGAAAAGCCAATGACATTGATGAAGAGGACGATAAGGACAACCCGTACGAGGATCGATTCCACCACCGGCAACAAGGAAACAACCATCGCGTTCAAGCAAGAGAATCAAGACACCGACCAAAAGGAAACTAATCATCCATGACGACGAACTCTCGGAGTAAGTCCTCGTTTGCATTTTATTTTTCGTTATTCTTATTTAATACATGCATTGAGGATAATGCCTCACTCGAGTTTGGGGGGATTGTTATTAGTAGTTACCATGTTTAGTTACATTCATCTTAAGTATTACATTTAGGATACATAAATTGTTTGCCATACCTTTAGTTGGGACAAGAATTGCCTAGATTTGATGAATATTCGATGATGACTTTGCCAATGCACTTAATTGATAGAATTTTTATTATAGGATAACCCATGGAAAAACTTAGAATTTTACTGTGATGCTAAATTTGATGAAACATTGTTGTGGTTTGATTGATTTAAGGAATTCTAGTGAACTTAGGTTGATAATTAAACAAATTGGGGGATTAGAATAAAAATTGGATGAATGCTAGAGGTGCCCGAAATTGGCTCTAGCATGTGCTAAAAAAATTGATCGCTAGAGGTGCCTGAAACCGGCTCTAGTATGTGCTAAAAAAATTGATCGCTAGAGGTGCCCGAAACCGGCTCTAGTCTAATAAATTAATTAACTTAAGAAAACTAAAAACAAAACACTAAAGGTGCCCAAAACTGGCTATAATTAAAACATGTTAAAAAGAACCCAATGAAATAATTTGAAAACCTCTTGTTTGCATAGAATCCGAAAAATCAACTTGCACGCAACTCCGCACACACTCACAAGCATTATAGTTTGATTCCGAGTAACTCCTAAATTTTTCGAAAAATGAAAAGCCAATCATACTTTGTGCCCCGGTTCTGAGAATTGAAATCAAGTTCAAAGCTAAGTTTGTGAAAATTGAAGTCTTGGCAGGTAATTATTAGTTTCACATTGCTTGAAGACAAGCAATAGTTCGAGTTTGGGGGTGTGATAAGTGTTTAAAAGTACTATTTTTCTTACCCTTTTTACTGATATTATTGTTAGACTTAGGCTCATATTAATTGCATAATTAGCCATTCATGCATTAATCCATGTTTCCTTCCATCATTGAGCTTGATTACATAACTTGGTAGTTTTTGTTGGAAGAGATGCTGCTTTGGTGTATTTTGTGTGTATGTGCAGGATCACTTGCCAAAGCAAGCCTAGAGCTAGTTGCCAGGGCAATGCATGAAGGAGATGCCGAGCTAGTTGCTAGGGCAATGCATGAAGGAGACGCCGAGCCAGTTGCCAAGGCAATTGTCGACAAAGAATAAGTTGATATGGTAGTCGAAATTGATGACTAGACAAGCCCAAGATGACATGGAGCAAAGCTAAATCCCAAAAGAGTTTGATTTCCATGAAGAGGTTAAAGAAGAATTAAATTCCAAGAAGATATGATAAGTTCTAGAAGGAATATAATTATAATAAAGAATTATATTCTTTAAAGATAATTTAATTCCAATTTAACTTCCTCCTCAAAGAAGGACTTTGACCTAGCCCTATAAATTAGAGGTCATGCTGTCAACTCCAAGGGGAGAGAGAGGAGAGAATTTTCGACAAGCATCACGGGCAAGGAGGATTTCGACAAGCTTCATCTTTCATCTTTTTCTTTCATGTTCAATTAGGTTCATGCTAGAGATTCTTTATCTTGTGTTTCTTTGGAACCTAGCCATGAACTAAATCTATTTGGCTATGGTTATTGTGTCTTGTGGTTGTGAGAACTATTGAATTTTGTTTAGGTAATAAGAGTTTGCACTTTTCTGTTCAAGGTTTATTCATTCCTGGTTCTTATTCTTGTTTGCGAGTGAATTGGGAGAGGATCTCGTAACGTCATCTATTTATCTAATATCGGGAGAGTTAGATTCAAGAAACGAATGAATATGATCTTTATTCAATCTATTGACGGTGAAGATTAATCCGGTATTTATCTAATATCGGGAGAGTTAGATTCAAGAAACGAATGAATATGATCTTTATTCAATCTATTGACGGTGAAGATTAATCTGGCTTAGGAATAAGTTAAGGATTTCAACGGCTAAGAGGAACACAAGATTGGTTGTTGTTCACCCTTGATTCACGCAGGGATGTATTATCAATGCATGCACAAGTAGCTAGAGTTTCGACTTAGGGATAAGAAGAAACCATTGAAGAACGCTCTGCCGAACCTTGAAGGTTGCTGCCCAGACGCCCAAGTAGTTGCCCAACTAGTCGCCCAGGCAACCATCGATTAGTTGGCAAGGCAACCCCGTTGTGCAAGTTGCCACGGCAACTGAGTTGCCCGTGCACTCTTTTACTAAGACGATCGAATCGGCTATCACACCTCAACTCACGATAACCTGGCTTATCTCTCTCATTTAATTACATCGCCTTTTACTTATTTGCTTTGTAGATTAGTTATTAGTTAAAACTCCTATAATCTTTTACTTGTGTTTTCTTTTACTTTTTACAGTGCAAGAGACTAGATTCTTGAAGTGGCACCAATCCATGTGGAGACGATATCTTTTATACTATAACTTGCAACGTGTATACTTGCACAATTGCGTAGCACTTATTACGCGCAACACCTTGCATGATGCAACCCTTGAGATAGGATATTGTGAATCATTTTGAGCAAATTGCTTCAACACACCAACAACAGCATTGTAGGTGCAATCAAGTAAGGGACCATTAGATGACCCGTCGACAAGATGTCTTGTGGCTGTATTCAACCCATTGTAAAAAATTTCAATATGAGTTTCCTGTCGCAACAAAGATTTGTATCTCTTTCATGTAGTGTGAAGAGTCTCATCATCTAACTAATAGTAGGCTGTAAAGTCATTCCTCAGGCACAAATTCATTGTTGGTGGATGTTCGACTGTGTGAGTGCTTCGAAAAAGGGTGGAAATGTATGAAAATAGTGCCAAGACTAAGTCTTTTGCGTGCAAGTATACACGGTCTGCAAGTAATACAACAGTAAGCTGGTTATCGATCCCACAAGGATTGGCCAAGAGTTTGTTTGCCTTGCTTGTTTACTCGTTAAAGGGAAAGTGTTGTTGATTTGAAGTAGGTTTTAAAAACAGTTTAAAAGAAAATAAATAAAAGGAAAATAGCGTTGGCACAAGGAGAGTTTAAATGAGTGATGCGCATTGGCAAGAGATGCATATTTTTCACGCTTTTCATGCCAGCTTTTAATAATTTTCTGCCTTGATATTATTTTTTGAGTAAATTCAAAGTTGGCATTGCCTCTGTCGATGGCGACGCCTGAAATTAACCATATAAACCCTTTATGTCTATATAATGAAGTTTTTCATAAATCAATTTGATTAAGTCCCAATCTATACTCCTAAGGGGTAGGCTCATTCCCGAAGTAAGTTCATATACTTGAACATCTTTTGTCGAAGCATCTCGCCTTAGTATCTAGCAACTAATCATTGCCCCCTAAGTATGTTAAGATATTAAGGTGCAATAAGTATACTGTGCTAGCGGTCGCTTGGCGCAGAATTTAGAAAATTGTAAAACATGTCAGATAGGGAAAACAATGCCAAGGTATTTTTGATTATTAAAAACTAAACATAAAAACAGCGTTCAAGCGCAAACATGACCAACTGTAAAAGTTTAGTTCATGGTGGGAGTTGTTGCGCTAATAAGTGCACCGCAATTGTGCAAGTGTACACGTCGTAAGTTATAGTATAAAAGATATCATCTCCACAGGGATTGGTGCCACTTCAAGAATCTAATCTCTTGCACTGTAAAAAGTAAAAGAACACAAGTAGAAGATTGTAGGAGTTTTAACTAACAACTAAACTAGAAAGCAAATAAGGAAAAGAAAATGTAATCAAAAGAGAGAGAATAGGCCAGACTATCGTGAGTTGAGGAGTGATAGCCAATTGGATCATCTTGGTAAAAGAATGCAAGGGCAACTCAGTTGCCGTGGCAACTTGCGCAGTAGGGTTGCCTGGGCAACTGGCCGGGCAACTGCTTGGGCGACTGAGCAGCAACTTCAAGGTTCGACAGAGCGTTCTTCAATGGTTTATTCTTATCCCTAAGTTGAAACTCTAGCTAATTGTGCATGCCTTGACAATACATCTCTGCATGAATCAAGGGTGAACAACAACCAATCTTGCACTCCTCTTAGCCGTTGAAATCTGTTAGTTAGTATGCATAACCGTGTGTTGTAAAGAGTTTTAGATAGAGTAGTTGTATGTTATCTTTACTTTATCTTAACTAGTAGTTTGAATTTTAAATTTGATCTTTGTAAAGGATAAAAGTCTTATCCTATAGGTTAACCACTTGGTGTTAAACACCTCTGTAAAAGTCTATATAATAGACTCTCTTTCACCAATGAATAATAAGAAAAACACAGAGAAAAACTCTGTTTCTCACATGGTATCAGTTTAGGAGCCGATCCTATCTCTCTCGTCTTCTCCTTTGCTTAATTTCCATGGCCTTTTTCGAAACCACCACATCAGAAATTAGTTCCCAAAATAACTCTCGTGCATCTGAATTTCAGATCTCAGATGCCTCTCTTTCCCCAATCACATCCTACAAACTAAATGGGAACAATTACCTTCAACAGTTTTTGGCCATCTCACCTCTAAATCTTCCACAACTGCCTTATCAGCTAGTGAAGGTAGAATTTCCTGTTTGGCCACTTCAAATCCTCTATCTTGGATTATAGATTCTGGTGCCTCGACCATATGACAGGCAACCTTCAGCTAATTTCGCACCTTTAACCATTGCAACTCTAAAACCTCCATCAAGGTTGCAGATGGGTCTCTGTCCCAAGTACAAGGAAGTGGCACTATTCAAGTGGGTGATAAACTGGTTTTGCCTCATGTGCTATATGTTCCTAATCTTGCCTACAACTTGTTATCAGTTAGTAAGTTAGTTCAAGATACTAAATGTGATGCTCACTTTGGAATTAATGGGTGTGTATTTCAGGAACAGGGCTCGAAGAAGGTGATTGGCAGTGCTAGGCTATCCAATGGTCTCTATATCCTTGATGAATTACCACCTTTGATTGCTTGATTTCACGTTGTTTTAAGACTTCATCTTCTTCTTTAAGTAACCCTGATGATATTATGTTGTGGCATCTTAGGCTAGGACATCCAAATTTTGTGTATCTTTCAAAATTGTTTCCCAAGTTATTTAGCAATAAAAAGCCTCATTCTTTTAATTGTGAAGTATGTCAAATTGCTAAACATACTAGGCAAACATATGCTCCTTCCTCATTTACACCCACATCTCCTTTTTCTATAATCCACAAAGTGATATTTGGGGTCCATCTAAGGTAAAAAGCTTGTCCTGGGTCTAGGTGGTTTATTACCTTTATTGATGACTATTCTAGGACTACTTGGACTTTCTTAATGAGGAAAAGGCGGAAGTTGCGTCAATTTTCAAAACTTTCTATCAAATGATTGAAAATCAGTTTGACAAACGTATTAAGGTTGTGAGGAGTGATAATGGGAGTGAATACCTTAGTCAATCTCTTGGGTGTTATTTTTGGGAAAAAGGCATTTTCCATCTTACTTCCTGTGTCAACACTCCACAACAAAATGGTGTTGCGAGAAAGAAAAAACAGACATCTACTAGAGGTTACGAGGTCTCTTCTTTTTTCAGCCAAAGCACCTAAATATCTTTGGGGGAAGCCTTACTTACTGCCACCTACCTTATCAACAGAATGCCCAATAAAACCTTGGGTTTTGCAGTACCAACAAGTCTTATTCAAACATTTTCCTCACTTTAAACCACTTTCATCTGTTATTCCTCTTAGGGTATTTGGCTGCACTGACTTTTGTTCATGTGCATGATAAAAATAGAAGTAAGTTGGACCCTAAATCAATCAGGTGTGTGTTTATAGGATATTCCTCTAGTCAAAAGGGTTACAAATGCTATTCTCCTATTTCTAAAAAGACCTATGTCTCTTTTGATGTCACTTTCTTTGAGGATAAACCATATTTTTGCGTGGATGAACTTGGGGAGAAAAATGAGGAATTTCAGCCCTTTGTTCCTCCACCTTCCATCATTTCTCCTCTACAGACATTCCTTTCATATCCTATCCTGAAAACCACAGCAGAAAATACTATGCCGACAGTAAATGCACTCTCCTCATACCAACAAATCACCAAGTCCTTGTACAACACCTCTTCCAAAGCACCTAGGGCTGTAGCACAAATTTCCCCTATACATGTGCATTCACGGTATGACAGACAGATCAATTTAAGGTGTATACCAGGAGAAGAAGAGCCCCTAATGAAGTAAATAACCAGCCTAGCACTTGTCAAGAACCGGACTCAAGTCCATTTGCTCTTTGAACCGAGCTTAAATCCTGCTCTTGTCGAGATTGAAGGTAACATTCCTCCTCAAGATTCTAGTGACCTTGATGACTTTCCTATTGCTATTAGAAAGGAGTAAGAAAATGTACTATGCACCCAATTAACAAATTTGTTGCCTATGGTAAACTTCAGCCCAATTTTAAGGCCTTTTGACCCAGCCTAAGCGTGTGCAGATTCTAAAAGCAGTAGATGAGGCCTTGAAGAATCCCAAATGGAAGAAAGCTGTCGAGGAAGAAGTAAGGGCACTTGAAAAAAATGAGACATGGTGTTTGACAGATCTACCGGAGGGAAAGAGGGCTGTTGGATGCAAGTGGGTTTTCACTATCAAGTACAACTCGGATGGGAGCATTGAAAGGTATAAGGCAAGGCTGGTGGCTAAAGGTTTTACACAATCCTATGGGGTGGATTATCAAGAAACCTTTGCACCAGTGGCTAAATTGAATACTATTAGAATCTTCTGTCCATAGCTGTAAACAAGGACTGGAAATTACACCAACTAGACATCAAAAATGCCTTTCAATGGGAGTCTCGAGGAGGAAGTATATATGCAAATACCACCTGGTCTAGAAGGTAAAACAGCTAGAAATACAGTGTGCAAACTCAACAAATCCTTTGTATGGACTTAAACAATCTCCAAGGGCCTGGTTTGAGAGGTTTGCAAAGGCTATGGTAAAGAATGGATTCAAACAAAGTCAGCTGATCACACACATTGCTCGAAAGGTTGCAGCAAGAATGGTAAAATAACCTTATTAATTGTGTATGTTGATGACATAATTATTACAGGGGATGATAGTACGTAAATTGAGAATTTGAAGATTGTTCTTGCCCACGAATTTGAAACAAAGGACTTGGGGAGTCTAAGGTATTTTCTGGGTATGGAAGTAGGAAGGTCAAGAGAAGGTTTAGTCATCAATCAAAGGAAGTACATCCTAGATCTTCTTACGTAAAACGGGATGCTTGGATGCAAGCCACCGAGACACCCATGGACCCGTGGTTGAAGTTCAACAAAGAGGAAGCTGGTAATCCGGTTGACAAAGAATCCTATCAACGGTTAGTTGGAAAACTAATTTATCTTTCTCTAACAAGGCCGGACATTGCCTACTCGGTGAGTGTTATAAGCCAGCACATGAGTGATCCTCGAGAAGAACATTTGGAGGCGTTAACGAAGTGCGAGGTACCTAAAATTCACACAGTCTTTGGGCTAATTTTCAAGAAAATTCCAGATGAATGTGAAGGTATACACAGATTCAAGTGGGCGGGAGAGCTCACCGATAGAAGGTCGGTTAGTGGATATTGTGCTTATGTTTGGGGCAACTTGGTTACTTGGAGAAGCAAAAAAGCGGTGTGGTGTCAAGGAGTAGTCTTTGAGGCAGAATTTAGAGCATTAGCTCTTGGAATATGTGAAGGAATGTGGATAAAGAGGCTTCTCAAAGAGCTAGAGTTGGATGAAAAGACTGAGTTCGAGATCTATAGTGACAGCCAATCAGCAATGAGTATTGCTAAGAATCCGGTGCAACATGACAGAACCAAACACCTTGAAATAGATAGGCACTTTATCTATGAGAAAGTGAATGGTGGTATTGCACAGCTAAACTATATTCCTACCGAAGCGGATAGTGACATCTTTACTAAGGCACTTCCAAGAGTTATTTTTGATGAGTTCACATCCAA
This sequence comes from Hibiscus mutabilis, assembly GCA_019671005.1. Classification (NCBI taxonomy): domain Eukaryota; kingdom Viridiplantae; phylum Streptophyta; class Magnoliopsida; order Malvales; family Malvaceae; genus Hibiscus; species Hibiscus mutabilis. The sequence goes on along the minus strand of CM033753.1, from coordinate 20,186,245 downwards.
ACTGGGTATATACAACATATACACAGTTTGAGGGGGAGTGTTAGTTAGTATGCATAACCGTGTGTTGTAAAGAGTTTTAGATAGAGTAGTTGTATGTTATCTTTACTTTATCTTAACTAGTAGTTTGAATTTTAAATTTGATCTTTGTAAAGGATAAAAGTCTTATCCTATAGGTTAACCACTTGGTGTTAAACACCTCTGTAAAAGTCTATATAATAGACTCTCTTTCACTAATGAATAATAAGAAAAACACAGAGAAAAACTCTGTTTCTCACAAAATCCTTAACATATTCCTAAGCCGGATTAATCTTCACCATGAATAGATTGAATAAAGACCATACTCATTCGTTTCTTGAATCTAACTCTCCCGATATTAGATAAATAGATAGAGTTAAGAGATCATCTCCCAATTCACTCGCAAACAAGAATAAAAACCAAGAATGAGTAAACCTTGAATTGAAAGTGCAAACTATTATTACCTAAACAAAATCCAATTGTTTCTCAAAACCACAAAACACAATAACCTTAGCCAAATAGATTTAGTTCATGGCTAGGTTCCAAAGAAACACAAAACAAAGAATCCCTAACATAAACCTAATCGAACAAGAAAGAAAAAGATGAAGAATGGTTGAAGCCTTTGTCGAAATCTTTCCCCTTTTGCTCTCTCTTGGAGTTGACGGCTTGGTCTCCTTTAAATAGAAGATGGCTAGGTCAAAGTCTCTCTTGAGGAAGAAGTTAAGTTGAAATTAAATACTTTAAAAGAATATAATTCTTTATTATATTTAAATTCCTTCTAGATCTTCTCATATCTTCTTGGGATTTAATTTCTCTTTGACCTCTTCATGGAAATCAAACTCCTTTGGGATTTAAGTTTGCTCCACGTCATCTTGGGCTTATTTAGTCCTCAATTTCGTCTGCCATATCATCTTATCCCTTATCGATAATTGCCTTAGCAACTAGCTCCGCATCTCCTTCATGCATTGCCCTGGCAACTGTGTCGGCATCTCCTTCATGCACTACCTTGGCAACTGGTTCTAGCCTTGTTTAGGCAAGTGATTATGTACACACACAAAAGCAATTATCGACAACACCCTTTTTCCACAAAATTCAGCAAAATATGAAATCAAGCTTGTCCACCAAAGAAACAATGCAAACATGCATGAATGGCTAATAACGTAACTGATATGAGCTTAAGTCTAGCAATAATATGGATAAAAAGGGTGAATAAAATAGTACTTTTAGACTCTTAACACACCCCAAACTCGAACTATTGCTTGTCCTCAAGCAATGCAAACTAATAATTACCCGTCAAGACTTCAATTTTCACAAACTTAGCTTTGAACTTAATTTCAATTCTCAGAACCGTGGCACAAAGTCTGATTAGCTTTTCATTTTTCGGGAAACTTAGGAGTTACTCGGAATCAAACTATAATGCTTGTGAGTGTGTGCGGAGTTGTGTGCAAGTTGATTTTTCGGATTCTATGCAAACAAAATGTTTTCAAATTACTTCCTTAGTTCTTTTAACATGTTTTAACTAGGCTACCCACTTCTTCCACTGTCTCTTGTATGTGGGATTACATAGGTACCCGCTTGCACTGGTTTCGGTCTAACCACTGCACCAAAAAACAGGAGGCAAAATGTCTGTTCAATCATTTCCTTAAAGAAACACCTTCAATAGTAGATTAAAAGAGGAGCCGCATACCATGATGCAGGAGCATAATTTTGTAATATTTTATTTTATTATTTTATAACATTTATTAAATATCAGATTAATGATAGACGGCTAAAGCCAAGGCTAAGGCTGCTAAGTACTTTTAGGTTTATTAGTTTGCTTGCAACAAAGCATAATTAAATTCATATCATCTCACAAGGTTTTCACATGGAAGATAGACAACTGAGCAATCAACTACTCCAGCAACGAACTATAAGTTCATTCAATGGGAGAAAATTGACATCTATAGAAAGAGAGAGCGGCAACTGTCTGTAAAGAAAAAGTACTTCCTTGCAGATAGTATAAAAAGACTTATCATTGTTTTTATCCATAGACTGATTATTCATACTTTCAGGTCATTGCCAATTAAGCTGCATATTGTGTACAAAGTTTAACTTGTTAGTCTATATACATTTCACCAGCTCCATTTGGTGCCAGCAAAGTCTCGGGTAAATACTTCAGATCTATATTTGTACGACTGAAACCAGATACTGCACTGGAAGGTTCCTTTTAAGTATGTTTCAGGCTTCTAAATCTGGGTTTCAGCCACAATCTAAACCATCTTTGTCCATCTATATAGGGCCTTTGATCATCTCCTAGGATGCAGAACTAATAAAAAAGGTGGAGGCACCATATGCAAAACATGATGCCTTGGGCAAACTAAGCAAAGGGAGGTGCAAAACTCTAAAATAAGCTGATTAATAGTTTGATATCAAAGTTGCACTCATATACATAAAACAATAGGAAATTTCAACAAACAAATATAAGCATGGTTAATGTTATGATTAAAAGATACTTAGTACTTCAGAAATGTAAAGGAAAAACTACAAAATGACCAACAACATAAGTACCAAGGGGAATGGGTTCTTTTGACAACAACAACAATTGATAGATTTTCACAGGTTTATTAGGGACGAAGAATAACACTAGGCAATAATACCCTACATACCTCGATGAAAGCTTCTTAAATAAGGTCATGTATTTAAGTTTACCCAAAAGAGAAAAAGGAATGAATCTAGTTTAGATGGTAAGCTGCTGAGGCGGGTTCCAAAGACAATCAATTGTTTAAGTCATCATTGCCTTAAGGTGCCTGACATGGGCAACTAAATGTTGCACCTGGCAATATTGTGAAGATATTCACAAGTTCTCCCATTCTTATGCCACCGCTCTCCTACGTCAAATAGAGAGCTAGAAGCGAGGGTTTATATTATTAATATTTGCAAAAGGCAATGGGACTTTCGTGAAAAGCAAGATGAAAACAACCAAACATCTCAGTATTGGTGAATAAACCAATCCAATAATCGGCTCTGATTTTTACAGTTTCATGATTCCAATTTCTATTCCAATCCCGGTCACCTAGAAACAGGGAATAACACTCTCCTTTCAGCAAATAGAAGAAACGTCAATTCAGTGGCTCATGTATTAAATACACTATAAAATGTCATCGGATTTCACTTATGTGGGCTAGTCATGAATATCAATGTGAACTTAGGGTTTAGATAGTGTTCGGGTTTTCTTTCATACTCTCAGATAACTAAAGATCACAATCTCTGGGCTTTCAAAATTAAAACCATTAAAGGATGATTTTAACATTTTGCATAGATTTTGAACCATGCAAACAGTCAACCAAGAACTAACAAAATAATAGAATACAAGCATGCAATTCCAGCAAACAGTTTATAAAGGAAATTTACTTGACTTTCAAACTAAACATACCGATCGGATAAATGGTTGCTGGAAAAGCCAACCAAGAATAGGTATCCTCTGTATAAACACTGCCAATGTCGGCCAAAAGCCACTGCAGAAAGGAAAGGGAAAAGAATATGGTAAATGAGAAATTCAAATATCATGCTCTGGTTTGTAAAAACTCAAGATAATTAAAATTTCATTTAGACCTGAAGAGCACAATAAATCCATACGCCTCCAATATCATGCCAAGGATGGGCTAACCAATGACAACAAAAAGGAAGCCAACAAAAAATGAAATTGTTCCCTGCATTCAATAGCAACAGATGATAAAAAAAATGAACGACAAATGCATAGTGTGTGTGTGTAAGTGAGAGAGAGACCTTAAAATTTTGGCGTTTCATGAAAAATTGCATTGTGGATTTCAGACCAATGATTAAGGTCACTCCTGATATGAAAAGGATCTATTTTAAAAGAAGAAGAAAAAAAAAGTGTTACACAAGCATTGATTCAAAGGGAAAATGAAACAGTTAGGAATAGAGGTCAGGTAGCTTACATTTCCCATGGCAAGCAATCCCTTGTCGAAAAAGAAGATAATTCCCAAAAATGAGAAAAATACGCCAAGCCCTGTTAATCCTAGCCCAATTTCTGTTTTTCATGATATCATATATTAATACCATGTAGGTTGATAGAATAAAAGGAGCAAAAAAGTTGTTCGTTCAACTTTCTTTTCTCAAAATATTAATGACAAACTAAGTTACAAGCCTCCAATTGCTAAATCCATGTAAGTCACAACTTCTACCCGAATCCAAGCATTTTCGATCTCAATAATCCATATAACTAAACATATACTTTGTTCAGCAAAGAGGTTCGGTTTTAAACAAAAAGATTAGATTTTCAGTGAACCAGAGTATATACTAAATAGTCCACGGTTCCATACCCATAAAACTGAGGTGATGGTAGAAGTTTTATTTACCAGAAATCATCCCATATACTTTTACATATTATAAGATCATTCTCGAATACACCTATGGAAATTTCAAAATCCTAAACAATCTTCAGTTAGCATCTCCTGTGCAAAATCCAAATGCTAGAGGGTTTTATCATTTTTATTCCTTAAACAATATCATTGTAAGCAGCACCAAGTAAGCATGGTGCACAAACTTCATCAATATGGTGAATACGAAATTAAAGAAAACAATTGGAACTGCATTCTATTGAAATACCTCATTTATTGAAAGAGAGAGAGTATTAAAACTTAGCAGTTATATAAAACTAAATTACCCCTCAAATCATTCCCAAGTTGCATCAATGTAAAATAAAATGAACAATTGAAAGAATTTTCCAACTAAGAAGCAGTTATAAACACGTACATGCATAATAACCTAAAAGAGTTAGTAGTGTGAATATATTACCCAAGTCTAGCTAAACGTATTTCACTAGAATTTCAAGGGGTCATATAAAATCACCAGAACTCTCACAAAAAAAATCACGGATTCATAGAAACATTAGTTGAATTGAAGAAGCATCAAAGTAAAAAAAAAAAAAATCAACGTAGGAGCTTTACTCTTTCGATCGCTCATTTCAAAGGAAACCATTGTGCTGATTATTCAGATGCTTATTGCCTACAAAGAGCAAAACAAAGAAAAGATTGAATCAAGCTCAAACCAAAACAATGAATCTGTGTGAGAATATACAAAAGAGAAAACATAATCTAACAATCAAAATACGGATCTAAAAATACAGAGCGTGCACATCAAAAGGGGGAAAATTTTAATCTGTAAGTTCCGTTTCCTTACCGAAAGAAAATAAAAGGAGGAGCCCGGGTCCGTACGTTTTCTTGGTAATCAAGACGGAGAGACGAGAATTGAGAGAGCGAGGTTTCTTTGTATCGTAATGAAATGAAAGAAAATAATATAACAGCGTTGCGTTGCGTTGCGTTGCGTTGCGTTGCGATGCGATGCGATGCGATGCGATTATAATAAGCTGTGCCCGAGTTGGTAATTTGAGTTGTTATTTATTGGCCAGAAGGTTGTTATTTTGTCATTCATCGTCTTTGGTGAAAAAATTAGGTTGCATCGAAAATAGTTAGTAGTGAATGAATAACAGTTTAGATAAGGATGAGAATATTTATATCTGTTTTGAACTTTGAAAATTTGATTTCATGAATAAGTTGCTCAGACGAGAGCAAAATAAACTAATTATTTTTTTTTTATCAAAATAGACTAAACTAGATTGGACATTAAGAAATGTGCATAACGGAAGCTATTTAGCGATCCAATGAGAGGTTTGGAACATCTTATTTATTATCTTATGTTGCTGTAGAGTAGAAGGGATACAAGAATTTTTTATGATCCTTTTAGGAGAGAAAGAGTATTGAAAAGTAGCTTGTGAATGGTAGAGGAGATAAGGAAATCAAAACGAAGTCGGTTAACTATGAGTTTGAAGAATGGAAATCGACAGGACGAACGTAAGATTTCATATTAGGGGCGAACCTATAAAATCTTAAAGGAACAATAAAAATGAATAAAATAATTTTTTTTTAAATTCTCAATCCTATAAGAAATTTAAATTTATAGGGGACGACTGCTCTCCAACCCCTCAATTCATCTTTGAAGATTAGGGAAAAGGGTTCAATGACCAAGGGAAATGTATTTTTGGTTGCTCAAGGAACATTGGAAACTGCTCAATTTTGATTGCAGTCTGCAGAGCTTTGGACGTTCTATGTATGATGTCCTAATGCACGCTCGGAGGATGGGTTTTCAACGACTTGTGGTGGAGACGGACTGTACAACATTTGCGCGCATTGTTCATGCGGATTCACTTTATTTATGGGGGTAATGTTGTTGCGTGCACGATTATATCTTAATGCAACTAAATGGCTCATGTTATCCGAGAAGGGAATGTAGTTCCAGATGGTTTGGCATCAATGATTCGTGGACTGCATGTCAGCTGATTTTTAAGCGCTCCGCCTTTTGTTGTTTCTGAGTTAGTGCATAGAGAAGCTGTGAACATTTATAGTTTATTTACTGACAATTAATTGGTCTAACAGAATGTGATGCCTTTCTCACGACGCCCTTGTTTCAAGAACTCCAGTCATGATGTGCTACTACCCAGCACCTGAAGCCACGCCACTCACCCTCAATTCAGCACCAATCTGCATCGGCCAATCGTCCCTCCCTCCCTCTTCATCGATTCTGTTTTTCCATCCTTCACACTGGTTAAAAAACTTTCAACACTTGCACCATCATCTCTCTATTTTTCGGTTGTGCGTCTCTTTGTTTGGAGTGTCCCTGGTTAAAAGTTGATATGTACTTCTATATGCTAATGTTTTTCCTGAATAATCGGTCTTATTTTTTTTGTTGTGTTTTACTCGACTTCTTGATGCACTACCTAGACCATACTGATCTTTCTAGCTCACCCATCTTCCGTCTTTTTCTTTCAAATTACTATAGTTGTTAGGATCAGTTCGACATTCGTATAATTAGTCTCGGTTTTCTCCTTCATCAAAGTAAATTTCTAATTCTACTTTTACTTATTTTTGAAAAGTTGCATGATTTTTTTTGTTGGGATAAACACTTTGATATAATAAATTGAAAAATATTTTCGGACTTAATTCAAATATTTCAAAAATAATTCAAAAGTACATTAACTTAAAAAGTACTTTTGAAAAGTTTTTAAAAAGATTTTTGACTTGAACAAAATTTTAAAATATCTTAAAAGTAAAAATTTGACTGCTCGTACTGGTACGGTCATGACCAGTACCTATTGTAACAACGGCCCCGCCTGGTGGTTTGGTGAGCTTGTGTGTTTGACGCGTTTTTACGAAAATTGATTTTGGGATGGAGTCGCCACCAATGCTTTTTGATTTAGGTGAGATTGGATCACTTGAAAACCCGATTATTTTAATAAAACTTGTTTTTTGTTATTTTTACTAAAACAACAAGTTTTGGTCTGCGAAACCAGAAAAATATGTTCGAGAGTCAGAAATGTGTGAAGAAGGGTGAGCACCCCCACAACGCCCAAAATTGGTACCTGGTCGATTACAAATTGTCTTAAAGATGAAAATTAAGAATTCGAATTTGATTTAAAATTTGTGACCCTTTATCATGTTTAAAAGAAAGTTTCTATGTGAAAGGAATTTACACCCCTACACCCAGGGTATAATTCCCGTTAGATTCCCAAATAAAGGGAACCTATTTTGAGAATTTAATTTAAAATTTAAAAAAATGGTATTTTGCAATAGAGATTAACGAAAAGCGGCACCTCTTACGTTCGAGATACGTTTTTCACGAGAATCCCTAAGAAAAGTATAAATTTAGAATTTTATTAAAGTAATGTACAGAATATACACGAAATGAATATATTATAATATAAAAAAACTATGTATAATAATATTTTATAGGATATAAAAACGTATTATAATATATTCATAATAGATAATATACTAAATATATCCTATATAAAATAATAGTAATAGGTATTATAATAATATAAATAAATAAGTAAATAATTAAAAAAAACATGACTAAAATGAATGAAAATGCAAACTAGAAAGCAAAAAAAAGATACAAAAGCAGAAGGGCCGAATGGGTAAATATCCCTTTTTAAAAATTTGATTAAATTGGATTTTGGGGCTAAATTGCAAGACTGCCGAAACTTTTAGGGACTAAAAAGGTAATAAAATCATGCGGCAGACTCAAAGTGAAAACATATTTAGGGCGGAAGGACTAAACCAGTAATTTTCCCATTGAAAACCTGATTAAAGTTGATTTGGTGACCAAATTGAAAAACAAATGAAACCTGCAGGGACATAGGGAGTAATTATCCCATACGGAAGGGCTAAAACATGATTTCCCCCTTTTAAAAAATAGCGCGGATCCTCTGGCTAGATCGGGTCTATATGCGGGTCAAGGATCAAAACGACGTCGTTTTGGGCCTTAAGGGCTGGCACCAAAACGACGTCGTTTTGGAAACCCCTTAAATAACCAATTTTTACCAAAAAATTTCATTTAGTTCAAATGTTTTTAAAAAACAAATTTTGCTCCCAAAACACTCTCCTCGCACTCGGCCGAGCTTGACCGCCGGCCACCCGTGCCGCCGCATCCCGCCGTTTGCCGGCGAAGGCGCCGCCACTTCTAGCGGCCGAGAACCCCAAAAGTAGCACCTTTCTAATCTCGTTAGATGGGCCGATTCCAAATCTGGCCTTGGATTTCAACGTATGAGCCCCTATATACGTAGATCTTAGATGGAAGATTTAGATTCGATTTTTTTTTACCTTTTAGATTCGATTTTTTGTTTTGCTTTTGTATTTTTTTGCTTTCGATTGAATAATCTCTCTTTTTATTTCTAAATCCTCATTTTTTTATTATTTTCCTTCGAAAATCCAAAGTCCCTGATTACATCTCGTTTTAGGGTATTTATAACCAAATTTTTACATATATTAAACCTAATGTTTATCTCATCTTTTTGCTTTTTTGCAGGGTGGTGGAGCATGCGTGGCGTCGGACTTGGGCTGTGGGAGGGCTGATGGTTGACGCGTGGTGGTTACGTGGCAAGGGGATAATGGGCGGTGGCGGCTGCTGTAGTGTAGGAGGCGAAGGCGGCTTGGATAAGTGTATTAGGGTTAGCTTTTAGGTTTAAGGATAATTTGGGTATTTTTTGGTGTAATTGGGTCTGGTGGGTTTATTGGGTAAAATAGGTTTGGTTTAAAAAATGGGCCTGGCCCGGTCAAAAATGGGCTACTACAGTTGCCTCTCTTTGCGCATTACTGTGTAACAGGAATAGGGCAAAGACAAAAGAGTACCCATTTTTGTCCGGTCGGTTAGGGTTCCTTTCTTTGGCCACCGTTTCTTCTTTGGGCTTTACTTGATCTTCTCGGCCTCTCTCTTGCTCTTCAGTTGATATGCTTGACCGCTTCTAGAGGCAAAATCTTCAAAATATAGGATTCGTTGGGAAAGACAAAATACGTTCGGCTTGCTACGACTCTAATGATGATGCAATTCTTGGAGAAAATTTGACCTAGCTACAACACTTACGAAGAGGTAAGGTATGCAAAACTTGATCCAGCAGCAACACTGACGAAGACACAGGATCGAAGGATGGAGGTTTGGCGTTTGATCCAGGTGCAACACCATCGAAGAAGCAGGACCAAAAGTCAGCAAATTTTGATTCGGAGCTTGGCTGATAGATTTCTTTTGCATTTTTCCCAAATGCACAGGGATTAACGGATTTGAGTTGCCTTTATCGGTAGCCGTTTGCTCCGAGCTAGTTGTACCATTCTCCTGGGTACAATCAGTTTATACCAATCATGACATTGGATTTTTTCGAAAGATCTATTTTCCTTCGACCATTCATGAAAATAGATTTTTGATGGACATTTAAATTATCCATTATCTTAAACTTTACCATGTTTAAGCACGTTATGTCAACATTTTTTGTCGAACTTGTCAAAATAGTTTTGATCCATCACAACTCTAACGAAGAGACAAGATCATAAGATGAAGGTTTGATCCGCTACAAATCTGTCGAAATGGCATAATCTGAAGAGAAAAGTTTGATCTGCTACAACTCTTACGAAGTGGCATGATCCGAAAAAGAAAGTTTGATCCACTACAACTCTGACGAAGTGGCATGATCTGAAGAGAGTTTTGGTTTTCTTCTCTCTTTTTTTTTCTTTTTTTTGGATTTTTCATTTTTTATTTTTCATTCATTTTCTTTTCTTTTTGTCTTTTTATTGTTTGATCCATGACAACAAATTTATACGGTGTACCAAATACTCCATCCAAGTACCCTAAAGGTCGAGGGGTTATATGGTACCATAAACTCCATCCAAGTACCCTAGCGATTTTGAGGTTTATTAGACGGTCTGGTGGACCAGGTTAGAGATTCGAGTTCAGGGTCGTAAATTTTTTAGTAAGATAAAAATGTGGAAAAATATTTAAAAATCATCTTTTAATATATATTGATTTTTGGTGGAATCAATTTTGGAAAATGGAATTTAGAAATGTGACATTTTGGTTAGTGATCAAAATGCGATTTTTGAAAACTATTTTAAAGTGACTAAAATGAAAAGGGTCAAATTTTTAGAATCCTTAAGGAGCTAATTTTACCAAGTTTTGCTGGTGGTTTCTCCCTTCAATTAAATCATTTTAAACATGTGTTTTAAAGGGTGATTAAGAGGGATTAAAATATCAAAGTTAGTTATTTGCTTTTAAAGAAAATTGATGTAACTTTTTCCAAATCATTTCTCCTAACTTATTTTCTTCCAAACACTCATAATTTCATCAAAATCTAGAGGTGACAGATTCTTTTCACTTAGATTATTGATTCTTTAACTTTGTTTTACAAAATCTCATTAAAATCTTATGTTTTCTTAGCTTTAAACAAGCCAATTTAGGGAGAAATCACATAACAGGGGTAAAGTCCATGATATCCTCTATTAAATGGTTCTTTATTGATATTCCCAAGTATTTGATCCTTGATTTATGGTTTATAATCTGATTTTGTGTTTTTATATAGATTTAATTGGGTAAAATTGATGAAATGATGAAAGATTCGAATTAAATCTGATTTCCAATGTTATGGATTGTTTTTGAACATATTTTGGATGTTTAATGATGTTGATAAGTCGATTTTATCAATGGAATCCTGAAACTCTTGAATCTCTAATTGTTTAGGTTGCTAGATTTGTGTTTTGAGGTGTTATGGTGGCTGTGTGTTTGCTGAAGGAGTTAGGTTGATTTGATTATGTTTCTAGATGTTAATTGATGATAAAAGTGGTGTTATATTGTAAGATTGTGGCTGTGTTGTGTGTGGAAAAGATTAGGTGATGTTTTCGGTTGTTGTGGTTGGGTAATTGTGAGAGGATGGTGGAAGTCCGTGTGGATTTGTTGTTGCAGTGTTTTGAATGCAATGAGATGCATTAATCCTCTGTTGTAATGTGGTTAAAACAGGGGAGATGGATCCGGAAGGGGATCGGTGAAGCTTTGGAGGCTTCAGATGCTTGTTTTGTGTCAGCAAATCGAGGTTTCGCGTATCGGTGAGTGAGAACGTGGATTCCAACATTGGATTATTTTAAAGGTGGTTTATGGGAGTTCAAACTTAGCTTGATACGCCGGTTTAAACTCAAAAGTAAGTAGAAATGGATTTTCTCTTTCTCAGTCGTGCTAGTGTTAAATGGTTTTATGCACTTGTTTTGATTTTCATGTTAACTGCTATTTAAGCATGATTTAAAGTATTTGATATACTATTTTTAAGTATGAAATGCTGAAAGATGCACATGGTAAGTGATCCTTGTAAGTATATAATTTATACTTGTGATTTAAAGCATGGTTGTTGCTTTGGAAAATGGTTTGGTTAATGCTTGTTAAAAACAATGAGGTAAATGTTAAATGGTTAATTATATTGGAAAGTGATGTGATTTTAAAATTGTTATCGGATATACTTGGCTGGCCATAGGATTGAGTGCACTATAATAAGTCACCTTGGATGTTGAGGGTTTTTATATGCTTACAGAATACTCCATCCAAGTACCTTAACGGTCGAGGGGTTATATGGTACCATAAACTTCCGTTAGTGGATTAAACGTCTAACCGATGATTGGGGTTGGTGTCCCCGTGGGTTGAAAGGTGTACCCGGTTGGTAATGTACCGCGATTGTTATTGTATGCTATTCCGGTTGAGATGGCTTGAAGTGTTGGGTATACACTTGTTGAATCCGTGCATCCGATGAACTCTTTTGGTAAATGAACTTGGTTAATGATCACTTGTGAGCCAAAATAATTGTTGTTGTATCATTGGAAAGTTTATGTTGTATAATGTAATTTATACAGGTTTACTCTTTAAGCTTTGCATATGGTTGTTATGCATGGGAAGACTTAAATTGAGGTTTAGCAATGGAACTTGCTGTTGGCTAATGATACATGTTGTCCATTCACTCTTTAAGCTTTGCATATGGTTGTTATGCATGGGAAGGCTTAAATTGAGGTTTATCAATGGAATTTGTTGTTGTAAATGACTTATATTGCATATGGTTTAATATGCTGGTTTTTAAAGATGAAAAGTGCATGGTTTTCAAGGCATGATGTTTCAAGGGTAGTGTTTAAGTGATGTCTAAAGAATGATTGAAATGAGATTTCAATGTGTTGTTAGGAAATGGTTTTAAATGCATTGATGATGTTTTGTTTTTGAGCATTCCTTATTAAGCCTAGTGTACTTACGCTCTCTTTGTCCATCAATGCAGAGGATTAAAGTTTTGGAAGGCAGCGAGAAGCAATGGATTTTGAAAGACTTGGTAACGAAAGTATATTTTTGGAATAGACTATAAGTAATAAGTGCAATGAGGGTTTCCGTGGTTGTTTGGGAGATGTTTTGTAGAACTCCCTATTTGAGCAAGTTTGTTTAGCTGCTCTTCAGTTGTAAATGGCCTCTATGGTTTGTTTTTGGTAATGGTTTATTGCTTGGTGTTTTACTTGAATGGTTTTCTAGGAAGCATGCCTATAGTTTTACATATGATGCAAGATGCCATGAATCAATGTTGATTTTGTGATGCTTTGATGTGGTTTGAACCTTGAGTATGCTGGATATATGTTAGGAGCATGTTAGAGTGGTTTGGTTTGATTGAAAGCTTGTTAAACCAGAGAAATTAGACATTATAAATCCAGGCGTACCAGTACACGAGTGTCCCTGTTTCGGTACGAGTAGGCCATTTCAGGATTGGCATACCGGTACGCGAGCAACTGTTTTGGTACAGGGTAAGGCCAATTAAGCCAGCGTTTCGATACGCTGCTACCCATTTCGATACAACACAATGTTTTATTTAAGGATGTTCCGATACGCGGGGGCGTACCGAAACGGATTTTGGCTACTGGAATCTAGAGTATTTGAGGTAATGAGGTCGTACCGAAACGCGAGTACCTGTACCGATACGGGTGGTAGTTAAGTTGGTTATGTGGAATATTTTGAAGTTATGTTTCCTTACGTTTTAGTCCTTAAATGTTGTGGATGCAATAAGATGAGTATGGATGTTCATATTGAGTTGATTTTTGACATGTAAGCATGAAATGTATATAATTAAAGGTTGGTAACTTAAAATTGGGAAAAAATCTTTGTATATTGCTGGAATTGCAATTTAGTCCCTAAGTTGCATATGTGTTCAATTGGATATCGATTCGATGCCCGATTGAGTTGAGTTCTCACCTGTGAATAGCATGTACATGTAGAAAAGTAATAATGCATCTAGACAAGATAAAAGAAAAAATGGACGCGTTTTAGGTTTCATCTTCCCGGTTTACTTCGGTAAACTTGATGTAGTTCGCTCGATTCGGTCTGGCATCTAGGCTCATGTCACCATAAATAAGGCAGTCTAAAAGATGGAAATATTACAACAAAAGATGTGTATAGAATGTATCGATCGTCCAAGTGCCAGATCTGGGAAGCCTATCCAAATCTGAAAGAGAAAAGATTTTGGGGTATGAGCTAAGAAGCTTAGTGTGTTCCAATAGTGTGAATAAAAACATTTTCATAAAACTCTGATAAATAGTAAACAATTCAGAAATCATGTTATAAAAGCAACCAAAGTTTTCTTGTAACCTATCTACCATCCAACCGAACTCCAGGATCAAGTTCCCTAGAATAGTATCGTATATAGGCATTAACCTGATCCCATTGGGCATGGGTATCATCCTAAGGGGATATCTTAGGTCCAATAGGAACCAACCTAGCCGAAGCGTAGGAACCTAATATAGTAAGAATCATCCTAGCCGAAGCATAGGAACCTGAACAGTAGGAATTACCACCCGGATTAGGGTCGAACCTACAAAGACTTCATAATCCATCCCAAGTACCCAGTAAAACAGTTTAGGCAAAAATTCTAGTATGCGTAATAAATAGTAATAACAGTAGATGTAAACAGACAATTATTTTCAATAAAATAGTAACCTGAAAGCATACTTTCAGTGAAACATGAATCAGATATATGAAATGGTCATATTTAAATTAGGAAAATATGTTTTTACAAAAAATAGATTATATCATACATGTACGCAAAATTTTTTCAAACAAATAGTCAAAACATGTATATAGCACACAAGGAACACACCTCAGACGCTCTGTTACGGTGCTGGAACCTAAGTCAATAAAATTAGGGTTTCTATAAGAATTATGTTTTCATTAGGATAATTCATTAAGTATTAAAATCATATGGGTCACTGGGTTCACATGGCTGAGCAGATCAGGATAAGTCGGGCTGAGTGAAAACGCGACCGGGAGAGTTGTGAGCACCTATAGTCAAACAATTGTTCATATTAGTCCTTTATTCAATAGAAATATTCTACATAAATTAACTTGATAAAGTGCATGCTCGGGGTTTAAGGTTAGATTCAGAGGCCTTCGGGTTCAAATTTCACAAAACAAACTTCAAAAACGAACTCAAGATGTCAAAAAATGTAAAATAGGGATTTTTGAAAATTTTAACTTTTCGGGTCAAAGTCAATATTATCATCAGTAGTCAACGCTGATGTCATCAGTTAATGGTCAAAGTTAACAGTTAACAGACAAAGTCAACCGTCAAAGTCAACAATCAGAGTCAACTGAGTTAACTCAGACGAGTTGACTCGGACGGGTTGACTTGGATGGGTTGACTTAGACGAGTTGACTCGATAAGTTAACTCAGACGAGTTGACTCGAACGAGTTGTACCCCATTGACCCGGTCTAGTCACAAGATCGAACCGAGCGAGCTATATTAGGGTTTGCCTAGACAGACCCGGAAGAATACTTGGAAAATGATCCATTTTTTCTTTTATCTTTTCTAAATGCATATTTAGGTCCTAAGTGATCATGCTAGCATCGATGAAATTTGCAACTCAATCAGGCGTCGAATTGACATCCAATTGCACTATTTGACAATCCAGAGACCAAATTATAATTCCTATTAATTAAGAGGACTTCCTCAAAATTATAGTTACCAAACCTCAATTAGTCATATTTTATACAATCAGGTTAAATTTCAACTTAAAACAATCATCCAAACACATTTAATTGTATAAACAAGAAACAAGGACTAAACTGCAAAGATTCAGGCTACAGGAAAGCATAATACCTGAATTAACGGCTGGCGTACCGGTAGTGGGGACATCCGTATTGAAACGGGTGCAAAATACAAAGGTGTACCGATACGGTCCTCAAACGTATCGGTACGGGTGTGCTATGTTCGAAAATAAGGATTCTAGTAACCAAAAGACGTACCGCTATAGTTGCCCATGTACTGAAACCAAGTCCAAAAATTCAGCTATGTGTACGGATACGGTCCGTGGACGTATTGGTACGCCAAGGAAATTTTGCCTAGATTGAGCCAAGATAAGACCTCGCGTACCGATCCCTAAGGACCCGTACCGGTACAGACATACCTGTAATGACCTCTTGGTCCAACATATGACACTTTGGCTCAATCGAACTTACTCCATTCAACTTCTAATCATCATACAACTACGCAAACATTAATTCCTCAGACATGGAAGCATGGTACAAGATCATACACAATATGTCAAAACCAATCATAATTCCAAAGGCATTATTTCTACCCAAGCATGCATTTTGTTTCCTAACCCCACAAAACTAGCATAAAACCTCATACAAGTCCAAATCATCAAACATAACTTGCAAAAATAGGGAGTACTCAAAATAAACCTCCCAATACAACTTGGTCACATTGCCTCTTACTACTACTTAGTATTTACAAAACCATACTTTGGAAAATACTTCAATCTTTGGATGTCCCCTTTGTACTCGCTGTCCAATAAAGCCTATTTCTCTGCATTGATGAGAAAAGAGAGCGTAAGCTATAAGCTTAGTGAGGGAATCGCAAAAACACTCATCAACGCATTTAAAACCATTTTTGCTTCAAAACAAGTTTATAATTTCATTCTAAAATCATCTCATGCTTCTCATTTCTGCCAAAATATGCACATTTAAATCACCTACCAAAACTTGTATCATGGATTCTATCTCAAACCTCAATTTAAGCTTCAAATACCAAAGTCTCTATATAGCAAGCTTAAAGAGCATCTCATGTATAAATCACGTTATACAAACACAATCAATTTCGCATGATACATTATCTCATATATTGGCTTTCAAGTGACTCAAAACAAGTACCATTCCATTTTACAAAACGCATCGGATCCACGAATTTCCCAAGTGGTTCCTACGTCTGCTTCACATACATCTTCGAATCGGAGCAATGGAAAAATTACCCACCTCAACGGTTATGATGTATAAATCCACCAGCGGGAGAACACAAAACAATTACCTACCTCGACAGTTGTGGTTCTCATGGTGGAGCAAACGGAATAATTACCCACCTCGACACACATGAGGCAACTTATTATAGTGTACTTTAAACCCTATGGCATGCCACCTATATCCGATAACATTTTAATCTCAGCCACTTGCCAATATACTCAATAAAACAACATTATCTCACTGTTTTACATATGCATCAAACCAATCCAATTTCAAATACATTAAACCATGTATTTTAGTGATCATAAAACACTCTCGTAAACCATTTTTCATTCTCAATAATCAGCATATATGATCATTTGCAACATTTCCATTTCTAAAACATGCATTATACAGTGAGTAATCAAAACCATAAACATGTGCATAAGATCGTATTTTATGTTGGGCTCGATGAATCAACCGAAATTGCTTGCCAGGTGGTAGAGAAGTGACTTCTTGGGTGATTGTGGTGGAAGCAAAAGTATAAAAATTAACACAAGAATTTTAGAGTGGTTCGGCTTTCTTACCAAAGCCTACATCCACTACTTTAACTTCCCCGCTAAGGATTTCCCAAATTCACTATGATTTTCTTCCCCTTTTCAAGGCTTAGGAAGCAACCCTTACACACTAAAAGCTTTTACCCCAAAGCTTGAGTAAACCCTCTTTACAAGAGAAAAGAAAACAAAGCAAACAAGAAATCCCTCACAAGGTAGATTGTTTGCACAATTAAGCTCACTCACCCAAACCTAAACACTTGAGCAAATATAACAGTTAAAGCTCACAAGTGTAGTCTATACAAAGAATGGGAATTAAAGCACTAAGACTTGATTACAATCATAATAGATGTTGGCAATTTGATCATTAGCTTTTCCAGGTGCTTGAATGGTCCTTTTATACTCCCAAATGAGTTCCTAGATGTTGGAGACCGTTGGGGATAATTTGGAGCCGTTGGAGACTTTATTTCCCGCAAAAATATAGTTCTGGAGTCAACCGTATCGATACACGGTGTTGTCGTATCGATACGCATTTTTCAGAAACTAGCCGTTATCCTCTTCAGCCTTGGTGTATCGATACACCTATAAAGTGTATTGATACGGGTGTATCGATACACCTCTGGAGTGTATTGATACACTGCGTGTATTGATACACCTTTGAAGTGTATCGATACGCTATAGGTAAAATAGCCGTTGGGGGTTTAAAAAAACTAGCCGTTGGGATTGAAAACATAGGGTATCGATAGGCCTTTGAAGTGTATCAATACGACCCTCACCGTATCGATACGCATAAGCCTGTATTGATACAGGTTTTCGGTTCTGAAAAATTACTGTAGCTAAAACCCTAAGGTGTATTGATACATGGTGTAACTGTATCGATACGGCAGTGCTGAAAACTTGAGCTTGGATAGTTTAAAACGTTTAAAACATTTCCAAAACCTCTCAAAAACTTCTCAAACTTATTTTCAAGTTGTTTGAACTTAGAAATACTTTTGAAACATTTTCAATTTAGTCCAAAACTATTTTTCAACTATTATATCAAAACAAATATCCTAACAATCTCCCCCTTTTTGATATAATAAAACCAACTTGAAAAATTGTTTTTGAGATTCTCCCCCTTAGTAAAAATAAGATTTGAATAAGAGATTTAATGATGAAAATCTTATAAGCTCCCCCTTATTCATTTGAAAATTTAATTTTTCAAAACATTCTCCCCATTTTTGTTATATCAAAAATGGTTCAAACCAAAGTTTGAAAACTTTAAAGTTCATAACAATGGAGAGTTTAAAATGAAAAATATTTGACAAAAATAAGTTTTGTTTTAAAATTGGCTCCCCTTACTCAAGCAACGTTCAAATGTTAGTCCAACAAATATATGATAAACTAGTTGAATTAAAATAAATAATCAAATTAAAATAAAATTCAACTAATTTTTACCACTTGAACCAAAGGTAAGATTTGAAGCCTTCCTTCTTCAATTGTTCCTCCTTGTGTGTATAGAGCCCCCCCTTAATTTCATCACTTGTTGATCAAAGATCCATCACACCTACAAAAGACAATCACTTGCTTTTTGGTATCCAAATTGCTTTAGATCCATAGGCATTAGTAGCACATAATTTAGTTCCCTTAGGAATCCATTTTTCAATTTCATCATTTTTGGTTGAAGTAATTAGTCCTTTTTGGACCCAAATACTTCTAAAAACTTTTCCATTCAAAAATCTAGGGGCACTAGATTGTCTTTGATAAAAAATTGATTTTCCTAAATTGATTTTCTTTTCAAGCTCTTTGAAAATCAAATCTTTTTCTTTCTTAAGATCATCTATTTCAATTTGATGATCTTTTTCTTTCTTTTGAAGCAAATTTTGTAAATTCAAAACTTTAAGTTCAAAGTCCTTTAATTTTGCTTCAAATTCCAAATTGGTTTTCACAAGCAAATCATTTTCATTTTTCAATTTTGAAATCAACTTTTTGTTCTTAGAAAATGAGGCTTTAAACTCAAAAACCAATTGGTCATAGGCATCTTGCAACTCATCAAAAGTATAAGAATTAGAAATAGATGAGTTAGAAGTTACCTCCTCCTCTTGGAGGGCCATCATGCATAGGTGGGCTATTTCATCTTCATCGGTGGAGTCTTCATCACTCCATGTAGCCACATATACTTTCTTTGATGATGATCCCTTCATGTTGAAGCGAGGGCAATCAGATTTGGTGTGCCTCGTCTTCTTGAATTTTGAGCACTTGGGGTGAATCCACCATCTTCTTCTCCGATTTATGCTTGGATTATTCTTTGTTGCTCTTCATGAATCGGGCCAATTCCTTGAAGAGATAGGCCATCTCTTCAACTTCACTTTCCTTCTCACTTGATTCTTCTTGGTCTTGGATTATCTTCTCCTTCTCCCTCTTCAAGGGTAGAGACATCATCTCATGGGTGAGAAGAGATCCTACGAGCTGTTCAAGCTTGAGCTTCTTCAAGTCTTTGACTTCAATAATGGTCGTCTTCTTGCTCTCTCATGATTCGGGAAGTGAATAAATCAACTTTCAAATAAGCTTTTCTTCTGAAATCTCTTCTCCAAGACTTTTGAGTTGATTGATGATTGTAGAGAACCAGTCGAACATGCTCTTTATGTCTTCATATGGGTCCATCTTGAAGTTTTCATATTCGAGGTTAAGTAGGCTGATCTTTATTTCCTTTACCTCATTCGTCCCTTCATGGATGGCTTCAAGTTTGTCCCATAACTCCTTGGCACTCTCACAAGAAGATACTTTGGCATATTCTTCCACGCCTAATGTACAAAGTAGAATGTGCAAAGCCTTGTAATTGAGCTCCATCTTCTTGAGATCTTCCATTCTCCGTTCCACTTTGCTTCGTGTTGGAACGAATGGTCCATCTTCAACTATGTCTCAAAGACGATAGTCTTTGCTTTTCATGAAGAACATCATTCTATGCCTCCAACAATCATAGTTGTCACCGTTGAAGAAGGGCAGTTTGTCAATAGATAGCGCCATGGTCACCGATTGATTGATTGTTGTATCGAGCTTCCCGGATCACCTCAATATGATGTTAATCCCTCTCGATTGAGCCTCGCTCTGATACCAATTGTTGGGCTCGATGAATCAACCAAAATTGCTTGCCAAGTGGTGGAGAAGTGACTTATTGTGTGATGGTGGTGGAATCAAAAATATAAAAATTAACACAAGAAATTTAGAGTGGTTCGGCTTTCTAACCAAAGCCTACATCCAGTACCTTAGCTTCCCAACTAAGGATTTCCCAAATTCACTATGAATTTCTTCCCCTTTTTAGGCTTAGGAGGCAACCCTTACACACGCAAAGCTTCTACCCCAAAGCTTGAGTAAACCCTCTTTACAAGAGAAAAGAAAATAAAGCAAACAAGAAATCCCTCACAAGGTAGATTGTTTGCACAATTAAGCTCACTCACCCAAACCTAAACACTTGAGCAAATATAACAATTAAAGCTCGCATGTGTAGTTTATACAAAGAATGGGAATTAAAGCACTAAGACTTGATTATAATCATAATAGATGTTGGCAATTTGATCATTAGCTTTTTCAGGTGCTTGAAGGGTCCTTTTATACTCCAAAATGAGTTCCTAGTCGTTGAAGACCGTTGTGATGATTTGGAGCCGTTGGAGACTTTATTTCCGGCAAAATATATTTCTGGAGTTAATCATATCGATACACGGTGTTGCCGTATCGATACACGTTCTTCAAAAAATAGCCGTTATGCTATTCAGCCTTGGTGTATCGATACACCTATGAAGTGTATCGATACGAGTGTATTGTTACACCTCTAGAGTGTATTGATACACTGCATGTATTGATACACCTGTGAAGTGTATGGATACACTACGTGTATCGATACACTACGTGTATCGATACACCTTTGAAGTGTATCGATACGCTATAGGTAAAATAGCCGTTGGGGGTTTAAAAAAACTAGCTGTTGGGATTTGAAAACATAGGGTATCGATACGCCTTTGAAGTGTATCGATACGACCCTCACCGTATCGATACGGGTTTTCGATTCTGGAAAATTACTGTAGCTGAAAACCTAAGGTGTATCGATACGGGGTGTAACTATATCGATACGGTAGTGTTGAAAACTTGAGTTTGGCTACTTTAAAACGTTTAAAACATTTCCAAAACCTCTCAAAAACTTCTCAAACTTATTTTCAAGTTGTTTGAACTTAGAAACACTTTTGAAGCCTTTTCAATTTTGTCCAAAACTACTTTTCAATTATTATATCAAAACAAATATCCTAACATTTTACAAAACCAAAATCGAGAGCGAGATTAACCAATACTTATTTTCGAGCTTAGATAAATGTTTCAAACTTAATCTAAACTCCCAACAACCATCTTCAAACCCTTTTTAATGCAGTAAAACGCATTTCCACTCACCGACAACCAAATGCTCCACTTGCTGATACACGATCAAGCTTCCAAAGCTTCCGCGACCTCTCCAAAAGCTAGAGGATTCAACTCCCTTGCTTTACCAAAAAAAAATAGAGGATTAATTCACTTCCATGCATCTCTAATTTCCAGCAATCAACACTTCGCCTCACCTAAAACCATCAAACGCCATCCTAAAACAACCGAAATCAACACCAAACTTCATCTAAACAAAGCCCAGCCAAAACCTATTGATTTTAACATCTTAACAACATCAATTAACATCCAAAAACATCCTTATCACGTCATTATACTTCCAGCAACACTACAACACCAAGATCACACCAAAATCTAACTATAAACAACCTAGAAAATTAGCAATTCACATAGTTTCAGGATTCCTTTAATTAATCTCTTCTTTTAACATTAAAACACATCTTATAAGAGATCTAAATCAATTAGATTCATTACAAAACATATCCAAAACAATATACATCCAATTTCTTCATCAAACTCAATTTAATCTATAAAACCTTGATTAAATCATAAACACATAACAAAAATCAGCTGTAAAGGATCAATAACTTGAGAATTTCATTAAAGAATCTTTAATTAGAGGAGAGAAACGAAAATCACCTCTAATTGCTGATTTCTCCCTTAATTGGCAAAGACTGGATGAAAACCTCAAGATTCCAAGTAGCTTTTGTAATTGGTATTAAAGAAATCAATTAGAAAACGAAAAGGAAATCAAAAGAGATTGATTCCTAGAATTTTTGGAGTGAAAATCACAGTTTGGCTGCTGAGAAAGTTGAGCGAAAAGTTGGGAGAAAAGTAGCTACATAAAAAAATGAAAATGTGCTATTAAATTCTTTTTATTAAATCTATTTTATTTAATAATTAAAACCAAATAAAAACTTTTTAAAAACAACCTAAATTATGGGAAAAATTATGGGAGAAAAGTATCTCCTTAAAGATTCTAAGTTTTGACCCTTTTATGATTTAGTCTCTAAAAACATATTTGAAAACTTTACATTTTAGTCACCGGACCAAAATGTCCCAAAATCAGATTCATTTCCGTCAAATTGAATTTACCAAAATCTTTAGGATATTAATTAAATATTTTCTAGCAATTTTCAATATTTTATTTTAACTAAAAACTATTAATTAAGATTTAATTCTCGAAACTAACTCAAATTGACTAATCCAATTCTCCCGAACTGTCTAACCAATCCATCTCACATCTAGGCCCAAATTCAGGCGTTACAACTCTCCCCTCTTAACAAAAATTTACCTGGCGAAAAAAGGTAAGGAAACTGCATCTTCATGTCATCCTTACTTTCCCATGTGGCTTCCTCAACTCCACGATGTCGCCACAACACTTTCACCAACTCTATGGTCTTTCCATGAAGAACCATGGTGCTAGAATCTAGAATTTCCACCGGTTCCTCATCATAGGTCAAATCTAGATTCAATTCAATCTCCTCAACAGGCATCACATGTGAAGGATCCGATCTATACCCCCGTAGCATTAACACATGAAAAACATCATGTATCTTCTCCACACAACAAGGAGCCTCAACCTATAAGAAACAGGACCAACACACACTAACACCTCATAAGGCCCAATGAACCTTGGACTCAACTTGCCCTTCCGTCTAAATTCCATCACCTTCTTCCAAGGCGAAACCTTTAGAAACATTCGATCACGAAAAGCAAACTCAATCTCCCTACGCTTCAAGTTAGCATATAACTTTTTCCGATCCGAAGCCGCCTTCAACCAATCACTAATAAGCTTCACCTTCTTATTTGTATCCTTCAGCACATCAAGAAAGGAAACAAACTTCTCACCCGCCTCTGCTCAACAAAGTGGCGTGTGACACCTTCTCCATACAAAGCCTCGTACGGAGCCATTTGGATACTAACTTGATAACTGTTATTATAGGGGCACTCCACCAAAGGTAATTTTTTCTCCCACGTTCCTTGTAAATCAATGATGCAACACCGCAACATATCTTCTGACACCTAGATAACGCGTTTAGACTTACCAACCGTTTGAGGATGATACAAAGTACTGAAGTTCAACCGCGTACCCAAAGCTTTATGAAAACACTTCTAAAACCTCACTGTAAAGTGTGGATCTCTATCCGATACTATAGACTTAGGCACCCCGTGCAACCTCACAATCTCAGCAATGTACAGCTACGGTAAGTTGTCTAACGTATACGTCGTATGCACAGCCAAGAAATGCGCATATTTCGTAAACCTATCCACAATCACCCAAATAGAATTCTTCTTCGTTGGTGTTAAAGGCAAACCAGACACAAAATCTATGGTAATTCTCTTCCACTTCCATTCCAGAATCTTCAACGGTTGCAACAACCCAGGAGGAAACTGATGCTCGACCTTAACACACTGACATACCATACAACGAGCAACAAATTTCGCTACATCCTTTTTCAAACCAACCCAGAAAAACATTTTTTTTTCAAATTATGATACATCTTTGTACTTTTTGGATGCATCGCAAAAGGACTTAAATGTGCCTCAGCCAAGATAGTATGTCGTAACTCCCTATCCTTCGGCATCACTACCCGGTCCTTAAAACACAAAACATATTTATCGCTAAAACATATATTCATTTGGTTGCCATCCATAATATTCTTAACATACAGTACCAAAGAATCATAATATGCTTGCTTCTCTTTGATCAACTGCAACAACGAGGGCTTCACTTACAACTCAACTAACAGACCACCATCACTCGTTACACTCAACCGAGCAAACAAGGCCCTCAACTCTACTGCTACCATCCTTTAAGATGTCGGCTACAATATTATCCTTTCTCAGATGATATTCTATCGTCAAATCATAATCTTTAAGCAACTCTAACCATCTCCGCTGCCTAAGATTCAACTCCTTCTACGACACTAGATATTTCAAACTCTTGTGATCCGCGTACACAATACATTTCTCACCATAAAGATAATGCCGCCAAATCTTCACTGCAAACACTACCACAACAAGCTCTATATCGTGCGTAGGATAGTTGTGCTCGTGCACCTTCAACTACCTAGATGTATAAGCCACAAACTTTCATTCTTGCATCAACACACACCCCAAACCAACGTATGATGCATCACTATAAACCACAAACTCTTTTATTGACTCAGGTTGAATCAAGATTAGAGCTTACGTCAAAGCTTCCTTCAACTTATCAAAACCTTGTTGTCTAGCTTCTGTCCACTCAAAACTTACATCCTTTTGCAACAACTTCGTCAAAGGAGCATCAATCCTCAAAAAAACATCCATGAATCGTCGATAATATCCTGCCGAACCCAAGAAACTACAAACTTAAACACCAACTTAGGTTGCTTCTATTTCACAACAGCTTTAATTTTTTGCAAATCCACGCGAATACCCTCGGCTGAAACAACATGACCAAGAAAAACCACTTGCTTGATTCAGAACTCACACTTCCTCAACATGGCATAAATCTTATTATCCAACAGAACTTGCAACACAATTCGTAGGTGTTGATCATGATCTTCCTCAATACGGGAGTACACAAGAATATCATCAATGAACACAACCACAAATTGATCCAAGAATTCAGGGAACACCTAATTCATCATATCCATGAAAGTTGCCAGCACATTTGTTAACCCAAACGGCATCACCAAGAACTCATAATGCCCGTAGCGTGTGCGAAAAGTTGTCTTCAGGCGTCTTTATCCTTCACCTTTAACTGGTAGTATCTAGACCGCATATCAATTTTGGAAAACACCGTAGCTCCCCGAAATTAATCAAACAAATCATCAATCCTTGGCAAAGAATACTTATTCTTAATCGTCAATTTGTTCAGTTGCCGATAATTAATGCACATTCTCATCGTGCCATCTTTCATTTTCACAAATAACACTGGTGCTGCTCACGGTGAAACACTAGGATGAATGAACCCTCGGCCCAGCAACTTCTTCAACTACATCTTCAACTCCTTCAATTTTTTTGGTGTCATGCGATACGGTGCAATCGATATCATAGTCGTATCCGCGTACGTCTCAATGCAAAACTCAACCTCTCTATCCGATGGGAAACCAGGCAACTTTTCCAAAAGTACTCTAAGAAAATCGCAAACAGTTCAAACATCCTGGGCACACACTTCCTTTATATTATGGTTCATAATATAATCTAGGTATGCTTAACCCCCATATTCTAACAACTTTCGCGCATCCAAAGTCAAAACAACATTGGACAAGAATTTGAAATTCTCGCCCACAACCACTACTTCATACTCAACAAGTCTCAATGAAACTCGCTTGGTCTCAAAATCAACCACGGCCCTATGCTCCAACAACCAATCCATTTCCAAGATTACATCAAAACCATAAAATGGTAACTCCATTAAATCAGTCGTAAAATCATGACCTTGAACCATCAAAGGAAATCTCTTATACAACATCCTAGCGATTATTGTGTCACCAAAAGAACTAGTTACCCGTATACCAACATCTAACACCTCAGGGTATATCAAGCAAGCAAGCATGTTCGTGCAAGATGTATAAATGTGTAAAACCAGAATCTATCAAAGAAAGCAATGGTATGTACTGCAAAGTAAATGTACTTACAATCATATCTAAGTCATTCATACGTACACGATGCACGAAAACCCTGTAGGTCCACCACCCTCTGGTTAAACCGTTATGGTATGAGCAGCTACCCTCTAGCCATCCTTTCCAACACTGATAATGTCATCGACCGTGCCCACGGCCTCTCTATAGCACCACAGTATGTACAACAACTTATCCTCTCTAGCTAGCTGCGGACAATCACGCCTAAGATGATCCCGTGATACATAGTTCCAAAGATGTACCCAGTACCCCAACACTCCCCGAATGTCTCCTACCACAACGCATACACTCGGGTACTCTAGCGTAGGTATTCTGACCTTGCAGACCACGCCCAACATTGCTTCCACCATGCCTCTGACTTGGTCGGTACCTTCTCTCCCTTTGCTTCTTATAACGATCTTAGCCAATATCTGACTCAGCATGCCTCTTTCCAACAAAAAAACTTCTTGATCGAGAAGACAACCTCAAATTCTATTTTATGTCCTTAGCCCGAAGAATTAGAACGTCAAACTCTGTATAGTCTGTAGCCAACATATACGTCTTCATCTCCTTCACTAGCCCATAATGGAACTAATCGTATCACTGTTGCTTGTCAGGAACCAATTCAAGAGCATACTGGTTCAACTGAATGAACTGGATCTCATACTCGGGCATAGACAAGTTCCCCTCTTTCAAAGCCATGAACTCACGCTTCTTCTCATCCTGATAACGAGAACCCAGATACTTTTTCTGAAAAGAGGCAAAAAAACTCCTATGTCACATCAACAAGTGCCAAACCCGTGATAGCATTCGTCCACCAACTATAAGCATCACCCTAAAGCAACGACACTATACACCCAAGCTTATGAACATTCGTGACACTCTATCGCCCAAGAATTCTTTTGTGCTAGCAAACCACTCCTTAGCCGCCTTTGAAGCCAACCTCTATACCACCCAAGCTATGCGACGCTCTAACGGTAACCCGGTATTAATAGCTATAGGTACCGGTGCAGTGTATTTTCACCCAACTATGGCAGCCTAAAAGCTCCCGTCATTGCTTGGATTAACGGTGTCATATCTCCAAAAACTGGTCCTTACAGTGCTTGAGGCGCACCACCTCAACTCTAACGCCTACATGAGGAATCAGTGGAGGAGGAGGCAACTTGTCATTTTGTTCATCCACAACACTCCCTATACCAGCTCTCGTCTGGGTCTCATTTTTGCGAAAATATGATTCTAAAACATGATAAGGCAATAAAAAATAATCAGGCCAGCTTGTAGCAAGAATCCAAGTCGCACATGTATCAAAACAAAACCATTTTGTACTAGTAGTAATAAAGCAATGTGTTCCCAAGTTTATACCCCAACATATCACAAATACTTCTAAAAACTTTTCCATTCAAAAATCTAGGGGCACTAGATTGTCTTTGATAAAAAAATTGATTTTCCTAAATTGATTTTCTTTTCAAGCTCTTTGAAAATCAAATATTTTTCTTTCTTCAGATCATCTATTTCAATTTGATGATCTTTTTCTTTCTTTTGAAGCAAATTTTGTAAATTCAAAACTTTAAGTTCAAAGTCCTTTAATTTTGCTTCAAATTCCAAATTGGTTTTCACAAGCAAATCATTTTCATTTTTCAATTTTGAAATCAACTTTTTGTTCTTAGAAAATGAGGCTTTAAACTCAAAAACCAATTGGTCATTGGCATCTTGCAACTCATCAAAAGTATAAGAATTAGAAATAGATGAGTTAGAAGTTACCTCCTCCTCTTGGAGGGCCATCATGCATAGGTGGGCTATTTCATCTTCATCGGTGGAGTCTTCATCACTCCATGTAGCCACATATGCTTTCTTTGATGATGATCCTTCATGTTGAAGCGAGGGCAATCAAATTTGGTGTGCCTCGTCTTCTTGAATTTTGAGCACTTGGGGTGAATCCACAATCTTCTTCTTCGATTTATGCTTGGATTCTTCTTTGTTGCTCTTCATGAATCGGGCCAATTCCTTGAAGAGATAGGCCATCTCTTCAGCTTCACTTTCCTTCTCACTTGATTCTTCTTGGTGGCTTGTGGAGGATTGTAGAGCAATGATGTTGACATCGATTCCTTGCTCTTGGATTATCTTATTCTTCTCCCTCTTCAAGGGTAGAGACATCATCTCATGGGTGAGAAGAGATCCTACGAGCTGTTCAAGCTTGAGCTTCTTCAAGTCTTTGACTTCAATAATGGCCATCTTCTTGCTCTCTCATGATTCGAGAAGTGAATAAATCAACTTTCGAACAAGCTTTTCTCCCTAAAATCTCTTCTCCAAGACTTTTGAGTTGATTGACGATTGTAGAGAACCGGTCGAACATGCTCTTTTTATATCTTCATATGGGTCAATCTTGAAGTTTTCATATTCGAGGTTAAGTAGGCTAATCTTTATTTCCTTTACCTTATTTGTCCCTTCATGGATGACTTCAAGTTTGTCCCATAACTCCTTGGCACTCTCACAAGAAGATACTTTGGCATATTATTCCAGGCCCAATGCACAAAGTAGAATTTTCAAAGCCTTGTAATTAAGCTCCATCTTCTTGTGATCTTCCATTCTCCATTCCGCTTTGCTTCGTGTTGGAACGAATGGTCCATCTTCAACTATGTCTCAAAGATGATAGTCTTTGCTTTTCATGAAGAACATCATTCTATGCCTCCAACAATCATAGTTGTCACCGTTGAAGAAGGGCAGTTTGTCAATGGATAGCGCCATGGTCACCGGTTGATTGATTGTTGTATCGAGCTTCCCGGATCACCTCAATATGATGTTAATCCCTCTCGATTGAGCCTCGCCCTGATACCAATTGTTGGGCTCGATGAATCAACCAAAATTGCTTGCCAAGTGGTAGAGAAGTGACTTCTTGGGTGATGGTGGTGGAATCAAAAATATAAAAATTAACACAAGAAATTTAGAGTGGTTCGGCTTTCTAACCAAAGCCTACATCCAGTACCTTAGCTTCCCCACTAAGGATTTCCCAAATTCACTATGAGTTTCTTCCCCTTTTTTAGGCTTAGGAGGCAACCCTTACACACGCAAAGCTTCTACCCCAAAGCTTGAGTAAACCCTCTTTACAAGAGAAAAGAAAACAAAGCAAACAAGATATCCCTCACAAGGTAGATTGTTTGCACAATTAAGCTCACTCACCCAAACCTAAACACTTGAGCAAATATAACAATTAAAGCTCACATGTGTAGTTTATACAAAGAATGGGAATTAAAGCACTAAGACTTGATTACAATCATAATAGATGTTGGCAATTTGATCATTAGCTTTTCCAGGTGCTTGAAGGGTCCTTTTATACTCCCAAATGAGTTCCTAGTCGTTGAAGACCGTTGTGATGATTTGAAGCCGTTAGAGACTTTATTTTCGGCAAAATATATTTCTGGAGTTAATCGTATCGATACACGGTGTTGCCGATCGATACACGTTCTTCAAAAAATAGCCGTTATGCTATTCAGCCTTGGTGTATCGATACACCTATGAAGTGTATCGACACGGGTGTATGGATACACCTCTAGAGTGTATTGATACACTACATGTATTGATACACCTATGAAGTGTATGGATACACTATCGTGTATCGATACACCTTTGAAGTGTATCGATACGCTATAGGTAAAATAGTCGTTGGGGTTTAAAAAACTAGCTATTGGGATTTGAAAACATAGGGTATCGATACGCCTTTGAAGTGTATCGATGCGCCCTCACCCGATCGATACGGGTTTTCGATTCGAAAATTACCAGCTTGAAAACCTAAGGTGAAAACCTAAGGTGTAATATATCGATACGGTAGTGTTGAAAACTTGAGTTTGGCTACTTTAAAACGTTTAAAACATTTCCAAAACCTCTCAAAACTTCTCAAACTTATTTTCAATTTGTTTGAACTTAGAAACACTTTTGAAACCTTTTCAATTTAGTCCAAAACTATTTTTCAATTATTATATCAAAACAAATATCCTAACATTTTACAAAACCAAAATCGAGAGCGAGATTAACCAATACTTATTTTTGAGCTTAGATAAATGTTTCAAACTTAATCTAAACTCCCAACAACCATCTTCAAACCCTTTTTAATGCAGTAAAACGCATTTCCACTCACCGACAACCAAATGCTCCACTTGCTGATACACGATCAAGCTTCCAAAGCTTCTGCGACCTCTCCAAAATCTAGAGGATTCAACTCCCTTGCTTTACCCAAACAAAAATAGAGGATTAATTCACTTCCATGCATCTCTAATTTCCAGCAATCAACACTTCGCCTCACCTAAAACCATCAAACGCCATCCTAAAACAACCGAAATCAACACCAAACTTCATCTAAACAAAGCCCAGCCAAAACCTATTGATTTTAACATCTTAACAACATCAATTAACATCCAAAACATCCTTATCACGTCATTATACTTCCAGCAACACTACAACACCAAGATCACACCAAAATCTAACTATAAACAACCTAGAAAATTAGCAATTCACATAGTTTCAGGATTCCTTTAATTAATCTCTTCTTTTAACATTAAAACACATCTTATAAGAGATCTAAATCAATTAGATTCATTACAAAACATATCCAAAACAATATACATCCAATTTCTTCATCAAACTCAATTTAATCTATAAAACCTTGATAAAATCATAAACACATAACAAAAATCAGCTGTAAAGGATCAATAACTTGAGAATTTCATTAAAGAATCTTTAATTAGAGGAGAGAAACGAAAATCACCTCTAATTGCTGATTTCTCCTTAATTGGCAAAGACCGGATGAAAACCTCAAGATTCCAAGTAGCTTTTTTGTAATTGGTATTAAAGAAATCAATTAGAAAACGAAAAGGAAATCAAAAGAGATTGATTCCTAGAATTTTTGGAGTGAAAATCACAGTTTGGCTCTTTGAGAAAGTTGAGCGAAAAGTTGGGAGAAAAGTAGCTACATAAAAAATGAAAATGTGCTATTAAATTCTTTTTATTAAATCTATTTTATTTAATAATTAAAACCAAATAAAAACTTTTTAAAAACAACCTAAATTATGGGAAAAATTATGGGAGAAAAGTATCTCCTTAAAGATTCTAAGTTTTGACCCTTTTATGATTTAGTCTCTAAAAACATATTTGAAAACTTTACATTTTAGTCACCGGACCAAAATGTCCCAAAATCAGATTCATTTCCGTCAAATTGAATTTACCAAAATCTTTAGGATATTAATTAAATATTTTCTAGCAATTTTCAATATTTTATTTTAACTAAAAACTATTAATTAAGATTTAATTCTCGAAACTAACTCAAATTGACTAATCCAATTCTCCCGAACTGTCTAACCAATCCATCTCACATCTAGGCCCAAATTCAGGCGTTACAACTCTCCCCTCTTAACAAAAATTTACCTGGCGAAAAAAGGTAAGGAAACTGCATCTTCATGTCATCCTTACTTTCCCATGTGGCTTCCTCAACTCCACGATGTCGCCACAACACTTTCACCAACTCTATGGTCTTTCCATGAAGAACCATGGTGCTAGAATCTAGAATTTCAACGGTTCCTCATCATAGGTCAAATCTAGATTCAATTCAATCTCCTCAACAGCATCACATGTGAAGGATCCGATCTATACCCCAGTAGCATTAACACATGAAAAACATCATGTATCTTCTCCACACAACAAGGAGCCTCAACCTATAAGAAAGCAGGACCAACACACTAACACCTCATAAGGCCCAATGAACCTTGGACTCAACTTGCCCTTCCGTCTAAATTCCATCACCTTCTTCCAAGGCGAAACCTTTAGAAACATTCGATCACGAAAAGCAAACTCAATCTCCCTACGCTTCAAGTTAGCATATAACTTTTCCGATCCGCCGCCTTCAACCAATCACTAATAAGCTTCCACCTTCTTATTTGTATCCTTCAGCACATCAAGAAAGGAAACAAACTTCTCACCCGCCTCTGCTCAACAAAGTGGCGTGTGACACCTTCTCCATACAAAGCCTAAATGACGAGCCATTTGGATACTAACTTGATAATCTGTTATTATAGGGGCACTCCACCAAAGGTAATTTTTTCTCCCACGTTCCTTGTAAATCAATGATGCAACACCGCAACATATCTTGACACCTAGATAACAGCGTTTAGACTTACCATCCGTTTGAGGATGATACAAAGTACTTGAAGTTCAACCGCGTGCCCAAAGCTTTATGAAAACACTTCTAAAACCTCTTTGTAAAGTGTGGATCTCTATCCGATACTATAGACTTAGGCACCCGTGCAACCTCACAATCTCAAAGCAATGTACAGCTACGGTAAGTTGTCTAACGATATCGTCGTATGCACATCCAAGAAATGCGCATATTTCGTAAACCTATCCACAATCACCCAAATAGAATTCTTCTTCGTTGGTGTTAAAGGCAAACCAAACACAAAATCTATGGTAATTCTCTTCCACTTCCATTCCAGAATCTTCAACGGTTGCAACAACCTAGGAGAAAACGATGCTCGACCTTAACACACCGACATACCATACAACGAGCAACAAATTTCGCTACATCCTTTTTCAAACCAACTAGAGAAAAACATTTTTTTCAAATTATGATACATCTTTGTACTTTTTGGATGCATCGCAAAAGGACTTAAATGTGCCTCAGCCAAGATAGTATGTCGTAACTCCCTATCCTTCGGCATCACTACCCGGTCCTTAAAACACAAAACATATTTATCGCTAAAACATATATTCATTTGGTTGCCATCCATAATATTCTTAACATACAGTACCAAAGAATCATAATATGCTTGCTTCTCTTTGATCAACTGCAACAACGAGGGCTTCACTTACAACTCAACTAACAGACCACCATCACTCGTTACACTCAACCGAGCAAACAAGGCCCTCAACTCTACTGCTACCATCCTTTAAGATGTCGGCTACAATATTATCCTTTCTCAGATGATATTCTATCGTCAAATCATAATCTTTAAGCAACTCTAACCATCTCCGCTGCCTAAGATTCAACTCCTTCTACGACACTAGATATTTCAAACTCTTGTGATCCGCGTACACAATACATTTCTCACCATAAAGATAATGCCGCCAAATCTTCACTGCAAACACTACCACAACAAGCTCTATATCGTGCGTAGGATAGTTGTGCTCGTGCACCTTCAACTACCTAGATGTATAAGCCACAAACTTTCATTCTTGCATCAACACACACCCCAAACCAACGTATGATGCATCACTATAAACCACAAACTCTTTTATTGACTCAGGTTGAATCAAGATTAGAGCTTACGTCAAAGCTTCCTTCAACTTATCAAAACCTTGTTGTCTAGCTTCTGTCCACTCAAAACTTACATCCTTTTGCAACAACTTCGTCAAAGGAGCATCAATCCTCAAAAAACATCCATGAATCGTCGATAATATCCTGCGAACCCAAGAAACTACAAACTTAAACACCAACTTAGGTTGCTTCTATTTCACAACAGACTTTAATTTTTTTGCAAATCCACGCGAATACCCCTCGGCTGAAACAACATGACCAAGAAAAACCACTTGCTTGATTCAGAACTCACACTTCCTCAACATGGCATAAATCTTATTATCCAACAGAACTTGCAACACAATCCGTAGGTGTTGATCATGATCTTCCTCAATACGGAGTACACAAGAATATCATCAATGAACACAACCACAAATTGATCCAAGAATTCAGGGAACACCTAATTCATCATATCCATGAAAGTTGCCAGCACATTTGTTAACCCAAACGGCATCACCAAGAACTCATAATGCCCGTAGCGTGTGCGAAAAGTTGTCTTCAGGCGTCTTTATCCTTCACCTTTAACTGGTAGTATCTAGACCGCATATCAATTTTGGAAAACACCGTAGCTCCCCGAAATTAATCAAACAAATCATCAATCCTTGGCAAAGAATACTTATTCTTAATCGTCAATTTGTTCAGTTGCCGATAATTAATGCACATTCTCATCGTGCCATCTTTCATTTTCACAAATAACACTGGTGCTGCTCACGGTGAAACACTAGGATGAATGAACCCTCGGCCCAGCAACTTCTTCAACTACATCTTCAACTCCTTCAATTTTTTTGGTGTCATGCGATACGGTGCAATCGATATCATAGTCGTATCCGCGTACGTCTCAATGCAAAACTCAACCTCTCTATCCGATGGGAAACCAGGCAACTTTTCCAAAAGTACTCTAAGAAAATCGCAAACAGTTCAAACATCCTGGGCACACACTTCCTTTATATTATGGTTCATAATATAATCTAGGTATGCTTAACCCCCATATTCTAACAACTTTCGCGCATCCAAAGTCAAAACAACATTGGACAAGAATTTGAAATTCTCGCCCACAACCACTACTTCATACTCAACAAGTCTCAATGAAACTCGCTTGGTCTCAAAATCAACCACGGCCCTATGCTCCAACAACCAATCCATTTCCAAGATTACATCAAAACCATAAAATGGTAACTCCATTAAATCAGTCGTAAAATCATGACCTTGAACCATCAAAGGAAATCTCTTATACAACATCCTAGCGATTATTGTGTCACCAAAAGAACTAGTTACCCGTATACCAACATCTAACACCTCTACAGGTATATCAAGCAAGCAAGCATGTTCGTGCAAGATGTATAAATGTGTAAAACCAGAATCTATCAAAGAAAGCAATGGTATGTACTGCAAAGTAAATGTACTTACAATCATATCTAAGTCATTCATACGTACACGATGCACGAAAACCCTGTAGGTCCACCACCCTCTGGTTAAACCGTTATGGTATGAGCAGCTACCCTCTAGCCATCCTTTCCAACACTGATAATGTCATCGACCGTGCCCACGGCCTCTCTATAGCACCACAGTATGTACAACAACTTATCCTCTCTAGCTAGCTGCAGACAATCACGCCTAAGATGATCCCGTGATACATAGTTCCAGCATGTACCCAGAGTACCCCAACACTCCCCCGAATGTCTCCTACCACAACGCATACACTCGGGTACTCTAGCGTAGGTATTCTGACCTTGCAGACCACGCCCAACATTGCTTCCACCATGCCTCTGACTTGGTCGGTACCTTCTCTCCCTTTGCTTCTTATAACGATCTTAGCCAATATCTGACTCAGCATGCCTCTTTCCAACAAAAAAACTTCTTGATCGAGAAGACAACCTCAAATTCTATTTTATGTCCTTAGCCCGAAGAATTAGAACGTCAAACTCTGTATAGTCTGTAGCCAACATATACGTCTTCATCTCCTTCACTAGCCCATAATGGAACTAATCGTATCACTGTTGCTTGTCAGGAACCAATTCAAGAGCATACTGGTTCAACTGAATGAACTGGATCTCATACTCGGGCATAGACAAGTTCCCCTCTTTCAAAGCCATGAACTCACGCTTCTTCTCATCCTGATAACGAGAACCCAGATACTTTTTCTGAAAAGAGGCAAAAAAACTCCTATGTCACATCAACAAGTGCCAAACCCGTGATAGCATTCGTCCACCAACTATAAGCATCACCCTAAAGCAACGACACTATACACCCAAGCTTATGAACATTCGTACACTCTATCTGCCCAAGAATTCTTTCTGTGCTAGCAAACCACTCCTTAGCTGCCTTTGAAGCCAACCCTCTATACCACCCAAGCTATGCGACGCTCTAACGGTAACCCGGTATTAATAGCTATAGGTACCGGTGCAGGTACTTTCACCCAACTATGGCAGCCTAAAAAGCTCCCGTCATTGCTTGGATTAACGGTGTCATATCTCCAAAAACTGGTCCTTACAGTGCTTGAGGCGCACCACCTCAACTCTAACGCCTACATGAGGAATCAGTGGAGGAGGAGGCAACTTGTCATTTTGTTCATCCACAACACTCCCTATACCAGCTCTCGTCTGGGTCTCATTTCGCGAAAATATGATTCTAAAACATGATAAGGCAATAAAAAATAATCAGGCCAGCTTGTAGCAAGAATCCAAGTCGCACATGTATCAAAACAAAACCATTTTGTACTAGTAGTAATAAAGCAATGTGTTCCCAAGTTTATACCCCAACATATCACAAATACTTCTAAAAACTTTTCCATTCAAAAATCTAGGGGCACTAGATTGTCTTTGATAAAAAAATTGATTTTCCTAAATTGATTTTCTTTTCAAGCTCTTTGAAAATCAAATATTTTTCTTTCTTCAGATCATCTATTTCAATTTGATGATCTTTTTCTTTCTTTTGAAGCAAATTTTGTAAATTCAAAACTTTAAGTTCAAAGTCCTTTAATTTTGCTTCAAATTCCAAATTGGTTTTCACAAGCAAATCATTTTCATTTTTCAATTTTGAAATCAACTTTTTGTTCTTAGAAAATGAGGCTTTAAACTCAAAAACCAATTGGTCATTGGCATCTTGCAACTCATCAAAAGTATAAGAATTAGAAATAGATGAGTTAGAAGTTACCTCCTCCTCTTGGAGGGCCATCATGCATAGGTGGGCTATTTCATCTTCATCGGTGGAGTCTTCATCACTCCATGTAGCCACATATGCTTTCTTTGATGATGATCCCTTCATGTTGAAGCGAGGGCAATCAAATTTGGTGTGCCTCGTCTTCTTGAATTTTGAGCACTTGGGGTGAATCCACAATCTTCTTCTTCGATTTATGCTTGGATTCTTCTTTGTTGCTCTTCATGAATCGGGCCAATTCCTTGAAGAGATAGGCCATCTCTTCAGCTTCACTTTCCTTCTCACTTGATTCTTCTTGGTGGCTTGTGGAGGATTGTAGAGCAATGATGTTGACATCGATTCCTTGCTCTTGGATTATCTTATTCTTCTCCCTCTTCAAGGGTAGAGACATCATCTCATGGGTGAGAAGAGATCCTACGAGCTGTTCAAGCTTGAGCTTCTTCAAGTCTTTGACTTCAATAATGGCCATCTTCTTGCTCTCTCATGATTCGAGAAGTGAATAAATCAACTTTCGAACAAGCTTTTCTCCCTAAAATCTCTTCTCCAAGACTTTTGAGTTGATTGACGATTGTAGAGAACCGGTCGAACATGCTCTTTATATCTTCATATGGGTCAATCTTGAAGTTTTCATATTCGAGGTTAAGTAGGCTAATCTTTATTTCCTTTACCTTATTTGTCCCTTCATGGATGACTTCAAGTTTGTCCCATAACTCCTTGGCACTCTCACAAGAAGATACTTTGGCATATTATTCCAGGCCCAATGCACAAAGTAGAATTTTCAAAGCCTTGTAATTAAGCTCCATCTTCTTGTGATCTTCCATTCTCCATTCCGCTTTGCTTCGTGTTGGAACGAATGGTCCATCTTCAACTATGTCTCAAAGATGATAGTCTTTGCTTTTCATGAAGAACATCATTCTATGCCTCCAACAATCATAGTTGTCACCGTTGAAGAAGGGGGGTTTGTCAATGGATAGCGCCATGGTCACGGTTGATTGATTGTTGTATCGAGCTTCCCGGATCACCTCAATATGATGTTAATCCCTCTCGATTGAGCCTCGCCCTGATACCAATTGTTGGGCTCGATGAATCAACCAAAATTGCTTGCCAAGTGGTAGAGAAGTGACTTCTTGGGTGATGGTGGTGGAATCAAAAATATAAAAATTAACACAAGAAATTTAGAGTGGTTGGCTTTCTAACCAAAGCCTACATCCAGTACCTTAGCTTCCCCACTAAGGATTTCCCAAATTCACTATGAGTTTCTTCCCCTTTTTTAGGCTTAGGAGGCAACCCTTACACACGCAAAGCTTCTACCCCAAAGCTTGAGTAAACCCTCTTTACAAGAGAAAAGAAAACAAAGCAAACAAGATATCCCTCACAAGGTAGATTGTTTGCACAATTAAGCTCACTCACCCAAACCTAAACACTTGAGCAAATATAACAATTAAAGCTCACATGTGTAGTTTATACAAAGAATGGGAATTAAAGCACTAAGACTTGATTACAATCATAATAGATGTTGGCAATTTGATCATTAGCTTTTCCAGGTGCTTGAAGGGTCCTTTTATACTCCCAAATGAGTTCCTAGTCGTTGAAGACCGTTGTGATGATTTGAAGCCGTTAGAGACTTTATTTTCGGCAAAATATATTTCTGGAGTTAATCGTATCGATACACGGTGTTGCCGTATCGATACACGTTCTTCAAAAAATAGCCGTTATGCTATTCAGCCTTGGTGTATCGATACACCTATGAAGTGTATCGATACGGGTGTATGGATACACCTCTAGAGTGTATTGATACACTACATGTATTGATACACCTATGAAGTGTATGGATACACTACGTGTATCGATACACCTTTGAAGTGTATCGATACGCTATAGGTAAAATAGTCGTTGGGGGTTTAAAAAAACTAGCTATTGGGATTTGAAAACATAGGGTATCGATACGCCTTTGAAGTGTATCGATGCGGCCCTCACCGTATCGATACGGGTTTTCGATTCTGGAAAATTACTGTAGCTGAAAACCTAAGGTGTATCGATACGGTAGTGTTGAAAACTTGAGTTTGGCTACTTTAAAACGTTTAAAACATTTCCAAAACCTCTCAAAAACTTCTCAAACTTATTTTCAATTTGTTTGAACTTAGAAACACTTTTGAAACCTTTTCAATTTAGTCCAAAACTATTTTTCAATTATTATATCAAAACAAATATCCTAACATTTTACAAAACCAAAATCGAGAGCGAGATTAACCAATACTTATTTTTGAGCTTAGATAAATGTTTCAAACTTAATCTAAACTCCCAACAACCATCTTCAAACCCTTTTTAATGCAGTAAAACGCATTTCCACTCACCGACAACCAAATGCTCCACTTGCTGATACACGATCAAGCTTCCAAAGCTTCTGCGACCTCTCCAAAATCTAGAGGATTCAACTCCCTTGCTTTACCCAAACA
Source organism: Hibiscus mutabilis (assembly GCA_019671005.1). Taxonomy (NCBI): domain Eukaryota; kingdom Viridiplantae; phylum Streptophyta; class Magnoliopsida; order Malvales; family Malvaceae; genus Hibiscus; species Hibiscus mutabilis. The sequence continues at coordinate 20,147,105 of CM033753.1, read as the reverse complement.
AAAATAGAGGATTAATTCACTTCCATGCATCTCTAATTTCCAGCAATCAACACTTCGCCTCACCTAAAACCATCAAACGCCATCCTAAAACAACCGAAATCAACACCAAACTTCATCTAAACAAAGCCCAGCCAAAACCTATTGATTTTAACATCTTAACAACATCAATTAACATCCAAAAACATCCTTATCACGTCATTATACTTCCAGCAACACTACAACACCAAGATCACACCAAAATCTAACTATAAACAACCTAGAAAATTAGCAATTCACATAGTTTCAGGATTCCTTTAATTAATCTCTTCTTTTAACATTAAAACACATCTTATAAGAGATCTAAATCAATTAGATTCATTACAAAACATATCCAAAACAATATACATCCAATTTCTTCATCAAACTCAATTTAATCTATAAAACCTTGATAAAATCATAAACACATAACAAAAATCAGCTGTAAAGGATCAATAACTTGAGAATTTCATTAAAGAATCTTTAATTAGAGGAGAGAAACGAAAATCACCTCTAATTGCTGATTTCTCCCTTAATTGGCAAAGACTGGATGAAAACCTCAAGATTCCAAGTAGCTTTTGTAATTGGTATTAAAGAAATCAATTAGAAAACGAAAAGGAAATCAAAAGAGATTGATTCCTAGAATTTTTGGAGTGAAAATCACAGTTTGGCTCTTTGAGAAAGTTGAGCGAAAAGTTGGGAGAAAAGTAGCTACGTAAAAAAATGAAAATGTGCTATTAAATTCTTTTTATTAAATCTATTTTATTTAATAATTAAAACCAAATAAAAACTTTTTAAAAACAACCTAAATTATGGGAAAAATTATGGGAGAAAAGTATCTCCTTAAAGATTCTAAGTTTTGACCCTTTTATGATTTAGTCTCTAAAAACATATTTGAAAACTTTACATTTTAGTCACCGGACCAAAATGTCCCAAAATCAGATTCATTTCCGTCAAATTGAATTTACCAAAATCTTTAGGATATTAATTAAATATTTTCTAGCAATTTTCCATATTTTATTTTAACTAAAAACTATTAATTAAGATTTAATTCTCGAAACTAACTCAAATTGACTAATCCAATTCTCCCGAACTGTCTAACCAATCCATCTGACATCTAGGCCCAAATTCAGGCGTTACAACTCTCCCCTCTTAACAAAAATTTACCTGGCGAAAAAAGGTAAGGAAACTGCATATTCATGTCATCCTTACTTTCCCATGTGGCTTCCTCAACTCCACGATGCCGCCACAACACTTTCACCAACTCTATGGTCTTGCCACGAAGAACCATGGTGCTAGAATCTAGAATTTCAACCGGTTCCTCATCATAGGTCAAATCCAGATTCAACTCAATCTCCTCAACAGGCATCACATGTGAAGGATCCGATCTATACCCCCGTAACATTAACACATGAAAAACATCATGTATCTTCTCCACATAACAAGCAACCTCAACATATAAGCAACAGGACCAACATGCACTAACACCTCATAAGGCCCAATGAACCTTGGACTCAACTTGCCCTTCCGTCCAAATTCCATCACCTTCTTCCAAGGCGAAACCTTTAGAAACATTCGATCACGAAAAGCAAACTCAATCTCCCTACGCTTCAAGTTAGCATATGACTTTTGCCGATCCGAAGCCGCCTTCAACCGATCACTAATAAGCTCCACCTTCTTATTTGTATCCTTCAGCACATCAAGAAAGGAAACAAACTTCTCACCCGCCTCTGCTCAACAAAGTGGCGTGTGACACCTTCTCCATACAAAGCCTCGTACGGAGCCATTTGGATACTAACTTGATAACTGTTATTATAGGGGCACTCCACCAAAGGTAATTTTTTCTCCCACGTTCCTTGTAAATCAATGATGCAACACCGCAACATATCTTCTGACACCTAGATAACGCGTTTAGACTTACCATCCGTTTGAGGATGATACAAAGTACTGAAGTTCAACTGCGTACCCAAAGCTTTATGAAAACACTCCTAAAACCTTGCTGTAAAGCGTGGATCTCTATCCGATACTATAGACTTAGGCACCCCGTGCAACCTCACAATCTCAGCAATGTACAGCTAAGGTAAGTTGTCTAACGTATACGTCGTATGCACATCCAAGAAATGTGCACACTTCGTAAACCTATCCACAATCACCCAAACAGAATTCTTCTTCGTTGGTGTTAAAGGCAAACCAAACACAAAATCTATGGTAATTCTCTTTCACTTCCATTCCAGAATCTTCAACGGTTGCAAAAACCTAGGAGAAAACTAATGCTCGACCTTAACACACTGACATACCATACAACGAGCAACAAATTTCGCTACATTCTTTTTCAAACCAACCTAGAAAAACATTTTTTTTCAAATTATGATACATCTTTGTACTTTTTGGATGCATCGCAAAAGGACTTAAATGTGCCTCAGCCAAGATAGTATGTCGTAACTCCCTATCCTTCGGCATCACTACCCGGTCCTTAAAACACAAAACATATTTATCGCTAAAACATATATTCGTTGGTTGCCATCCATAATATTCTTAACATACGGTACCAAAGAATCATAATATTGTTGCTTCTCTTTGATCAACTGCAACAACGAGGGCTTCACTTACAACTCAACTAACAGACCACCATCACGCGTCACACTCAACCGAGCAAACAAGGCACTCAACTGTACTGCTACAATCCTACTTAAGACGTGGCTACAACATTATCCTTTCTCAGATGATATTCTATCGTCAAATCATAATCTTTAAGCAACTCCAACCATCTCCGCTGCCTAAGATTCAACTCCTTCTGCGACACTAGATATTTCAAACTCCTGTGATCCGTGTACACAGTACATTTCTCACCATAAAGATAATGCCGCCAAATCTTCACTGCAAACACTACCACAACAAGCTCTATATCATGCGTAGGATAGTTGTGCTCGTGCACCTTCAACTACCTAGATGTATAAGCCACAAACTTTCCTTCTTGCATCAACACACCCCCCAAACCAACGTATGATGCATCACTGTAAACCACAAACTCTTTTCTTGACTCAGGTTGAATCAAGATTAGAGCTTACGTCAAAGCTTCCTTCAACTTATCAAAAGCTTGTTGTCTAGCTTCTGTCCACTCAAAACTTACATCCTTTTGCAACAACTTCGTCAAAGGAGCATCAATCCTCAAAAAAACATCCACAAAGCGTCGATAATATCCTTTCGAACCCAAGAAACTACAAACTTCAAACACCAACTTAGGTTGCTTCTATTTCACAACAGCTTTAATTTTTTGCAGATCCACGCGAATACCCTCGGCTGAAACAACATGACCAAGAAAAACCAGTTGCTTGATTCAGAACTCATACTTCCTCAACTTGGCATAAATCTTATTATCCAACAGAACTTGCAACTCAATCCATAGGTGTCGATCGTGATCTTCCTCAATACGGGAGTACACAAGAATATCATCAATGAACACAACCACAAATTGATCCAAGAATTCATGGAACACTTAATTCATCATATCCATGAAAGTTGCCAGCACATTTGTTAACCCAAATGGCATCAGCAAGAACTCATAATGCCCGTAGTATGTGCGAAAAGTTGTCTTCAGGCGTCTTTATCCTTCACCTTTAACTGATAGAATCTAGACCGCGTATCAATTTTGGAAAACACCGTAGCTCCCCGAAATTAATCAAACAAATCATCAATCCTTGGCAAAGAATACTTATTCTTAATCGTCAATTTGTTCAGTTGCCGATAATTAATGCACATTCTCATCATGCCATCTTTCGTTTTCACAAATAACACTAGTGCTGCTCACGGTGAAACACTAGGATGAATGAACCCTCAGCCCAGCAACTCTTTCAACTACATCTTCAACTCCTTCAATTTTTTTGGTGCCATGCGATATGGTGCAATCGATATCATAGTCGTATCCGCGTACGTCTCAATGCAAAACTCAACCTCTCTATCCGATGGGAAACCAGGCAACTCTTCCTAAAATACTCTTAGAAAATCGCAAACAGTTCGAACATCTTGGGCATGCACTTCCTTTATATTAGGGTTCATAATATAAGCTAGGTATGCTTGACCCCCATATTCTAACAACTTTCGCGCTTCCAAAGTCGAAACAACATTGGACAAGAATTTGACATTCTCGCCCACAACCACTACTTCATACTCAGCAAGTCTCAATGAAAGTCGCTTGGTCTCAAAATCAACCACGACCCTATGCTCCAACAACCAATCCATTTCCAAGATTACAACAAAACCATAAAATGGTAAATCCATTAAATAAGCCGTAAACTCATGACCTTGAACCATCAAAGGAAATCTCTTATACAACCTCCTAGCGATTATTGTGTCACCAAAAGAACTAGTTACCCGTATACCAACATCTAACACCTCTACAGGTATATCAAGCAAGCAAGCATGTTCGTGCAAGATGTATAAATGTGTAAAACCATAATCTATCAAAGAAAGCAATGGTATGTAATGCAAAGTAAATGTATTTACAATCACATCTAAGTCATTCATACGTACACGATGCATGAAAACCCTCGTAGGTCCACCACCCTCTGGTTAAACCGTTATGGTATGAGCAGCTACCCTCTGGCCATCCTTTCCAACACTTATAATGTCCTCGACCGTGCCCACGGCCTCTCTATAGCACCACAGCATGTACAACAACTTGTCCCTCTCTAGCTAGCTGCATACAATCACGCCTAAGATGATCCCGTGATACACAGTTCCAGCATGTACCCAGAGTACCCCAACACTCCCCCGAATGTCTCCTACCACAACGCATACACTCGGGTACTCTAGCGTAGGTATTCTGACCTTGCAGACCACACCCAACATTGCTTCCACCATGCCTCTGACTTGGTCGGTACCTCCTCTCCCTTTGCTTCTTAAAACGATCTCAGCCAATATCTGACTTAGCATGCCTCTTTCCAACAAAAGAACTTCCTGATCGAGAAGATAACCCCAAATTCTATTTTATGTCCTTAGCCCGAAGAAATAGAACGTCAAACTCTGTATAGTCTGTAGCCAGCATATACGTCTTCATCTCCTTCACCAGCCCATAATGGAACTAATCGTATCATTGTTGCTCGTCAGGAACCAATTCAAGAGCATACTGGTTCAACTGAATGAACTGGATCTCATACTCAGACATAGACAAGTTCCCCTCTTTCAAAGCCATGAACTCACGCTTCTTCTCATCCTGATAACGAGAACCCAGATACTTTTTCTGAAAAGAGGCAAAAAAACTCCCATGTCACATCAACAAGTGCCAAACCCGTGATAGCAGTCGTCCACCAACTATAAGCATCACCCTAAAGCAACGACACTATACACCCAAGCTTATGAACATTCGTACACTCTATCTGCCCAAGAATTCTTTCTGTGCTAGCAAACCACTCCTTAGCTGCCTTTGAAGCCAACCCTCTATACCACCCAAGCTATGCCACGCTCTAACGGTAATTCGGTATTAATAGCTACAGGTACCGGTGCAGGTACTTACACCCAACTCTGGCAGTCTAAAAAGCTCCCGTCATTGCTTGGATTAACGGTGTCATATCTCCAAAAACTGGTCCTTACAGTGCTTGAGGCGCACCACTCAACTCTAACGCCTACACGAGGAATCAGTGGATGAGGAGGCAACTTGTCATTTTGTTCATCCACAACACTCCCCATACCAGCTCTCGTCTGGGTCTCATGTCGCGAAAATATGATTCTAAAACATGATAAGGCAATAAAAAATAATTAGGCCAGCTTATAGCAAGAATCCAAGTCGCAAATGTTTCAAAACAAAACCATTTTGTACTAGTAGTAATAACGCAATGTGTTCCCAAGTTTATACCCCAACATATCACATTCCAACCAAAATCAGACAAAATCAAGCACCGTGCATATCAACCAGTAATTCATGTACTGCAATCAATCAAATAACCATAACCTATCTCCCAGCAATTATACCCTGTCTCTGATACCAACAAATGTAACCTCCTTGACCCGGTCTAGTCGCAAGACCGACCCGAGCAAGCTATATTAGGGTTTGCCGAGACAAACCCAAAAGAATACTTGGAAAATGGTCTATTTTTTCTTTTATCTTTTCTAAATGCATATTTAGGTCCTAAGGTGATCATGCTGGCAGCGGTGAAATTTACAACTCAATCGGGCGTCGAATTGACATCTAATTGCACTATTTTACAATCTAGGGACTAAATTGTAATTCTTATTAATTAAAAGGACTTTCTCGAAATTAAAGTTGCCAAACCTCAATTAGTTATATTTCATACCATCAAGTTAAATTTCAACTTAAAACAACCTTCCAAACACATTTAATTGCATAAACAAGAAACGAAGACTAAACTGCAAAGATTTAGACTACATGAAAGCATAATACTAGAATTAATGTTTGGTGTACAGGTACGGGGCTCATCCATATCGAAACGGCTGCAAAATACAAAGGTGTACCAATACGGTCCTCAAGCGTATCGGTACAGGTGTGCTATGTTCGAAAATAAAGATTCTAGTAGCGAAAAGGTGTACCTGTACAGTTGCCCGTATACCGAAACCAAGCCCAAAAATTCATCTATACGTACCGATAAGGTCCCTAGGCGTATCGGTATGCCAAGGAAATTTTGCCCAGATTGAGCCAAGACAGGTCCCCGTGTACCGATCCCTGAAGACCAGTACTGTACGGACAGACCTATAATGACCTATTGGTCCAACATATGACATTTGGGCTCAATCTAATTTACTCCATTCAACTTCTAATCATCATACAACTACTCATACTTTAATTCTTCAGACATGGAAGCATGGTAAAAGATCATACACAATATGTCAAAACCAATCATAAATCCTAAAGGCATGATTTCTACCCAAGCATGCATTTTGGTTCCCAACCCCACAAAACTAGCATAAAACCTCAAACAAGTCCTAATCATCAAACATAACTTGCACAAATAGGGATTACTCAAAATAAACCTCCCAATACAACTTGGTCACATTGTCTTTTACTACTACTTAGTATTTATAAAACCATACTTTGGAAAATGCTTCAATCCTTGGATGTCCCCTTGTGTACTCGCTGTCCAATAAAGCCCATTTCTCTGCATTGATGAGAAAAGAGAGCGTAAGCTATAAGGTTAGTAAGGGAATCGCAAAAACACTAATCAATGCATTTAAAACCAATTTTTCATCAAAACAAGTTTATAATGTTCATTCTAAAATTATCTCATGCTTCTCATTTCTGCCAAAATATGCACATTTAATTCATATACCAAAACATGTATCATGGATTCTATCTCAAACCTCAATTTAAGATTCAAATGCAAAAGTCTCTATATAGCAAGCTTAAAGTGCATCTCATGTATAAACCACTTTATACAAGCACAATCCATTTCTCATGATACATTATCTCATATATTGGCTTTCAAGTGACTCAAAAAAGTACCATTCTATTATACAAAACACATTGGATACACATATTTCCAAAGTGGTTCCTACGACCACTCCTCACACATCCTTAAATCGGAGCAACGGAACTATACCCACCTCAACGATTATGACGTATAAATTCACCAGCAGGAGAACACGGAACAACTATCCACCTCGACTGCTACGGTTCTCATGGTGGAGCAAACAGAACAATTACCCACCTCGACAAAGATGAGGCAACTTATTATAGTGAACTTTAAACCCTATGGCATGCCAACTATATCTGATAACATTTTAATCTCAGCCACTTGCCAAAATACTCAATAAAACAACATTACCTCACTGTTTTACATATGCATCAAACCAATCCAATTTCAAATACAAAACCATGTATTTTAGTGATCATAAAATACTTTCATAAACCATTTTTAATTCTCAATAATCAGAATATATGATCATTTGCAACATCTTCCATTTCTAAAACATGCATTATACAGTGAGTAATGAAAACCATAAACATGTGCATGAGATCGTATTTTTCACAACTATAATCGAGAGTGAGATTAACCAATACTTACTTTTGAGCTTAGATAAGTGTTTCAAACTTAATCTAAACTCCTAACAACCATCTTCAAACCCCTTTTAAAGCAGTAAAATGCATTTCCACTCACTGACAACCAAATGCTCCACTTATCGATACATGACCAAGCTTTCGAAGCTTCCGCAACCTCTCCAAAATCTAGAGGATTCAACTCCACTGCTTTACCCAAAAAAACAGAGGATTAATGCACTTCCATGCATCTCTAATTTCCAGCAACCAACAATCAACACTTCGCCCACTTAAAACCATCAAACGTCATCCTAAAACAACTAAAATCAACACCAAACTTCATCTAAACAAATCCCAGCCAAAACCTATTGGTTTTAACATCTTAACAACATCAATTAACATACAAAAAATCCTTATCACGTCATTATACTTTCAGCAACACTACAACACCAAGATCACACCAAAATCCAACTATAAACAACCTAGAAAATTAGCAATTCACATAGTTTCGAGATCCTTATCACGGGTCAGGTTTCGGGTCGAACTCGGGTTAGCAGGCTTGGCTTTGGGCTTGGTTAAACGGGTCAGGTATGGGTTATTGGGCCTTAATTGGCCGGTCTATTATAACCGATTCAAACCGGTTTAGATAGCTCAGCTCAATTTATAGACTGGTCTGGGTCTGGCCAGGCAGTTTAATGGCTATCGTCCAGGGTAGTCAAAAATTGCCCCGAACGGCAGCACGCGCGTTGCCTAAAATGGCAAAAAAACCTCCCAAAAATGCACCATTTTACTTGTTTTTTCACCATATCCTCAATCTACCACAATCAACATCCCAAAACCAAACCGAAAATGTAACAAAAATTACCTTGATTTACCAAAATGGTGAAAATGGCACCGAACTCTGATAAAACTCTAAGATAGTGCGATTCAATGGCTGGTTGGTGGCAAAACGATCGTCTCAACATGGGAAGGCTAACCATGGAGACAACACCATGAACGATCGACGATGGTGGCCAGAAAACACGGATATCAAGACCGACTCTTACCCTAGGTTCATCAAAGCTTCAAGCTTCAATTGTTGGCGAATAGGAAGGCAATTTTGTGAGTGGCTTGAGGGGTTTTGGTCGGGGCTCGAAGGCAGCTCGATTTGTGCCAGCTGTGACACGCACGGAATGACGATGAGGTAGGTTGGAGTGGCAGAAGGTAATGAAAGGTAAGGGGTCGGGTGAAGAAGATAATTCTAGAAGGTTGATTATTTTGTTTTAGATAGCATTGAATACGGTTGGTGGGGGAGGTTAACCCAATTTTATTTAATTTGTATACCCGAATTATAATGAAATAAAAGAAAAATGGGGAAACTTAACACCAAGAGTTTTTATAGCTCAGTTGGTTAAGCGATCAGCCCTGGTGCTTGAGGTTGTGGGATCGATTCCCACAACCAGCATCCTCACAACAAAACTTTTTTTCCAACCTCCTTGCATCATTTTCTTATATTCAAATATTATTATTTATTTATAGGGTGTTACAACTCTCCCCACTAAAAAGAAATTTCATCCTAGAAATTTACCTAAACGAAAAAGATGTGGGAATCGCTCCCTCATAGATTCCTCAGTCTCCCAGGTGGCTTCTGCAGGACTACGATTACTCCACTAAACCTTAACCTTAGGTATACGTATATTCCTCGAGACTATATCATCAAAATCTAGAATCTGAATGGGTTTTTCCTCATAAGATAGGTCTGGCCTCAAATCAATATCCTGAACCTGGATAATGTGACTCGGATCTGGATGGTACTGCCTTAATATAGATACATGAAATACATCATGAATACGACTAAGCTGGGGACGCAACTTGAGCTGATAAGCAACAAGCCCAACTCTCTTCAGAATACAGTACGACCCAATGAATCTTGGACTCAGCTTGCCTTTGCGCCCAAATCTCATAACTTTCTTCCACGGAGATACCTTTAAGAAGACCTGATCACCAACCTCAAACTCAATATCCTTTCTCCTCCGATCTACATAAGACTTCTGTCTAGCAAAAGCCTCCCTCAAATAGTCGCGGATCAGTCTGACAATCTCCTCGGTCTCTCGAACCAACTCATGAACCAAAGTCTTTCTATCATATAACTCAGTCCAGCGGATAGGAGTACGATATTTGCAACCATATATAGCCTCATATGGTGCCATACGGATGCTAGTCTGGTAATTGTTATTTTATGTAAACTCAGCCAAGGGCAAGAAATCCTCCCAACTGCCATGGACGTCGATCACACATACTCGTAACATATCCTCTAAAATTTGAATCAATCTTTCTAAATGACCATCTGTCTAAGGATGAAAGGACGTACTGAAATTTAGACGTGTGCCTAAGGCCTCTTGAAGGGCCTTCCAAAATCAGAAGGTGAATCTTGGATCTCGATCAGAAATGATAGATAAAGGCACACCATACAGTCTAACAATCTTTGAGATATATAATTTAGCCAGCTTCTCTAGAGAATAATTAGCCCAAACAGGAATAAAATGAGTAGACTTGGTGAGTTGATCAATAATCACCCAGACATAATCTTTTTTTAGAAGGAGTTAGAGGTAATCCAATAAAAAAGTCCATCATGATTCGCTTTTATTTCCAGTCGGGAATCTTAATGGGATGCAACAAACCAGACGTATGTTGATGTTCTGCCTTAACCTGCTGGCAAGTCAAACATCTAGCCACATAATCAAAGATATCTTTCTTCATGCCAACCCAACGATATCTTTGCTTCAGGTTCGGGTACATCTTATCCCCACCGGGATGCATAGCATATAGGCTACTGTAAGCCTCACAGAGAATGTCCCGCTTCAATTCGGCATCATCTGACACACAATAACGACCCTTAAAGCACATGAATCCATCTTGATCAAAAGTATAAATAGAGGTGGATCACTGTTCAACCTGTTGTATGACAGGAAGCAATGAACTATCCAGAAGTTGTTTAGCCTTAATTTCCTCGACCAAGGTCGACTTAACCTGAATCTCAGCCAGCAAACTATCATCATCATATATATTTATCCTGGTGAATAAGGACCTCAAATTTGAAATATTCTTTCAGCTCAAAGCATCAGCAATGATGTTGGCCTTCTCTGGTGATACTCGATCTCATAATCATAATCTTTAAGGAGCTTTAGCCAACAATGTTGTCTTAGATTTGTAGGGAAGCACCGGTACACCCTATGGTACAGCGAAAAATTATCCGGCGTATTCCGCCAGTGATCCATGTACGAGGAACGAATCCTGGGTGAAAAGGGATGAAACGTTACCTTAAATAAATCTGAAAAACCGCAAGGAGTTAGGAGAATCCAATTCTTCTAGCACGATATCGAATCCAAGTCATCACAACAGCGTGTTGACCTCTATGCAGTCCACCTAAATGAAACGAACAATATTTTACTTCTCTAACTGATAGAGAGGTTGTTTGCAAAAGGAATATTTTTGGCTGCTAGACCTTATGCCTTTATATAGCATTAAAAAACCTAATTCTAATTAAATTCGGATTCATTAAATATACAATATATTTAACCAAATATAATTAAATATGCAGAATCTGATTCTACTTTAATTAGGTTTCGTTAGAGATATATATATTTTAATAGTATTTGATAATTACAATAATTATCTAGCATTAAAAAATATATAAACAAGATTATCTATAATTACAATAATTATAATAATTTCGGTTTTCACTTATTACGTGCACAACAAGTTTGTACACATGCCATCTAGTCTATATTTGTTCGTTTCAATCATAGGGTGTGACCTTTGTAGGTTCATGTAACGCTAGCAGTAATATCTAGAACAATTCTAATATTACAAGCAATGAGTGGTATCTAGCAATGCATCATTGCTACCTAAGTTACAGGAAGTCGTGGTTCGACATAGCCTTTTTCGTGATTAACTCTTTTCATGTATTACATTCTTTTGTCCTCATATCTGGATCGAAAACAAGTCATGGAATAGTCACACTTGTATAGTCCATCTAATATTTCTTGATATCTTGAATAGACTATTATAAACGAATAACTATGATATCTCATATCAATTTATTCGAGCATGGCCATGCATTTTCTAGTCTCACTCAATCAAGTGGCCTATGATATTACTCCTATTATGTAGGAGGGACAAATCCTATATTGATCAACCATATTCCGCTACATCGTTTGTAACATATCCAATATTGGTCTTTATAATGTAATCAGTTATGACACACGTTTGACCGCATCAAAATATGTCACTCGCGATGTTGAAATAATGATGATCTCAAGTATGAGGATCATACATGTAGTTAACACTATGAGCTATGTTGTGACTGTTACATAATAATCCAAGAAACATGCCCATAATGGGCCAGTCCAATATGTCGTTCTCTACCACATACTTATGTATTGATTTTGACATCTTCATGTCAATGACAACACTTTCTCATCAATCAACTACATATTAGTCTTAATATATGTAACACCCCTTTTCCCGTATCCAACACTGAATACGAGTTAGAGGTATCATAAAACATTCGTAAAACCCTCTACATTTGTAATTCGGTAAGTTTTTTTTTTCTTTAAAAAAATATTACAATGTATTTAGTTTTTATTTACAAATCTAGTTATTCGCGTAAAGTTTAAAAATAATATTTTCATCTTCAAATCGAGTTTAATTTCAGGCAGCAACTTATTAATTTAATTTGTCTTCATATAATTAATAAAACTTCTGATTTAAAATTCATCCAGATACCAAATAAAATACAAATTCTATTAGAGCAGACATACCCTTTTAATATACATGCCAACTAGTAAATATCAAACAGTATCAAAAGATATCTTACTGATACTGATGTACCTGTTATTGATTGATGATGTTCGTATATGCTCCTTACTCCAACGATTTCTTCTTTCCTACGTGTAAAACAATTACACGCTAAGTATTTACTTAGTGAGGCAATAATTCAAATTCAAGTGCAATTTTCATAATATCAATATTAATGATTAACAATGCATATGATCACCTTACCATTACATGCTCGTTAACATAAATAAATATGTATATCAAAGTGATAAGATTAGATCTTGCCAATACCGTTGCCATTTCCATCCGTAAGCTTTCAATGCTTACCAATACCTTTTTCCATTTCTATCTGCAAGCTTTCAAGCTTATCTTCCTATTTCTTTTTTATTCTTTTCATTTTATTTAGCCCAAGGTATCGAATTAAGAGATTCTATATACATGAATCATCCCTCCATACCCAACCTTTCTTGAGTATGTGTATTATTTGCACCGTAGTGCTTAGCACCCTAAGTGCTTCCGTATACCCAAGCCTTGCATGAGTATACCCTCATTGAGTATTAATAAAATTGCACCGTAGTGCTTAACACCCTAAGTGTTTTCGTATACCCAAACCTTGCATGAGTATACCCTCAATGAGTAATTATGAATATTGCACCGAAGTGCTTAGAATATTTATACAGCTGTTTATGACCTTATGGATATCCAACTATACCATCAAACCTCTATATCATACATTGGGCTTTATTTCATCATTTATGTCATCAATGGCAACATATATCAATATATATATATATATCAACATTTGACAGATTATACTAGAAATAATATTTCAATCTCATAATGTAAGTAATCATATGATTAATGCATTTTATATTTCAATTCTTGACATATTACGATATGTTAATCATATGCTCAATAACATAAATAAATATCATACCAACAATAATTTAGGATAGGCTCATCGCAAGCCATCCCAATCATGTATAAAATATCAGTGTAGTATGACATGTATGCAATTACACTCACCTGGGACATGTATTAGTATGCCTCACTAAGTCCTCTTTGATCCTTTCCTTCATTGTACCTCGAACCTCCCTTGATTCGAACTTAACTTCATAATTCAAATAAGTAAAATATTTGTTAGATCCCAATCTAACAATATCTTAGACATATTGTCCAATATAATCATTTGAATACAAAATCTCAAAACATTTTCTTTTCTTCCTTGTATTGTTCAAAAACTCATTATGGTCCTTAGTGAGGAATTTGAACTTCCATTAACCCTTTTCAAGCCTACTAATCAACCTTAGATACATAGTGTATCAATTCTCATTTTCTGGCAGTTTACAGTACCTCCAAAGAAATATTTCTATAAAATAATCTGCAACTCAAACTTTGATTCTGTTTGTTCTGATAGAAACTAGATTCAATAAGATTTTCAACCATATAAATTAATAGCCCAAATTCAACTTGTACGATTTATGGCGAATTTTCAAATTCAATTTCCAGTATTGAATTTTGGATGATCCTGCTATACTGTTTTCTGACCTTTCACCACTTAAAAATTCCTATCTTTTTACTCGGAACTCGAAATCAGTTTCCGTTTGTTGGAAACGAAACTAGACGAACAAATCTTTCATCGATATAAAATTTACCTTCTAACCATTTTTGTAGAATTTATGGTGAATTTTCAAAGTTACTGCCATAAACTAGTTTTTCTACACAGCTTCCATAAACAACTTCAACTTTTACCGAATAATTATTCACAATAATTCTCCCTAATTTTCCTTATTTACCGAAATAGTCACTAAAATGCAAAGATAAGGATTCAAGCTTCTTAACTTTGCAACTTAATCCTCAATTCAACATTACTACCTTAATTCCATCATCACAACTAAAAATAAGATTTAACCCCCCATACAAAACTTCAATTTGGTCACTTAACTTTGACAAATTGTCAAAATGGTCACTAATTCAATTCAACATCAATTTGTCATTCTAACTTTATTTTCTTATCTATAACATCATTAATAACATAAATACACTCCAAATTCTAAAAATTTAGATTTGGTCCTTCAACTTTTCAAGTTGCCAAAATGGTCCCTACACAAATTAACTTAGGGTTTTGCTTCCAAATAACAATTCAAGCTTACTAGATCATTATTTCAACATCACAAACCCTAAATTAAACTTGAATCCATAAAACCTAATCATCTTCATAATAATCAAAACATGTAAAACTTAAATCCCAACTCAATATCTTGATTTTAACATCATACTAGCTTAATTTCAACTTGAATTCAATCATAGAATCATAAAATCTCAAAAGGCCCAATTTGATCCATAAACCCTAATTTATTTCTCATGTAAATTCTCATCAATCAAGCATGGATTCCATGAATTATTGATATCAAAAGATGGAGCTTGAAGAGTAGAACAACTTCGTATTTGAAGAGTTACCTGAAAATCGAGTTTCGGGGCTTGAATCGAGCTTGGAAAAATTTTCTCTTTCTTTCCCTAGACCTCATGTTTGTTGCTGGAAAAGATGAACATATTCTTCATCTTTTTACCATTACTTTACACATATATCTATTAAATGAATATTAAATTTATTTAATAGTGAAATTACAATTTTGCCCTTTTTATCCAATGGTTGAAATTGATTTTATCATCAATCAAGGGCCAATATTTAATCTTCCATTTTCTCTTTTCAAAATTTCCCTTATAAATCTTTAAATATTTCAAAATTGCCATTGGGGCTAAATGACCAATTTGCCCTCCAACTAGTATTTATTTACTAGTTTGTTTCCAAATTGTCATTCCATTACAATCTAACTAAATAACCAACCATAATAAAATATTCATAAATTAAAATTTTATGACTTTTCCATAGCTTTTGGATCAGTCTCCAAAATTTCCATTTGATCCAATATATCGATAAATAATCCTTTACTCAAAAATAAACTATAGGATTCATCTTGAATCAAATTAAAAATATTTCCAACACTTGGAAATGACTTTTATAACCTTTCTCTATCATATGGAAAAATTTCAAAATTTTCAGTTTGATCCAGGTATCCGAATTCCACTTAAACTTTAACTGCGATTTTCTCAATAATCGAAGTATCAGATCGAACCAATAATTCCGCATTCGATTGACACCCTTAGGTGATCTGTTTATTTATGAAATAAAAACCCTCAAATATTTGTAAATTACAACTTTAGTCCCCAAACTTTTCCAAAGTTTATACTTTAGTCATAAAATTTTCAAAATTCACATTTTGGTCACAACATTTTTAAGCTTCAATTCCCATTCCAATTTTCCTTGGAATTCAACAAAACTTTAAGAATACCTTATTCAATTCACTATCTATCACATGAGACATTTAAACCTTAGAAATTTCCTTTCCAAAACCCATAATTAAAGAAATCCCGACTTTCGCATGTTTGTCAGTTTAGTCACTAAGTTAGCTTTTAAGCTATTATCTTAGTACCAAATGACCTTTAATCAACTTAGTAAATTCAATTTCTAGTATTGAATTTTAGAACATCCTGGTATACTGTTTTCTGACCTTTCACCACTTAAAAATTCCTATCTTTTTACTTGGAACTCAAAATCAGTTTCAGTTTGTTGGAAACGAAACTAGACGAACAAATATTTACATCTATATAAAATTTACCTTCTAACCATTTTTGTAGAATTTTCAAAGTTACTTCCATAAACTATTTTTTCTACACAGCTTCCATAAACAACTTCAACTTTTACCAAATAATTATTCACAATAATTCTCCCTAATTTTCCTTATTTACCGAAATAGTCACTAAAATGCAAAGATAATGATTCAAGCTTCTTAACTTTGCAACTTAGTCCTCAATTCAACATTACTACCTTAATTCCATCATCACAAATAAAAATAAGATTTAACCCCCTACAAAACTTCAATTTGGTCACTTAACTTTGACAAATTGTCAAAATGTCACTAATTCAATTCAACATCAATTTGTCATTCTAACTTTATTTTCTTATCTCTAACATCATTAATAACATAAATACACTCCAAATTATAAAAATTTAGATTTGGTCCTTCAACTTTTCAAGTTACTGAAATGGTCCCTACACAATTTAACTTAGGGTTTTGCTTCCAAATAACAATTCAAGCTTACTAGATCATTATTTCAACATCACAAACCCTAAATTAAACTTGAATCCATAAACCTTAATCATATTAATAATAATCAAAACATGTAAAACTTAAATCCCAACTCAATATCTTGATTTTAACATCATACTAGCTTAATTTCAACTTGAATTCAATCATGGAATCATAAAATCTCAAAAGCCCCAATTTGATCCATAAACCCTAATTTATTTCTCATGTAAATTCTCATCAATAAAGCATGGATTCCATGAATTATTGATATCAAAAGATAGAGCTTGAAGAGTAGAACAACTTCGTAGTTGAAGAGTTACCTGAAAACTGAGTTTCGGGGCTTGAATCGAGCTTGGAAAAATTTTCTCTTTCTTTCCTAGACCTCAGGTTTGTTTTTGGAAAAGATGAACATCTTCTTCATCTTTTTACAATTACTTTACACATATATCTCTTAAATGAATATTAAATTCATTTAATAGTGAAATTACAATTTTTCCCTTTTTATCCAATGGTTGAGTTTGATTTTATCATCAATCAATGGCCAATATTTAATCTTCCATTTTCTCTTTCCAAAATTTCCCTTATAAATTTTTAAATATTTCAAAATTGCCATTGGTGCCAAATGACCAATTTGCCCTCAAACTAGTCTTTATTTACTAGTTTGTTTCCAAATTACCATTCCATTACAATCTAACTAAATAACTAACCATAATAAAATATTCTTAAATTAACATTTTATGAATTTTCCATAGCTTTTGGATCAGTCTCCAAAATTTCCATTCGATCCAATATATCGATAAATAATCCTTTACTCAAAAATAAACTATAGGATTCATCTTGAATCAAATTAAAAATATTTCCAACACATGGAAATGACTTTTATAACCTTTCTCTATCATATGGCAAAATTTCAAAATTTCAGTTCGATCTGGGTATCCGAATTCCACTTAAACTTTAACTGCGATTTTCTCAATAATCGAAGTATCAGATCGAACCAATAATTTCGCATTCGATTCACACCCTTAGGTGATCTGTTTATTTATGAAATAAAAACCCTCAAGTTTTTGTAAATTACAACTTTAGTCCCCAAACTTTTCCAAAGTTTATACTTTAGCCATAAAATTTTCAAAATTTACATTTTGGTCACTACCTTTTTAAACTTCAATTCCCATTCCAATTTTCCTTGGAATTCAACAAAACTTTAAGAATACCTTATTCAATTCACTATCTATCACATGAGACATTTAAACCTTAGAAATTTCCTTTCCAAAACCCATAATTAAAGAAATCCCCGACTTTCGCATGTTTGTCAGTTTAGTCACTAAGTTAGCTTTTAAGCTATTATCTTAGTACCAAATGACCTTTAATCAACTTAGTAAATTCAATTTCTAGTATTGAATTTTAGAACATCCTGGTATACTGTTTTCTGACCTTTCACCACTTAAAAATTCCTATCTTTTTACTTGGAACTCAAAATCAGTTTCAGTTTGTTGGAAACGAAACTAGACGAACAAATATTTACATCTATATAAAATTTACCTTCTAACCATTTTTGTAGAATTTTCAAAGTTACTTCCATAAACTATTTTTTCTACACAGCTTCCATAAACAACTTCAACTTTTACCAAATAATTATTCACAATAATTCTCCCTAATTTTCCTTATTTACCGAAATAGTCACTAAAATGCAAAGATAATGATTCAAGCTTCTTAACTTTGCAACTTAGTCCTCAATTCAACATTACTACCTTAATTCCATCATCACAACTAAAAATCAAATTTAACCCCCCCATACAAAACTTTAATTTGCTCACTTAACTTTGACAAATTGTCAAAATGGTCACTAATTCAATTCAACATCAATTTGTCATTCTAACTTTATTTTCTTATCTCTAACATCATTAATAACATAAATACACTCCAAATTCTAAAAATTTATATTTGGTCCTTCAACTTTTCAAGTTGCCGAAATGGTCCCTACACAATTTAACTTAGGGTTTTGCTTCCAAATAACAATTCAAGCTTACTAGATCATTATTTCAACATCACAAACCCTAAATTAAACTTGAATCCATAAACCTTAATCATATTAATAATAATCAAAACATGTAAAACTTAAATCCCAACTCAATATCTTGATTTTAACATCATACTAGCTTAATTTCAACTTGAATGCAATCATGGAATCATAAAATCTCAAAATCCCCAATTTGATCCATAAACCCTAATTTCTTTCTCATGTAAATTCTCATCAATCAAGCATGGATTCCATGATTTATTGATATCAAAAGATAGAGCTTGAAGAGTAGAACAACTTCGTAGTTGAAACGTTACCTGAAAACCGAGTTTTGGGGCTTGAATTGAGCTTGGAAAAATTTTCTCTTTCTTTCCCTAGACCTCATGTTTATTTTTTGGAAAAGATGAACATCTTCTTCATCTTTTTACAATTACTTTACACATATATCTCTTAAATGAATATTAAATTCATTTAAAAATGAATTTACAATTTTGCCCTTTTTATCCAATGGTTGAGTTTGATTTTATCATCAATCAAGGGCCAATATTTAATCTTCCATTTTCTCTTTCCAAAATTTCCTTATAAATTTTTAAATATTTCAAAATTGCCATTGGTAAAAAATGACCAATTTGCCCTCAAACTAGTCTTTATTTACTAGTTTGTTTCCAAATTACCATTCCATTACAATCTAACTAAATAACTAACCATAATAAAATATTCTTAAATTAACATTTTATGAATTTTCCATAGCTTTTGGATCAGTCTCCAAAATTTCCATTCGATCCAATATATCGATAAATAATCCTTTACTCAAAAATAAACTATAGGATTCATCTTGAATCAAATTAAAAATATTTCCAACACATGGAAATGACTTTTATAACCTTTCTCTATCATATGGCAAAATTTCAAAATTTCAGTTCGATCTGGGTATCCGAATTCCACTTAAACTTTAACTGCGATTTTCTCAATAATCGAAGTATCAGATCGAACCAATAATTTCGCATTCGATTCACACCCTTAGGTGATCTGTTTATTTATGAAATAAAAACCCTCAAGTTTTTGTAAATTACAACTTTAGTCCCCAAACTTTTCCAAAGTTTATACTTTAGCCATAAAATTTTCAAAATTTACATTTTGGTCACTACCTTTTTAAACTTCAATTCCCATTCCAATTTTCCTTGGAATTCAACAAAACTTTAAGAATACCTTATTCAATTCACTATCTATCACATGAGACCTTTAAACCTTAGAAATTTCCTTTGCAAAACCCATAATTAAAGAAATCCGACTTTCGCATGTTTGTCATTTTAGTCACTAAGTTAGCTTTTAAGCTATTATCTTAGTACCAAATGACCCTTAATCAACTTAGTAAATTCAATTTCCAGTATTGAATTTTGGAACATCTTGCTATACTGTTTTCTGACCTTTTACCACTTAAAAATTCCTATCTTTTTACTCGGAACTCAAAATCAGTTTCCGTTTGTTGGACACGAAACTAGACGAACAAATCTTTACATCGATATAAAATTTACCTTCTAACCATTTTTGTAGAATTTATGGTGAATTTTCAAAGTTACTGCCATAAACTAGTTTTTCTACACAACTTCCATAAACAACTTCAACTTTTATCGACTAATTATTCACAATAATTCTCCCTAATTTTCCTTATTTACCGAAATAGTCACTAAAATGCAAAGATAAGGATTCAAGCTTCTTAACTTTGCAACTTAGTCCTCAATTCAACATTACTACCTTAATTCCATCATCACAACTAAAAATCAAATTTAACCCCCCATACAAAACTTTAATTTGCTCACTTAACTTTGACAAATTGTCAAAATGGTCACTAATTCAATTCAACATCAATTTGTCATTCTAACTTTATTTTCTTATCTCTAACATCATTAATAACATAAATACACTCCAAATTCTAAAAATTTATATTTGGTCCTTCAACTTTTCAAGTTGCCGAAATGGTCCCTACACAATTTAACTTAGGGTTTTGCTTCCAAATAACAATTCAAGCTTACTAGATCATTATTTCAACATCACAAACCCTAAATTAAACTTGAATCCCAACTCAATATCTTGATTTTAACATCATACTAGCTTAATTTCAACTTGAATGCAATCATGGAATCATAAAATCTCAAAATCCCCAATTTGATCCATAAACCCTAATTTCTTTCTCATGTAAATTCTCATCAATCAAGCATGGATTCCATGATTTATTGATATCAAAAGATAGAGCTTGAAGAGTAGAACAACTTCGTAGTTGAAACGTTACCTGAAAACCGAGTTTTGGGGCTTGAATTGAGCTTGGAAAAATTTTCTCTTTCTTTCCCTAGACCTCATGTTTATTGCTGGAAAAGATGAACATCTTCTTCATCTTTTTACCATTACTTTACACATATATCTATGAAATGAATTTACAATTTTGCCCTTTTTATCCAATGGTTGAGATTGTTTTTATCATCAATCAAGGGCCAATATTTAATCTTCCATTTTCTCTTTCCAAAATTTCCCTTATAAATTTTTAAATATTTCAAAATTGCCATTGGTGCCAAATGACCAATTTGCCCTCCAACTAGTCTTTATTTACTAGTTTGTTTCCAAATTGCTATTCCATTACAATCTAACTAAATAACCAACCATAATAAAATATTCTTAAATTAACATTTTATGACTTTTCCATAGCTTTTGGATCAGTCTCCAAAATTTCCATTCGATCCAATATATCGATAAATAATCCTTTACTCAAAAATAAACTATAGGATTCATCTTGAATCAAATTAAAAGTATTTCCAACATATGGAAATGACTTTTATAACCTTTCTCTATCATATGGCAAAATTTCAAAATTTTCAGTTCGATTAGGGTATCTGAATTTCACTTAAACTTTAACTGCGATTTTCCCAATAATCGAAGTATCAGATCGAACCAATAATTCCGCATTCGATTCACACCCATAGGTGATCTATTTATTTATGAAATAAATACCCTCATATTTTTGGAAATTACAACTTTAGTCCCCAAACTTTTCCAAAGTTTATACTTTAGCCATAGAATTTTCAAAATTTACATATTGGTCACTACATTTTTAAACTTCAATTCCCATTCCAATTTTCCTTGGAATTCAACAAAACTTTAAGAATACCTTATTCAATTCACTATCTATCTCATGAGACCTTTAAACCTTAGAAATTTCCTTTCCAAAACCCATAATTAAAGAAATCCCGACTTTCGCTTGTTTGTCATTTTAGTCACTAAGTTAGCTTTTAAGCTATTATCTTAGTACCAAATGACCCTTAATCAACTTAGTAAATTCAATTTCCAGTATTGAATTTTGGAACATCCTGCTATACTATTTTCTGATCTTTCACCACTTAAAAATTCCTATCTTTTTACTCGAAACTCGAAATTAGTATTCGTTTGTTGGAAACGAAACTAGACGAACAAATCTTTACATCGATATAAAATTTACCTTCAAACCAATTTTGTAGAATTTATGGTGAATTTTCAAACTTACTGCCATAAACTAGATTTTCTACACAGCTTCCATAAACAACTTCAACTTTTACCAAATAATTATTCAAAATAATTTTCCCTAATTTTCCCTATTTACCGAAATAGTCACTAAAATGCAAAGATAAGGATTCAAGCTTCTTAACTTTGCAACTTAGTCCTCAATTCAACATTGCTACCTTAATTCAATTATCACAACTAAAAATCAAATTTAACCCCCATACAAAACTTCAATTTCGATTTGGTCACTTAACTTTGAAAAATTGTCAAAATGGTCACTAATTCAATTCAACATCAATTTCATATTCTAACTTCATTTTCTTATCTCTAACATAATTAACAACATAAATACACTCCAATTTCTAAGAATTTAGATTTGGTCCTTCAACTTTTCAAGTTGCCAAAATGGTCCCTACACAATTTAACTTAGGGTTTTGCTTCCAAACAACAATTCAAGCTTACTATATCATTATTTCAACATCACAAACCCTAAATTAAACTTGAATCCATAAACCCTAATCATCTTCATAATAATCAAAACATGTAAAACTTAAACCCCAAGTCAATATCATGATTTTAACATCATACTAGCTTAATTTCAACTTGAATTCAACCATGGAATCATAAAATCTCAAAAGCCCCAATTTGATCCATAAACCCTAATTTCTTTCTCATATAAATTCTCATCAATCAAGCATGAATTCCATGAATTATTGATATCAAAAGATAGAGCCTGAAGATTAGAACAACTTTGTAGTTGAAGAGATTACCTGAAACCGAGTTTCGGGGCTTGAATTGAGCTTGGAAAAAAAAATTCTTTCTTTCCCTAGACCTCACATTTGTTGATGGAAAAGATGAACATCTTGTTCATCTTTTTACCATTACTTTACACATATATCTATTAAATGAATATTAAATTCATTTAATAGTGAAATTACTATTTGGCCCTTTTTATCCAATGGTTGAGATTGATTTTATCATCAATCAAGGGCCATGATTTAATCTTCCATTTTCTCTTTCCAAAATTTCCCTTATAAATTTTTAAATATTTCAAAATTGCCATTGTGGTCAAATGACCAATTTACCCTCCAACTAGTCTTTATTTACTAGTTTGTTTCCAAATTGCCATTCCATTACAATCTAACTAAATAACCAGCCATAATAAAATATTCTTAAAATAAAATTTTATGACTTTTCCATAGCTTTTGGATTAGTCTCCAAAATTTTCATTCGATCCAATATACCGATAAATAATCCTTTACTCAAAAATAAACTGTAGGATTCATCTTGAATCAAATTAAAAATATTTCCAACACTTGGAAATGACTTTTATAACCTTTCTCTATCATATGGCAAAATTTCAAATTTTTCCAGTTTGATCTAGGTATTCGAATTCCACTTAAACTTTAACTGTGATTTTCCCAATAATCGAAGTATCAGATCAAACCAATAATTCCGCATTCGATTCCCACACTTAGGTGATCTATTTATTTATGAAATAAAAACCTTCAACTTTTGGGAAATTACAACTTTAGTCCCTAAGCTTTTCCAAAGTTTATACTTTAGCCATAAAATTTTCAAAATTTACATTTTGGTTACTACCTTTTTAAACTTCAATTCCCATTCCAATTTTCCTTGGAATTCAACCAAACTTTAAGAATACCTTATTCAATTCACTATCTATCACATGAGACCTTTAAACCTTAGAAATTTCCTTTCCAAAACCCATAATTAAAGAAATCCCAACTTTCGCATTTTTGTCATTTTAGTCACTAAGTTAGATTTTAAGCTATTATCTTAGCAGTAAATGACCCTTAATCAACTTAGTAAATTTTGGGGTATTACGATTCTCTCCCCCATAAGAAAAATCATCCTCGAATTTTTCACTACGTACTTGGTTCCAAATGGTGAGGAAACTACTTTCTCATGTTTTCTTCTTATTTCTCTCAAGTAGTTACTTTAATCTTATGATTTTTTTGTTAAAGAACTTTAACCAAGGAGATTGTATTGTTTTCTTAGTTCTTTAACTC
The DNA here is from genome assembly GCA_019671005.1 of Hibiscus mutabilis. Classification (NCBI taxonomy): domain Eukaryota; kingdom Viridiplantae; phylum Streptophyta; class Magnoliopsida; order Malvales; family Malvaceae; genus Hibiscus; species Hibiscus mutabilis. The sequence goes on along the minus strand of CM033753.1, from coordinate 20,122,559 downwards.
TATGTGCTAGGATCTTTACAAATTTTTTTTCATATCTTAAATCTGGCAGAATCTCTATTTTCTCCGGAGTAACAACAAGTGAGAGGTCTAATCAATATTTTCAGAGCATCAATACATTATGTATCTTGTTCATTTCCAAAGATAAAGCTAACTATTAAGCTTAACTATCAGACTAACTCCTTCCATAATTTCTTATAGCCCAATAAATTTTGAACTTAACTTTCTTTTTGTCTAAACCATAACACCTTCTTCCAAGGTGAAACTTTTAAGGAATACTTTATCCTTAACTTCATATTAAATATCTTTTCTTTCAGGGTCAATATATAGTTTCCATCATTGAGATAGAAATTCTTCCTTGATAATACAAATATCTATTAAACCTAACTTAAAAGTTTTCAGTTTCACTCTTTTCCACTTGTTTGAACCTTGACAACATTTCTCATCCTTTCTTTAAAGATATATTATTTAATCCAATATGGTAAATTTTATTCTTAACATGACAATCAAAACACCATCTTCTTTTAATGCCAATCTTGCATTCATAGCTCTTAAGGCAACAATTGTCTTTTGACTGAGAGCGTCAGCTATCACATTAGCATTTTCTGGATGATAGTCAATGACCATATCATAATTCTTAAAAAGCTCAATCCAACTTATTTGTGTCAAGTTTAACTCTTCTTTAGTAAGCATATACTTTAAACTTTTATAACCTATATAAATATAGCATCGTTCACTGTATAAATAATGATGCTATATCTTTTAAAGCAAATACAACCATTGCTAGATCCAAATCCTAAGTAAGATAATTTCTCTCATATATCTTAATTTGTCTCAAGCATAGATCATTACTTTTCCTTCTTGCATAAGTACGCATCCCAAACCGTTATGAGAAGCATTGCTATATACTACATAATCTTTACCTGATTCTGGTTGTACTAGTACCGTGGCTTCTATTAAGATCTCCTTTAATGTCTCAAAGATTTCTTAGCATTGATCTGTTCAACTGAATGACATTTCTTTCCTCAATAGCTTGGTCAATGAGGAGGCAATCATCAAGAAATCCGGAGCCTCTAAAACATTCTTAAGAGGTTTCAATTCAACTATAATCTGTACTTTCTTGGGGTCTACTTTTATTCCCACTGCCAAATCCACATAACTAATAAAATAGATTTTGATAACCAAATTCACACTTTAACAAATTAGCATATAGTTTCTTTGCTCGAAAGGTCTGAAGAACAATGCAAAAATGGGCATCTTATTCTTCCTTTTCCTTCGAATAGACCAAAATATACTCAATGAACTCTACCAAAAATTGGTCCAAGAAAAATTAGAATACTTGGTTCATTAGGCTTATAAATGCCGTAGGTATCATCATGAACTCATAGTATTCATGTCGAGTCCGTAAAGCTGTCTTTAGAATTTCTTATTCATTGATCATTTTTATTGATCAAAAGATCATCAGTCGTTAAAAGAAGATATTTATTCTTTACTATTACCTTATCGAGCTGATGGAAATCAGTCTTTCTCTTTCACAATTAACACTGGCGCCCCTCCAAAATGACACACTTGGCTTTATAAAACATCGACCTAACATTCCTTACAATTGTACCCTTAAATCTTAAAGTTCGGACGAAGCCATTTTATACGGAGCCATTAAGTTAGGCGCAATGCCTGGTATCATCTTTATTTTGAATTTCACTTCTCAATCTAGAGGTAATTTCGAGTAACCCATCTGGGTATACATCCGGATATTTTTGGACAGTCAAGTTATTTTCCAATTTAACTTCAACATCACAAGTATCCACTATATTTGCTAAGAAAACTTAACAACCTTATAACAACAATTTCCTTAATAAAATAACTGAAATTACATTAGAGAAGGGATTTACCCTTTTATCAACTGCTACTATTTTTGTACCTTCCGTGTTTTTCAATACTAATCGCTTTATGCGACGATTCATCATGGCCTGATAGGAAGGTAACCAATTCATGCCCACCATCATCTTAAACTCCTCTAAAGATAATTCCATTAAGTTTATCAGGAACACTATTTCTTATGTTTTTATCGAGCAATTCCACATGTTCAGCTCGCCCTTACATTACAACCCAACAAATTCGTGACCACTATATTACTTGAAATGGGTCCTAAAATGATATCTCGTTTACCACTCAACTTCGTACTTATATACGAATGTGTAAAGCTAGGACTCATCAACATCAATACAGGTTTATCCAAATAGATGAGATGTACCTTCTATGATTTTCGAATCATCCCAATCTTTATTAGTCCTGATGTTATAAATTCGGACTGATATGTACAATCCTGGCTATGAAGTAAATTCAGATGGTTCTCAAATCTAGCTTAAATCTCGGAGCAACAAGATAGCTCCATCCAATTTCTTAGTATTCAAACAGTGGAATCTGTCCTGTGTAATCCTTAGATTATTCAGTTATAAATCAACAATAACTGGACCTTAATTTGCTTTTCCTTTCAATTAAGGTGTTTATGAACTTTTCAGTTCCTTAATCCAGCACAGACACTTCTTGTTGTACCAGTGCCCCTTTCTTGTTCCGATTTACCAGAAGGGTTATCATTAACCTTATTGTTACTACTCTTGATTCCTTCCAAAGCTTTCAATTTACTAGTTCATCACGCTTTCTTGGCTCAAATATTTCTTATAATTCCTCAATTTACATTAGTAATGAGCGACATCAATCGGATCATACAAACATCATATCAGTAATATTGATATCCTAGTGGCATATATACTCTTTTTAACATAAAACCATTTCTATTTAGGCCGAGAATTAGCTAAACATGTACCTCTGATACCAATAAATGTAACACCCCTTTTCCCGTATCGAACACTGAATACGAGTCAGAGGTATCACAAAACATTCGTAAAACCCTCTACATTTGTAACTCAGTAAAAAAATTCTTTAAAAGATATTATAATGTATTTAGTTTTTATTTACAAATCTAGTTATTCGCGTAAAGTTTAAAAATAATATTTTCATCTTCAAATCGAGTTTAATTTCAGGCAGCAACTTATCAATTTAATTTTTCTTGATATAATTAATAAAACTTCCTAAAAACTGCTTGATTTAAAATTCATCTAGATACCAAATAAAATACAAATTCTATCAGAGCAGGCATACCCTTTTAATATACATGCCAACTAGTAAATATCAAACAGTACCAAAAGATATCTTACTAATACTGATGTACCTGTTATTGATTGATGATGTCCGTATATGCTCCTTACTCCAACCATTTCTTCTTTCCTACGTGTAAAACAATTATACGCTAAGTATTTACTTAGTGATGCAATAATTCAAATTCAAGTGCAATTTTCATAATATCAATATTAATGATTAACAATGCATATGATCACCTTACCATTACATGCTCGTGAACATAAATAAATATGTATATCAAAGTGATAAGATTGGATCTTCAAATTACACGCTAAGTATCTTCTTGTTTCTTTTTGATTCTTTTCATTTTATATAGCCCAATGTATCAAATTAAGAGATTCTATGTACACGAGTCATCCCCCATACCCAACCTTTCTTGAGTATGTGTATTATTTGCACTGTAGTGCTTAGCACCCTAAGTGCTTTCGTATACCCAAACCTTGCATGAGAATACCCTCATTGAGTATTAATAAAACTGCACTGTAGTGCTTAACACCCTAAGTGTTTCCGTATACCCAAACCTTGCATGAGTATACCCTCAATGAGTATTTATGAATATTGCACCGAAGTGCTTAGAATATTTATACAGTTGTTTATGACCCTATGGATATCCAACTATACCATCGAACCTCTATATCATACATTGGGCTTTATTTCATCATTTATGTCATCAATGGCAACATATATCAATCAATATATATTTATATATATATATATATATATAGGGTAGGCTCATCGCAACCCATCCTAATCATGTATAAAATATCAGTGTAGTATGACATGTATGCAATTACACTCATCTGGGCCATGTATTTGTATGCCTCACTAAGTCCTCTTTGATCATTTCCTTCATTGTACCTCGAACCTCCCTTGATTTGAACTTAACTTCATAATTCAAATAAGTAAAATATTTGTTAGATCCCAATCTAACAATATCTTAGACATATTGTCCAATATAATCATTTGAATATAAAATCTCCAAACATTTTATTTTCTTCCTTGTATTGTTCAAAAACTCATTATAGTCCTTAGTGACCAATTTGAACTTCCATTAACCCTTTTCAAGCCTACTAATCAACCTTAGATACAAAGTGTATCAATTCTCATTTTCTGGCAGTTTACCGTACCTCCAAAGAAATATTTATATAAAATAATCTGCAACTCAGAATTTGATTCCGTTTGTTCTGATAGAAACTAGATTCAATAAGTTTTTCAACCATATAAATGAATAGCCCAAATTCAACTTGTATGATTTATGGCGAATTTTCAAATTCAATTTCCATTATTGAATTTTGGAACATCCTGCTTCCATAAACTAGTTTTTCTACACAGCTTCCATAAACAACTTCAACTTTTACCGAATAATTATTCACAATAATTCTCTCCAATTTTCCTTATTTACCGAAATAGTCACTAAAATGCAAAGATAAGTATTCAAACTTCTTAACTTTGCAACTTAGTCCTCAATTAAACATTACTACCTTAATTCCATCATCACAACTAAAAATCAGATTTAACCCCCCATACAAAACTTCAATTTCGATTTGGTCACTTAACTTTGACAAATTGTCAAAATGGTCACTAATTCAATTCAACATCAATTTGGCATTCTAACTTCATTTTCTTATCTCTAACATCATTAACAACATAAATACACTCCAAATTCTAAAAATTTAGATTTGGTCCTTCAACTTTTCAAGTTGCCGAAATGGTCCCTACACAATTTAACTTAGGGTTTTGCTTCCAAATAACAATTCAAGTTACTAGATCATTATTTCAACATCACAAACCCTATATTAAACTTGAATCCATAAACCTTAATCATCTTCATAATAATCAAAACATGTAAAACTTAAATCCCAACTCAATATCTTAATTTTAACATCATACTAGCTTAATTTCAACTTGAACTCAATCATGGAATCATAAAATCTCAAAAGCCCCAATTTGATCCATAAACCCTAGTTTCTTTCTCATGTAAATTCTCATCAATCAAGCATGGATTCCATGAATTATTGATATCAAAAGATAGAGCTTGAAGAGCAGAACAACTTTGTAGTTGAAGAGATTACCTGAAAATCGAGTTTCGGGGCTTGAATCGAGCTTGAAAATTTTTTTTCTCTTTCTTTCCCTAGACCTCACGTTTGTTGCTTTAAAAGATGAACATCTTGTACATCTTTTTACCATTACTTTACACATATATCTATTAAATGAATATTAAATTCATTTAATAGTGAAATTACAATTTTGCCCTTTTTATCCAATGGTTGAGATTGATTTTATCATCAATCAAGGGCCAATATTTAATCTTATATTTTCTCTTTCCAAAATTTCCCTTATAAATTTTTAAATATTTCAAAATTGCCATTGGGGCCAAATGACCAATTTTCCCTCAAACTAGTCTTTATTTACTAGTTTGTTTCCAAATTGCCATTCCATTACAATCTAACTAAATAACCAACCATAATAAAATATTCTTAAATTAACATTTTATGACTTTCCATAGCTTTTGGATCAGTCTCCAAAATTTCCATTCGATCTAATATACCGATAAATAATCCTTTACTCAAATAAACTATAAGATTCGTCTTGAATCAATTTAAAAATATTTCCAACACTTGGACAAGACTTTTATAACCTTTCTCTATCATATGGCAAAATTTCAAAATTTTCAGTTCGATCCGGGTATCCGAATTCCACTTAAACTTTAACTGCGATTTTCCCAATAATCGAAGTATCAGATCGAACCAATAATTCCACATTCGATTCACACCCTTAGGTGATCTATTTATTTATGAAATAAAAACCCTAAACTTTTTGGAAATTACAACTTTAGTCCCCAAACTTTTCCAAAGTTTATACTTTAGCCATAAATTTTTCAAAATTTACATTTTGGTCACTACCTTTTTAAACTTCAATTCACATTCCAATTTTCCTTGGAATTCAACCAAACTTTAAGAATACCTTATTCAATTCACTATCTATCACATGAGACCTTTAAACCTTAGAAATTTCCTTTCCAAAACCCATAATTAAAGAAATCCCAACTTTCGCCTTTTTGTCATTTTAGTCACTAAGTTAGCTTTTAAGCTATTATCTTAGTACTAAATGACCCTTAATCAACTTAGTAAATTTTGGGGTATTACAATATATTATTGTTGTCCGTGCCTATAATAATACTCGACTAAGGACATTCAAGAATAACTATATTATTATAATAACTTTATTATAATTCAGATTATTTATAAAATGCATAGAATAAGACTAAAAAATAATACTTGCTTTATTTAAATAAACATGATAAAATAAGTATGTCTTTTACATCCATCTCATGATTGGTCTTTGGGCATACTCCAACAATCTCCCGCTAGCACTAAGACCAATCACTCATGTATCTAATACCAAGAGACTTAGTGTGACGATCATGCTTCTGCTGTGTCAGAGGCTTTGTTAGTGGATTGGCGATATTGTCATCTGATGGTAATGCCTATGTATGTGTTTGGATCGCTGGTGAGATCTGGGTTCTTTTGCTTAGGCTATGGCTCCGTTGTTGTCACAACGTAGATCTATAGCATTTTATATGCTAGGCACAACCCCTAGTTCATATATGAACTTTTTGATCCTAACAGCCTCTTTTCCAGCATTGCTTGCTGCAATATACTCGGCTTCTGTTGTAAAATCTGCTATTGTATCTTACTTTGAACTTTTCCAGCTTACATCACCTCCATTAAGACAAAACACAAAACTCGATTGTGATCGAGAATCATCCTTATCAACTTGGATGCTTGCGTCAATATAACCTTTTATGCTTAGCTCTTCCTTACCTCCATACATAAGGAATGTATCCTTAGTTCTTCTTAAGTACTTAAGGATGTTTTTTTACTGAAACCCAATAACCTTCACCGGGATCCACTTGGTATCGACTTGTCATACTTAACGCATATGATACATATGGACGTGTACAAAGCATGGCATACATGATAGATCCAATAGCCAAAGCATATGGAACCTTACTCATGCGCTCACTTTTTTGAGGCGTTGAAGGACACATTTCCTTTGAGAGTGAAATACCATGTCTCATAGGTAAGAATCCTCTTTTAGATTCTTCCATACTGAATATTTTTAGTACTTTATCTATGTATGTATTTTGACTTAGTCCTAGGAGTCGTCTTGATCTATCTCTATAGATCTTGACTCCTAATATACAAGTTGCTTCACCCAGGTCTTTCATAGAAAAATATTTTCCTAACCAAGTCTTTACAGATTGTAAGATAGGTTTGTCATTTCCTATTATTAGTATGTCATCCGCATACAATACCAAGAATTTGACAGTGCTCCCACTAGTTTTCTTGGAAACACATGGCTCATCTTCATTTTTAATAAAACCAAATTCTTTGATTGCATCATTAAAACAAAGATTCCAACTTTGAGAAGCTTGCTTCAACCCATAAATGGATATTTGTAGCTTGCATACTTTTGGGCATCTTTTGGATCGACAAAACCCTCAGGTTGTGTCATGTACACAACTTCATCTAATTTTCCATTAAGGAAAGCGATTTTGACATCCATTTACCAGATTTCACAATCATGAAATGCAGCTATTATAAGCAATATCTGAATGGATTTAAACATAGCAACAGAAGAAAAATTTTCATCATAGTCTATACCATAAATCTAAAGAAATCCCTTAGCGACCAATCACCCTTTGTATGTTTGTATATTGCCATCCTTGTCAGTCTTCCTTTTAAAAAACCTTTTACACCCTATAGGCTTTATCCCTTTAGGTGGGTCAACCAAAGTCCATACTTGGTTTTCTGACATGGAATCCATCTCGGATTTCATGGCTTCTAGCCATTTCTCAGAGTCTAGGCTCGCCACTGCTTCATGAGGAGAACATCACCATGCAATGTGATGAGAAATCCATATCTCTCAGGTGCATTACGTTATCTCATAGATCTCCGCAGTGGTTGTGTTTCAATAATGATTAGATGTTCCTTAACTATTTGTGGAACTTGTTGTTGTTCAACTCTGGTTCAGTGATCTGTGGTTGGCTTTGAATTTCCTCAAGTTCAATATTTCTCCTACTTCCTTTTCTGAAAATAAATTCTTTTTCGAGGAATACTCTTGTTCGAGCAACAAACACTTTGCTCTCATATGGATTGAAGAAATAATATCCTTTAGTTTCTTTAGGATACCCCACAAAATTACACTTATGAGATTTGGGTTCGAGTTTTGTAGACATCTGATGTTTAATATAAACTTCGCTTCCCCAAATTTTCATAAAATACATACTAGGATGCTTCCCAGTCCATATCTCATACGGTGTCCCTAAAAAGAAGTTGGAAGATCAACATGAGTCATCATTGATCGAACCATTTCTAACAATGTTCGATTTCTCCTTTCAGAGACTCCATTATGTTGTGGAGTACCAGGAGGTGTAATTTGTGAGACAATCCCACATTCTTTAAGAAGTTCATCAAAATCTAAGCTTAAGTATTCTCCTTCTCGATCTGATCGAAGAGCTTTGACACTCTGATACATGTATGGAGGGCTAAAATGTGCATTGTAGCCAAAGAGTTGAAGCTGTTTTATAAGTCTGGAATTTCAGCCGACTTGCATCGAATTTTTGGATGGGATCTGGGCACTTCTGAGTCTACATGTCTTCTTCAAACATATTCTTATATCTCTTAGCTTTCCATCGCATCTTGAAACGCATCAATTTGACGTCGGAAGCTCAAGTTGTGTCTGTTTTAGTGAAGACTATGCGAGCAGAAATCTCTATACGGATTTATTACGGGAAATATTATTTATTACGAATTTTCAATAATTTTATTGATTATTTGTACTTAAATTTAATCTAGGATTCTTTATGAAGATATTTAGATGATTTAGGATTAGATTTGTTATTTATTTATTAATTTTATAGGTTAGATAAATTATGTTTATTTATTTTATTATTATCTTTACTTTTCCTAATTTAAGTTGAACTCTTCATTTGTAGCCTATTTAAAGGCATATTTGCTTCACTAATAAGAACAACATCATGAATTTATGAATTGCAAAAACCTTTGTCTATGGGCCATTTTATTTTCAAGGTAGATAGATTTGCCTTGTTATTTTTCGTATCAGAAGTCTTCTTCAACGTAAGTTCGTCAAGTTCTTGTAATGGAGATCATCTTCACACTCTTGCTTGCCTAGGTAATTGCATCTAGGAGGGTGGGTTAGAGCCGCTTGAGGTTGCTTGCTTAGATAATCGCGTCTAAGAGGGTGCCGAGGATAAAATATCCTACAACATCTATCTCGTCATCATCCATTCATCGGAGAGATTCGTGTCGTTTGCAGGTGTTTGCATATTCAATTGCGATTAGGAGGGTGCCAAGGACAAATCTATCCAACACCGCCACCATCAAATTCATCCTATCTCGTTTCTACATCAAGATCATGCTTTATTATCGGTTTGCTGAACTTGGAGTTTGGGGTTTTGTCGGATCATATTAGTGAGTTTGCTAGATTAATTGTGACCTAGAGGGTTTCTAGATTTTGAGGTAATTCTTGGATCCTAGCTTCCGTATCAATTGGTAATCACAGCCTTGGTTTAGGTGTTTGAAACAATTATCTTTTACTGTTGTTTTAGTAGTTGAGAAAAAAGAAAAAATATATAATTCTCTATATAGATCCTAGTTTTAATATTTCATTCTTGGAGACATCTCAAGAGACATGAAGGTTGTGATCAACAAATCTTAAGATTCGGGACGAATCGTTTTCAGCAGGGGGATAATGATACATGTATGGAGGGCTAAAATGATGCATTGTAGCCAAAGAGTTGAAGCTGTTTTATAAGTCTGGAATTTCAGCCGACTTGCATCGAATTTTCGGATGGGATCTGGGCACTTCTGAGTCTACATGTCTTCTTCAAACATATTCGTATGTCTCTTAGCTTTCCAACGCATCTTGAAACGCATCAATTCAACATCGGGAGCTCAAGTTATGTCCGTTTTAGTGAAGACTATGCGAGCAGAAATCTCTATACGGATTTATTACAGGAAATATTATTTATTACGAATTTTCAATAATTTTATTGATTATTTGTACTTAAATTTAATCTAGGATTCTTCATGAAGATATTTAGATGATTTAGGATTCGATTTTTTATTTATTTATTAGTTTTATAGGTTAGATAAAATATGTTTATTTATTTTATTATTATCTTTACTTTTCCTAATTTAAGTTGAACTCTTCATTTGTAGCCTATTTAAAGGCATATTTGCTTCACTAATAAGAACAACATCATGAAGTTTTGAGTTACAAAAAACCTTTGGCCATGAGCCATTTTATTTTCAAGGTAGATAGATTTGCCTTGTTATTTTTCGTATCAGAAGTCTTCTTCAATGTAAGTCAGTCAAGTTCTTGTAATGGAGATCATCTTCACACTCTTGCTTGCCTAGGTAATTGCATTTAGGAGGGTGGGTTAGAGCCGCTTGAGATTGCTTGCTTAGATAATCGCATCTAAGAGGGTGCCGAGGACAAAATATCCTACAACATCTATCTCGTCATCATCCATTCATCAGAGAGATTCGTGCCGTTTGCAGTGTTTGCCTATTCAATTGCGATTAGGAGGGTGCCAAGGATAAATCTATCCAACACTACCACCGTCAAATTCATCCTATCTCGTTTTCTACATCAAAATCATGCTTTATTATCGGTTTGTTGAACGTAGAGTTTGGGGTTTTCTCGGATCATATTAGTGAGTTTGCTATATTAATTGTGATCTAGAGGGTTCCTAGATTTTGAGGTAATTATTGGATCCTGGCTTCCGTATCACACTCTTTCCTAGTTGGTTTTGTACTTCATTCTTAAATTCCTTGAACTTTTCAAGGGCTTTAGATTTATGATGCATTAGGTAAATGTACCCATATCTACTGAAGTTGTCAGTGAAAGTAATGGAGTATTGAAACCCTTCTCTGGCTTGTGTATTCATTGGTCCACATACATCACTATGTATTATACCTAATAAATCACTTGCTCTCTAGTTTTTACCGTCAAACGGTGATTTGGTCATTTTTCCCATTAAGCAAGTTTCACATATATTAAATTGTTCAAAAACAAAAGAATCCAAAGACCCATCTTTATGAAGTTTTGATATTTGTTTCTCACTTATATGACCCAAGCGACAATGCCAGAGATAGGTCTGATTAGAGTCATTTGATTTTGATCTTTTTTTATTTAGGTTATAAATAGAATTGTCTTGATCTAAGATATAAAGGCCATTTATTAAATGTGTCGTACCATAAAAAAACGTTATTGAGATAAATGGAACAACTATTATTATTAATAATAATCTCAAAACCAATCTTGTCCAAACAAGAAATTGAAATAATATTCTTAGTCAAACTAGGTACGAAATAACAATCCTCTAAACGTAAAACAAGTCCACTTGGTAATGACAAAGTATATGTTCCTATAGCTAATGCACCAACTATTGCTCCATTTCCCACTCGTAGGTCTACATCTCCTTTTACCAAATTTCTACTTTTTTTTAGTCTCTGTACAGAAGTACAAATGTGAGAACCACAACCGGTATCTAATAGCCAAGAAGTAGATGTTGATATATTTATATCAATAACATAAATACCTTATTCAGACTGTCCATTTTCTCTTGCCTTCTTGATGTCCTGAAGATAGACAGGGCAATTTCTCTTCCAATGTCCAACATTGTTGCAATGGAAACACTTTCCTTCTTTTGCAACTCCTCCTTTGGGTTTCAATGCAGCCTTTCCTTTGTTGGGCTTTAGCTTTGCCTTGGTATTGGGCTTTCCTTTTCTGTTATCCTTTCGAACCATTAAAATGGGCTTGCAACCAACCTTTTTCATGTTGTTCTTTGATGTTCTTAACAGACCAAACAACTGGGGCAACGATTTGTTAATTTCATTCATATTGAAATTAAGAACAAACTCATTAAAACTATCTGGAAATGATTGCAGGATAATATCAATAGCCACTTCAACACTTAGATGGAAGCCCAATTTTTCCAGGGTCTGAATATACCCTATCATTTTGAGAACACGAGTTCCTAATGGAGTTCCCTCCATCATCTTGCATCGAAATAAAGCCTTAGAGGTCTCATACCTCTATTGACGATCTTGCCCCTCATATAATTCCTTGAAATTTTTAACCATCTCATAGGGAACCATGTCCTCATGTTGCTTCTGAAGCTCTTGAGTCATGGTCGCAAGCATCAAACACCCGACATCTACCATGTCACTTGAGTATTTTTCAAAGGCTTCCAATTCATCTTTAGAGGCATCATCTACTGGCTTTTTAAGGACAGGTTATTCGATGACTTGTAATTTCCGTTCTTACTTGAGGACAATCTTCAAGTTACGGAACCAGTCAAGGAAGTTCAAGCCATTCAATTTGTCCTTCTCAAGGACGAATCGCAATGATAATGAGTTTGTGTTTGCCATAACAAATCTACAATGATAAAATATGATTTATAAGTACCTTTTATCATGTTTATAAGGTAATAACATTCCCACTATTAAAAACCCTCAAAATTGAAAAACTTACTAAAAAGTATTTTAGTGGGTAAGGATCTATATTTCATTTCATCCTAAGTCAGCTTTGGCTTTACTCCTAGAATTCAATTATTTAGGTAAGCAACACTTGCTAATTACATCCCATGTAATTCCTATATTTGGTGAACAACTATTGTTCCTAATCATCTCATGATTATTAAAATCATTAGCCTTTAGGTTTCTAATCTCATTAGGACAACCAAGTTTAACCAATATTACAACCAGTGAATATCACTTGCTTATTCTTCGCGTTTAACCAAGATAGATATACGTACTTTGTTTTGGCAAAACCTACATAATATCGATCGAGGTTTTAATGAGGGCAAATATTGGATGGCTATTTTGATTAAATATGGAGGTTTTTTTATATTAATCTCACCATTCAAGTATGATCTAATCAATTACCATCATGCTAAAACATACATTGTAACACATATATGTAAAGCAGTAAATATAAATGCAATGGTTATAGCCCGTAAAACTAAAGTGGCCCATCCCAAGCCAATGGGAGAACCAAAATAAACTAAAGATAGAAATTGCTTCTCAAGCATCTAATCCACCTTTGATTAGCCCATCATTTTGCTCTTGTGATCCACGTTTTCTCTGCAAATATTACAATTTTTAGAAACTCATTTTACATATGAGGGAGTAAGATGAGAAGAGAATTACAATATATGAAAGAAAGGCACGACACGCAGGACATATTTATAAATATAAAACCAAAGTAAATGGGTTATTTGGCTATAACCATGCATTTCAAACACCGTGCATATTATCAAAAACATAAACATGTTTTATCTTGTTAATTATAATTACCAAAATAGTTCTTACGACCTTTGTTGCCTACGCGGTCCAGCAGATCCGGGAAAATTTTTAATTTTATCACTTCGATTACTATAGAAAAACCTAACGATTTGATAACTTTTATCAACAGATTCGTGTTTTTGGGATTTTTCAATCCCTAAAGTTTTTCGCACTTGAACAACCATTGTTCCTCTGCTAAAAATGATCTGCTATTAGAACCGCGTGTTCATCATGTTAACAATTAACATACGAACATTAAAATCTTACAGAAACAAACACGTGATTAACGTTTAACCATCGACTGTAAAACTTATTTAAAACAAATTAACATATTAAGCGTGACTGGATTCAATTTCATTGTTTCACACAAATATCATATACTCGTCAAAACAGAAAAACGAAACATGTATCTCATACAAAAGCATCATCTAAGTATTTAAGTCTGAATTCTTATCGTACAAGTGGCTCTGATACCATTGTAGGAAAATGTGGGTACACCCCATGGCGCAGCAAAAAAATTATCCAGCGTATTCTGCCAGTGATACATGTATGAGGAATGAATCCGGGGTGAAAAGGGTTGAAACGTTACCTTAAATAAATCTGAAAAACCGCAAGGAGTTAGGATAACTCAATTCTTCTAGTAGGATATTGAATCCAAGTCATCACAACAACGTGTAGACCTCTACGCAGTCCACCCAAATGAAACGAACAATATTTTACTTCTCTAACTGATAGAGAGGTTTTTTGCAAAATGCGTGTTTTCGGCTACTAGACCTTATGCCTTTATATAGCATTCAAAAACCTAATTCTAATTAAATTCAGATTCATTAAATATACAATATATTTAACTGAATATATTTTAATAGTATTTGATAATTACAATAATTATCTAGTTTTAAATATATATATATATATAAAAACAAGATTATCTATAATTACAATAATTATAATAATTTCAGTTTTTACTTATTACGTGCACAACAAGTTTGTACGCATGCTATCTAGTCAATATTTGTTTGTTTCAATCATAAGGTGTGACCCTTGTAGGTTCATGTAACGTTAGCAGTAATATCTAGAACAATTCTAATATTACAAGCAATGAGTGGCATCTAGAATGCATCATTGCTACCTAAGTTACAGGAAGTCGTGGTTCGACACAACCTTTTTCGTGATTAACTCTTTTCATGTATTACATCATTTTGTCCTCATATTTAGATCGAACACAAGTCATGGAATAGTTACACTTGTATAGTTCATCTAATATTTCTTAATATCTTGAGTAGACTATTATAAACGAATAACTATGATATCTCATATCAATTTATTCGAGCATGGCCATGCATTTTCTAGTCTCACTCAATCAAGTGGCCTATGATATTACTCCTATTATGTTGAAGGGACAAATCCTATCTTGATCAACCATATTCCGCTACATAGATTGTGGCATATCCAATATCGGTCTTTATAGTGTAGTCAGTTACGACACACGTTTGACCACATCAAAATATGTCACTCACGATGTTGAAATAATGATGATCTCAAGTCTGGGATCATACATGTAGTTATCAATATGAGCTATGTTGTGACTGTCTCATAATAATCCAAGAAACATGCTCATAGCGGGTCAGTCCAATATGTCGTTCTCTAACACATACTTATGTATTGATTTTGACATCTTCATGTCAATGGAAACACTTTGTCACCATTCAACTACATATTACTCTTAATATATTATTGTTGTCCATTCCCACAATAATACTCGACTAAGGACATTCAAGAATAACTATATTATTCTAAGGACTTTATTATAATTCAGTTTATTTATAAATGCACATAAATAATAATGGCTTTATATTAATACATGTGATAAAATAAGTATGTCTTTTACAACCATCTCATGATTGGTCTTTGGGCATACTCCAACAAGATTAAGCTCTTTCTGTGTAAGAAGATACTTCAAGCTCTTATGATCTGTATAGATATAACACTTTTCTCCGTAGAGATAGTGTCTCCAAATTTTCAAGGTAAAAACCACAGCAGCCAACTCCAAATCATGGGTAGGATAGTTACACTCATGGGGCCTCAACTAACGGGATGCGTAAGCAATCACTCTGCCTTCATGCATCAGAATGCATCCAAGTCTGAAGTGTGATGTATCACTATAAACTGTGAAATCTTTCCTAGACTCAGGTTGGGTCAACACTTGAGCTTGCGTCAGAGCTGTCTTCAATTTCTTGAAACTCTCCTACTGAACATCAGTCCATACAAATGGAACATTCTTCCTTAACAACTTCGTTAGAGGGACAACAATGATGGAGAAACCATCAACGAAGCGTCTGTAATACCCAGCTAAGCCCAAGAAACTGTGGATCTCTAAGACATTCTTAGGTTGCTTCCAACTTACAATGGCCTTAATCTTACTCGGATCAACCTGAATACCTCGAGCTGATACTATATGTCCCAAAAATGTCACATATCTAAGGCATAATTCATATTTTCTCAACTAGCATACAATCGATGCTCTTTGAGAGTCTACAAAACAATCCTTAGATGCATAGCATGGTCTGCCTGAGTCCGAGAGTAGACCAAAATATCATTGATAAATACCACTACAAACTGATTCAAGTAGGGCTGGAATACACGATTCATCAGGTCCATAAAAGGCAGTAGTGGCATTAGTCAATTCGAAAGACATCACTAAGAACTCGTAATACCCATATATGGGACAAATAGCCGTCTTTACAACATCGAACTCCTTTATCTTAAGCTGGTAATAACCAAATCGGAGATCAATCTTTGAGAAAATAGAGGCTCCCCAAAATTGACCAAACAAGTCATTGATCCTGGGTAGAAGGTATTTATTCTTAATTGTTAGCTTATTCAACTTCCGATAATTGATACATAGTCTGAGAGATCCATCATTCTTTTTAACAAACAGAGCTGGAGCGACCTAGGCTAAAGAGCTTGGCGGATAAAGCCTCGATCAAGGAGCTCTTGCAACTGAATATTCAACTCCTTAAGCTCCTCCTTAGTAGCCATACAGTAGGGATTCATAGAAACTGGTGCAGATCTCGGATAAGTCTCAATCTCAAACTCCACGTCACTATCCGGTGGCAGTCCAGCTAACTCCTTAGGAAATACATCAGGAAACTCTTTCAATGTACGAATTTCCTCAATCTTGGATAAAGAGCCTTTCGTATTCATAATGCAAGCAATCAAGGTCCCATAATCCTTCTGAATCATTCTATTAGCATTCAAGGTAGATACCACATTTAACAGATACCAGCGTCTCTCACCAATTAAAAAAATGTCCGATTGTCAGAAGTCTTCAAAGTTATCCTACTGGACTCACAATCAATATTAACTCGATGTTCAGTCAACCAATCCATGCCAAAAATTAGATTAAACTCCTCTAAAGGTAGCTCCATAAGGTCGGCTGGAAAGGCTTCCCCTTGAACCTCAAGAGGGCATCGTCTGAAAATATTATCCACAATCACTGACTGACCCACTGGGCTAATAACAGTAACTACATCTTCGATGGTCTCAACTGGACTTAAAGATCACGAGACATAGATCTCGATATGTAGGAATGGGTAAAGTCGTTATTAATAAATACAAAGTATAAAATAGAATATATGGTAAATGTACCTGCAATGACCTTTGGCTCATATCTGTCATCTCAACGTCTAGAAGCATAAACTAATATAGCTTGCTTGGCCTCGGTCAAGACTGGTCCTCCACTCTAATATGCTCAGCCTCTACTATCAGTCCTAGCTGCAGATCTACATGCTCTACCCTGATAACATCCTGTAGTCAGAGTTTGAATAGATGTATGCGAACAGATAGGAATCTGAGAACGAGTAAGGGTCTATGAAGATGCTCGAGCTGTAGAAGGTGGATGTGGGTAATCCTTCAAGAAATGATCCATAGATCCACATCAAAAACATGCACCAGTCAACTTCCAATAGTCTCCTCGATGCCAATTACCACAGTGCTCACATATAGGCAACAATTGGGCTCGAAGATGCCAAAGACCTAGACTCGTATTACTCCTCTAAGCTCCTAAAGTGTGGGTCCTCTTATCAGGAGGTATAGAAGACTTAGGAACAAAGGACCTCCTAGATCAACCTCAATCTCAACCTCGATTTTAACCTCAATCTCAATCTCAATCACAATCTCGATCTCAGTCTCGATCTCTATTGCTCTAACTAACTACCAATTTTCCATCTCTTTTACAATCTTGGCCCGATTTACCAAGTCCTCAAACACTTCATCATGGTGTGTAGCCACCCGATCTCATATCCCAATACGAAGGCCCTTTAAGAACTTGCTACATCTGTCTTTCTCATTGAATACTAAATCAGTACCATATCTCAGTAGATCTAGAAACTGTAACTCATACTCGGCCACCGTTATAGAACCCTGCACCAAGTCTTTAAATGACTGGCGCATCTCTCTTAGGGACCGCTCGCCCAAGAAACAATTTCTAAATCGCTTCTTAAAGAAGTCACATGTCACCTCGAGGGTACACAACTCGCAATAGACTCCCACCAGGTGTGGGCATTCCCGTCCAACATAGACACAACCCTCAAATATCTTCTGACTGGCTCTAAGCCCAACTGGTCCATACATCTCTCAGTGTCATATAGCCAACTCTTGGCCTCAGTCGGTGCCCCACTAAGAGATCCAGAAAAAGTCCTGACCCCGTTAGCAATTAGAGTCTATGAGATAAGAACTTCTGGTATAATGTTCGATGCTCTTACTGCTCCCTGAATCAGCTAGAAGAACTGTCTACTCAAAGTCTCATCGATTACTGTCACTGATGGCTCCGAACTCACCACCGGTACTCCTCTAACAGGAGTAGTCATACCAATACTAAAAGTAGGCGGTAGATCTATTGGGGTTGTAGGGCCTCTAGGAGCATGAGGATCTATAAGAATAGAAACTAGAGGATCTGTCACCGGATCATCTATAGGATCAGCAAACCTAACGGTTCCACCTAGCCCATGGGCAAGTCGACGACCTCAACGGGTGTTCATATTAGAGAATCTCTACAAAGGTAAAATTTAGGATCAAAACTTGCATGGAAGTACTGTACACAGATAAACATATAAAACTCGGTAACATGGCCTTTCAAACAAATTTGCAAAACATTTTATGAAGTTATTTCATTTAGGACCCATTCAAAGTCTGAGGTTTATAAAACCAAAAGCTCTGATACCAAATTAAATGTAACCCCCTAGATCGGCCTATGCATAAAGTCCAAATCTAGGAGATCACATTTTTAAAAGATTTAAAATCAAATTCGAGTAGTAATTAATTCGAACACAAGTAAAATTAGTAGACCAAATTAAACTGTATTAAAATATAGTACATTATAAACCAAATAGGTCATTGTAATAAAACATACAGTAACAAAATATAGGCTCATGTCACCGTAAATAAGATAGTCTAAAAGATGGAAATATTACAACAAAAGACGTGTATAGAATATGTCAATCCTCCAAGTGCTAGATCCGAGAAACCTATCCAAAATCTAAAAAAAGAAAAGATTTTAGGGTATGAGACAGGAAGCTTAGTGTGTTCCAATATTGTAAATAAAAACATTTTCATAAAACTCTGATAAATAGTAAATAATTTAGAAATCATGTTATAAGAGCAACAATGGTTTTCATGCAACCTATCTACCTTCAAGTGAACTCCAGGATAGAGTTCCCCAAAATACTATCGTATAAAGGCATTAACTCGAGCCCATTGGGCATGGGTACCATCCTAAGGGAATACCTTAGGTCCAGTAGAAATCACCCTAGCCAAAGCGTAGAAACCTGATACAGTAGGAATCACCTTAGCCGAAGCATAGGAAATTGAACAGTAGGACAAGCCGGATCAGGGTTGAACCTGCAGAGACTTCATAATCCACCCCAAGTACCTAGTAAAATAGTTTAGGCAAAAATTCTAGTATGCAGTAATAAACAGTAGTAACGGTGGATGTAAGCAGACAATTATTTTTAGTAAAACAGTAACCAGAGAGCATACTTTTAGTGAGACATGAACCATATATACGAAACGGTCATATTTAAATCAGGAAAATATGTTTTACAAAAAAATAGATAATATTATACATGTACATAGAATTATTTCAAAAAAACAGTCAAAAGGTATATAACACACAAAGAGCACACCTCAAAAGGTCGGGTCATAAAACGGTCTATTGGGCACAGAGCCATGTTTCGTTGCGGTGCTAGAACCTAAGTCAATAGAATTAGGGTTACTAAAAGAATTATGTTTTTATCGGGATAATTCACTAAGTATTAAAATCATATGGGTCGCTATGGGCTCACGCGGCTGAGTAGATCGAGATGAGATGGATTGGGTGAAAAAGCGATCGAGAGAGCCGTGAGCACCTATAGTCAAACAATTGTTCATATCAGTCCTTTATTCGATACAAATATGCTACATAAATTAACTTGATAAAATGTATGCTTGGGTTTAAGGTCAAATTCGGAGGCCTTCAGGTTTGAATTTTGCAAAATGAACTTCAAAAAAGACTCAAGACGTCAAAAAATGTAAAATAAGGATTTTCAAAAATTTAACTTTTTGGGTCAAAGTCAACGCTGACGTCAGCGGTCAAAGTCAACACTGATATCATCGGTCAATGATCAAAGTCAAGTAAGTTGACAAGGACTAGTTGACTCAGACGGGTAAACTCAGAATGGTTAACTAAGGCAGGTTAACTTAGACGGATTAAAAACGGGTCTGGTTTCAGGTTAAACTTTGGTTAGCAGGCTTAGGTTTGGGCTTGGTTAAACGGGTTGGATATGGGTTATTGGGCCTTAACATGCCGGTCTGTTATAACCGATTCAAATCGGTTCAAATAGCTTAGCTTGGTTTATGGACTGGACCGGGTCTGGCTAGGTCGGTTTAATGGCCACCATCCAGGGCAGCTAAAAATTGCCCCGGATGGCATGTAAAGCCCACACACGGCCTAAAATAGTCGAAAAAAGCCAGAAATGCACTGTTTTCCCCGTTTTTCACCATATCCTAAATCCATCACAATGAACATCCCAAACCAAACTGAAAATGTAACAAAAATTACATTGACTTACCAAAATGGTGAAAACGGTGTCGAACTCCGATAAAACTCTAAACTGGTGTGGTTCGATGGTTGGTCAATGGCAAAACAATTGTCTCAACATGGGGAGGCTAACAATGGTGACAACACCACGAATGATCGACGATGTTGGCCGAAAAACACGAATATCAAGACTGACTCTTACCCTAGGTTCATCGAAGCTTCAAGCTTTGATTACCTGGGAATAGGATGACTGTTGTACGAGTGGTTTAGGGGGTTTTGGTCAGGGCTTGAAAGCGGTTCGATTCGTGCTGATGGTGACATGCACGACACGACGGTGAGGTAGATCAGAGTGGCAGAAGGCACCGAAAGGTAAAGGGTTGGGTGAAGAAAATAATTCTAGAAGGTTGATTATTTTGTTTCAGATAGTATTGAATACGGTTGGTGGGGGGTTAATCCAGTTTTATTTAATTTGTATACCCGAATTATAACAAAATAAAAGAAAACTAGGGAAACTTAACATCAAGAGCTTCTATAGCTCAATTGGTTAAGCGATCAGCCCTGGGTGCTTGAGGTTGTGGGATCGATTCCTATAAAGTCCATCTTTGATCATACATAGATATTTGAGTTAAAGAGTTTATCTTTAGAATTTGTGTATGCCAGTGACCATTCCAAAAGTCCCACACGAAGTTTTCGAGATCACTTGATCATTTCTGAAGAACCCGGTGAACATTTGAAGAATCGTGTCTTATTCAGAAAGAGCCAATCACAAAAACACACTAATTCCCCAAGTCACTTCACACCTTGGAACCACCAATAGTCTTGACACATGTGAAAGAACTATAATTTCGAAAGATTAAAATAATAGTTGATTTGTTTGATATTCAATGAACTCATATTTTATGAAGTGTTTTCAGTTGTGAGCCTAATGTTGGGGGAACATTTCATTTTGAAAAATGTTTTCGTGAGCTTGTCATGTTTTGAGAATTGAGAATAAAAATATTTTCAAATATCATCTCTCTTGAGAATGAAAAAATATTTTTTCTTGAAATTGATGAGGGATGCTTTGACTCGAAAGGTTAAAATCAAGAAATAATGTAAATGGAAAAGAAAAAGATGCAAGCTAGTGGGGCAAAGTTCATTAGGGAAAAACGAAGTGTCATAATCTGTGATGAAGATATTTTCCAATAAGAGAAAGGATGATCAAATCATGAAGAGAAAGACTTCACATGCATCATTGAGAGCATGCATCATTGACACGCAATCACCTTGTATGCATTGCATCAAACATTCACCAAAACATGCATGACATCATCGATAAATTTGTAGGAGAATGTTCACTTGAACTTTGCAATTTCAATCTTGTACAAGGTCCTTTAATTTTAAGGTATGATGTTTATGTGACTTATTTGAGATGTTTTCTAACATTTTCAACAAATTTCAATTCTCCTCTCTTGAAGACATTTTTCAAAAAAATTGCTTTTGTGAAACGTTTTCAAACTTTTACAATCCTCTCTTGAGGATATTTTCTCTGAAATCTTGATCCTCCTCTCCCAATGACATTTTTCAAAAATTGTTTTTGTGAAACATTTTCAAACTTTCACAATCCTCTATCAAGGATGTTTTTCTTAAAAATGACTATCCTCTCTTGAGGACATTTTTCTGAATCTCTCTTGAGATACATTTATTTTCAAAACCTCTTTATTGAGGGGATTTTTTTTTTGAAAAATCATTTCTGTGAAACATTTTCGAACTTTCACAATCCTTCATTGAGGATGTTTTCTTTAAAAAATGACTTTCCTCTCTTAAGGACATTATAACCCCCTTAACCCGGTCTGGCCGAAAATCAGACTAATAGAACTACATTAGGTTGCCAAAGCAAACCCGATCTAATAACCTAAACCGGTCTTATTTTTCTTTTTATCTTGTATAAATGCAATTAAATTCCCTAGAGTATGATCACGGCCAGCGGAACATTAAAACGACATCGAAGACATATGATTCATACTTAGGGACTAAAATGTAATTTTCCCAAAATTATTATCCAATTCCATAAACAAGTTTACCAATCCTTAATTAATCCCATTTATACCACACATGTGAAATATCAAATCCAACAGAGCTCATTTGTATCACCAATTAAGCATACAACATTCAGGGACCAAAATGCACAAAAATCAAAGTTCAGCAGAAAAAAACACAAGGGAACAGCAATACATACCGATACGGGCACGCCCGTACCGATACGGTAATGTCTCCATACCAATACCCCATTTTTCCTTCAAACCTCAAATTTCAATAACCAAATCTCGTACCGGTATGGTACCCCATGTACCGGTACGGAGCTCAATATACAAAGGGACGTACCGATACTCAAACCCGTGTACTAATACCCATGTGTTAATTTGTAAGGGTGTACCGATACGTGACTAAACTGTATCGGTACCCCTATGCAATTATTCCCAAAACTAAGCCGTTTCAGACCTCGCTTACTGATACTAGGGTATCCGTACCAGTATAGCAGGGCCTGTATTGACCTCTAGGTCAAATATATGACACTTTGGCTCACTCCAATCAAATCTAAACATTAACTACACATTATTCTATCTTCATGGCATCATAAACATGATCATCCAAGCATGCTAACATATCAAGCACTCAAGTAAAACCAACATTGACCCCTAGTGGCATGATTTCTACCCAAGCATGCATATTTATCCCAAACCCCTCAAGCAAAGATTATCAACCATTTGCAAGTCCAAAACCGCAATTGAAACTTTTACAAAGCAGAGAGTCTAGCAAACAACCCTCTCAAGACAACATTTGACACATTGCCCTTATTACTAATATATATTGTATCAAATCATATTTTGCAACCAAGTCCTTGGATATCCTTGCTTGCTTGCTTGCTCCCTTCAATACATTAATCTGCATTGATGATAAAAGAGAGCATAAACACACAATGCTTAGCGAGGAGCGCTCAAAACACAAAACATCATTCAATGCATTTTAAAACCGGTTTATTCCAAAACCTTTCACATACGTCTTTATTCAAAAAAAGTATGCCTTACTTTAAAAATATGCACTTAACCTTTTCCAAACCATGCATATTAAACAATTGCAACATGTATCATGGATTCAACAGCATAATCCCATATGCAACCCTCAATTTAAGCCTTCCCGTGTATAACAACCCATACGCAAAGCTAAATCACATTATACAAAACAATCCATCAACATGATACATCAATTCATTATATTGGCTTACAAGTGATCCTTTCCAAATCTCATTACTTTTATAAAACCACATCGGATACACGGATTTCCCAAGTGATATCCCAATCACTTAACAGCTCAATGGCATAGAGTAAATGTAGCACATGCATCACCTCTACACTACCAAGGCTCATCTTCCAATTTGGAGTAAACACTTTCAATGCATCACCTCTACGGTCGCAGTCGGAGTAAACGCCATTGAAATATTACCTCAACAATATTGGGGTTCACATGGTCAGAGTAAATACTTTCAATACATCACCTCTACGGACTCCTCTGGAGTAAATGCCATTGAAACACCATATCTATGAACCAAGGGCGACTTATTATAGTGCACTTTAAATCCTATGGCTGGCCAACTATATCCGATAATATTACCATACCCTTTTCATACCATCACTTGTCAATATAATTCATTTCATTATGATACATTCACTGTTTGCATATGCACTAATCAAAACCATTTATCCAATGCATTAACCAATGTTCAACGACATTACCAAAACATGCATTACTTCCAAATGCGTCATCATTATTATATAATTGTTTTCCAGCATTAAACCATGCTTAAATCATGCATATAGCAGTGAGTAGTCAAATCATTAAAACAAGTACATCAAAACCATTTGCCAAACCGAGAACGAGAGAAAGAAATCATCATTTACTTAATTTTGAGCTTGGACCAGCATTTCAAGCTTAATCTAAACTCCCAACACAACTCTCAAACCTTCGAAAAGCTGTAAAACATGTTCTCACTCATCGACATGCAAAGCCTTGCTTATCGATACAGTAATTATGCCTCCAAAGCTTTTGGAATTTTTGTTCAAGCTTGAGGTTCAATCTCTCCTTATTTTTCCACAAAAAAATAGAGGATCCAATGCATTAAAATGCATTCATAATCAAGAAACAACATTCTATATCAAACCACATCAATTTCCACTCGATTACCCAACCACAACAACCGAAAAAATACCAAATCAACTACAAACATAGCCCAACCACAAACCACGAATCTCAACCTTCAATTAACATCAATCAACATCCAAAAACATAATTACCACGTCCTTATACCACTATCATACATTAAACATCCACAACTCCTCAAAAACTCATACTAACAACCTAGGAAATTAGAGATTCACCTAGTTTCGGGGTTCCAATGTTAAAATCAACTTATTAACATTATCAAATATCAAAATCATGTTCTAATCAAATCAAGAACCCAACAAAATAGATCTATAATAAAGATCAATCAAATATATCAATTAAACCTTGATTTAACCATTTTCATAATTAAATCATTAAAACTCATTAGAAATCATATATAAAGGATCAATAACTTGGGAATTTCAGTAAAGAACATTATATTAGAGGAGAATAATGAAGCTCACCTCTAACCTTGGCTTTCCCCTTAATTGGATGAGTTTTCTTTAAGAAAACAAGATCAAATCAATAAGGTTTTGTTAGAAAATCATTACGAACTCATTTGGAAATAATAGAATGTTGAAATCAAGTAGTTTCTTGAGAAAATTGAAGTAGAAAAGAATGTTTGACTGGAGAGAATCGGAGAGAAAATCTTTTGGAGAAAAGTTAGTTATGTGATATTTGCTTTTAGAAAATTAATTATAAAATTAACTTTCTAAGCCTATTTATACTATTTTTAAAACCTTTAAAATAGCCAATTAAGGATAAAAGTCTGATATTAGACTTTGTCCAAATACCTCCTTAAAGATTCTAAGTTTTGACCCTTTTACAAAACAGTCACTAAAAATAGTTTTCATTCTTTACATTTTGGTCACTGGCCAAAATGTCCAATTTTGAAATCCCATTTTTCAAAATCGATTTTACTAAAATTATTTACATACTAAATAATGATTGTAGGATATTTTTCCATATTTTTATCTCTTGTAAAAATATTTATTTCCAATTAATCCCGAAACTGACTCGAATCCTCTAATCCGGTCTACCAGACCATCTAATCAACCTAGAAAACTCCTAGGAACAAAACTGGGGCATTACAAACATTTTCTAAATCTCTCTTAAGATTCAGTCATTTTTTAGGGCACTTAAAAATTGCTTCAAACTTTCACAATCAATTCTCAATGATGTTTTCTTCAAAGAAATAACTTTCCTCTCTTGAGGACAATTTTTTCGAATCTTTCTAAAAAATGATTCTTCAAAAAATGAATTTTCTCAAATCTTTAATGAGATATTAATTTTAAAACCTCTATATGTGGTTAAGATCGTCTCTCTTGAAACACAATTTTTGTCCCCTTGAGATCGTTTTTCTCAAAACACATTTTATCTCCCTTGATATTGTTTCCCTTGAAACACATTTTGACTTCCTTAAGACCATTTACATTGAAACACAATTCATTTTTCCCTTGAGACCATTTTTCTCGAAACACATTTTCTCTCCCTTGAGATCATTTCTCTTAAAACATAATTCATATCTCCTTTGAGACCGTTTTTCTCGAATTACATTTTGTCTCCCTTAAGACCGTTTCCCTTGAAATAACTTTTGTCTCCCTTGAGATAGTTTCCCTTGAAACAACTTTTGTCTCCCTTGAGACCTTTTTTTCCTTAAAATAACTTTTGTCTCTCTTGAGTCCATTTTCCTTGAAACAACTTTGTCTCCCTTAAGGTCGTTTCTATAGAAACATAATTCTCGCCTCCAAGACGGAGTGCCACTATTCGCCTCCAAGATAGAGTGTTACAATTTACCTCCAAGATGAAGTGCCATTATTCCCATCCAAGACAGTGTCACTATTCGCCTCCAAGACGAAGTGCCACTATTTACCTCCAATACGAGGTGCCACTATTCCCCTCGGCAACCATCCTCGTCAATTCACCCAAGTCACAATACCCAAAATACTCCCTCTAAGCCAAACTCCACCCTTTGATCCCAAACAACACCCTGCGGCTAGCCATAAGCCACCACTGATTACACTCCCCCCACACTATCACTCAAACAAAATTTAACAGACAAAAAGAAGAGAGTGAGTTCGCCATTGGCTCCCGAGCACTGGAAGGATGGCTAACGGCGTTAGTTCGCGGTCGCGCGATGATCCTTGTTCATTTTTCTTGAAGAAATCTGAACCGAGAAAGAAAAGGATTAAGAGATTTAGAGTATGTTCATGCCCTTGCATGGCCAGAAACGGTACCAAAGCTTTGATAGAGAAAAGACGATGATGGCTAGGGCTGGTTTGAGAGAAAACACAGTGTTTCTCGAAGAAGAGAAACAAAGAAATAGGGTGAATTGCGTGTTCAACCGTCTGTTTTGCAACCTAAGGGTCAATACTCAAAAAGGTCACTTGGTCCATGTTTGGCCAACTATGGGGAGATGGCCCACGTGCGATTCATCTCATGAACCCAGCACACTTTGGGCTTTGTTTCTTTTCTTTGCACTTTACATTTTTTTAGTGCCTTTAATCATTTTATTTTTTATTATTTATAAACATTATTTGCATAGTAGATTTAATTATTATTTTATGAAGCATTATAGTTACTACTAGTACATGTGTTTTTTTATTATTAGTGTTATTAACCACATTTTAAACATTTTTTTAGACATGTGACCCTTTTAGGTACTAATTTTTGGGCTACGTGAGGTGCTTTAATCTTCCCTACGCGTAATCGACTTTCGAACTCGACGGCGATCTTGGTATTGAAGAGCCTTTGAAGGCACAACTAATTTTGGCCCGGACAAAAACGGCGTCGATAGACACAACACCATATGTAACACCCACAAAATGACTCAGTAGAATTCTGATTTTCATGATCAAAAATTTATTTTCTGCTAATTAAATCTTGTTTCTAGAATGATCCGATGTGATTATTATTAATTAATTAGGTTTAATTTAGAGAATTTAAGAAGATAGGGACTAATTTGTAAGGATAAAAAGTACAAGGTCAAAAGTGCAATAAAGAAAAAGATAAATTGCTCACGGTTAATTAAATCATGAGGTTTTTTCATATAAGAGGAAAGATAGATAAAGGACTTGAAGGGTAATTAATTCATTTTCCTATGGTGATTAATCACCACTACATGTGTCATGTGTATGTAATTCCTCTTAATTATGGTTGAAAGGAAAAGTATGAAATATAGCCAATTTAGATAAAAGCCCTTCGGCTACCGAGGAGAGGGAAACACCATCTTCTTTAGCTTGCTATCACCATGGATGAGTATCCTTAGAACCCTAAATTTTTAAAGTTAAAATTCTTGCAATCTAGTCACCAATTTCTTAAATTGATCTCATATTTGATAAGCTCTTGAACCCTACTTTCTTTTAGTACTAATTTTATTAAGATTGAACCATGGATGCACATGAACCCTAATTCCTAAAGTTTAGGGTTTCATAAAATTAGAGATCCATAAATGAAATTAGATTAATTCTAAGCATCATGGTAATTTTCCATGATTTTTTAGAGATTAGGAATATTAAAGCCTAATCTTTTGAATATTAGGTTCTTATGCTTATAAGAAAACTACGTGTTATAATGTATATTGATGAAATCCTACGTCAATTCTATGAGTAGATCAAATTGCGGCTATGAAATTTATCATTTAGCAATGGGAACAAAGAGGGGTTGAGCTCGGTTTTCCTTTTGGGTTTACTTCGTAACTTTGACATATTTGGTGAGTGTAGTTATAAGTTTCGGGATAGATTGACACCGTCCCGATTACATATATTTTGTTTGAATAACTTTAAATGTGTTTTCTATGTGGTAGCTTAACTAGAGCAAGTATGGTGGTAACTTATGGTAATGGTAAGCTTATTTCATTGTCTTTTTGCTTTGTATATGTATACTTTGACATGACATGATATGATAAACCATGAATCTTTAACTTCAGTTATAAAGACATGATAAGCTAAGAAATAAATGTTATGGAAGCTATAAAATTATGATATGAAATATGGGAGCTTCTAGCTCATTATGAAATTTTGTCATGGTATTTTGGAGCTTCTAGCTCATTATGAAACTATGTTATGGACTATGGAGCTTTAAGCTCACTATGGAACTATGATAAGGCATATGAGAGCTGTATGCTCGATTAAAAATCAAAATTAAATGAATACCTTGGATACACATTGGCTTTGGGTGTTTCCTTAGGATCTCATTCCTTTTCCCCAGCCAATGATTTGAATTCGAGTACAGAAGAAAAGCCTATTTTGAATTATCATTTTGTTCTAGGATCCAATGTAGTTGTTGCTTGCTTCCTAAGTCTATACCTAGTGAACTCCTTGGGGCTGAGAAGAAAGCTTAGAATTCGATAAAAACATTTCTTCCGAGGGAACTCATAACTAAAGTAATGGCTTGCGAACTACCAGAATTCGGGTTTCCCTAGTGGATTCACCAGTCTTGCGGACTCCCTTCAGCTTACTTACGATGAAATCATATTTTGCTTTTTGAGCTATACGAAAGAACTAGATCACGATCTCGCGAGACTAATCTCTTGAAAACTGAAAGAAATAGAAAGCCAGTCGTACGTCCTGGTCATTGGATCGGAGGCGTCAAGGTATCTTAGGAAACTTTGTTACGAAGATGCCTTGGTTTATTCTTTATGCAAATTCAAGTGCAACGGTTTCATGAATCTGTGTGTCGCTTAAATGGATGTCGAAAGGTATCCATTGTAATAGAGTAGCACAAATCTAAATAAATAAATAAAAACAAACCCAAAAGAAAGAACAAATCTAAAAATTCAAATTTGCTTATGGTGGTGGCGTTAATGGTGGAAGCTTGAATATGTGGAGATAGCGTGATGAATTGATAGTTTTCCTCGACACCCTCTTAGACGCAATTATCTAAGCAAGCAACCTCAAGCGGCTCTAACCTACCCTCCCAAACGCGATTGTATGGGTAAGTAGAAGTGTAAAGATCCTCAACAACAAATCCTGGAGAACTTGAAATCGATTTGCTTCTAAAACACAAGATAATCTTCTTGCAAGAAAATTGACAAGTTTTAAGAAGACATGTCGACCCATAAATGCCCGGAATCCATCTAAAAATGCATCGCAAGTTGACTAACGTTTCTGACTTGCAAAGCAGTTTCAACTCCTTTTCTAAGATGATTACTTTGACCCCTCTCATGCTCATATCACATTGTGGTCTCATTTTAGCTCTTGTCCCCCTAGTGAGTTACTCGGGGAAAGAGAACTGAATAGCTCCTTCAAAGGTACAAGGGGCATGCCATAGAATTAATTGAGCTCATGTGTAAGGTGGGTAACGACCCAAAGGATTACGATCCTTATTGGCGACAGTAGGAGAAATATGATATTTGGTTATTAGTGACAGTTGGAGGGTTGACCATTCTCCGTTAAAGGATTACGATCCTATTCTTAAATTCTTAGTTTATTTGGTGATAGTTGGTTGGGAATTAGCGTGCCCTTATGTGTAATTGTGATCCAAGGGAAAACAAAAAATATTTCTGATAATAACTATGAACTTATAAGAATGGTATTTTGAATAAGGAAAACAATGAAAGCTTATCTTAAATCTTATGAAACTAGGTATGAACATGGATATGAACTTGAACAAGCATATAGTTGAGATATTATGACTATGACTATAAATTTTGATATGAATATGAATATAAATATGCATATGAACTTGGTTATGTTTGAGAAATTATCACGGTTATGATAATTATACATGCCTTGTTGCCACACCTTGATTATAACCCTTTTGGAAATATAAAGCATTGTATAACAAATATATTTATGTTTGAACCACCTCACTAAGCATTATAAGCTTACTTGTTTCTTTGTATGCATTTTAGGTATCAAACCTTCGTAAATGTTTGAGATCGTATTTAGGGGTTTCAAGTTATTCCTTGATCATTGAGTAAGTTTCCTTGTTAAACTCCTAGTTGGTGGCATATGAACTAAGCATGTTAGTTGCATTAAGATGAATATGACTTTGTTTGATATTATTATATGATTAGGTGGTCAGTAATGAACTCGGTACATGGCAATATTTTATGAATTGGACACTTGATTATGATTCTATACTAATTAAATTATAAGAATGAGTTTTAAAAATAAATGAATATTGATGGACCAACATGAAATCGATTAACCATACTTATTGTATGATGCTAAGTTATATTAAGCTTGTTTTGTGTGATATCTTGCAAAGTATGTTATGCTTTATTATGGTCCTTGAAAGGTAAGTTGAATGATAATTTATGAAGTAAAATATATATGTTTGATAAGTATTTAAATGAAGTATTTACATTGGTATAAATCTTAGACTTTTGAGATATAGGATAGTAATGTGGTAATTTGATGTGTGCATTAGTTTTGATGTGTATAAATCAGTACCAGCATGTTTAAAATGTTTAAGATATCTTTGTATTGAATCTCAAGATGTATTTGGGGTTGCTTTATGATAATGGTGACCATTAAGGGTTAGAAATGGACCTAAAATATCTTAGTTTGGTGAAACAAGACAAAGGTTTCAAAATCATACTAAGAAGTTTGAAACCTTTGGTCTAGAATGTCAAATTTTCGAATCTGTGATAAAGGTTTCAAAACCATCCCTAAAAGTTTGATTATTTATGTTTTAGTCACTAATTCATAACTTTTTTGATTGAACTCTGATTCAGTCACTATTTTTTTTAATTCAAGTTTTGTGATGAACATGAAGATAAGAATAACACATTTTAATAAAATGAGCATTCCCTTGGTCCTTGGAACTTATAGAAATTTACAAATAGGTCCCTAAAGTTTTGAAACTTTATTATTTAGCCCCTAAACTTCTTCATTTGTAAGCCATAATAAGACTCAAATATATAATAGTATGAGTTGTTAAAAGTTTTTAGGTAAGTCCCTAAATTTTGGTAAATTCACACTTTAGTCCCTAAATTTTGAAAACTTTGCAATTTGGTTCATAATGACTAAAATCGAAATTGTTTAAATTATGATCTCTGATGATGGATAATTTGCTTTGGTATTATGAATGTTTTGTATTTGTTTAAAGTTGATTTGAATGTTGATTATTCTGATTTGATTTTCGGTGACACTTCCAATCAGGTTTTCTTCCAGATCGGGTAGGGGGTGTTACACCATATCCATCTCCCTATCCAGTAGCAGCCCAAAAAATATCGACTCCAACTAGATCTCATTAAGATCACCCTTCTTCACTAAATCAGAAATCACCACCCTTTTATTTCTTACCAACCTGCAAAGTCTTGAAAAAGATTTGCACAAGGGACTATCACCACACCACAAGTCCTCATAGAATAAGGTTGATTTTTCGTTCGCAACTTGCCACCTAAAGGCAACCTCGTTCATCCATTTCCCAGCGCTTGCATTATTCCATTTATCGATTATACCTCACCAAAAAAATGACGACTTCTTCGAATTAATGACTTCTTCGAATTAGATAACCACAACCTCTAGGTCCTTAGAACACCACCATACTTTGAACATGTCACTCTCATCCATTGTGCTCTTTTTCCCATGGCATATTGTCAAACCCATTTAGCCAATAAGGTACAATTCTTTGCACGTTGATTTGCCATTCCAGCTCTACCTTTTCTTAGAAGAGTGCATATTTGATTCCAATTTATATGAGCCATTTTCAACTTAGCATTAGAATGCCCCCACAAAATGATTCTTCTCATACTTTCATTTTTTTTATAGAACCTTTAATCACTAATTTTATCCGGGGTGCCAACCCATTTTATATTTTGTTAATAATTGCAATAATGGACTTCTGCTATCAGCAATATCTGTCTTTCATTAATGTTTTGTTATTAGCATAGGTTAGCATGATATATTATATTATGTGTTATTATGGTTTAAAAAGAAAAAACACACACAAAACTATTATTATTTATTTTCGGTTTCCTATCAACTACTAATATTAATTTTTATATTAATTATTATTATTATTGTATTATTACCTATTATGATTGAAAACCCCAAAAACATTACTATTCTTATTAGCACCTATGTTAGTGTTATAATTATTATATTCATTACTACTATCATAATATATTATACGTTATAGTTATTATGTTTGAAAACTCAAAAAAATTATTATTATTTGTTATTCTATAGTAGTATCTGTTATTATTATTTAATTATTATTATTACAAAACAAAATTAAAAAAAGATTAATTAAATAATAAGAGGCCAAGGTTTATTTTAATTAAAACAGTCTATTTACATATCCAAAAACCCAAAAATATTACATATGTGGCCCGATAAGCCCAATACATTAAACCCCAGCCCCAATCTAATGAAAACCCTAACTATTACTTTCGCTTATGCACAACTTATCATGGCTCGTCAAAATTTGGGAACACAATCAAACGGTCTAGATTACGCTATGAAAGATACCCTAGCAATGGTTACCCTTCTTGGCATTGCATCACCCATAACCTTTAGATCGGGAAGCACACCAACGGCCCAGATCAAGCGGAAAATGTTCTAGAACCCTCACGCACCCACGCGCGGCCCACCAGTACCCCCTCACGCTAGCGTGAAGCTCGCCGATCGGCTTTCCAACTTCCACTCGTTCGTCTTTTCCATTCCCTTATACGTGCGTGGACACCACTACTGGTCCCCCACCTTCTTTGATGGACACGTCGCCTGATCTCTTTCAGCACTCGGCCAGTGTCACATGCAACCACAAAAATGAGAAAGATCAAAACCGACAATATACATGCAACAACAACAACAAACATATCTCAAAGATTACAGAGCCGACAATGTCATGGGCAGACGTGAATCCGGCCAAAGCACAACAACAACCAATAAGGTTTTTTTAGTGTTAGTTTTATTTAATTTTTAATCCATGTAATATTTATACTATATAACACAAAAACCGAAACAATTGTAAGGAGGAGACTTTTTTCGGATATCAATAGAAGGCAACAAAAGCAATTTTAGAGTTATTTTCATCTAAAAAAGCAACATTGGATGTAGATTAGGTTTTCAATTTACCTTATCAACCATTCGGTCATCCTTTCGCCGCGTCATCTTCTGGTGATAAGCCCACAACACAAATAGGGTTTCGTGGTGAACTAGTAGGAAGCCCGAGGTCTTTTTTTGGGAGTTAAAACCAAAGTTTTTAAACTGGGTTTTAGCTCGGTGTTCCTCAGATCTAGGTAAAATGGGAGGTTTTTTAGGTAATCGGAGTTCATTTTTGGGTTTCAAAAGGGAAAGATAAGCGTTTTGGTGGTTTTGGGAAGTTTTTCAGTGTCAATGTACGACGGCCAATGATGGTTCTTGCGATGGAGGTGGTCGGAATCTGGGTTTATCCTAGGTTCCGATGAACACCACGACGGTGTTCATCAGCCTTTCAGAGAATTTAGATTAGAAGGGAAAAAGTATTTTTCAAAAAGTCTAGGGGTCGAGTTTTTTACCCGAAAAGTATCTTTTATACTAAGCTTCCTTTTTAAAATGGTTTATCACGAAATAAACCCTTTTGTGTCTCTATATTTACACGCAAAAAGGTTTTCGTCTTTTTAAAATACACCCATAGTCCCTGCACGTTTTTGAAATCTTTTAATTCCACCCCTTTTCAAGACCGATTCAGCTTTTAAAAATGGTTTTATTATACTAGAGTCCCTCTGTGTTTTTTTAAGCATTTTTGCTCTTTAAAATTACCTCCTCAGTCTCTGTAGGTTCAGGTGTTTTCAATTTAGCCCTTCTTCAATTTAAATTTGTTTTAAAAGGTATTAATACCCTATTTGGCCCCTGTATTTTTATTTTTGTCCCAATTTTGGTCCTGTTTCAGTGGTAAAACCCCTTTTTAGCCCCTGATGTTTTTTGTTTCTTTTTTATTTGGTCCTCTGCATTGCATATTTAATTCCTGCCCCTTATGTTATTTCCTTTATATTTTATTCCATTTATTTTTTTACGCTTGAATGTTATTTTATTTTGTTAATTTGTTCGGATTTTGTGTCTCTATGTTTGAAATTGTTTGTATTTATATTCTTTTAGATCATATGTTATATATATATATTATATATATTATGTATATATGTCCTATATAGCACTATCTTATACTATGTTGTATGTACATATAAAAATGTATGCTACTATACTAAACTACTATATGTATATGTTATTTCGTTTAAATATATGTTATATATTGGATTATATTGTTTTTCTTCTTACGTAATGCATGCTTAAGGTATAATAATTGGTATGATAATTTGTTATGTATATATATAAGTATTTATCTTCTTGTATGGTATGTTATCTTTTAATGCTTATGCTTAGTTTTTGTATCATATTTGTTTAATTTTATGCTTTGTTTTTAGCATATTTATTTGGTTCATGCTTATGTCATGCTTTTACTTTTATGTCATCTTGTCCATACATATGTCATGCCTTGTTTTGTATTGCATCCGGATATATAAACTGTCAATGCGGTGCCCCTTTATTTGAGGATAAGCTTGGTTAGTATCAAATGTAGTGGTGGTAGCTTTTACTTATTCTCGAATAACGGGGTCCTTAAAATTTACTTGCACGTATAACCAAATTTTAATTTAATCGTCACTTTAATTTAGAAAATTTAATATTAACAAAACAATAATTATATATATTTTCTTTTGGTATCAATTTTTGGGCGGTGTGAGGGTGCCAAAACCTTTCTCATCCGTAACCAACTCCCAAACCTGTTTTCAAACGAATCTATGGTTTTATGATGTCCGACCTACCTTAGTGGCCGGTGGCGACTCCAAATTTTATTGTTTTAAAAAATACTAATTTTTAAAGGACTCTCCATTTTCCAAATATTTTCTCAAAAATGAAAGGATAACACTACTCATTACTCCTTTTATATGAATAAGGTAGCTATAGCTGACGACTCCGTTGGGAACTGATTTTGGGTTTTTTAAAACAAAAGTGAGTTAGGCCATTTTTTAAAAAAAGAAAAGAAAAGAAAATATAATTACCACTTTGTTAATATCGAAAGTTGTGAAATAAAGTGACGATTAAATTAATATTTGTTTATAAATGCGAGTTTATTTTAACGCATTTAAAATCAAGCATTTAAGCCTATTTCCTTTAAGTGGGGGGAAAATGCTAGTGCTTTCTTGTGGATATTGTTCCTCCGTATGGGCCTAGTAAGTACCTTCGGGGCTCGAGTACCCTATGCTTTTGTTGAAATATTGTTTCCTCTTACGGACATAGCGAATGGGTCCCCCCGAATTGAACTCAGTTGAGATGAGCCTATAATGAGTGATGACCGGGGGCCTTGCTACCCTTAGAAGGGGACAACGAGGACAGTTCGGGTACCTTTTAGTACCAAAATTGCATGTAGAGAACGTAGAAAGCCCACCCTTTTTAGAGCTATGCGGATAACCTAGGTTTTTAGAGATGATGTAAATAGGGTTGTTTGATGCTTTATTTAATTTCCCATTTTATTTCCGTATCTATTGATATTATCCGGTACAAACTTGTTTCTTTTTGTGTTTTATTTTGTTTTGCATATATTTTTGCATAGACATTGCATAACATGAAGGTGTTGATTCAAGTGGTTTGCTTGAGTTGAGATCTTTCATTATGGATAGAAGGTATCTCAAGAAGGAGGATACCAACTCAGCCGTTCGACACTAGTCAGAAGTTAACCAAAGGGTTTAAGGTGACAATTTACCGAGCGAGCGTATAGTGGCGGGGTATACTTATGCCAGTCTACAGCAAAATGATTTGTGAGAATTGAAATAGATTTGGGAAGGATGCGATCGACGGTTGCAAAATTTGTTCCGTGATAAGTATGGCGACATAGCACACTTGATGTATGTTAGAGTTAATCAGCCTTTGCTCCAAGCCATCTTTCAGTTTTGAAATCCCGAGTTCTGTTGCTTCACTTTTAATGGGAAATACTTGAGGCCTACGGTGGAAGACTATACGGCTTTGCTTAATCAGAAGAATATTCAAAAAGATTGGATTTACACAAAATCGTCAAAGTCCCAAACTTATGCTTTGAAGCTTAGAACCTTAACCAAAATGAATGAAGATTGGGTCAAAGGCTTGATTTAGAATTGAGGGAATAATACTGCCTTTTCATGAGAGTGCATTCGAGATATCATACCTACACACCCGGATGAGGTTATGAAGATGGATCTATTTGCTTTGGGGATATATGGTTTGATTATTTTCCCGAAGGTTTTGGGGGAACATTGATGTGGTCATTTTGGATTAATTTGAGCGCATGAAGAGGAAGGACAATCTGGTATCGGTGATCTTGACCAAAACTTTTAATTCCTTGAACACGAGTGTGAATCATGAAGAAAGTCGTTTTAGGGGGTGTGCATTGCTCCAGGTATGATTCAAAGTCATCTTTGGACGACACCGATTAAGGTTTTGCTTGAAATATTTTTGGGAGATTTTCCCTTTGCGGGAATATCTAGCGAAATAATGGTGGGAAGAGCCGGACAAATAGAAATGGATGAAGATTTTCAAGAACTTTCAAGATGAAGACATTGTGTGGAGGGTACCATGGCTCGGTAGTGTCTTTCACTTCTTATATAGATACGGAGACTATGATTGGTTAATGATGATTGTTTTGTATGGTGGGATTACTTGCGCTCCTTTGTTGGTATCAAGGCAATTTAGGTCACAACAGTTTGTTCCCGTCACTACCAGTTTGAGCACTGCCGAGATTTCGTTCAAGAATGAATTTAAGGCGAAGGTTCAAGCTACCTCTAGATCTTGGGACACTTTTACCATAAAAAGTGTATGTTTACCCTCGACTATGCTTTTTGGATGCACAAGAGAATTAATGATAAGATTTCGGATCCTGATCAAGGACAGACTATGTCAATTGAGGAGCATTTGAAAATGGTTCATTTCGAGGCCAATATTCTAAGGAGCGAGCTAGAGGAGGTCAAAAAGAGGATGGATGCTTTGCGAACCGAGCACATGAGCGAAATTTATAGGGTAAGCTTAGATGTGGATGAAAGAGATGAGAAAATCAAACAATTAACAAAACTCAATATAGATCTCAAAGAACATAATGCTCTCTACCAAAGCGGCACTCTCAACTTCAAGCTCTAGTTCGGAATGCTGATTAGAAGAAGTTTATAGCCGTGGAGAAGGAAAGGATGAATGGTATAGCTTGGTCGATGAAGAAAGAGAGAAAAGTAAACAAGTAATTGGCAAGGAGATAGAAAACTACAGGCTAGCCATTGAGAATGAAAGAAAGTCTTCTAGAAGCACAATCTAGCAGGAAAGAGCGAAAGCTAGGCAAAAAATGAGAAAGACAAGTAAGTGATGAATTGGGAGAAAGAAAATGTTGTCTCATGGAAGAGAAAATCCCAAGAAAACAAGAATCGACTATTTAAGAAGCAAGGACTGTACAACTCCACCCTTGAGGGTTTGAATCAAAGTCAAGCCCAAAATGCTAAGTTGGAAGAAAGGATTAGGGAGTTAGATCGGTCTTTTCATGAATATTGTGCTCAGAATGGCTTTCTTGAACTTCAAACTACCCATTAAGAGAATGAGGCACTTCGAACTCAGATTGAGGTATTAGAGGCTATTGTTCAGGATTATCTAAGAAGGATCGTAGTTCTTGAAGAAGCTGTGGAAGGGGGAGATAACTATTGGTTGAGGCGTCTTTGTGATGCTACTCGTATGATTCAGGTCGAGACCAGTATAACACTACCCTGATGGTGCAAGTACAAGAAGTCCCTAAACATGTGAGGAACCTAGCCGAAAGCCGAAGCTCTCCGCCCTTTCATAGCTTCGGGCATAGAAGAGGCACCTAGATTCATTCAGGTACTTAAGCTATCGAGGAGCTAGTAGTTAAGGTCGGGGCATATCTGTAGGATATTATTTTTCTTGCTTTGTAATGAGAACCTTTTTAACCTTCAATGAAAGTTGTTCAAGGGTGATCACCAACGGAATCAATGCCTTTATTTGCATACATTTTTGCATTTTATTTATCATTTATCCCATCATATAACACATATAACATTCATTAATTGATTATATAATAAAATTGATAATAAAAATGTTGTGACGAAAATTGAAAGGTAAATCGCAATCATTCCACACCCATATCACACTCGTTTACAAACAAGGATAATAGAAGAAAACTTCACCAAGTTGAAAGCCGATCTAAGGGGACAATTAGAACGGAATCAGCAATAATTGAGGGATACCATAATCAAATCCCAACAAGATATGATGAAGCATATATCTCAGATGTTGAAACTCAGTCGGGGAGAAAACCTAAGAGGAAAGGGTACTATTGAAAATCCCACTCAAAACTCGGGAGATCCTTAATACTTCCCGGTCTTTATCAACACTACCCCAAGACCCTCGCAAGGAGTATCTTTATCTCATCAGGCTGGCGACTCTGTCCAAGCTCAATCGGGTGTGACTTTTAGAAATACAAAAACGTTGGGGATAGCATCCCGAACTTTGATGAATTGGAAAAGTAAAACCAAGTAAAGGCGGAGTTCTCAAAGTAATTAGAAGAAACCAAAAAGGATCTTGAAGAAAGGTTCCGAGTAAAGGGGGATGAAGAAGGCTCCTATGGGTTGAATGTTAGGAATCTTAGTTTGGTCCTGGATGTGGAGATTCCATATAAGTTTAAGACTCCAGAATTTGAGAAATTTGATGGGATGACTTGTCCTACTGCTCACATAACCATGTTTTGTTGGAAGATGGTGGGGTTTACCAACAATGAAAAATTATTAATCCATTGCTTTCAAGATAGCTGATTGGGATCTACCACGAGGTGGTATAACCTGTCAATTCGGGCTCAGATCAAGTCATAGAAATATTTGGTCAAAGCCTTTACCGACCAGTACAATCATATAACTGATATGGTCCCTAATCGGCTTTTATTGCAAGGGATAGAACAAAAATGAAATAAAAGCCTCCGCGAGTATGCCCAACGATGGTGCGATATAGTGACACAAGTTTAGCCTCTGTTTCGTGAGAACGAAATTTCTCTAATGTTCATAGACACACTTAGGGGGACGTTTTATGACCATCTGATCAGCGACCCTATTAGTAACTTCGCAGACATAGTTATGATGGGCGAACGCATTAAAGCTGCCATCAAAAGCAGAAGAATTGATGGAGGAGAATCGTCATGGAAACAGTTCAAGAAAAAAGATCATGAGGTCAACAATGCAAACACTTATGAGGCCGTGAAGAACCTCACAATCTCCCAACCTCAACCTACAACCGGGAATGCCCGGAGTTCCAATATATGATAAAATAGGGGGCCCAAGAAGGAAGCTGAGAATAGGTCTTTCACTCTTTTACCTATTTCTTACAAGGAGCTATATTCACAGCTGTACAAGGTGGATTTAGTTCGGCCATACCATGTTACCCCTTTCAACCCACCTTACCCAGCACTTGTTATGACCCCAAAACACACTGCGAACCGATGTTCTAGGACATTCAATTGAGAACTGTACGGTATTCAAGAAGTTTGTTTAGAATCTAATAAAAACTGAGGTGTTACAGTTGCAAGAACCGAGTACAGCCAACAACCCCCTACCAAACTGTGGAGGTCGGGGGTAAATGCTGTTGAAGAGGGATACACTATAAAAGCTAAGGAGAATGTATCAGGAGTAAAGTCTCCCTTGAGGTGGGCTTTTTAGCAATTGTGCATGGCTCGCCTTATTGAACGGGGGATGGTGGTAGTGAAAAAGGGTTGTGGCCCATACTCTAAGTATCACCAGTCAGAAGATCATGAGATTCAGGAATGTAATGAGTTTCGTTATGTGGTTCAGAAATTGATGGATAACAAAGAAATCAAGTTCTTTGAGAGGGAAAAGGGAAAGCAAAAAGTAGAGGTCTTCACGTCGGACAATTCGAATGTCAAGTATAGTGCACAAAGACCCTTAGTCCTTGATTTCAAACCAAGTGGAGAGAGCAAACCTCAAGAAGAAGGTCTTAAGATGGCTCCTAAAATCATAATTTCTTCCCTAACATCCTTTATTTTCAAGGATACTTGGATGGTCCCAAGGAATTACACCGCTAACATCTCAATACCAAGGTGCCCCAATTTACAAGAAAGTAGAAGATTGTCCGATAAAGTGAAGCCCGCTCAAGGAAAAGAGTCGACGGAACCCAATCCTGAAGGGGTAAACGAGGTTGGGCACTTTACAAAAAGTGGTCAATGCTAATCTTCAGAAACTTCAAAGGCAACAGAGAAGCTGAATAGCAAGGGCAAAATAACTGGGTCTGAACCCAAAAAGATATTCGGAGATGAGCCACCTCCAAAAATCAATAAGCCGATAACGGAGGTTCAAGCCCATAAATTTTTGAGATTTTTGAAGCACAGTGAGTATAGTGTAGTGGATCAACTTCGAAAGCAACCAGCCAGAATTTCAGTGCTTGATCTCCTGTTAAGTTCAGAAAAACATCATGAAGCATTGTTGAAAGTCTTGAACCAAACCTTTGTCACGAGTGATATTTTAGTCGGCAAGTTGGACTGGATAATTGGCCATATTACCGCAGACAATTACATTACTTTCAGCAATAATGATTCCGGAGGAAGGTATGGGGTCCACCAAGGCTCTAAACATCACTACTCGTTGCAAAGGACATGTGCTACTAGGAGTGCTTATTGATAATGGCTCCACTTTGAACGCCATGCCTTTGGCTACTTTGCAATATCTGCCTAACGACAAATAACATACGAAACATTGTTAGAATACAATAAGAGCATTTGGTGGGACCCAATGAGATATGGTCGAAAAGATTAGAGTACCCCTACTCATTTTCCAGAGTGAGTACACTATAAACTTTGTGGTTATGGATATTCGGCCATCCTATAATTGTTTGTTGGGAAGGCCGTGGATACACTCTACCGGTGTTGTTCCATCCTTACTACATCAGAAATTAAAGTTTGTTATTGATGGGAAGCTAGTGACAGTTAATGCCGAACAAGATATTATTATTTTGGTAACTTTCGATGCACCATATGTCCAAATCGATGAAGATGTGGTGGAATGTTCCTTTAGGGCTTTAGAGTTTGTCAATGACACCTTCGTCGCTGAAGGTAAGAGGATCCATGCCCTAGGCTATCAAATTGTACTAAGATGGTGGTGTTGGAGACTTTGGGAAGGGGAGCAAAGAAAATGAAAGGTTTGGAAAGAAACCTGCAAGGATGTCTGTGACCTAAAAGCGTCATCAACAATAATGATCGTTTCAGGCTCGTTTATAAACCAACTTCATGAAAAGGAAACAATAATAGAAAAAAAGAGAATAACAAAGGAAGGCTCGGTTCAGAGGGGAAGACATTTTATGGGGGCCCATGACTTATTCTGATATCAAGAGTGTCTTTGTATTCAGCAGAATAGTGAACCCTAAACTAAAAGTGCAAGAAGCGAATGAAGAAAGTGAGAAGTTCCTCAATGAAGAGTTTATCAGTGAAGCTCTGAAAGTGATGGATGTTAATGTGATCTTCGAGGAAGAAAAAACTGGCCAGCCTTTGACCAGGATCCGCCCATGCTTTCTGGGGGAAGCTCAAAAATTGGACTTGGGTAGACATGCATGTGGTTTTTAGGATCGAATCAAAGTGATGCTCGGAACAACCCTATTTGCTTTTGTCCGAGAGCAATAGGGATCTTTTGTAAAGGGCGGCTATGTCAACTTTATTTGCTTTCAATGAAAAAGATGTTTTTCATATTTCTTTCTCAAATGGCAAACATGACATTCA
Organism: Hibiscus mutabilis; assembly: GCA_019671005.1. Taxonomy (NCBI): domain Eukaryota; kingdom Viridiplantae; phylum Streptophyta; class Magnoliopsida; order Malvales; family Malvaceae; genus Hibiscus; species Hibiscus mutabilis. The sequence continues at coordinate 20,079,983 of CM033753.1, read as the reverse complement.
TTTCATTCATTTTTTTATTTATTTTTATTCATTCCATAATCTATTCATTTCTAGTTCCAACGTGTTTTCAAACTCGTGCAGTCCTCTTAATATTAACTGTATGAATGGTTATAAATATAATCTCGGGGAAGATTTCGAACAACATATGTGCTTGGCAAAATTTGATTAAGAAGAGGACAAAATGGAATATGAGGTTCCCGAAGAATTGTTAAGACTAATGGCAAGTGAAGAGAAACAGATCCTGCCACATCAGGAAGAATTAGAAATCTTGAACTTGGGAACCAATGAGGAAATGAAGAAGGTGAGGATCGGCACTACTTTATCATCAAAAGTTAGACGAGATTTGGTGGAGCTGCTTCTAGAATTGAAAGACATATTTGCTTGGACATACTAAGATATGCCAGGTTTAAACACTGATATTGTGTTACACAAACTCCCTATAAGGCCAAAATACAAACCCATCCAGCAAAAGCTTCGAAGAATGAGAACAGACATGTTGCTAAAGGTTAGAGAAAAACTAAAGAAGCAGTTTGAGGCCAGATTCTTAAAAGTTGCAAAATACCCAGAATGGGTAGCCAATATAGTCCAGTGCCAAAAAAGGACGGGGAGGTACGCATGTGCGTGGATTATAGAGACCTCAACAAGGTGAGACCCAAAGACAAATTCCCTTTGCCTCACATTGATACTCTAGTTGACAATACCGCAAGGCATTCTTGGTTCGCATTCATGGATAGCTTTTTGGGGTATAATCAAATTAAAATGCACCCTGAAGACATGGAAAAGACCATTTTTGTGACCATGTGGGGAACATTTTGTTATAAGGTAATGCCTTTCGGGCTAAAGAATGTTGGAGCAACTTATCAAAGAGTCATGGTAACCTTATTCCATGACATGATGCACAAAGAGATCGAGGTGTACGTAGATGACATGATAGCTAAATCTCAGACGGAAGAGGAACACATCCAAAATTTGTAGAAGTTGTTCCAAAGTTGAGAAGGTATCAATTAAAGCTCAAGTTGGCCAAGTGTACTTTTGCAGTTACATCTGAAAAACTTTTAGGTTTCGTGGTTAGCCGAAGAGGAATTGAGATCGACCCAATAAGGTGAAAGCAATTCAAGATCTCTCACCACCTCAAACACAAAAAGAAGTCCGAGGATTCTTGGGAATATTGAATTACATATCTTATTTTATCTCCCAGTTAATCAATAAATGTGATCCCATCTTCAAATTGCTCCGAAAGAACAATCTGGGGATATGGGATGAAGATTACCAAGAGGCACTTAAGAAGATCAAAAAGTAGTTGACTAATACCTCAGTCCTAGCAGCACCGGTGCCTGATAGAGCCATAATTCTGTACTTGATAGTGTTTGAGAATTCAATGGGTTGTGTGTTGGGGAAACATAATGAGTCCGAAAAGAAAGAAAGGGCTATTTATTACTTGAGCAAGAAGTTCACCGAGTGCGAAATACGGTACCTACTAATCCAGAAGCTATGTTGTGCCCTAGTGTGGGCTACCAAGCGACTCAGTCAATGCATGTTGTATCATACCACTTGCTTGATTTCTCGGTTAGATCTATTGAAATTTTTTATGGAAGCGCCAGCCCTGACCGGGAGAATGGCCCATTGGCAAATACTATTGTCGAAATTCAATATCGTTTATGTATGTCAAAAAGTAGTAAAGAGAAGTGTGGTGGCAGATTTCTTGGCAAGCCACGCTTTGGACGACTACGAGCCATTGGATTTTAGTTCCTTGGATGATGATCTAGTGTGTATTTCGTTTAAAGAAGATCCCACCTCGAAGAACGAGTCTTATAAGTTTTATTTGGATAGAACGTTTAATGCCCAAGGCCATGGAATAGGGGAAGTGCTAATTTCTCCTAAAAATGTCTACTACCCCTTACAAGTAGATTAGAATTCTTCTGTACCAACAATATGGCTGAATATGAGGCTTGTGTCATAGGGCTCCGCACAGCCATCGCAAGAAAGATCAAAGGTGCTTTAGGTCTTTGAAGATTCATCCTTGGTAATCTATTAGCTTCAAAAAGAATTGGATACAAGAGATCCGAAGTTAATCAAGTATTACGATCTGATCCAAGAGTTGGTTAAAAAACTTTGAGATTAGTTTTGCTTATTTATCGAGAAAATATAATCAGCTGGCTGATGCCCTAGTAAAATTGGCCGCCATGTTTGAGGTAAGCCCGAAAGCCAAAATGAAGCCGATCGAAATGCATATTTTTTAGGTGTAACCCCCTAGACCCATCTATGTGTTACACCTGATTCTAGGAGGTTACATTTGGATCACAAAAGCGACTCCTAGTAAAAACCCATATAAAAATTCTTTTCTTCCTAATACCTTTAAAATCGTAAAAAAAATCTTTGTCAGAACATCATTACAGAAAACCAAAAAGTATATTACATACCCAGACTTAAAATATGACACGATATGCACGCCCATTAATTACTAGTATCATATTTCACAAGCAACGTCGAGGGAGCTTTCGACACTGTTGTCAGTCACTACATCATGATAATTCTCTTTTATCCTACGATGGTAAATAACAACATGAGCTTGGGGAAGCTCAGTAATAAAGAACTACCAAGGGATGCTAAAGGTGCAAGCATGCATTAGGTAAATCATAGTATTGTCATAGTATTCTGGCGACAACAAGTACTAATTATGAACCCGATATTTCTATTAAATGTTATAATTGAAGATAGCAGGGTTCTTCTTTATTTGATCACCTGAGAATCAGGCAAGAAGCACATAATCCAGAAAAATTCAGAGAGATATATTACGAAAGTTAAACTAAGGGAAATGTCTTATGTACAAAAACAGAAAGAATCAACCAAGCCAAAGAGAAAGAAACAGATATAGAAGAAATTATCCCCGCTGAAGCGTAAGAACATGATACAAAAGGAATTATCCCCGCCGAAGCATAGGAACTTGATACAGAAGGAATTATCTCTGTCGAAGCATAGAAACCTAATACAAAATAAATTATCCCCACCAAAGCGTAGGAACCTGATATAGAAAAAATTATCCCCGCTGAAGCGTAGGAACCTAATACAGAAGGAATTAACCCCGTCGAAGCGTAGGAACTTGATATAGAAATAATTATCCCTGCCAAAATGTAGGAACCTAATACAGAAAGAATTATCCCTACCAAATCCTAGGAACCTGATACAGAAGGAATTATCTCCGCCGAAGCGTAGAAACTTGATACAAAAGAAATTATCCCCGTCGAAGCGTAGGAACCTGATACAAAAGGAATTATCCCCTCCGAAGTTTAGGAACCTAATACAAAAGGAATTATCCCTGCCAGATCAAAGTTAAACCTGCAGAGACTTCATATCCTATCTCGAGCACCCCAGTAAACAGTCTAAACAGTATTTACAGAAACCAATAGTAAGTAGTAGTAACAGTAGATATAAAACATGCAATTATTCTCAGCAAAACAGTAACCAAAGAGCATGTTAATCAGTCAGATACTTAGGCATAAATCAGACAATTAATATGATCATACTTAATAATCAGGAAACATGTGATGTTTTTGCAAAATCAAATAATACTAGTCACTTGTGCATGATCGGTTCAAACCAAGCACTCAGTATATATACACCTCATGCGTATTGTAATACCTGTATTTTGTCCAGGGTTTATACTATAATAAGGCCAAAATAATATACTATATAAATAAATAAATAAATAAATAAATTAGCCCATTATAAGTAAATGTCCATTTACATAAAAGTGTCCAATTACATGCATAAATGCCCAAAGCCCACCCAAATTCCCTTTACATCAGATTTGTACCCAATTTACAATTTTTCTGCCCATTTTATCATCTATGTAACCCAACAAACACAAAATAACCATTTTCTGCCCAAAGGAATCCACGTGTTATTCTCGGATTCACCCAAACCATTTCAACAGGATTCTGGTTTTGCTGATGTCATGTTTAGTCAACCCTATAAATAGCAGGAGAGAGGGTGTCAGATCATTAACTACCATAATTAATACACATCACTAATCATAAATAATATAATAATAAACTAATAATAAAAAAGAGAGAGACTATTGTACTTGAAAGTTTAACCGGCCATGGGGAGATCGAACGACGCTAGAAAAGTGGAAGAGATTACGGGGAAAGCGAACGGACGTTGGGAACTCACCGGAGATAATGACCGAAACTACAGAACCACCGTTGGAAGGTAAATCCTTCTCCGATCTGTCTATTTTCCTATAAAATAAAAATGAAGTTATTGATATATATATAAGACATAAATGGAAAATCTAAAGAGTAAATTGGTGTAATTGCGACGGCCAAAGTTTGTTTAAGGAACAGTGGAGACGAAAAGGGATTCGGTTCAAAGGTAGATCTAGGCCTAGATCGGGGAAGTTTGGGTGATTCCTTTGAACTGGGATAGATTTAGGGTTAGATCTAAGAAAAAAAGAGAATTTTGTATGTTTTAGGGTTCTGACCGACGGCCAAAAATTGCCTCACGTCTGTTGGCTGGAGAGGAACGGTGACTAGAATAGAAGCACGACTGCCGACGAACAGCCAAAGCTGGATGGAAGATGGTGGCCCAAGATCAGGCGGCAATGTGGACTGCAAAGCTATGCCGTAAATGTTGGTGTTTATCTTGTTCATTATGAATAAGGATGAACACCATCCAAAATGTGTGCTTTTGATCTAGTTTAGGGCTAGATTTTGGTTTTTTAGGTGTTCATGGTCAGAGGACTTGGTATAGAGAGAGTAGTGAGAGGAAGCTATTCCAGAAATGAATCAAAAAATGAAAAAAAAAGGCTTTATAAAGCCCGTCTGAATCGACAACATTTTGGGGAGGGGATCCGCGCACTAGAGCCAGGTCGGGTCTTAAACCCGCGCGTTTTAACGCGTTTGGGCTAATTGGAATTCAAGGCCCCAACCTTTATAACTGTATTTAGTTTGTCCCCTAGTTTGCAATTGTATTCAATTCATCTCCCTTTTCAATAAAATCAGGTTCCAAGTTTCAAATTATGCATTTTAGTCCCTTCTTTTAATTGTTTTATTTAATTAAATGCAATTAAATTATATACTTGCATATTTTAAATTGAGCATATAGTATATTTATTAGACAATTCATTATTTAGTTAATTAATTGTTTAGAGCCTTAGTTTTAAGCTCTTAATTAATATTTAATTAATTAAATAGAAAATGCGATTTTAGCAAATTAATGTATGTTAAATGGAAACTTTGGGGGCTCAAACTTGGATGGTGTTCGACTTGCTTGCAATGGGATGTTATCACAAAATTGGCCTTAAAAAGGTACATTTATATACATTACAACCTAGAATTAAATAAATTACCTAGTTAATTTAATTAGAGCCTTAATTAGGATTAACACTTTAATTAATTAGAATGGTTAATTAATTAGGAATATTATTAATTTAAAGGCTTTAATATATGGATGGTGTTCAAGCAATTGGCATTTTCTCATGAAAGCCTTTAAATTAATTAATATTCATAGTTTAAATAATTAATTAATTAGAGCCATCTTAGGTTTGTACTTAAAATAAGACAATAATAAATCATACATTTTAAACCTTTTATGTTGAAATTCATTTTTAAATAAGAATAGGGGTGCCACTTAACGGGGTGCTTTTAATCTCATATTCGAATAAAATGAATTTCCTTATAAAAGGATATCTCCATTTGGAATTTAAATCCATTTAATAATTATGTATCAAATTAAATTCAAATAATTATTCGAAATGCCAAAATGCCACGTAAAATTAAGGTACCGATAACGGGCGTTTGTGGGGGTGCTAATCCTTCCCCACATGTAACCGACTCCCGAACCCAACTTTTAAGAAATGAATCTTTAGTTTGTTTTTACGGTGTTCGGTCTACCTCGAAGTGATCGATGGCGACTCCAATTGTTTTTTTCGAAAGGAAATAAAAGGTAAGTTTAATTAAAAATGGATTAAAAAGGTTCAAATCCCTAATTTTACAAAGTCAATCGTCAAGCTATTATTTTTACACGATTTCAAAAAAGGTCGCGACAGCTTGGCGACTCCGTTGGGAAATTTTTTAAAAAAACCGAGAGTCAGACCTAATTAATCTTATGTGGCATTTTGGCGTTTTAGGAGAATAATTTGAATTTAATTTTTTCCATAATTATTGGATGAATTTTTAGAAAGAATGGAGACAGCTTTTTCTTGTGTGATATAAATTGTCATTCATGCATAAGCCTTCTACCCAGGCTTTTCACCCTTAAGTGGGAGTGAGGCATGATCTTACGTGAGTTATCCAGCTCCGTGATCAAAATTTTGTCCTCCTTCCGGTATACCAACCTTGTACACCGTAAGGTCACGCCTCTGCTATAAAAGGGTCGTATACTCCCGAATAGATGTCTTACTGTCGTGGTAGATGGCTGTTGCGTGTGATAAGTGCTACGCAATTGTGCAAGTATACACGTCGCAAGTAATAAAGTGATATGAGTATCGAGTATCGTCTCCACAGGGATTGGTTTGGGCCACTTTGCTTAAGTTCTTCGTTTGTGAAAAGTAAAAACACAATTAAAGGATTAAAGGAGTTTAACTAATAACTAAACTAGAAAGCAATAAAGTAAAAGAAAAGATGAGATCGATTGAGAGAGATAGGCTAGGTTATCGTGAGTTGAGGTGTGATAGCCGATTGGATTGTCTTGGTAAAGAGTGCACGGGCAACTCGTTGCCGTGGCGACTTGCACAACGGGGTTGCCTTGGCAACTAATTGATGGTTGCTCGGGCGACTAGTTGGGCAACTACTTGGGCGATCGGGCAGCAACTTCAAGGCTCGGCGGAGCGTTCTTCAATGGTTTCTTCTTATCCCTAAGTCAAAACTCTAGCTACTTGTGCATGCCTTGATAATACATCCTGCGTGAATCAAGGGTGAACAACAACCAATCTTGCACTCCTCTTAGCCGTTGAAATCCTTAACTTATTCCTAAGCCGGATTAATCTTCACCATCAATAGATTGAATAAAGACCATACTCATTCGTTTCTTGAATCTAACTCTCCCGATATTAGATAAATAGATGAAGTTACGAGATCCTCTCCCAATTCACTCGCAAACAATAATAAGAATCAAGAATGAATAAACCTTGAAATAGAAAAGTGCAAACTCTTATTACCTAAACAAAAACCAATAGTTTCTCACAACCACAAAACACAATAACCATAGCCAAGTAAATTTAGTTCATGGCTAGGTTCCAAAGAAACACAAGATAAACAATCCCTAGCATGAACCCAATCGAACAAGGAAGAAAAGATGAAGCTTGTCGAAAATTCCTTGCCCTAGATGCTTGCCGAAAATTCCCCTTGCTTCCTCTCTTGGAGTTGTCGAAATTCCCTCTTGCTCTCTCCTCTTTAATTGTCGAAATCTCCTTGATATTTATAGGGCTAGGCCAAAGTCCTTCTTTGAGGAGGAGTTTGAGTTGGAATTAAATTATCTTTAAAGAATATAATTCTTTATTATAATTTTATTCCTATTAGAACTTCTCCTATCCTCTTAGAATTTAATTCTTCTTTAATCTCTGCATGGCAATCAAATTCCTTTGGGCTTGGACCTTGCTCCATGTCATCTTGGGCTTGTAAAATCATGAATTTCGATATCCATATTGCTTTTGGTCTTTGTCGACAAATGCCATGGCAACTAGCTCGGCATATCCTTCATGCATTACCCTGGCAACTAGCTCGGCATTGCTTTGGCAAGTGATCCTGCACATACACACACAAAAACACACCAAAGCAGCATCTATTTCCACAAAAATCACCAAGTTATGTAATCAAGCTCAACGATTGAAGGAAACATGGATTAATGCATGAATGGCTAATCTATGCAACTAATATGAGCCTAAGTCTAACAATAATATGAGTAAAAAGGGTAAGAAAAATAGTACTTTTGAACACTTATCACACCCCCAAACTCGAACTATTGCTTGTCCTCAAGCAATGCAAACTAACAATTACCTGCCAAGACTTTAATCATCAAAGACATGCTTTAAACTTGAATTCAAACCTCGGAACCGTGGCACAAAGTATGATCACCTTTTAAATTTTTCGGATAGCACAAAAATTTCCCGGAACAAAACTATAATGCTCGTGACAATGTGTGTGCGTAGTTGTGTACAAGTTGATTTTCAAGATTCTATGTGAATAGTAGGCTTTTATCAATTTAATTCTTTGGGGCATTTATTTTAATTTTCACTAGAGCCAATTTGGGCACCTCTAGTAAAGTAAGCAATTTCTCATTTTATTTTAGTCGACTAGAGCCAATTTCGGGCACCTCTAGCGATTCTTTAATGTGCATTAACTACTAGAGCCAGTTTCGGGCACCTCTAGCAAGAAAGTGTATTTACTACTAGAGCCAGTTTTGGGCACCTCTAGCAAGAAATTAACTTTTAATTTTCAATTTTAAATTTACCCAAATTTTAAGCAACCTAAGTTCACTAAGTTTCTTTGAATCAACAACCCACAACGTGTAAAAAAATTCAGCATCATAGTAAAACTCTAAGTTCTTTTCATGCAATCCTAAAATTAAAGGTTATTTCAATTAAGTAAGTGGCAAAAATTCATCATTGGATATTCAACAAGTCTTAAGCAATTAAATCAAATTAAAGGCATGGCAAGTAACATATGCAACCTATATGTGATTGCTAAAGATGAATGCAACTAAACATGAAACTAACTAGAAACCAACACCCCCCCAAACTCGAGAGAAGCATTGTCCTCAATGCATGTAAAAGTGAAACAAAATTTAAAAGAAACTAAATGAAATGAGTTAGTCAGAGAGGTCGTCACCTCGAGTGATGAGTTTCCTTCGTGCTGTTTGCTTGATTCAATTTCCGGTCAGTGGTTGAATGCTTGTGGCTGGTACCGCGTGAATAGCATTGCCTTGATTTGGTCCATGTTTGCCGATGCAGGTTTACTTGCATGTGCATCAGTAGTTGCCGAAGCCATTGTTGTTGCTGGGCATCGCTTGATTTCCGTTGTAGTTCTTTTGGTGGCGAGTAGTCGGTGAGTAAATTTCCTTATCATGGTGGTTGTGAGTCTTGTTGTGGAAAAGAAAATAAAGAAAACACGAAACTAAAGATAATGAAGAAAAATAAAATATATCCTAAAAAAATAAAGAGAAAAAATAACAAAAAATAATAGAACAAAATAGCTCAAAAAATAAAAATAAAAATAAATGTATCAGTAGTTGCCGTGGCGTCGAGGGTTGCCGAGGCATGCACATCCATGGTTGCCGAGGCGTCAGGGGTTGCCAAGGCGTGCGCGTCCATGGTTGCAGGCGCGCGATCGGGAGTTGTTGCGGTGTTGAAGGTTGCCGTTTTCGATACTTCTTATAGTCCATCCGCACCCTCCATCGGGTGATAATATTGCCCAAAAAGAGTTTGGCAAATGTGCTTGCCACTACTCCCTTTTGTGTTACCATGGTGGAGTTGTCTTTCTTCTTTGTTCGCTTGTAGTCCATGTATACTCTCCACCTTGCTACTATTCCTGAAGGCACAAATATATTAATAGGAAAAATTATATCTATTCTCAACCATTCAATTACCTCATTCTTGTCGACTTCTATCATGGTTGGATGTAGCCTTTGTTGTCGTGGCAATTGCTGCTCAAGCCAATTGCCGTGGCAATCAGTTGTCAAATTTTGCTCTAAGTCAAGGGAAGAATCAATTTTCTGAAGAGCTTTATGAATCCAAACACCTTTTTCTTTTGGCCTCTCAAACATCTCCATCAGTAGAGATTTCGATGGCTTCAAATCTACCAACCTCGGTTCCTCAAGACATACCTGCAATGGACGAGGTGAGTTTTTAAAGAATTCAAAAGGTTCAACTATTACCTGCTCATATTCCATTGGCAAAGTATTATCATCTCGTTGATCTTGCATGTGGTCGTGTAATTGTCGTGGCAATTGTAGATGAGAGCAATCTACACATTCCTGCTTCAAAATCAACGTTATAACTTTCTGGGCATCAGATTCCTCAGAATTTGCTGTAGTATTGTTGTTCTCAGCTTCACCGAGTGTTGTCGCGGCATTGCTCTGTTCAGGCTCCTCAATCATTGTCAAGGCAAATTGATGTTCAAGCTCATCATGTGTTGGGCAGTCTCTCTCATTGGCATCCTCTTGACTTTGAGGTTCTAGTTGTTCCTCACACATCAGAGAGATTTCTTTGTATTGCTCCTTATCCTCTTGCCTTGGGACGTCAGTATCCCTAGGAATGAATTGTTGGTGCATGTTATCCATGAAATATGTGGATCTCCCCAATTGATCTTCTGAATCCCCTAAGGTTGCATCCCACTGAGCTATCCTCGTATCCATAGATTTTGATAGTTCTCAAATCTCTTCAATTGATCCGTCAAGTCTAGCCAAGGAAGCTAGTAACGTTTCCTCCAAGGAATTGGAATACTCTTGAAAAGGACTACATTGCCATGGCATATATGTTGCTGCGGCAAAATTGTCATGGTAAAAAAAATTTTGAGCTTGTTGACCATACCATGAAGAATTTTGCTGCTGGTTCCCTCTATGGTCCTCCATGTAGTTATATGAACCGAAAATGTGAGGGCAATTTTCAAACACATGATGTTCTCCACACATAGCACAAGATTTTTCCATGGTATAAGTTCTTTGGGCTTTTCTCGGTTGGTATAGGTAATCATCAAAGGGTGCAAGGAACTCTTGATTGGATTGATTCATATCTTCCAACATCATCTCTCGAATAGATTGGCTTTTATTTCCGACATGTTGATGTTCCTTAACTTGTAGCGCACTAATTTGTTTTTGATAAAACAAACAAAAAGAAAAGTTAGTAAAACTAAGAGAAAAAACTGCAATAACAAAAACAACTAACACCAATTGCCAATCCCCGGCAACGGCGCCAAAAACTTGTTGCGTGTGATAAGTGCTACGCAATTGTGCAAGTATACACGTCGCAAGTAATAAAGTGATATGAGTATCGAGTATCGTCCCCACAGTGGATTGGTTTGGGCCACTTTGCTTAAGTTCTTTGCTTTGTGAAAAGTAAAAACACAATTAAAGGATTAAAGGAGTTTAACTAATAACTAAACTAGAAAGCAATAAAGTAAAAGAAAAGATGAGATCGATTGAGAGAGATAGGCTAGGTTATCGTGAGTTGAGGTGTGATAGCCGATTGGATTGTCTTGGTAAAAGAGTGCACGGGCAACTCGGTTGCCGTGGCGGCGACTTGCACAACGGGTTGCCTTGGCAACTAATTGATGGTTGCCTGGGCGACTAGTTGGGCAACTACTTGGGCGACTGGGCAGCAACTTCAAGGTTCGGCGGAGCGTTCTTCAATGGTTTCTTCTTATCCCTAAGTCGAAACTCTAGCTACTTGTGCATGCCTTGATAATACATCCCTGCGTGAATCAAGGGTGAACAACAACCAATCTTGCACTCCTCTTAGCCGTTGAAATCCTTAACTTATTCCTAAGCCGGATTAATCTTCACCATCAATAGATTGAATAAAGACCATTCTCATTCGTTTCTTGAATCTAACTCTCCCGATATTAGATAAATAGATGAAGTTACGAGATCCTCTCCCAATTCACTCGCAAACAATAATAAGAATCAAGAATGAATAAACCTTGAAATAGAAAAGTGCAAACTCTTATTACCTAAACAAAAACCAATAGTTTCTCACAACCACAAAACACAATAACCATAGCCAAGTAAATTTAGTTCATGGCTAGGTTCCAAAGAAACACAAGATAAACAATCCCTAGCATGAACCCAATCGAACAAGGAAGAAAAGATGAAGCTTGTCGAAAATTCCTTGCCCTAGATGCTTGCCGAAAATTCCCCTTGCTTCCTCTCTTGGAGTTGTCGAAATTCCCTCTTGCTCTCTCCTCTTTAATTGTCGAAATCTCCTTGATATTTATAGGGCTAGGCCAAAGTCCTTCTTTGAGGAGGAGTTTGAGTTGGAATTAAATTATCTTTAAAGAATATAATTCTTTATTATAATTTTATTCCTATTAGAACTTCTCCTATCCTCTTGGAATTTAATTCTTCTTTAATCTCTGCATGGCAATCAAATTCATTTGGGCTTGGACCTTGCTCCATGTCATCTTGGGCTTGTAAAATCATGAATTTCGATATCCATATTGCTTTTGGTCTTTGTCGACAAATGCCATGGCAACTAGCTCGGCATATCCTTCATGCATTGCCCTGGCAACTAGCTCGGCATTGCTTTGGCAAGTGATCCTGCACATACACACACAAAAACACACCAAAGCAGCATCTATTTCCACAAAAATCACCAAGTTATGTAATCAAGCTCAACGATTGAAGGAAACATGGATTAATGCATGAATGGCTAATCTATGCAACTAATATAAGCCTAAGTCTAACAATAATATGAGTAAAAAGGGTAAGAAAAATAGTACTTTTGAACACTTATCAATGGCAATGACAGTTCAGGTACCCAGAGTCTAGATCGAAACCCACATGTTGTAGTCTAGAAACCGATCTTGTTAGAGCCAGACAGGGGCCTAGGACAAGGTGTTGCGAATTTAAATACACTTCTCTGGTTATTTTTACGCAATGTAAATTGTTTTATTTTGTAACAATTATTTTTGTTTACAATATTAATTCGCCATACGGACACAGCTTTTTTGTCTTGTTATATGTCTCTCATATATGTCACATCACATTGCATTCATGAGAGGTATCGGTTCGAGGATCAATTGAGTAGGCAATGGTCATAAGAGCTAAAGGTTTTGATAGACAAGTGGAGGACAAAATGTCATTGTGGACCTGATTCGAGAAGACTTAATACAAGAATGAAGACAATATCTGTGGAGGCCAGGTGTCATTAATGCAAGGTTGTACTAGAAATTTTTGAGCATAATGAAGGTTTGCCAGAACCAAGTTTACTTTGAGAACCATAGGATGGGGATATAAAGAGTCATTTCAAATAAGATTTCTAGTTTATAGCATTGATGCTAGAAAGTCAAAGGGTCAAGAGTTGTTTAAGGTTATGACCCGTTTATGAAGCCCGGTATAATTGTTCGCTTTTCGGGAGGAAATATGTGACACCAACAGTATGAAAATACGACGCTTTGTTACAATGTTCTAGCTGTAAAAAAGGATAAGGTTTATACAAGGCTCAACAATAGTGCAAGTTTCAAGATAGATTCAGTGGCAGTTATAAAGATAAACAAGACGCAGTATCCGAAAAGACGGTGATAGCCAAAGAAAGAATAAAGGATGAATAAATTGAAGGGGCATTCAAGGACTATTTCTAAACCTAAGGAAGAATAGAGAACTTTGAACTCAGAGGCGATATCCAAGTTTCACAAATGATGAAATTTGCCGAAGGATACCATAACTAAGGAAAATACTGATCTCTAATAAAATGAGAAGATGAGGAAAGTGGCAGAATCAGAAAACACATTACAACTTTCAAAAGACCAACTCGGAGGTTTCAAAGAGCATTGTAAATCAAAAGAAAGACACTGGAAATCAAGCTAAGACAATCACCTAGATTATCAAAAGGCAGAATCACAAAATGATTAACTTCAGAAACCATGTACAAGAGACGCCCGACATGTATAGATTATGTTCGATAAGGCCATGAACTTGTCAATACATTGTCATCGACATCGAGTTAATCAACAAATACAGATTCTAACGTTGAGTGAAGTGATCAACAAAAAGATGGAGTTAATCAACAAATTGACTTCTCCTTGTATTCGACCTTTTGGTTAGATGAGTGATGTTCTAATGAATAGTTCTTGAAATCGATACCTCGTGCATTCATGCATTACATCATTTAAACATTAAGTAAAATAAAAATATTTCACTTTTGTTCAAAATATTGTATTTTTAAGTAACGTTGCATTTTGAGAAACATAGGCAGCAGATCTGTTAAGGTTGAACAGTCTCAGAGGTTGTTGAGGGCCACTTGGGTCGCATGGAGCAAAAGATTGATCAGTCCAGAAATAAGATGGAAACATGAGCTACCATATTGCTTGGAATCAGATAGGTCAAGAAAGAAAATGTTCCAGACAAAATAGTAACATGGGTGATCAAGATGGAAACTTATCTCACATTGGGGTTGAGTCTGAAAGGATTCTTCTTTCAAAACAATAAAAACAAAAAACAAAAAAAAGAGAAAAAAGAAATCCAAAAATAGATTAGGAAAAATAAAAATAAAAAATAAAAAAGAGGGAAAAAGAAAAAAGAAGGGCAAGATTAGATCAATATAGCTGAGGGCATTTGCAAGAGATCCAAAAGATTATGAAGACAATAATGTGTGGCTTTGAAGCATTGGTAAATTGTGAAGATGTTAAGATGAAGGTAGCCTAGTGGACATATATGAAAAGACTGAATGAAGTCAAATTTTAAAGTTTTTGCCAGGAATTCTGTTGAGTAGTAGTTCAGTGGCAGTCAGAGGTCATGATGATATTAGTAGAGTCAAAGGAAGATAGAATTTTTTTCTTTGAAGTGATGAAAATTGGGGATTCAGTTGAGGGTTGACATTTTCTCATACAAGACTTGATTACAAAGATAGCAGAGGGCACAAAGACTTGAGACAAAGAGACTAAAGAAGATGAGTATTTCTATCCTAACGCCATGTTCAGATTTAGGGCTCTACTTTATACAAAACCATCTTCTGAAGATGGTCCCACTGAAGTTTTTGGTTTCATCAGGAATGGGTATTTATGCTTTGAGAATGTAGAGCCCAGATTCGATTGAAGATTATCGTTTGTCAGAAGAGTTGAGATAAAAGTGAAAGGGCAGAATCTACGATATTCTTTTATTTAAAACCTTCTAAAGCAAAGGGTTGTTGAAATCAATAAGAAAGGTCAATTCATTAAGATATGTAATTTAAGAATTAGTCCTCTGGTTAGAGACGATGCAACTGGATTGCTCAGAAAACAAATGCTGAAAAATGTCAAGTGAAAAGAGAGAAAAAAGTGTATGACTGCAATGATCAGACTCCATGAGGTCGTAAGAGGAAAATGTCAATTGACTCGCCATGTCTATCATGGAAGATTCCTCGGACAAATGCAAATTTTGATATATTTGGAATGTCTATTTCAGACTTATTTCCTTACCTTATCCAAGGTCAATATCTTAACCCAAGGTCGGTGAAGAAAATGTCAAGCCCATCTGCCCATAATTATGATCCCGACAATATTTGCAAGTTTCAATGGGGCACCAGGATGTGCTACCAAGAAGTGTAGGCCTTTAATGGAGGAAATCAAGAAGTTGGTTAGTCAGAGATCCATAATGAATGCTTCCAAGATTGTCTGGAGCTTTGAGAAATATGTCTTGTTCATGTCTATGCATCAAGGGGATACAACTTGCAAGAATTATCTCTAAAGTAGTATATGAAATCAACTCTGTTACTTCAAGCCCAAAGATTCTCTTGTATTGCTTCAAAGGTGATTTCAAAATGTAAGGCCATGGTTGCAAATGTTCGATCACTCATGGGGAGGATATGACTAAGTATAGGGCAATCATCTTCAATTGGTATTTCCCTATTCAGGAAAAATCGCCTATCATAGTCATGGTGATGATGATGAAATACATATATCAGCCAGTTCAGGGACTTAGCAAGTTTTTTCATAGAGTGGTGATTCTGTAAAAATTAAAGATGAACTTGATGAAAGTTCAGAAACTTAAAATGTCCAATGACTTGGAGCATTTGCTCGCCCTAAATAATAAAGGTGGGGAAAACTTAATATGGCAAGAGACTAGTGGAGCGTCATTGAGGAATTTGATAACTGAAAAATTAAAAAATATATATGTTCAGAAAGAATAAGGGCATCAGAGCATGAGCAAGAATGGACATGTCTTTGTAATGGTGAAGAAAAATAAAGAATTGATGATAGAAGCAGAGTGACTAAAATTAACGCATGTATTCCTTAATCAATGGTCAACAGTGAACCATGAGAGATCTGTCTGTAATTTTAGGACCATTACGGAGTAATACCCTAAATTATCCCAATCTCTTTTGCCCGCGAGCATTAGGGGTCCTTTGTAAGGGATACGATTTCGATTTATTTGTTTATGATGCTTGTTTCCTATATATTTTTCTCAAATGGAAAACATCTTGCATTCTTTGATTCTTTTAGTATTTCATTCATTCTTTGTTATGGGTTAGTTTTTTTCTCCCATACATATATGTATATATCTTCAATAGCATTTTTCTCTCAGGTCCCTAGATGTTAATCATAAGAGTGACCTTGAATCAAATTCAGAGATCAACTTCTAAAATGTGACTCACTTCTATTTTATTTAGGCTAATGATAAGACATTAATGAGTGTTCAGGAATCACGGGAAAATCTCAAATACAAATTTTGAGTGAATTGCCTCTCAAGCATTATCGGCTAAAGTCTTTGAATGAAGTGATAACCCAAAACATCTTCCACCTAAAGACTACTTTTCTTCAAAGATATCCAAGTATGGGAGGACATTTGGCATTCCTTCATCTCCCTACACAAAGAAAGAAAATAAGAAAAATATCATTTGATGTCCCCCTTGAGCCTGATGATTTTCTTTCAATTCATCCTAAACCAAGGATCACCCCTACACTAGGAGCAAAGATGATGAAAGTTTGTTTGCAAGTGAAAGATGTTTGGTTTTGATTATGATGTGACGTTGATGCTTTGTGAATTAGGGGCAAGAAATAAAAGTGGATGTTTTGAGTACAGATTCAAGAAAGGTTAGTTGAATGAAGACAAATATTCTAAATCAAGTAAAAAAAGAAAGAAAAAGAGAAAAAAGGAAATAAAAGAAAATAGTATAAAGTTTGTGTTCAAAAAGTCAGCTGAATTAAGCTGGAGCAACTGAAGAAAGTACTAAAGTTGAAAAGTGCAAAAGAAAATCAATACATATTTGTGAGATCTTCCGTTCAAATAAGTCATTATCTAAAGGAGTAGTGGAAGATTGATTTCAAGGAAAGGAAATGAACTCTAGGGTGAAAATCCAGAAATAGGCAATCTAGAGTGATCCACAAAAAAGAAGAAGAAGAAGAAGAAATAGAAAATAAAAAGAAAGTAGCATTTCATTCGAACATATTCAGATCAAGGAGTGCAAAAAATGATATTTCACTTGGAAGAAATGATCCTTAGTTTCATCACCCTTAAGTATTTATTTGAGCTTATATATCTTTTCTTTGGAAGCCGTGAGCCATAGCCTACATTACAAGCCTCAAAAGACCATTTTGACAATATACGGGTATTAGAGCAAGGTGAGTTTGTCTTCAAAATACTTTCCATTTATTAGGGTTAACCTTTCTTCAAGGGCTTTCAAACTTCTAATGCTTGATTGATATCAGAAACGAGGGAAGGACTGGGGCATATTGAGTTAGTGAGGTAAAGAGTGCAACCTTAAATGGGATAGAATTAGGCATATGGGAAATGTTTTTCTCGGAAGTCTAATAATTTGGAAGGGTCACACTGGAGTTGATCTTTGCAATCTGGTTCAAAAGGTCTGTTGCACTTGGTACTTGGGGGCCTAATTTTATTCTTATATTTGCCATGACTTATCAAATTATTCTAATTTCTCAAATCTAGTAAATAATATTTTGAGCTATTCACTTATCGTTTCAACAAGCATCTTGTAGATAAATTGATTGGATATAAGAAAAGTAAAAGATTTCGTGGGTATTGCTATGATGAACTAATCCTTTAAGTGCAGGTAGAACAGGAGGTAGCCTCGGTACTTGTTTAATGATGAAAAGTATGACGAGGAAAAGACACAATTCTATGTGCCAAAAATAGCAAAAAAAGTTGTAAGAAAGTGATACAAGCAATTCTGGGGCTAAAAGAGAGAGAGCATGAGCCATCTTTTGGGAGCAAAGATGCAGCCAAATCAATCCGTTGAGGGTTTTTGCTATTCAAAAGTAAGGAAACGAGGTAAATGTGAGCAAAGATGATAATCGAACTCAAGCCAGAGTGGGGAATGCTGCAAAAAAAGAACCCTACAGAACATCACATTCCGGTAAACAAAATCTGCAAGCTAGAACAACAGTTAATTGTGATCTCTTTTAGAGCTATAAGAAAGAATTTTATCAAAAAAAGCTAAATGAGGATATAGCAAGAGCAGTTTTCTAATAAAAGAGTGGTCCCAGTATTCAAATGTTGAGAAATGCATGGAGAGATATGGAAAAAGAATGGTACATGTTCTTAATCCATGAAAGGTAATGAAAGTGCCATCAGAACGAACAAAAGACAACATTGTTGCAAAAAAAGAAAGAAAAATGAAACTGAGGTAAAAACCTGAAGAGGGGCCTTGGGAAAAAACCAAAAAAAACCAAAACCAAAGTGAAAACCTGAAAGGGCGCTTTGAGAAAAGCAATCTAAAGTGAAAACCTGAAAAGGCACTTTAGAGCAAAAGATGCAGAGATCCTGAAGTTTGAACCTGAGTGTGAGATGGGTTATGTTGCTGGTATAAAAAGTTTTAAAGAAAGAAGAAGTGAAGAAATTTTAAGATTCCCTAAGGATGAAAGTTCGCCCAAGTGGTCCTCAATTGACAACATTCATACATCATATAGTTAGGCATCCACAAGAAGGAGCATGCTAATTCATACATTCAAAACATTTTTTGCATATTTTGCCAGGAATTGTCAAATTCAATCAAGGAAATGTGAAAGTCAATTTATAGCTTTGAGTTTTGAAGAAGCGGATCCAAGCAGGAACGGGCAGAGATCTCGGAGAAAAGATCCAGTTAAGAATGAATAAATATCTTGAAGAGGAAGATCCAGCAAGGAATGGACAAAAATCTTGGAAAAGAAAATCCGGCAAAGAGTGAGTTGATTTATAACTGAATAATCTAAGGATTACACTGGACGGATACCGAGAAATTGGATGAAGCTATTTTGTTGCTCCGAGATTTAAGCTAGATTAGAAAACCATCTGAATTTGCTTCATAGCCAGGATTGCACATATCAGTTCAAGTTTATAACGTCATGACTGATAAAGATTGGGATGATTCGAAAATCATAGAAGGTACATCTCATCTTTTTGGATAAACCTATATTGATGTTGAAGGGTCATAGCTTTACACATTCGTATATAAGTAAGAAGTTGAATGGTGAATGAGATATCCTTATAGAACCCATTTCAAGTAATATAGCGGTCACAAATTTGTTGGGTTGTAATGTAAGGGCGAGCTGAACATATGGAATTGCTCGATAAAAGCATAAGAAATAAAGTTCCCGATAAACTTAATGGAATTATCTTTTGAGGAGTCTAAGATGATTGCGGGCATGAATTGGTTACCTTCCTATCAGGTCATGATGAATTGTCGCATAAAGTGATTAGTATTGAAAAACATGGAAGGCACAAAAATAGTAGTAGTTGATAAAAGGGTAAACCCCTTTTCTAATGTAATTTCAGTTTTTATTAAGGAAATTGTTGTTATAAGGTTGCTAAGTTTTCTTAGCAAATATAGTAGATGCTCGGGCTGTTGAAGTTAAATTGAAAAATAACTCGACTATCCAAAAATATATGGATGTATTCCCAGATGAATTACTCGGAATTACCTCTAGATTGAGAGGTGAAATTCAAAATAAAGATGTTACTAGGCATTGCGCCTAAATTAATGGCCCTGTATAAAATGGCTTCGACCGAACTTTGAGATTTAAAGGTACAAATTGCAAGGAATGTTAGGTCGATGTTTTATAAAGTCAAGTGTGTCATCTTGGGGGCACACCAGTGTTAATTGTGAAAGAGAAAGACTGATTTATATCAGCTCGAGAAGGTAATAGTAAAGATTAAATATCTTCTTCCAAAGAATGATGATCTTTTGATTAGTTAAAAAATCAAGGGAGAAGAAATTCTAAAGATAGCTTTTCGGACTCGGTATGAATACTATGAGTTCATGATGATACCTATGACATTTATAAGCCTAATGAACCAAGTATTCTAATTTTTCTTGGACCAATTTTTGGTAGAATTCATTGAGTATATTTTGGTCTATTCAAAGGAAAAATGAAGAATAAGATGCCCATTTTGCATTGTTCTTCAGACCTTTTGAGAAAAGAAGCTATATGCTAAATTGTTAAAGTATGAGACTGGTTGTCTAAAGTTGTTTTATTAGTTATGTGGATTGGGCAATGGGAATAAGAATAAACCTCAAGAAAGTACAAATTATAGTTGAATGGAAACCTTTGAAAAATGTTTTAGAGGTTCAGAATTTCTTGATGATTGTCTCCTCATTGACCAAGCTATTGAGGAAAGAAATGTTGTTCAGTTGAACAGATCAATGCTAAGAAACCTTCGAGACATTAAAGGAGATCTTAATAGAAGCCACAGTACCAGTACAACCAGAATTGGGTAAAGATTATGTGGTGTATAGCGATGCTTCTTATAACAGTTTGGGATGGGTACTTATGCAAGAAGGAAAAGTAATGGTTTATGCTTGAGACAACTTAAGATATATGAGAGGAATTATCTTACTTAGAATTTTGAGCTAGCAATGGTTGTATTTTCTTTAAAAGATATAGCATCATTATTTATACAGTGAACGATGCTATATTTATATAGGTTATAAAAGTTTAAAGTATATGCTTACTAAAGAAGAGTTAAACTTGACGTAAAGAAGTTGGATTGAGCTTTTTAAGAATTATGATATGGTCATTGACTATCATCCAGAAAAATCTAATGTGATAGCTGACGCTCTCAGTCGAAAGACAATTGTTGCCATAAGAGCTATGAATGCAAGATTGGCATTAAAAGAAGATGGTGTTTTGATTGTCAAGTTAAGAATAAAATTTACCATATTGGATTAAATAAGATATCTTTAAAGAAAGGATGAAAATGTTGTCAAGGTGCAAACAAGTGGAAAAGAGTGAAACTGAAAAGTTGGAAGTTAGGTTTGATAGATATTTGTATTATCAAGGAAGAATTTCTATCTCAATGATGGAAACTATATGTTGACCCTAAAAGAAAATGTGAGTTATCGAGAGAAATTTCAGTTTTTGTAAATAATATAGTAATTATCCTACTTAAAGTTTATCTCCCTAATAGATTAGATTTTATCCTTAGTAGGACTCCTTATTGTAGTTAGAGTCTATCAACTTAGTAGATTAGAACTAGAAGTTATCTTAAGAAGGTCTTCTTAATGTACTAAAAGACCTAGAGCCTATATAAGTCTGTATCGAGAGATGTAAAAAATCATTGAGCAATAATAGAAAAATTATGCATTCTTTTATGCATTCTGTTTTTTCTTTTAGGCAGAAACTTTAATTTTATTTTTTATTTTTCTGCATTCATTAACATGGTATCAGTCTAAAATACGATCCTAATAGCAAATTTCAGTGGCGATTCCTTCGGCTTCCAGTGCGATGCCCTCTGCCCTTGTTACTCCAATTTCTTCTTCTTCAATGATGAGGAGAGGTCAACCAGTCTGTGTTTTTTGCAAAAAGGTCGGTCATTCCAAGGATAAATGCTGGAAAATTCATGGTCGACCAGCAGTATGGAAACCTACAGTAGCCAAGATATCCAGGCCATCATACCCTACTGCCGCACCAAAGGTTGGCCATAGTAGCTTTATTGATCAGCAACTCACTGAGCTTCACAAGCTGTTTCGTCGGTTTAATTCTGCTGGTCCAGGAAATTTGGCTATGGTGAAAACTGCAGGTAATATAGATGTTTTTTAGCCCATTGCCCTTGTTTCTACCCAGTCTGCAGTAAATTGGATTATTGATTCTAGGGCCTCCGACCACATGACTGGTAATAGGGCTTTATTCTCTATTTTTAAAAAGTCTTCTTCTCAAGCTTCCATTAAAACTGCAGATGGTTCTCTATCTCCCATCAAAGGGATGGGCTCTGTTTCGTTAGATGGTAATTTGATCCTTAAGGATGTGTTATTTGTCCCTGACCTCGCATGCAACTTGATATCAATGAGCAAAATTTCTAAAAACTTGAACTGCTCCTTAAGGTTTACTGATTCTACATGTTTTTTGTAGGCACTGGATTCGAGGAAAATAATTTGCAGTGCTAGCTTGCAACGTGGTCTTTATATCCTTCATGGAAAATATCCATCTTCTATTTCAAATTCTCCTTCTTGCTTTACTTCTTTAGGACGATTAGATACTATAATGTTATGGCATTTTCGGTTAGGTCACCCCCATTTTCACTATCTTAGAAAAATGTTTCCCGATTTGTTTGTTAATAAAGATCCAAATTCTTTTAAATTCCATACCTGTCCTCTTGCAAAACAAACCAAATCTTTATATTTACCATCTGTTCATAAACCCTCTAAACCATTCACACTCATTCATAGTGATGTTTGGGGTCCTTCTCGAGTGAAGAATATTAGAGGGAGTAGGTGGTTTGTGACTTTTATTGATGACCATAGCAGACTTACTTGGACCTACCTTCTTAAAAAAATCTGACGTTGCTTCTATTTTTGCAAGGTTTTATGAAATGGTGGTTACTCAGTTTGATAGCAAAATAAAAATGATTCACTCTACAATGGGGGAGAATTTTTCACTATTGCCTTAGGAGATTTTTTTCGGACTAAAGGTATAATACATCTTAGTTCTTGTGTATATACCCCACAACAAAATGGGATTGCTGAACGTAAAAATAGGCATTTATTAGAGGTTACCCGAGCCTTATTATTCACCCATGTTGTTCCAAAATATTTATGGGGGGAAGCCTTATTAATGGCTACATATCTTATAAATAGAATGCCTAGCAAAGTCTTGCATTTCAAAACTCCTAGAGATGTTTTCTTGGAAAATTATCCTACTTTTAAACCTATGTCATCTAATCTTCCCTTAAAGACATTTGGGTGTACTGTTTTTCTAAAATCCACAGATCCTTCAAGTTCCAAACTAGATCCTAGGGCTTTGCAGTGTCTTTTCGTTGGATATTCTTCACTTAAGAAACGCTACAAATGTTATCACCCTCCTCTCGTAAGTTTTTTGTCTCTTTGGATCTCACTTTTTTTTAACAGGTACCTTATTTTCCTAAGACTGAAAATCAGGGGGAGTGTTGGGATAATTTCTAGTCTCCTAATAGTCAGGTTCCTTCTTTTTCACCTTATTTACCTATAGCTCCTTTGTTTGTGAAGCCTCATAATTTTTTAAAACCTAATACCCCTTGTTTCTAACACTACACCTCTACATACTTCACCTAATATTACTCCTATCGCTCCTCATTATTCACCTAAATCAATTGTTCAGCCCACTAACCAGTTACAGGTATATACCAGAAAAAGAAAGCCATTCCAGAGACTGTGTTGCAATCTGACACCTGCCGAGAATTGGACTTTAGTCCAGCTGCCTGTGAGGATAAAGAAGGTAATGATGTTGTTGAAATTTCTCCTCATTTACTTAAACCTGAAATTCTGCCTATTGCTAAAAGGAATAGGGTAAGACAGTGTACAAAGCAAACTATTCAGAGATATGTTGCTTATAGCAATCTGATGCCATCTTTTAAAGCTTTTAAAGCTTGTCTAGATGAAGAACAAATTCTCAAGACTATTGAAGAAACCTCAAGAGACTCCAAGTGGAAGAAAGCTGTTGAGGAGGAGATTACAGCACTAGAAAAAAATGGTACTTGGACCATAACTGAACTTCCACAAGGCAAGAAACCAGTGGGATGCAAATGGCTGTTTGCTATCAAATACAATTCGGATAAGAGTGTGCACATGTACAAAGCAAGATTGGTTGGCAAGGGTTTTACACAGACCTTTGGAATAGACTATAAGGAAACTTTTGCTCCGGTTGCTAAGTTGAACAATGTGAGAGTCCTGTTGAGTTTGGCTATTAATTGTGA
This sequence comes from Hibiscus mutabilis, assembly GCA_019671005.1. Lineage (NCBI taxonomy): Eukaryota > Viridiplantae > Streptophyta > Magnoliopsida > Malvales > Malvaceae > Hibiscus > Hibiscus mutabilis. The sequence continues at coordinate 20,056,190 of CM033753.1, read as the reverse complement.
CTGGAAACTTCATCAACTTGACATTAAGAATGCATTTCTTAATGAGAAACTAGAATAATAAGTTTTTATGAAGATTCCTCCGGGTTTAGAGTCTGAAGAGAATATGCAGAAAGTTTGCAAGCTAGACAGGTCACTTTATGGGTTAAAGCAATCACCAAAAGCCTGGTTTGATAGGTTCACTAGAGTAATTCTGAAAATCGATACAACAGTCTCTAGCATATCATACCTTGTTTTCTAAGGTAACTCCCAAAAACATAAAAGTTCTTTTCATAGTATACGTGGATGACATTATTGTGACAAGATATGATGAAGAAGAAATAAGCCACTTAAAATCTCTTTTGAATAAAAAATTCGAGATGAAGGACCTAGGAAAGCTTAGATATTTCCTAGGCATGGAGGTGGCTAGATCAAGCAAAGGTCTGGTAGTCAACTAAAGGAAGTATGTTCTTGACTTACTCACAGAGACGGGAATGTTGGGCTGTAAACCAACTGATACTCCCATGGACACAGGCCTAAAGTTTAGCAAATATGGGTCTAGTCCAAAGACAGACAAGGGACATTTTCAGAGATTAGTTGGAAAATTGATTTATCTATCCCTGACCAGGCCAGATATAACCTTTGTTGTGAATATCATTAGTCAGCACATGACAAATCCGAGACAAGAACATATGGAAGCAGCTACCAGGATACTAAGGTATCTAAAGGGTACACCAGGACATGGTTTAATATTTAAAAAGACCCTTGATAAAACAGTCAAGGTTTATTCAGATTCCAGCTGGACAAGTGAGCTGACTGATAAAAGGTCAACAAGTGGTTATTGTTCTTTTGTGTGGGGTAATCTTGTGACTTGGAAGAGCAAAAACCAAACTGTTGTATCAAAGAGTAGTGCAGAAGCAGAATACATAGCTTTAGCTCTTGGAATTTGTGAAGGAATCTGGCTAATGAAGCTTCTAAAAGAGCTAGGCATGGTTCAAAATGAGAAGTTTGAAGTATTTTGTGATAACCAATCTACAATTTAGATTTCCAGAAATCCAATTCAACATGACAAGACCAAGCATGTTGAGATCGACAGACACTTTATTGCAAAAAAGCTTACAAGTGGAGTAGCTTATTTAACCTATGTTCCTACAGAAGAACAAGTGGCAGACATCCTTACGAAAGCCTTGCCAAAAGCTCTTTTTGATAAGTTCTTATTCAAGCTGGGACTATACAATGTATATTCTCCAGCTTGAGGGGGAGTGTGAGTTATCCAAGAGAAATTTCAATTTTTGTAAATAATGTAGTAATTATCCTACTTAAAGTTTATCTCCCTAATAGATTAGATTTTATCCTTAGTAGGACTCCTTATTGTAGTTAGAGTCTATCAACTTAGTAGATTAGAACTAGAAGTTATCTTAAGAAGGTCTTCTTAATGTACTAAAAGACCTAGAGCCTATATAAGTCTGTATCGAGAGATGTAAAAAATCATTGAGCAATAACAGAAATATTCTGCATTCTTTTATGCATTCTGTTTTTTCTTTTAGGTAGAAACTTTAATTCTGTTTTTTTATTTTTCTGCATTCATTAACATGGTATCAGTCTAAAATACGATCCTAATAGAAAATTTCAGTGGTGATTTCTTCGGCTTCCAATGCGATGCCCTCTGCCCTGTTTACTCCAATTTCTTCTTCTCCAATGATGAGGAGAGGTAAACCAATCTGTGTTTTTTACAAAAAGGTCGGTCATTCCAAGGATAAATGCTGGAAATTTCATTGTTGACCAGCAGTATGGAAACCTACAGCAGCCAAGATATCCAAGCCATCATACCTTACTGTCGCACCAAAGGTTGGCCCTAGTAGATTTACTGATCAGCAACTCACTGAGCTTCACAAGTTGTTTCGTCAGTTTAATTCTGTTGGTGCAGGAAATTTGGCTATGGTGAAAACTGTAGGTAATATAGATGTTTTTTTGCCCACTGCTCTTGTTTCTACCTAGTCTGCAGTAAATTGGATTATTGATTCTGGGGCCTCCGACCACATGACTGGTAATAGGGCTTTATTCTCTATTTTTAAAAAGTCTTCTTCTCAAGCTTCAATTAAAACTGCAGATGGTTCTCTATCTCCCATCAAAGGGACGAGCTCTGTTTCGTTAGATGGTAATTTGATCCTTAAGGATGTGTTATTTGTCCCTGACCTCGCATGCAACTTGATATCAGTGAGCAAAATTTCTAAAGACTTGAACTTCTCCTTAAGGTTTACTGATTCTACATGTTTTTTGCAGGCACTGGATTCAAGGAAAATAATTGGCAGTGCTAGCTTGCAACGTGGTCTTTATATCCTTCATGGAAAATATCCATCTTCTATTTCAAATTCTCCTTCTTGCTTTACTTCTTTAGGACGATTAGATACTATAATGTTATGGCATTTTCGGTTAGGTCACTCCAATTTTCACTATCTTAGAAAAATGTTTCCTGATTTGTTTGTTATTAAAGATCCAAATTCTTTTAAATGACATATCTGTCCTCTTGCAAAACAAACCAAATCTTTATATTTACCATCTATTCATAAACAATCTAAACCATTCACACTCATTCATAGTGATGTTTGGGGTCCTTCTCGAGTGAAGAATATTATAGGGAGTAGGTGGTTTGTGACTTTTATTGATGACCATACCAGACTTACTTGGACTTACCTTCTTAAAAAAAATCTGACGTTGTTTATATTTTTGCAAGGTTTTATGAAATGGTGGTTACTCAGTTTGATAACAAAATAAAAATGTTTCATTCTGACAATGGGGGAGAGTTTTTCACTATTGCCTTAGGAGACTTTTTTCGGACTAAAGGTATAATACATCTTAGTTCTTGTGTAGAAACCCCACAACAAAATGGGATTGCTGAACGTAAAAATAGGCATTTATTAGAGGTCACCCGAGCCTTATTATTCACCCATGCTGTTCTAAAATATTTATGGGGGGAAGCCTTATTAACGGCTACATATCTTATAAGTAGAAAAGTCTTGCATTTCAGAACTCCTAGAGATGCTTTCTTGGAAAATTATCCTACTTTTAAACCTATGCCATCTAATCTTCCCTTAAAGACGTTTGGGTGTACTGTTTTTCTAAAATCCACAGATCCTTCAAGTTCCAAACTAGATCCTAGGGCTTTGCAGAGTGTTTTCGTTAGATATTCTTCACTTAAGAAGGGCTACAAATGTTATCACCCTCCTTCTCGTAAGTTTTTTGTCTCTTTGGATCTCACTTTTTTTAACAGATACCTTATTTTCCTAAGACAGAAAATCAGGGGGAGTGTTGGGATAATTTCCAGCCTCCTAATAGTCAGGTTCCTTCTTTTTCACCTTATTTACCTATAGCTCCTTTGTTTGTGAAGCCTCAAAAAATTTTAAAACCTAATACCCCTGTTTCTAACACTACACCTCTACATACTTCACCTAATATTACTCCTATTGCTCCTCATTATTCACCTAAATCAACTGTTCAGCCACTAACCAGTTACAGGTATATACCAAAACAAAGAAAGCCATTCTAGAGACTGTGTTGCAATCTAACACCTGCCGAGAATTTGACTTTAGTCCAGCTGCCTGTGAGGATAAAGGAGGTAATGATGTTGTTGAAATTTCTCCTCATTTATTTGAACCTAAAATTCTGCCTATTGCTAAAAGGAAAGGGGTAAGACAGTGTACAAAGCATCCTATTTAGAGATATGTTGCTTATAGCAATCTGATGCCCTCTTTTAAAGCTTTTACAGTTTGTCTAGATGAAGAACAGATTCTCAAGACTATTGAAGAAGCCTTAAGAGACTCCAAGTAGAAGAAAGCTGTTGAGGAGGAGATTACAACAATAGAAAAAAATGGTACTTGGACCATAACTGATCTTCTACAAGGCAAGAAACCAGTGTGATGCAAATGGGTGTTTGCTATCAAATACAATTCGGATGAGAGTGCGCACAGGTACAAAGCAAGATTGGTGGCCAAGGGTTTTACACAGACCTTTGGAATAGACTATAAGGAAACTTTTGCTCCGGTTGCTAAGTTGAAGAATGTCAGAGTCCTGTTGAGTTTGGTTGTTAATTGTGACTGGAAACTTCATCAACTTGACATTATGAATGCATTTCTTAATGGGAAACTAGAATAAGAAGTTTTTATGAAGATTCCTCCGGGTTTAGAGTCTGAAGAGAATATGCAGAAAGTTTGCAAGCTAGACAGATCACTTTATGGGTTAAAGCAATCACCAAGAGCCTGGTTTGATAGGTTCACTAGAGTAATTCTGGAAAATGGATACAAATAGTCTCTAGCAGATCATACCTTGTTTTCTAAGGTAACTCCCAAAAACAGAAAAGTTCTTTTGATAGTATACATGGATGACATTATTGTGACGAGAGATGATGAAGAAGAAATAAGCCACTTAAAATCTATTTTGAATAAAGAATTCAAGATGAAGGACCTAGGAAAACTTAGATATTTCCTAGGCATGGAGGTGGCTAGATCAAGCAAAGGTCTGGTAATCAACCAAAGGAAGTATGTTCTTGACTTACTCACAGAGACGGGAATGTTGGGCTGTAAACCAACTGATACTCCCATGGACACATGCCTAAAGTTTAGCAAAGATGGGTCTAGTCCAAAGGCAGACAATGGACTTTTTCAGAGATTAGTTGGAAAATTGATTTATCTATCCCTGACCAGGCCAGATATAACCTTTGTTGTGAATGTCATCAGTCAGCACATGACAAATCCGAGACAAGAGCATATGGAAGCAGCTGCAAGGATACTAAGGTATATAAAGGGTACACTAGGACATAGTTTAATATTTAAAAAGACCCATGATAAAATAGTCAAGGTTTGTTCAGATTCTAGCTGGGCAAGTGAGTTGACTGATAAAAGGTCAACAAGTGGTTACTTTTCTTTTGTATGGGGTAATCTTGTGACTTGAAAGAGCAAAAAGCAAACTGTTGTATCTAGGAGTAGTGCAGAAGCAGAATACAGAGCTTTAGCTCTTGGAATTTGTGAAGGAATCTGGCTAATGAAGCTTCTAAAAAAGCTAGGCATGGTTCAAGACGAGAAGTTTGAAGTGTTTTGTGATAACCAATCTACAATTCAGATTTCCAGAAATCCAATTCAACATGACAGGACCAAGCATGTTGAGATCGACAGACACTTTATTGCAGAAAAGCTTACAAGTGGAGTAGTTTCTTTAACCTATGTTCCTACAGAAGAACAAGTGGCATACATCCTTACGAAAGCCTTGCCCAAAGCTCTCTTTGATAAGTTCTTATCCAAGCTGGGACTATACAATGTATATTCTCCAGCTTGAGGAGGAGTGTGAGTTATCCGAGAGAAATTTCAGTTTTTGTAAATAATGTAGTAATTATCCTACTTAAAGTTTATCTCCCTAATAGATTAGATTTTATCCTTAGTAGGACTCCTTATTGTAGTTAGAGTCTATCAACTTAGTAGATTAGAACTAGAAGTTATCTTAAGAAGCTCTTCTTAATGTACTAAAAGACCTAGAGCCTATATAAGTCTGTATCGAGAGATGTAAAAAATTATTGAGCAATAACAGAAAAATTTTGCATTCTTTTATGCATTCTGTTTTTTCTTTTAGGCATAAACTTTAACTCTGTTTTTTTTTATTTTTCTGCATTCATTAACATGGTATCAGTCTAAAATATGATCCTAATAGCAAATTTCAGTGGGGATTTCTTCGGCTTCCAGTGCGATGCCCTCTGCCCTGCTTACTCCAATTTCTTCTTCTCCAATGATGAGGAGAGGTAAAGAAGTCTGTGTTTTTTGCAAAAAGGCCGGTCATTCCAAGGATAAATGCTGGAAAATTCATGGTCGACCAGCAGTATGGAAACCTACAGCAGCCAAGATATCCAGGCCATCATACCCTACTGCCGTACCAAAGGTTGGCCCTAGTAGCTTTACTGATCAGCAACTCACTGAGCTTCACAAGCTGTTTCGTCAGTTTAATTCTGCTGGTGCAGGAAATTTGGCTATGGTGAAAACTGCAGGTAATATAGATGTTTTTTTGCCCACTGCTCTTATTTCTACCCAGTCTGCAGTAAATTGGATTATTGATTCTGGGGCCTCCGACCACATGACTGGTAATAGGGCTTTATTCTCTATTTTTAAAGTCTTCTTCTTCAGCTTCCATTAAAACTGCAGATGGTTCTCTATCTCCCATCAAAGGGATGGACTCTGTTTTTTAGATGGTAATTTGATCCTTAAGGTTTACTGATTCTACATGTTTTTTGCAGGCACTGGATTCGAGGAAAATAATTGGCAGTGCTAGCTTGCAACGTGGTCTTTATATCCTTCATGGAAAATATCCATCTTCTATTTCAAATTCTCCTTTTTGCTTTACTTCTTTAGGACGATTAAATACTATAATGTTATGGCATTTTCGGTTAGGTCACCCCAATTTTCACTATCTTAGAAAAATGTTTCTTGATTTGTTTGTTAATAAAGACCCAAATTCTTTTAAATGACATACATGTCCTCTTGCAAAACAAACCAAATCTTTATATTTACCATATGTTCATAAACCCTCTAAACCATTCACACTCATTCATAGAGATGTTTGGGGTCCTTCTCGAGTGAAGACTTTTACAGGGAGTAGGTGGTTTGTGACTTTTATTGATGACCATAGTAGACTTACTTGGACCTACCTTCTTAAAGAAAAATCTGACGTTGCTTCTATTTTTACAAGGTTTTATGAAATGGTGGTTACTCAGTTTGATAGCAAAATAAAAATGTTTCACTCTGACAATGGGGGAGAGTTTTCCACTACGGCCTTAGGAGATTTTTTTGGACTAAAGGTAATACATCTTAGTTTTGTGTAGATACCCCACAACAAAATGGGATTGCTGAACGTAAAAATAGGCATTTATTAGAGGTTACCCGAGCCTTATTATTCACCCAAACTGTTCCAAAATATTTATGGGGGGAAGCCTTATTAACGGCTACATATCTTATAAATAGAATGCCTAGCAAAGTCTTGCATTTCAGAACTCCTAGAGATGTTTTCTTGGAAAATTATCCTACTTTTAAACCTATGTCATCTAATTTTCCCTTAAAGACGTTTGGGTGTACTGTTTTTCTAAAACCCACAGATCCTTCAAGTTCCAAACTAGATCCTAGGGCTTTGCAGTGTGTTTTCATTGGTTATTCTTCACTTAAGAAGGGCTACAAATGTTATCACCCTCCTTCTCATAAGTTTTTTTTGTCTCTTTGGATCTCACTTTTTTTGAACAGGTACCTTATTTTCCTAAGACTAAAAATCAGGGGGAGTGTTGGGATAATTTCCAGTCTCCTAACAGTCAGGTTCCTTCTTTTTCACCTTATTTACCTATAGCTCCTTTGTTTGTGAAGCCTCATAATTTTTTAAAACCTAATACCCTTGTTTCTAACACTACACCTCTACATACTTCACCTAATATTACTCCTATCGCTCCTCATTATTCACCTAAATCAAGTGTTCAGCCCACTAACCAGTTACAGGTATAATCCAAAAAAAGAAAGCCATTCTAGAGACTGTGTTGCAATCTGACGCCTACCGACAATTGGACTTTAGTCCAACTTCCTGTGAGGATAAAGGAGGTAATGATGTTGTTGAAATTTCTCCTCATTTACTTGAACATGAAATTCTACCTATTGCTAAAAGGAAAGGGGTAAGACAGTGTACAAAGCATCATATTTAGAGATATGTTGCTTATAGCAATCTGATGCCCTCTTTTAAAGCTTTTACAGCTTGTCTAGATGAAGAACAGATTCTCAATACTATTGAAGAAGCCTTAAGAGACTCCAAGTGGAAGAAAGCTGTTGAGGAGGAGATTACAACATTAGAAAAAAATGGTACTTGGACCATAACTGATCTTCCACAAGGCAAGAAACCAGTGGGATGCAAATGGGTGTTTGCTATCAAATACAATTCGGATGAGAGTGTGCACAGGTACAAAGCAAGATTGGTGGCCAAGAGTTTTACGTAGACCTTTGGAATAGACTATAAGGAAACTTTTGCTCCGGTTGCTAAGTTGAACAATGTCAGAGTCCTGTTGAGTTTGGTTGTTAATTGTGACTGGAAACTTCATCAACTTGACATTAAGAATGCATTTCTTAATGGGAAACTAGAAGAAGAAGTTTTTATGAAGATTCCTCCTGGTTTAGAGTCCGAAGAGAATATGCAGAAAGTTTGCAAGCTAGACAGATCACTTTATGGGTTAAAGCAATCACCAAGAGCCTAGTTTGATAGGTTCACTAGAGTAATTCTGGAAATTGGATACAAACAGTCTCTAGTAGATCATACCTTGTTTTCTAAGGTAACTCCCAAAATAGAAAAGTTCTTTTGATAGTATACGTGGATGAAATTATTGTGACAGGAGATGATGAAGAAGAAATAAGCCACTTAAAATCTCTTTTGAATAAAGAATTCGAGATGAAGGACCTAGGAAAGCTTAGATATTTCCTAGGCATGGAGGTGGCTAGATCAAGCAAAGGTCTGGTAATCAACCAAATGAAGTATGTTCTTGACTTACTCACAGAGACGGGAATGTTAGGCTGTAAACCAACTGATACTCCCATGGACACAGGCCTAAAGTTTAGCAAAGATGGGTCTAGCCCAAAGGCAAACAAATGACTTTTTTAAAGATTAGTTGGAAAATTGATTTATCTATCCCTGACCAGGCCAGATATAACCTTTGTTGTGAATATCATCAGTCAGCACATGACAAATCCGAGACAAGAGCATATGGAAGCAACTGCCAGGATACTAAGGTATCTAAAGGGTACACCAGGACATGGTTTAATATTTAAAAAGACTTTTGATAAAACAATCAAGGTTTATTCAGATTCCAGCTGGGCAAGTGAGTTGACTGATAAAAGGTCAACAAGTGGTTATTGTTCTTTTGTGTAGGGTAATCTTGTGACTTGGAAGAGCAAAAAGCAAATTGTTGTATCAAGGAGTAGTACAGAAGCAGAAACAGAGCTTTAGCTCTTGGAATTTGTGAAGGAATCTGGCTAATAAAGCTTCTAAAAGAGCTAAGCATGGTTCAAAACGAGAAGTTTGAAGTGTTTTGTGATAACCAATCTACAGTTCAAATTTCCAGAAATCCAATTCAACATGACAGGACCAAGCATGTTGAGATCGACAGACACTTTATTGCAGAAAAGCTTACAAGTGGAGTAGCTTCTTTAACCTATGTTCCTACAGAAGAACAAGTGGCAGACATCCTTACGAATTTTCTTATGGGGAGAGAATTATAATACCCCAAAAATTACTAAGTTGATTAAGGGTCATTTAGTACTAAGATAATAGCTTAAAAGCTAACTTAGTGACTAAAATGACAAAAATGTGAAAGTTGGGATTTCTTTAATTATGGGTTTTGGAAATGAAATTTCTAAGGTTTAAAGGTATCATGTGATAGATAGTGAATTGAATAAGGTATTCTTAAAGTTTGGTTGAATACCAAGGAAAATTGGAATGGAAATTGAAGTTTAAAAGTTTAGTGACCAAAATGTAAATTTTGAAAATTTTATGGCTAAAGTATAAACTTTGGAAAAGTTTGGGGACTAAAGTTGTAATTTCCCAAAAGTTAAGGGTTTTTATTTCATAAATAAATAGATCACCTAAGGCTGTGAATCGAATGCAAAATTTTTGGTTCGATCTGATACTTCGATTATTGGGAAAATCGCAGTTAAAGTTTAAGTGGAATTCGGATACCCGGATCGAACTGAAAATTTTTGAATTTTTACCATATTATAGAGAAAGGTTATAAAAGTCATTTCCAAGTGTTGTAAATATTTTTAGTTCGATTCAAGATGAATCCTACAGTTTATTTCTGAGTAAAGGATTATTTATCAGTATATTGGATCGAATGGAAATTTTGGAGACTGATCCAAAAGATATGGAAAAATTCATAAAATATTACTTTATGAATATTTTATTATAGTTGGTTGGATTCCAACTAGATTTAGTTGAATTTTTACAAGAATGGCAAACTAGTAAATAAAAAATAGTTGGAGGGCAAATTGGTCATTTGGCCCCAATGGCAATTTTGAAATATTTAAAAAGTTAAATGAATTTAATATTAATTTAATAGATATATGTGTAAAATAATGGTAAAAAGATGAACCAAATGTTCATTTTTTCCAGCCAAAAATGTGAGGGCTATGGAAAGAAAGAGAAAAATTTTCCAAGCTCGATTCAAGCCCTGAAACTTGGTTTTCAGGTAATCTCTTCAACTACAAATTTGTTCTACTCTTCAAGCTCTATCTTTTGATATCAATAATTCATGGAATCCATGCTTGATTGATGAGAATTTACATGAGAAAGAAATTAGGGTTTATGGATCAAATTGGGGCTTTTGAGATTTTATGATTCCATGATTGAATTCAAGTTGAAATCAAACTAGTATGATGTTAAAATCATGATATTGAGTTGGGATTTAAGTTTTACATGTTTTGATTATTATGAAGATAATTAGGGTTTATGGATTCAAGTTTAATTTAGGGTTTGTGATGTTGAAATAATGATCTAGTAAGCTTGAATTGTTGTTTGGAAGCAAAACCCTAAGTTAAATTGTGTAGGGACCATTTTGGAAAATTGAAAAGTGGAAGGAACAAATCTGAATTTTTAGAATTTGGAGTGTATTTTTGTTATTAATGATGTTAGAGATAAGAAAATGAAGTTAGAATGGCAAATTTATGTTGAATTGAATTAGTGACCATTTTGACAATTTGTCAAAGTTAAGTGACCAAATCGAAATGGAAGTTTTGTATGGGGGCTAAATTTGATTTTTAGTTGTAATGATGGAATTAAGGTAGTAATGTTGAAATGAGGACTAAATTGCAAAGTTAAGAAGCATGAATCCTTATCTTTGCATTTTAGTACCTATTTCGGTAAATAAGGAAAATTAGGGAGAATTATTGTGAATAATTATTTGCTGAAGAATGTGATGAGTTGGTGGTTTAAAGCTAGTGATTGGACTAAATTGAAAAGTATAGAAGTAAGGAGAAGTTAGTATAAAAGTTGAAGTTGTTTACGGAAGTTGTGTAGAAAAACTGGTTTATGGCACTAACTTTGAAAATTCACCATAAATTCTACAAAAATGGTTAGAAGGTGAATTTTATACCGATGTAAATATTTGTTCGTCTAGTTTCGTGTCCAACAAATGGAAACTGATTCCTAGTTCCGAGTAAAAAGATACAAATTTTTAAGTGGTGATAGGTCAGAAAACAGTATAGCAGGTTGTTCCGAAATTCAATACTGGAAATTGAATTTTAAAATTCGCCATAAATCGTACAAGTTGAATTTGGGCTATAAATTTATATGGTTGAAAAGCTTATTGAATCTAGTTTCTTTCAGAACAAACTGAATCGAATTCCAAGTTGTAGATTATTTTATAGAAATATTTCTTGGGAGGTACTGCAAACAGCCAGAAAATGAGAATTGATACACTTTGTATCTAAGGTTGATTAGTAAGCTTGAAAAGGGTTAATGGAAGTTCAAATTGGTCACTAAGGACCATAATGAGTTTTTGAACAATACAAGGAGGAAAATAAAATGTTTGGAGATTTTGTATTCGACTGATTATATTGGACAATATGTAACATATTGTTAGATTGGGATCTAACAAATATTTTACTTATTTGAATTATGAAGTTAAGTTCGAATCAAGGGAGGTTCAAGGTACAATGAAGGAAAGGATCGAAGAGGACTTAGTGAGACATACTAATACATGGCCCAGGTGAGTGCAATGCATACATAACATTATACATAGATGTTTTATACATCACCGTAAGACTTGCGATGAGTCTACCTGGTTTATATATTATCATGATAATTATGTCATTGATCATACATTTGACATACTTTAAATATGTCAAAGGTTGAAAATAAATGCATTGATCACTAGTTATTGATGATGATTTACTATTAATCTTATTCGGTTATGAACTGCTTCATGTTAATATAAATTGATATACATTGTCATGGATGAAATATTTGATGATATAAAGCCATAGAGTCATAAACAGCTGTATAAAGATTCTAAGCACTTCAGGTAAAGTGCAAATTTTATAAATACTCATTGAGGAGTATACTCATGCATGGTTTGAGTATACAGACTTATTACAGGTGCTAAGCACATCGGAGTAATTTCATAAAAACTCAATGAAGGATATATTGTATACTCCGGTAAGTATACAGAAGCACTTTAATGCTAAGCACTCCTGGTAGAGTGCAAATAATATACATACTCAAGAAAGGTTGGGTATGGGGGGATGATTCGTGTACATAGAATCTCTTAATTCGATACCTTGGGCTAAGTAAACTGAATTGAAATAAAAAAAATAGAATGATAAGCTTGAAAGCTTGCAGACTGAGTTGGAAAAAGGTATTGGTAAGCATTGAAAGCTTACGGATGGAAATGGCACCAATATTGGTAAGATCTAATCTTATCACTTTGATATACATATATGCTATTACATATTTAATTATGTTAATGAGCATGTAATGGTAAGGTGATCATATACATTATTAATAATTTATATTGAGATTGATATTATGACAATTGCACTTAAATTTGAATTATTGCCTTACTAAGTAAATACTTAGCGTGTAACTGTTTTACACGTAGGAAAGAATAAATGGTTGGAGTAAGGAGCATATACGGACATCATCAATCAATAACAGGTACATCAGTATCAGTAAGATATCTTTTGATACTGTTTGATATTTACTAGTTGGCATGTATATTAAAAGGGTATGCATGCTCGGATAGAATTTGTATTTTATTTGGTATCTGGATGAATTTTAAATCAGGTAGTTTTTAGGCAGATTTATTAATTATATCAAGACAAATTAAATTAATAAGTTGTTTCCTGAAAATAAATTCGATTTGAAGATGAAAATATTATTTTTAAACTTTACTCGAATAACTAGATTTGTAAATAAAAACTATATATATTGTAACATTTTTAAAGAAACAAAATTTTACCGAGTTACAAATGTAGAGGGTTTTACAAATGTTTTGTGATATCTCTGACTCGTATTAAGCTATGAATACAGGAAATGGGTATTACATTACTTAAAATAAATAAGACAATAATAAATCATACATTTTAAACCTTTTATGTTAGAAATTCTTTTTTAAATATGAATAGGGGTTCCACTTAACGGGATCTCATATTCGAATAAAATGAATTTCCTTATAAAAGGATATCTCCATTTCGAATTTAAATCCATTTAATAATTATGTATCAAATTAAATTCAAATAATTATTCAAAATGCCACGTAAAATTAAGGTACCGATAACGGGCGTTTGTGGGGGTGCTAATCATTCCCCACACGTAACTGACTCTCAAACCTAACTTTTAAGAAATGAATCTCTAGTTTGTTTTTTCAGTGTCTGGTCTACCTCAAAGTGATCGGTGGCGACTCCAATTGTTTTTTTTCGAAAGGAAATAAAAGGTAAGTTTAACTAAAAATGGATTAAAAAGGGTCAAAGCCCTAATTTTACAAAATCAATCGGCATGCTATTATTTTTACACGCTTTCAAAAATGGTCGCGACACGTATTCATTTACTAATACTGATTGTATCATATAGCTGAAAAGTCACTTTCATAATTCACCACAAAACTTACCATCGAATAGTTGAATCTATATTTCATACGGTAATCTTCTAATATTGTACTAATATCAAGAGTGTTTGACATACATAAATCAAGCTTATATCACATAGGGGCCTTACAGTCAGTTAAGTTGTATCAGTTCTTTTAGATATGAAAAAGTTCTACTTATTCGAAGTCACTAAAGTATTATAGTTATTTCAATCCTAAGTTGTTATAGTCATTTCGGTGCTTATCAGTATTTTCAAACATTTCAGGAGCTCAGGATATTTTAGTCATTTCAAACTATCCAACCATTTAGAGTACTTTCGGTAAATTGATCTTCAGATATTCATTTAGAGTATTTCTAGGAAAAAGGTTTTAGACCCTTATATAGAAATTTGGGGGAAATTAGGCATTTTGAAATCTCGAAGGTTAGAAACCTGATTTCAAAATTTTCCAAATCGATTCATAATTTAACGAGTTGAATCGAAAGTTCTATCATGTTAAGTATGAATCCCCAGGCCATTTCCACTTTTAGGGGTATTTAGATTCTTTTTACCCCTCAATGGTATTTTAGTCATTTGCCATCCAAGGATTTCACGCATTAATCTAAACTGAAGGTTTTGAGTTTAATTGCTTTATCAAATTTCTCACTGAGTTTGGAATATCCTACCAATCATAAAATTTCTTATTTAATACTCCATTCGATCACTCTCGAACACGAATTTGACATCCCTCAACATCTCGTATACAAGGAACTATGAATGCTTTCAATCATACAATTTCCAATTCAGTCCTTAATCACATTGCTCTTACTGAATAATTAAATACATAAGCATACTCGGGTTCAAGGTCATATTTGGAGGTTTTCGGGTTAGAATTTTGTGAAACGGAATTTAAAATCAGACTCGAGACGTCAAAAAACCCAAAATAAGGGGTTTTAGAAAAAAGTTGACTTTTTGGTCAAATTCAACTCTGACGTCATCAGTTAACAGTCAATGCTGACATCAGCGATCAATGGTCAATGATCAAGTTAGTGGTCAACGACCAATGCTAACATCAGTGGTCAATAGTTAATACTGACGTAAGTGGTCAACGGTCAATGTTGACGTCAGCGATCAACGGTCAATCGGGTTAAATCGTGCAAGTTAACTCACTGAGTTGACTCATACGAGTTGACTCAAATTGGGTTCGGGTTAGATGGGTCAGTTTAGGATCGGATTGGGTCGGGTTAGGATTGGGTTAGGTCAAATTTGGGCTTAGACCATCCGGGTATAAGACTAAGGCCATTGGCCTTGATGTGCCAGCCCAATTCGAATACAGCAAGCCGATTTAGATATGGCAGACCAGGTTCGAGTCTACCCAGCTCAGTTTAAGGCCAGACTGGTCAACCGGTCATTCCAATCTAGATTAGTGAGTGTCCAACAGAGCGGTCAAAAATCGCCACTAGGTGGTGCATGCCCCTACGTGCGGCCCAAACAGGCCATAAAATGCCTCTAACGATGGTCGACACTTGAAACGACTCAAAACAATCATAAATCGCAACCATCATGCCATAAATTTCAACTAAAACCATATGAAAACTCACCCGCTTACTAAAACAGACAGACGTCGATGAAGCTTGAATGACGTCAAAATAATGATCAACGTTTAGGGGTATACTCTCCTCGACGTGGGGAATTTAGCCAACACCATCTCGCCCCGAACGGACAGTCGTGGCAGCCAGAAATGATGATGAACAGAGAGGTTTTTGACTAGGGTTCGAAGAACCTTCAACCGTGATTTCCCGAAAATTAGAATGGCAGATTGACATATGGTTTGAGGGGTTTTGATCGGGGTACACCGACGAGCATAACGATGACGGCAGTGACAGCCACGGACAATCAAAGACTAAGATCGACAGTAGAAAAGGGGTGGTGGTTGGGTGAATTCTCTGGAACACTCTATCCCTTACCCTCTGTAAAGAGACAGATGGGTAGTTTGGGTATATCAATCTGTATTTTTATTTTTAATATACCACAAGGTAATGGTTTAAAAATAAACAACAAAATGCTTTAACCAAGAATAGCCTTAGCCTGAATGGCTAAGGCATACACCCATCATGCTATAGGCCACGATTTCGAATCCCCTTGACTGCATTCTTCTTCTGTTTATATATATATGCATATTAATCAAGGTGTGACAACTTTCCACCCCTAAAAGAAATTTCATCCTCAAAATTTACCATAGTCAAAAAAATGCAAAAATTACTCTTTCATCCATTCATGTATTGAAACTTATCCATCAGAGTATCCTTATTTCTCGGAACTCTCAAACGAGCACAGACCAATCTAGTAGTGTCCTCAGTCACTCAAATTGCCTTTGAACCCAAAGTCATCCCATCATACATGTTAGACCAACTGATTAGAATACGATATGAATCCATGCAGAACTTCATACTATGCCAGGCGAACATTGGTCCCATAACTGTTATTATAAGCAGACTCAGTTGGAGATAAGAAGCCTTCCCAACTACCACAGAAGTTAATCATACTACCCCGAAGTATATCCTCTAGAATCTAAATTACTCTCCTAGATTGACCATCAATTTATGGATAAATTGTAATTGTAGTTCAAACGAGTACCCAAGGCCTCCTACGGGGTATTCCAGAATCAGGATATAAACACTAGATTTCAGTCAAAAAAGATATATAATGGTACACCAAGCCATGTTTTCAAGGAAAAGGCATTTCTTTATGTCGATCAAACATAACCAAAGTTTTGAACGGATATAACTTACCTTTAGCGTAATATTCAAGCCACTACTTCCTTCATGTCTAACAGAGTCACCATAGAATTTACACTTTTAGCCACGCTCTTGGTCTTTTGTCTTTTAAATTTGTAATACTTTTATCAAATTTCTATCAGAATATTCTCAAACATAATCATTATCACCAAATAACCTTATATGTAATCTTATATCGTTTACCTCACACAATCAAATATTTATTCTCAATTTGAATCAGATCTTCAATATTACATGCATGAACCATTTCAGGTTTTTATCCAAATTCAAATCCATCATGTTAATCCCAATCACAGACAAATGTTATAGGCATTCCTTGTCAGCTCGAATCGAGCACTAATATACAAAATAACTCAAAACACTTATTACAGAAAGAGAATTCGACATCGGAGTTTCGGCTAAGAGGAGTACGATTATGATCTAGGGGCATACATATACCAGACACCCTATAACAGGAAATCGGCCAATCTACCTAGAATGACGCAAATCTAAGCTCTGATACCACTAAATATAACCCCCTAGACCTACCTATGTGTTACACCTGATTCTAAGAGGTTACATTAGGATCACAAAAGCCCCCCAGTGAAAACCCATATAAAAATTATTTTCTTCCTAATACCTTTTAAATCGTATAATAAAAATCTTTGTCAGAATATCATTATAGAAAACCAAAAAGTATATTACATACTCAGACATAAAATAAGACACGATATGCATGCCCACTAACTGCTAGTACCATAATCCATAAGCAACGTCGAGAGAGCTTTCGACACTGTTGTCGGTCACTGCATCACGATAAATCTCTTGTATCCTGCGATGGTAAATAACAACATGAGCTTGGAGAAGCTTAGTAATACAAAACTACCAAGGGATGCTAAAGGTGCAAGCATGCATGAGGTAAATCATAGTATTATCATAGTATTCTAGCGACAACAAGTTTCAATTATGAATCCAATATTTCTATTAAATGTTATATCTGAAGGTAGTAGGGTTGTTCTTTATTCGATCACCCAAGACTATAATCCAGAAAAATTTAGAGAGATATATTACAAAAGTTAAACTAAGGTAAATATCTTATGTAAAGAAATAGAAAGAATCACCCAAGCTGAAGAGTAAGAACCTGATACAGAAAAAATTATCCATGCCGAAGTGTAAGAACCTGATACAGATGGAATTATTCCTGTCGAAGCATAGAAACCTGATACAAAAGGAATTATCCTCGTTGAAGCATAGAAACCTAAAACAGAAAGAATTATCCCCACTGAAGCGTAGGAACCTGATATAGAAGGAATTATCCCTGCTGAAGCGTAAGAACCTAATATAGAAGGAATTATCCCCGTCGAAGCGTAGAAACCTAACACAGAAAGAATTATCCCCGTCGAAGCATAGAAACCTAATACAGAAAGAATTATCCTCACCGAAGTGTAGGAACCTGAAATAGAAGGAATTATCACCACCAAAGTGTAGGAAACTGATACAGAAGGAATTATCCCCGCCAAATATATAAACCTAATACAGAAGGAATTATCCCCGACGAATAAGAGTTAAACTTATAAAGACTTTATATCCTACCCTGAGTACCCTAGTAAATATTCTAGACAATATTTACAAAAAATTGTAAGCAGTAATAACAGTATATATAAAATAGGCAATTATACTCAGTAAAATAGTAACCAGAGAGCATGTTATTCAGTCAGATACTTAGGCATAAATCAGACAATTAATATGATCATACTTAAAAATCAGGAAACATGTGATGTTTTTGGAAAATTGGATAATACCATTCACTTGTGCATGATCAGTTCAAACTGAGCACTCAAATATATATACACCTCACGTGTATTAATTTACTAATACTGATTGTATCGTATTGCTGAATGGTCACTTTCATAATTCACCACAAGACTTACCACCGAATAGTTGAACCTATATTTCATGCGGCAATCTTCTAATGTTGTACTAATATCAGGAGTGTCTAACATACATAAATTAGGCTTATATCACGTAAGGGCCTTACAGTCATTTAAGTTGTATCAGTTCTTTCAGTATTGAAAAAGTTCTACTTGTTCCAAGTCACTAAAGTAGTATAGTTATTCCAAGCCTGAGTATGTTATAGTCATTTCAGTGCTTAACGGTATTTTCAAACATTTCGGGACCTTAGGATATTTTAGTCATTTCAAACTATCCAACCATGTAGAGTACTTTCGGTAAATTGATCTTTAGATATTCATTTAGAGTATTTCTAGGAAAAAGTTTTAGACGTTTATCTAGAAATTTGGGAAAAATTAGGCATTTTGAAATCTCGAAGGTTAGAACCCCGATCTTAAAATTTTCCAAACATATTGGGAATTTAACGAGTTTCTATCATGTCAAGTATGAATCCCTAGGTCATTTCCACTTTTAGGGGTATTCAGATTCTATTTACCCCTCAATGGTATTTTAGTCATTTCTCATCCAAAGATTTTAGGCATTAATCTAAACTGAAGGTTTTGAGGTTAATTGCTTTATCAAATTTCTCACTGAGTTTGGAATATCCTACCAATCATCAAATTTTCTTATTTAATACTCCATTCGATCACTCTCGAACTTGAATTCGACATCCCTCAACATCTTTGATACATGGAACTGTGAATACTTTCAATTATACAATTTCCAAATTCAGTCCTTAATCACAGTGCACTTACTGAATAATTAAATACATAAGCATACTCGGGTTCAAGGTTAGATTTGGAGGCGTTTTGGTTAGAATTTTGTGAAACAGACTTCAAAATTGAACTCAAGACGTTAAAAACCCAAAATAGGGTTTTAAAAAAAAGTTGACTTTTTGGTCAAAGTCAACGCTAACATTAGTGGTCAACGGTCAATGCTGACGTCTACGGTCAACAGTCAATCAGTGGTCAATGATCAATGTTGACGTCAGCGGTCGACGGTCAATCAGGTTAACTCGAGCGAGTTGACTCACTTAGTTGACTAAGATGAGTTGACTCATCGAGTTAACTCGGCATTTTGACTCAGACCGGGTTCGGGTCGAATGGGTCAATTTAGGATCAGATTGGGTCAGACTAGGATTAGGTCAGATCGAGTCAGGTTTGGGGTTGGACCAACTAGGTATAAGACTAAGGCCATTAGGCCTTGATAGGCCAGCCTAATTTGAATACAATAGGCCAGTTTAGATATGACATATCGGGTTCAAGTCTACCTAGCTCAATTTAAGGCCAAACTAGTTTAACCGGTTGAGCTGGTCCAAATCGGTGAGTGTCTAACACAGCGGCCGAAAATGGCCACTAGGCGGCGCATGCCCCTCACGCACGGCCCAAACAGGCTTGAAAATACCTCTAATGACAGTCAACACTTCAAATGGCTCAAAATAATCATAAATAGAAACCATCATGCCATAAATTTCAACTAAAAACATATGAAAACTCACCCACTTACCAAAATGGATGAACACCGACGAAGCTCGAACAACGTCGAAATGATGCTCAACGATTAGAGGTATGCTTACCTCGATGTAGGGAGTTTAGCCAACATTATCTCACCTCGAACGGACAGCTGTGATAGCCAATAACGATGATAAACAGAGAGGTTTTTTCCTAGGGTTCGAAGAACCTTCAACCGTGATTTCTCAAAAATTAGAATGGTGGTTCGGCATATGGTTTGAGGGGTTTTGATCAGGGTACGCTGGCAAGCACAACGATGACGGGGGTGACAGCCATGGATATGCAGTGACTGAGATCGACGGTAGAAAAAAGGGTGGTGGTTGGGTGAATTCTCTAGAATACTATTTCCCTCACCCCATGTAAAGAGACAGATGGGTAGTTCGGGTATATCAATATGTATTTTTATTTTTAATAGACCACAAGGTAATGGTTTAAAAATAAACCACAACATGTTTTAACCAAGAATAGCCTTAGCTTAAATGGCTAAGGCATACACCCATCATGCTATAGGCCACGATTTTGAAGCCCTTGACTGCATTTTTCTTCTTATATATATATATATATTATGCATGCATATTAATCAGGGTGTGACATGAGGTACCAACCCATTGCTATAATTTGCAAAAAGATGAGGATGACAATCCATGGTATTATGACATCCTCTAGTACATCAAACTCTAGGTTTACCCAAAAGGGGCCAATAAAAATGATAAAAGAACCATTAGAAGGTTGGCGTCAGGGTGTATCCTCGATGGAGAGATTTTGTAAAAAAAAAGCAAAGACCAGATATTGTTGAGATGTGTCAAGGCCCGAGAGGCTAAAAATATTTTAGCAGAAGTACACGATGGTTTGTATGGAACCCATGCCAACGATTTCTCGATGTCCAGGAAAATTATGCGATATGGTTATTTCTAGTCAACCATTTAAGGAGATTGTATTGAATATGCAAAGAAATGTCATAAATGTCAAATTTATGCCGATAAGATACATTCTCCACCGGTGCCACTCTACACCATGAATTCACCATGGCCTTTTGTTGTTTGCGGCATGGATGTCATTAGTTAGATACACCCAAAAGCTTCTAATGGGCACCGCTTCATCCTAGTAGCTATCGATTACTTCACCAAATGGGTAAAAGTCGCTTCTTATGCCAACATCACAAGGGCAACAGTTTGCAAGTTCTTAAAGAGAGAAATTATCTGTCGCTATGGTTTGCCAGAAAGAATCATTACCGACAATGTTTCCAATTTGAAAAACAAGTTGATGACCGAAGTATATGAACAATTCATGATTGTATACCATAATTTTACTACTTATCGTCCCGAGATGAACGAGGAAGTAGAAGCAGGCAAACAAGAAGACCAAGAAGATCATATCAAAGACCATGGACACTTTTAAGGATTGGCATGAGAAACTACCCTTTGCTCTGTTCGCTTATCGAACATCTGTGAGAACATCCACAAGAGCAACACCGTATTCTTTCGTCTATGGCACGGAAGTGGTATTACCTATCGAGGTGAAGATTTCGTCACTTCAAACTTTAAAAGAGGTAAAGTTAGAAGAAGTCAAATGGATGCAAGTCATGTTTGATCAGTTAAACCCCATTAAAGAGAAAAGATTGATGGCCATCTGTCATGGGCAGATGTTCCAGAAAAGGATGTTGCGAGCCTATAACAAGAAGGTTCACCCAAGAGAATTTTAGGAGGGGGATCTAGTGCTTAAGAAGATCTTGCCAATCCAAAAAGACTTCCGGGGAAAGTGGATGCCTAGTTGGGAAGGATCTTATGTTGTTAAAAAGACATTTTCCGGTGGAGTGTTAATTTTAACGGAGATGGATAGGAACTAGTTGAGTAATCCTATAAATTTAGACTCCGTCAAGAAGTATTATGCTTAAAGTTGAAAATAAAAGCAAAGTAAAATCTCGAAAGGGTACTTCGCAAAATAAAAATACATGTGGTGAAAACCTAAAAGGGCACCTCAAGTATAAAAGAAAAAAGAAAGGAAAGAAAAAGAAAAAGAAAATGGGGTTTAAGATGAAAACCCAAAAACGGATGTCTTAAAACCAAAGGACAATCTAAATTGAAATTCTAGAAAGGATAGTTCAGATAAATTTTGAGATTTGGCATCTGATTGATAGGCTCTACTTCAGTCGAGGGGATCTACTTCGATCTATGGTGAAATCCCTCTCGATTATCGAAAATTTCAGTCAAGGATGGCGAGTAAGAGATCTACCACAGTCGATAGGCTCTCCTATTATTCATACAGTCAATGTTTGGGGATGATGCACCATCTGTTATTTATTTCTTCTTTTTTTTTATTTTTTCATGTTTGTCGAGACTTTCAAATTATTCCAACATTTCTTCAACTATCAATGAAATATTATTTTGTGCCTTCCTTTATTTCATGAGCATTCGACAAATAGATTGACGTAGATTATTGAAAAACGAAAGATATCTTGGCATTACTATGATTTAACCTATTAAGTGCAGTTTATCCAAAGACAAAAATTGATTCCATTTTAAAGGAGTTCGCCAAAGTTAATGCTAGATGACATTGGATGTAAAGTTAACAAAATTTATCGAGAAAAGATGACAAATGCTTTTCATGTCTGAATTCAAAAAAAAGAAGGATCAAGAGGCGAAAACCCGAAAGGGCGCCCAGGAGAAAAAAGAAGAAAAAAGAAAAGCAAATCTAAAATGAAAACTCAAAAGGGCACTTTAGAGCAAAGTTTTGGAGATTCTAACGGAGAGGGTTAAAAGGGTCTAAATTCTAACGCTAAGTGAGATAGCAAATATGCAAAGGCGAGGAAGAAAGCGAAAGAAAGTCGAAACAAGAAGCCAAAAAAGGAGGCGTCCGTGCAGTGACCAGATTTTGTTTGTCATACATCATGAATAGTTAGGCATCCTTAAGATAGGAGCATGCTAACTCACATCATCAAATCATCATGTCTGTTTTTACAGGTGTTTCAAGATTAAATCTTGTATTTCACAAGGAAATGAGTAGATATTAGCAAAGAGTCAATAATCCTTAACTTGTACAATTATGATTTCTGAAAGTATTCTAATCTTCAGTCAGTCAGGAGCGATGAGCATCTTATGCCAAGACGAACAAGAAATTGGGGAATTCATATAGTCTCTAGGCGAGATATCGTTCGATGTCAAGACGACAAGAAATTGGGACATCATTATTGAGGTTTTCAGCTTTCAGAAATATGGTGAAAATCTTTCTGGTAGTCTCAAGGCGAGATACCATCCCATGCCAAGACGAATAGAAATCGGGGCATTATAGTGGTCTCTAGACGAGATATTATTCGGTGTCAAGATGACCAGAAATCGGTACATCATTTTAAGGTTTTCAACCCTCAGGGAAGCGGTGAAGATCTTCTGGTAGTCTCTAAGCGAGATACCATCTTAAGCCGTAATGATCAGAGATCATGGCATTCCGGTGGCCTCAAAGCGAAAAACCATCTGATGTCAAGACGATTAGAAATCGGGGTATTATTTCGAGGGTTTCTTTTCTTTAGTCTCTACGTAGGAATAACTTGAAGCTCCAGCACTTCAGAAAAGAGGAAGGGTGAACAGTTCTATATAGGAGGAACTAGCAACTCGAAATCCTCGGACAGGGAAGTCGGATAAAATTAGCGCTTATGGTCTTTGTTTTCTTCTTGTTCCACAATGCAAAGAGGGGCAGCTGTAATCACTGATTTTATCTGGGGTGCCAACCCGTTTTTCTATTTTGTTAATAATTACAATAATGGGGTTTTGCTATTAGTAGTATCTATCTTTCATTATTTTTTTGTTATTATTATATGTTAGCATTATATATTATATTATGTGTTATTATGGTTTGAAAAAAAGAAAAAAAGGGAAAAAAGAAAAATCACACAGAAAACTATTTATGATTGAAAACCCCAAAACCATTACTATTCTTATTAGCACCTATGTTAGTGTTATAATTTTATATTCATTACTACTATCATAATATATTATACGTTATAGTTATTATGGCTTGAAAACTCAAAAAAATTATTATTATAATTTGTTATTCTTGAGTATTATCCGTTATTATTATTTCATTATTATTTTTAATTATTATTATTACAAAACAAAACTAAAACAAGATTAATTAAATAATAAAAGCCCAAAGTTTATTTTAATTAAAATAGTTCATTTACATATCCAAAACCCCAAAAATATTACATAGGTGGCTCGATAAGCCCAATACATTAAACCCTAGCCCAATCTGATGAAAACCCTAACTGTCACTTTGGCTTATGCGCAGCTCATCTTGGACCGTTAGATCTGGGAACACGACTAGAGGTCCAGATTACACCATTGGAGATAAACTCTAGCAGTGGTTACCCTTCTTGGCGCCGCATCATCCACAGTTGTTAGATCAAGAAGCACACCAATAGCTCAAATCACAGAGAGAATGTTCCAGAACCCTCACGCGCCCACGCGCGGCCCATTAGTACCCCTCACGTGCGTTTGAAGCTCACTGATTGGCTCTCCAACTTCCACGCGTTCGTCTTTTCCACTCTATCACGCGTGCGTGGACACCACCGTTGGTCCCCCTACCTTCTCCGACGGCTATGTCACCTGATCTCCTTCAGCGCTCGGCTAGTGTCACATACAACAACAAAAATTAGAAATATCAGAACCGGAAATATATATTCAACAACAACAGCAAACATCTCTAAAAAATTATAGAGCCAACAATGCCAAGGGCGGACGTGAATCCGGCCAACACACAACAGCAACCAATAGGTTTTTTCAGTGTTAGCTTTCCTTTATTTTAATCCATATATTATTTATGCTAAATAACACAAAAACCAAAATAATTGTAAGGAGGAGACTTTCTTTCGAATATCAATAGAAGGCAGAAAAAGCAATTTGAGAGGTATTCTCATCTGAAAAAGCAACATTGCATGTAGATTAGGGTTTCGATTTTACCTTTTTGACCGTTCGGTCGTCCTTCTGCCGCGTCGTCTTCTTTCCTCAGCCTCCTAGGGCTTCTATCGAGGAGCATCTCTTCTGGTGATAAGCCTACAACCCAAATAGGGTTTCATGGTAAACTAGTAGGGAGCCCGAGGTTTTTTTTAGAGTTAAAAACCAAAGTTTTTTAACTGGATTTTGGCTTGGTGTTCCTCAAATCTAGGTAAAATGGGAGATTTTTCAGGTAATCAGAGTTCATTTTTGGGTTTTAAAGTGGGAAGATGAGCGTTTGGTGATTTTTGGAAGTTTTTTGGTGCCGATGTACGATGACCGACGACGATTCTTGTGGCGGAGGTGGCTGGAATCTGGGTTTATCCCAGGTTCCGATGAACACCACGGTGGTGTTCATCAACCTCTCAGAGGATTTGGAATAAAAAGGTAAAGGGTTTTTTTTTCAAAAAGGCTAGGGGTCGTTTTTTTACCCGAAAAGTATTTTTATATAAACCTTCCTTTTTAAACTGGTTTATTACGAAATAAACCCTTCCGTGTTTATCTATTTACACGCGGAAGGGTTTTCGTCTTTTTAAAATACACCCGTGGTCTCTGCACGTTTTTTAAATCTTTCAATTCCACCCATTTTCAAGACTGATTCAGCTTTTAAAAATGGTTTTATTACACTAGAGTCCCTCCGTGTTTTTTAAATTTTTTAAGCCATTCTACCTTTTAAAACCACCTCCGCAGTCCTTGTGGGTTCGGGTGTTTTCAGTTTAGCCCCCTCTTCGATTTAAATCTGTTTTAAAAGGGATTAAACCCTATTTGGCCCCTAGATTTTTATTTTTGTCCCAATTTTGGTCCTGTTTCAGTGGTAAAACCCTTTTTAGCCCCTATTGTTTTTCGTTTCGTTTTCATTTGGTCCTCTGCATTGCATATTTAATTCCTACCCCTTATGTTATTTCCTTTATATTTTAGTCCATTTATTTTTTACGCTTGAATGTTATATTATTTCGTTTATTTGTTCGGATTTTGTGCCTCTATGTTCGAAACTGTTTGTATTTATGTTCTTTTAGATCATATATATATATATATATATATATTATGTATATATGTCGTATATAAGCACTATCTTATAATATGTTATATGTACATATAAAAATGTATGCTACTATACTAAACTACTATATTTTTATGTTATTACGTTTAAATATATGTTATATATTGGATTATATTGTTTTTCTTCTTACGTAATACATGCTTAAGGTATAATAATTGGTATGATAATTTGTTATATATATAAGTATTTATCTTCTTGTATGGTATGTTATCATTTAATGCTTATGCTTAGTTTTTGTATCATTTTTGTTTAATTTCGTGCTTTTTTTAGCATATTTATTTAGTTCATGCTTATGTCATGCTTTTACTTTTATGTACATATGCCATGCCTTGTTTTGTATTGTATCCGGATATATAAACTGTTAATATAGCGCCCTTTTATTCGAAGATAAACTTAGCTAGTATCAAACGTAGTGGTAGTAGTTTTCGCTTATTCTCGAATAACGGGTCCTTAAAGTTTACTTGCACATATAATCAAATTTTAATTTAATCGTCACTTTAATTCGAAAATTTTAATGTTAACAATGCGGTAATTATATTTTTTTTCTTTTGGTACCAATTTTTGGACGGTGTGGGGTGCCAAAACCTTCCCCATCCGTAATCGACTCTTGAACCTGCATTTAAACGAATTTCTGGTTTTATGGTGTCCGGCCTACCTTAGTGGTCGATAGCGACTCCAAATTTAATTGTTTTCAAAAAATACTAATTTTTAAAAAACTCACCATTTTTTAAATATTTTCCTAAAAAAGAAAGGTATAACAACACCACTCCTTTTTTTTAGCGATTCCTTCTATATGAATAAGGTCTACAGGACCGTCCTCGAATTTCAAACAGGGACATATAGTACAATGAAAAAAAAAAAAAAACTGAATTTATGAGCACCACCCTACCGGCAAACGGTAAGGCCTTACTTTTCCAACCTACCAATTTAACCCGAAATTTATCTACCATCAGCTCTCACATCTTCACTCTTCTTGGATCGGCACCAAGAGGAATTCACAAGTGCATAAAACGTAGGCTGCCGATTTTGCACCCACAAATTTGCGTCAATCTACCAACTAACTCTGAATCCACATTAATCCCCACTAAGCATGTATGTCATGTTCGAGACATTCATGAGCGTAATGTCGCAATCTCAGTCTTCTACTTCTCTAGCCCCGACTGATAATTATCTCAATTCCAAACTTATTTTTCATTGGTCTTGATTATGATCAACCTAAAACTGACGAATATTTGCTCAACCACACTCTTCACATTCTGAACAGACTATTTCCATGTTTTGGTGAACACAAATACGAGTGTGACATGATACTCTTTACCGATGGAGCTTAAACCTGATGCTAGTCAACATTAATCATACCTGAAAAGAATGTCACCTGAAATTTTTTTGTTTAAAAACTCAAATGAAAGTACATAAGTGATAACTATATGGCCTAGAGACGATGACAGTTCATCCAACTAGGTGTGTGCAAAAGAAATTGATCTGAACGAACCGATCCGAAATTTTGGATATCCGATCATTTTTTTTTCGAATAACTCAGATCGAATATCCGAAAATTTCGGATCGGATACGGATAGTTATTTCACATTCGGATCGGATATTTGATTACCCGAAATCCGAAAATTCAAAAATTTTATATAGATATGAAGCTTATTATATTTGATATTTTTACTTGTTATATATGAAAATTTGAAATTTTTATGGATACAAATCTTGTTATATTTAATAATTTGTTGATTATTATATTCAAAAACCCAAAAATTGCATGGATAAGACCGCCAATTTTTTTTTTAAAAAAAACTTAAACCAAGTCATAGGGATATCCAAAAATTCGATCCGAGAATCCGATATCCAAAAAATCGGATATTCAATTTTTTCAAATCAAATACAATCGCTAAATTGTCGATCCAAAAATTTCGTATCGGATCGGATATCCGAGATGCTACGTCCAACTAAAACTAAAAGATCAATAATTGATCGATACGTTCGAGAATTCAACCTATTATACTGGTATAAGACAAAAATACATTAAAACCAGCAAAAATAAGTGTTAAAGTTACCATCATCGAGACTTCCCGGTGATTACTAAAAAGAATGCTAGTGAATTCAGAAGTTAAAATTACTATTCTTCTTCTTAATTAATCTTTTAGTTTCGTAATGTAAATGATAATTTTTTATAAAATTAATATATTCTTATAATTTAATTTTGTATTAATATTTTTTCATAAAGTAAATGTAATTAACTTTAACCACAGTTTAATTTAAATATTATTTTTATTAACATTAAAACAATTTTCTTGTTTAGGTGAAGTTATACTAGTTTTATTTAAGAAAAAGTTATGTAGTTAATTGAAGGTCAAATTATTTAGGTGTAAGTTGGGTTGGGTTAATGAATGAATTGGGTGTAATAAAGAAGTCCAGTTGAGTTTTGGTATTCGTGTCAGGGAATTTAAATAAATAAATAAATAAAATAAATAAATAAAAGAAAAAAATCGGAAACGGAAAGAAGCGCCAAAGTCTCCCTCCAAAACAGATGTACTGAATAGGCAAAAACCCTATCTCTACTCCTACTCCTAGGACTTTGTAAAAATCCCTAAAAACGCTCTTTCACTGCCTCAAATCACCAAACAACACTACGAAAATCGAAAGAAAAATCACCCAATGGTCGAGAGTCAGGGTTCAACCAGGCCACTCAAGAGGGGTCGCAGGTCTACCAGAATCACCCCCGACTTCTCCGATTTACTCTCTTTCCCTTCCCCCGCTTCCGGGAAGCCTTTCCGCGACGCCGTTCGGAGCTTCATCTCCGCCACCGCCTTCTCACCGCCTTTCCTTCCATGCCTGATGACGTGGCAGATCCTGTTTAGGTTTGGCGATTTCGTTACAGACGCTCGCGATTCCTCTTCGACGGTTGTGGGGCTTTATGTCATCGAGGAAGACGTCACAAGACCCTCTAGATCTGTGTATTGCGACCAGTGCCGTGTAGTCGGTGCGTTGATTCGCTTTCCCTACCTAGTTCGGGTCGAGTCTACTGTATATGATGGAAAAATTAAACCAACCAAAGTAAAAAATTCCTTAAAGGGGAAAACTAAGGCCTACTTAACTCTATAACTCAATAATTCTGCCGAAAAGTCTTTTAAAAAAATAAAAATAGTTCGCATAGAACAAACAACATTAATAAAACAACTTGAACGTGACTAATTTTACGTTTGGTGAAAAAATTGAAGTTCAATTATAAGACAAATTTATATGTAAGCTGTGTTTGCTTGAGAAACTAAATTGGTATTTTTTAAAATGCATGTATAAATATCTTTATTTTAGTTTCTAATTATATGATTAAGAAGGAAAAATAGTTTTTATTTGTTAAGAGAATAAAAAACTGCAATGTCTAATTAATATATGACATTGCTTTGTTGGTTTGAACTATGAAAAAAAGGTTGGAGCGGCCATCCAGTTTGCAAAAAGAGATATCATTTTATAATAAAGTCATCTTATGATAATGCGATCTGCGCCAATCCCATACATAACTCGGATTCGAGGTCACATTTCTTTTTCTTTTCAAAACTTTCCTGTCTGAGAGTAACATCTGAAACATTTTTGGGGATTGATTGATATGTTAATGACACAGGAGATGCAAGTGTTGCAACAAAGTAGATGATGTTGATGTTGAAGAATGGGGGTATTCACAGTTGGAAGGTAATAACACTCATTTGTTGCATGGAGTTGTTCACTCCAATGGTTATGGACATCTTCTCACCGTCAATGGTAGAGAAGGAGGCTCCGAATTTCTCTCTGGTTTTCACATCATGAACTTCTGGGATAGACTCTGCACTGTTCTCTCTGTCAGGTTTGGAATCTCTATCCTACGATGCCCATGCCCTTCTTGTTTGGGATTTCACTAAGCATTAGACAAATATGTAAAGAAAGTTGAAAGTAAATATATCAAGAGTTAAATTTGCACAACTATATATATATATACGTAACAGTTAAATTTAAGGGTCTTCTATTGGTACGATCTTTAAACATACATACATGCATACATCCATAAATTTAGATGGGTTTCAAAAGCATTCATGATATCCATGGCTGTGTAAATATCAGACATAGGGAGGACAATCGGATATTATTGCTGTTTTGTAGTTCCATCTGGCAACTTTTTACTTGCATCATGTCAACATAGCCAAGAGAAAAGGAAAAGACCCATCCCTATGTTTTATGCATCTTTTTTCATGACCTGTTAACACAAACAATTGTTACTGCATCATTATCGTACTTATTAATAGTTCTCAAATCATTCGGAGTTTCTTTTTATTTTTCTTCAACAGTGGATTCTGGTTTTCTTGTTGAACAGGAAGGTATATGTGATGGATGTATCAAAGAAATATGGCATAGAATATAGGCTACTTCATGCAATTACCAGAGGTCATTCATGGTATGGTAACTGGGGTTATGAGTTTGGATTAGGAAGAATGACCTTTCAAGCATGCCCTTGTCCACACTTCTTTTTCAGGGGAACAAGTCTCGAACTCACCTTCAGAACATCATTTCTTTTTATTAGTCCTTGTTGTGTTTGGAACTTTCAACGTTGAAGGATTTGTTTTCATTCCTAAGACTGATTACTGAAAGCCAGAAGACCTTAATGCCTAAAACATCTAAAATGTTAGAATACTCCACTAATGTTTTGTGTGCATGGACAAGGGACGATGTTGAGAGTTTGCAGCAAGCTATGATTAAAGTGCTCATGGCTGCTGCTGCAGGTTCTAACTGGGCGACTAGGCGTGCTCTAAAGGGTGTGTTGTGCAAGGCAGCCTCCCTTGAACTACTTGATTACTGCCTTAAACACTTGAGAGGGAAATTGGCAGTTAACTCAAAGGTGGTTGAGGCACGTTGCAATCGAAACTCCAATGACATTGAGTACAGGTGAGACAAGTTCAACTTTGGTTTGGTTACCATCTATTGTTTGCTACATCTTTGAAACTAACATGTCTCGTATCAATAATGGCAATTGGCTTCAGCCCCCTTGTTCTTTGCACTATGAAACCAGCTTTGACTCAAATTACCCATCAGAAGAGCACATCAAGGGAGATCTGAAATATATGTTAGATTCTTTGCTTGACCATGAAACCATGTTGACATACAGGCCTCATGCTACAAGGGAACACATGATTGATTTGGCTACTAAGCTTCTTGATTGCAAGCAATTTGTGAAAGAAGATTACAATCCCTTTGCTATTTCTGTTTGGTGCCATTTAGAGCTTTCTAATGCTACTAAAGAAGATCCAGTTCCTCCCCCTGAATTGATTGTTCTACCTCTTAATGCTACCATTGCTGACCTTAAAACTGAAGCTACAAAAGCTTTTGAAGATGTATATGCCATGTTTAAGAGGCTTCAAGTTGAGAATCTACTTGACTATGGTTCTGTAGAGGACAGCATGACTGTGAAATTATTGGTTGGTACAACCGGATCGATTCGAGTGCAAGGCAGATGTATATCAAAACATGGCCGCAACCGGTTTCGAATGGAGAGGGGAACAGAAAATTGGACAGTTGACTGCAGTTGTGGAGCAAAGGATGATAATGGTGAGAAAATGTTGGCTTGTGACAAGTGTGGTGTTTGGCAGCACACAAGGTGTGCTGGAATTGACAATGCTGATGCAATACCTTCAATGTTCATATTCATGAGATGTACAAACGGCCTTCACAAGAAATCATTAAACATTACAAATTCTGGAATGGAAGCTAGAAAATTTGCTCAACTTGACTCTTGTGGGATAAACTATGGTAATGATGGTCCTAAAATTACTACTACCTTGACAGTACAATGAATGCGTGTAGTCCATATTTGTGTAAAGACGAGTAAATATCTTGAAAGGTAAGATTCTTAGTATAGGGCTTTTTTGTCTCACCCTTTTTGGGTTGCTGTATTTTCAACATATATTAATGAAATTACGAATATTTAATTTAGATGGAGGATCTATATTTAGACAAACTGATAACAGTTGCAAATTGTACCTTTTTTAGTCCTCTTGGCAGCTAGTATCCTTGTTTGTTCCGTTAGTCTGTCTCATCAAGTCATCATCATTTCCTTGCGCAGCGGGAGAATCCGTCTTGGACAAAGAGAGGTGTCCAACGGTGCTGCACAAACTGGTATATATTGTTACCACATCCTTGTACAAACTTAATACTAACTTT
Source organism: Hibiscus mutabilis (assembly GCA_019671005.1). Classification (NCBI taxonomy): domain Eukaryota; kingdom Viridiplantae; phylum Streptophyta; class Magnoliopsida; order Malvales; family Malvaceae; genus Hibiscus; species Hibiscus mutabilis. Next base: position 20,024,128 of record CM033753.1, on the reverse strand, counting down.
TCCACGTCACCCACTGTCAATTCACGAGCCTCAGCTTCCATTTAAGGATAGTTTAATTCACCTGAGCCAAGAACAGCCACGTTAAAGAACGATAGAAAACATTTAGTTGAGTACATGTACGGTCATATCAATCATGGATATCAATCAAATTCACCATGTAAACTAGTCTTTGTTTTTATGTGCATTGTCGTTGATGGACCAAGATCTGTAAGGTTTCTGAATGTTGACCTCTTATCGAAGGTGGTTGAGGTTTCTTGTGGCACTCCTCGAATTCACTTTCTTCAATCGAAAGGGATTTGGCATTTAAGTCTACAATAAAGGACTTGGCAGAGACAAGATTTGTGAGAAAGTATGCTGCCTCTGAGACAAGATTGATTGCTTCCTGTATAACTGTATGAACTTAGGTAGGAATGCAATTGTGGGGGATTGGCCTGTTCATGAGATTAAGCTAGCTGGCATTAGTGAGAAAGTAAGCATTATGTCTTCATAGCTACAAAATAATCTACGGCCAACACCTTATGGTAGTGTGGATGAGTACTCTTCAACCTTTAAAACCGAGTCCAATCTTTCCAGAAAAATATGAAAAGCGCTAACAAACTAAAAGTAAAGCATAATACGTAGCCAAAAACGAGAAACAAGTAAAGAATAATCCTAGGCTAAAACAGGTAAAGCTTAATCCTAAAACACAAGTCATTGATGTCCTAAATCCAAAACTGACAAATTTTCTGGTAGACGACACTCGGGAATCTGAGATTAAGTGATACAATTCATATTTTAGTGGTATCTCCATGTTCTGTTAACCTTGGCCAAAATGGAAAACAGTTGGAAGCATTGGGGTTTTCTCAATACGAATTCCAGAAATATCCTATTGACACAAGCAATTTATTTCTTTCTCAGAACAATTTGGAAAGATTTTCTAAGAGGAACTTGGTGATCACTTGAAGCACTTGAACATTGACTAATTAATATTAAATCTCATGCCAATGTAAGTAATAAAAAATTGAATTACCAAGGCATCAGAATTACATACTTCATGGTGAAAAGTGAACACTACCAAATGACCAGCATTTTTATAAAAAATAACTACCTACATAATACTGAAACAGCAGACTATACTCCTGCTACCACCAACAGCCACTCATTTGCACACACAAACATAAAAGAGGAGCAACTGCTTGGGAAATAATTACAACCATCCACAACATGGATAAAAGATTTGTTTCCATAAAAAACTTGGGGAGATTAACGTTGATGACACCAAGAAAAATAGAATGTTAAGAAAAATATGACAGACATGATAAGCAACTTCAATCATTTACCTACCTCAGAATAAGTAACTAAAAAGATCACGAATTTTCAGGATGTATAAAAAACATGGTGCATTTTCCAATATGTAATCAAATTCAAGACTAGAAATTTGACCATAAATTCTCAGAAATTTTATGATGAAATTGAATCTAATATAAAACAAACTTGGCAATGATGGGACCGTGACTGAAAATGCGAGACATAGGAATCCACAATTTGAGATGATAATGATGATTGGTAGAATGGCTTATTACCAAGGAGAGTTTGCCTTGATCGTAACAAATATAAGAACAGGAAGAAAATCATCTGTTCCTCCTAGAACATGATCTTCTGAAATTGAAGCTTTGAGCAGTAAATTGTTGATGGCCCTACAACAATTTATGATACAAAGAAGCTTCTCACGAGGGGATTTAAAAGCGTTGATCCTTTTTAATTCTTTCTGTGCAAGCTGGAAGACAGAAGGAAAAATATAACTGCTACTTATTAGGAGGGAGAATCATCACATAACTAATACTTAGCCAAGCAGAACGAAGACAGTCCAGATACGAATTGTCCACTGCACTGACATTAACCGCAACTTAAAATAGAAGTATGCAATCATATTCAAACTAAGTCCCAAAACAATCTAATCCTCCATTAGTGGCCAAACAATGAAATTATGTTTAGATGATTATTCTCAAGGAAAAGGAATGTGACGCAGATTTTAGAAAAACCAGATAATGCAGAAGGGAGAGGATGATGTGTAATCCCTAACTCACATTTGATATTATTCACAAGCCATATTAAATCTTTCCCCAAATACTAAAAAGTTTATAACCAAATCACTACATCTATCTTCAAGAACCAACCACGGCTCTAGGGATTGGAATGAACCAATATAAAAAAATTATGAACTTTTAAGAATGTAAAATTTGCAAAAGCAAGTAAATCTTTTTGAACCAATTATTACCCCCTTTGAAAAGGTTGAGTGGATTTAATTAACTATATTCTGTCATAGTATCTAGAATCATTGTTTTTAATCTTTTAGAGTGTTAACAAAGTATGCTTTATAAGACTTATCGGCTTCTGAGGAGAAAAGTATCAGACAATAGTTCATTCATGAAGTACATCTAGACAGTTTTAATGTTAATGAAGCATTGATCATTTACTTGAAGGTGTGAAGCAAAATGCTATGCCGCTTTCTAAGTGGAACGTATTCATAAATTATTTATAATTTGAAAATTAACCATGTAACAGGAGAGTTGGGCTGAAAATAATTAGTCTCGTCAAAATCCACATAAAATTTTTTAACATTGCAGTTATGCGTAACTAGAAAACACCATGTATGACTCTAAGCTAAGTAAAAAAATCAATACATCTAATATGTAATACCTCTCTATTTAATAAAAAAAAATCAATACAGCTAATCATTAAACAAAATTCCCACAATTATTTAATAATGAAGAAAGAATGCCTACCAGCCATGAAGCTTCATTTTGAAGTACGGATGGTATGTCAAAATGTTGAGGCCTCAAAAAGGTTTGCAACAAGCATATTTTATCTGAGATCTCTGCATGCATCTTGACGTCCTCAGCAGAGGAAGCAAAGGTCCACGAATGTAATTTGGTCATCACATACTTCTCCAGACCCTGCAGTAAACAGCACACCTATTTGTCAACAACAAAAATAAAAGTTGCCATTATCATATACGAAACAGATTGGATAAATACATGAAAAGCAAATTCAAATGGGCAAGCTGACCTCCAAGGCATTGTCAATTTCAGCATCAGAGGAGCCTTACCATAAAAGATGATCCCTTATAGCAGCTTCCATTGACAGGAAAAAATCTTGTATCCTTTTCGCATCGTTTTCAGGGTTTGGCGCATTAAACGAAAACGATACAATGAAAGCTGAAACGAACGGAAATCGGTAACTCAAATTCTCTTGCTCTTTTTTTTATATTAAAAAGGCAAAAACATAAGGGAAATTCATTTAGAAAACCCTAAAAACGAATTAAATTATAAATTTTAAAAAGGAAATCGAGAGAAACCTCCTGATGGAGCGAACAAGATCGAGAGAAGCAGGATTTCGCGTTCGGTCGAGAAAAGAGTCGAATGGGTGGAAGGAATGAGTCGTCTCCATTTCTTTTTTAATTGAATGATAAAACCTCAAATACTTGAATTGAACCACGAACAAAACAGAGCCTCCTCCTTTGAGAATCTGAAGGAAAGTAAGAAGGAAGCCATAGATAACAGAGTTGAGATATCAAATCCAAGACTCAGGCTTTGTTTTTTTTGTTGCTGTGGCAAAATTATGGTTTGGGGGCAAATCAAAGTTTTGTAAAAATTAAAAAAAATTAATTTTTGGCAAATCAAGGTTTGAAAAACTAGTTTAGGTGTAGATTAATGTTTTGAAACTCAAAACTTGCATGTTTTTTGTTGCTTCCAGGTAAACCAAAGTTTTGACACTTAAAAGCTGTCTGTTTTTTTGTTGCTTCTGGCTTCTTTGTAATGTAATAAGACTGGTAGTTTTTTTTCAAGAGAAAAAGACATGATCGTGCACGTGAATTTTGAGGGGCAATTATGGAAAGCTAAAGAGGGATAGAGTGTTGGGAGGGTCGAACGATTAACCGAGATAGCCAAGAGGGGCTGAATTGGTTTTTTGATTGATAGTGGTGGAAGTAATGGAATTTAAAAAGTTGACACAATAATTTATAGCGGTTCAACTCTCTAACCAAAGTATACATCCATTACCTTAACTTCTCACTAAAGATTTTCCTAAATTCACTACTGAATTTCTTTCCTTTTTTGGGGCTCAATGAGATAACCCTTACAACACAAGACATATACCCCCAAAGTCTTGTTAAACTCTCTCACAAAGAGAAAACAAATGAGCTAACAAGGAAAAACATCTTTAAGCATATATGTTTGCAATTTAAGCACTCACCCAAACTTGACACTTGAGCAAATATAACAATTAAGCTCACAAGTGTGTTCTACAAAGCAAATTGACAATTAAAGCACAAAAATACTTTCTTTATACATGAATGTTGGTAGTGTTGTTTCTTATTGTTGCATGGCTGCTTGATTGAGTCTTTTAAACCCTCTAAGGAGTTTGTGGTCATTACTAGCCATTGGGGTTGATTTGGACCCGTTAGGGTCTTTAATTCCAACCATAAATGCACTTTTAGAGCAGGGCGTACCGGTATTCGTCCTTAAGAAGAAATAGGTGTTGGAGCATTTAATACAAAGGGTATCGGTACACGATACAAGTGTATCGGTACGCACCTTAGGGTATCGATACGGATGAGGCCATATCGGTACACCAAATGGCTACTTGAATTTGTCAAAACATGGGGACAAAGGGGCTTATCGATAAAGGTCAAATTGTACTGGTACTCAGGGTCTATTTTTGACATTTTGGTTATTTAAAATCATTTAAAATATGTCAAAACCCCTTTTAAAAACTTTCAAACATTTTTTCAAATTTATGGGTTTTTGCAATATTTTTACAAATTAGTTTGAGTCCAAAACATTTTTTTTGTTTTAGTTATATCAAAATCAATATCTCAACATAGAGTATATGAGAAAGTTTTAGAGAGATAAAAAGGTTGAATTAAAATCCTTCTCGTCTGGTAGTTCGTTTTTGATATCATCAGCACCGTTAGACTCTTCTTTCCAAGACGAGTCAGTTAGAAGTTGTCTCTTCGTCGTCAGAATTGCCGTTCGTCGACGTGAGTGGAAGAAATATCCAATAAAGTTTTAGGTTTTAAAACCTCATCCTATGTCGTTCTTTGTCAAGATTTGACGCCACCAGCAGACTCACTAGCATCTAGAGAGTAGGACTAGAGCTCGCCGCTTGATTTTGACCATCGAACTATTGGGTTTCATAGGTAAAAATTGATATAATTGAGCAATTAAACAAAGAGGAAAAATTTATCCTACGAAAAAAAATCCCAAGATCTCATGCAATCATATTAACAAATGACAGAGATAGTTATTAGATCACCCCAATCTTAGATTCTGTAATCCTGTTGTGCTAAGGCGCTGCCTTTTTGAAAGATGATCGCCCTTTACAAGTATCCACATGCGAATGAATGACGAATGGCTAACGGAATTCTAGTTCCTCTCTATTTTGAGAAAATAGAGTTTATGTGGTTTTGGTGGCTTTTCGAGAAACAAACGACTCAAAATCCTTGGCATACATACACATATATATATGACTTGTTTAGGGTTAGGTTGAGTTCACTATTATAATTTAATTAAAACTCTTTTAAATAAATTATAGAGTTAATTGCACCACACGTTCCCAAACTATGACACCAATTATAAATTGGTCCCTAAACTTTAAACCATTCGAATTTCATCCTCAAACTATGACCTTCATTCTAAATTGGTCCCCAAACTTTTGAGCATTCTAGTTTCGTCCTTAAACTTTGACTCTCATTCTAAATTGGTCCTCAACCTTTTTGAGCGTTCTAATTTCATCCCCAAATTATCAATATATGCTAATCATATTTTTTGTTAATAAAACGTTACAAAAATTGTTAATTGTCATGAAACACTTGTGTGTATTATGTAATAATATAATGTAATATAAACGATAATTTGAGGATGAAATTAGAACATTCAAAAAGTTTGAGGATCAATTTAGAATGAGAATTAAAGTTTGAGGATGAAACTAGAATGCTCAAAAGTTTAGGGACCAATTTAGAATGAAGGTCATAGTTTGAGGATAAATTTGGAATATTTTAAAGTTTAGGGGCCAATTTAAAATAAGGGTCATAGTTTAGGGACGTGTGGTGCAATTAACTCTAAATTATAATTTAAAACAAATTCCTTTATCTTATAAAGAATTCAAATCTAACCAAATCTAGATATGTGATTTATTTAATAATATTTTTTATTTATTTTTAAATAAATAATATATTTTAAAACAAATTCCTTATCTGATAAGGAATTTAAATCCAACCAAATCTAGATAACGAGGTTATTTAATAATATTTTTTTAAAAAATAAGACAAATAAAATATTCTATCACAAGAATACGAATTTAACTTCTTTAAATTCAAATAAATAATTTCTAACAATATAATTTAAAATAATCTCATTATCTGAAATTTATTATTGAGAGTAATAACCACAACCATTCTTAGTGTGCGTCCCTATAGGTTCAATTAACGTTGACAGTAGATAAAATCATATTTTATCCTACAAGTCATAAGTGACCTCTAGCAAGACATTATGACTACCCAAGTTAAATGAAAAGCTCATAATTCGAGAAACCTTAATTCAGTTTATGTCATAATCCTTTTATCTCACGATATCTTAATAGAATATAAGGCATGGAAAATATTAACCTTATATCGTTCTATCTTTAGTTTCTCGAGGCCCAATTGAACTACTAAACAAATGACATTAATCTCTATCAACTAATTTGAGCATGACCATGCATTTCTCAGTCTCAATCATCGAGGGGCCCAGAGATATCTCTATTACGCTAAGATGGATAAATTTCATCTTAATCACTCCCATCTCACTACATGATTCCTTATTATGTTCAAGCATAACATTTATAATCGTCTGATTAAAAACGATGTTTTACTATGTCAAAACATAATAATCATCATGTTGAGAACTGTAGCAATTTCATGTCTAAGGATTTAATGTCGCAACTGTTGAAGATTAATATATAACTTTAATCCATGTATTAATCTAAAGACGATTCGATCCTAATATTTGTTCTCAACAAATGCAGATATGAATTTGATTTTAATCTCATTCACATATTCATCTTATGGATATCTATCATACTTCATACTAATCTTATCTTATTATTGTTCCCCACAATAATAACTGATTAGGGATATTTAGAATAATTAATAATATTCAAGGATACAAAAGCATGCAAATTTATTATAATAATAAATTTAATAATAAAAATATCATGTCCATACAATAGGCCCTAAGACATTATAGCTAACAATCTTTTACTTGCACTAGGCATATTCAAGAATGTATCACATACCTATGGACCTAGCATGACGATCATGTTTTACTTGTGGTAGAGGCTTGGTCAATGGATCTGCAACATTGTCATCTGTTGAAACTTAACATATCTTAACGTCACCCCTCTCGATGATTTTTCGAATGAGATGATAATGTCTCAAAATGTGTTTAGATCGCTGATGTGATCTGGGTTCCTTTGCCTGTGTAATAGAACCATTATTGTCATAGTATATATCAAAAGGATTTTTGATGGTAGGAACAACCCCAAGATCAATAATGAACTTCTTGATCCAAACAGCTTCTTTCGCTGCATCAGTTGCTGCTATGTATTCAGCTTCAGTTGTAGAATCAGCAACAATGGTTTACTTTAAACTTTTCCAACAAACAACACCTCTATTTAAACAAAAACATATATCCTGACCGCGATCAAAAATCATCTTTGTCAATTTGGAAGCTTGCATCCGTGTAACCACTTATAACTAGATCATCTTCCAATCCGTCATAGACTAAGAACATGTCTTTAGTTTTTCTCAAATACTTAAGTATGTTCTTCATTGATGTCCAATTAATCTCACTGTGATCTAATTGGTATCAACTTGTTATGCTCAAAGCATATGAAACATCTGATCTATTGCATAACATAGCATTCATTATAGACCCTATAGTCGAAGCATAAGGAATTTTACTCATGCGATCTTACTCATCTTTAGAGTTAAGACACTGAGTCCTGCTAAGAATAATACCATGAGACATAAACAAGAATCATATCTTGGAATCTTACATACTGAACCTTTTTAGTACTTTGTCGATATACACACTTTGACTTAGTCCGATTAGCCTTTTATATCTATCTCTATAGATCTTTATCCCAAGGATATAGGCAGCTTCGCCTAAGTTTTTCATTGAGAAACAATTTCCTAACTAAAACTTGACACTCTGCAAGGTAGGAATGTCATTCCCAATGAGTAGAATGTCATCGACATATAAGACCAAAAACACAACTGCACTCCCACTACTTTCTTGTAAATACAAGGTTTATAGTCATTTTTGACAAATCCAATATCTTTGATTGACTCGTCAAAACAAAGATTCCAACTTTGTGAAGCCTGCTTCAATCTATAAATAGATCTTTGAAGCTTGCATAATTTACCAGAATTCTCAACTTGTACAAAACCCCCAGGTTGTGTCATGTACACATGACACATCCTCGAGTAAGTTTCCATTAAGAAAAGTAGTTTTCACATCCATTTGTCAAATCTCATAGTCATAATATGTGGTAATGGCTATAAGAATTCTAATAGATTTAAGTATGGCTACCGGTGAAAAAGTTTAATCATATTCTATACCATGAGTTTGTTTGAAACATTTTGCAACTAGCCTTGCTTTATAAGTATATACTTTGTCATCCATGTCAGTTTTTTTTTGAAAACCCATTTACATCCAATGTTTTTAGTACCTTCAGGTGGATCAATCAAAGTTCAGACTTGATTGTCATACATGGATTGAGTTTTAGACTTCATGGCCTCCAACCATTTCTTAGAGTTTGTATCTAAAATAGCCTTTTGATAGGTAGTGGGTTTATCCTGATCCACTAATAATACGCCATGATTGTCAGTAACAAGAAATCTATATTTCTCAAGTTCACGACGTACTCTATCATATCTACGTAATACTTGTGTTACTGGAGGTATGTTAACAATAGTTTGTTGGCATTGAGTATCCAAAGGCAATTCAATGTGATTTTGTGGTTCTTGAACTTCTTCAAGTTGTACCTCTTTCCCATTGGTTCCTTTGGAAATGAATTCTTTTTCTAAGAAAACACCATTCCGAGCAACAAACACTTTGTTCTTAGTGAGGTTATAAAAGTAGTCTCCTTTTGTTTCCTTAGGATACCCCACAAAAAATATATTTGTCGAATTTTGGTTCAAGCTTATCAGAAACTAAACGTTTCACATAAGCCTCACAACCCCAAATTTTAAGAAAAAATAGGTTGAGCTTCTTATCAGCCCATACCTCATATGGTGTCTTTTCAACTATTTTGGAAGAAACTTCATTTAGTGTAAAAGTAGCTGTTTCAAGTGCATAACCCAAAAAGGTAAGTGGAAAATTTGTCATACTCATCATCGATCGAACCATATCTAATAAAGTACAATTCCTCCTTTCTGAAACACCATTCCATTGTGGTGTTCCAAGAGGAGTTAATTGTGAAACAATTCCACAATTTCTAAGATGATCATCAAACTCTTGAGTCAAATATTCTCCTCCTCGATCAGATCGAAAAGCCTTTATTGTTTTGCCAAGTTAATTTGTACTTTATTTTGAAAAGATTTGAACACTTCAAATGATTCAGATTTATGTCTCAACAGGTAAATATAACCATATCTACTGTTGTCATCAGTAAATGTAAACCTCCTCTAGCAATTGAAGTTAAAGGTCCATATATATTTGTATGTATTAGGCTCAATAACTCGTTAGCCCTTTTATTGTGTCCAGTAAAAGGACTCTTTGTCAGCTTACCTAGTAAACAAGATTCACAAGTATCATATGATTCAAAATTAAAAGAATTCAAACTTTTCATCTTGATGAATTTTTGAAATGCGTTTCTCATTTATGTGGTCAAGGCAACAATGCCAGAGATAGGTTGGTTTAAATCATTAGATTTAAGCCTCCTCTTTATGTTATATATCAAAGAATTGTTAGTGTTTTGAAGCTTCAAAATATAAAGACCATCTTGTAAATCAGCATTTGCATAGAACATCTCTTTATAATAATTTGAGTAATTATTATTCTTGCTAATAAAAAAAACCATCATTATCCAAACAAGAAAATGAAATAATATTCCTACTTATACTAGGAACATAAAAACAATTGTTCAAAACTAACAAAGGCCCACTAGGCAAAGTAAGTTTATAACTTCCTACAGCTAGAGCAGCAACTCTTGCTCCATTTCTAACTCGTAGGTCCACCTTACCTTTCTTCAATTGTTTACTCTTTTTGAGTCCCTGCACATTCGTACAAATGTGAGATCCACATCCAGTATCTAATACCTAGGAACTTGTAGGAGAAAGATTAACATGTATAACATAAATACCTGAAGAGTTGGTCTCGCCAGTCCTCTTCTTTTTCTTTAGATCTTCCAGATACAACTTGCAATTTCTCTTCCAATGACCAGTTTCATTGCAAAAGAAACAAACACCCCCTAAGGGTTTAGCCTTGGGTATAGCTTTGGGTTTTGGTTTAGCGTTGGACTTTTCAGCCACTCCTTTTCCATTTCCCTTTTTCTTAAAACCCATTCCCTTTAAAACCATCAAAATATGGATAGGCTTGGATTTAATATTTTGTTCAATAGTTTTAAGCATCATATGCAGCTCAGAAATTGATTTGTCCATCTCATTCATGTTATAGTTTATAACGAATTGGCTATAACTTTCAGGTAATGAATTTAAGATCAAATCGGTTGCCAACTCTTGGCTCAACGAAAATTTAACTCTCTCAGGGTGCTCAATATGACCTTTTATTTTTAGCACATTAGTGCTAATAGAAGCACATTCATCCATTTTGCAAGAATGCAATGCCTTGGTAGTCTCATACCTTTCTTGCCTTGCTTGCTGCTGGAACATTCCCTTAAGCTTATGAATCATATCTTAAGCTTCCATGCTTTCTAGATCCTTCTGAAGTTGAGAACTCATGGTAGCTAGCATCAGGAATGCAACATCAAGAGAATCACTTTTATGCTTCTCATAAGCCTTTGTATCAGCTTTAGAGACATCTTTCTTCGTAAGCTTATGAATCATATCATAAGCTTCCATGTTTTCTAGATCCTTCTGAAGTTGATAACTCATGGTAGCTAGCATCAGGAATACAACATCAAGAGAATCACTTTTATGCTTGTCATAAGCCTTTGTATCAGCTTTAGAGACATCTTTCTTTGGTTCCTCAGGGTAAGGTTTATCCAGGACATAAATTTTCCTTTCTTGTTTGAGAACAATTCTCAAATTTTGATATCAATCAAGGAAGTTGGTCCCGGAAAGTTTTTCCTTCTCAAGGACCGATCGCAGTGATAAAGTAAAATTATTATTGGCCATCTACAACACAATGTAAAGTTTAATAAGATATTTTGATTTAAGATTTCCAATAAGTTAAAAACCCTCAAATTTTATTAATATAGTGGGCTAAGATCCATATTTGACTCTATCTTTAAGTCAGCTTTAACATGACACTTAAAAATAAGTTATTTAGGTAAGTAACTCTTAATAATTACATCTTATGCAATTCTTAGAAATTTATGAGATTTTGACATCATATGTCCCGACATGCATAAATCTCATCTCACGCCATTAGTCTCAAAATCGTTTTGATAACCTAATTAAGCTAACCATTTTAAACATATGAGCACCACCTTTACTCGTCTTGTCTTACTAATGTAACCTAATGTACTCCTACTTTGGTAGAACCTACATTAAAGTGATAAAAGTCTTGACAAGTGTTTAAAGTTGGATGACATGTTAAACTTAAGTTTTATGTGAGGGGTTGAAAGGCTCGAATTCTTCAATCATTTTTTGCTTGCCAAGTGGTGGAGAAGTTGAATTTGGGTCATTGGTGATGGGAAGCAATGAAAAGAAATTGACACGGCAATTTTAGAGTGGTTCGAGCTTCTCAACTAAGCTCTACATCCACTACCTTAGCTTCCCACTAAGGATTTCCCAATTTACTAAGAATTCTTCCCTTTTTACATGCTCAAGAGGAAACCTTTACAACCTAGACTTATACCACAAAGCCTAGCATCCAAAGCTTATACCACAAAGCTTTGGGAACCACTCTTTTACAAGAGAAAATAAAAGCAAACAAAGAAATCCTCTCACAAGGTGAATGTTTGCAAAAATAAAGCTCTCACCCAAACCTATAACACTTGAGCATATATTACAATCGAGCTCACAAGTGTTTGTCTATACAAAATACAACAATTTGAGCACTAAGACATTTCTTAATCAAAAGATTGTTGACTTGATGATCATTAGCTTCTTCAGATGCTTATTGAGGTCTTTTATACTCCCAATTGAGTTTCTAGCCGTTGGTAACCGATGGGATTGAATTGGAGCCATTGGGGGTCTATTTCCAAGTTGAATTTCCCTTTCTGGACGCCTTGATATCGATATACGTGGAACATGTATCAGTACGCCTACATTGGGAAATAGCCATTGGAGGGTAAAATAAAGTAGGGGTATCGGTACGCGTAAGGGCGTATCGGTACGACCCCACCGTATTGGTACGGATGAGCCTGTACAGGTACGGGTTTTCAACACTAGAAAATCACTATAGTTGAAACCCCCACTCGTATTGGTATGGCTTATACCGTATTGGTATGGGGATTTAAAAATAGCTAGTTTGGGTATTTAAAAACATCCAAAGACATGCCAAAAGCCTAAAAAAACATTTCAAACCTACTTTCAAGTTGTTTAGACTTTAAATCATTTTTGCAATCTTTTAAATTTAATCCAAAACTAATTTTCAATTATTATATCAAAAAAATCCTAACATGGGTCTTCGTTGATTTTAATTACTAAGGCATCACATACATGGCATCGCATTCACATGGCATCACATACATGCAAATAAATAAATGTGATATGGGATGGCCTTATCCTAAAATAAAGAATAAACCTAAACGAAAAACATCTTCATCGCCTTTGATCATCATCTAGCTTCTCCATTACCAATGGTGGAATGAATGTGGTCTTCTTGTTTTGTTACAAAAATTCGAATGACACACAAACCGTATTACAATGAAAAAAATGACACACATGCAGTATTATAAAAACTTTACAACCTTTGTGAAAATCTAAAAGGCCATACTAAGCACCATGTCATACATCAAGCAAAACAATCAAGAAACAAACATCTCATGTATATTAGAGAAAGCGTACAATGTTACTAAGACGTATTACTTAAGCCATTTAATCTTATAAGGTGCTTCACAGAGTTAGACCCTTGCGGGGCTAGGGAAAACAAATTTTCCCTACAGAGAAACCTTACATTTTCATCCCAAAAATTTCAATTTTACTGATCTTATCAGTAAACTTGTGAACAAGCCAAAATCTTGTTTAATCACATTAAACAATGTAATCAAATTACACAAGAGGCTTATACACAAACCATCGCCAATCATAATTGGCAAATCTATACTGTCATGGTCTAATCAAGCAATTAAACTCTTTAATCACAAACCATTATTAGGATTCTTAATCATATTAACGAATCCTTTCAAGAATCAGATTTAACCTTTTAAATGCCTCAAGAAGCCTGGTTAATTATGTCGTACGCGTAAACCCTAATAACATGCATCTAATAACGCATATTATAATGATCATACAGTTAATATGAACATGCAATATAGCGCTGATACCACTGTTGGGTTTCATAGGTAAAAACTAATCTAATCAAGCAATTAAATGTAGCAGAAAAATTTATCCTACGAAAAAGAATTCTAAGATTTCATGCAATCATATTAGCGAATGATAGAGATAGTTATTATATTACCTCAATCTTAGATTCTGTAATCTAGTTGTTCTGAGGCGCTGCCTTTTTGAAAGGCGACCGCCCTCTACAAGTATCCACACACGAATGAACGATGAATAGCTAACGGAATGCTAGTTCTTCTCTATTTCAAGAAAATAGAGTTTATGTGGTTTTGGTGGCTGTTAAGTGTCTAAAAGTACTATTTTATTCACCCTTTTTATTCTTATTATTGCTAGACTTAGGCTCATACTAGTTGCATTATTAGTCATTCATGCATGTTTGCATCGTTTCCTTGGTGGACAAGCTTGATTTCATATTTTGCTCAATTTTGTGGAAAAAGATACTGCTTTGGTGTGTTTTTGTGTGTGTGTGTAGAATCACTTGCCAAAGCAAGGCTGGAACCAATTGCCAGGGCAATGCATGAAGGAAATGCCGAGCTAGTTGCCAGGGCAATGCATGAAGGAGATGCCGAGCTAGTTGCCAGGGCAATGCATGAAGGAGATGTCGAGCTAGTTGCCAGGGCAATTTTCGACAAGGAATAAGATGATATGGTAGTCAAAATTGATGACTAGATAAGCCCAAGATGACGTGAAGCAAAGTTAAATCCCAAAGGAGTTTGATTTCCATGAAGAGGTTAAAGAGAAATTAAATCCCAAGAAGATAATAGAAGTTCTAGAAGGAATTTAAATATAATAAAGAATTATATTCTTTAAAGATGATTTAATTCCAACTTAACTTTCTCCTAAAAAAAGACTTTGACCTAGCCCTATAAATTAAGGATCAAGCTGTCAACTCCAAGGGGAGAGAGAAAAGAGAAATTCTGACAAAGGCAAGGGAGATTTCGACAAGGCTTCAACCATTCTTCATTTTTTCTTTCTTGTTCAATTAGGTTTATGCTAGGGATTCTTTGTCTTGTGTTTCTTTGGAACCTAGCCATAAAGTAAATCTACTTGGCTAAGGTTATTGTGTCTTGTGGTTGTGAGAAACAATTGGATTTTGTTTAGGTAATAAGAGTTTGCACTTTCAATTCAAGGTTTACTCATTCTTGGTTCTTATTCTTGTTTGCGAGTGAATTGGGAGAGGATCTCATAACTTCATCTATTTATCTAATATTGGGAGAGTTAGATTCAAGAAACGAATGAGTATGGTCTTTATTCAATCTATTGATGGTGAAGATGAATCTGGCTTAGGAATAAGTTAAGGATTTCAACGGCTAAGAGGAGCGCAAGATTGGTTGTTGTTTACCCTTGATTCACGCAGGGATGTATTATCAAGGTATGCATAAGTAGCTAGAGTTTCGACTTAGGGATAAGAAGAAACCATTAAAGAACGCTCCACCGAACCTTGAAGTTGCTGCCCAGTCGCCCAAGTCGTTGCCCAACTAGTCGCCCAGGCAACCATCGATTAGTTGCCAAGGCAACCCCGCCGTGCAAGTTGCCATGACAACTAAGTTGCCCTTGCACTCTTTTACCAAGACGATCCAATCGGCTATCACACCTCAACTCACGATAACCTGGCCTATTCTCTCTCATTTAATTACATCTTCTTTTACTTATTTGCTTTCTAGTTTAGTTGTTAGTTAAACTCCTACAATCTTCTACTTGTGTTTCTTTTATTTTTTACAGTGCAAGAGATTAGATTCTTGAAGTGGCACCAATCCCTGTGGAGATGATATCTTTTATACTATAACTTGAGACGTGTACACTTGCACAATTGTGGAGCACTTATTACGCGCAACAAGTTTTTCGCGCCGTTGCCGGGGATTGGCAATAGCGACTTTGTTTTTATTTTCTTGCACTTTTTTATTTTTCTTGTTTAAGATTCAAAGGGTTAACAAACTTTGGTTTTGCATTGGTATATGACCAGGGCGAGACCGATTACACCAGAATATCCCTTTGATCCAGAAATCGAATGAACCTTGCAAAGACTTAGACGAAGGTTAAGAGTAGCAATGGCTAATCAAGACGGCAATATGAATCAAGATGTTCCAGCAAGAGGAAGAGTGATTCTTGCACGAAACAGAACTATTCGAGACTATCTTGAAGAAGATCTTGAAGGACTTAATCCAGGAGTTATCACACCTAAAATTAAAGCCGACCACTTTGAATTGAAACCGATGATGTTTAATATAATCAACACAATTGGTCAATTTGGTGGCTCAACAACTGAAGATGCACGACAACATCTTAAATCTTTCCTCGAGATTTGCAATTTATTCAAATACAAGGAGTCGCCCCCAATGTTTTACGACTAATATTATTCCCCTATTCACTGAGGGATAGGGCAAAAGCATGGTTGAATAGTATTCCTTCCGGATCAATAGGATCTTGGACCGATCTTTGTCGTAATTTCCTTGCTCGATTTAAATCCTACAAATTTGACTGATAAGCTTCATAACGAAATTACTTCTTTTCGGTAGGCAGATGATGAATCCATGTACGAGGCTTGGGAGCGATATAGAGAATTTCTACTCAAGTGTCCCCTACACGGATTCTCAGTGTGGACACAAGTAACAATGTTTTACAACGCTGTGAATACACCAACAAGGATGATGCTAGATGCCTCGGCAAACGGCATACTTCTAGATAAGTCGCCGGAGGAAGCAATGCAAACTCTAAACAGGCTTGCCAAGAATGATTATCAATTTCCATCTGCTAGAAGAGGAGAAGTTAGACGCCAAGCCACAATACATGAACTGGGATCATCAGACTCAATATCAGCACAATTGGCCACTCTAACTAAGATGGTCCAGAACATGCAGAAACCAAACAACACACAGGAGGTCAAGGTGATGGATTCCTTTTGTGAGTTATGTGGTGCTAACCATGATTCTTCTAAATGTATGCAGAATCCGGAATCCAGCTTGTATGTGGGGAATTACAACCGGAGAAACAATGTGATGTCTAATACATACAATCCAGCTTGGAAGAAGCACCCAAATTTTTCATGGAGTAATATCAACAATGCTCTAAACCAGAACAACCAGAACACACAAGCATCGGGATTCCAGCAGAATATGCCACGGCAACAGTTGCCGCAACAACAACCGACAACATCTAGTTCTTTGGAAGATTCACTCAATACTTTTATGTTGAAAACTGAATCTTATATGGCTGAGAATAGTAACTTCATAAAAAGAACTGATTCTTTTATTAACAGGACCGAGATGAGATTGCAAAACCAAGAGGCGACAATCAAATCATTAGAAAATCAAGTCGGACAATTTGCTCAAAACCTGAATACTAGACCGCAAGGAGGTTTACCTAGCGATACTGAAGTCGCAAGAGGAACTGGCCATGAGCAATGTAAGGCGATCACCACTAGAAGTGGCCAACAACTTAAATAGGCTCAAGCTCGTTCATCAAACAAAACTCCACAAAAAGATCAAGACGAACTCAGCGGCAAAGCCTCAGATGTTGAACCAGGAATTGTCGTGGCAACCAACGATAAGCATGCCTCGGCAACCAACGATAGGCACGCCACGGCAACCCCAGTTGACAATGCCTTGGCAACTCCAGTTGCCACATCAATGCCGTCAATCAGGTTCCAGAACAATGAAAGGATCGAAGACAAAAGCAAGAATATCAATTCAAGAAGTTTCTTGATATCCTAAAGCAAGTCCACATCAACTTGCCGTTGGTTGAGGCGATTGAACAATTGCCAAACTATGCCAAGTTTCTGAAAGACATTGTGTCCAAGAGAACAAGGCTATGAGAGTTTGAAACAGTTGCCGCAACAGAGGGATGCATGGCCATGTTGCACAATCGCATGCCACCCAAGTTGAAGGATCCCGGAAGTTTCACAATACCTTGTTCCATCAGAAACCACTATGTCGGGAAAGCATTATGTGACCTTGGAGCCAGCATAAACTTGATGCCTAAATCGGTTTTCCAGAAATTAGGAATCAGGAAGGCAAGACCTACAACAGTTATACTACAGCTAGCCGATAGATCCTATGTGCATCCAGAGGGAAAAATCGAAGACATACTGGTAAAAGTTGATAAATATATTTTTCCTGCTGACTTTATTGTTTTTGGATTGTGAAGCAGATGAGCATGCACCTATCATTCTCGGGAGACCCTTCCTAGCAACAGGGAGAACCTTGATTGATGTTGAAAAGGGATAACTCACAATGAGGGTGAATGACCAGCAAGTTAAACTGAAATTGTTCCAAACACTAAGGCATGTCGATGATCCGGAAGAATGCCAACTTCTTCATGCAACGACAGAGTTTAACTTCGACGAGAAATTTAGTTGCCTCGGCAACTACATTGCCGATCAAGAGAAACCTGAGGAGTATGAAGAACCGATCGATGAAGAACAACAAGAAGAGGCAAATTGGTTAGTCAATCGACCAGGTACATACTTTGAACCACTGGATTACTCAAGTAATAAAGGTAAGCTCGAAAAGCCCTCTATTGAACAACCACCGATTCTTGAGTTGAAACAGTTGCCAGAGCAACTAAAATATGCTTACTTGGGAACATATAATACATTGCGTGTAATTATTTCCTCTAAGTTACAGCCTGAGCAGGAAAAGAAGCTGATCAAAATGTTGATGCTACACAAGAAGGCAATACGGTGGACAATTGCCGACTTGAAGGGAATTAGCTCGGCAGTGTTCATGCACAAGATTTTGTTAGAAGATGATCACAAACCTTCGATTGAGGCCCAGAGGAGACTAAATTATGCCATGAAATGGGTTGTAATGAAAGAAATCATCAAGTGGCTTGACGCCGGCATCATATACCCTATCTCTGATAGTACATGGGTAAGTCCGGTACAATGTGTATCGAAAAAAGGATGTATAATGATGGTAAGTAATGAAAAAAATGAACTCATTCCAACCAGGACTGTGACCGGTTGAAGGGTTTGTATGGATTATCAAAAGCGCCACTAGGAAAGATCATTTCCCATTACCCTTTATGGATCAAATGCTTGACCGTCTTGCAGGTAAACCCTTTTATTGTTTTCTTGATGGTTATTCAGGTTACAATCAAATTTCCATAGCACCATAAGATCAAGAAAAGACAACCTTCACATGCCCATACGGTACTTATGCTTTCCGAAGGATACCGTTCGGATTGTGTAATGCCCTGACAACCTTCCAAAGATGCATGATGGCACTCTTTTCAGACATGGTCGAAGACTTCCTTGAGATCTTCTTGGATAATTTTTTCATTTTTGGTAATGACTTCGATAGTTGCCTCGGCAATTTAGAGAAGGTGTTGGCAAGATGTGAAGAAACCGATTTAGTCCTTAATTAGGAGAAGTGCCATTTTATGGTAGATGAAGGAATAGTGCTCGGCCACAAGATTTCATCCAAGGGAATTGAAGTAGACAAAGCCAAGGTGGACGTGATCGAGAGATTACCCCCACCAAGTTCGGTTAAAGGAATCCGAAGCTTTCTTGGACATGCATGTTTTTACAGGAGGTTCATTCATAATTTTTCTAAAATTACTAAACCCTTGTGCAATTTGCTTGAATAAGATAAAGTCTTCAATTTTGATGATTCTTGCACCCAAGCATTCGAAACCCTAAAGGAAAAGCTTACCTCGACACCCATTGTCATTCCACCAGATTGGACGCTACCTTTTGAGCTCATGTGTGATGCAAGTGATTTCGCGGTAGGAGTAGTCCTAGGCCAACGCACAGGTAAGACCTTTCATGTGATATACTACGCTAGTAAAACTCTTAATAGTGCTCACGTGAATTACACAACAACGGAGAAAGAGTTACTAGCCGTAGTTTTCGCATTTGACAAGTTTCGATCCTATTTGATTGGTACAAAGGTAATTGTTCATACGAACCATTCAACAATTAAGTATCTATTTGCTAAAAAGGATGCCAAACCTCATTTAATTCGTTGGATATTGCTTTTACAAGAGTTTGACATTGAAATTAAGGACAGGAAAGGAACAGAAAATTAAGTGGCCGATCACTTATTGCTCTTAGAACGCAATAGGGAGGAGGACACGGATTTAGAGATATGCGATGCATTCCCAGATGAGCAACTGTTAGTTTCCTCGGCAACCATGGATGCGCACGCCTCGGCAACCATGGATGCGCATGCCTCGGCAACCCTCGACGCTTCAGTAACTCTCGATGCTCACGCCGCGAAAGCCACTAATATGAACGCCTCGACAATCTTGGGAGCAGTCGCCATGGCAGCACATGCCTCAGCAATACCCTGGTACGCGAATTTAGTTAATTTCCTTGTTTGTGGTATTTTACCTTATGGCCTTACTCACCAAGGGAAGAAGCGGTTCCGCCATGATCCTAAGCATTACTTTTGGGACGAGCCTTGTTTGTTTAAACAATGTGCAAATCAGGTTATACACCAATGTGTCCCTGAAGAAGAGCAGTAGAATTTACTCCGGCAATGCCATTCTTCACCCTATAGAGGACATTTTGGAGGAACACGTACCGCGGCCAAAGTTTTACAATCTGGTTTGTATTGGCCAACACTGTACAAAGATGCCCAAGAGTTTTACAAGCAATGCGATCGTTGCCAGAGGACGGGCAATATCTCTAGACGACATGAGATGCCGCTCCAAAACATCATCTTCGGTAGAATTGTTCGATGTATATGGATTGATTTTATGGGACCTTTCCCATCTTCATTCGGCAACCTCTATATTCTACTTGCTGTCGACTACGTTCTAAATGGGTTGAGGCAGCTGCAGTTCCCACCAACGACTCCAAGACTGTGCAACGATTCTTGTAGAAAAATATATTTACACGGTTTGGGATGCTGAGAGCAATTATCAGTGATGAAGGCAAGCACTTCGACAACAAACTCATCACCAACATGTTACAACGCTTTGGTGTATCTCAAAAGATTGTCACGACATATCACACAGAAACCAATGGGCAGGCAGAAATTTCCAACCAGGAATTGAAGGGTGTACTCGAGAAAGTTGTAAATCCCTCTAGAAATGATTGGTCAGTAAGACTAGATGATGCACTTTGGGCATATCGCACTGCATTCAAAACACCCTTAGGTATGTCTCACTTCTGACTTGTCTATGAAAAACATGCCATCTACCGATGGAAATCGAACACAAGGCATATTGGGCAATCAAGACCGTGAATATGGATTGGGAAAGTGCCGGACAAAAGCATTTGTTGGACCTCAACGAGATAGAAGAATTCCGTGCACTCGCCTATAACAATGCACGAATCTACAAGGAGAAAACAAAGCAATGGCATGACAAGAAACTATTGTCGCGGCAATTCATGCCAGGGCAACTAGTTATCTTATTTAATTCCCGGCTAAAACTTTTCTCGGGAAAACTAAAATCAAGATGGTCGAGACCATTTGAAGTTGTGAAACCATTATCCCATGGTGCCGTGATAATCAAGTTCATCACTGACGAACATGAATTCAAAGTTAATGGACAAAGATTGAAGCACTACAACGGTGCCCATGTGGAACGTAACAAAGAAGTGGTCACCTTAGGAGATGCATGAGCATGCTCTACTTTCAAAATTTTCTTTTTCTTTTTATTTCCATTTTTATTTTTTTCATTTTGAACTATTATTATTATTATTATTTAATTTCAATTATTTGTTCTTTTTAGGATAGATTTTATTTATTTTCTTTAAGATTAAAACTACATCTTTCATTCATATTTATCTTTTTAAGTTTAAGAATTTCTTTGCACATCTTTATTTATTTTCTTTTATTAGTTTATCCTTAATTTTAATCCTTATTTTATTTGTTTTTGAATTGCAGGAAAAAAAGTTCAAGATAAAAGAGGAATTTTGATTCAAGAAGGAAACTTCTTCAACAATGAAATTAATGGGCTGAATCTAAGGCTTATATTAAGCCTCCAATTTACCCTAAATAAACCCCCTAGCCGTCACCCTTCTCCTAAATCGAAACTTCTTTCTTCTTTATTCCAAAATTAAACCCACCCACCATAATTACTACCTATCTTTTCTATTTAACCCATCACCCTTAAATTCCAAGAAACCTATTCCTACTTTTCATCTTGCAACTCTTTAGTTTTTTTTTTGCTTTCTTTTCTTTGTTTTTACCAAACTCACAAACAAGATCATCCATGGCATCCAAAATCGAATTTTTGGTTCATCCAAGTTCCTCCAAAGAACCAGGATACAAGAAGTTTGCTACACCAGTGGTTCAAGAAAGATTTCACTCCAAGTTTGAAAGCCAGAAGATTTGCGAAGAACAAGGCTTTGAATACTCCAACTCTCATCAAGATTTTAGCCTTGAACCATTCATCTTCAAAAGGATTGCACATCAAAAGTGGCAAATCTTTTGCCATCGATTGGAACTGGGTAACATCTCATGGGTAAGAGAATTCTATGCTCACTCACCTAACCCGGATAATCCTTATGTTTTTATTCGTGACAAGGCTATACTCATAAGCCCCGAAAACATCAACACCTTTTACGGGCTCTACATTGAGAAGGACGAGCATCAAGCCTTTGTTGATCAACTCACGCCCAAGCAACTCGACAAGGTGCTTTAAGAACTCACTCTACTGGGAACTCATTGGAACGACGGTAAATACAAGGGCACGGTAAATCGCCTTCGGCTTAAACCCGACAAAAAATTATGGAATAAGTTTGTTAAAACTTCTTTAATGCCCACCACACACAATACTACCGTTGATACACCTCGTCTTTTGCTCATACATTCTATCTTGCATAATCGCATCATTAACATTGGAAAAATTATTTGTGATAAGATTTTTGTATGTAGCACAAAAGACAAGGGTTCTCTTTTCTTCCCTTGCTTAATTTCCAATCTTTGAAAGGAGATGCATGTCCCAAGTGAGTCCACTGATGAAAAGGCCCTACCAAAGTCCAGTTGGAATCGAGCACAAATCTGAAAGCTAATAGGAGAGGCACCGGTAAAATCCCCAACGCCTTCAATCGCCGCGACAACTCTTGCCGCCTCGGTAACTCTTAATGCCCAAGCAACCGATGCCTGGGAAACACGAATAATAGCCCCGGGACAACTTGAAGCACTCTTACAACTGTTGGTAAACCGTCTTAGGCAATTGAAGACCGGAAACTAATGTTAATGCGGTACATGAAGGATCACAACAATGCCATCACCCAAGTCATCCTGGAAAAGTACCTGGACAGCCGCGTGTCGTTCCCCATCTTTTCTGCCGAAATCCTTGCCACGGTAACCAATGAAGCAGTTGCCACGGCAACCGCAACAAATGATGCCGCAACAACCTACACTGTGCCTGCCCAAGCAGTTGCCACGGCAACCAACACTGAAGATGTCACGGAAACCAAAGCTAAAGACGCCCCAGCAACCACTGCAAAAGCCAAAGGTAAAGCACCTATGCCCGAAGCAACTCATACTGAATCATTGTCTGATTTTTTAGATTCGAATAAGTCCTCCATTGCACCAACAAAGACCGCACCAATCGAATCCTCCAAGCCTAAGCGAAAAGCCAATGACATTGATAAAGAGGACGATGAGGACAACCCCGTACGAGGATCAATTCCACCATCGGCAACAAGGAAGCAACCACCGCGTTCAAGCAAAAGAGCCAAGACACTGACCAAAAGGAAACTAATCATCCACGATGACGAACTCTCGGAGTAAGTCCTCGTTTGTATTTTACTTTTCTTTATTTTTATTTTGCTTTGTTGCATGCATTGAGGACAATGCCTCACTCGAGTTTGGGGGGATTGTTATTAGGTAGTTACCATGTTTAGATGCATTCATCTTAAGTACTACATTTAGGATACATAAATTGCTTGCCATACCTTTAGATGGAACAAGAATTGCCTAGATTTGATGAATATCCGATGATGATTTTGCCAATGTACTTAATTGATAGAACTTTTTATTCTAGGATAAACATGGAAACACTTAGAATCGAACTATGATGCTAAACTTGATGAAACACTGTGTGGCTTGATTGATTTAAGGAATTCTAGCGAACTTTGGTTGATAATTAAAAAATTAGAGGATTAAAATAAAAATTGGATGAATGCTAGAGGTGCCCGAAATTGGCTCTAGTATGTGCTAAAAATTGATTGCTAGAGGTGCCCGAAATTGGGTCTAGTATGTGCTAAAAATTAATCGCTAGAGGTGCCCGAAACCGGCTCTAGTCGAATAAATTAATTAACTTAAGAAAACTAAAAACAAAACACTAGAGGTGCCTGAAACCGGCTCTAGTTAAAACATGTTAAAAGAACCCAATGAAGTAATTTAAAAACCTCTTGTTTGCATAGAATCCGAAAAATCAACTTGTATACAACTCCGCACACACTCACAAGCATTATAGTTTGATTCCGAGTAACTCCTAAGTTTTTCAAAAAACGAAAAGCCAATCATACTTTGTGCCCCGGTTCTGAGAATTGAAATCAAGTTCAAAGCTAAGTTTGTGAAAATTGAAGTCTTGGCGGGTAATTATTAGTTTGCATTGCTTGAGGACAAGCAATAGTTCAAGTTTGGGTGTGTGTTAAGTGTCTAAAAGTATTATTTTATTCACCTTTTTTATTCTTATTATTGCTAGACTTAGGCTCATTTTAGTTGCATTATTAGTCATTCATGCATGTTTGCATCGTTTCCTTGGTGGACAAGCTTGATTTCATATTTTGCTCAATTTTGTGGAAAAAGATATTGCTTTGGCGTGTTTTTGTGTGTGTGTGCAGAATCACTTGTCAAAGCAAGGTTGGAACCAGTTGCCAGGGAAAAGCATGAAGGAGATGCCAAGCTAGTTGCCAGGGCAATGCATGAAGGAGATGCCGAGCTAGTTGCCAAGGCAATTTTTGACAAGGAATAAGATGATATGGTAGTCGAAATGGATGATTAGATAAGCCCAAGATGACGTGGAGCAAAGTTAAATCCCAAAGGAGTTTGATTTCCATGAAGAGGTTAAAGAGAAATTAAATCCCAAGAAGATAATAGAAGTTCTAGAAGGAATTTAAATATAATAAAGAATTATATTCTTTAAAGATAATTTAATTCCAACTTAACTTCCTCCTCAAAAAAAGACTTTGACCTAGCCCTATAAATTAAGGATCAAGCTGTCAATTCCAAGGGGAGAGAGAAGAGAGAAAATTCGTCAAAGGCAAGGGAGATTTCGACAAGGCTTTAGAGAGATTTCGACAAGGCTTTGGAGAGATTTCGACAAGGCTTCAACCATTCTTCATCATTTTCTTTCCTTTTCAATTAGGTTTATGCTAGGGATTCTTTGTCTTGTGTTTCTTTGGAACCTAGCCATGAATTAAATCTACTTGGCTAAGGTTATTGTGTCTTGTGGTTGTGAGAAACAATTGGATTTTGTTTAGGTAATAAGAGTTTGCACTTTCAATTCAAGGTTTACTCTTTCTTGGTTCTTATTTTTGTTTGCGAGTGAATTGAGAGATGATCTTGTAACTTCATCTATTTATCTAATATTGGGAGAGTTAGATTCAAGAAACGAATGAGTATGGTCTTTATTCAATCTATTGATGGTAAAAATTAATCCGGCTTAGGAATAAGTTAAGGATTTCAACGGCTAAGAGGAGCGCAAGATCGGTTGTTTTTCACCCTTGATTCATGCGGGGATGTATATTCAAGGCATGCACAAGTAGCTAGAGTTTCGACTTAGGGATAAGAAGAAACCATTGAAGAACGCTCCGCCAAACCTTGAAGTTGCTGCCCAGCCGCCCAAGTAGTTGCCCAGCTAGTCGCCCAGGCAACCATCGATTAGTTGCCAAGGCAACCCTGCTGTGCAAGTTGCCATGGCAACTGAGTTTCCCTTGCACTCTTTTACCAAGACGATCCAATCGGCTATCACACCTCAACTCACGATAACCTGGCCTATTCTCTCTCATTTAATTACATCTTCTTTTACTTATTTGCTTTCTAGTTTAGTTGTTAGTTAAACTCCTACAATCTTCTACTTGTGTTTCTTTTATTTTTTACAGTGCAAGAGATTAGATTCTTGAAGTGGCACCAATCCCCGTGGAGACGATATCTTTTATACTATAACTTGCGACGTGTACAATTGCATAATTGTGGAGCACATATTACACGCAATAGTGGCTTTTCGAAAAACAAGTGACTCAAAACCCTTGGCATGCATATATATATATATATGACTTGATTATGGTTAGGTTGAGTTCAGTATTATAATTTAAATAAAACTCTTTTAAACAAATTATAATTTGAAACAAATTCCTTTATCTGATAAGGAATTCAAATCCAACCAAATCTAGATAATGTAATTTATTTAATAATATTATTTATTTATTTTTAAATAAATAATATATTTTAAAATAGATTTTTTATTCGGTGAGGAATTTAAATCTAACCAAATCTAGATAACGAGATTATTTAATAATATTATTTATTTAATATCATTTTTGAAAAATAATAAAACAAATAAAATATTCTATCACAAGAATACAAATTTAATTTCTTTAAATTCAGATAAATAATATCTAACAATATAATTTAAAATAATCTTATTATCTTAAATTTATTATTGAGAGTAATAACCACAACCATTCTTATCCATTTTTAGTGTGCGGCCCTATAGGTTCAATTAAAGTTGGCAGTAGATAAAATCACATTTTATCCTACAAGTCATAAGTGGCCTCTAGCAAGACATTATGACTACCCAAGTTAAATGAAAAGCTCATAATTCGAGACAACGTTAATTCAGTTTATGTCATAATCCTTTTTATCTCACGATATCTTGATAGAATATAAGGCATGAAAATGTTAACCTTATATCATTTTATATTTAGTTTCTCGATGCCCAATTGAACTGGCTAGATATATGACATTGATCTCTATCAACTCATTTGAGCACGGACATGCATTTCTCAGTCTCAATCATCGAGGGGCCTAGAGATTTCTTTTGTGTTAGGAGGGATAAATTCAATCTTAATCACTCACATCTCACTGCATGGTTCCTTATTATGTTCAAGCATAACCTTTATAATCATCCGATTAAAAATGATGTTTGACTATGTCGCAATTTTAGGTTTAAGGTTTTAATGTCGTAACTGTTGAAGATTAATATATAACTTTAATCCATGTATTAATCTCAAGACGAGTCGATACTAATATTTGTTCTCAACAAATACATATATGAATTTGATATGAATCTCATTCACATATTCCTCTTATGAATACCTATCAAACTTCATACCAATCTTATCTTATTATTGATACCACAATAATAATTGATTATGGATATTTAGAATAAATAATAATATTCAATGATACAAAAGCATACAAATTTATTATAATAATAAATTTAATAATTAAAATATCATCTCCATATAATAAGGCCTAACGCATTATAGCTAACATGAACGACGTTGCACGCGCCGCCGACTGCGTTTGGGCTTCGTCCAGTAATGGTTTGAGCCATATGGGCTGATCCGAACCGGACCAGTCGGTTGACCAGCTTTTTAAGCCAAGTCGAGCTGAGCCGAACTGAGCCAGACCGAGCCAAATCGAGCCGAGTCGAACTGAGCCGAGCCGTTGATCCTTGACTGGGCATTGACCGTAACTGTTGACTTTTTTTACCTGGGTGTTTTCGATGTTCTGAGTCCGTTGGCAAAGTCCGTTTCACCAAATTCGAATTGGTAAGCTATTTTTACGCGTTTTATTCCCTAAAGTAATTCGTTAATGCAAAATTGCTTATGTAGTCGTATTTTTTATTCGATGATTATACGAACTCGAACATGGGATTAAATGGGATGTCGAAATAGCTTAATTGAGGAATTACCGTTACCTCTTGAGGTTAGTACACCTCGAACTCCTAATGCTTCATGAGTATTATAAATGTGACTTGTTTTGCGTGTTAGTACCTGCAAAATAGGTAGACGATAAATAAGCATGTTTAGAGATCGGTAGTTCGAGGCTTGATATCTATGAGATGCCTGATGATGTTACGAATATGATGAGACTCGTGGAGACTTTAGAGATCGTGTAGGGTTATTTGAAATATTCGTAAAATTATTGATGATTGTTTGATTTGTTGATAAAACCATGATGCTTGTATGCTAGCTCGAATGGATTGATATGTTCGATAGAAATTATGCTTAAGGGATAATATCGATAAATATTCGATTAAATGTTCATAAAGACGATAATTGATATTATTTGATTAAATGTGCTAGTAAACAAACCATAATGACTTTCATAAGCTTTATGGATCGAATAAAGTGTTATAAATTTGTAATTCAATGACATGGTACGAACCTGTGAGTATGGTATCGGTACGAGCTTCCCCCGTACCAGTACGCGTTTGGAGGTTGTATCTGTACGGATCGACCCGTACCGATACTTGTGGAAATCTATAATTTCTAGTAACAATGTCAGTATCGGTACGCGTGTGAGTATCGGTACCCTGGGGTATCGTACCGATACTCATATTCGAGTACTTGTACCCACTGAACAGAATAATCTATAATGTCAGTTAAAGATGGAAATTGATGAAGATATAAGCCTTAATTAATGAGATAATGCAAATTAATAAGATAATTAATGAGAATGATTAATGTACACTTCCATAATGTATTAACAAGTTGGTAAACTTAATTGTGTGACTTGATAATTGATAAAAACCATAGAGTTATGGTAATCGTGCTAATGTTGTGTGTTGTTTGGACACTTAGTTGGTTGAGTCACCTTTGGATGATGGGATCCGGATACCCAAAGAGCGTGTTGCAACACCATGGTTAGAAATGTCGAATGTACGTTCCTGAGTCTGTGTGACATTGGCATCATTCGATGATACTCGAGGAAAGATATTGAGTATGAGTGTACGTTCTCGAGGTTGTGTGACACCGGGCCTTACCCAGAAAGAGTGTATGTTCCTGAGGTTGTGTGACACTGGGCCTCACTTAGAGTGTACGTTCCCGATGTTGTGTGACACCGGGCCTTACCCAGAAAGAGTGTATGTTCCTGAGGTTGTGTGACACTGGGCCTCACTTAGAGTGTACGTTCCCGATGTTGTGTGACACCGAGCCTCACTCCAGGTTTGTGGTTATAACTTTGTGTGTTTTTGCTCAGATGATCTAGTGAGATCTCGAATATGATTGGGCCTTGTGTGCCATCACTACAACAAATTTACTTATTATTGACGTTGAAAATGTTGTCATTGAAAAACTTATATTTACGTTACTATTTGTATTTTGTGACATAAAATTCGACGTCACGGCGATCGTCAAGCTAAGTGTGTCACTAAATGTCTAGTACGACGCTGCATCTTTTTTCGTCACGTATTTTTAAACATAAAGTGACATTTAGGTATAACGTCACCTTATAATTTGTATTTAATGGAAACTAATTTTGTCACCTAATAATATAAAATTGTGTCATTAATCATTTGTATCGTCACCAAACATGTGAGATTTTATTGTAATTTATAAAATTGTGTCATTAATCATTTTGTATCCTCACCAAAGATTGAGTGAACAATTAACTAACTATGCATGACTAGCTACCAACATATTTCTTTTATGTTACAACAGTTACGATCTTAATGATGCATGCTAAAAGAATCTATTCTAAGGCAGAATATAATGAACTGCCGCAACATAGAATTTATAGTTTACCAAAGTACTGTTCTGAGCCAATAATAACCCATCAGCAATGGCTTCCACTATTGTTACTGCATTGGAGCAGATAACTAATACCGGAATCTGCCTGAAATCCTTTAAAATATGTTCTCTATGCTGAAACTTGAGACTATACTTATACTGTCAAACAAACTTCGAATAAAATATACTCAAACTTTATTAAAAAAAAACACATAATGGAATTTAAATCTGGAAATTCACATTACAAAAAAATATAATCCCTTTCCATTATGTATGTGCCAAACATAAGTTAAACGACAAGAAAGCAAAAATAACAAATAGAGAGACCATTTTTGTTCTCATACAAAGCATACTTTCTTTCTCGCCATTATTATCTACAAAAGTCTTAGAAGCAAAAGCATAATATAAATATATGTGCCTTTCCACACCCAACTAATCGAAAATTAATGTGTATACTTATAAAACAGAAACAACATTCTAACTATATATTTGGTTTGCAGCTAAGTCGTCACCTTGGTAAAGTGCAGCCTTTAGCATTAGAAAGTTTATAACTATGGAACCTTGTTAGTTTAAATTTCACAAATAAATAAAGGGTAAACTACTTGGGTGACTTGTTTTGGCCACCGAACTAAAAAAATTTAAAATTCGACCACCCAACTATTTAATTAGACTTATTTTGGCCACCGCCGTTAAAAAATTGATGGAGGGGTGACAGATGAGTGACGTGGCAGTCAGGAAAAATTTATAAAATTATATCTTTGGTCCTTGTTATTTATCTAATATATCAATTTGGTCTGAATTTTAATTTAATTAAATAAAATTAATCAACCAATCAAATAACAACACGTGTCATCACCCGATTGGATGAATTTATTTTAATTTTTAATTTATTTTATTTAATATATTTTTTAACGGCGGTGGCCAAAATAAGTCTAATTAAATAGTTGTGTGGTTGAATTTTAAATTTTTTTAGTTCGGTGGGCAAAACAGGTCACACCCAGTAGTTTAGTGGCCACCCAAGTAGTTTACCCATAAATAAAATACAACTTATACAGATTGCAAACCTGATGGGAGAAGGTATATGCCACGGCTCATTTCCGCTTAACTGCTGTTTGTTCGTTCCATTTTATTTTCGTCGGAACTTCTTCCTTTGTGTCTGGGCCGCCAAACCATTCTACCTATCATCTATTTAAGTTTAAACGAAAAAGAAAGAAAACTGAAAATATCAGAGTCAGGTAGATTATGAGTAAGTGCGGGAAAAGTAAAGATATCTAGAGGTTTTCAACAAGTAGTAGGAGCACCTCAAATTACTAGATTTACAAATCAAGCAAAAATTTAGACACTAAACATCAAACATCTAAATCACTGGTAATTTCACAAACAACTTGCACAAACAAAACATATAAGGATCCCAACAATACCTCGCACTACGAACTTTCAATGACTTGTACCATTAATAACTCAGGACTAACAATTGAGCTTGCAAATATATATGAACCAGAGTCTCTATATGATCCTTTCAAAGAAAATTTCATATCAAGAAAGCTGATGAAAGAAATGCCCCCCAAGATACATAAACGTAAAATATACCCAAAAGGGTTAAAATAATCTGATCAATTATTCAATTGAAGAAAACTTTAAAAATGACTTAAAAAGGGAGTAACCTTGGCAAAACGCATCATTTAGGCTTCCATTTCAGTTTCTGATAATCTTTATCAGACCTTCCATAGTTCCATTCATAATACAACTAATTTGCTCATCAATAAATGAACAAGACCTCGATTTGTAAAGCAAATACGAAGTATCCTTCACCCATCCACCATCAAACAAATCGCAATTCTTCAAAGATTCAATCAAACTCTCAATCCCCTGTTTAGATGACAGACAGGCCTTAACCACTCCCAGGTGGTGAAGGTAGCGGTGGGGGTTGTTACTGCTTGGTAAGGTAGGAGTGGAAGTGGAGCGGAGGCGCAATAGCACCAAGTTGAGGAGGTAGAGGGGGACGTAACTGTAAGAGGAGGGAGGGAATTGGTAGTAAGGGTAGTGAAGACGGTGATGCCCTAAAATATTAAAAATATATAAAAATACTAAAAATAAAAAATGTTTAAATTTAATACACATGTTGTGTAAAATAAATTTTACACAAGTCTGCCAATTTTACTATAAATCAAAATTAAACCTAAACCCTAAAAAACTAAACCTTAAACCCTTAATTATAAACACTAACCTTAAATTCAAAACCCTACAACTCAAACCCCTAAACTAAACCCTTAACCCCTAAAACTAAAAGGTCTGTATAAACTAAGTTTACACAAACTATGTATTGAAATTTTTCTCAAATAAAAACATATTATAAAATAAATAAATAAAGTAAGTAAGTAAGAAAATTTAAAATTCATTAAAAATTATAAAAATTATAAATTAAAAAGTATAAAATAAAAAATATTTTAAAAAATAATTAAAATATTATAGATATAAAAAATTAAACTTCATCAAACAAGCCTGCAATTATCTCTTTCTAGTCCGAGAACTCTTGTTATCACTACAAGCCTCCATTTTTTAGGGTAAAATTTTGATATTTATAAAAAATCAGATTTTAAATTTTTAACCCTAATCTTAAAAAACTAAATTCACACTCTAAACCTTAAACTTTAAATTCTAAACACTAACGTTGGATTCTAAACCCTACAACCTTAAACCCTAAAATAAAACCATAACTCATAAAACTAAAAGGCACATGTAAACTAAAGTTTACACAACTTGTGTATCATAAGTTTTTTTTTTCATTTTTTATCCCAATATAATTCTTCACAAAATGAGTTACATCGTAAACTAGGTATGTCAAATAAAATTTAACTCACGATCACTAACGGATAGTGTTTTTAATTATTTGAATCGTAGCATGAAAATAAACCAGAATGGAGAAAACTAATTTTTTTGTGTGCGTATTTGCATCCTTATGATAACAAAAACATTTGTATAATTAGGTAGGGTTCCAATGGTTTGTATTGTGACATGAAGATAAATTATATTGCAAAAAAGAATTTTTCTTAAAAGAATAAATTGAAGAAAAAAATATATACTGATTTTGTACTTTTTAAAATATTTATAACTTTTGATAATTTTTTAATTATTTTAACCTTTCAAATAAAATTTTCAATATATATTTAATATTTTTAGTTATTTAAAATAATAAATATTTTTAATAAATTTTTCATTGATAAATTTTCCACCATTTTTTGCATTAATTATTGGAGTCTAGAATTAAATGATACAATCTCATAATGTTTTCTTTTTTGAAAAATGTCGTATAAAACATAAGAGATACAATAATTAGTGACAAATAGTAGTTTCTGTCACATTAAAGCAGTGACAATTAAAACGTCATCTTTTTATGACTTCTAAAATATGACGAAATTAATTTGTCACAAATAAAGTTAATTGGTGATGAATTTACATCACTAATTAATATTGAATCGTCATATAACAATTCGCCACTAATACTTCAGTTTCATTGGTGACGATTTTATAACGTCTTCATTTTGTCTAAACGTCATTAAATTGTTTCCCTCCAAATCTTTTTTGAGGCGCCAAACATATAGTGACAAAAACTAATGACGTTTTTTAAAATTGTCAAAAAAGATATACTATTATTTACTAACTATGACGAAAAAATCATCACGTTTATAGTATATTTTATTACGTTATACAAAACGTCATATAGAAATTTTGTCATTAATTGATAAATTTGTTGTAGTGAGCCTTGATATTTTGCACGATGAGAGCATGTGTTTAGGCGACTAGTGGTAGCGCCACGCGTTTATTTATCTCTCTTTATTGCTTGTTCTAGCTTGCATGCTTATGTTTATGATTAGCATGAAGTATAGTAGAGTAGATGTGTATCACTAAGCTTTGTAAGCTCAACGCTCAGAATCGTTGTTTACGTGCCTAGGTTGGTAGATCGATCGGGAGCTCGAGAAGCATTATCAGTTGCGATTCAAACAAACAGTGATTTCCAGAGTAAGTTACTTGTATTTAGTGGGTTGTATTTATAGAACCTTACGTGGTCGAGTCTGTAACTTATTTTGGAATTGTATTGATCAAGTCAAATGTTTTAAATTAATTTGGAGCTCCTTTGTAAAAATTTAATTATTTATTTATATTTTCATTATGTTTGATTTAAATGTTTATAAAAATATTTTGTTGGGCTAAACCAAGTTGAGAAATTTTATGGTAACGGGTTAGGCTTAAGGCTGAAATGTGACATCCGAGTTTAGAATATTACATTTAATGGTATTAGAGCTTAGGTTTAGCCGATTCTAAGAAACCCTAGATGGTATAGGTGTTGTAGTAAGGTGTCTTGTGAATACAAGCCTTTAAATTAAGTCCGTACTCCTTAAGACTAGAATCCAAATGGCGCGTCCAATGTTGCGCCGCTAAGATTACAATCTTGGTTAGGAGAGCCGAGTTAAAAGCTAAGTTACTCATGGAAGCGACTCTAAGGGCAAGATTACCCCGGATTGTTGAGATGTAAAATTGTTGTATGATGCTGGAGTTGAGAATGTGTCCTCCTCCCGCCACCTGAATATTGTCTTTGTTGTGTGTAGTAGCCTTTCTAAAGCCGTAAGATACGTTACGAAGAGTTTGCGGCAGAAAATCTTCATCGTTATACTTGAATAATGTTTGTGATGCATGTATGGATAACCCGCTCTCGACATCGATTAATGGATGCACGTTGGTTGAAGGATCCTTTGTTCTCTTAAAATGAGTCTTGCTAATACTTGGGAAGTACCATCTCCTTTCTTAATGACATTTCTTAGAGATAGTGGACTCAGGATCCACTAGTTTGCTTGAGTGTGACCGAAGTTAGACGTTCTACAGGTTTGATAGAGCTACCTTCTTGAGAGTTGTTGCACCTTGGAAATTGATTTGGTTAATCAAGCGCGATGCTAGCCTGTGATGTCGAGGGATGTGCTTGAGGCTTCGGGACCTCAAGGGAACCAATTCTTTGGTAATAAGAATGTTGAATAGTTGTCTTTTTATTGTGATTTTTGCAGTGGGCTTTTTAAGAATGGCTCAATGGGATTGTGAGACATGTTTGACATGTGCGATAAATGTCAATGTAGAGAGTTCGATGCTTGAGAGCTTTTAGATTGCTAGCATATTTATTTACACTTCCTAGAAGAGTCACCAAGGCTTCATCCCTATCAAGGACGCGAGTAGATATTCAGGTAAGGCCGAGTATGCGTCAGTGCTGTCACTCGTATCGGAGGCTACCGACCTAATAGAGAAAGTCAGGGGTTCAATTGCAAAGGCACAACTCGAATAGTGTTTCTTTTGTCTAAGTGTTTTGCTCAAGGGTAAATCGGGCTCATGCACCAATGAGAAGTTGGTTCGTGGAGTTGATGCTTAAATCGTCGACAACTTGATAGATGATAGTGAGAGACCGTTATCAGCCTCTTAAGGCTGATAACTTTTTTAAACTGGTTGTTGAGTACCTGTATATTTTTTCGAGATTAGTTTAAGAATGAGATACTTATGGTTAAAGTGTCAAAGGCTAGTAATTTTGAAATAATTTTCAGAATGAGGTTTTCCCGCTTTAAGATGTGTCGGAGTAGTGTTTGATGTCTACATTGACGTACGAGATGTTTTAGCGATGTTAAGATAGGGCCACCAGATTGTCTCCTGAATATTAATTCGATGTTGTGTGCGACACATGTGAATGTAAGAGTATTTTAAAAGTGAAAGTAATGATAATATAATTACTAAAATGCCCCTACATGTTGGAAAAGCTAATTACCCGCGTGATTAACTAATGAGATGCTTTAATTGGTATCGTAGTTTCCTTGGAACGAGCTGAAAAATATTAGTAGAGATACAAGCTAATTGAGACTATTTTGTTATGACAATGGTGCTGATTCGGTTAAAGTCAAGTAAGAATTCGAGATTCTTAAGGATGTTTTGTTATTTTGAAAATGGTGTACCTTGTGAAAGAAGATAGAAGTTTGTGTCTACCCCAACATCGAGAATTTTTGGGTGCTTGTTCGATAAGGAAATTGAGTTTTGAAACAACAACGTGAGTCGCAGTAATTGAGAACTAATGATCGTGTGTTTGATCACCACCCAAGTAAAATGAACTTAATAAGTGATGGACTGTATGAAGTTAGTTCGAGTTAGAGTATCATGCTGCCCATGTAGGGCGGTCAAAGATCTTAAGTGATGGTCGTGTGAGAAAGTACCGATACTAGCTCTATATGGTACCAGTACTCAATTTATCTAGTGTCGATACTAATTAGTCAATATTGGTACCCATGTGTTTTATTAGTTAAGTTCCGAGCTGAGGGTTGGTTAACTTTGGAATCCATAAGATATAACATCTAATCGTAATTAAACATGTACAATGTTATGGTTGATTTTAGGTTCGATGGTTTTAAGTGGACCTTAAGAGCTTGTTGTGTGTGTTCTAGAAGAATGATATATCGAGGTAGGAGATCCTTCGTGTATGGTGCAGTGGTCAGTATA
This sequence comes from Hibiscus mutabilis, assembly GCA_019671005.1. NCBI lineage: Eukaryota > Viridiplantae > Streptophyta > Magnoliopsida > Malvales > Malvaceae > Hibiscus > Hibiscus mutabilis. The sequence continues at coordinate 19,988,246 of CM033753.1, read as the reverse complement.
AGGTATTTTTTCCAGGGGAAACAGTTAGTACCAACTCTAGTCGTAAGTTTTAGGAGACGGTAAAAAAATATAAATGAGTTCGTTGATGAGTGTTTGACCTCTATCAGCTGGTAGTCAACCATCGAGTCCTTCAAAGTTGTTTGAGATGCTTTGAGATTCCCTCAGTGAAAGTAGATAGGACGATCATGGGTTCTTGTAAAATATTTTTGAGTACGCAGCTTCAATAGAATCATGTTTGAATAATGATAACCTTCTTGGTGCATCACACGTGTATCTTTGGTAATAATAGAATCCGAGTTGAGGGTCTACTTGGTCTGAGTATGGTTTAGGTCGTACGACACTATGGTGTGTACATCTTTATCTCATGTACGAGATTCAAATGTCTTGGTGAACTTTCTCCTTTGGTAGGATTTCACGGGATGACAGATCTCGTTGAGCGTTTAGGTAACACCTTTCAGGATGTGATATAGTTGCGAGCATGACCCCCCATGACGTGGATCAAAGTTTGTAAGAGCTATGTTAGTTACACAAGTTGATAAATAGACTGAGGGTTAAGGTCAGTGCTCGAGACGAGGTAAGATATCTTTTTATTTCGAAAGTTTTGCGTCGAGCAAGCAATGATATTGATAAGGATGCTAACAGAGGTTGAGTCACCTATGGGAAGTCATCATGAGAGGAATCGTTTCATTTTGGTTATAATGGCTACTTGACCCCTATGTTTATTTTTATCGTAAGAAGTTGTGGAAAGATTTTGTCGTATATTCGCCATTTGGATCCTACCGTATAAGTTATATTCCTTTTATGACATGTTTGGGTGACAAGTTTGACGAGGTGCCAATGAGTTTGTTCCATGATGTTAGTGATGCACCGAGCAAGGATGATTTCATTATAAGAGAATGAATCAATTCAAATTATGTTTGTACCGTTTGAACACAAGGGTTATTCAGGTTCAATATCTTCTTCTAAATTCATGGATGAAAATTTTGAGGATAAATTTTTCTTTAAGAATGGGAGAGTTGTAACGACCCAATTACTGAGTTACTAGATTGGGTATCGGATCCGAGTTGTGGATCTTTTAATCTAGTGATTCAATTTAAAGAATTTAAAGTTGGAAGCTTAGTTTAAGAAGAATTGGTGACCATCGGATAAAAGTTTGGTGTTAAAAGTATGAGCTTTTGAAATTTAAGTGTCTAAGTGTGTGATTTGACCATTTTCTTTTGAAAGACATTAAATTGGTCTGAAATATTGGGTTGGGCAGAGTGTTGGGTGTCACAATATAATTAAAGAGAGAGTATATGAGAAAGTTTCAGAGAGATAAAATGGTTGAACCAAGATCCATCGCCATCTAGTGGGCCGTTTTTGACACCGCTGGTACCGTCGGACTCCTATCCTTAAGAAGAATAAGTTAGAAGTTGTCTCGTCGCCATCAGGGTTGTCGTTCTTCAGCATGAGTGGAAGTAAGATCTGGCAAGGTTTTAGGCTTCAAAACCTCGTCCTCTACCATTCACCGCCTGATTCCGGCTACCGAACAACGGTACATGTGCTACATCCACGTGTGAGCTTCGTCCTGCAATGGTTAGAGCCATATGGCTAAACCAAACTGGATTAGTCGGTTGACTAAACTAGACCGACCAACTGACTAAACCAGACTAATCGGTTAACCAGCCGTTTGAACTGAGCCTAGTCGAACCGTTGACCGGGCGCTGACTGTTGACTTTTTGTCCCAGGTTGAATTTTTTCGAGGGACCCTACCCTGGGGGTTTTTGATGTTTTGAGTCTATTGGTGCAGTCCATTTTGCAAAATTTGAGCCAAGTAAGCTATTTTTATGCGTTTTATTCCCTAAAGTAGTCCGTTAATGCAAAATTACTTATCTAGCCATATTTGTTTTATCTAAGGATTATACGGACTTGAACATGTGATTAATTGGGATGTTGATGGAGCTTAATTAAGGAATTGCCATTATCGCTTGAGGTTAGTAGACCTCAAACTCCTAATGCTTCATGAGCATCATAAGTGTGATTGCTTTGCGTTTTAGGGTTATTTGAAATATTCGTAAAATTATTGATGATTGTTTAATTTGTTGATAAAATCATGATCTTATACTCTAGCTTGAATGGATTGATATGTTCAATGAAAATTATGCTTAAAGGATAATACCGATAAATATCCAATTAAATGTTCATAAAGGCAGTAATTGATATTTAATGATTAAATGCTTTAGTAAACAAACCCTAATGACTTTCATAAGCTTTAGGGATCGAATAAAGTGTTGTAAATTTGTAATCTAAGAAAATGGTACGAACCCGTGAGTAGGGTATCGATCCAGACTTTGATCATACCGGTATACATTTGGAGGCCGTATCAGTACGGATCGACCCGTACCAATACTTGTAGAAATTTAGGATTTCTAGTAAGCAATGTCAGTATCAGTACGCGTGTGAATATCTATACTCAGGGGTACTGTACCGATACTCGTATTTAAGTACGGGTACCCACTGAACTGAATAATCTATACTGTCAATTAAAGATAGAAATCGATGAGGAATATTAATGAATTGATTTATGCCTTAATTAATGAGATAATACAAATTAATGAGATAATTAATGAGGATGATTAATGTACACTTCCATAATGTATTAACAAGTTAGCAAACTTAATTGGGTGACTTGATAATTCATAGAAATCATAGAGTTATGGTAATCATGCTAATGTTGTGTGATGTTTAGGCACTTGGTTGGTTGAGTCACCTTCGGTTGATGGGATCCAGATACCTAGAGAGCGTATTGCAACATCATTGTTAGAGATGCCGAATGTACGTTTCTGAGGTTGTGTGAACAAGGCTTCACCTAGAGATAGTGTATGTTCTTGAGGCTGTGTGACATCGGGCCTCACTTAGAGTGTACGTTCCCATGGCTGTGACACTGGGCCTCACTCCAGGCTGGTGAGATCCCTTGTATGGTTAAGCCTTGTGGGCCATGTTTAATATTTTGCATGATGAGAGTATGTGTTGGTCAGAACTCAACCAGAAGGCCCAAGGGGATAGTTTACCAAGTGAGCACGTAATAGCAGGGTACACCTATGTGAGTCTTCAACAGAACAACTTAGGGGATCTTCAAAGTATCTGGGAAGGATGGGACCAGAGATTACAAGATAGGTTTTGTGATAGTTATGGCGACATTGCACAGTTGATATACATTTGGGTCAACCAGCCCTTACTCCGAGCCATTTTTCAGTTCTGTAATCCTGCCTTTTGCTGCTTCACCTTCAATGGACAGGACATGATGCCCACAGTAGAAGAATATACCGCTTTACTTAATCAGAAAAACGTTCAGGAAGATTGGATTTACGCAAAACCTCTGAGGAATCAGAATTACACTTCAATGCTCAAAACCTTTACCGGAATGAGTGATGATTGGGTTAATGGCTTGATCCGACTTCGAGGAGATAGTACAGTATATGCATGGGAGAACATTCGAGACATCCTACCTGCACATCCGGATGAGGAGAAAAGGATAGACATGCTCTCCTTGGGAATATATGGGTTGGTGATCTTTCCAAGAATTCTTAGAAACATTGATGCAGCTATTCTAGATCTGTTTGAGCATGTAAAACGGCGAGCAAACCCAGTACCAGCAATTTTGGCCGAGACCTTTATTTCTTTAAATGCCAGTCGGAAACACGAAGAATGACATTTTCGAGGATGTACGCAACTGTTACAAGTATGGATTCAGAGCCACATGTGGAAGACGCCGACGAGGGTCCTACTGGGGATATCCTTCTAAGGTTTTTCGCCTTTATGGGAATACTTAGCAAAAGAATAGCGAGAGGACTTGAAAATAAGAAAATGGGCTAGTTTCTTCAAGAACATTCAAGATGAAGGCATAGTATGGAGGGTCCCGTGGCTCGGTAGAGTTAATTACTTTTTATATAGTTGCGGTGATTTCAACTGGCTGATGATGTTGGGACTGCATGGAGGGATTGCTTGTGTTCCGCTTTTGGTGTCCGGACAATTCGGATCACGACAGTTCATTCCCAATATCGTCGGGTTAAGCCGAACTGAATTTCTTTTCAAAGGGGAGTTCAAAGAAAAAGTTCAGACTATCATGAGGGCTTGGGACCATTGTTACCGGATCAGGGTGGAAGGAGACACCGAGCATATGACCACCCCAGACTACGATCTTTGGAGACGTTTGAGGATTAATGATGTGATTCCTGAATCCAATCAAGGACCAGTGATGTCGCTTGAGGAGCTTACAAAGGTGGTACCATCTGAAGCCGATATCTTACGGAATGAACTCGAAGAAATTAAAAGGAAAATGGACACCCAACAGACTCAACATGCGAGTGAGCTCTATAAAGCAAGCTTAGAGGTTGACAAACGGGATGGGATCATTAGACAGTTGAAGAAATTAAATGCGGATTTGAGCGACAAGAACGCTCTTTACCAAAAGGATACCCTTCTACTACAAGCGAACATACAGAAGGTCGGCCGAAGTCAGTTCATAGCCGTGGAAAAGGAAAGAATGAATGGTATCCATTTGGTGGAAGAAGAACGAGAAATCAGCAAGAGAGCGATCGATAAGGAGATAGAAAGCTGCCAGTTGGCTATTGAGGAAGAAAGACAGTCCTCCAAGAAGGCCATTGACCAAGAAAAGGAAAGAACTATGCAAGAAATTAACAAAGGAAAACAAGCAGTCAACCACGAGAGAGAAAACATCGCCGCATGGAAAAGAAGGTCCACGAGTAGCCGTAATAGACTGTTAGAGGTACAAAAGTTGTACGACGACACTATCCAAAGTCTGGATCAAACCCGAAGTCAGAATGTGAAATTAAGAGAAATGATGGCAGAAGTGGAACACTCCTTTCGAACGTACTGCCAGAGGAATGGCTTCACTGAGCTACAAGAAAGAGAACGCGAAGTGGGCATGTTACGAACCCGAATTAAGTCCCTTGAAGCAACTGTTGAAGATTATAAGAAAAGAATTAGTGTATTCGAAGAGGCTACAGCCAGAAGGAACACTTATTGGCAAAGGATACTGCGTGACGCTGCCCAGATGGTAAAAGATAGGGACCAATATTACGCAAACCTGATGGTGGACATACAGAGAATCGCCAGGCATGTGAATGATTTGGCCATCGAGGCCGAAACACTTCGACCTTTCGTATTCCCAGAAATGGAAGAAGCTCCCAGGTTCATCAAGTTGCTCAGGGCAATTGGAAAATTAGGAGATAGAGCTAGGGCTTATCTATAGGGCTCTGTGTTGTAATTAGTACTCTTTTGTATTAGGGACCTTCATTTTGTAATATGAACTCTGTTGTAACTTAGACCCTTTAATTCCCGTGGAAGTAGTTCAAAAGGGTGATTACCAGCGGAATCAATACCTTATCTGCATACATTCTTGCATTGCATCATGACATTCGCATCATTATACACACATTTATTTTTCTTGCAACCATATTAATGTTATAAATATTGTGGCAGTGTGAAAATAAAAGTTAACCCGCAATCATTCATCATCCATACCTTACCCGATTACAAAGCAAGCTCATGGAAGACAGGATAATCAGTCTAGAAAAAGGACAAAGAGAGCTCGAGGCAAAGTTTGAAGAGGCTCAAAGAAGCCTCAGTTACCAGATTTCTCAGTCGCAAACATCGATAGTATCCGACATAACCGCATTGTTGGCTAAAAGTCTTGGAAAGAGAGTTGAAGGAGAAGCCGTTCAAGAACCAGAGGGTACCCCAGTTCACAATAAGGTTCAACCAGTTGCGCCAAATCTGACTAGAAGGGTGTATATCGACCCTGCAGGAATGTCAGCTAATCTTCAGGTAGGGGCATCTGAGACTCAACCCCTCGACACTGAAGCACTCTATGAAGAGGAAGTGCTGGACCTGAATTTGGTCGAAAGAATCAGGACAGAGGTAGAAAAAAAGTGGGAGGAAAGGTTTCGCCTCATGGAGGAAAGATTTAAAACTTTACAAGCTATGGAAGAATCAGGAAATGATGCTAGTGACTTAAGTCTGGTATCCGATCTTGTCCTACCTCTAAAATTTAAAACGCCAGAGTTTGATAAATACGATGGAACCACGTGTCCTTCCGCGCACATAACAATGTACTGCCAGAAGATGGCGGCATACCTTAAGGATGAGAAGCTACTGATTCACTGTTTCCAAGATAGCCTAACTGGAGCGGTGTTACGGTGGTACACCCAATTGAGCAAGGTAAATGTCAAGACATGGAAAGATCTGTCAAGAGCATTCATTGAGCAATATAAACATGTAACAGATATGACCCCTAGTAGAATTATGTTGGAAAATATGGGGTAGAAGTCCAACGAAAGTCTACGACAATATGCTCAAAGGTGGCGGGAAGTGGCCGCCCAAATTCAACCACCCCTCTTGGAGCATGAAATTACGCCATTATTCGTTAATACTTTGAAATGGGCACTTTTCGATCGCCTCATTAATAACACAACACAGAGTTTTGCTGATTTGATTAGGATTGGGGAGTCCCTTTAATTGGCAATTAAGAGTGGTAGAATTGATAGCGAGGAAGGATCTCAGGAATACATCAAGAAGAATGAAGTAAACGCCACCAGCACTTACACCGCCCCGAAGAATTTTACAGTCTCACAGCCATAAGCACCTGTGGGAAAACGCAAAACTTGAATCAAAGAGAGGAGAGAATCTCGAGAAAAGATAAAGAGAGGAAAACTTTTACTCCCCTACCCATTTCGTACTCAGAGCTTTACTCCCAGTTGTATGAAGCAGACCTGGTCTGTCCATATTACGTTACTCCTTTCAAACCGCCATTCACGTCCTGGTATAACCCGAACGCGCATTGCGACTATCACGGAGGTGCCCCTGGACATCCCACCGAGAACTGCCTTGCCTTTAAAAAACTTGTGCAGAACTTAATTGATTTTGGGGTACTGAAGTTTGAAGAACCAAGTGTAGCTACTAACCCGTTACCTAATCATAGGAACAGAGGAGTAAATGTTATTGAATAATGCTTTACCAGGAATATTAAGGATGATGTGTCAGAAATCAAATCTCCTTTACGGTGGGTATTTCAACAATTGTGCATGGCCCATATGATCGACAAAGGCATGGTAATAAGGCAGAAGGGATGTGAAGTGTATTGTGAATTCCATCAGGACGAAGGGCACGACATCCAAAAGTGCAACGAGTTCAAGAGATTGGTGCAACAATTGATGAATGAAAAGCAAATAGAATTCTTCGAAGAGCCCACGAGAAAGAAGGAGTCGGACGTACATATGACGGATAGCCCCAACGTTAAATACGGGAGGGATAGACCTCTTATCATTTCCTCCAGGCCAGGGAATGCAGGTGCCTCCCAAGGAGAAACTACTAAGATAAATCCTAAGATCATCATCTCAGCACCATCCCCGTTCCCATTCAAGGATATGCGACAAACTCCATGGAACTATGCTATAAATGTGACCACACCAGAAAAGCCAGAATATGGTAAGGTAAAAGAGCCTACGCTAAAAGACGAACAAAGCAAGAGCGATGTGAATGTCGGTGAGGTGGGCCATTTCACGAGGAGCGGCATATGTTATTCCTCTGAGGCTTTAAGGTCAGCTGAAGCGGTCAAAGATAAGGGAAAGAATACATCGGTTAGCCCCACGCAGATATTCGGTGAAGAACCTCTTCCAAAGATAAATGAGCAGGTAACTGAGGCTCAGGCCAAAGAATTTTTGAAGTTCCTGAGGCATAGCGAGTACCACGTAGTGGAACAACTACGAAAGCAACCGGCTAGGATCACAGTGCTGGAGTTGCTCTTGAGTTTAGAAAGACACCGTGAGGCACTATTAAAAGTACTTAATCAAACTTTTGTGCCCCATGACATTTCTGTGACAAAACTGGATAGGGTAGTGGGGCATATCACTGCCTATAATCATATAACATTCAGTGATGACGAGATCCCTGAGGGCGGAATGGGGTCCACCAAAGCCCTTAACATCACAACCCACTGCAAACAGTATGTAGTACCTAGGTACTGATTAACAACGGGTCAGCATTGAACGTGTTGCCTATGGTGACCTTGCAGAAACTACCAATAGATGGTTCTCACCTAAAGCCCTGCCATAATTCCGTAAGAGCCTTTGACGGTACACAAAGAGGAATGGGAAAAATTGAGGTGCCTCTATTAATCGGGCCGACTGAGTATGTGATTGATTTTGTGGTAATGGACATAAAACCATTTTACAGCTGCTTATTGGGAAGGCCATGGACCCACTCCGCAGGAGTTGTCCCCTCATCATTACATCAGAAATTAAAATTCGTAGTCGACGGCAAATTGGTCACAGTAGAGGTCGAGCAGGAAATTGTTACTTCAGTGACATCAGATGCCCCCTATATTCAAAATGACGAGGATGCTGCAGAATGCTCTTTTCGAGCATTAGAGCTAGTGAATGACATATTCGTTGCGGAGGGAAGTCGGATCCCCTATCCCAGGTTATCTAATTGTATCAAGATGACTGTCGCAGAAACTTTGGGCCGAGGAGTCAAAGTAGGAAGAGGGTTGGGGAAGAGATTACAAGGAAGCCTAAGAGCCAAAAGTATGATAACCAAGAAGGACCGTTTTGGGCTGGGTTACAAACCAAGTGTCCAATAGAGAAAAGAAGAATACAAGAGAAAAGAAGAACAAAGAAAAGCTAGATTGAAAGGAGAAGACATTCCGTGGAGACCAATGTCCTTCCCTAGTTTGAAAACTACTTTTGTCTCCGGAGGATTCTACCAACCAGGTCAAGAAGTTGAAGAGGCAATTAAGGAAAATGACGTACTCAACAAGGAAGAGATATTCAATGAATCACTTGAAGGGATGTACATCAACATGATAGCTGGAAAGGGCCAAGTCAGCAAAATGTTGACCAGCATCCGCCCCTGCCGTCCCGGGGAAACACTTGATAACTGGAGCTACATTGATCTACCTGTGGTTTTTAGGACTAGATCAGAGTAATGCTCCGAATCAACTTTTTGTTTTTTCCCATAAACAATGGGGATCTCTTGTATAGGGCACCTATGTTAACTTTTTGTTGAAATGAAAATATCCTCCCCGTTTTCTTAAATGACAAACATTTCGTTTATTCATTCATTCTTCATATTCATTCACTTCATATAAAGCCATCCTCTTCCCAATACAATTCATTCTCATCTAATGCAGGTCGCTCATGATTGACTGTATGAATGATACCAGATCCAATCCCGGAGTGAATTTTGAATGTCCTAGATCTTAAAGGGAATTGAGGAAGAAGATGATGAGATAGAATGTGAGGTCCCGGTAGAGCTGAGGAGAATGGTGGCCAACGAAGAAAGGCAAATCATGCCACACCAAGAAGAAACAGAAGTCGTAAACTTGGGGACTAAAGAAGAGAGAAAAGAAGTGAAAATAGGGACGACGTTTTCCTCGAAAACCAGGCACAAACTGATAACCCTACTCTAGGAATTTAAGGATGTTTTTGCCTGGACCTATCAAGATATGCCAGGATTGAATACTGACATAGTGGTGCACAAATTGCCAACAAAGCCGGAGTGCAAGCCAATACAGCAAAAACTTCGGAGAATGAGACCAGACATGTTGTTAAAGATCAGAGAAGAGGTAAAAAAATAGTTTGATGCTAGTTTCTTGGAGGTAGCCAAATACCCCGAATGGGTTGCAAACATCGTACCAGTACCAAAGAAGGACGGGAAAGTTCGTATGTGTGTAGATTATAGGGATCTAAACCGAGCCAGCCCTAAAGACAACTTCCCCTACCACATATTGACACGCTGGTTGACAACACCGCGGGACATTCATGGTTTTCATTCATGGACAGCTTTTCAGGGTACAACCAGATAAAGATGGACTCTAACGACATGGAGAGAACTACATTCATAACCATGTGGGGCACGTTTTGTTACCGGGTGATGCCTTTTGGGCTCAAGAATGCAGGGGCAACTTTCCAAAGAGCAATGGTGACTCTTTTCCATGACATGATGCACAAAGAAATAGAAGTATACGTGGACGACATGATCGCCAAGTCCCGAACAGAGGATGAGCACCTACAGAACTTAAGAAAACTATTCCAAAGACTACAGAAATACCAGCTGAGGCTTAACACTGCCAAGTGTACCTTCGCCGTTACTTCTGGAAAACTCCTAGGGTTCGTGGTAAGTAGAAGAGGGATTGAGATCGATCCAGATAAAGTGAAAGCCATCCAGGATCTCTCACCACCCCATACTCAGAAAGAAGTTCGCGGTTTCCTGGGTAGGTTAAATTATATCTCTTGTTTCATTTCCCAATTAACCGATCGGTGTGACCCGGTCTTCAGACTCCTTAGAAAGAATAATCCCGGTGTGTGGGATGAGGAATGTCAAGGAGCCCTAGAAAAGATCAAAAGGTACCTGACAAATGCTCCGATTTTAGTCGCACCAGTACCAGACCGGCCATTAATCCTCTACCTGACAGTCTTTGAGAATTCGATAGGATGTGTATTGGGGCAACACGATGAGTCAGGAAAAAGGGAGCAAGCCATCTATTACCTAAGCAGAAAGTTCAATGATTGCAAAACGCGATACCCGCCAGTTCAGAAGCTGTGTTGTGCTCTAGTTTGGGCTACCAAGCGGCTTAGGCAGTATATGCTGTACCATACTACTTGGTTGATATCCAAGCTAGACCCATTGAAGTACTTAATGGAAGCGCCAGCACTAACGGGAAGGATGGCCCAATGGCAGATGCTCTTATCCGAATTCGACATTGTATACGTGAGCTAGAAAGCCGTAAAGGGGAGCGCCGTAGCGGATTTCCTAGCCAGTCGCGCTTCAGACGACTATGAGGCGTTGAACTTTAATTTCCCGGATAAAGACTTGATTTGCATTACAACCGAGGAAGAGGTTTCATATGATAACTCAAGGAAGCTTTACTTTGATGGAGCCTCTAACGCCCTCAGACATGGGATAAGAGCCATGCTAATTTCCCAGAGAATGTCTATTATCCCTTCACCAGCAGACTAGAATTCTTTTGCACCAACAATATAGCTGAATACGAAGCCTGCGTTATGGGACTAAACTCAGCTACTGAAAGAAATATTAAGGAGCTTCGAGTATTCAGAGATTCATCCTTAGTGATTTACCAGTTGCGTGGGGAATGGGAAACCAAGGACCCCAAGTTGGTCAAATATTATGAATTAATTCAAGAGCTCACCAAGGAGTTCGAAAAGGTCAGCTTCAATTACCTTCCCTGAGAAGAAAATCAGATGGCAGACACCTTGGCGACCCTGGCTTCCATGTTTAAAACAAACACTTGGGCAGAAATGAAGCCTATTAAGATGCAGACGTTTGAAAGGCCTGCTCATTGTTGTAATGTGCAGGAAGAGATTGATGGAAACCCATGGTACTATGACATCTTGCAATATGTCAAGCTTCAAAAGTATCCCGAAGGAACAAACGACAATGACAGAAAAACACTCAGAAAAATGGCAACAGGATATGTCATAGATGGGGAGATCCTATATAAGAGAGGTCATGATCAGACATTACTGAGATGCGTGGATGCCCGGGAGGCGAAGGAGATTTTAGCCGAGGTACACGATGGTCTATGTGGGACGCACGCCAACGGGCTGTCTATATCCCGGAAAATTATGAGATATGGCTATTTCTGGTTGACTATGGAGGGAGATTGTATCGATTACGCCAGGAAATGCCACAAGTGCCAAATTTATACTGACAAAATTCACGCTCCCCCATCGCCTTTACACACCATGAATTCTCCGTGGCCTTTTGCAACGTGGGGCATGGATGTCATCGGGCAGATTCAACCGAAGGCTTCCAACGAACACCGTTTCATTTTGGTCGCTATAGACTATTTCACTAAATGGGTAGAGGCAGCATCTTACGCCAACATCACAAGGACTACGGTATATAAATTCCTAAAAAAGGAGATTATTTGTCGATACGGTTTGCCAGAAAGGGTCATCACCGACAACGCTTCCAATCTGAATAACAAAATGATGACGGACATGTGCAATCAATTCAAGATAACACACCATAATTCCACAATCTATCGTCCTAAAATGAATGGGGTAGTGGAAGCAGCAAATAAGAACATAAAGAAGATCATAGCGAAGACGACGAATACCTACAAGGAATGGCACGAGAAGTTGCCATTTGCCCTTTTCGCCTATAGGACGTCCATTCGCACATCAACATGGGCAACACCCTATTCCTTAGTGTATGGTACCGAAGCAGTACTCCCCATTGAGGTAGAGATTCCATCGCTCTGGGTCTTAAATGAAGTAAAATTGGAAGAATCCAAATGGGTGCAAACCAGACTTGACCAGTTAAATCTCATTGAAGAAAAGAGACTAAAGGCCATTTGCCATGGTCAAATGTACTAAAAATAGATGATGCGGGCATACAACAAAAAGGTGCGTCCAAGAGAGTTCAGAGAATGGGATCTGGTGCTCAAGAAAATCCTCCCGATTCAGAAAGATTCTCGAGGAAAGTGGATGCCCAACTGGGAAGGGCCATACGTGGAAAAAAAGACCTTCTCAGTAGGAGCCCTAATCTTAACTGAAATGGATAGAGACTAGCTGAAAAGCCCTGTAAATTCTAATGTTGTTAAGAAATACTACGTTTGAAAAAAAAGAAGAAAAAAAGAAGAAAAAGAAAAAAAGAGAACGAAAATGGAGAGCTCAGGGCAAAAACCCAAAACAGGGCGTCTTGAAGCAAAGGGAGGACCCGAGTCGAAAACCCGTAAAGAGTGGCTCGGATAAATTAAAAGGTTGGATATCCGAAGAGAAGGGTCATCCTCATGAACCTTGTGAAGAGGGAGCTTCAGGCAAAAGATCCTACGCTGGTTGACAGGATCATGTATCATTCATACTGAAGATAATGAGGGATCTTGTATTTCATATTTAGCTTTTCCTCTTCCTCATGTGTGTCATAACTCTCTCAAAGTATCCCAAACCCTTAATCGTAATAAAATCATGTTTTTGAGCATCAATTCCTTGCCTTCTTGTTAATATTATGGAAATAAGCTAACATAGGCTTATGATAAACAAGAGATTTCTAAGCATTACTGTGATCTAATCTTAAAGATGTAGGTGATTAGAAAACGATGTTAACTTTTCCCTCTAGCTCCCTACATAACCGCTGTTGACAGGGAAGGCAGAAGGCTTCAAGCACCAGGATAGGATGACCAATGGCGCACGCCCTGCTTGTTCAAGAGAAAGCATACGAAACAACAAGAGAGATCTCCCAGGTGAAAACCTGGAAGGGCACCCTTAAAAAAAACCTCTAAAGCGAAAACCTGAAAGGGCATTTTAGAACCCCAAATCAGAAATTCAGAAAAAGAAAGGCTGAAATGGTTGAACCCAACAGTGAAATGGGGTACCGCCGCCAAAAAAGAGAGAAAGCAAACAACGTAAAGTCGAGGTTGACTGAGGACTAAAGCAGGCCCACCAAGATATTAACACTCATGCATCATGAATAGTTAGACATCCCTAGGATTAGGAGCATGTCAATTCAGTTGTCATAGCATTTTGTCTTATCTTAGACAGGTATCTATAGATTCAAAGAGACATCGGTAGCCATCCTGGTGTGAATCCCAAATATGAAGATAAAGGTTCTCTATACGAAAGGCCTATGTTTCCAAGTGCTTGCAGCGAGAGGTTCTATATAGGAAGAATCCGTCGCTCCAGGGTTCTAGGAGCTGAGAGTTTTGTACAGGAAGGGCTCCCAGCTCTGGGGTGAAGACTAACAGTTCTATATAGGAAGAGCTCCCAGCCGAAAGATTTCACCCATCATACACAAGGTTTTATGTAGGGAGAACATGTTGCATTAAAAGCGAAGAGTCCTATATAGGAAGGGCTCCGAGCTTTACTGTCTTAGAGTGAAAGGTTCTATATAGGAAGAACCTGTAGCTCTGAGATTTCAGAAACTAAAAGTTCTATATAGGAAGGATTGGCGGCTCCCAAGTTTGAAGACTATCGGTTCTATACAGGAAGAACTCACAGTCAGAAGAACCCATCTGTGGTGCAGAAGGTTTTATGTAGAAAAAACCAGCCGCGTTGAAAGCAAAGAGTTCTATATAGGAAAGACTCCAAGCCTTACCGTCTCAAGATGAAAAATTTTATATAGGAAGGACTCATAACTTGAGGCTTCACAGCGAAGGGTTCCATATAGGAAGAGCCTGTAGCTCCAAGATCGGAGGGGGAAGAAGTTATATAGGAAGGACTTACGAGCCCGAAGATTCAGCCGAGGAAAAGCGGAGAGTTCCAGAAGAGCACGTGTTTCCAAAGCTACAAATAGGGAAGTCGAATAAAAATGAGTGCTTATGAATCTTTGCTTTGTTCCCCTTCCACGAGAACAAGCAAAGAGGGGCAACTGTAATCACTCATTTTTATCTGATTTGTAAATATTGTGCTAATATATAATTAATATTATTGTTTCATGAGTGTTAGTAAGATAAAAATGTATAGGTACGATATCTGTGAGTGCATATATATGTACGTATTAGTAATCATTTATATGTATGCTCGTATGTTACTGTTTGAATATTTGATTAATTTGCATGTATGATGTATGTATATATAAAGTATATATCTGCATGAGTCGGTGTGTGAGTATATATATATATTGGTATATGTATTTGTCCGTATGTATACGTATGCATGCTTGTATGCCATTAAATGTTAGTGTTTTGCATGAACACGTATTGTATGTGTGTGTGTGTGTGTGTGTTTGTATTATTATTAATATTATCATTATTAATGGACTAACTTAAAATTAAATCCATAAATTATAAACCCAAAAAAAAATAATAATAATTAAGGTCCAGTCTTTATACAAATATAAGACCCAAGTACAAAATTAAGTTACAGGCCCAATCGGCCAAATCCATATCCTATATCTAACCCTAGTGTTTTCCCCTTGTGCAGCCAACCAAGAGCCGTTGGATCAAAATGTTGATCCAACGGCCACGATCAAAGGGGGAAGTTATCCAGCTGGCCGCGTGTATTACACGCCCGGACAGTTCGGCTGCCATGCGCGCGTTCGATCCACGCGCAGACCCTTCGATCTCCCACGCGTGCGTGAATCCCACGCGCCATAACTCCTCGACTGCTGAGCTCCACGTGTCACGATCTGGAGTCGTTCCACCGTTCGAGGTTTCATCTGGACCGTGCATTCTTCAAGTTATCTCAACCGTTGGATCGAATCTGATCCAACGGTCGAGAATGCCTCTGGCCGAAGACATCTCCCCCACACCGCCACCATGCTTCCATCATGCCGGCCTCCAACCACCGCGTTCAGGATTACCAGATATATCAAAAATCACAAAAAAGGCAATGTCAGTATCATTTTAGATCTAAAAAAATGTATTTTACAGTACTTGCTACCAAACCGAAAAGGAGGGATATATGTATGAAACAAGTAATTTGTAAGGCAGTCCAGTTGTAATCAGTTACAGAAAAATAAAAAAGAAGCACAAAGTTTCAGTGGTAACTCTTCTTTCTTTTCCTTACTTCATAGCATGCATGTAAAAAAAAGCGAAAAAGAAAGGAAGAAGGGCGGATAAGATCTTTACCTTAGTTTTCTGTGGGTCTCCCCTCGCCAGTAATAAGCCGCATTAGTTTCTCAAAAACTGAACAAGGTGAACTAAAAAGGGGAGAGATCCTTTTCAGTCTCGTTTTAAAAAAATGCTTTTCATCCTCGTATTTTCTTAGATCTAGAAAAAATGGACTCTTTTTGGGAATCTAAGTTGTGTTTTGAGTTCAGGTTGAAGCGAAGGTTGTTTTTGCGGTTTTTTAGGTTTGCCGACCGCCGATGGTGGAGAGTCGCCGGTTTCTGGGTTCATCAAGGGTTTGAGTTTGGTTATTTGAGAGAAAAATGAGAGAGAATGGGGAATGTTATCTCAGGGCTAAAAAACAAATGAGAAAAGGGGAGAGGGGAGAGGGGAGGCCGGTTAGGGAGATTTATAATTAAATCTCCAATTAAAATTGGTCTAATTAAATCATAAGTCATCCCGCGTTTTGAGTATTTTCGAAACGGTCTCGCCCCTTGGGAAAATTACGAACCTAGTCCCCTTTATATTTCCAAGTCTTTTAATTTCGTCCTGAAATCTATCCGATATCCATTTTCAAATGGAAAAATTACGCCCCAAGGATCTCCGCGTTTTTTAACTTTGCATTTCGAGCTTGCCCCTTGGTCCAACTACATATTTAGTCCTTTTAGGTTCTGTTAAATTTGCAATTGCGTCCCTAAATCACACTTTATTACCTTTTAATTTCTGTTTCTTATGTTTGTTTCTTTTCATTTCATTCTTGTTCCATATTTAAATATTCATGTTTGTTTATTATGACCGTATATGTTGATGTAGTCTTTTTGCCTTCTCACATGTCTCTCGTACATGCTTCGTATTCTCATGTTTATATGTATGTATGTGTTCAGTTTATGGTGGTTATGTATTCTTATGCATTTGTTCGGTCATTCGTATCATACATATTCGATTGATATTTTAGTTGGCTCGTACACAACATGTTTTGTAGTTTAGCATGTATTGTACGTTCTCTTTGCTTTTAGGTTACGTGTTAGTATATTTTCTTTGTCATGTATAATACCATGTTCTACATATGTTACAATATGTTTTATTTTTAATACGTATGTCTTCTTGAAATATGTGTTTTTGTTCCCACATGTATTTATTCATACCTTGTTATTGTGGTATGTTATATTCGTTTTTATTTACGTGTTAGATTAATATTTATGTGTGTTTTAAATTAAATATTTATGAATGTTAGCATTTTATTTATGTTAAATTTGTTATTTATTTATGAGTAAGATTAACATTTATGTATGTATGTTTTAGATTAGTATTTTATTTATGTTAGATTAGTATTCTATTATGTTAATATTTATTTGTATTGTATTTAAATTATTTGCCATGTTTTATATTTTGCTCACTAAGTTTGCATAATGGATTATATAATGTCAATGCAGTGCCTTTTTATCCGATCGTAAACGGGGCCAGTATCAGGCGTAGTGATAGTGGTTGGGCGTTTACTCTCGGATAACGGGGCCTTTAAAATTTATTCGCAATTATAACCAAATTTTAAATTGATCGTCACTTTAATCCGGAAAATCTAACATTAATAAAGCGGTAATTATTAAAGTACCAATTTTGGGCGGTGTGGGGGTGCTAATCCTTCCCCATCCATAACCGACTCCCGAACCCAATAGTTTTCAAATCTCTAGTTTTATGGTGTCCAGCCTACCTAAGTGGCCGGTGGCGACTCCAATTTCTAATGAAACGCGGTTTTTTAAAACCCCTACAGAATAAACATTTTGTATCCGAAACGGGTTTTTTTAGCGAAACGGACATCGCTACACCACCTAAGTTAAAGACATATCCACTTGTGGAGCTTACTTCATCATTATCGGGAACTCAGTTAGCGACACAAAATCCCTCTAAACTGAAGGAAAGCCAACAAACTCGAGTTGTCAATCTATAATACCTTTAAGATGTTATAGTAAGCATTTTGAGTGTAATCCAGTGCTCATCACTAGGATTATAAGTATATCTACTTAACCTACTCACTACATAGGCAATTTCAGGCCGAGTATAGTTAATAAGGCTTTCTTAGCATTCTCAACCATGAACACACTACTTGATTTATTCTTAAAGAGATGTAATCTAGAGTCATAAGGAGTTTTAAACAGGGATGACATCAACATCAACACTATCAAATTTCTTTAATACATTCTCAAAATAGAGTATTTTTCTTTAAAAGAAAAACCTTTACTATTTTTTAGGTACCGTTAACTCCTAACATTACATTAATCTCTTCAAGTGTGATTAGACATTATTGATACTAGTTTATCATAAACTGAACTTATTCAGAAACTAGCAACAATTTGAACATTATAGCTTTAGCATAGGTTTTAGAATCTTCATCTATCAGGAAAAGATGGCTATAGGTTCAGATATAGAGTCTAAATCACTTATTTCTGTAATAAAGGAAGTTTTATAAAATTTGGTTTAAAGGTAATAGCTACCTTTTATCTTTTACTTCTTCTAGGCTCTAATTCAAAATCTAGAGTATCCTTGGCAGGAATACTAGAAGAAAAGGCATGATTTTCTTGGTGTGTTACAACCCTTAATCTAGGTTTCTTTAGAGGAAATAAGTCCTCAAAGCAGTTCTAGATTCGCAATTTTGAGAAATCATGTAAAGACATGAACCAATATGACATTATATGTAGCATGCACTGCATCAACAATTTTAGGTTCAATAGAAGTTTCCTTAAAATCAGGCTAAACCACTTTTGCCAGATACCCCCACACTTTCAGGTAATGCAAACATGTTGCACAGTTTGTATGGAGTATAGTCTAATTTTATGAGGTACTCGATTTAATACATGATTAACCGAGAATGACTTTCTCCTTAAAACTTAAGAATTCATTATCTCTTCTTAAAGTTTTATATTTTTTCCTTAATAATTTTATACAGAAAAATCTAAACGGAGGTTTTTCAAATTATGACATTCTTCTCTCATACCTCTTTAAGAAAATTAGATCATATCTATTACCTCTACCGAATCTAACACATTTTATTCTCCTATCTAGCTGATACTAAACTTCTGTCTTTAAGAAAGAAGTTTTCAGCTTCACTTTTAGTCCAAGGATATAAACCTTTGTATATCTAGAGAAAATATCTACAAAGGTGATGAAACAATGTTTTCCTTCCTTACCCTCACAGTTTCTAAAATTTGCTAGATCAGAATGTATAAAGGAGTTCAGATCTAAATTTAGAAAATCGTCCTCAAGAAAGTTTAGTATGCTTAGCTTCTAAACAAAACTCATATTTGTTAAAGCTATTAATTTTCTAGATTAGTTATTCTTTTAATTCACATACCCTAATCTAGCATGTCATACCACAAATGTTTTTATTTAATCTTTATATGTCAAAGTCTACATTTCTTATTTTACTCAATTATACTAGAGTAATGACATTTTAAAGATATTTCAACTTTAAAGAGAATTTTATAAGGAGAATTCAATACACTCCCTGTAAAGAAAATTTTTCTTCATTCTTAATCTTATTATGACGAGAAGAATTCTCAAATTAATGGCTACAAAATACTTTTGAGTAGTACTAATGTCTTATTAAATTCTCTTCATATTAGTTTAAAGAGACTACAAATATTCATCTACTATGACTCAACAGAATTTTTCTTAAAAAGATATTAATTTATTATTTTAACTTTTGCACTAAGTTAGAAAAAGTTATTTAGTCATAGTATTTTATAAATTTGAATAGTAATGCACCAGGTAGGTTTAGAAAGAGAGGTGGTGCATGAAGCACGCTTAAATACTAAGTCTTTCATTGAACCAATTCTAGACATGCATTTTCATACTATCTCACTTCTTTTCCAATTAATCACTTATGAATATTTTTGTTCTTTATTTAGGTCTCTTTAAAAACTTATGCTTAATTTTTCACTTATAACATTATTTTATTAAGCATACACATGATGGGGTTTCCTACTCAAAAAAGGTCATCTAGCCTTAGAGTACAACCTAGTCTAAAACATGCTTACTGAGTTTATAGACTAGCTTAAAGGCTAAACATAAATTCATGTATTTAAAAAAACACGAATTAAAAGACAATAAGTCTAAATAATCTGACCTCGTAGGTAGAACCATAATTCTTCAATAAAGATATTGGAGAGCTTTCAACCCATGTGTCATTGACTCCTCCTTTCTCCGAGTTAACCAAATTTGGACATTGAAAGATTTGGTTTGGTAGACAGATCTCTACTCATCATGTTGTCATTCTAAATATAGTTTCTCAACAGAAATTATTAGCACAATAAAATTGACACCAACAACGATAAATGAGATCCTCATAAAAATAATTTTTCAACTACTAAACCCATAATCCAAATTGTTTAAGAAAATATCAAGTGGTTGCTCACATTTATAGCCATTAAACACCAATTTAATCATATTTAAAATTTTCTTAAAAGACTATCATTAATAAGATGAAAAACTGTTATTCTTCCTTTATTAATATCATTATCACTATAATCATCAACAATTATAGTAGCTTAATGTAACGTTTAAACGTAAAAATGGTATTTAAAAAAAGGTTATTGTAAAATTCACATAACCTTAATTTTACCGTCATGCTTTACCAAAAAATTCATGATTCTCAAAAATCAATAGCACGCTATCACCATTTGCATCGTGCTTTATTGCATCGTGCTTTATTACCATGTCAAAGCACAAACACACGTTATAGCATAAACCATAACTACAATGTTTCCCCTTAAAACACCAAATTGGTTAATCTGTTGTAGCATTTACAACGATGCTTGCTAAAACAATATAGTACTTAAAGCAACATAACATTTAAACACCTCTACTTTCCAAATGCCTATTATGTTATATTCTAAATCATAGCAATAAAACATAGGCATAAATTCAAACATTTTCATGCATTTCAAACGGTCAGATAACCACGGATTCTAAAGGCTTTATTATCAATTAATAAAGGCTTGTCCACCGTTTCATAGCCTTTATAATAATGATAAAACCGTTTATTTACTAAACTTGAAAACAATCATCATTATCAAGTTTATTGTCATGAACGTTATATCATGTTTTCACATGTTTAATAGTTATAACGGTAAAGACTAAGCCAAATATTTGACAAGATTCGTACATTGTCAAAGCTGGTACATTAAAGTAGAGTCTTACCGGAACCAGTACAACATATGCACGCCGATACAAGGATGTGCATCTAATATTGTTCACGCCTGAACAACAGTATGAATTTGTTTCTAAATTGTTAGTAAAATTACTGCGAAACAGGGCGTTAGTACTGAAAAGATGAAATAACATGAAAATAACATAAATATTAAAGAACCGTGTCGTGAATTAAATCCACTGCCTTGTAAACAAATACGCCCCAACATGTGTAGTTGCTTCTACAAGCTAATCGTCCCCGAGATTAACACAGTCGCTCCAACAATTTGTACATCCAAATTTTAGAGTAGAATCTGGTTGTACTGATCTTTTCTTTGAAAAAACTCAGAAAGAACTCATGGAAATTTTGCAAGAAATTTTGATTGGCAAAACCATGTCGAAAGCTTTGTTTTTGTTGTATATAAAATGAGCTTAGAACAACTTCTATTATTTATAGTGTAAAACCAAGGGCATTAATAAATCGGCATTAATCACAGATTTAATTATAATTTAAAACCTGTTTTAAATTCTTTCAAAAACAAGCTGTTATAGAAATTGAACAGTTCGAACCAAACCTGCAAAAGTGTCTAGATTCATTTGGAATACGCCGTGTAAAAGGCAGATTAAATTCTGCTTTAATAACTCTTTAATAACTGTTGTAACAGCTATTTCGGATTAAATTCAGAATGAATCTGGAACTAAAATAGGTCTACATTCATTCTTGTAGATAATGAACATACAACTTTTAATTCCAATAATGGACGTTTAATTTATTTTGAAATAGTGAGTTCAATTAAAACACTGTAAAGATTCTTCGATTTTTCTATAAAAAGATAGGATGCACACGGACATGTCGAAGACATGTGTTAGCACGAGCACGAACCGAGCTGAACTAGACGGATGGCGGTGTGCGCGTGCGAGGGCCTTGTCTTCTAATCTTCAACAACGGAGGCTATTAAGACCTCTATATAAACTAAACTTAAGGTACTTTCTCACTAATATAAGATATTTGACTTGAGCATTATTCAACAATATGGAAGTTGGACGATAAATCCAATGACTCTATCCCTTTCACATTCATATGGGGAAATGGGTCATTTAGAGAACTGTGAGTGAGGTCCAGATTGAAAATTTTGGTTAAGTTTGCAAAGCTCTTAGGTACTACTCCTGTGAATGAGTTCCATGAAAGATCTGCAGTATCCAATGCCCTGAATTTTCCGAGAAAACTTGGAATTTGCCCTGAGAGAGCATTGTGGCCCAGTTCAAGATATATCAATTTTGGTGCCAGAGACGATATTAACTCTGGGATTTTCCCGAAAATGCATTATGGGTAAGTGTAAGAATTCGAAGGTCGGGGAAAAAATTGAAAATGTCTGGAATGGCGCCCGAAAGCTTGTTTTGCTCAAAATTCAAATAGGTAAGGTTCCTAAGCTGTTTGATTCCTATGGGGAACTGGCCGGTGAGAAGGTTTTTACCAAGGCTTAGCCGAGTTAACTGAGACAGCTTAGAGATGGAACTCGGTATGGGTCCAGAGAACCGATTCCCCGCAAGACTCAGTGCCTCGAGTTGGGTTAACCGACCGATGCTCACAGGTTTTTGACCCAAAAGCTTGTTGTTCTCGATGTAAACATAAAGGAGTTTAGGTAACCCGAAAAGGATATCCGG
This sequence comes from Hibiscus mutabilis, assembly GCA_019671005.1. Taxonomy (NCBI): domain Eukaryota; kingdom Viridiplantae; phylum Streptophyta; class Magnoliopsida; order Malvales; family Malvaceae; genus Hibiscus; species Hibiscus mutabilis. The sequence continues at coordinate 19,965,829 of CM033753.1, read as the reverse complement.
AAAAGGACCCGAAATATTTCATAGATTTTGGAAGTAAATACCGTTTAGATTTTGGACTTTTGAGAGGGAAGGAGAGATCGTACCCGACAAGAAGCTGTTGTGTTCATCAAGTTGGCCGAATAGAGAAATGCTGGTGACCCGATTGTCGAAAAGGCAATTTATACCCGCCCAGCTACGACAATCAGTACCCGGTTTACATGTGGTGAGCATGCCGGACGGGTCCTGGGTGATACCCGATTTGAAGCCTAAGAAACCGGCTTCATCATCCACGTGGCAGGTGGCTGAGGCAATCTTGATAAAATAGACGGCCAGGATCAAAACGAGGAAAGGGGACGGGAAGAAGTGTTTTGAGAGCGAGCGAGAAAGCTTCTTCATAGTTTGCGAGAGATGGAGGTGGATTTGTTCGGTATACAAAAAGAAATGGCAATTAGTTTATTTATTAGTGCGGGGCGGCTAAGGCTCAAGTAACTGGGCACTTAAATGCGATGGATCAATTCAATTCAAGGGTGGCGGGCTGGCGGCTAACGTTGCCGGTCAAACTATGGGACTGGAGCTCGCCCTGTGTGCTGTATTGCATGTATTTGGGGATGGAGCTATGAAAAACACGGACACGCAAGCAAGTTATCTAATTTTTGTTCTTCTTCTCCCTGGAGAGGTAATTCATTAAAGTTTTACAAGCATAATAATTGAAGTTTAATAAGTATAAAACAAGAAAAGTTAAAGTTTAGGATAAGAATGAAGGTTCGAAAAGCCAAGTAACTCTAACCAAAGACGAGTGACTAAAAAGCTAAAGTTAGAGTGGAACAGCACAGAGAAGGATGATTACTGGATTCAGTTGTCCATCACCGTACAAGTGGAGCAACATGACACTGTCCACTCATCAACGTGAACAAAGTCGCCTTTGATGTGTGGAATCCCTTTCCAAACCCTTGCTATAGTGGAAATAAAACCGAAACCAACATAAGTTATATGTAAGGGAACATTTGAAAGATTAGGACAAAAGCACAAGTCATTACGGACAATCATGCAATTAACATATGAAAGATTATGCTTGAATCATCATAAGAAATAAACAATTAACATATGATCAAACAATTGCATGAAATTTAAATTTAACACTTGAACCAAGGTAGGATGTTAAGCCTTACCCTCTTCAAGTATTCTTCTTCTTTCTGTATGAAGAGCTCCCAAAATTTGAACTTTACTAGTCAATGCTCATGCACACCTACAAAAGACAATCATTTTTATTTTGGTATTCAAATGACTTTGGATCCATTTGCATTAGTCTCAAAAAATTTAGTTCCATTTAGAATTCATTTTTCAATCTCTTTCTTTTTCTTTGAATAAATGAGTCATTTTGGGACCCAAATATTCTTAACTATTTTCTATTATAAAACTAGGAAACTAGATTGTCTTTGATAAAAAATTGTTTTAACAAAATTTGTTTTGGAGTTACCTACATTTTCACATCTTTGAAAATTTTTGTTAAACAAATTCATTTTAAGACCATCAATTTCTCTTTGATGATCATTTTGAACTTTTAGAAGCAAATTTTGTAAATCCAAGTTTTTTTGTTCAAAATCTTTAAACCTTGCTTCAACTTCAAAATTGGTTTTAGAAAGCAATTCATTTTCGATTTTCAACTTTGAAATCAATTTCTTGTTTTCTAAAAATGAAGCCTCGAATTCCAAAACCAAATCATCATAGGCTTCTTGTAACTCATCAAAAGTATAAGAATTTAAATTAGATGAGTTAGAAATTACCTCTTCATCTTGGATGACCATAAGACAAAAGTTGGTTGTCTCATCATCATCGGTGGAGTCTTCCTCATCACTCCATGTAGCCACGAATGTCTTCTTCTTTGATCCCTTCTTTATTCTTGGGCCATTGTATTTGACATGCCCGAACTTCTTGCACTCGAAGCACACAATGGGATCCTTCTTCCTCCTTGATTCATGCTTTGATTTTTCTTTCTCACACTTCATGAATCGCTTGAGTTTCTTGAAGAGTTTGACCATCTCTTCATCTTCAAGATAATGGACTTTTGAATTATTTTTGCAATATTTGATTTAAGTTCAATTTTTTTTTAATTTGTTATATCAAAATCTTTATCTCAACAATCTCACCCTTTTTGATATAATGAAACCCTTTGAAAATTTGTTTTTGAAAATGCTCCTCCTTAGAAAAAATTTTTTAGAAAAAGAGGATATTTTTTAAAAAATATTTAAAGCTCCTCATTCTTCTTTTTGAAAGTTATTTTTTCAAACATATTTCTCCCCCTTTTTGTTATATCAAAAAAATAATTTAAACCAAAGTTTGAAATCACTTTAGAGCATATTATAACATTGGAGAGTAGACAAAAAAATTAAACATGATAGAATTTAAAAATAAGCTCCTCCTTAATCAAGTATCAACAAAAATGTTAGTTCCAACAATTCAAGAGAAACAAAATTGAATTTCAAATAAATCTAGAAATTCAATTAAACATGTCACTTATGAATTGAATCAATAAGCATACAAGGCAGGACAAAAAGAAGACAAATTTGTTCCCTTTTGACTGTGCGTACCGGTACGGTATCAACCGATCGATACTGGTTGAATGTCGTATCAGTATGGTATGGGCCGTACCGATACTGACTGCACGAAATGATGAAAATTTGCAACGAAATCAAGTTAAGAAGCCTTCTACCTTAGTTTTAAGTTCATACAAGGCTCTAGTAAGTCTTAAATATACATTTCGATCATTTTAGCTACAAATTATCAACATGCTTCTCAAAATAACACATTTAAAATATAAAAAGCATGATTTGACCAAAATTTAACCAAAAATTACAAGTTTATGGCCATAGACATAGAAATGAGCATAAAAGGCCAAAAATATGTAACTCTTGCAATTGAGACTCCCCATAACTATATGCAATTAGGCACAACATGGAGTCATACAATCATGCTTGAATCATCATAAGAAATAAACAATTATCATATGATCAAGCAATTGCATGAAATTTAAGTTTACCACTTGAACCAGGGTAGGATGTTAAGCCTTACCCTCTTCAAATGTCCTTCTTCCTTGTGTGTCAAGAGCTCCCAAAATTTGAACTTTGCTTATCAATGCTCACGCACACCTACAAAAGACAATCATTTTTGTTTTGGTATCCAAATTGCTTTGGATCCATTGACATTAGTCTCAAAAAACTTTAGTCCCCATTGGAATCTATTTTTCAATGTCTTCATTTTTATTTGAAGAAATGAGTCTTTTTGGGACCCAAATATTCTTAACTATTTTCCATTCAAAAAATCTAGTGAAACTAGATTGTCTTTGATAAAAAATTGTTTTAACAACATTTGTTTTGAAGTTACCTCCATTTTCATATCTTTAAAAAAAATTGTTAAACAAGTTCCTTTTAAGAACATCAATTTCCTTTTGATGATCATTTTGAACTTTTATAAGCAATTTTTAAATCCAAGTTTTTTTGTTCAAAATCTTTAAACCTTGATTCAAGTTTAAAATTGGTTTTAGAAAGCAATTCATTTTTTATTTTCAACTTTGAAATCAACTTCTTGTTTTTCAAAAATGAAGCCTCGAATTCCAAAACCAAATCATCGTAGGCTTCTTGTAACTCATGAAAAGTATAAGAATTTAAATTATGAGTTAGAAGTTACCTCTTCATCTTGGATGGCCATAAGACAAAGGGTGACTACCTCATTATCATCGGTGGAGTCTTCCTCATCACTCTTTGTAGCCACGAATGACTTCTTCTTTGATTCCTTATTCTTAATCCTTGGACAATCATGTTTGACATGCTTGGGCTTCTTGCACTCAAAGCATATGATGGAATCTTTCTTCTTCCTCGATTCATGTCTCAATTTTTATTTCTCGCACTTCATGAGTCGCTTGAGTTTCTTGAAAAGTTTGGTCATCTCTTTATCTTCACTCTCCTCTTCACTTGATGTTTCTTCTTGAAAAGTTTGGTCTTGAATACAACATGCTTCTTTCTTTTCTTCTTTTTTCCCCTTTGACATCAACTCATGGGTGAGCAAGGAACCTACTCGTCAAGCTTGAGCATCTTCAAGTTCTTTATTTCGATGATCGTCTGTTTGGATTCTCATGATTCGGAAAGTGAATAAATTAACTTTCAAACCAGGTTGTCCTCCGGAATCACTTTTCTACAGCCTTTGATTCTATTCACGATGGTAGAGAATCGATCTGACATAGCTTTGATGTCTTCTTCTGAGTTCATCTTGAATTTCTCATAGCTTAAGTTGAGAAGACCAATCTTTATCTCTTTTACTTCATTTGTGCCTTCATGAGTGACTTCAAGCTTGTGTTATATTTCCTTAGCATTAGAAAAAGATGAAACCCTTTCCGTACTCATCGGGACCAAGTGCACAAAAGATCATATGCATGGCCTTGGAATTAGTTTGGAATCTCTTGTTCTCCATTTCACTCCAATCTCTCATCTCAAAAGTTGGAGTAGTGTAGCCTTCCATGATGGTTATCCATACCCCAATATCACTAGCTTGAATGAATAGCTTCATCCTATTCTTCTAATAAGAATAGTGAGCTCCGTTGAAGAACGATGGCTTGTTGATCGATTGGGATTCCTCAATGTAATAAGCATTGGAGGTGGAGGCCATTGCTTCGATTGATTTTAAAATAAATTGAGCTCTTCGAGGATCGACTCTAGGATGTTAAGCTGATGATAGAGACCTCACTCTGATACCAATTGTTAGGATCGAATATGTTCAACCGAATCTCCAAGAGGGGTGAATTGGCTTTTAAGGGAACTTAGTGGAAGCACTAGAAAATAAAAATTATGCACATTGATTTATAATGGTTCGACTTCTCAACTAAGTCTATCTTCACTACCTTAGCTCCCCACAAAGGATTTTCCACAAATTCACTAATTTGTCTTTCTTTTTTAAGGATCAAGAGTAACCTTTACAAACCCTCAAAGTTTATACCCCAAAGCTTTGAGACACTCTCTTCCAAGAGAAAATACAAATAAGCAAACTTAAGAAAACCTCTTAAGGCTAATTTGTTTGCACACTTAAGCTCTCACCCAAAATCCTAAACACTTGACCAATATTGACAATTTGGCTCGCAAGTGTTTTTCTACAAGAATATGGAAATTAAGACCCAAAAATGATGTCTTTATACAATGAATGTTGTTTTTGGCTTTCTTATTGTTCCATGGCTGCTAGAACCTTGCAATTAGTTTGTAGCCGTCTAGCCATTGGGGACTTAATTTCTAGCAATAAATGTACTTTTGGTACAGTGGGTATCGGTACGTGAATAGTCATATCGATATCTACCATAAGAGGAAATAGTCGTTGCAAATGTAGAGAGGGTATCGGTACGGTGTCTTACATACCTATACTAAGGGTCAGTAGCGATTCGAAAAGTGCTTACTAGAATTTTCAAAAACATAGTGTATAGATGTAGTAGCCCATTTTTGACAGGGCCAGGCCCATTTTTTAAACCAAACCTATTTTACCCAATAAACCCACCAGACCCAATTACACCCAAAAATACCCAAATTACCCTTAAACCTAAAAGCTAACCCTAACCTTAATACACTTATCTAAGTCGTCGCCGCCTCCTACACTGCAGCAGCCGCCGTCGCCGAGCTGAAGGTTACTGCTGTCGAGCCGCCACCGCCCATTATCCCCTTGCCACATAACCACCACATGTCAACCACCGGCCCTCTCACCGCCCAAGTCTAACGCCACGCGTGCTCCACTGCTCTACAAAAAAACAAAAAGATCAGATAAACATTAGGTTTAATATATGTAAAAATTAGGTTATAAATACCCTAAAACGAGATGTAATCTGGGACTTTGGATTTTGGGAGGAAAATAATAAAAAAAAGGAGGATTTAGAAATAAAAAGGGAGATTATTCAATCGAAAACAAAAAAAATATGAAAGCAAAACATAAAAATCGAATCTAAAAGGTAAAAAAATACCTTTATTTCTTCCATCTCAAATTTATGTATATAGGGGCACCTACGCTGAAATCTGAGGTCGGATTCAGAATTGGCCCGTCTAACGGGATCAGAAAGGCGCAACTTTTGGGGTTACCAGTTGCCGGAGGCGACGGCGCCTTCGCTGGCGAGCGGTGGCCAGCGGTCAAGCTCGGCTGAGTGTAGGGAGAGTGTTTTGGGAGAAAATTTTGTTTTTTACAAACATTTGAACAAAATGAAATTTTTTGGTAAAAATTGGTTATTTAAGGGGTTTCCAAAACAATGTCGCTTTAGTACCAGCCCTTAAGGCCCAAAACGACGTCGTTTTGACCCTTGACCTGCATATAGACCCGACCCAGCCAGAGGATCAGCGCTATTTTTTAAAAGGGGAAATCGTGTTTTAGTCATTCTGAACGGGATAATTACTCCCTATGTCCCTACAGGTTTCATTTGCTTTTCAATTTGTTCACCAAATCAACTTTGATTAGGTTTTCAATGGGAAAATTACTGGTTTAGTCCCTCCGCCCTAAATATGTTTTCACTTTGAGTTTGCCACATGGTTTAATTACCTTTTTAGTCTCTAAAAGTTTCGACAGTCTTGTAATTTGGCCTCGAAATCCAATTTAATCAATTTTTTTAAAAAGGGATGTTCACCCATTCGACTCTTATGCTTTTGTATATTTTTTTTGCTTTCCAGTTTGCATTTTCATTCATTTTAGTCATAGTTTTTTTTAATTATTTACTTATTTATATTATTATAATACATATTACTATTATTTTATATAGGATATATTTAGTATATTATTAAATATATTATCTATTATATATATTATAATATGTTTTTATATCCTATAAAATATTATTATACATAGTTTTTAATATTATAATATTTTTATTTCGTGTATATTTTGTACATTATTTTAATTAAATTCTAAATTTATACTTTTATTAGGGATTCTCGTGAAAAAGGGGATGCCGCTTTTCATTAATCTCTATTGCAAAATACCATTTTTAAATTTTAAATTAAATTCTCAAAATAGGTTCCCTTTATTTGGGAATCTAACGGGAATTATACCCCGGGTGTAGGGGTGTAAATTCTTTTCACATAGAAACTTTATTTTAAACATGATAAGGGATCACAAATTTTAAAGACCTTACCCCTGTTATGTGATTTCTCCTTCAATTGGCTTGTTTAAAGCTAAGAAGACATAGGATTTTAATGAGATTTTGTAAAACAAAGTTAAAGAATCAAGTTAGAATCAATAATCTGAGTGAAAAGAATCTCTCGCCTCTAAATTTTGATGAAATTTTGAGTGTTTGGAAGAAAAGAAGTTGTGAGAAAATGTTTTGGAAAAAGTTACGTCAATTTTTTTAAAAACAAATAACTAACTTTGATATTTTAATCCCTCTTCATCACCCTTTAAAACACATGTTTAAAATTATTTAATTGAAGGGAGAACCCACCAGAAAAACTTGGTAAAATTAGCTCCTTAAGGATTCAAAGAATTTGACCATTTTCATTTTAGTCACTTTAAAATAGTTTTCAAAAATCGCATTTTGATCACTAACCAAAATGTCACATTTCCAAATTCCATTTTCCAAAATTGATTCCACCAAAAATCAATATATATTAAAAGATGATTTTTAAATATTTTTCCACATTTTTATCTTACTAAAAAATATACGACCCCGAATCTAACTTCAATCTCTAACCCGATCCACCAGACTGTCTAATAAACCTCAAATTCGCTAGGCCCAAAAATTGGGGCATTACAACTCTCCCTCACTTAAGAAATTTGGTCCTCGAAATTTGCTCGAAGGTAACAAAAGGCAGAAACCGCTCCAACATCTCCGACTTACATTCACACGTGGCTTCTTAACACTGCGGTGTCTCCGCAACACCACAAGGCCAACCATCATACCACGTAGAACCCTACTTTTGGCAGCAAGGATCTTCACTGGATCCTTCACACAAGATAACTCAGATCTCCAAACAGTGCCTTTCATCTGCACAACATGCGAGGAATCCAACTGATACCTCTGCAATATCACTACATGAAACACATTACGGAACCCCGCCAACACAGGAGATAACCTCAAATAATATGCAGCAGGACCCACACACTCAACAAACTCGTATGGTCCGCAAAACCTTAGGCTAAGCTTTCCTTTCTGCCCAAAATACGTCACCCCCTTCTAAGGCGACACCAACATGATTACCCGATCAACAACAACATACTCCAAATCACTACACTTCAAATCCGCGTAGGATTTCCGACAATCCGAAGCCGCTCTTAAACGCTCGCATGTCACTTTACTTTCTCGCTGGTGCCTTACTGCACGTCAGACATGGGAATGTATTTCTCCCCAATTTTAGCCTAACACACGGGCTTACGGGACCTCCAACCACACAGCGCCTCGTACGGTACCACCTGCATATTTGCCAATACAACAAACCCTACCAAAAGCATTTTCTTTTCACGTTTTCCCTGGACTCAAAGATACGCAACCCTAAATTATCTTCCAAAACCTGAATTCCATGCTCTACCCCGCCATCCAACTGGAAAGATATAAAGTAAATACGCTCAAGTTCAAGCAACATCTCCAAAACTTTGCCGTAACTCACGGATCTCCGTCTAAAACTATTGACTCAAGCCCACAGTGCAACCGCACTAACCCGACAATACACAAATCTGTCACTTATCCCAAGACATACATCACAAGCATAGCCACAAGGGTGTGCAGACATCGCAATCCAATCAACAACCACCCAAAGGAACTCATTTTTTATCGGTGTCAAAAGCAACCCAAACACAAAATCCATGGATATTCTTTCCTACCTCCATTTTGGTATCCTCAACGATTACAACAACCCAAAAGAAAACTGATGCTCAATTTCCACTCGCTGACATACAATGCATCGAATAACAAAATTAGCCATATTTCCCTTTAGACCAACTCAATAGCAATCCCTTTTCAAACCTTGATAAATCTTGGTATTACCGGAATGCATATCACAAGAACTGGCATGCGCCCCCATCAAAACCATATACCTCAACTCAACTTCAAGAGACACAACCTTCCGATCTTTAAAAACAACACCCTATCACCTTTAATGTGAAAACTAATCGGAATTCCTTCCCTTATAACCTAGACATGTGATACTAAAGCATCATCACATAGCTATCTTCCTATACCTAACTATGACCAAGATGACTTCACTTGCAACTCAGCCATCAAGCCTCCATCACGCATCATACCTAACCGCGTAAAAAACATCCTTAACTCTACCGCAACCCTTACAAACAAAGTATTGGCTATAAGCTTAGCTCAGACGATATTCAACCATCAAACTATAACTCTTAAACAACTCCAACCATCCAGGTTGTCAAAAACTTAAAACATCATTCTTCATTTTGTTCTAACCCCACGTGATCCCTGTACACGACACACTTCTCACCATAGAATTAATGTCTCCAAAACAATTAGATAACCATCATCGCGGCCAGCTTCACATCATGCGTAAGACAAAAGCGCTCGTGCACCTTTAACTATCTAGATGCATAAGCCACAACTTAACTTGCAACACTACAACCTCAACAACCCTCGATGCTAAGAACTGAATCTAACCAACCCACAAACTGCCAATTCTAACTTTGGTCGCTCAAGAACTAGTACAAGCCAGATTCCTAAGAACCATATTACCAATACCACCTTCATACACTACCTTACTTATACCATCACTCTATTGATTTCCGATCAGTCATCCGTAAGTGTGAACATATGAATGCATGATCACTTACATGCCCTCATAGATGTCTACGTGTATGTATACAAAACCTCTAATGTTATGCTCAAATGTATGCATGTACTAACATATTTACATATACATATAAGTGTTTTTACACTGTGCATGTTTACCTGTTCACACTTACTAATAACATTCTCAAAACCAAAATTCTTAGCAACATACCCAAAACTCATACTTTCCAAACAATGAACAACATTCATTTTCCCCAAAAGATCTAATAAACCATCCATATTTATCGTTCACAACCCTTCTCGACGCTTCTGTACAAAGAGAGACCATCAATAAGCACAACAACCAACAGACCCAAAAACTCAAGGACTACCTGACTCATCATAACTATGAACGCAACCCATGCATCGGTCAACCTAACGGCATAACCCGAAAATGCATACTGTCGCAGCCCTTATAGAAAACAAATCTAAACACCAACACATCTTTTACCTTTAACAGATAACACCCAGACCCAAGCCGAACTTACGACCCACTAAAGCACCTCTAAAAGGATCAACAAAAAATCTACTTATTCAGCTACCAAAGCCCTATGCACCTCTGCATCGTGCCATCCTCCTTTTTCCATAATAACATCGATACAACCCTCGGCAAAATACCAAGCCTAACAAAGCCTTGCTTAAGCAACTCCCCTGAGCCCTGCACAGGGAGAAATAGACACTGAAGCTGAGTTTTTTTACAACTCAATGCCAAACTCAACCTCTCAATCCAATGGCAAACCCAACTACTCCCCCGAAAATACCTAGAAACTCATATACCGTACGAATATCCTGAGCACGTACTTCCTTTGACCCTGGATTCATAACATGGGCTAGGAATACCTTACAACCAGGGATCTATCAAATGACTCGCTCTCCGCGCCGAAACAACATTAAACAAGAATTTTAACATTCTCGGCCATGATTACCACCGAGTAATCATTAGCAAGTTTCAAGGAACTCGCTAGGTTCTAAAACCAACCACAACTCCCTGATCCAACCACTAATCCATACCCAGAACTACATCAAAACCCGTGGAGCAGCAACTCCAGCAAATCACCCGCAACCTCAAGATTTAAACCACCAAAGGCATTTTCCAACATCCTTCCTGCAACAAATGTCTCACCGAAAAAACTAGCCCCCTGCATTCGCTCAACTATCACTTACGAGACGATCGTTCAAACCACAACTCTCACAATCATCAACAACAATAAGCATAAGGGGTTACACTCTTCATAACAAATACGGATAATCATGCCTCATGAGATTACACAATCCACATACCCATCATGTATTAAATATTGTTCTAGCCTGGATACTCTGACTCGTCGATCCTCACCCAGCACTATCATCACCTTGCCTTAACTCAGGGCGATATCTTTTATCACTATTCCTTTCAAACTGAACATTACCGAAATCAAAATTCGTAATTCTCTTGCCAGATCCAGAACCAGAACCTCCGATACAAAACCAATAAACCCAGGTTCTACTCAATGTACTTCGCCCGTATACCAACACGTCGAAAATAGTATAGTCGGAAGCCAATATGTACACCCTAACATCTTGTACCAACCTACATCAGATTCAGTCACAGTGATACTTCTCTACTAATACCAGTTCATGAGCATACTGGCTCAACCGAACAATATGTACCCTAAACTCAGCCATGTACACACAACCCTAAACCCAAGCCATAAACTCTCGTTCAGTTTTATCCAAGTGTCAAAACCCCATACACTTCTTCTTAAAGAAAGAATGAAAAAAACTCTCAATCCAACTCATGGGGTTTCACGCCTGTAGGTACAGTTGTCCACCAACTAAGAACATCATCTTGCAATAGGGATTCAACACATCCTAACTTACGGGTACCAATACACCCTATCCGATCCAAACACGGATAATATTGGCCATCCCAATCTTGGATACCTCGAGAGACAACCCACAGTACTCAACTTCTCCCAATCTGTAGGGATATTCCAATGGCAACCTCGTTTGCCTGACCGTCGGTGCAAACACACGCACTCCAGCAACAACAGCTTAAAAGCATAAAACGTTGCCTATAGCAAGACATCATATCACTCAACTCTGGCTCAACCGGCACATGTGGTACATACTTTGGGGTGACAAACCCCCAGGAGACACAACACTCTCCTCACTCACTACCCAAAGGCAACAACATTACGCTAATTTTTATTTCTCCTCTCAGTCTGTCATAACACATTTTCTAAGGCATGATAATCATTTCAAAACAAAATTAAATCATGCCAGCTTCAAGCAAGGATCCAAGACTTTCATTTTAAAATTATAACATTTTAGACTATAATAATAAGGCAATGGGTTTCCCGAATTTTCCCCAACATGGCATAAAGTAATCAACGTGCATTTTACAATCACCGTGCATAGCAAACAATAGAGTTCGACTCACAATAACATCACATCAATCATACCAACTCCAAAATATCGCAAATCTGGCTATGATACCACCAAATATAACCCCCTCAACCCGGCCTAGACGGCAGACCAAATCGAGCGAACTACATCAGGTTTACTGAAGTAAACTGGGAAGATGAAACCTAAAACGTGTCCATTTTTTTATTTTATCTTGTCTAGATGCATTATTACTTCCCTACATGTACAAATTGTTCGTAGGTTAGAACTCAACTCAATCGGGCATCGAATCGATATCCAATTGAACACATATGCAATTTAGGGACTAAATAGCAATTCCAGCAATATACAGAGATTTTTCCCAATTTTAAGTTACCAACCTTTAATTAGATACATTTCATGCTTACATGTCAAAAAACACCTCAATACGAACATCCATACTCATCTTATTGCATCCACAACATTTAAGGACTAAAACGTAAGAAAACATAACTTCAAAACATTCCGCATAACCAACTTAACTACCACCCGTATTGGTACGGGTAATCGCGTTTTGGTACGACCTCATTACCTCAAATACTCTAGATTTCAGTAGCCAAAATCCGTTTCGGTATGCCCCCGCGTATCAGAACATCTTTAAATAAAACACTGTGTCGTAACGAAATGGGTAGTCGCGTATTGAAACGCTGGCTTAATTGCCCTTACCTTGTACCAAAACAGCTGCCCACGTACCGGTACGCTAAGCCTGAAATGGCCTACTCGTACCGAAATAGGGACACTCGATCGGTACGCCTAGACCTGTAATGTCCAATTTCTCTGGTTTAACAAACTTTCAATCAAACCAAACCACTCTAACATGCTCCTAACATATATCCAGCATACTCAGGGTTCAAACCACATCAAAGCATCATAGAATCAACATCGATTCATGTCATCTTACATCATATGTAAAACTATAGGCATGCTTCCTAGAAAACCATTCAAGTAAAACACCAAGCTATAAACCATTACCAAAAACAAACCATACAGGCCATTTACAACTCAAGAGTAGCTAAACAAACTTGCTCAAACATGGAGTTCTACAAAAATCTCCCAAACAACCACGGAAACCCCCATTGCCCTTATTACTTATAGTCTATTCCAAAAACATACTTTGGTTACCAAGTCTTTCAAGATCCCTTGCTTCTCGCTACCTTCCAAAACTTTAATCCTCTGCATTGATGGATAAAGAGAGCGTAAGCACACTAGGCTTAGTGAGGAATTCTCAAAAACAAAACACCATCAATGCATTTAAAACCATTTCCTAACAACACATTGAAATCTCATTTCAATCATTCTTTAGACATCACTTAAACATTACCCTTGAAACATCATGCCTTGAAAAACATGCACTTTTCATCTTTAAAAACTAGCATATTAAACCATATACAATATGAGTCATTTACAACAGCAAATTCTATTGGTAAACCTCAATTTAAGCCTTCCCATGCATAACAACCATATGCAAAGCTTAAAGAGTGAGTGGACAACATGTATCATTAACCAACAGCAAGTTCCATTGCTAAACCTCAATTTAAGTCTTCTCATACATAACAACCATATGCAAAGCTTAAAGAGTAAATATATATAAATCACATTATACAACATAAACTTTTCAATGATACATCAGCAATTATATTGGCTTACAAGTGATCATTAACCAAGTTTATTTACCAAAAGAGTTTATCGGATACACGGATTTAACAAGTGTATGCCCAACACTTTAAGCCATCTCAACCAGAATAGCGATACAATAACAATCGCGGTGACACCAACCCCAATCATCGGTTAGACGCTTAATCCACTAACGGGAGTTTATGATACCATATAACCCCTCGACCGTTAGGGTACTTGGATAGAGTATTTGGTACACCGTATAAAAACCCCTCAACATCCAATACGACTTATTATAGTGCACTCAATCCTATGACCAGCCAACTATATCAGATAACAATTTTAAAATCACATCACTTGCCAATATAATTAATCATTTAACATTTACCTCACTGTTTTTAACAAGCATTAACCAAACCATTTTCCAAAGCAACAACCAAGCTTTAAGTCACAAGTATAAACCATATACTTACAAATATTACTTACCATGTGCATCCTTCAGCATTTCATGCTTAAAAATAGTATAACAAATACTTTAAATCATGCTTAAATAGTAGGTAACATGAAAATAAAAAAAAGTGCATAAAATCATTTAATACTAGCACGACTGAGAGAAAGAAGATCCATTTCTACTTACTTCTGAGTTTAAACCAGCTTATCAAGCTAAGTTTAAACTCTCATAAACCACCTTTAAAATATTCCAATGCTGGAATCCACGTTCTCACTCACCGATACGCAAAACCTTGATTCGCCAACGCGAAAACAAGCCTCCAAAGCTTCACCGATCCCCTTCTGAATCCATCTCCCCTATTTTGACCACATTACAACAAAGGATTAATGCATCTCATTGCATTCAAAACACTACAACAACAAATCCACACGGACTTCCACCATCCTCTCACAATTACCCAACCACAACAACCGAAAACATCACCTAATCCTTTCCACACACAACCCAGCCACAATCTTACAATATAACACCACTTTCATCATCAATTAACATCTATAAACATAATCAAATCAACCTAACTCCTTCAACAAACACACAGCCACCATAACACCTCAAAAACACAAATCTAGCATCCTAAACAATTAGAGATTCAAGAGCTTCGGGATTCCATTGATAAAATCAACTTATCAACATCCTTAAACATCTAAAATATTCTCAAAAACAATCCATAACATTGGAAATCATATTCAATTCGAATCTTTCATCATTTCATCAATTTTACCCAATTAAATCTATATAAAAACACAAAATCAGATTATAAACCATAAATCAAGGATCAAATACTTGGGAATATCAATAAAGAACCATTTAACAGAGGATATCATGGACCTTACCCATGTTATGTGATTTCTCCCTCAATTGGCTTGTTTAAAGCTAAGAAAACATAAGATTTTAATGAGATTTTGTAAAACAAAGTTAAAGAATCAAGTTAGAATCAATAATTTGAGTGAAAAGAATCTCTCACCTCTAGATTTTGATGAAATTCTGAGTGTTTGGAAGAAAAGAAGTTGTGAGAAAAGGTTTTGGAAAAAGTTACGTCAATTTTTTTAAAAGCAAATGACCAACTTTGATATTTTAATCCCTCGTAATCACCCTTTAAAACACATGTTTAAAATGATTTAATTGAAGGGAGAAACCACCGGAAAAACTTGGTAAAGTTAGCTCCTTAAGGATTCTAAGAATTTGATCCTTTTCATTTTAGTCACTTTAAAATAGTTTTCAAAAATCGTTTTGATCACTAACCAAAATGTCACATTTCCAAATTCCATTTTCCAAAATTGATTCCACCAAAAATCAATATATATTAAAATATGATTTTTAACTATTTTCCACTTTTTTATCTTACTGAAAAATATAAGACCCCGAATCTGACTCAAATCTCTAACCCGATCCACTAAATCATCAAATAAACCTCAAAATAGTTAGGCCCAAAAATCGGGGCATTACACTTTATTCACACTATTAGAGCACACTGAGCTCCCTAGCTCATACCCCAAAATCTTTTCTCTTTCAAATTTTGGATAGACTTTCCAGATTTGGCACTTGGAGGATCGACACATTCTGTACACGTCTTTTGTTGTAATATTTCCATCTTTTAGATTGTCTTATTTATGGTGACATGAGCCTATATTTTGTTACTGTATGTTTTATTACGTTGCCCTATGTGATTTATGATGTACTATATTTTAATATAGTTTATTTTGGTCCACTAAGTTTACTTATGCTCGAATTAATTACTACTCGAATCTAATTTTAAATCTTAAAAAATGTGATCTCTTAGATTTTAACTTTACGCATAGGTCGGTCTAGGGGGTTACAGAAAATATATATAGGCTCAAACGAGTGTTTAAAGGTGAATAAACCAAGGATCAATAGAATCTCATTTCCACTATGCTCGACTTGAATCTGCATCCACACGTTTTTTGTTTCTTTTTCTTGGATCCTTCTAGATTGCCTATTTTTGGGTTTTCACCCTAGAGTTCATTTCTTTCATGTTATTTTTATTTTTGAGGATTTACGACCTTTCCACGAATATTGTATCCAAAGATTCAAACGATATTGTGTTGCATATCTCAGCTAGACTCGAGAGTTTTTTTTACGAGGGACTCCAAATGTGTGCTTCTCGTTCTGTTTATTTCATGTTTTTTCCTTTTTCCTTTTTCTTTTTCACTTTTTCAAATTTTCTTTTGCCTTTCTTTTCTTTTATTTCCTTTTTTATGAATGAATTCAAAACTTTTTTGTTTGAGCACAAGTTACCTCCTGTAGCTGAAATACGTCTTCTTGTTCTTTGCCCCTAATTCATAAGGTCTCGTCCTCGTGGTGCAATCATAATTGACTCATGTGAGCAATTTTTCTTCGCTTTTGCCCTCAATGTGGAGGGTGATCTTTGGTTAGGGTTTATTTCAAAGAAAGTTATATTAGGCTTAAAGGGGACATCAATGGATAATTTCTTTTTGAGAAAAAGAAAATGTAGGAATGTCATTCATCACTTCATACATAGATATCTTCGCAAAAAAAATTATCCTTAGAAGGATGGATATTCAGAGTTAACTCATTTATTTACAGAATCATCTAAACACAAATAATGCATGATAGTCTAATCTCTCTTTCCTTTTTTCCTTTTTTCATTTTTTCTTCTTTTTCATTTTCCTTTTTTTTTGCTTCTTACATCCCCCAACTGTTTGGGCTTACTCTCATAATCAACGCGGGATGCCCACTTTATTTTATTGCTGGAAGATTCGCACACCAATGAACATCTCTGAATTTCATGTCTTTGAGGTGTATGTTGAAAAAAAGGTTGGTTTTGTGCCTAAGGAAGCGAATGTGCGACTTAGAAGTCATACTTGTGAATGCTAGTTTTTGTGTCAAAGTTGACCTTTCAAGTTTGTCATGAATGAATTTAAAGTGAAAAGATCTAGAGATCCACATTTTGATTCCAAGAGGAAGAAGGTTTAAATCTTTTCAAATGTCAAAGGTCTATAACCTCAATTCTCAAAAGGATATTTCATTATTTTCAATTTTCAAAGAACTTCAAAATTTATAAATTTGTTTTATTGTTCATAGCCTAGAATTTGAAAGCTCGTTTATGGATTATCAATCAATTTATGTGTTTTAAAAATATTGTTCTCTTTTATTCATTTTCTCAGGAATGAAATTTGAAAGATCAAAAGTCTAAAAATGTCTCAAGATTATTTACAAAGAGTAATTTTTTAAAGACAAGAGTCTTCTTCGTGTGGACATCTGAAAATTCTTCCACTTAAATCTTCTTATTCTTCATGCCATCTCTGCTTGAATCTGGCCATGAATACAGCTATGGATAATGAAATTTTGATATTTAAATGCATAATGTATATTCAATGAGAGAAGAAAAAAAATAAAAACTATTAGTGTCGTATAAAACATATAGCAAAGGTATATCAAATCGTTAATAAATCATACATGTAGATGTTGTTCACCCTTTCTTTTTTGAGTATCTTCTGATCATTTTCGAACGTCATGATTCTTCTTTTCTCTTTATTGAAAACTTTTGGCCATGTGAAGACCTTCTGTTTCTAACACCTCCCTTGTATGATAATGATGCATGTGCACATGAAAGAAAAACAAGAGACAAACAAAAAAATAATATAAGTACATAAATATAAATATCAAAATATAAAAAATGCATGCTTATATACATAAAATGGATATTTCACTAAAGTTCAGGTTCAACATGGCTATAACCGGGGTAGGTTCCTATGGTTCGGGACCCAAATTGTTCTCACTGACGCCTACTAAGGCTAGTAAGTTCAATCCGAGGGGATGCATTTTCTTATGAATATATGGAGGTTAACCTCACGAAGCCATAGATCATATGCAACCCGGAGGAAACTACTATCCCATACGAAGGTTAACTTCATGAAGGAGTAGCGTTTTGCCCCCACTTAAACGGGATGGAGCTTGGGTAGAAAGCTCATGGAATGATGCAAATGACAACATGTACCCATTTTGTGCGGCCTAACTCTCTTAAATGGCCCCCAGTAGAGTCTCCAAATTGTCAACGCTGTTTTTTGTCCGGGTCGAAATTAGTTATGCCTTTAGAGGCTCGTCATGTTTTAGAGTCGCCGTCGATCCTTTTGGGTTAGGTACGACCGAAAACCTATAATACTGATATGCTTCAACACCAATGTCGTTGAGTTCAAGAGTCGCTTACGCGTGGAAAGATTAGAGTACCCCACGACGCCAAAAAATTAATACCATGTTGTCTAAAAAATGTTTAAAATGTGTTTAATAGCACTAATAATAATAATAATAATAATAATAATAAACACATGTACTAGTAGTAACTATAATGCTTGATAAAATAATAATTAAATCTACTATGCAAATAATGTGTATAGATAATAAAAAAAAGTAAAATGATTAAAGGCACTAAAAAAATGTAAAGTGCAAAGAAAATAAACAAAGCCCAAAGTGTGCGGGGTTCATGAGATGAACCGCACGTGGGCCATCTCCACATAGTTGGCCGAACATGGACCAAGTGACCTTTTGAGTATTGACCCTTAGGTTGCGAAACAGACGGGTGAATTAGGACCAAGTGACCCACGCAATTCACCATATTTGTTTGTTTCTCTTCTTCGAGAAACACTGCGTTTTCTCTCAAACCAGCCCTAGCCATCATCGTCTTTTCGCTATCGAAGCTTTGGTACCGTTTCTGGCCATGCAAGGGCATGAACATACTCTGAATCTCTTAATCCTTTTCTTTCTCGGTTCAGATTTCTTCAAGAAAAATGAACAAGGATCATCGCGCCGCTGCGAACTAACGCCGTCAGCCATCCTTTCAGTGCTCGGGAACCAGTGGCGAAGTCACTCTCTTCTTTTTGTCTGTTAAATTTTGTTTGACTGATAGTGTGGGGGGTGTAATCGGTGGTGGCTTATGGCTAGCCGTAGGTTGTTGTTTGGGATCAAAGGGTGGAGTTTGGATTAGAGGGAGTGTTTTGGGTATTGGTGGTGTGAGCCAAGAGACTCGGGTGAATTTGACGAGGATGGTTGCCGAGGGGCAACAAGGTACTGAGTTTAGGGCTAGGCTCGGTGTTTGGAGGTTGTGAAGCTTGGCTCAATAGTCAAGCAATTGCCGAGATGAGAGGTGCTGACATGGGGCTAATTGGACGGTAGTAGCCGAGAGGCCCCCATTCTCTCATTTGGTTCCATGTTTGCTAAAGTGACCCACCATTCTGAAGCAACAATCTGAATTTTAAATAGTGGAATTTTGAGGAATTAGTTGCCGAAAAATCAGGGATTGGTTGAAGGAGGGGCGTGCAAGTTTGGGATTTATTATATATATATGGTTTTGTTTGATTTTGGGTGTAACAAGATACGAGCCCAAATGACTAGATCCGGACAAAATTGATGCTTACTTACAGTGTCTTGGGAGGGAATTTGAGGGGGTAATAATTTCATCGGAAATCTCGAAGAAGATAATGTGGATTCATGACAGGGCTAGAAATTTCTCCGTCAAGAAGCTATCTGATTTAATCATTAATACGGAGTTAGAGGAACCAAGTTTTTATTTCGATCTTATATGGAAGTTGAAAGTTCCTCTAAAAGTTAAGAGTTTCCTTTGGTTGTGGAAAATTGAGATAATTTCGACGAAATATTTTCTTAGAAGAGGTGTTATATGGAGGATTCTGAATGTGCTTGCTGCTGGTGCAGAGCTGAATTGGAGGATGCAGATCATATGTTTTTGGTTTGCAATTTTGTTCAGAGCTTTTGGGATTTGGTCTGCCAATGGTGGGGTGTAACTGGAACCAGTTATCAAATGTTCTTAGCTTATTTAATTTCTGTTTCAGTTCTCCTTTTTCAGGATTGTAGAAGATTTTATGGTTGATTTCGGTGGGGGCAGTAATATAGAGTTTATGGTACAAAATATTCAATGACAAGTCTATTAGTCTAAAGGATCTAATCTTCTTACACTAAATTACGAGCACTCTTCTGGGTTAAGGCGACTAGAGATGAGTAGATTTTGAATATGGAAGAATGGTGGGATAATCTACGGAGTGGATCGGCGGCGAGATCGTACCAAAGTCTAGCCAGGACTGAGTGGACTCCTCCCAAGGTTAGTGTAGTGAAGGTCAACGTAGATGGAGCAATGAAGAGGCTGGTTCTAGAGGTATGATGCGTACTGAGGGTGTGATCAGAGCCAATAAAATTGTTTGTTGACTTGAAGTGTGCGTTGTATGCCGACTTTTGTATAAAAAATAAGTATAATATGACTCAAATCTATGAGGTAAAATAACATTTTGTTTTTCCATGTGTTTTACCACTAGTGTATAACTAATCTTTTATTTTTTCCGATGTCACTCACAAGTTCAAAGATGGTTCTTCTTTGATATATATAATGGTAAACAGTTCACATATATGTTTGTTTATGAATGCAGACAGGAGGCTGCACAGATGTTCAGTATCAAGTTCCATATCCACCATTAAAGGTAGAAGACTTCCCACAAATAAACAAATCAGAGACCAAGGCAGAAAGTATAGACGGATACATGGTGTATGACAAGTACAGGGACTACGTCAACGGATCCTTAGAAGATATTTTAACTCTTTGTTCATCTCAGGACATTTCCATGCCTCTCTACATGCACCAAGATTAATTGTGGTTCAAATGTTCTGCTTCAATTTTGAATGGGGGATGGATTACTGATTTTATTTCACAACTAATGTATCATTTGCACACTACTGTAAAATTAAGTTAATTTTATTCGTTTTAACGTTAATTTGTTTATCATGTTTTACTATATAGATTGTATACACTAACTGCTTGTTTGGTACGACGGATGTGAAAGAGGTGTGTTGTATTAAATAACACTTGTGTATTAAAAGAAGGATGAAAGATGATTGTTACTACATCAAGGTGTTTGGTTGTGAAATTTGTGATAATTTTAAATATAAGCATTATGTATGAATGTACCCTTTTACCCATAAAATTATAGCTTCATATTTCCCCTTGTTTTGACATTGATTTATATTATTTTTAGGGTTTATGATTTATGGTTTGGTGTTTAGGGTTTAGGATTTAAGGCTTAAGGTTTAAAATTTAGAGTTCTAGGTTTGGGGCTTAGAGTTCGGGTTCGTGGTTTTGAGTTTTAGTGTTCATGATTTATTATTTAGGGTTTGGAGTTCATGGTTTAAGGTTTAAGATTGGAGTTTAGTGTTCATGTTTTAGGGCTTGAGGTTCATGTTTTAGGGCTTAGGTTTAGGGTTTATGATTTAAGGTTTATGGGTTGTGATTTATTGTCTATGATTTAGATTTTGTGGTTCAATGTTTTGGGTTTAATGTTCATGTTTTGGATTTTGATGTTTATGGTTAGGGTTTGATGTTCATGGTTTATGGTTTAGAGTTTGGGGTTTGGTGTTTATTGTTTAGGGTTTAGAGTTGTTGGTTTGATGTTTGTGGGTTAGTGGTCGGAGTTCATGCTTTAGAGTTTAGGGCTCAAGGGTTGGGTTTATTATTTAGGGTTTAAAGTTTGTAGTTTGATGTTTAGGGTTTGGATCATTGTTTAAGGTTTAGGGTTAGCTATATTACAATGATATAAACACATGACAAATAGTATGAGGGTATAATTGGCAAAACTGTCGTAAAACCGACGTGTTAAATAAACACCACTTCCACCCTGTGATAAATATCATACAACACTCAAGTTACAACCCGTATAAAAGTAAGTTTCGTAATAAAGACGTATTAAATAATTTAACGCACCAGTTATAATCTAATCCAAACGAGTAGGGTGGGCAAAACTCAACTCGACTCAAAAAAATCAAATTATTTGACTCGATTTGAGGCGAGAAAAAACCAACTCATTTTAACTTGACTCGTAATTTCATAAACTCGACTCTAAAAAATTTCAAATAAAGTTTGAGTTATGAAATGGAAATTCGAATAACTCAATTTTTTTAGTGATTAGTTGATCACTTTTCATATTCGAGTTGAGTCTGTCAATTCTGCATGATATATTATGTATATCATATGTGAAAATATGAAGAAATATATGTATATCGCATATGCATATAGAAAGCTGTTAAAATTAGAATCAATATGTGAACCGCTCAGTCTTAAATATATGCATATAGAAATATATATGTGCACCGCTACGTATATGCATATAGAAATATATGTAAAGAAATATATATATATATATATATATGTACAATTAAATTTGTACAAAAACTCGACTTGATTCGACTCGAATTTCATAAACTGGATTCGATTAAAAAAAATTAAATAAAATTTAAATTATAAAATAAGACTTGCAAACTTAAATAATTCAAAATCTTTTAAATCGACTCGGCCGGATCCAACGCCGAACACTACAAACGAGGGCTAGGCGTAAATCAATGAGAGTAAATTTAGAGTGCCTAATGAGGGCTAGGCCGTAAAGATTCCATTTACTGATTCTTCTGAATGTAAAGCCAAGTTGATATGAGGATTTTCGATTAAGTTTTAATTCATATTTAAATATAATTGCCTTTTATCAGGATTGATCTGAAACATAATGAAATTGAAACGTATAAATCAGGATACAGATAGATCGGATAAAATTATTTTCAATTTTGACTCGTCTAACTTTTGAATTAAAATTCTGATGGTAAGTAAATATTTTTTATTTAAATTAAAGATTCATTAATATAATATTTTGTGATAATTTACTTGAATAAATTTTAAATGAGATAATTCTAAAGCCAACAGTGAGATTAAAACCAAGACCCTGGGCAATTGCAATGAAGACTTGAACTATAATTGTAGAGCTTTACCCCGAAGGGAGCCCTTCCAGAAATTCTCGAAGGCCAAGGTCAAGCCCTGGCCTAAGAGGGGGTTTGGAAATAGTTTTCAACCAGCAATTGACGCGCCTCAGTTAGAACCTCATGAGCTGCGTCATTGCCCCAAGCGCAAAGATGTTTTTCCCCGTCTTCCCCTTCCTTTTTTTATATGAGTTAGCAACCCCCAGCATCTTGTTTGCTGTCGATGTGGGATTACATAACATTCTTCCGCTTTCTTTCTTGCTCTCTCCTTTAACAACAGTCAAGGTGAACACATATTGTGTTTTACTGTTCATGTGATTGCCAACCTTAATCCTTGGGGATCAAACACACATGTCTTTAGCCTTTATGCTTTGTACAAGTTGAAAATTGGGACATGAGAAAAAGTAGGTTGTTTATTGTTCACCACTCCCTTCCTCAGACTTTCACACCAACTTATACAACAAAAACCATTCTTTCTCGTCCCAAAAATAAGGTGGCACATATTTTCTCCCAATTGAGGTGCTCCACTTCTAGTTCTTTTGTTCTCGATTTGTATTTCCCAAATGATATTGTTATGAAAAATGTTTTGTTTTCTTATAATTGAAAAAAGATAGGATTCAAATCTTGGATAAGTAAATGTCAATGCCATTTAAGATTGCGACAATGAGAATTGCTTATTAGTAATTTATATAAAAAAATGTGTTTATTAGTAAAAACATATTTTGTTTTCAATCACTTTCCAAAAAGAAAATCTAATTTTTGTTGACAATGGAAAGAAATCATTTGCCTACAAATAATCTTACAGCCTTGATGGCTACACCACAAATTAGTAAATACGATTAATTGTTTCCTTATTATCATGTAAAAGTAGAAAAAAAATCTAGATGTTTTAGTACACGCAACATTTTTTTATACGATGCCTATACCATCTAAACACGTCTCACCCTTAAATCAGAATTAAGCCTTTAAACATACATAATATTTACTCTCTAAAAGTACAACCAACTTATCAAATTATATATAATTTATTAGATTACTTGTTGTCATTTTGCTTTCCATCTAAATTAGATTATGTGTATATCAATTTTTTTTATCAAATTATATACACAAAATCTAATTTATATGATCGAAAACAAAATAACTGCAATTAATCCAATAAATTTCAAAAACATTAGTAAAAGTTTGCACTAAATATTTGGAATGCATAACCTTGGAAAGATGCAAGGGTATTTAACAATATGTACATAAAGTAGGCGTAAAAGTTCCATCCGAAATCATCCATGGAGCTCAAATCACGATACATTGCTGCAGACATGAGTGTTGACTCAAGAAGGCCAAGGTCAAAGCTATCACTCTCCAATGAAGCATCCACATCAGTTTTGCCTTCTGCTGTCTCCCAAATCTTCTCCTTTTCTTGTTGCTGTTGTTGCGGTGGTTGTAGGCCTTCAACTCTCGGTTCTTCAAATGTTTCAACAACAGCATTAGCATCCCAAATGCAAGAATTTTCATACAACATGTTACCAAGACCAGGTAATTGATGAATTGACGAAGGGTACATGGTGGATTCATTGAGAATCTGAGCATGAGAAGCATTAGGGTTTTGGGGTTCAGAGCTCGGAATCTGCACTGCCTGGGTTTGATTATTATGAAATGCAACGACAGGTGCGTTCATCATCGCCGTGTTGTTGGTATCTCTAGCCTGCGAACTGATGTTGAAGACAGTGAAGGCACTTTGTTGTGATTGTGATTGTGATTGCCTTGAGGATGGATATTTGCATGCAACTTTATTAGAGGCTCTTCGACGTGAAGAGAGCAGATTGTGTGTTTTTGGGTCCAGGCCTTGGGAGAGCAGCTTTTTCTTAATGCAAGAGTTCCAAAAGTTCTTCACTTCATTGTCTGTTCTTCCCGGAAGATGCTTGGCTATCTGAGCCCATCTGTTCAAAAATATACAATGAAATCATCGAAATGTCAAAAATGTTTTTAAAGGCTTTTAAAACTTTGTCCTATTCAAATACATAAAAGAGTCCTGAAATTGAATCCGTGGGAACCTGTTGCCTAAAATTCTATGAACATCAATGATTATCTGTTCTTCTCCATCAGTGAAGGAGCCCTTCTTCAAGTCTGGTCGTAAGTAGTTAATCCATCTCAATCTGCAGCTCTTCCCACACCTCTGCAAGCCTGCAATATAACAACACCTAATAGATGCCATTTTCACATGCTCAAATTTCAATGATTCCCTGTCAAGAGTTGTCAAGTGAAACATACATATACATACCAGCAAGTTTAGGCACAGAGCTCCAACTCCCATGGCCATGTTCAGTGATATGTTCGATGAGCTTGTCGTCTTCTTCAGGAGACCATAAACCTGTTTTAACCTTCTGCTTGGTGAGCAGCAATGGCCCATATCCCACTTCCCCCCACCTTTGCCTAAAAACTCAGCTCATCAGCCTTACACTCCAATGAAGAGGGTAGGGTCCCAGTTACTATTTAAAGAGACGCCTTTATATATATATTGAGAGAGAGGAGATTTGTAAATGTTGGAAAGGTCTATGGTTTTGGTCTCTGTTGTTGAAGATAACTAACATCAATAACATGAGTAAAGGTCTGAGACGGCCCCACCCCCTTAATATATTTAAATCCGAAACAATGTTTTTGTCAATTGGCGTATAAAACTGGGTCAGTTGTATCTCGCTCTTCGTGACTTCACTTGTTCCTCACTCTTTCTTTGTTGTAAAAACATAATCATGTTAAACAGACTTTTTTTTTCTATCAAAGAAGGAATTAGTCATGCAGATAGCACCCACCAAAATAGTTATGCAGACCAGAAATTAATAATTAAATATTGTGCAAAAGTTAACAAATTTGGCAAAATAAAAACATAATTATTAACTTTTTATAAGAAAATAGTTCTCTATCATTTTCAATTGGGTTATATTTTAATACACAAGTGTAAAAAATTACACAATCTTTAATATTTAAACTATAAAATTTAAAACTTAAATCTCTAATCCTAACACTAAGTCTTAAACTATAGACCCTAAACTCTAAATTCTACACCCTACAACTTAAACCCTTAAACCCTAAAATTAAAAGACTTATATAAACTAAAGTTTACACACGCTTGTATATCAAAATATTTTCTTTTTTTATATTAGAAATTTCCTTTTTAAGTTAGTTTAATGCAATCTAATGAGAGCAAAGAAGAAAAGAACACATTTGTTTATGATCAAAGGTGTACGGGATGAAGCTGGACCTGGTCATACTCAACTAATCTTTTAAGTGCTCTATCTTAGATTTATAAATTTGGTAGTTCTGGTTGATTTCAAACGGGAACTAATTTGGAACGAGTCAATTTGTTTTTTAAGGTTATTTTAGTTTGGGTCAATTTTTGATTTAGATCCTTTCGAATTAAGTTCAATTATAAGATCATCCTGGGTTCAAATCATCCAAGTTTAAGACTAGTTTTTTGAGTTGAGCAATTTAGGGTTCTAGTTAGTCTAGGTTAAGACAAGTTTGAGTTACTTATTTGGGTCATTTGAGTTCGAGTCATTTCGTGTTTGAGTTATTTTGATTTGAGTCTTGTAAAGATAATTTTGAATTTGGATCAAGTCAAATCAAATTTAAATCATTGGCATTTTATGATCAAGTCAAGTGGAGCTGAATTTAAGTTTAAATTAGTCGGATTAAATTTTCAAATTCAAGTCGAACTTGATAGATCGTATACAACGTTGTACTTGACCTGCAGGGTTGAAGCTAGAAACATTTTTAGGAAGCATCAGAATCAAATTATACATTTTTGGAGATTAAAACACAGTTTTTACCATTGCATTAACTTGTAATTTTACAATTTTTGAAGGGCATACCGATTTTACCTTTTGGGACCAAGAGTAACCTAATATCCCATTAAACTTTGAACGGTCGATAAATATTGGTTATTCATTTTATCATTAAAAACTGAAAAGCTAAATTGAAGTCCATCAAATTAAAATAGAAATCATATGTCCTTTTTTGGTGTCTCTATTTATGCCCCTCTAAAATATTAAGTTTAGAGTTTAGGATTAAAGTTTAAGGTTAAGGTTTTGAATTAGGGTTTATAGAATTGGGGATATGGTGCATTTTTTAAGGTTTAGGGTTTAAAGTTTAGAATTTAGAGTTATGACTTAGAATTCAATTTGTTTAGTGTTGGGAGTATAAAAAAGGCCCATGATTTTTGTTCATAAATTAGAACAAATGATTATATTACAAGTACGAGGATGAGGAGACTATATAAGAAGATGAAGAAAATTAGACAATTTAATGTTTGTGGCATTTGATAGGTAAGTGATGGGGTGGGGCAATTGCTTAAGCTAATTATTTCTTTCAGTTTGGATAACTTGAGGCAACCTTATTCCCGATTAGTTAAGATTGTAATTATTTGAAAGAAACTAATAGTATTAAGAAAATCCACATTACTTGGTAGATCAATTCCTTTGTGTACTTCAAGCCACTAATCACTTGTCTTTACGGTCTCAATCTTTTTTTTTTCTCAGCAATTGAGATTTTTTTGCTCAATCTTTACGGTCTCAGTCTGTTTTATAGTAATGGATTGATCATTTATTCTACACCCATTCTTATATTTTTTTTCTTCCATTTCAATCACAAGTTAAAGAAAAATATTGTTATTGTTGGGTAATTTATTTCATGCACTGACGGTGGAGGAAACAAAAAGTTTTCACAAGCGTCTTAGTTTAAGGATTTAGGTTTAAGAGTTTATAATTTAAGGATTGTGGTTAGAATTTAGGGTCTATAGTTGGAATTTAAGATTTATAAGTTACAACCGAAATCCCTAACATATTACCCTAAAGGCTAAAGCCTAATGTCACGGGGCTAGATTTTGACTCTAGCTGATCCGTGCGGCCTTAGACGCCTTCGACGCAAATCAGTTGATTCCTACGCCTAAGTCAGCCTTCAACCAGCCTTGTGAGTACTCCTGCTCAACAACGGCTTCGACAAGCACTCCAGGTTTCGATGGATCTTGTCACGGACACCACTTGTGTCGCAGGCTAGACCTTTGCCAGACGAATCGTGCCAGACCTTAGCCGATTTCTCGGTTGAAACGTCGACTAAGTCACCCTGAAGTACCTTGTCACGGTCTTAGGTGAAGATCTCTCGACAAACACCTAACTCAGCCAGGATTCTCGCTCCGAAAGATCAAACACTCCTCGAAGCCCTCGAACGAAAGATCGTTCTAAGTGAAAGCTAATCAAAGAACAACGGAAAGAGATTGGCAGCTAGAACAACGAAGAACACTCAAGAACAACAAAGAACAATAAAGAACACTCAAAGAGTTTTAGAGTAAATGCTTCTTGTATTACTCAAAGTGAAGTGGTGATTTACAAGTGAGGAGGGAGCCTCTATTTATAGTTCAACTCTCCTACATCCAACGGCTCAGTTTAAATTACATCGACGGTCGAGATTGATCTTATCTTATCACATCTCAAATTCAAATCTCTAATTATCACAAACATTATCTACACATTATATTCAAATAAATGGATAATGCTTTGACCAAATTACCCTCCTGAATCCTCCATGGATTTGGCTAAGTCTTGTGGGCTTGCGGGCTTTCTAGCATTCTCCAAGTGCCGGGCCAAGTGTGATGGTCTTGGCAAGCCCGTTCCACCGCGCAAACTCTCTTTGGCTGATTCTTGCGCCAATGCCTCGGTCCCAAAGGTTTGGTCCACGCCTTCCTCCAAGTGCTGGGCCAAGTCTAATGATCTTGGCAAGCTCGTTACGCCGCGCAAACCCTCTTTGGCTGGTTCTTGCGCTAACGCCTCGGTCCCAAAGGTATGGTCCTTGCCATTCTCCGAGTGCTGGGCCACATTTGGCAAGCCCGTTGCATTGCGCACAACCTCCCTATTTATTGCTCGCGCTAATGTCTCGATCCGAAAAGTTTGGTCCGTGACATTCTCCTCCACTTGACTTAGCGACGCCCTCATCGCTGCACTCGAACGATCCTGGGCAGGGTCAACTTGATTACTCGTCGATGCCTCGGCTTCATGCAATTCCCCCATATGAACTGCTCGCCTCGACCCAAACTGTCGTTGAACATCGCGTGCTAACACGCCTCTTGATACACCTCCCTTGTAGGAGCACTCTCCCACAAACTCTGATTTACCTCGACTCAGACCCACTTGGTCTTGTGGCAAAGACTTGGAAGTTGTCACAACATTGAACACAGACTGAACTCTCAGATTCGTCGACAACTCTGGCTTGCCCCTTTGAACTCTGAAATGTCTCTTCCAATCTTCTTTTCCCCCGCACTAAAGACTAGGTCGTACTTGACCTACGCTCATCAACAATGGCAAATCAAAACCAAAAACACTAGGAATGTGTTTGAGATGTACCTTCTCCTCGATCACATTTACTCTAAAATGGGTCAGTCCTTCTTTCTCCTTGAAGTCTGGCCCCCTCTGCATTGAACCTTCTTCATCGAAGTTCTTTGCATGCATCGACACTTTCGCCACAAAGTCCGTTGCGTTACTCTGCATCGGCACTTCTTCCCTGAAGTCTGTTGCATCTGGTTGCGTCCGCCCTTCTGACTTGAAGTTTGGTGCTCTCTTGCACCGATCCTTCTTCCTTGAAGTTCGGTGCTTTCTCTTGCGTCGACACTTCCTACCTGAAGTTCATCGCTCGTTTCCCACCTTGCCCATTGGTGGTGTCTCCACGGTTACTATGTCCCTTAACGGCTTGGCCCTTCGACTCTCCAATGGTCTCAAAAGCGATGCTCTTTCCCCGAACATCCTCGGCAAGCTCCTCGGTAGCCTTCTCGGACATGGTCACCCCTTTCTGCTTTCGGTCCCCCTTGGCCTTGGCAGAACTCGACATTATCGGATCAAGCGATGCAGCCTCGCTCTCTTCGGGCTCACCCAACTCCTTGGATGGCTTGACTCGATCCTGGCAATCTCGCAATTTGTGAGGCCCTTTACACTGGTAACACTCTAGTTGCTTCATCTTGCGTCGGCACTTCTTCCTCGAAGTCCTTCGCTTCTTTCCCACCTTGCCCATAGGTGGCATCTTAACGGTTGCTATGTCCCTCGACGGCTCAGCCCCCTTCGACACTGTACTGGTCTCAAAAGTAATGTTCTTCACTCGAACATTCTTGGCAAGCTCTTTTCCAGCCTTCCCAGACATCTTCAACCCATTCTGCTCATGGTCTCCGCTTACCTTGGCAGAACTAGATAACTCGGAACCAAGTTTCACAGGCTCTTTACTCTTGGCCTTGTCCTGTCCCTCGGACCACTTGGCTCGAAACAGGCATTTCCGCAACTTATAAGGTCCCTTACATCGGTAGCACCTCAATTGCCTCGTCTTTACCCTCGTCTTGACAGCTTCCTCACTTGCTATCGCACCAAGTCTCATCGCTGGCTGGACTACTTTGGCACTCGTAGTCGAACCACGGTTCTCACTTCGCTTGGCGGCATTGACACTCACAATCGCCCCAAGTCTCATCGCTGGCTTGACTACTTTGACACTCGTAGTCGAACCACGCTTCTCACCTCGCTTGGCAGCATTGACACACGAATCGCCCCAAGTATCGCTACTTCTCCCTTTGACTCGTCTGCTGTCTTCACCATGGCAGCTAGGCGGTTCTTCTCAGGACATCCCCTTATCAAATGAGGACCATCACAGAAGTAGCACTTCAACTTCTTGCTCCCCTTCTTCTCTGGCACGGACTTAGCCTCACCATTCCCCTTGTCTCTCGAACTGGGCCTGGTTGACTCAACACTCGCCTGCTTGCATTCTGCGGGCTCGGTCAGAGGTTCGGCAACAACAAAAGCCTCTGAAAGTCTCTGGGCATCTCCCTGCTCTACTGCGAGCTTCACCCCCGGTCTAAATCCCTCTAAGAAGGTCTTGAGCGCATCACATTCGCTCATTGCCGTCTTGCAACTGAGCAGCTCCCTCTTGAGCTCATCCACTTCTTTTCGCAAAGCTTCTATCTCAGCTTCACTCGCATTGCTCCCTCGAAATGTCACCAACTTATTGAGAACTTCTCGTGTCTCGTCCTTGAACTGGTCATCTATGGACTCTACTTCGTCAAGACGGGACTCGAAAACACCTTGGGTCTGCTTGGCCTCCTCCTTGGATTTCTCAAGTCTACAAACCCTCTTTCCCAACGATTCCAATTCCATCTTCATTGCCTCCACTGCATCTTGAAGGGAATTACCTTGTTGGTTCAACTTCTCGTACATCGAGTTGAGAACTTCTTGGATCTCCTTCGCGGTTTCCTCCTTGGAAGAATCATCCGCTTTTTGCAAATCCACCATCTTGGCTTCACAAGCACAACTCTCTCAAACTACCTCCAACTCGTTGAGGATGCGTTGCGTCTCGTCATTAAACTTGCCCTCCATGGACTCTAACTTTTCAAGACGTGACTCCACAACACTCCGGGTCTTCTTGGCCTCATCTCTTAGAGTTTCCACTGCAGCCTCTAAGGAATCGCCACGCTCAGACATCTTCACATCCAAGTCATTAAGAGCCAATTGAACCTCCTCCTGGATCCCTTCTAGAGAATCTAACATCTCAATATCCAACGAACCCAGCTTCTCAAGGTTTACTGACTCCAGCTGTTCAAACACCACCTTGGCCTCCTTCTCAAAGTCCAAGAGTTTATCGGCCCAAGCCTCCACAACTGTTATGAATTCAAGATTCGAGTGTACCTTATTTTCAAGATGGTTGCTCCTCTCGTCAAATTCCTTCAGAGTCTTTCTTACATCGTCCATTGTCAGTGTCTTCTTCTTTGGTGCCATCTCAATCACCACTTTGCCACGAATTAGTCTGATCCCTGATCACTTCGACTAACTCGAACGCAAACCACCACCACGCTTAACTGCAACTACAAGCTGGAATCCACCACACTTGACTGCACCTGCAAGTTGGCTTGAACACAAGTCGCTACCACGCTTGACTGCAACTGCGAGCTGGCTCGAACGTAAGTCCCTTCCTCGACTCGCTCGGATAGCACTTATCACGGCACTTATCTAATTCCACCTCTCGTGGCTCTCTCTGTTACCAACTCTCACGGCTCGCTCTGATACCAGTTGTCACGGGGCTAGATTTTGACTCTAGCTGATCCCTACGGCCTTAGATGCCTTCGACGCAAATCAGTCGATTCCTACGCCTAAGTCAGCCTTCAACCAGCCTTGTGAGTACTCCTGCTCAACAACGGCTTCGACAAGCACTCCAGGTTTCGATGGATCTTGTCACAGACACCACTTGTGTCGCGGGCTAGACCTTTGCCAGACGAATCGTGCCAGTCCTTAGCCGCTTTCTCGGTTGAAACGTCGACTAAGTCACCCTGAAGTACCTTGTCACGGTCTTAGGTGAAGATCTCTCGACAAACACCTAACTCAGCCAGGATTCTCGCTCCGAAAGATCAAACACTCCTCGAAGCCCTCGAACGAAAGATCGTTCTAAGCGAAAGCTAATCAAAGAACAACGGAAAGAGATTGGCAGCTAGAACAACGAAGAACACTCAAGAACAACAAAGAACAATAAAGAACACTCAAAGAGTTTTAGAGTAAATACTTCTTGTATTACTCAAAGTGAAGTGGTGATTTACAAGTGAGGAGGGAGCCTCTATTTATAGTTCAACTCCCCTACATCCAACGGCTCAGTTTAAATTACATCGACGGTCGAGATTGATCTTATCTTATCACATCTCAAATTCAAATCTCTAATTATCACAAACATTATCTACACATTATATTCAAATAAATGGATAATGCTTTGACCAAATTACCCTCCTGAATCCTCCATGGATTTGGCTAAGTCTTGTGGGCTTGCGGGCTTTCTAGCATTCTCCAAGTGCCGGGCCAAGTGTGATGGTCTTGGCAAGCCCGTTCCACCGCGCAAACTCTCTTTGGCTGATTCTTGCGCCAATGCCTCGGTCCCAAAGGTTTGGTCCACGCCTTCCTCCAAGTGCTGGGCCAAGTCTAATTATCTTGGCAAGCTTGTTACGCCGCGCAAACCCTCTTTGGCTGGTTCTTGCGCTAACGCCTCGGTCCCAAAGGTATGGTCCTCGCCATTCTCCGAGTGCTGGGCCACATTTGGCAAGCCCGTTGCATTGCGCACAACCTTCCTATTTGTTGCTCGCGCTAATGTCTCGATCCGAAAAGTTTGGTCCATGACACTAACCTCTAAACCCTAAATTCTGACCATAAATCATAAATTCTAACCACAACCCCTAAATTTTAAACCCCTAAAATTAAATCCTAAACTTTAAAACTAAGGCACTTGTGGAAACTTCTTGTTTCCAACCACCAATATATGAAATATTTTTCATTGTTATTTTGGTCAAAAGTATTTCTTTGGAAAAAAAACGACCTACTTTTTAGATGAAATTTGGTTGCGTTGACAAAGTTGAGTCCTTGTGATTTTGATAGTAGAGGTGGCAATTGGGTCATTCGGTTAGGGTTCGAGTTGCTTTCGATTCAGGTTTAATTTGGGTTGGATCAGATTTGATTCGAATTTAGCTCTGGTCAATGGTATTTCAAGTCGGGTCTGGTCGGTTCAATATCAGATCGGTTGATTTTCGGGTTGGGTCAAACTCAGGTTGTTTGCTTTTTCGGGTCAGGTCGACATCGGATTAGTTCATTTTTTCGAGTCGGGTCAATATTTAAATGTTCATATCAATTCGAGTGGAGTTGAGTATTTGTCCAAAGTGTATACATAATTATTGATATATTTTTGTAAAAAATATGTTTTTTTGCCATACTTATCATTTAGGCTCAATTTAACTCTTAATCATTTAATGTTTCAAATTCAACCATCATTAAGGGATGGAAATTTGATCCAAATTGACCCCATAAAGCTTGTAAGAATTTATAACTTGAATTTTTTAATGTGACCATTATCAAGTTTTCAACTGGCTATTTTTTATTTTTTAAAATAAAATTTTACATTAATTCTAAGGCCAAATTAATTTAACGCAATTAAAATTGAACTATGTAGAAATTATTTAATAAAATTCTAAGCCACTTTTAACTTGATTGAACTATGTTTTAAAGGTTAGTTCGAAGGTCTGGTAGGCTGGTATTAGAGTTTTAGGTCGGTTTCGGGATTAAATTAGTTTAAATATTTTTGAAGGTGATAAAATTTAGTAAAAATATTCTAAAATCATGATTAATTATATTAAGGATAATGGTGAAATAAATTTTGGAAAATTAGATTTGGAAATCAGACATTTTGGGTTGGTGACCAAAATGCAAGTTTTGAAAACTGCTTTTAAAGGTGACTAAAATGAAAAAGGGTCAAATTCTTAGAATCTTTAAGGAGCTATTTACCAAGTTTTTTTGATGATTTCTCCATTAATTAAAGATGTTTTAACATTTGTTTTAAAGTTAATTAAAAAGGATTTTTAGTTAAAAAGTTAGTTAAGTTCTTTAAAGAAAATTCACGTAACTTTTCTCTCAACTTTTCTCTCCACTCTCTCCTCAGCCAAACACTCAAGTTTTCATCGAAATATAGAGGTGATAAGTCTTTTAACTTGTTTTTATGATTGGTAATTGATTAATTAATATTGTTTTTACAAAATCTCATCTAAATCTTGTGATTTCTTAGCTTTTATCAAACCAATTGAGGGAGAAATCTCACAATAGGGATAAGGTCTGTGATCTCCTCTATTGTATGGTTATTTACTGAAATTCCCAAGTATTTTATCCTTGATTTATTGATTGTAAACTGATTTTAATGATTTATCAATGTTTGATTGAGCAATTTGGGTAAAATTGATGTAGCAAGGTAATTTTCAAAGCGGATCTAATTTCCAGTGTTTAAGATTGATTTAATACATATTTTGGATGTATTGTATTGTTGATAATTTGTTTTCATCAATAGAATCCCGGAACTCTTGGATCTCTAATTGTTTAGGTTGTCAGTTTGAGTTTTTGTGATGATATTCGAGTTTAATCTTTGCTGGAAGTAAAAGGATGTTGGGAAAGGGTTTTTGGATGTTAATTGATGGGTTGAATCGTTGTTTTATGGCTGGGTTAAGTTTCGGAAACGTTTGGTGATGATTTCAGTTTGTTTCGGATGGTTTCTAAGTGGGCAACTTGAGAGTTACAGGGTTTTTCTTTGAGGCGGTGGTTTGAATACATAATGATGCATTTATCCTCTGGTTTTATGTGTTTAAAACAGGAGATAATCAAGGCGAAGAAGCTTGACGTAGTTTTGTTGCTTGTCGGGAGCTTGTATTGCGTTAGCAAGGAAGACAAAGCATATCAGTGAGTGGAAATTGGTTTTAAAAGCTTTACAAAGGTTTGTAAAGGTTGTTAGGAGTTTAGGGTAAGCGTGAGACACTTACCTAAGCTCGTAAGTAAGTTTCCCTTATTTTGCTCTTGAATATCAGCTTGGATATGAGCATGTTGTTGCATATTATAGTGATAAACATGGTATGAATTACTTACTAGAAATGCATGATTTTGAGTACATATGCAGGGGTTTAAAAGTATATTAAATGCTAGTACGCATTGGTTTTCATTCCGGTTGTGAATGGCATTGTTGCATTGGCAATGAGATTTACATATATGATGTTCTGTGTAATGCATTGTAAAAAAGTAAGTAATTGGTTTGTAAATGGTATATTAGTTATGTGACATGGTGAGAAAACAATCGAATATAGTTGGCATGCTATATGATTAAAAGTGCACTATAAAATATGAACAAAATTGATCGTGGCCATGGGTCCTTGAGGTATGGCGGTTTAACAAGGCCACTCGGACTGTTGGGGACCTCATTTGGGGCATGCGGTTTAACTAGGTAACCCAATTTGATGGTGATCTTGCGGTTTAACTAGGCAAGGTCGGTACACTTGCGGTTTAACTAGGCAAGAGTGAAATCTCGTTGTTTGACTAGGCGAGGGTGTCAAATCTTACGGTTTAACTAGGCAAGGTTTGGGATATCATACAATTTAACTAGGCATGGTATGAGAGATCTGTGTATTTGATATGTATAGGATAGAGGTAGCCTATCCGGGTCACTATAAATGCCAATATATGAGAAAGTTCATGTGTTGAACCTA
This sequence comes from Hibiscus mutabilis, assembly GCA_019671005.1. NCBI lineage: Eukaryota > Viridiplantae > Streptophyta > Magnoliopsida > Malvales > Malvaceae > Hibiscus > Hibiscus mutabilis. Next base: position 19,929,676 of record CM033753.1, on the reverse strand, counting down.
TTTTAAATGCTTTGGGATTCAAGCATGGTTTATGATATAATGCTTTGGGATTTAAGCATGGTTTATGATGTAATGCTTTGGAGATTTAAGCATGGAATGTACATGGTGTTGCATAATGGTTATCAGGTTTTGATTCGGTTGGAATCATGGAGAAATGCTTTGGTTGTAAGCATGTTTTTGGAAAACAAACATTTGGTTTTCAATGGTTTTAAATGCATCATTGTTATATGAGCATCCTCACTAAGCAAGTGTGTTTACGCTCTCTTTTTCCTAATGATGCAGAGCATTAAGGTTTGGGGGTAGCAAGAGGCAAGGCTAAGCGATCCAAGGACATTTACAAGTTTGAGTATGAACTCGGTTTATATTTCGGTCAATAAGGCAATGTGTTCGCCATGGTTTTTGGGAGTTGTAATTCTGTTTTCTTATGGATTTTAAGTATGTTTCCATGCTGGGTTTTGAGGATGGTTTGATGTTAACCCTTTCTTTTAGTTGTGGATGATTGGTTGCCTAGGTATGCATCTAGAGCCTCCTTATTGATTGCCATGTTGTAATGGTTTGAGCAAGTTTATGCTGTGTTGGCATGTTGCTTATGCTGAGAATGGACTATTTGTGCATTTTGGCATGTTTGGTAAAGTGGGTTAGGTAGCATGCCTATAGAGTGGGCCTTTGGGAGCATGAGTTTGATGTGGTTGTTTAACCTTGGTTTGAACGTGAGTTTATATGTTTGTGAATGTTGGTATGCATGTATGCAAGTTGTTAGGACCCAAACGCATCTAGATTCGAGTGAAAACCCAGCTAAATTTGACATTATAGGCCCAGACGTACCGATACGCTGGGGACTGTATCGGTACGGCTAGGAAATTTTGGACAGGGTGTTTCGGTAATGGTTACTGGAATTTCACCTTTTTGGAACGAGCCCGCGTACCGAAACACTGTATGACCGTATCAGTACGGTGATTTAAGAAATGAAATAGGATTTTTGTAATCGAACTGGCTCACCGGTACGATGCTTGGTGTACCGAAATTAGTTGAAATTCTATATCAATACAGTCCTTAGCGTATCGATACGGAGGCAGTTAAATCTGTTAATGTCATGGAAAGGTAGTTTTGGTTTCTTTCATTTTAGTCCCTGGATCTTGTTTTATTAATTGAATGAGTATGGATGATCGTATTTAGTTGATTTTCGGAATGTAAGCATGGAATATATATAATTAAAAGAGGGTAACATAAAATTTGGTAAAGTCCATGTATATTGTTGAAATTGCAATCTAGTCCCTAGATTGCGGTTGTGTCCAATTGGATATCGATTCGATGCCTGATTGGGTTGAGTTCTCACCCGTGATTAGTATGTACATGTAGGAATGTAATAAAGCATCTAGACAAGATAAAAGAAAAAAATGGTCTTGTTTTGGTCTCATCTTCCCGGTTTACTTCGGTAAACCTAATGTAGCTTGCTTGGTTCAGTCTTGCGACTAGGCCAGATCGAGGGGGTTACAGAAGCTCACAAGTGTTTTCTAATGAAAAATAAGACTTTTAAGCTCAAATACAAAATTATCTATATATTAATGTTGGTAGTTGGTTTCTTTGTTCTTCTATGGCAGCTTGATTGAGTCTTTTAAACTCTCTAAAGAGTTTGTGGCTGTTACTAGCCGTTGGGGACTTTATTTCCAGCACTAAATGCACTTCTCGGCTCATCGGTATCGGTACTCGGCCACTAGTATCGGTACACCTACTTTAAATAGAAAGAGTCGTTGGGCATTTTTACAAAGGGTATCGGTACACTATATGAGTGTATCAGTACACCCCTTGTGTATTGGTACGGTTGAAGCCGTATCGATACTCTATTTGGTTACTAGAATTTAGAGTTTTGGGGAAACAAAAGGGTGTATCGGTACGAGTAAGATGGATACCGGTACAACTGAATGGGTATTGATACACTAAAAAGTGTATCAGCACACAAGGCATGTTTTTGAGTTTTGGGTTATTTTGAAAGCATTTAAACAAGTCAAAAACCCTTTGAAAACCTATCAAACATATTTTTCAAGTTAATGGACTTTTGAAATATTTTTACAAATTAGTTTAAGTCCAAAAACATTTTTCATTTTAGTTACATTAAAATCAAATATCTCAACAATCTCCATTTTTTTCTAGGTTAGAGCCGAGCTGAGCCGTCAAGCCGAGCTGAGCCACATTGACCAAGCCCTTACCGATTGGAGCTGAGCCGTCAAGCCGAGCTGAGCCGCATTGACCAAGCCCTGACCGAGCCGTTGACTTTTTTTAGATACCCTACCTGAGGGTTTTTCGATTTCTTGAGTCTGTTGGCATAGTCTGTATCGCCAAATTTGAACCCAGTAAGCTATTTTTATGCATTTGACCTTGTGGTTTAGTTAGGGAATAAGGTTAATTAATATTGGTTGTATTTTTATAATTATGAGGATTTTTTGGGTTTGAATACCGAATCAATGGGGGCATTTGAGGAGCTCGAGTAAGAATTTATCGATAATCGCTTAAGGTTATTACACCTCGAACTCCAATTACTTCATGGGCATCATAAATGTGATTGCTTTGCATGTTAATATCTGCAAATTAGGTAGACGATGAATATGCATGTTTGGAGACTGATAGTATGAGACTCGATTTCTATGTGAGGCATGATGATATTGTAATTATGATGAAAATTTTATAGAGACTTTAGAGACCGTGTAGAGTCGTTTGAAATGCTTGTATAATTGCTTGATGAGTGGTTGACTGATTGATATTGTGATGTCTTATATATTTGTTCGAAATGATTTAACGTGATTCGACAGAAGTTTTGCGTAAGGGATAAATAATGGTAACATTCGAATAAATGATCATGAAGCTGGTAATTAATATTAATTGATTGAATGCGCTATTAAACAAACTTTAATTATTCTCATAAGTTTTAGGATCGAATAAAGCATGGTAATATCATAGTTCAAGGGAATTGTATGAACTAGTGAACAGGGTATCGATACGGGCTTCAACCGTACCGGTACGCGATTGGGGACCGTATCGACGACCCGCACTGGTGCTTGTCAAAATCTACGATTTCCAATGATTAATATCAGTATCGGTACGCGTATAAGTACCGGTACCCAAAGGTACCGTATCGATACTTGTGTTAGAGTACTGATACCTACTGAACGTAATAATCTATTATGCTAATAAAAAGATGGAAATTGACGTAGAATATTAATAAGGTAATATGGACTAATAGAGATAATTAATGAGTATGATTAATGTACACTTCCATAATAATTAATACCTTGGCAAACGTTGGGTGATGTGATGGTAATAGCAACCGTAGGGATCCCTGGTGGATCATGTGATGTTGTGTGTCATGTGGTAGCCGTGTTCTTGCTACATGCTAATATAGACACCTAGATAATTGAGTTACCTTTGTTTGGTGGGATCCATATACCTAGTGAGAGAGAGAATGTGTTGCAACACCATGGTTTAAGATTCTCGAATGTAGGATCCTAATGCTTAATAGACGCGGGCCTCATTTTAAGATGCTTGATAAGAGATTCTGAGCATGGGTGTATGATCCCAATGCTTAGTGGTCGTGGGCCTCACCCCATAGAGTGTATGATCCCGATGCTTAGTGGTTGCATGACTCACTCAGAGTGATATATCTTGATGCTTAGTAGAAGTGGGCCTTACTCCTATATTATGGTATAATGCTTATATGCTATATAGTTAGGCAGCTAGAGGTAGCGCCACATTTATATGATGTTATTTTGCCATGTTATGAGTATGTTTGGCCTTGTGTTCCATGTATGATGGTTGCTTTGATGAGAGCACGCGTTTAGGCGACTTGTGGTAGCGCTATGTGTATATTTATCTCTCCTTATTGCTTGTACTAGCTTGCATGCTTATGTTTATGATTAGAATGAAGTATAGTAGAGTATATGTGTATCACTGAGCTTTGTAAGCTCAATGCTCAGAATCATTGTTTCCGTACATAGGTTGATCGTCAGATTATAGGATCGAAGAGTACTATCAGTACGAGATTCCAGCATGTGGTGATTTCCAGAGTACGATACATGTGTATTCATAGGACCTTACGTGATGGAGTCCGTAATCCTTATTTTTGAATTTTTATTAATCAAATCAATATTCAAATATTTTAAATTAGATTAGAGCTCATTTGTAACTCTTTAATTATTTATCTATATTTTCAACTATTGGCTTTAAATGTTTTTGGGGAATACTTTTTTAGGCTAAATCGAATTTGAGAAATTTTATAGATTTGGATTGGGCTTGAAGCCCAAATGTGACATCCAAGTCGAGGATGTTACAACTAACCTCTCCACTAGAATTTTTTTATTGGCTTGTCGAGGATTTTAGTACAAAATTCAAATCTTCAATGCCGTGTTATTCTTTCTTCTTCCCCTTTGACATCATCATTTCATGGGTTAGCAAAGATCCAATAAGCTCGTCAAGCTTGAGCTCCTTCAAATTCTTTTCTTCAATGATTTATGGTCTTCTTGGAATCCCATGAATTGGGAAGTGAGTAAATCAACTTCCTCGCAAGCTTGTCCTCCGAAATCACTTCTCTATAGCCTTTAAGTCCATTCACAATGGTAGAGAAGCGATCAGATATAGCTTTAATGTTTTCCATTGGGTCCATCTTGAAGTTCTTGTACTCAAGGTTGAGAAAACCAATCTTGGTCTCTTTTACTTCATTTGTTCCTTCATGACTGACTTCAAACTTGTCCCAAATCTTATTGGCACTCAACTAAGAATATGTCTTTGTATACTTATCGGGTCCATGAGCACAAAACAATATATGCATATCTTTATCATTGAGTTACATCTTCTTCTAATTTTCTGCATTGCTTCTTTGTGGGATGAACGAGCCATCAAGAACTACATCCCAAAAATGATAGTCATTGGCTTTAAAGAAAAACATCATCCTATTCTTCCAATAGCAGTAGTTGGCATCGTTGAAGTAATGAGGCCTGTTAATGGATTGTGCCATGATCTTTGGATGATGTAGAAAGGTTGAACACTTCAAGGATCAACCCTCAGATGTTAATCCAATGTAGAGATAAAGCTCTAATACCAATTATTGGGAGGCTTGAACGGTCAACCGAGATAGCCAAGAGGGGGTGATTGGTTTTTTGCTTTGCTGGATGAAAAGTTAAGAAATAAAAATATGACACGATCATTTATAATGGTTCTACTTCTAAACCAAGTCTATCTCCATTACCTTAGCTATCCACACTAAGTATTTTCCACAAATTCACTAAATTGTCTTTCCTTTTTTCGGGTTCAAGGAGATAACCCTTACAACCAAGACTTATACCCAAAAGTCTTGAAAACCGCTCTCACAAAAGAAAACAAATTTAGCAAGCAATGAAAACCCTTAAAAGGTAAATGTTCTTGCACAATTAATCACCCATCCAAACCTAGACACTTGAGAAATATTAACAATTGAAGTTCACAAGTGTTTTCTTGTAACGCCCTGGTTTTGGGTCTAGATGTTTTGGGGTTTGTTTTAAGGGTCTGGTGGACCGGTATTGGAGATTTGAGTCAGTTTTGAGATTAAATCGAATTAAATATTTTTTAATGTGATAAAAATGTGTAAAATTTTCTAAAATAATTATTTAATATGTTAATTATTTTGGTGGAATCAATTTTGAGAAATGAGTTTTGGAAATCGGACATTTTGGACTAGTTACCAAAATGTAAAGTTTGAAAACTGTTTTAGTGAATGTTTTGTAAAAGGGTCAAACTTTGAATCTTTAAGGAGCTAATAGCCCAAAAGTCCAATCTTAGAATTTATCCCTTAATCGGATATTTTTAAAAGTGTTTTGGAAAATATAAATAGGTTGGGGAGAATTAATTTGATAATTAATTCTTTAAAACAAAAGTTACATAACTAACTTTATCTCAAAATCTTTTCTCTCAAAATCTCTCCAGCCAAACACCATTCACTTCTTCTAGATCTTCAGGTAAATCTTTATTTTCTTAAATCTTTTGATTTCAAATGGATTCTCAATGATTTCCAAACAAAACCTTATTGTTTTAACTTTGTTTTCTCATGTAAATCCAACCAATTAAGGGAGAAAGCATCCATTAGAGGTAATGTTCATTCTTCTCCTCTAATGAAAGGTTATTTACTAAAATTCCCAAGTTACTGATCCTTTACAATTGTTTTCTAATGTGTTTTGATAGTTTAATTAAGGAAAATTGGTTTAAATGTGTTTTGATTGATGAAATCAATAGATTTTCGAATTGGATATGTTTTGCAGGGTTCTTGATCATATTATATCATGATTTTGATGTTTAATAATGTTAATATCTTGGTTTTAACATTGTAATCCTGAAACTAGTTGAATCTCTAATGTTAAAGGTTGTTAGTTAAGGGTTTTTGTGATGTTAATGGAGTTTAACCATTGTTGGAAGTAAAAATGGAAGTAAAAGGATGTTGTAAAGGGGTTTTTAGATGTTAATTGATGAAGTTTGATGTATTCAATAGTTATTTTATAGCTGGGTTAAGATTGGAAGGTGTTTGAGGCTGATTTCGATAAGTTTCAGATGGTTTATGAGTGGGCAACTTGTGAGTTGCGAGTAATTGCTTTGAGGTAGTGGTTTGGATGCATTTTGATGCATGTTTCCTATGGTTTTGTGTGGTCAAAACAGGGGATAATCAAGGCAAAGTAGCTTGAGGGGATCGTTGTTTACCGGGACCTCGATTTGTATTGGCTAGCAAGGCGAGGTGTAATCGGTGAGTGAAAACAGTTTTAAAAGTCTTTCAAAGGTTTGAAAGTGTTTATGGGAGTTTAGGATAAGCTTGAAACACTTACCTAAGCTCAGAAGTAAGTTTCCCTCTTTTTCTCTTTAATATCGGTTCGGATATGAGCATGTGTAAGTCATGTTTTGGTCGTAAACATGGTTTGTTTTACTTACTGTAAATACATGATTTTGAGTACATATGCAGTGGTTTAAAATTATATGAAATGCTAGTGAGCATTGGCTTTCATTCCGCTCGAGAATAGGGTATTGCTTAGGCCATGTGGTTTGCATATGTGGTGATTTGTATAATGCATGGTAAAACAGTGAGTAAATAGTTTTGTAAATGATATATTGGCTATGTGACATGATGAGAAAACATTCGGATATAGTTGACATGCCATAGGATAAAATACACTATAATATATACTAAAAATCGTGGCCATGGGTCATTGAGGTATGGCAGTTTAACTAGGCCACTCGGACTATTGGACCTCACTTAGGGCATGCAGTTTAACTAGGCAACCCAAGTCGATGGTGATCTTGCGGTTTAACTAGGCAAGATCGGTAGAGCTCACGGTTTAACTAATCGAGGTTGTCAAATCTTACGGTTTAACTAGGCAAGGTTTGGGATATCATGCGGTTTAACTAGGCATGGTATGAGTTGTGGTGGAGGTGAGTCCATCATGAGAGATCCATGTATCCGATATGTAAGGCTAACGGTCGATTAACCAATGATTAGCGGTTGGCTAATCAAAGATAGTGGTCGACTATCTAGGGTCACTATAATTATCAATATATGAAAGTTCATGTGTTGAACCTACTTTTTAATGCTTTGAGATTTAAGCTTGAGATGATTTAATGCTTTGGGATTTAAACATATGATTTGTAAATGTTTTTGCATATGGTCGATATACATGTTTTGATTAGAATCAATGAAAATGTTTTGGTCGTAAGCATGGTTTGAAAACAAGTGTTCCATTTTCAAAGGATTTTAAATGCATCAGTGTTTTATGAGCATCCTTACTAAGCATGTGTGCTTACGCTCTCTTTTTCCTAATGATGCAGAGCATTGGGGTTTGGGGCAGCAAAGGAAAGGTTTAAAGTGATCCAAGAGCAAAGACTACTTTTAAGTATGAACTCGGCTTAAGTTTTTGGTTAATAAGGCAATGTGTTAGCCAAGTTTTTGGGATTTGTAAATTCTATTATTCCCTAGTTTTTTAGCATGATTAATGCTATGTTTTGAAATTGGATTGATGTTGTTAAGCATGTTGTTAATACTTGCTTTTGGTTGATTCTAGGTGGTTGCTTAGGTATGCATCTAGTTAGCTTTGGTTGAATGCCATGCTTTGATAATTCTAGCATGTTGATTTTGATGCTAAAGATATGTTGGTATGTTTCATATGCTGGAAAATGTCAACTGAGCATTTTGGTATGTTTGATAAAGTGGTATAGGGAGCATGCCTATAGATTGATCTTTTAGAAGCATATGTTTTGTTGTGGTTGCTAAATCTTAGTGCAAATGATGGAATATGACTTGATTGTTGATTGTATGCATGAACGTGAGTTGCTAAGACTTAAATGCATCTAGATTTGATTGAAGAACCAGTAAAAGTAGATGTTTTAGGTCCAGGAGTGTCGAAATGCGTCCTCTTGTACCGGTATAGCTAGACCATTTTAAGCTTAGCGTTTTGATATGCGGGGTAGTGTTTCAATATGGGTAAGCCATTTTAGGCTTAACGTTTCGACACGCGGGGAAATGTTTCGGTACGAGTAAGAGCAAATTGGCAATGTGTATGGGTATGCATGGCCGTATCGGTACGGTTTTAAGCTACTGGAATCTGAGGTTTATGAATTAGCCAAGAAGTACCGAAACACCTATATGTGTACCGATACGGGCTGTAGTTAATTCAATTATTTGGATGTTTGGAAGGTTTTTGATTTATTCATTTTGGACCATGTTTGTTGTGAATGCAATTCCTTCAGTTTGGATGGTCGGATTGAGCTGAGAATTGACATGCAAGCATGTAATCTGACTAATTGAGGATTGGTAACCCTAATTTCAGTAATGGTCCTTTAACTTTCCGGTTTTACTTTTTAGTCCCTAAAATGTATTGTATGCAATTGGTTGCCTTTCCGAGGTCTATTTCCTTTGTAACTTCATCCGCTGCAAGCATGATCACTTAGGATTAATAATATGCACCTAGACAAGATAAAAGGAAAAAAATAGACCAGTTTTCGTAATCTTTCTCTGGTTTTCTTCAGCAAACCTAATGTAGCTCACTTGGTTCGATCAGACATCTAGGCTGGGTCAAGGGGTTACATTTTTTGGTATCAAAGCCAGGTTATAAAAGGTTGGGATGTTGTTGTTTGATATATTGCTATTGTTTGATATGCACGTTGATTGTGTATATGTAGAGTGATTGTGTTACATCATATTGGGGTATGAATTGGGAACATATTACCTATTATTGAGGTTTTAAAATGTTTTATAAGGTTGTCTTGGATCCTTTGCCTTATGCTAGCCTGACTTTAATGTATTTTGATGCTTTTGTTAGCATGGCTCGACGTGAGACTCGTTCGATGGCTAGTAATATTGGGTCTAGGCAGAATAATGATTATAATGGGAATCCTAATATTACCTTACCTCCTCCTCCTCCGTTGGTTCCTCTTGTTGATGTTGGGGGTAGGTGATGTACCTCAGACTCCACAAGGGCCAATTTTTGGTGATTTGACTCTGTTGATCCAAGCAATGACGGGAGCTTTTTAAGCAACGATGGCTTGAGTCCAAGTGCAAGCACTGGCACCTGTTGTGGTGGTTAATCAAGGTTTACCCTTGGAGCGACTTTATAGTTTGGGAGGCGAGGAATTTAGGGGTCTGAGCCTTGAAGTAGTCGAAGGATGGCTAGAAAGAATAATCTGTATCTTGAATCAGATGGGTTGCAACGATGAGAGCAAGTTGGGTTGCACTGTGTCTTTGTTGCAAGGTGATGCTTATCACTAGTGGGTGACCACGGCTACGGGTGCCCCAGAGGCAGATGTGGCTTGGGAGTTCTTTCCAAGAGCTTTCAATAGAAAGTATCTTAGTCTTCAGTATCTGGATGCGAGGAAGCACGAGTTTATGTCACTATCGCAGGGTGGCATGTCAGTTGTTGAGTATGAGGTGAAGTTTGTTCGCCTAAGTTAGTGTACCTCAGAGTTGGTTCCAGATGATCGATAGAGGTGCGATAGGTTTCGCTATGGTCTCATGAAGGACATCAAGATGTATCTGTTGGCTGCAGATTACACGAACTTAGATGTGTTGGTCAACCATGCCAAGGATATCGAGTAGTCCCTGTGAGTGACGGGATAGGTTTTGGGCATGGGCTCGAATAAGAAAGGTGTTAATTTTGGCTATTCTAGAAAGCAGAATAGGAGGTCTCGGGATAAGAGGCATAAGTCAAATCACAAGCATGGTGGCAGTGTTGGCTAGGGTAACTAGGGAGCTCGGGTTGTAGCTGAGTGTGAGCATTGTGGTATGCGCCACACGAGCATATTCTGGGGAAGTGCTGGAGGTTGCTGGGTATGTGGATCTTTTGATCACATAAAGCGTGATTGTCCTCGTGCTGTGAGGGATACACCAGTTCAGGCTGCTGCACCTGCTATGTGTGAGGCCGTGGCAGGTGTAATTTTCATAGGCGTAAGGATGGTCAGAGGGTTGTAGCTTATGTTGTTGCTGTACAGCCAGATAATGGTGGGAAAACACGGCTCTATGCTCATCATAAGGGTCACAATAACATTGATGTGATCACATATGCCTTCACTTTACAATCTTTGTCATTGTTTTCTTTGATTGATTCGGGGTCTATGCATTCTTGTATCTTGGGTGAGCATGCATCTTTGTTGAATGTTCCTGTTGGCATGTTAGTAACTAGTTCTTTTAGGGAGACGGTTATTACTAGAAGGATGTATAGGCGTTGTCCCTTGGTAGTGCAAGATCACGAGTTTGCCACAAATCTAATAGAGTTGTTAGTTCCATGGTTTTGACATTATATTGGGCATGGATTGGTTAAGTGAGCACAAGGCGGTTGTGGATTTTGAATCCAAAAAGATCTCTTTGAGGTTAGCCGATGATTATGAAGTTGTGGTGGTTGGCGAGAATGTGAAATTCTTAACCAATATTGTTTCGGCTACTCGAGCAAAAAAGATGATGCATGATGGTTGCCAAGCTTATTTGGCTATCGTGATGAATTTGGAGGTCAAGGGTGTTCGAGTGCAAGACATTCGGGTTGTTTGTGATTATCCAAAAGGTTTTCCTGAAGAGTTATCGGGTTTACCTCCGGATAGAGAGGTGGAATTTGGTATTAAGACGTACGCGGGTACGACTTTGGTGTCTATTACTCCTTATCAGATGGCACTGAAAGAATTGAAAGAGTTGAAGACACAGCTTTAGGAGTTGTTGGATCATAGTTTCATTCGACCGAGTGTTTCACCTTGGGGTGCTCCGATTCTCTTTGTGAAAAAGAAGGATGGTACAATGCGTATGTGCATTGATTACTGGCAGTTGAATAATTTGATGGTGAATAATAAGTATCATTTGCCGAAGATTGACGATTTGTTTGATCAGTTTCGTAGGGTAGCAGTGTTTTCGAAGATTGATTTAAGATCAGGGTATTATCAATTGAAGGTTAAGGATGTGGATGTGCATAAGACTACTTTTCGTACTAGGTATGGACATTATGAATTCTTGGTAATGCCGTTTGGTTTGACTAATGCTCCAGCGGCTTTCATGGATATGATGAATAGGGTGTTCCATGTGTATCTTGATAAATTTATGGTGGTGTTTATTGATGATATTCTTGTTTACTCTAGTACCAAGGAAGAACATGATCGGTATTTGCGGATTGTGTTACAAGTCTTGAAGGATAATCAGTTGTATGTCAAATTGATTAAATGTGAGGTTTGGCTGAAGGAAGTGATGTTCCTTGGTCATGTGGTTTTCACGGAGGGTATTCGTGTTGATCCACAAAAAATTGAGGCTATTCTCAATTGGAAGCAACCTAAGTCTGTATCGAAGGTTCGTAGTTTCCTTGGGTTGGATGGTTATTATCATCACTTTGTAGATGGGTTTTCTACTATTGCGACACCGTTTACGAAGTTGTTGCAAAAGAATGTTCTTTATGTGTGGACGGAGAAGCAACAATATAGTTTTGAGAAGTTGAAGGAAGTCTTGACACATGCTCATGTGTTATCCAACCCAAGTTAGGGAAGGAGTTTTTGGTTTATAGTGATACGTCTTATGTTGGCTTGGGTTGTGTACTGATGCAAGATGTTAAGGTTGTGGCCTATGCGTCGAGACATCTAAAAGTTCACGAGCAAAATTATATGACTCTTGATTTGAAACTTGCGACTGTGGTGTTTGCCTTGAAGATTTGGAGACGCTATCTTTATAGAGAAAAGTGTGTCGTTTTTACGGATCACAGTAGTTTGAAATATTTATTGTCTTAAAAAGATTTGAATCTTAGACAACGTAGATGGTTGGAATTGCTTAAGGATTATGACTTGACGATCGAGTGTCATCTTGGAAAGGCTAATGTGGTTGCGGATGCATTGAGTCGTAAGGTTGCGATTGAGCTTAGGGCTCTGTTTGCGAGGTTGAGTGTGACACGGGAATGTGGGTTATTGGCTGAGTTGCAAGTTAATCCGGTGATGTCACAAATGATTAAAGCTAAGCAATAGTATGATGATTCTCTGGTTTCACATGTTAAGGACATATCGGATGGTAATCCGACGAATTTTCATTTTGATGATGATGGGGTTTTATGTTTTAAGGGTCGAATAGCGGTGCCGAATGATTTGGAGTTGAGGCATACTATTCTGACTGAAGCACATTCTAGTCTTTTTACTATGTATCCCGGAAGTACCAAGATGTATCGTGATTTAAAGTAAGTGTACTATTAGATTGGTTTGAAAAAGGATGTGGAAAAATTTGTTTCTAAGTGCATGGTGTGTAAGTGGGTTAAGGCTGAACATCAGTTTCCATCCGGGTTGTCGCAATAGTTGAGAATTTTGGAATAGAAATAGGAGAGATTCGCCATGGATTTTGTGTCAGGTTTGCTGGTGACACCGGCTAAAAAGGATTCTATTTAGGTGATTGTTGATCAGTTTACGAAGTGTGCACATTTTTCTGCCAGTGTATACAACGCATACCTTGGATAAGTTGGCGAACTTGTATATCGCTGAGATTGTTCGTTTGCACGAGGTACCTAAGTCTATTGTATCGGATAGAGATCCGAGGTTTATAGCAAGGTTTTAGGAGTGTTTGCATCGGGCTTTGGGTACGAGATTGAGTTTCAGCACCGCGTATCATCCTTACTCTGATGGTCAGTCTGGGCGTGTTATCCAGGTTATAGAGGATATGTTGAGATGTTGTATTATTGAGTTCCAAGGAACTTGGGATAAGCATTTACCTTTGGTTGAGTTTGCGTATAACAATAGTTCTCAAGCGAGTATACAGTGCCACCGTATGAGGCATTGTATGGCCAGAGGTGTCGTACGCCTTTGTGTTGGGATGAGGTCGGAGAAAAGCATGTTTCCTTACCGGATGTGTTGAAAGACATAGATAAGAAGGTAAAGCTTTTGTGTGATCGCTTGAAAGCGACTGCGGAACGGCAGAAATCTTACGCGGATTTGAAGCGTAGGGAGATTGAATATGCGGTGGGTGATCGTGTGTTCTTGAATGTGTCACCGTGGAAAAGGTGATGCGATTCGGACGTAAGGGTAAGCTTAGTCCGAATATTATCTGACCATATGAGGTTGTGGAGCGTGTTGGTCCTGTGGCTTATCGGTTGAGGTTGCCTACCGAGTTAGAGAAAAATACATGATGTGTTTCATGTATCTATATTGCGGAGGTATCGGTCGGATCTCTCGCATGTTATGCCGGTGGAGCATATCGAGTTGAAGCCAGATTTATCCTATGATGAGGAGCCGGTGGAAATCCTTTATTCCAGCAGCAAAGTTTTTCGTGGCAAGACGATTGAGCTTGTTAAGGTTTTGTGGCGACATCGTGTTGTCGAGGAAGCCACTTGGGAAAACAAGGCGGACATGTTGGAGCAGTTTCCGCATTTATTTCCTCCAGGTAAATTTAGAGGACAAAATTTCTTAAGTGGGGGGGAGTTGTAACGCCCTGGCTTTGGGTCTAGATGTTTTGGGGTTCGTTTTAAGGGTTTGATGGATCGGTATTAGAGTTTCGAGTCAGTTTCGGGATTAAATTGCATTAAATATTTTTGAAGGTGATAAAAATGTGGGAAAATGTTCTAAAATCATTGTTTAATATGTTAATTATTTAGGTGGAATCCATTTTGGAAAATGAGTTTTAGAAATCGGACATTTTGGACTAGTGATAAAAAATGTAAACTTTGAAAACTGTTTTTAGTGACTGTTTTGTAAAAGGGTCAACACTTTGAATCTTTAAGTAGCTAATTGCCCAAAAGTCTAATCTCAAACTTTATCCCTTAATTGGCTATTTTTAAAAGTGTTTTGGAAAATATAAATAGATTGGGGAGAATTAATTTGATAATTAATTCTTTAAAACAAAAGTTACGTAATTAACTTTCTCTCAAATTCTCTCCAGCCAAATACCATTCTCTTCTTCTAAATCTTGAGGTAAATCTTTATTTTCTTAAATCTTTTTATTTCAAATGGATTCTCAATGATTTCCAAACAAAACCTTATTGTTTTAACTTTGTTTTCTCATGTAAATCCAATCGATTAAGGGGGAAAACATGCATTAGAGGGAATGTTTGTTCTTCTCCTCTAATGAAAGGTTCTTTACTGAAATTCCCAAGTTATTGGTCATGTACAATTGTTTTCTAATGTGTTTTGATAGTTTAATTAAGGAAAATTGGTTTAATTGTGTTTTGATTGATGAAATTAATAGATTTTCAAATTGGATCCATTTTGCTGGGTTATTGATCAGATTAGATCATAATTTTGATGTTTAATAATGTTAATAGCTTGGTTTTAACATTGTAATCCCGAAACTAGTTGAATCTCTAATGTTAAAGGTTGTTAGTTAAGGGTTTTTGTGATGTTAATGGAGTTTAACCATTGCTGGAAGTAAAAGGATTTTGTAAAGGGGTTTTTAGATGTTTATTGATGAAGTTTGATTATTTAATCGTTATTTTGTAGCTGGGTTAAGATTGGAAGGTGTTTGAGGTTGATTTCGATAAGTTTCGGATGGTTTTTTAGTTGGCAACTTGTGAGTTTCGGGTAATTGCTTTGAGGCAGTGGTTTGGATGCATTTTGATGCATTTTTCCTCTAGTTTTGTGTGGTTAAAACAGGGGATAATCAAGGTGAAATAGCTTGAGGTGGATCGTTGCTTGCCAGGAGCTCGATTTGCATTGGCGAGCAAGGCGAGGTGTAATCAGTGAGTGGAAACTGTTTTAAAAGTCTTTCAAAGGTTTGAAAGTGTTTATGGGAGTTTAGGTTATGTAATACCCCAAAATTTACAGTACTGTTTAAGGGTCATTTAGTGCTAAGATAATTGCTTAAAACTTACTTAGTAACTAAAATGACAAAAATGCAAAAGTTAGGATTTTCTCAATTATGGACTATAGAAAAGAAATTTCTGAGGTTTTAAGGTGTCATGTGATAGAGAATGATTAAAATAGGATACTCGCAAAATTTGGTTAAAATCGAAGGGAAATTGGAATGTGAATTAAAGGTTAAACTTTAGTGACCAAAATGATAAGTTATCAAAACTTGTATGGTACAAGTCGAAATATGAAAAGTTGAAGGACCAAAGTTGTAATTTCCTAAAATTTATGTGTTTTATTTCATAAATAGATAGAGCACCTATTGGTATGGACCGAATGTGGAATTACTGGTTTGATCTGATATTTCGATTATTGGGAAATCACAGTCAAAGTTTAAGTGGAATTCGGATACCCGGATTGAACTGAAAAATTTACCATATGGTAGAGGAAGGTTATAAAAGTCATTTACAAGTGTTGGAAATATTTTAGTTCGATTCAGGATGAATCTTATGATTTATTTTAATTAAGGAATTTATTTAGTAACCGATAAAATCTCAGCATTTATCGATAAATCGGATCAAGCTAAAATTTCGAAGATGATTCCATAGACTTTGGAAGAGTTATAACATATTATTTTATAGATATTTGGAGAGTTAAATGTTTGGATTAAATTTATTTGACTGAAATTGCCTAGAATGTCAATTTTGTAAAAAAAAAGTTGATTGGTAAAGGGTATTTTGGTCTTTTCACCCAAAAGGGACATGGAAAGAATTTTGAGATTTCTTTAATGGATGAATAGTGGTTGGTTGGAATCCAAATAAGTTTAGTTAGAATTTTACAAAATGGTAAACTAGTAAATATGAATTCAGTTGGGGGACATTTTGGTAAATTAGAATAAAATGAATTAGAATTCATTTTTATTTATACAAGTGGCATAAATATATGATATATGAAGAGTTATCATCCAGAAAATTCATTCCCAAACCGTGAAGAAAGAGGATAAAGAAGAGGAAATCTTACAAGCTCGATTTAAGCCTCGAAAATCGGTTTTTAGGTAATCTTCCGAACTACAAAGTTGTTCTTCTCTTCAATCTCTATCTATTGATGTATATTATTCATGGATTTCATGCTTGATTGATGAGATTTGATATGAGAAAAAATCAAGCAAGAATGATGTTGGATTCATGTTTTTGAATTAGGATTTAAACCCTAAACAATTTAGTAGCCTTGAAGAAGATTAGGGTTTAGGGATCCAACCTTGAATTAGGGTTTGTGATGATGAGTTAGTAATCTAGTAAGCTTGATTTGTTGTTTGAAATCAAAACCCTAAAGGACTAATTCAGCAAAGTGTTAAAGTTAGGGGTTCAATTCTGAGTTTTATGTTAAGTGATGATTATGATGTATAGTTGATGATTGGGGGCCTAATTGCAAAGTTTTAAAGCTAGAATCCTTGAAATGTAAATTAGTGACTATTTCGACAAATTAGAGATCAAAGGGTTGAAATGTGACAATTATGCATTTGAAGAGTACTATGTTGGAAAATTTAGTTGAGTGATTTAGATGTTGATTTTGAAGTGAATAGAAGCTTGTATTCACTTAAGGACCGAAACAACAACTTGTAGAATACAAGGGACCAATTCAGCAATTTAGCAAAAGTATAGGAAAATTTATGGAAAATAGGAAATGGCTTAATTGGAACAAAAACAATACTTTGGGGACCATTTGAACAACTTAGCTAAAGTGTGGGGACCAAAATAAAACTTTTCAAAGTTTAGGTCCTAAAGTGTAAAGGATGAAAAATGTGGGGATCAAGCTTAAAATTATTAATTATAGCTTGAAAGTGTCATTCGAGACTAAATTGAGTATTCAGCCAAGGTATTGGGCCTAAGGATAAATATGAGAAAGATATGATGCGAGTATATTTTAATATACCAAATTGAATCGAATATAGGAATCTTAAATAATTCAATCTAGTAGTTGATGGATAGTTACTTAATTTACTTTCCATTATTATATTTAGATTGAATATGTACCAACAAATACTTGAAATAGTATATGTTATTGTTATAATGTAGCTTCCAATACGAATCGAGATTGAACAAGCAAAAAAGGCAAGGAAAAGGTTGGAGTAGAGATAAAGTAATCGAATTGAGTAATACAAGGCAAAGGTGAGTGCATTATATGTATGCATGTATGGCATATTACAAATAGGATAACTTGCGATAAGTCGACCTTGATACTAATTAAAATGCATGTTAATTAATAATTGTATGAATGTTATGAATTAATAATGTGACATGTATGATACATTGTCATAGTTTATAAATTTATCTAAGATAAAGTCAAACTTTTAGATTTAGATATGAACTGCCCATTATCAAATTATGGATGATAGTATTGATGGATTGGATATTGAATGTGAAAATATTATATTGTTATGCCCAAGTACTAGTGTGAGAGTCTTTGGATAATTGGATATCCATAGAGTCTTAGCAGCTGCATTTCAGCACTATGGTGCGTTCCAGACACTACGGTGTTGTTTACACACTTCGGTGTTGACATTAGACGCTACAGCACTGCAGACACTACGGTGTTGTTTAGACACTTTGGTGTTGACATCAGACGCTACGACGTTGCAGACACTACGATGTTGTTTAGACACTTCGGTGTTGACATTAGACACTACGGCATTGCAGACACTACGTGTTGTTTAGACACTTCGGTGTTGACATCGGACGCTAAGGCGTTGCAGACACTACGGTGTTGTTTAGACACTTCGGTGTTGGTATTAGACGCTACGGCATTGCAGACACTACGGTGTTGTTTAGACACTTTAGTGTTGACATCAGACGCTACGGTGTTGTTTAGACACTTCAGTGTTGTTTAGACACTTCGGTGTTGACAATCAGACGCTATGGCGTTGCAGACACTACGGTGTTGTTTAGACACTTTGGTGTTGACATCAGACGCTACGGCGTTGTAGACACTATGGTGTCGATTATGATGACTCGTGTACCAAAGTATCGCATTATATTGTACTTCAGGCTATAATACATGAAATGCATTTATGCATGTAGTTAAGTTAAAAAGCTTAACATATATTTGATTAATAAAATAAAGGTTTGATGATATGATATAAACTGCAATTGAGACTCGCTTACCATTTTGCAGGAATTGTATTGTACAGTTACATGACTTTACAGTACAGAATTATTACAGTACGAATTTCTTACACGATTATTCTTGCATTACAGACTATATGATTTATAGAGCAACCTTGCTATATGATTTTTCAGTAAAGATTTAGTACAACACAGATTTATTCCAGTACAGGTTTATTACATGAGTATTATATTTTTTATATATAGAATATCATGCTTTATCAAATATCATGTCTAATATAGCTATTTCATACTACAAATAATTTTATACCGTATTTTACATGTTACATATTTATATGCCTCACTGAGATATACTCAGCGTGTATTTATGTTATACACGTAGGTGATCGGGATTAGTAGATGATAGCTTTTGCTTCATCATTATTCTGTATAGAAGATAATCGACATGTGTTTCGGTAATCATGACATCCGTCTTTTGTATGTTTAATAGTGGCATGTATTTAATAAATATGTCTATTTTGTTAAAGTAATTATCGAGGCCTATAATAGTGGCGTAAATTGTTTTAAATTGATTATTATATCTACTGTTTGGTGTTAAATAGTCTGATTTGATATATTTTATACGAATTAGATATCGAATAATTTTATTAGAAACCCTTTTGTAAAATAAACTATTTTAGTATGTCTGTATACTTTATGTAAAAAGTTTTATAATCGAAACAATAATAAAAATTTTAAATCACCCCAGATTTTGGTTAAAAGATATGTTTTAAAAAGCTGTGACATTTTCGACTTGTGTCCGGTGTACGGTCACGGGAAGGCGGTGTTACAGGTTAAGCTTGAAGAACTTACCTAAGCTCAGAAGTAGGTTCCCTCTTTTGCTCTTTAATATCAGTTCGGATATGAGCATGTGTAAGCCATGTTTTGGTCATAAACATGGTTTGTTTTACTTACTGTAATTGCATGATTTTGAGTACATATGTAGTGGTTTAAAAGTATATGAAATGCTAGGGAGCATTGGTTTTCATTCCGATCGGGAATATGGTATTACTTAGGCAATGTGGTTTGCATATGTGGTGATTAGTATAATGAATTGTAAAACAATGAGTAAATGATTTTGTAAATGATATATTGGCTATGTGACATGATGAGAAAACGTTCGGATATAGTTCGTATGCCATAGGATAAAGTGCACTATAATATATACTAAAAATTGATTGTTGCCATGGGTCCTTGAGGTATGGCGGTTTAACTAGGCCACTCGTACTATTGGGACCTCACTTAGGGCATGCAGTTTAACTAGGCCACTCGTACTATTGGGACCTCACTTAGGGCATGCAGTTTAACTAGGTAACCCAAGTCGATGGTGATCTTGTGGTTTAACTAGGCAAGGTCGGTTGAGCTCGTGTTTAACTAGACGAGGTTGTCAAATCTTGCGGTTTAACTAGGCAAGGTTTGGGATATCATGTGGTTTAACTAGGCATGGTATGAGTTGTGGTGGAGGTGAGTCCATCATGAGAGATCCGTGTATCTGATATGTAAGGTTAACGGTTGGTTAACCAATGATTAGCGGTTGGCTAATCAAGGATAGTGGTCGACTATCCGGGGTCACTATAATTGCCAATATATGAAAGTTCACGTGTTGAACCTACTTTTTAATGCTTTGGGATTTAAGCATGGTAATATAATTTAATGCTTTGGGGTTTAAGCATAAGATGATTTAATGCTTTGGTATTTAAGCATGTGATTTGTAAATGTTTTTGCATATGGTCGATATGCATGTTTTGATTTGGAATCAATGAAAATGCTTTGGTCGTAAGCATGGTTTGAAAACAAGGATTTTAAATGCATCATTGTTTTATGAGCATCGTCACTAAGCATGTGTGCTTACGCTCTCTTTTTCCTAATGATGCAGAGTATTAAGGTTTGGGGCAGCAAAGGCAAGGCTTAAAGTGATCCAAGAGCAAAGACTACTTTTGAGTATGAACTCGGTTTAAGTTTTTGGTTAATAAGGCAATGTGTTCGCCAAGTTTTTGGGATATGTAAATTATGTTCTTCCCTGGTTTTTGAGCATGATTAATGCTATGTTTTGAAGTTGGATTGATGTTGATAAGCATGTTGTTAATCCTTGCTTATGGTTGCTTAGGTATGCATCTAGTTAGCTTTGGTTGAATGCATGTTGATTTTGATGCTAAAGATATGTTGGTATGTTTCATATGCTGGAAAATGCCGACTGAGCGTTTTGGTATGTTTGGTAAAGTGGTTTAGGGAGCATGCCTATAGATTGATCTTTTGGAAGCATATGTTTTGTTGTGGTTGCTAAATCTTAGTGCAAATGATAGAATATGACTTGATGGTTGATTGTATGCATGAACGTGAGTTGCTAGGACTTAAATGCATCTAGATTCGATTGAAAAACCAGCAAAAGTGGACATTTCAGGTCCAAGCGTATCGGAATGCGTCCCCTTATACCGGTACGGCTAGGCTATTTTAGGCTTAACGTTTCGATACGCGGGGTAGTGTTTTGATATGGGTAAGCCATTTTAGCCTTAGCGTTTCGATACGCGGGGTAATGTTTCGATACGGGTAAGAGTAAATTGGCAAGGTGTACCGGTATACGTGGCCGTATCGGTATAGTTTTGAGCTACTAGAATATGAGGTTTATAAATTAGCCAAGACGTACCGAAGCACCTGTACGTGTACTGATATAGGCTGCAGTTAATTCAGTTATTTGGATGTTTGGAATGTTTTTAATTTATTCATTTTGGTCTCTGCTTGTTGTGAATGCAATTGCTTGAGTTTGGATGGTCGGATTGAGCTAAGAATTGACATGCAAGCATGTAATCTGACTAATTGAGGATTTGTAACCCTAATTTCAGTAATGGTCCTTTAACTTACCGGTTTTACATTTTAGTCCCTAAAATGTATTGTATGCAATTGGTTGCCTTTCCAAGGTTCGTTTCCCTTGTAACTTCATCCGCTGCAAGCATGATCACTTAGGATTAATAATATGCATCTAGACAAGATAAAAGGAAAAAAATGGACCGATTTTTGTAATCTTTCTCCGGTTTGCTTCGGCAAACCTAATGTAGCTCGCTTGGTTCTGTCGGGCGTCTAGGTCGGGTCAAGAGGGTTACATTTGTAATGAAAAATAAGACTTTTAATCTCAAATACAAATTTCTCTATACATGAATGTTGGTAGTTGTTTTTTTGTTCTTTCATGGCAGCTTGATTAAGTCTTTTAAACCCTCTAAAGAGATTTTGGCCATTACTAGTCGTTAGGGTTGATTTGGAGCCGATAGGGACTTTATTTCCAGCATTAAATGCATTTCTGGGCTCGTCGGTATCGGTACACGACCACTAGTATCGGTACACCTATTTTAAATAGAAAGAGCTGTTGGGCATTTTTACAAAGGGTATCAATATACTATACGAGTGTATTGGTAACCCCCTGTGTATCGGTACGGCTGAAGCCGTATCAATACTCTATTTGGCTACTGTAATTTGGAGTTTTGGGGAAACAAAAGGCGTATTGGTACGAGTAAGATGCGTACTAGTACAATTGACTGGGTATCGATACATTAAAGAGTATATCGGTACATAGGGCATGTTTTTGAGTTTTTAGTTATTTTAAAAGTATTTAAACAAGTCAAAAACCGTTTGAAAACCTTTCAAACATATTTTTCAGGTTAATGGACTTTTGAAATATTTTTAAAAATTTAGTTTAAGTCCAAAAACATTTTTCATTTTAGTTATATCAAAATCAAATATCTCACCAATGTTTATAACTTTTAGAAAAAAAATGACATATTTATTATTATTTTTTGAACGAAGATAACTGGCATTCAAACAAAACACAATACAACAAAACGATAACAAGGGAATTGGGGAAGAAACACGACCGACAAACCTGGAGGAGAATAGTCAACAGAGCAAGAAAAGAACGACGGTCAAAACAAGTTCAAGAAAAAACATCAACAAGACAAAGGAACACAAAACAGACCAACAACAGAGAAAAACGAAAACATAGCAGAAGAACAAATGAGACCAAAAACGGGGAAGTCAACATCCATGAGCATGCACTGCATGTCATTTCAGAGATCACCGACGTTGAACGTGAAGCAACAAAAACGGCCAACAACAATGACTCAACCAGATCAAGAAATAGAAAGGCTGAAGGTGCATAGAAAGGCGAGGTAGAGCTAGGTCGACGACCGAACCACTGACGGAGCAGATCTACTCCGTGTACGACCTTACCTGTAGACATAGAGGCAGAACCCCTCAAAACTAAGACGAACGGAGATAAAACAAACCAAAACACCAAAAGAGAAAGGGAAAAGAAACAAAGCACAGACAAAATCTAGATGAAGGAGGCTCCACCACGCTTTCAAACACCGATAGAGAACCACCCAAACGCATGCACCGGAGAAATCAAACGAAAGTTGACTCTCTTAAAAAACTCAGAGAAAAAATTGGAGAGGTCCCCCCCAAAAGATCAGGCTTTCGACCACTGTAGAGAGTTAGATGACCCACCTAACATGGACGAAAAGTTATTCTGTCGGAACCATGCATGGCCACTGACAGTGGTGACTAGTGTCACGTGGCTAGAGTTCCAACCAGCCCACCGTGCGGCCTTAGGCGATGTGACTCCAGACAAACGCCTAAGTAAGCCTTTTCAACCCTCTCGGAAGATCAAACTTCCCAAGCACCGACAAACGCAAAGCGTTCTACGCGGAATCGGATCAAAAGAGATGAGCGAAGAAGAACTTCAAAAGAACGCTCAAGAACAAAGAAAAGAACGAAGAACACTCAGAGGATTTAGAGTAAATACCTTTATTCCTTGGAAACTTGGATACTGAATACAAAATGAGGAGGGGAAGCTATCTATTTATAGTTGAGTTCCCTCCAATCCAACGGTCTATACAGATTTACATCGACGGTCAAGATGAGAGCCTCTATCTTATCTACAACATTTGAATTTTAAATTTCAAACAATAGATAATGTGGGAATTATTTTCAATTATATTTAATTAAATTAAAGATAATTTACTATGGTAATTACTATGTCTTCTTGGATCTTCCCACGGATCGGGCCAGTTTGGTGGTCTCTTTGGGCCCAAGATCTCTGTCTGAACCTCTTGGGAACCCTGGTGTGCACCCCGTGGTGCCAATGACTCGGGCCTCGACTGACGGCCCGTGACAATCTCCCCCACCAAACCTGGCGACGCCCTCGTCACGCCTCTCGAACAAAGTTGAGATCGATCCTGGAGCTTTCTTCCGCGTACCTTGGCTTGCTCCCAACTCGGAATCTGGCTTGATTGTCCCCCCATAAGGACCGCTCTCCCCATAAAGAGCATCGGACTCTGATTTGGATGTCCCCCCATAAGGACTGCTCGCCTTGGCTCGCACCGCCATGCAAAATCAACCGTCCCAGGCACATCTTGATCGTAGGAACTTTTTCCTACCAGTTCTGACTTACCCCGATCTTTGTGCACAAACTTGGATGCCTTCACGTTAAACACCGAACGAACCCTAGGTACTCTGAGTGGTTGCTTCGGCCCGCACCAAGTCTTGGCAACTCCATCTGATGGGTTAGGTTTTCTGCGCCCTTTACCCAACAAATCCGGCAAATCAAACTGTAAAACACTGTCACCGTTCTCAAGACGTACCTCACTCATTTTCCCAGCATTTACTCTACACATCAATCCTTTGTCCCTGAAGTTTGATGCCTCATTGCTCCTCAGCAATGCAAAACCCATCGACACTTCTCTCCCATTGAAGTTCGATGCCTCGGCCACCTCGCTCATGGATGGCTCCTCGACGGCCTTCATGCCAACTGCCTCGGGCAACTCTCGCCCATCCAAGGTAGTGTCCCCAACTGTCGCCTCCAACTCGATGCCTCCTTGGCTTGGAGCAACTTCGACAAGCTGAATGGCTGTCAACTTCTTGGTCCCTCGCCCGTTGTCTCGGCACACAGGCACAACGCACCGTTGTCTCGGATCCAAGATGCACACGATGTTGGCATACGGAATGATGAGAGCTTCAATACGGTCAAGGAAGTTTAGTCCCAAAATAAAATCAAAGTCATCTAGCTCGATTACCTCGAAATTCTCCTTGGCCTTCCAATCCCCAATCTGTAACTCAATCTTCCGCACTGTCCCCACAACTGGAACTTCCCTTGAATTCACCGCCTTGATCTTACCGGTTGAGTCCACAACTTTAAGACCAAGCTTCTCGGCAGCCTTCCTGGACATGAACAGATCGCTTGCCCAGGTGTCCACCAAAGCACTCCTCGGTCGTCCCACCACGTTGATGTCGACAAACATCAACCCATTCTGCTTCTGGCTCTTCCTCGCCTTGACAGAATCTAATATCATCGAGTCAAGCTTCGCAGCCTCATCACTCTCGGGCTCGTCCTCCTTGGACTTCTTAACTCGATCAGGGCATTCTCGCGCTAAATGCGGCCCCTACATCGGTAACACTTTCGATGTACTTTTACTACCCTCGGCTTCCCTCCTTTGATGCTAGCGATTGCACCAACTCTACCGGGTTCTCCATCTGACTCGTCGTCCTCCTGGACAATGGCATCGAGGCGGCTTCTCTTCTTGGGACAGTCTTTCACTACGTGTGGACCATCACAATGATAGCACCTTATGGATCCTCGATCCTTCCGATCATCTGCTTTCGCGTACCGGTTTGGCTTGGTCGATGGCCTCTCCTTGCCATCATCGCTACTATCTCCGGACATATCCTCGTCTCTTCCACCAATACCCTTACCATGGGGCTTGAAAGACTTGGACTCCATAGACTTGTAAGCACTGTAGTCGGTTAAGGACTCCGCAATGGCTAGGGCTTTGGAAAGTTCCTGCACATCCCTCCGCTCTAACTCGGTCCTGGCCCATGGCTTCAATCCATCCATAAACGTGAAAAGTGCATCCTTCTCACACAAGCCGGGGACAAGGAGTTGTAGCTCACTAAACTCCTGGATGTAATCCACAATGGATCCATCGTGTCGAAGCCTCCTAAACTTGGACCTGGCTTCTTTCTCCGTGTTACTCGGGCAAAACTGCTGCTTGAACTCCGCTTGGAACTCCTCCCATGTTCCAACGCCCGTGCCTCCACTATTCTCATCAAGGCACCTACGTCGCCACCATAACAAGGCAATGTCAGTCAAGTAAACAACAACAGTATTTACCTTCTCGGCAGCGTCTGTGATGCTCATTACCCGGAAGTACCGCTCCATGCACCAAATGAAGTTCTCAACATCTTTTGCCGACATGTTCCCCTTTAACTCTCTTGGCTTCAGAATGTCCTTCATCGGTCTAGGTGTCGTCGTGGTTAACACACCGTTCCGCATGGCAGGCTGATAAACCATCACTTCCGCCTTCAGATCCACCATTTCCACCCTCAATGCCTCTAACATGGCTTCGAGAGCATCTCTCTTTCCCTCTGACTGATCACCATGGTCATCCAGCTCCTAGATCCGTGTATCCACCACGTCGAGTCGCTCCACAGAATCCTTCAAAGATCCCTCAAACCTGGTGAGCCTCTCCTCGAGCGCCGACAACTTATCCCTCGAGTTTGCTCGACTTCCTTTGTCCGCCTGGGTCTCCACACCCTTCTGGCTCACTGCAACATTCTCTCCCTTCTTTGGTGCCATCTCAACTCGATGCTTCGTGCCTCGAAACTAGCTCACGTCGCTCGAACAAGGCTCTGATACCAACTGTCACGTGGCTAGAGTTCCAACCAGCCCACCGTGCGGCCTTAGGTGATGTGACTCCAGACAAACGCCTAAGTAAGCCTTTTCAACCCTCTCGGAAGATCAAACTTCCCAAGCATTGACAAACGCAAAGCGTTCTACGCGGAATCGGATCAAAAGAGATGAGCGAAGAAGAACTTCGAAAGAACGCTCAAGAACAAAGAAAAGAACGAAGAACACTAAGAGGATTTAGAGTAAATGCCTTTATTCCTTGGAAACTTGGATACTGAATACAAAATGAGGAGGGGAAGCTATTTATTTATAGTTGAGTTCCCTCCAATCCAACGGTCTATACAGATTTACATCGACGGTCAAGATGAGAGCCTCTATCTTATCTACAACATTTGAATTTTAAATTTCAAACAATAGATAATGTGAGAATTATCTTCAATTATCTTTAATTAAATTAAAGATAATTTACTATGGTAATTACTATGTCTTCTTGGATCTTCCCACGGATCGGGCCAGTTTGGTGGTCTCTTTGGGCCCAAGATCTCTGTCTGAACCTCTTGGGAACCCTGGTGTGCACCCCGTGGTGCCAATGACTCGGGCCTCGGCTGACGGCCCGTGACACTAGCGGAGAGCCGCGCAAAAAAGCAAGAGTTTTCTTTAGAGAAAGGTCAGGGAGATTTTAGTGAGAGAAGGGTGTTTACTGTCAATTTGAGGATTTTGACATATTTATTATTGAACTGATAACTAAGTGAATTTGGATGTAGTTTACCCAAAATTTGTTGACGATCCAACCCAATATGATCGGCCAATCCTGCCCCACCGGCCTGGTATGGGTAAACCCGGAAAACAAAGAAAAAAGGAGCTTCGTTTTCCCTTGTATATTTAATATTTTGCTAGTGTGTTAACTGTTGAGTGAAAATAGAAAGAAAGAAAAAAGGCATTTCCATTAATTCAGCAGCACAAAAGCTTGCGAGAGAGAAAGAGGAATGGATCTAACAGAAGTTTCGCAGCTGTGCGAGCGATTCAAAGCTGCATTTTTTAGAAAAGATTTCGATACATGTGCCGATCTCCTTTCTCAGCTTAAGGTTTTTGAACTTTTCAAACTCAAGCTCATCTCTTTCTCTCTTTGGGTTAAATTTATAGGGTTTCTGTTTTTTTAATCTCGAAATGATAGATCCCATTTTGCAGATTGTTAGTTTCTTTGGAGAGTAGATTTTTTAGGGTTTAGGGATGTAGGGGTTTTGTGTTGGATGTTTCGGTTGTGAATTATCTGTGTTTGAGCTTGGAATTTGGGATTGAAGTCTATGGGTTAGAACGAGAGGAATGGGAAAAAAAAGAACAAACTCTTTTTTTCTAGGCAATATTGTTTTCGTTTGTTCTCGAATGGTCTTATATTGAAATGCTGCTCAAGTAATTTGATTTTGTTATTGCAGGTGTTGCTCACAAAGTTTAGGAGCCTTCCTCTGCTGTTTGAAAATACGCCTAATGCGGTTAATGAATTGTTGTTAGCAAGTAATTCTTATGACTCAACCTTTTTTTTGGTCATATCTGTTTCTTTTCAATGTTAGTCCACCAAGCACTGGCTTTCACATATAGGATACCATATGGAAAAGACCCCAACACTATACATATTGTAACTTACAAGACGAAGCTTCATTTCATAATGACTAAACGTAAATTTTTTCTTAAAAAAAGCCGTTGAAGAACTTTGTGAATAGTGAGGACTTCTATGAAACCTTGACTAAAATATGATTAGGAACGTAGAAGATTTCATTTATTTTTTCTTGGGATCATAAGCTTTCTTTTTGGTGTATGGAATATGGATTTAGTCAAAACTATGTTACTTGAGTTGAGGCATATGTGTTGAATACATATTAGCGTTTGATGTGGGTGTGTTCGACTTTTTTTAAGTTTTTTCATGTGTTTGGAGAGTTATTGGGGGGGTGGGTGGGGTTCATATCCTCATACCTATGGGCACAACATGCGTAAAACATGGGTACTTCAAGAAAATGAAGACATAGAGAAACAGTTAAAATTTGTGGCTTTTAGATGAAGTTGTTTTAACCCATTTGAATATAAATCAGAATTTGAGTTTCTGCTTGTCAAAAATACCAATCATCAGTTCTTTAATTATCCTTTTTCTTTCACTGACCATTTCAGCGGAAATTTATGAACTTGCTGTTGTCCTCAGTGTTAAGATTGAGGATCAAGATGCCTTTGAGAGGGACTTTTTCGAGTTGAAGCCCTATTATACGGATGTTGGGTTAGTTGTTTTTCAGGGTTATGCATAAGGGTTTTGCTTTGTAGTTTGGGAATTATGTCTATCACCTTAGCATTGCTGCTGTCGCATTCTATAAAGCTCTGCGTAACCATGAATAAAATATGGATAGATAGCAATTCATCTAATTAGAAAATCAAGTTACAAGATGCATATACATACATACATATATTGCAAGACTTCTAATACTCAAAGAAATTAAAATGGATTTTGTATCTTGTATTTTATGGACATGTTGGTATTGGATTTCTTTAACCCTTGGCTTAATATAAGGAAACGTCCACTCCTTGCTTCTGTAGAAGCCTCTATTATTTATTTTAGGGGAATGATTGTAATTGTTTTACTTTTCTCTTGGAGCAGTAGCCGTCTTCCACCATCCCAACAAGAGTATCTGATTCTAGGTCTTAATCTCTTGAGGCTTCTTGTCCAGAACAGGATTGCTGAGTTCCATACCGAACTGGAACTGCTTTCAGCCGCTGCTCTGGAGAATCCTTGCATCAAGCATGCTGTGGAGCTGGAGCAATCATTTATGGAAGGGGCTTACAATCGTGTCTTGAGTGCTAGGCAGACTGCTCCTCATGAAACATATGTTTACTTCATGGATCTCTTGGCAAAAACAGTGAGGTAAGCAATTGGCTTTCATGTATGATGATAATTCAGAAGATAACGATATTAAAAAGATGGAAAACTGTCTTTTAAATGATGGTTGTATTTGCAACTATTTTAATTCCAAATGTTACTTTTCTCATCTGATCAAGAACTTTTGGAGTATGTCAAAGAGGTAAGCGTTTGAGGAACATCCATAATATGTATTAAAAATGATTTTTTTTTTTTCTTTCGAAGGCTTTAGAAAACAAAGCTTATTTGGACCTGTACCCCTTGATTGCAGGAGCATCCTGAGTGGGAGGTGAAGAATGGATGTGTTTTTCCAGAAGGCGAAAGAATCTACACCATATAAGGAGATCCCATCCCTACAACTGATTAACCAAAACACTTAGTTATGCTAGGGAGTTGGAGCGGATTGTGTAGGCAAGTTGCTGTCAGTGTTTGCTTGTGCTGCTTCTAAAAAGAAACTCCTATGACTTGCCATCATTTTGTTGTTGTGGATTTTACTAGTATTCAAACTTCAGAAAGTTGTTTATTTCAAATCATATGCATGAGTGGCTTCCAAATTGCCAAGTCCATTTCACCTTGATTCGAAATGGATGTTGGTATGAGAGAATGTATTTTTGATGCATGCTCAATAACATGATTTTTCACATCATTTAGATATAAAAAATAACCTACTTTCTTCTTGAAGGAGTTGACTTCATTAGAAGATGAGCCTTTCTTGTTTCTCTCTTTCAGTTTTTGTGTTGTTCAACTGCATCAACAGCCTCACTTCCTTGAGGTACTTTTATGCTTTCGCTTCAAGTGGGTTTTATTTATTTCTCATATCAACATACGAAATGAAATCACGTGCTAGGATGGCAAAAAACCCGAATCCGGTGGTTTCGACCCAATCCGATTTGGTGGGGTTGGATTTTTTTTCTTTCGAATTTTTGGTTTTCGGGTCTGGTTTTAAAGAGGGTCGGGTTTAGGGTGAAAATTCTCCGACCTGCCCCACCTTGTTTATTTATAAATATATATATATATATATATATATTTATTATATTTATTATATATTTTATTAATTCAGTTGAAACACCATATCCTTGGTTGTATAAGAGATTGACCTGCCAATAGGGGTGTATTCGGTTCGGTTCGATTTTTTAACAAAATATGAATCGAACGGTAGTCTGCGGTTTTTTAAAAAGGGAACTAAAACCGAATGGTAAAAAAATCGAAATATCAAAAATCGAATTTTGCGGTTCAGTTCGGTTAAAAACTGCGGTTTTAACGGGTTTTTTTTTTCAAATTCAAAAGAACTAAGCAAAACACATAACATATTTTAATTTATCATTAGACACTCCAGTATCGGTTTATTTTGCCATTAAAAACAAGAAAACACGTGTCTTGAGCTCTTGACAAATCTAAGATTTTAAATAAAAATGAATTTAAAAAATAACAATGATTACAAAACAGACAATCTATCTAAAAAATAAATCACATAAAATACTCATTAATTAATATTCATTAAATGATTCTACATCATCAACTTAGAACACAAATATGTAGTCTAATATATTGTTTGATTAAAATCAAACTCAAATATTCAACATAGTAAAATAACTCTTGAATGGTAAATATTATAAAAACATATTCTAATTTGAAACATAATATTCAATCAACTTAATATTATAAAAATATATCCAAATATTCCAAGAAAATGTCTTAAAAACAAATCAAAATATTTCAAGAGACTATCTTTAAAATATATATTTGATATGGATCATAATGTATTTTTTAATTCGGGTTGATATGAAATAAACGGATTTCATATGGAAAACCCGATATCGAACCGAATTGAGAAGCTTGAGTTTTAAACCGAACCGAAAACTGAACCTCAACATGCAAACCCGAACCGAAACGAACCGCATAGCCTAGTTCGAGTTGGTTTTTCAGTTTTCTCAGTTTCGTTGCTCACCCCTACCTGCCAATGCCTTTGGATTATGCCCATTTTGATGTCATTTCTTCAGTCCTCAATCTTGGGGATTATTTTGGAACATCTTATCTTATTGCATGTAGAAGGTATCATTATTGGCCACCCAACTTTTATAAATTCTCACTACAAAAAAACTTACCTATATCGACAGACGGAAATTCGTCAGTAAAATTCATGTTTTTCGTCGTTATAGGGTCCAAAAGGCTTTACCGACAGACATGAGGCTTTTTCCGATGGACAATCAGCCGTCGCTAATGTGTTAGTCGGTTTATAGCTATACCGACGAACCATATCGTCGGTACAAGTATAGCCTAACCCAATACAATTATGATACCTATACCGACAAAAAATATTCGTCGGTATAAGTACGGCTTTTACCGATGGTGATGCCCGTCGGTATAGGCAAGGCCTTATCCGATAATTATGAGTTTTATACCGACAGACAGTTTCCGTCAGTATAGGTTCGAGTTTTTACCGATAGTTTGTCCGTCGCTATAAGTCAGACCTTTACTGACGCACAGAAACCGTTGTAATGGATTCAGACTTTTACCGACTGACAAAATTCGTCGGTATAGGTATAATGTTTATTTGTATAAAATACTTACACCGACGGTTGCGTCCGTCGATATAAGTATGTAATATTTGATATTCAAATTTAATATTATTTTTATTTTATATTTTTATTAATACTATTATTTTTGTAATATTATTTTTATTTTAAAATTACAAATATTAGTAATATTCAATATTCAATTTTTTATAGGGAAAAAATTATTCGATATTCGAATAAAAAAGTATGTAATACATAACCACCACAACATGTACGAGTCTATTAGAAGCATAAGAAAAGAAAAGTGCAAGCAAATGTTTGTGTTTCTAAATAACATACATAATAAAAGTTAAAAATAATTCAAAGATACTCCTCTATTAGTGGCTCTGATCATTTCCATATGTATTCTGTTGATTTGTTGAAGGCAAAGCTCTATTGTTAGAATTAATTGCCGCTGAAGCACTACCAGCATCAGGAGGTGACTATTAAAAGCAATGAAAATAATGAGTTTAAATAAAAAATGAATTGAGTAAACAAGAAAGTAAAATATATTGTACCTTTGTATCAACCATACGAAGCTAAGCATCCATATCAAGTACATGTAGATTTGGACGTTGTTGTTGAAAGTATGGTAGAAAATAAATTTCAAAAAGTTTTTCTAATTTTGTAACCTTACATTTCAACCCTTGCATGTCTTCAGCATTTTGGATTGGTTGTGAAGGTCCAGATTCCTTAGAAGAACAAGCCATGTTAACTGCCCCTAAACAACGAACACGTCCTCTTCTTTTCGGTCCCTTAACTTGAGCGAACACATCATTAGACCATGAAGTTTGTGATAAATTCTCAGAACAAGAGCTTTCATTATTCTTCTCATGAATACGTTCCTAAAATATAAGCAAGTTAAACATATAATATCTTATCTATATCATATTTTTCCAAAGCACGTATACAAGAATTAATAATAATAAATTACCACAACAACAGCAGCTTTGGAATTTACGAAACTTCCATCTTTGCGGTTACGAGATCTAATATAGACATCAGCTCGTGTTGGTGGGATTCCATTAGATTATGCAGTCTGACATTAAGAAAAAACATGAGATAGTACAAGTCATATATTTATTCGTGAAACAATAGTTATTATTCAAATCAATTGTAATAATAAAAAAATTATACGCACCAAGTCTTCAACAATCCTTGGGAAAGATCTTGTTCCCGTGCAATGTGGTTCATCTAACTTTGACCTATTTGATTTATTTGTGGCACTTTGTCCCTATTCGAATTATAAGTAATAAATTATTAATAAAAATTAAAATATTAGAGTTATATAAATTATAAAATTGTAGCATTTTACCATCGCCTTTGATGACAACCAATATTCAACAAGTGTCTTCAATTGATCCAAATTCACTCGTGGATCCTTACAATTTTCGATGATTTGCTCTACAGTTCGGTTCTCATCAAATATTTGAGATTTCAATTCATTTTTTCACTGCCTCCATTTGGTATTCATATCCGTGAGAACCCATTTCTTAACATATTTTAATGTTTCTTTGTCAATGCCTTCCTCCGAATCAAACAGATGAAATTGAAAATTTAACTATATTAACAAAATAAGACATGAATGTAAAATTAAAAAACAACAAACATACCATAAAATCATATTAGACATAAAATCATAAAACTAACGACATGCTATCACAATAAAAATTCAAATTGATATAATCATTTCCCTCTTCTCAATCTATATCATATGATACTAAACACTACCTCAATCTAGATTAGAGTTCACCTCAATCCATATCAAATATTGGTATCAATAAAAGACCATATACACACTAATATTGCAATAATTAAGTATTATGAGTGTTATGGAAGAGAACATACCTCGATCATGGACCACATTTCTTCCTTCTTATTGTTTGGCATCTCACACCAATTGAGATAACTAATTGGCGCAAACTCAGCCTTTCGCACCATCGTTCCAATGAATCGACATAAACAAGTTGATTCTTCACCGACGGGTTGATATAAATTGTTAACTTTGACATTAATGTGTTGTCCCTCAAGCAACTCCCAAATATCCGGCATAAGTGTTGCTCCTCGAAGTTTCTTACGATTAATGTTCTCTACGAAAAAAATGTATAATTTTAAATGGCATTCAAACAAATAGTTATATTTAAACCTTTGATTTAAGGTGATCATATCATACCTGATGAGGGTTGTGATTGTGATTCATAGGATTGTTCTCCACCTACTCCTTGAACTTCCTCAGATTGTTGTGATTGTTGCGCTCGAGATTGCTCTTGATGTTGCTCAGATGTTGGTCTTTCTTCTTGACCTTGAGCACGGGATTCAAAATTTCTGATTATTGAAACAACATTAAGGCATTTTCGTTTCGCCATATTGCTTAAAGTCTTGCGAACCACTGTTAGTATGTACATATACCAATTAAAGATGACATATAACTGTAAAAACTCTTGTATTTAAGAAACAAAATACAAAGATGTACAAAAGATAACATATAACTCTTGTATTTGAGAAACAAAATTCGAAGATGTTCAAAAGATAACATATAATCTTGCATTTGATAAACAAAATACATAACTGCACAAAAGATAACATATAACTCTAAAATATGTTGTCTCCGTTTTGTTCATTGACGGGATCTTCCTCTATATTTTTATTTTCCATATCTAGAGTGACATCCAATCCATTAGCACCGACATCATTTCTAATCCAACTTGAGACACTATTGTCTGTAGAATCATCTAAAACTAATTGTCCACATTCCTCATTTCTGTCAAATGATGATGCTTCACCCATATCGAACACATCTCTAATCTTAGCATGTCTGACAATAAACCAACCAGGTTTTTTTTTCATCCTTAACAAAGTAAACTTTCTTAACTTGTGATGCTAACATAAATGGGTCATCAGTTAGATTGTTCCCTCTATGCGCTAAATGCGAGAAATTCACAAGCGTGAAACCAAATTTATCTTTCTTACAACCTCTATTGATATCAACCCAATCATATTTAAATAATACAACTCTATATCGACCTGAATAATTTAATTCAACAATATCTTTCAAAACCCCATAATAGTTAACTTCTCCTTTAACTGGTTGCTTGTCTCTTACAGTTGCATAACTCTATGTCTTACTCGTAACAACAACTCCACTATTTTGAGTTTTTAAGTTTTTTTTCTCTTCCTGTTGTATGAAACCTAAAGCCATTTATAATGTAGCCATTGTATCTCTTAACAACTTTGGTTGGGCCTCGAGCAAGGCACTTAACTCCATTGTCAAAACTTGTTTCTACTTGTCAATCCAAGAGTGCAACTATGTAATATTTTTGCTTTGTCAATACTAACTGTGTAAATAATATAATATAAGTTTCACGACTTAAATTTTCTATACTTACATGATCGCGAAACCACGTATGAAATGTTTCACTTTGCAACTTGTGAAGCTCAAATGGTGAAAACTGTTTCCTTCGATTACGTCTCTTAATCTCTTGTTTTTGTTTTCTAAAATAAAAAAATAGAACGGTTATAATCCCCGTGGAGTAAAATCTATAATGAATTGAAGGAAACTTACTTTATATATGGAGATACTTCATCTGAATTGAATAACACATATCAATGTGCTTGCGCCAATCCTTGTTCATCAAGCACAAGTCTTGAAACCCTTTTGCGCTTCTTGACATGAAAAGTGGATTGTTTTTTCCTTCATAATGGTCTTCCAATAATAGAAAAGACTGTTATTTTAGATCCAAGACAATGTTTTCACCATCATTATTACGACCAAGTCGATTGAATATAGTCTCAACACCCTCCAAATATCGAGAGCAAAAGGTTAAACACTCATGTGACAAGTAACCTTCGGCAATAGATCCTTCTGGATGAGCTCTATTGTGTACAAAAGAATTTAGTACCGACAATTACCTATTTCATTAGAATAAATAACTTATATATTAGTAAACTTCTTAGTAAATATTTTTATATTTCTACTGCTAAAAATATATTCTTAAATTGTACCTTTCAACTGGATACATCCATCGATAGGTGACTAGACCGGCAATTTTAGCTTCATTTGCGAGATGAATTAGTAGGTGCATCATGATTGTGAAAAAGGATGGAGGAAAAATCTTTTCAAGATCACATAAAATTGACGTAACCCTTAACTCAAGTCTATCCATTTCAGTTTCTTCAAAGACCTTAGAGCAAAGATCTTTAAAAAAATTGCACACTTCAATAAGAACTACGCAAACCTTGTCAGGTAAATTTCCTCGAATGGCTATAGGAAAAAATTCTTGCATTATGAGATGACAGTCATAGCTTTTGAGCCCAATTAGTTTCCGTTGTTTAAGGTGCACACAACGTGAGACATTAGAAGAATATTCATCAAGAGTTTTCATTTCCTTGAGAAATTTAAGGAAGGAATTTTTCTCACTCGTCGTCATTTGATAAGAAGCTTGAGGAAAATACACAGTGCTATGGCCAATCCGAGTTTATGGATTAAGAACACTCCTTATACCCATTTTGACAAGGTCTAGGTGTGATTTATAAGTGTCCTTATTCTTCCCCTCTTGTCCAATCAATGTTCCAAGAATATTATCATAAATGTTCTTCTCTATATGCATCACATCAAAATTGTGACGCAATAGTTGATGCTCCCACTATGGTAAAGAAAAGAAAATGGATTTTTTCTTCCAAGGCCCATCTTCGGTTCCATTTAAAGCTTCCAATTGCCTTAACACATCGCTACCTGTGGGTGGTAAATGAGCACTTCTATATTCGTCAGTGCCATCAAAAGAATGTTTGTCAGTTCGAAACATGTGATTAGGATCTAACCACCTACGATAACACATATAGCAAAACTTTCGACTATACTTTAACCACTTAGAAGAAGTATTATACCCACAACAAGGACATGGATACTCTCCTTTAGTACTTCATCCTAATAAGTTGGCATATGTTGGGAAGTCATTTATAGTCCACATTAGTGCTGCATGAAGTTGAAATGTTTGTTTCGTTGCAGCATCAAAGGTTTCAACACCAATTTCCATAGCTCAAGTAATTCTGCAACTAAAGGTTGCATGTACACATCTATATTATTTCATAGACCTTTTGGACCAAAAATGAGCAAAGAGAGTATAAAATTGGACTGTTTCATGCATGTCCACGGTGGCAAATTATAAGGTATTACGATAACATGCCAAGTACTATGCGTTACACTCAGAGTTCTAAATGGATTAAAACCATCTAAAGCCAATCCTAAGCGGATGTTACGAGGATCTGAAGAAAATTGAGTATACCGAGAATCAAAGGATTTCCAAGCCAAAGAATCTACGAGATGCCTCATACGTCCATCATTCTTACGACTATCTTGATGCCAAGTCATCAAAGGAGCAATATTTGAAGACATAAATAATCTTTGCAATCTTGGAATGAAGAGGAACCAACGTAAAATCTTTGCAGCTTGTTTCTTTTTTTTTGAAAAAGTGTCAACATCTTCATATTCAACACCATTTGAGGTTTCTTTCCATCGGGAGGCTCCACATTTCAAACATATCTCTCCATTTTCATTTTCTTTCTAAAACAACATGTAATCATTTGGGCAAGCAAGAATCTTTTCATATCCTAAACCCAATTCACAAATGATCTTTTTCATTTCATGATACGACCCCGGTAAAGTATTATCATCCGACAATGCAAGTTTTAACACCTCCAATAAGGAATTGAAAGACTTATTTGTCCACCCATTCAAACATTTAATGTGAACAAATAAATGATGAATGACAACTTTGAAATTTTTTTGCAATTTGGATAAAATGGCACCTCTGCATCTTTGAGTAAATCATAAAACTTGTCTCCTTGAAGTCTATGATTATGATCCCCAAGCCTTGCACTTGCATCTACCGAAGGATTGTTACGTTCATTATTATTCACAACTCGCTCTGCCATCATATCATGCATGAGGTTATGAATGTCGTGTTCAAACTCTCTTTCTTCTACATTAGTTTGAATTTCTGGCGTAGATCCATCACATTGCTCCCCATGAAAAATCCAACGAACATAACCCTTAAGAAAGCCATCACATATTAAGTGATCAAATGCATCCCTCCTAGATACTCTATAAGTGTTTACACAATTCACACAAGGACACCAAATTTTTCCATCTTCAGATCTCTTAAAGGCAAAGTTTAAAAGACTAGTGACCTCTTTAATGTATTCTTCACTTGCCCTTGATCTAAGATTGATCCACGTCTTATCCATCAATGATAAGTTACAAATTATTTTTGAAACACACTTTAAGCTTATAATATAGTTTTGGGCATAATTTAAACGGAAAAAATTGGTTGAGGAATTTTGTCGAACACCTTGTGAGTGTATAACTAAAATGAAGGGTTTTGACAATAAAATATTTTAGGTAAAGCTTCCTACAAGAAAACAAAGATTTATAACAAATTATAAGTTCTCTAACATCCTAATATCATCCAACGACCCAACATTTAACAAAAAATTCAGATTTTAAGAGTTAGGGTTTATAGAACTTACCAAGGATGTGATTTTGAAGCTTCCTGTATGAAAAAAAAGATTTATAACAATTTGTAAGTTGTCTAACATCCTAATATCATCCAACAACCCAACATTTAACAAAAAATATGGATTTAAAGAGTTAGGGTTTATAGACCTTAACAAGGATTTGATTTTGAAGAATCTAAGAGTGAAAAGAAGAGGATATTTCGATTTTGTTATGAAAAATCGAAGAAAATTACTTTCAATCCTTCACAAATCAGTTGGGATGAAGATTTTTGGGTAAGATTTGAAGAGGGAGGATTTTGGGAGGTTTTCGGGGTGTTAAGGGTGGGAGGTGTTTAAAAAATAAAAATAGCACGTGTTTAGGGGAGGAGGTGTTTAAAAAATAAAATAGCACGTGCATGAACTCTATGCACATGGGGTCTTTGCCTACTGACAGATTACAAAGACTTACACTAGTGTAAGTCTTTGTAATCTGTCACTGGTTTCTAGGCTGAATATACACCGGTGTAAGTCTTTGTAATCTGTTAATAGAGCATAAAATGAGTTAACAAAGCATTTTTATTATGAATGGATCAGTGTTAATAGAGCATAAAATAAAATGATTTGTTGTTAAAAGAGCATAAAATGAAATGGTAACAGGTTCAAAGAAGCAAAATGATAAAATACCATTAACAACAAAACATAATAACATATTGTGATCACAAATAATCAAAGTTTAGGTATTTTCAACCTTTAACAAAATGGTTTCTCCACTTGGTTAAGAGATGAATGAAAAACCTTAAATTAACTATAAGTGAGAAGATTGGTGAAGAGCCTGCTGCAGATTACAAAGACTTACACCAGTATAAGTCTTTCTAATCTGTTAGTAGGCAAGGACCCCGAGTGCATAGGATTCATGCCCTTGAAATGGCCTTGTGGCAATGGAGAAGGCATCTAATTCATTGTGCGTTGTAACAAATTACATGGGCATGAATCCTATGCACTTGTGGTCCTTGCCTACTAACAGATTACAAATACTTACACCGGTGTAAGTCTTTTTAATCTGTTGTTGGTTGCTAGGCTGAATATTCACCGGTGTAAGTCTTTGTAATCTGTTAATAGAACATAAAATCTTTTAGCAAAGAATTTTTATTATGAATAGATCAGTGTTAACAGAGCATAAAATAAAATGATTTGATGTTAAAAGAGCATAAAATGAAATGGTAACAGGTTCAAAGAAGCAAAATGAGAAAATATCATTAACAACAAATCGTAATAACATATTGTGATCACAAATAATCAAAGTTTAGGTATTTTCAACTTTTAACAAAATGGTTTCTCCACTTGGTTAAGAGATGAATGAAAAACCTTAAATTAACCATAAGTGAGAAGAGTGGTGAAGATCCTGTTGCAGATTTCAAAGACTTACACCATTATACGTCTTTGTAATCTGTTAGTAGGCAAGAACCCCGAGTGCGTAGGATTCATGCCCATGAAATGGCCTTGTGGCAATGGAGAAGGCACCCGATTCATTGTGCGTTGTAAACTAATTACATGGGCAAGATTCCTATGCATTTGTGGTCCTTGCCTACTAACAGATTACAAAGACTTACACCGGTGTAAGTCTTTGTAATCTGTTGCTAGTTGCTAGGCTGAATATACACCGGCGTAAGTCTTTGTAATCTGTTAATAGAACATAAATCAGTTAGCAAAGCATTTTTATTATGAATTGATCAGTGTTAACAGAGCATAAAATAAAATGATTTGATGTTAAAAGAGCATAAAATGAAATGGTAACAAGTTCAAAGAAGCAAAATGAGAAAATACCATTAACAACAAATCGTAATAACATATTGTGATCACAAATAATCAAGGTTTAGGTATTTTCAACCTTTAACAAAATGGTTTCTCCACTTGGTTAAAAGATGAATGAAAAACCTTAAATTAATCATAAGTGAGAAGAGTGGTGAAGAGCCTGCTACAGATTACAAAGACTTACACC
This sequence comes from Hibiscus mutabilis, assembly GCA_019671005.1. NCBI lineage: Eukaryota > Viridiplantae > Streptophyta > Magnoliopsida > Malvales > Malvaceae > Hibiscus > Hibiscus mutabilis. The sequence goes on along the minus strand of CM033753.1, from coordinate 19,889,622 downwards.
AGTATAAGTCTTTGTAATCTGTTAGTAGGCAAGAACCTCGAGTGCGTAGGATTCATGCCCATGAAATGGCCTTATGGCAATAGAGAAGGCATACGATTCATTGTGCGTTGTAACAAATTGCATAGGCACGAATCCTATGCACTTGTGGTCCTTACTTACTAACAGATTACAAAGACTTACACCGGTGTAAGTCTTTGTAATTTGTTGTTGGTTGCTAGGCTGAATATACACTGGTGTAAGTCTTTGTAATCTGTTAATAGATCATAAAATGAGTTAACAGAGCATTTTTATTATGAATGGATTAGTATTAACATAGGATAAAATCAAATGGTTTGATGTTAAAAGAGCATAAAATAAATTGATAATAGGTTCAAAGAAGCAAAATGAGAAAATACCATTAACAACAAAATGTAATAACATATTGTGATCACAAATAATCAAAGTTTTCACCTTTAACAAAATGGTTTCTCCCCTTGGTTAAGAGATGAATGAAAAACCCTAAATTAACTATCAGTGAGAATAGTGGTGAAGTGTCTGCTGCAGAAGACGAGTAAATGAAAAAGGAGGAGTTAGGGTTATTTGTGAGTCGTTTCTTGAGATTGGATGATATAAAGGTAAGGTTAATGGATTAAAATTTTTGAATTTTGTGTATTTTTTAAGAAATAAAAAGGAAATTAAAAATGTTGACACATGTCTTGTTCTCATTGGGTACTGTATTTTTTAACGAAAGTTAGAGTAAGACCTTAAAATGGTTATGGAATGAAACGGTAGGCACCTAAAAGGTACAAAAAATAGTTTAAGCACCTAATAAGGGAAAATGGGATAGTTTGGACACTTATTTTGGTGTTAAGCCATCGTGAAAAGGAAAAGCTTACTGTCAATTTAGGGATTGATCCCTTTCTTTATGGGATCAATCCCTTGCTTTAGGTAAATCAATATAAGAAATCTATACCGACGATAAATATTTTCGTCGGTAAAACTGTATCTATACCGGCGATTTAGGTAAACCGTCGAAAAAAATGACATCTTTACCGACACACACAAAAAGCTGTCGGTATATGGTTCACCTATACGGTGGATAATATGGTTCGTCAGTATAGATGTAGTTTTTATCGACGATTTACTAAAATTGTCGGTATAAATATAATTTTTACCGACAGTTTTTTGTCATCCGTCAATATAGCTATAGTTTTTACCGACAGATAATATATCCGTTGGCAAAAGCAAAAACATTTACCGACAATTTATTTTCCGTCGGTATATAATCCTTTTACTGACAATTTACGTCCGTCGGTATATCCCACCGTCGGTATATGTGAGTTTTTTTGTAGTGTCTCATCTTTGTCTCGAAAAAGATTACAAATTAGACAAAGCTACCTACTGCCTACTGCCAAGGAAGATGAAGTTATAAACACTTCCATTCCATGACATTTTATTATATTAATTAATTAAATCACCATAATTTTCTTTCAATCACTGCAACCAACATAATTTACTTTCATCCTCATTGCTCACTAATTACAAAAAGGAGAGCAACACTAGTTTCAAGCTTTATATGATTAAGCTCTTGTAAGTTCAAATTTTACATATTTGAAGGTGTGGAATGTGGATGGTTCTCTACTAGTTAATTATTTTTCATAAAAATAAAGTTGTGGTAAAAATATATTTTGTATAAAAGAAATGGATTTATGTTTGGTAAGTTTACTAACAAATGTTTACTATAGTTTGTTTTTAGGTTTAAGGGTTAAATAAGCCCCTAAACTTTTGTAAAAAATCAATTAAGCCCCTAAACTATTTTGCACCCAATTAAGCCCTCAAACTCAATAAAAAAATCAATTTGGCCCTTAGACCAACATTGACCGTTAACTTTAACGAGGTTTCGCAACAAAGTAATGTCACTTGTCATTTCTATAAATTTTTAAATTTAAATTTTTAAAAAATATATAAAAATCAGAAAAAATTAAAGAATTAAAGAATTCTAAAAATTATTTTAAAAATGTAAAAAACTTTTAATTTTGAAACTATTTAAAAAAAATAAATAATAATTTTTCAAAATATAAAAATATTTTAAAAAATTAAAAAATTTAAAATTATTATACAATTATAAAAAATAAGTTGAAAAAAATAAAACAATAAAATTTTTTTGGTTTTTAAAATAAATTTTATTTTTTATATTTTTTAAAATAATTTTATTGTTTTATATTTGAAAAATCAAATCAAATTTTATTGTTTTATATTTTTTACAATTTATTTTTATAATTTTATAATAATATTTAATATTTTTTATTATTTTTAATACATTTGGAAATTAAAAATATATTTTTATATATTTTTTAAATAATTTTTTGAATTTTTCCAGATTTTTTAAGGTTTTTAGAATTTTTTCTGATTTTTATATATTTTTAAAAAATTAAAATTTAAGAATTCCTAAAAATGGCATGTGATATTATCCTATTGCGACACGTGTTAAAAAATGTTAAATTTAACGGTCAACATTGGTCAAAGGGTAAATTATTTTTTTTCTTGAGTTTAAAGGCTTAATTAGGTGTAAAAAAAATTTAAGGACTTAATTAATTTTTTTGTAAAAATTTAAGGGCTTAATTAATTTTTTGGTAAAAATTTAAGGGCTTATTAAACCCTTAAGCCTTGTTTTTAATAGAGAATTTTCAATCCACCATCTACCATAACTATCACAGCGACAAAAAAAATATGAAAAAGGTCTCTATCTCTAAGAGGAAGTAGGAAGGGATAGTTTGGAGTAGTGATAAAAAAGGAGAGAAAATGAGAAGAAAAAAAAGTCATTTTGATTTTAATTCTTTTTAAATTTTCCATCCAAAATGTACCTTTAATAAAAATTATTATAAAATTTGAACTGAAAAAGCATTTGGATTAGTGGTTGGAGATGCTTCATCTTCTCTACTTAGGGAAGGAGTAGTACTTAATGAGGAAGGATGGGTCATGGATTTAGGAGTGTGCAAAAATAATCGATAAGACGGATTCAATCTGTTTATTAGTTTATATGATTCAAAATTTTAAATATTTAATTTGATGTTTATTTTTTAAATTGGATATGTATCATAATATTTTAAGTTTTGGATTATCCGAAAATCTAAAATATTTGAAAATTTAAAATTTCATGCATATGAATATTATTATAATTAGTAATTTGATATTTGTTATAGTCGAAAATTTAAAAATCTGAAATTTCCATAGATATTAATATTGCTATATTTAACAATTTGTAGTTTGTTATATTTGAAAATTCAAAATTTTATAGATACAGTCGCCAAATCAGAAAAATACTTATACTAAATTATATATTCGAATAATCGAGTAGTCAAAAATCCGACCCTAATAACCGAATATCATATTTTTTCATATCTAATATGGATATCTATTTTATCGATTCTAAAGTTCAAATAATTAATTTTTCAAATCAGATTCGATATCCAAAAATACATAACCCTAATCATGATCCTAAGAAAATAAAATTAAAAATACATAACCCTAATCATGATCCTAATCATAACCCTAATCATGATACGGATAGGTTCGATGTTCATTTCCGCGACCCTCCAATCGGTATGGATGATTTGTCGCTTGCGGATATGGCCCTGCATGGTGCTGGTTAGATCCTTAGGTCCTTTGGTCTTGGGTGGGGTTTGTTTTTATTTGTTTTGATTTTGGCTTGGTTTGCCAAGATGAAATCGTAGTCCTTTTCTGTAAATTATTGTTCTGTGTACTCTTTTTTTCATCTAAATTTAGAAAAATTTTTAACGAAATTATGATAATAATCCTCATTTTCATCTAAAAAATAATTGTTCAACCTAAATTCAAAAAAGTTTATTCAGCCACTATTGATTACCCAAGGAAGGTGGTTATGTACAGGAGACTGTATTTACCAAAAGATTGGATGAATGTCCTTTAGGTTGGATTCTGACTAGAGACTTAGGGTTTAGTTTGAGTTGTAGCGAATAAAAAAATCTGGGCTTATTAGGAAAGCCCGTTTTTAATAAAATAATATTGTAATTGAGGGGAATTTGGAAAAAGCTCGTATTTTTAAATAAAATTCGGGAGTCACCACCGATCGTTTAAAATTGATAGATTGGACACCTAAAAATGAAACTAGAAAAAACCAGTTCGGAGTCGGTTACGTACGGGAAAGGGTTAGCACCCCTCTATGCCCAAAATTGGTATTTAAGGTTTTGTATCGTATTTATTAAGAAGAATAAAAATTCGATTTAATTTAAAAAGCGCATATGCATGGCAATTTAAAAATGTCTCGATTCACGGTACCAAAAGAGATAACACTCGGAGACCGGGATGACAATCCCACTAGAATACCAAAATGAGAACTAAGTTTAAAAAAGCTTATGAAATGAAAATATGCATGTACAAATAAATATGATGAGAAATAAATATAAATACATATCAACAATACACAAATCAATAACAAGCTACACTAATACTGTATGTGTTAAAATATAAAACTAAGCACTACTACACTTTAATACCTATAAATATATAGTATAGCCTAGAAAATAACGTAATACATATGCTAACATGTAAAAAATGTTCACGTGGATTATACAATAAAAATAACATAAAATAATATATGCAAATTACATGTATTAGTATATTTTCATAATATGCATGATATACTAAAAACATAATATATAATATAAATAGTATTTAATAAATTATACATATAATACATATATACATAACATACATATAATATATAAGATATATACAATATATAATATATGATGATACATATATAATATATACATAGAATATATATAACAAAAAAATAATATAATAATGTAATACATATCATATGTAAAAAAATAGATATAATATATGCTTAAGGGTAACACGAAACATAAACATATGTATTACTTATATATATATATATATATAATATAATCACAATATATAAAGAAATAAAAGTGCATAAATAAGAAACAATAACATCTATATGCTAAATTAAATAAAAAAAATAGAGGGGGAAGGTCAATTATACCACTTAAGTTTGGGACCAAAATGAACAAAAACCAAAATTAAAGGACCAAAATAAGAGGAACAAAGCTGGTTTACAAATTAGGTGACCAAAATGATAAAATGGAAAACAAGAGGGAAAGCGGCGCAAAAAAAATGGGGCGGAGGTATTTAAAATCTTTAAATAACCCATTTGTCTTTATAACCGGTATAAAACCCATTTTATTTTTAAAAAAATTATTTTACATTCAAACAAAAAAAACTTCAAAAAAATCTCTTAACCTCTGAAGAACACAATCGTGGTGTTCTTCATCCACGCCCAGAAATAGCTGTGGTTTTCAGATTCTAGCCGTGCACAGCCGTACAACGACGTCGGAATCTAGAAAAAAACCTAGAAAATTTCTTCTTTTTTTTTAAATCGAACTAGAGCCTAAAAAACTCCCTTGAATCAGAACCAAATTGAAAAAAAATCCCCCTTTTGAGTTTTGGAAACCAAAACCAAACCATAAAAACTAAACCAAAACTTTAGATCGAAATCCAAAATGAGAAAAGAGAACTGTGTCGTTCATCGGCGCACCACCCTCTACGGCAGTCCGAGATCGAAGCGCCAAAGGTATGGAACCCTCAATCCTTTATTCTTTTACTTTTATTTGTTAGATTCGAACTAAAAAATATATTTTTACCTTAAAAAGTGAGGTTTTTTGTGTTATTGATTGTTGATAATCTTTACAATGATTTTTTTGTTCGGATTTATATCCGAGATACAACTTGTACCATAATAATAAAAAAACAACCTAATCTACTGTTGATTGCCGAGATTGGTTCTGGATATCTGGAAATCCCCTCTTTTTTACATATTGTTGTCTTATTCTCTGCAGGGGTGGTTGAGAATGAATCGGTGATAGCTGCGTAATTTTCGACAGCACGATCATGTGGACGGGGGAAAATAAGCGGCCAAGCACGTGGACGCGTGACGGAGGCAAACGGGTGCGATGGTGAGCTCCAAGCGCGAGTAAGGAAGCCGAATGGTCTTCACTAGTTCCATCTGGGCCATTGGATCAAATCTGATCCAACGACTCAGATCTTTGGGTGGCTGCAAAATGTAGCGATGTCCCTCTCGCTAAAAAAGGTGGTGTTTTTTTATTATTTTGTTTTATTTTGAAAATGATGTCTTCCGCGGGGAGTTTTATAAAACCCGTGTTTTATTTAAAAATGGAGTCGCCACCGGCCACTCAAGGTGGACCGGACACCATAAAAATACCAGAGATTTCAAACTGATGGGTCCGGAAGTCGTTACGGATGGGGAAGGATTAGCATTCCCCACACCGCCTAAAATTGGTACTTTAATAATTACCGCTTTATTAATATTAGACTTTCCGGATTAAAGTGACGATTAAATTAAAACTTGGTTATAAGTGCGAGTAGATTTTAAAGGCCCCGTTATTCGAGAGTAAACGCCCAACCACTATCACTACGCCTAATACTAGCCCCGTTTACGCTCGAATAAAAGGGCACCGCATTGACAATTATATATTTCCAGAATGCAATCTTAAAATATGGCAACCATAAATAAATACAATATGACAAAAATATAAATAAATACCAACATCATAACCTATCAATCCAACATACATAAATGTTAACCTAACACAAATAAAACGCTAATTTAAAATATTTATAAATATTAATCTAACTTAAAAAAAAACTAATTCGAAACATGCATGAATATTAATCTAACATAAAAAATATAATAATGACAATGCATGGATTTGACTAAAATGTCATGAAACTAGAGATTTAGGACTAAAATCACAAATATAAAATGCATGGCTAGGATAATATAAAAAGGACTAACATGAAACAAATGTAAAATGTAAGGAAATGAATGCAAACTAATAGAAATAATATGATGGAAATTAAAGGCTAAAACATAGTGACTATATTAAAATACAACATAAATTGAAGGCCACGATAGAAACAAGAAAAACGATATTGAACACGCATGAAAAGTCGAAGGACCGAAAGCTGAATTTTCCTAGGACAAAAGTGGAAGAGAGAGAAGAGATGAGGGGTTACTTGTGTAATTAACCCATTACCAAACACGCGGATCCTCCCTGTGGATCGGGTCACCGCGCGGGTCGGGCGTCTGAAACGACGCCATTTCATGATAGGCCGGTTTAAACATAGAGGGGTTGTTTATTTGTCATTTGAAACAGAAAATGAAAGGGATAAAAACCTAAACTAAACCTAATACTAAAACTTTCATCCTCTTCTCCCTCTTCAACAGACGGCGCCGCTCTTGCCGTCATTGCCGTTCCTCGGCCGAATGGCCTCGCGGCGCAGCACCACAGCAGCGGCAAGGTAAGATTTGATCTTCCCCTTTTTTAGATCCGAATTAGAAAACCCAAAAAAATCAAAATGTTTTTCTAATATTTACCTTTGAAAATTTCTTTGATTCCAACAAACTTTTTCTTACAAAATTTTTGATATCTAAAGAACTCTTTTACTGCATTTTTCGAAAAAGAAAAGAAAACCCCTTTCGTTATTTTTTTGAACCGAATCCCCCCTTTTTCTACCGATTTTTAGGGTTTATATCCCAAAATAAAACTAACAACTCTCCCCCTATTGTCTGCAGATGGAGTCGGATTTTGTGGGTATGAGTTCGAAATAGGGGTATGGTCAATCGGTATGGTGGTGGCAGAGGCATGGGTGAAGGTATGGTGGATGGCAGGGTTGTTGATAGAGTTAGGTTTTAGGTTATTCTTTTAATTTAAGGATTTTAGATTGGATTTGGGGTTTGTGAGTTTAATTATTTTGGGGATTTGACTTAATTTGGGGTTTCAGGGGGTTGACGGAGTTGGTGATCAGAGAGTGAGGACGACGGCGGTGGTAGCACTGGCAAAGGGGGTGGCTGCTAGGGTTTATTTTTAGGTTAGGGTTATTTTGGTTTCCGGGTCGGGTCAGGTTTAGTTTGGATCCGGGTCTGGGTAAACGAGTTTAGTTAGGGTAATGGGCTTAGTTTGGTTTGGTTACGGGTCATTACAGTTGCCCCTCTTTGCTAGGGTTTATTTTTAGGTTAGGGTTATTTTGGTTTCCGGGTCGGGTCGGGTCGGGTTTAGTTTGGATCCGGGTCTGGGTAAACGAGTTTAGTTAGGGTAATGGGCTTAGTTTGGTTTGGTTACGGGTCATTACAGTTGCCCCTCTTTGCTTGTTGTTGTGTAACGGCAACGAAGCAAAGACTAAAAATGACCCGTTTCATCCGATCTAGCTGGTTATCTTCCCTTGACGTATGTCTTCTTTCTTCAGTAGATCTTCTTTCTCTTCAATACATGTATTCTTTCTGGACTTGACGGATCTACTTTGTCACTCTTGGAGGAAGCAAAATCTTTGAAGCTGGAGGTGATCTATTGGGGAAGCAAAATGAGTGCGACTCACTACATTATTGATAATAAGCTAATACATAAAGAGAGTTTGACCCGGCTGCAACACCGACGAAGAGGCAGGGTCTACAAAATTTGATCCAGCTACAACACTGACGAGGAGGCAGGATCAAAAACTGACAACTTTTTCCTCTCTTTTTTTGTTTTTTTGTCATGGTAATACGAGAGTAAAAATGACCTGACTACAACACTGACGAGGAGACCGGGTCGAAAGATAGATGTTGGTCCTTACTACTCCATCAACAGAGAAGTAAGATCGGAGAACGTTGGTAACATGGATTCAACCACCCCATCAGCGGAGGGGCTGGATCAGATAATGGCAACCTGGGACCGGCTACACCATCAGCGGAGAGAGGATCAGAGGACGACTGCAACTTGGACCTACCCACTCCATCAACGGAGGACTGGATCGGGCGATGAAAGTTGATAATTTTTTTTGAATTTTGAATTTTTCTTTTCATTTTTTCTTTCTCTTTTTCTTTTTTCTTTTTCCTTTTTTCTTCTTTTTTCTTTTACTTTTTTGATTTTTTCTTCTTTCTTCGTTTTTTTCTCCTTTTTCTTCTTTTTTCTCTTTTTTCTTATTTTTCCTTTTCTTCTTTTTTCTCTTTTTCTTCTTTTTCTTTTTCTTTTTCTTTTTTACTTTTTTGATTTTTTCTTCTTTTTTCTCTTTTTCTTCTTTTTCTTTTTCATTAATAAAAAGGACTTCAAAATATGTAAAGTTGGATTTATCAACGGAGAAGCAGAACACTAACTGGAACCCTACTACACCATCAGTGGATAAGTAGGACAACAGCAACTAGGACCTAGCTACTCCATCAGCGGAGGACTAGATCGGATAATGACGACCAATAATTGGCTACACCATCAGCGGTGAGGAAGATTAGAGGACGGCTGCAGCTTGGACCTAGCCACTCCATCAGCGGAGGACTAGATTGGATAACAACGACCTGGAACCGGCTACACCCTCAGCGGAGAGCAGGATCTGAGGGTGACGGGAGCTTGGACCCGGCCACTCTATCAGCGGAGGACTGGTTCGGATAATGACGACCTAAAATCGGCTACACCATCAGCGGAGAGCAGGATCTGAGGACGACGGGAGCTTGGACCTGGCCACTCCATCAGTGGAGGACTGGTTTGGATAATGACGACCTAGAACCGGCTGCACCATCAGCGGAGAGCATGATCTGAGGACAACGGGAGCTTGGACCCGTCCACTCTATCAGCGGAGAGCAAGATTTGATAATGACGGCCTGGAACCGGCTACACCATCAGCGGAGAGCAAGATCAGAGGACGACGGGAGCTTGGACCCGGCCACTTCATTAGCGGAGGACTGGATTGGATAATGACGACCTAGAACCGACTACACCATCAGCGGAAAGCAGGATCTGAGGACGTCGGCAGCTTGGATCCAGCCACTCCATCAGCGGAGAGACTTGATCGAGTGATGAAAGTTGATAAATTTTTTGAATTTTCCATTTTTTTTCCTTTTTTGATTTTTTTCAATTTTTCTTTGAATTTTTTTTTTTGATAAATTTTTCAATTTTTCAATTTTTTGATAATTTTTTCGATTATTTTTTTATTCTTCTTTTTTCTTGAATTGTACAAAGAAGTAAACTCGAGAAAATTAGGCCTGGCTACACCGTCAGTGGAGAAACAAGACCTGAATAGAAATTCAATATGTTTGGGGAAAGGTTCGGATCTGTTGCACCATCAACGGAGAAACGAGATCTTCAGGATATCTATACTGTTGTACCATCAGCGATAAAGCAAAATATGGAAATGTTGGCCTATCAATAATGACGAAGGCAAGATCTGAAAATACAACTTCTGCTGCTCCTGAAAATGGAAAAAACATTAATTAGTAAATGTTCACAACATTTGTCACTGTTACCTTTTATTGATGTTTCAGCATCCTCTTTGTGTTTGGCCTCCTCTAAGACTAAGGTTGGTTGTCGTGTTGTTGCCCCCACGGCTGAGGATGTTCGGTCTCTTTTTGAACCTTTTTGTAAGCAAAAATGCATGAATTTTATGCCTAAATGCATGGTGACTTCGGTGTATGCATTGAACATAGATGTATGATGTATATAAAAATGATGAGTGCAACTAAATGCATGAATGTGATATGATTTTTCTTGCCCTCAAAGGGATGCCCCTGACACCTCACTGGTCTCATCAGGATCTTGGGTTTTTTATACGGCGGTGCCCCGACTTTGTCTTAAGTTCTATCAGCTTTCATCTGAGTGGATGCCCCAAATTTTTTTTTATTACATGACATCATCTGACACTGTTATCGTAATATTTTTGAAACTTTAGGGTGATGTATTTTGGATATTCAAGACTCAGATATGAACAAAAGATGTTTGCATTGCTATTTGTAGTTTTGATCCCTTACAAAATACTCTCACCACTATTGTACTTAAGTCGGTGAGGTTGGTTTACAAAAAGTATTACTCTGAAAGTGATAAAAACTACAAGGGGACCTACTATGGTCAAGACAGTGCAATACTTAACATGGTCTAGTTCAAAAAACCTTCAACACACCCTCAGTTGGCATCTTCATGTTTCGGTAAAGGGTTCCCACTTGTGGCTGAACTTGTAGGGTTTTCAACACTTATAACACCGAGCTTGAGGTACCTTTCTATCAGCCTCTTGAAGCCCCAACAATTTTTAATCGTGTGGCCCACATGTCCAGCGTGATATTCGTAACTCGCGTTAGGATCATACCACTTAGAGAATGGGGGTTGCGTCGGAGCCTGGTGGAAAGGTACCACTATATGGGCTTTTAGCAGTTCCTTGTACAGATCTCCATATGACATCGGCATGTGAGTGAATGAACTCTATCTTCTCAGTGTTCTTTCTCTGACCAGAACCTTGGCTTGAGGCAACGTGAGCCCTTGGCACGGCCTTAGATTGCACAACTGTGCTGGGCTTGGAATAATTGGCATTGTAAACTCCTGAAGAGTTCACTTCCTGGTCTTTCCTTCTATGGTAAGGCTTCTTATGGGACGAATCTCCCTCATCGTCAATTTTGCCAGTCTTGAAAGCATTCTCGATGAGCTCACCAGATAACACGAGGTTGACAAAATTGGTAGCCGCGTTGCCTATCAAGCGGCCCAAGACCGGACCCTCCAAAGTTTGTACAAATGTGACCACGGTCTCCCTCTCACTGAGCGAGGGTTGTACCTGAACTGTCATATCCCTCCAGCGCTGAGCGTACTGCCTGAAGCTTTCATTATGCTTTTGTTTCATCTGTTGTAATGTCCATCGGTCTGGCATCATATCATGGACATGTCGGTACTGCTCCAGAAAAGCTTTGGCCAAGTCTCTCCACGACTTAATTTGATGGCGACTCAACTGATTATACCTTTGGGCAGCAGATCCAGATAAACTATCCTAAAAGCAGTGAATTAACAGCTTGTCATCTCGGCCGTATCCTGTCATCCTTCGACAGAACATAGTAAGATGGGCGCGGGGACAACTTGTTCTATCGTACTTCTCAAACTCTGGGACCTTGAATTTAGGAGGTAAAACCAAATCTGGGACAAGACTGAGTTCACTGGCATCGAATCCACTGAAGGTATCCTCTACTCCCATAGCCTCTAGCTTCTCTTCGAGTCTCTTACATCGATTTTCGATTTCCTTTGAAGCTTCTACCTTTGGCCTCTCAGTATCAAACAGATGATCTATTTCTGAAATAAAATTTTCAGCTTGATTGCCCCCAATCTTAACTTCTGATGCAGATGGATGATTTATAGGGATCGAAGTACCGGCCTGGTGTAGATGAGACTTTCCCCGAGAAATGATCACCTGGGGTTGAGTTTCTGGCTGTATCATGGTTTGAACGGGCGTGAACCCCAGAGGATACATAAGATCCTCGTCACTACCAGTGGGTCTAGGATTTGCAGTGAGATTTACGACAGAGGCCTCTCCAGGCTCGGGAAGCTTCAATCCCAGCATTTGTGCCATTTGGCCCAGCTTGTCTTGTTGTGACTTTGCAAGTTCTTCCCTCATATCTTGTTGGACTCTCGTCAACTGTTCCTCAACCTTCTTGGCTATGTTCGCTTGCAATTCTTTTTGATCTTGGTCATTTTTTTTCAATCTTTCATCGTTCGCCATCTTTGTTTTGTACTGGGTTCCGTATGGATGCTCAGCTGACTGATCTTCTACTTTATCCAGTATCACTGTCATAGGGCACCTCTAGAGTCAGTTTTCTTATTTTGAAAATGAATGTATATGCATGCAAAATGTGTCCTAAATTGATGCAATGCAAAATCAAGATTGCGATGATATTGTGCAATGATGCAGGTGAAATCAATGAGATGAGAAAAAATGAAACGAGTTAGCACCAAATAAAACGATTAAATAAAACAAATAAAAAATAGAGTAATAAAAAATGTACATAAACAAGAAATAAGGCACCAGAGCTTAAATAGGGTAACCACTAATCGGGCAGAGTTTCACATGGCTCTAAAGGGTTGGCTCCTACGGCTTACTATATGCAGTTTTGGTGCTAAGAGGTACCCGAATTGTCCTTGCTGTCCTCTACTAAGAGTAGCAAGGCCCCTGATCATCACCCATTATAGGCTCCTTTCAACCGAGTTCAATTCAGGGGGACCCATTCGCTTATGCCTGCACGAAAGAATGATATCCTTACGAAAGCATAAGGTACTCGAGCCCCGAATGTACTTGCTAGGCCTACACGGGAAAACGATATCTCCACGAAAGCATTAGCGTTTTCCCCCCACTTAAAATAGTTTATATGCCATATTTTAAATGCGTTAAAATAAATGCGCAATTATAACCGAATGTTAATCTAATAGTCACTTTAATCCGAAATTTCTGATATTAATAAAGCGGTAATCTAACTGTAATGACCCGTAACCAAACCAAACTAAGCACATTACCCTAACTAAACCCGAATCCAAACTAAACCCGACCCGACCCGAAAACCAAAACAACCCTAACCTAAAGATAAACCCTAGCAGCCACCCCCTCTGCCAGTGCTGCCGCCGCCGCCGTCCTCACCCTTCGATCACCATCTTCGTCAACCCCCCAAAACCCCAAATTAAGTCAAATCCCCAAAATAATTAAACCCACAAACCCCAAATCCAATCTAAAATCCCTAAATTAAAAGAATAACCTAAAACCTAACCCTATCAACAACCCTGCCATCCACCATACCTTCACCCATGCCTCTGCCACCACCATACTGATTGACCATACCCCTATTTCGAACTCATACCCACAAAATCTGGCTCCATCTGCAGATAATAGGGGGAGAGTTGTTAGTTTTATTTTGGGATATAAACCCTGAAAATCGGTAGAGAAATGGGGAATTCGGTTTAAAAAAATATCGAAAGGGGTTTTCTTTTCTTTTTCGAAAAACGCAATAAAAGGGTTCTTTAGATATAAAAAATTTTGTAAGAAAAAGTTTGTTGGAATCAAAGAAAATTTTCGAAGGTAAATATTAGAAAAACATTTTGATTTTTTTGGGTTTTCTAATTCGGATCTAAAAAAGGGGAAGATTGAATCTTACCTTGCCGCTGTTGTGGTGCTGCGCCGCGAGGCCGTTCGGCCGAGGAACGACGATGACGGCAAGAGCGACGCCGTCTGTTGAAAAGGGAGAAGAGGATGAAAGTTTTAGTATTAGGTTTAGTTTAGGTTTTTATCCCTTTTATTTTTTGTTTCGAATGACAAATAAACAACCCCTCTATGTTTAAACCGGCCTATCATGAAACGACGTCGTTTTAGACGCCCGACCCGCGCGGTGACCCGATCCACGGGGAGGATCCGCGTGTTTGGTAATGGGTTAATTACACAAGTAACCCCTCATCTCTTATCCCGCCTCCACTTTTGTCCTGGGAAAATTCAGCTTTCGGTCCTTCGACTTTTCATGCGTGTTCAATATCATTTTTTTTGTTTCTATCGTGGCCTTCAATTTATGTTGTATTTTAATTTAGTCACTATGTTTTAGCCTTTAATTTCCAGCATATTATTTCTATTAGTTTGCATTCATTTCCTTACATTTTACATTTGTTTCATGTTAGTTCTTTTTATATTATCCTAGCCATGCATTTTATATTTGTGCATTTTAGTCCTAAATCTCTAGTTTCATGACATTTTAGTCAAATCCATGCATTGTCATTATTATTATTGTCATTATTATATTTTTTATGTTAGATTAATATTCATGCACGTTTGAATTAGTTTTTTTTAAGTTAGATTAATATTTATAAATATTTCAAACTAGCGTTTTATTTGTGTTAGGTTAACATTTATGTATGTTGGATTAATAGGTTATGATGTTGGTATTTATTTATATTTTTGTCATATTGTATTTATTTATGGTTGCCATATTTTAAGATTGCATTATGAAAATATATAATTGTCAATGCGGTGCCCTTTTATTCGAGCGTAAACAGGGCCAGTATCAGGCGTAGTAATAGTGGTTGGGCGTTTACTCTCGAATAACGGGGCCTTTAAAATCTACTCGCACTTATAAACAAATTTTAATTTAATCATCACTTTAATCCGGAAAGTCTAATATTAATAAAGCGGTAATTATTAAAGTACCAATTTTGGGCGGTGTGGGGGTGGTAATCCTTCCCCATCCATAACCGACTCCCGAACCCATCAATTTGAAATATCTGGTTTTTTATGGTGTCCGGTCCACCTTGAGTGGCCGGTGGCGACTCCATTTTTAAATAAAACACAAGTTTTATAAAACTCCCCGCGGAAGACATCATTTTCAAAATAAAACAAAATAATAAAAAAACACCACCCTTTTTAGCGAGAGGGACATCGCTACACAAAATAAAGGGGAATTAGGGTTAGATATCAGATATATTATTAGGGTTTTTAGGTTTTGGTTTGGGCTTAACGAGCCATTGTAAAATGGTTATTGGGTTGATTGTAAATATGAACTGTGGGTAAAAAATTTTGGGTTGTAATAATATGGACTGATATTAATTAAAATGGGCTGATATTATTATTCTATATGTTTTTCTATTTTTTATATTCAATAATAGTATAACAATATTATTAATGTTAACTGATATTAATAATAATACAAATGAAAATAAATAATGATAATAATAATAATAATAATAATATAATGAGCCGGGCAAAATTAGTTATTACAGTTGTCCCTCTTTGCTCATTCTTGTAACACAAGAATAAAGCAAAGACAAAAAAGCACTAATTTTGTCCTACTTTCTTGTTTAGATCCCGAATCACCACGCATTGAAGGTCCTACTGATGGCTCGAAAATCTTGGAGTTATGCACTAGAAGTCTTAATAATTTCCCGAATCACCACACACTGGGGGTCTTACTGATGTCCGGACGGTACTAATTTCCCCAAATCACCAAGCACTAGATATCTTACCGATGGTCTGAAAGTCATAATACCATGCACTGTAGGTCTTATTGGTTGCTCGAATCACCCTACACTGGAGGTCTTACAGATGCTCGAACTATATTAAAGCCATGCACTAAAGGTCTTAGTGGTTGCCCGAAGCTTGAAGCTGCTCTTCTCATTAAGAAATTATTCAATCTTCTATCAAATTTTAGAGTCTGAAGCTGCTCTTCTCATTTGAAATTCTTCATTCTCCGAGGTCTGAAGTTGTTCTTCTCATTTGAAATTCTTCATTCCTCAATTGAAATTGACGAAGGTTGAAGTTGTTCTTCTCATTGTGAATTTCTTTAATCTTCTGCCAAAGTTTGGAGTCTAAAGTTGTTCTTCTCATTTGAAATTATTCATTCTCTGAGGTCTAAAGTTGTTCTTCTCACTATGAATTTATTCATTCCTCAATTGATGTCTTTAATGATTTTTTTGAAAATAGGCTAATTAAATTAATGATGTGGGTTAGCATGCCCTTAACTTAAGGATGTCTGACTACTCATGATGCATGAATGATGAAAACTAATGACCACTTGGGGTGAGCTCATCTTCGAGGAAGCTCAAGGTTTCTTGTATTAAAGCTCTTTTTGTAGCTAATATAACCCATCTTAAAATTGGGTTCAAATCTTTGAATCTCTTTTTCTCCAAAGCTTTTTCAAGTTCCCACTTCGAATTGCTCTTCATATCTTGCTCAAACTTAATGTCTGTGGGTTCTGGTTTTGAAATGTCTCTGCCACTAAATGGATTGGCCATCTTCTTGCCCCAATAAAATTTTCTCCAAAATTTTGTTGTTCACCTTTGTTCTCTTTGAACTAAATTTCACAATGGTCAAAAAATTTAGGCTCTGTACCCTATTCGGTCCATACCTATGTACAAATAATCTTATCACGTGGCCAATGGCATTCCACTAATTTTCTCATTCTTGAATCTGTGATGCAATGCTTTGCCCCTCTTTCAACTCTTAGGGCGAAGAAATGTTTTAAATTCATTTTAATGCAAAAACTTATAATGAGTTTAAAATTTTATTTTAATGCAAAAATATCATGTAAACTCAGCTCTATTTTCAAAATTTAGGGCAAAAAATACTTTGAACCCATTTTAATGCAAAAACTATGAAGATGAGTTTTAAAATCTTATTTTAATGCAAAAATATCGTGTAAAGTCACCCTATTTTCAAATTTTAGGGTAAAAAAATTTCTTTGAACTCATTTTATTTCAAAAGCTTATGAAGATGAGCTAGAGAAAATAATTAATTTTGAAAAGATGAACCTTTAAAAATGAGGTCAAAATTAGACACCCAAATATTAAGTGTAATAGCCTTTGTTTCAAATTGACAAAGATCAGCTTAAGTGAACTTATGTTTAAAGGACTGCGAAGGTTGCAGTGATACGTGTACATGTGAAGTCCTTTCTGGGCTACTAGGCTTCTAAGAGGAACATTTCCCATACCTAATTTCTATTCCATTTAAGTGGCTCTCTTGACATCACTAACTCACCATGCCCCATCCTTCTCTCATTTAGGTGTCGATCAAGCACTTGAAGCTTGACGTTCCTTGAAGAAAGGTTAGCCCTTATAGGCGGGATGTGATCTGAAGACAAAATTATCTGACTCAGATATCCACATATGATCTGAATAGTCTTTGTAGGTTTTTAATGTAGGCCATGGTTCACGTTTATGAAAGAAAGGATATATAAGCCCAAATAAATGTTTATGGGTGATGAAACCAAGGATCATTTTTCTGGTAAAATATCTTCTCTGCACTTGTTGACCGAAATGTGCTCAAATGAAAAACTTCTTTGATTTATTTATTTGATCGCTCTAGACTGTCCATTTTTGGGTTTTCACCCTAGAGTTCATTTCCTCTTCTCGTATAGCTTGCATCTTTGACTGAATGTTGATGCACTTTTATTCAAAAGTTATTAAATCTTCAAGGCTTTTAATGTTCTTTATTGCACTTTCTGACTGTGTCAACCTTCTTATTGGCAAATTTTCAATTTGGTTTAGCTAGTCCTTTTAAGCAAAAATTTATTTTACCGACTTATTCTGATGTTTCTTCGGTCTTTGTATCTAGTACATCGATTCTCATTTCTTGCGTTAATTCATAAAGCATTATATTTGTAGTGTGGTCAAAATCTGGTGACTTTAATTCGCAAACAAAATCCTTGTCCTCTTGCCCCCTAGTGTGAGGGTGATCCTTGGTTTGAGTTCTAACGAAAATAAACAATCAGGCTCAAAGGGGACAACAAATGGATATTTTTCTTATTTGTGAAAGGAAGTGAAGTAATGCCACTCGTCATCCCATACATGGATATCAAAATAATCTTCAGGGGTAGAAGTTTAGGGTCAACACTCGATTCAAGGATCTTAAACAACAAATGCCTAATAGGGGAATTCACTCAATGGGATCTGCCCATTATCTGAACACTCATTTTGTTCCTTTCTTCTGCCAAAATAGAATAGAAGATATTCAAACTTGCAGTATTCTCGCAACATTCACTTTTCTTTAGACATAAGCTGCTCAGAATTGATTGTTGAACTTGAACCAAAGTTACTCTTTACAATTAATATTTGGGTTTCTAAAAAAATATGTACCGATATATATGGGAAACAAAAATCATCCCAAAATAATGAATGTATAAAGAATCAAAGAATGTAAATTAACTGTTTGAATCAATAGAAAACAAAACTAAAACAAAAAATGCACAAAACAATCATCATTCCATTGTCTTGAGTAAACATTACTTATGCTTTTACAAAATATTTTCATTTCTTTGAGCCAAAAGTGTGGGAATTGATTCCCAAAATTTTTCATATGATACACAAAAAGTAAAGGATATAAAAAAAAGACATGGAAAATAATGAACAATAAGATGGGACTTTGGTGCACCACAAAATCTTGCCAATTGGTTCCAACTTCTTAATCCTTTCAATCCTCCTTTGAAAAATTCAATCTCCTTATTATCCATCATTTTCTGGATTAACTGTCTAAATTTCGTGCAGTGCTGTATTGTGTGTCCTCATTTTTGATGATATTCACAAAATTCTTTCCAACCTTACTAATAGTCTTCTCTTTTAGTGTGATCAGCCCACCTCCATGTAGTTCCTTGTACACCTAGCTCAAAGGGATTTTGAGTTTATCCACATTTTTCAACGTCCTCATATGGCATTCTAGTTCAATGATATTGACTCCTCGCTCACCATGACCAGGCAAAGGGTTATCTGCTACATTTGGAGAATCAAATTTCAGCACTCCCTTATTGATTAAGTTTTGGACCACCATTTTAAATGCCTTGCAATTATTGATGTATTGTCGGTGATTCATGCATGATACTCGCATTGTGCCTTAGGGTCATATCACGGAGGGTAAGGGGGTTGCATTAGAGTGAGATGATAAGGGCGGACCAGGTTGGCCTCAACAAGCTTGGGGTACAATTCACAATAAGTTAATGGTATAAGAGTAAAGATCTCCTCTTTCTTTCCTTCGGTATCTCTTCTGTTGGATCACTTTGGAGTTGTTACTGCCGGATTTGCTGTGATCATAACATTTCTAAGGTTGTAGGTACTCACATTGCTTACTTTATTATCTTTTCTTTTTTAAAACTTCTATAAACTTTTGCCAGTTTTGAGCTTGCCACTTTTGAATGCAGCCTCGATTGATTTTCGTCGTATTTACAAACTCAAAAAAACTTAAAGATACATTGCTGATCATTTTCTCATATAATGGTCCTTGTAGGATATCCATGAAAATGCGAGTGATTTTGTTTTCCAAAATGGGAGGTTTTACTTACGCTGCAATATTTTCCACCTCTGGGCTTATTGTTGGATGTTTTCGTTATGCCCCTGCGTCATCCAATGTAGCATTGTTCTATTAGGGACCATATCTTTGACATGCTAGTATTGTTCGCTGAAAATCTTAGCCAAATCTTTCTATGATTTTACGTTGGCTCGGCTGAGATGTGGGTACCATCGGGCGGCTGCTCCAGTCAGACTATCCTGGAAGTAATGAACCAAACAATTTTCATCTTTTAAGTGTGCCGACATCTTACGGTAGTACATGGTCAAATGAGCTGAAGGGCAAGTGGTTTTGTCATATTTTTCAAAGTCAGGCATTTTGAATTTATACGATATAACCAGATCGGTTACCAAGCTCAAATCTATGGCATCAACCCCGTAGTCATTGGTTTTCTACATCATTCAGACTTTTTCTTCCATTTGTAGGCGTTGCTCCTCAATTTTTTCTCGAACTCCGGTCTTAATCTTGTCTCTATTTCATTAATAAGATTTAAATCTGAAACTTCAACATCAACCTCATTTTCAAAACTAGGTATTATATTAATCGGATTATTAATGGATGCCCCGGGTACTTGGGCATTCTTCAAAATTGACCCTTCTGGTGGAGCCTTCTTATGAGACGAGTTCCCACCTAAGTGTTCCACATTGGTATTTCCATCTATAGCTGGGGTCTTTCCAGTCTCCCTCATCTCAAACAGTGTGGTAGTGTAGGTTATAATCTTATCTTGAGATGGCTCAGTTCTTTGCTCAATAGTACCTAAGTGGTCCTCGATATCCTTTTCTGACCTCTCAACCTTAGCTAATATATCCTTCATAGCTCTTGTTTGAGAATGTGTGTTGTACGAGCGCTAAATTATTGCAGCTTAAACTTGCTCTAAAAATTAAGGTTTTCCATAATTATTTTGACTTTCTTATTAATGAATGCAATATATAATACAGACAAGATAAATAAAGAATTAAAAGTAATTAACAAATGAATCTGCAATGTAATGAATGCAAATGAGGTGTTGATTCTCGAATGGTCCTTAGATAGACTTTTGTTTAACAGAGAAGACGTCTGATTGAAAGAAGCTGAAAATGAATTACATATAATGTTTGGCTTCTTTTCTTAAGATCTTGACTTCATGAGGCAAATCTCGTATTCTTCGTTTCAGCATCATCTTTGATAGGCGATCTCGTAGGTTCTTTTATGTTGTTCGAAAGATCCACAACATAATGCAGACAATAATCCCTTCTCTAGAGGAAAATCTTGACAATCCGATTAGAATAGGCCTACTTAAAATTTATGAAAGTTTTGGAGGCTTAAATTAAAATTTCCAAAGATTTTGAAAGGTTTAATTCAAAATTTTCATAAAATTGTAGGATTTTAACTAAAATTTTCGAAAAAGAATAAAAAATTATCAAGACTATTTTTTTAAAAAAATAGAGAGGGATTTAATTGAGATTATTTAAGTTTTTTTGAAATACAATAATATTTTTTTAAAATTTTAGAAGTGCCAAATTAAAATTTTTGAAAATTTTAAAGGGCTAAATGTAAAATTTTTGAACTTTAAGGGACATGGCCCTCACTGGTTTCAATGAGGATCTGCCTCTGCATCCAAGATATGCTATCTCTGCCTCCGACACGTGTCTCATCGTCAATTTCTCATTCCTCAATAGGTCTTCGTTTGGCCTAACTCGATACTGTAGCATTATCGCTCTCGGCATCACAAACTTCTATCCTATCTCGAATGCCCTTTAAATTGGACTATTCTTGAATCAACAAAATGTTATGGTGTGATGCAAAAATAAATGCAAAGAAAAGAGGAATAAAAAACATTTAACAAAAACAAGTTAGTAAGGTAATATAGTCGAATAAATTAAATTACAATAACGACAATAATCAAAGCAAATAAAATAAAAAACAAGAAAACGAATAAATCAAACAAAGCCTAAAAAAGGTTTTCACTAAACGGGCAGCATAACGGCATGGTTCCTACAAAGGGTGGGCTCCTGTGGTCCACTATATGCGATTGAGCTCTAAAGTAAACGGTACTCGAACTGTCTCTCAGACATCGATTCGAAGGAATGCGATCCTTATACCATACGGGGTGAACACCCCACGAAATATGAGGACCGAATTCCAGAAGTGAATTACAACACCATACGGAGGTGAACACCCCACGAAGCGATGTAATCACTCCCACTTAAACGGTTCTAAAACTAATGTATGGAGATTAAAATTTTAAATTAAATCAAATTTCAATTATTCTTACTAAATATGATACAAACCCGACTAAGACCTAACTATCTTCTTTGAAAACAAAAAATGCGTCCCCAACAGAGTCGCCATGCTGTAGCGACTAAAAAAATTTGGGCTTACTAGGAAAAGCCATTTTTAATAAAAAAATACTTTAATTGAGGGGGAATTTTGAAAAGCTCGTATTTTTAAATAAAATTCAATATTCGCCACCGATCGTTTAAAATTAGTAGATCGGACACCTAAAAAATGAAACCAGAGAAAACGGGTTCGGAGTCGGTTACGTACGGGGAAGGGTTAGCAACCCTGCTATACCCAAAATTGGTATCTAAGGGTTTGTAGCATATTTATTAAGAAGAATAAAAAATTGATTTAATTTAAAAAAATGTATATGCATGACAATTTAAAAATGTCTCGATTCACGGTACCAAAAGAGATGACACCCGGAGACCGGGATGACAATCCCACTAGAATACCGAAATGAGAACTAGGTTTAAAAAAGCTAATTAAATGAAAATATTCATGTACAAATAAATATGAAGACAAATAAATATAAATACGATTAAATACATACATATAAACAATACAAGAATCAATGACAAGCTATACTAATACAGTACATATGTTAAAATACAAAACTAAGCACTACTACACTTTAATACCTATAAATATATAATATATCCTAGAAAATAGCGTAATACATATACTAACATGTAAAAAAATGTACACATGGATTATACAATATAAAATAACATAAAATAATATATACAAATTACATGTATTAGTATATTTTCATAATATGCGTGATATACTAAAACATAATATATGATATAAATAGTATATAATAAATTATACATATAATACATACATATATACATAACATACATATAATATATAAGATATATACAATATATAATATATGATGATACATATATATAATATATACATAGAATATATATAACAAAAATAATATAATAATGTAATACATATCATATGTAAAAAAAAAAAAGATATAATATATGCATAAGGGTAACACGAAACATATACATATGTATTACTTATATATATAAATATAATATAATCACAATATATAAAGAAATA
This sequence comes from Hibiscus mutabilis, assembly GCA_019671005.1. Lineage (NCBI taxonomy): Eukaryota > Viridiplantae > Streptophyta > Magnoliopsida > Malvales > Malvaceae > Hibiscus > Hibiscus mutabilis. The sequence goes on along the minus strand of CM033753.1, from coordinate 19,866,648 downwards.
AAAGTGCATAAATAAGAAACAATAATATATATATGCTAAATTAAATACATATGCAAAAACAGAGGATAAGTCAATTATACCTCTTAAGTTTGAGAGCAAAATGAACAAAAACCAAAATTAAAGGACCAAAATAAGAGGAACAAAGCTGGTTTGCAAATTAGGTGACCAAAATGATAAAAAGAAAAACAAGAGGGAAAGTTGCGCAAAAAAAGGGGCAGAGGTATTTAGAATCTTTAAATAACCCATTTGTATTTATAACCGGTATAAAACCCATTGTATTTTTTAAAATCATTTTACATTCAAACCAAAAAAAAGCTCTCAACCTTTGAACACCGTTGTGGTGTTCTTCATCCACACCCAGAAATTGTTGTGGTTTCCAAATTTTGATCGTGCGTCGCTGTGCGCTGTTGTACATCGGTGGCGGAATCTGAAAAAAAAACTCAAAAAAATTCTTTTCTTAAAAAAATTGAACCCAAGCCTAAAAACTCCCTTGAATCAGAATCAAACTAAAATAGCTCTTTCTTTTGAGTTTTGGAAACCGAAACCAAACAAAAAAAACTAAACCAAAACTTTAGATCGAAATCTGAAATGAAAAAAGAGAACTGTGTTGTTCATCGAAGCACCACCCTCTACGGCAGTTCAAGACCGAAACCCCAAAGATATAGAACCCTCGATCCTTTTTTATTTGTTAGATTTGAACTAAAAAAGACCTGATTTTTACCTTAAAAAAGTGAGTTTTTTGTGTTATTGATTGTTAATAATCTTTACAATGATTTTTTGTTCGGATTTATATATGAGATACTTGTACCATAATAATAAAAATCAACCTAATCTATTGTTGATTGCCGAGATTGGTTCTGGAAATCTGGAAAATCCCCTCTTTTTTATATATTGTTGTCTCATTTTTTGCAGGGATGGTTGAGGATGAACCGGTGATAGCGGTGCGATTTCCGGTAGCACAAACATGTGGACGGAGGAAACCGAAAGGCCAGGCGCATGTGCGCGTGACGGAGACGAACAGGCGCGGTGGTGAGCTCCACGCGCGAGTAAGGCAGCGAGATGGTCTTCACTGATTTTATATAGGCCATTGGATCAGATCTGATCCAACTGATCGAATCTTTGGGCGGCTGCAAAATAAAGGGAAATTAGGGTTAGATATCAGATATATTATTAGGGTTTTTAGGTTTTGGTTTGGGCTTAACAAACCACTGTAAAATGGTTATTGGGTTGATTGTAAATATGAGTTATGGGTAAAAAAATTTTGGGTTGTAATAATATGGACTGATATTAATTAAAATGAGCTGATATTATTATTCTATCTATTTTTTATTTTTATATTCAATAATAGTATAATAATATTATTAATGTTAACTAATATTAATAATAATACAAATGAAAATAAATAATAATAATAATATAATGAGGCGAACAAAATTAATGATTATAGGGGTAAAAAAGTTAGTTTGAAAATAAGATTACATTTTTACCCTCTATTATTTAATTATAATTGATTGTTAAACTAATGTTTAATATGCATAATTATAAAATGATATATATATTTTATAATTTTTATGTTGAGAATAAAGTTATTTTATTTGTAACTTTTTTAAAATTTATTATAAATTTGTAATTGTTATGTCTATATAGAATCTATAATATAGTTTATATTTTCAAATAAAATTATATATATATATATATTATAATTTAAGTTGATTTATTTCATATCTCATACTATTATCGAATTGAAACGTCACCCAAATTCACTTATTTTACTTTATACTATCATTTTTAAAATATACTTTTTATATTTTTAAAATCACTTTTTAACGTAAACATTAAAATTTTAAACTTTAACTTTTCTAAAATCACTTTTTCATATTATATTTAAAATTATTTTTTCAATCTCAAAACGTTAGAAGTAAGCTTAACCATTCTTATCTTTTCAAATCAGTCTCAGATGCTTTTGCTTGCAGCAGTATACATAACCTCAATATATTAGATTTCCTTGTAAATGAAATGATAATATAACCTTCCTCCAATCTCTCTCAAAGACTTCATTTTTTCAGAATTATTTCTGACCACCACTCAAAAGCTTGTAATGCCCACCATTCATTCATCTTGATTAATGTTTTCCTTTTTAAGCATAACATCTGGATATCAGAATCAATGCTGTTTTCTCCCCCATGAAATTAGTTTACCAAATATAACCTCATTTACTACTCATACTACTTGGGTTAGCTTTTTTTCTTTTTCTTTTTGCTCAAGACCTGGGGACTTCTTTAACTGTGGAAACCTCTGATTTATTCTTTTGATTTATACGTGTTCTTTAAGGACATTGCAAAGGTGATTAAAGCTAATATAAATTAGCATGCATGTGAATCTCTCTTCATATTTGAATGATTCCGTTGGCCTTGTCTGAATTTTCCGAGTTTTCAAACAGGCTTTGCCGAAACGGTTCGCTAGTGTTTACGGAAACGATGTATCGGATTCTGTCATCGTCAACGCTGTGACGGGGCCGGAATGGAAAGTGGAGTTGATCAAGTGTGACGGTGAGATTTGGTTAGCAAATGGTTGGAAAGATTTTGTGGATTACTTCTCTTTGAAGCATGGAAACCTGTGGTCTTTAGATATGAAGGTCGTCCCCGGTTTTACGTGTTCATGATATTCGATCAAAAATATCCGATAGATATCAGTGACCACTAGGTGGAGCTAACAACGGAGAAAACACCGATGCCACCTCGTAAGAGAAGGAGAACGAATCCGAGTAGTGGAATGCAGGGCGCAGGTAATGTTCTAAAATTTGGAGTATTGAATGTCAAGCAGATATGGAAGTACATAGATTTTCTCTAATTTAATTTGTTGGAGTTGGATTTGTTCAATTTACTTCCGATGTCGATGTTCACAGGTAAAGCGAGGCCTAAAGAAGCTGGTGGAAGCACGTCTGCCGCCCTGAGATCATCAATATCATCGAGAGCTAACAGTTTCAGATCGGAATATCCGTTCTTTGTCGTTAATGTGCGGAAATCATACATTAACGGACATGATTTGGTAAGTTCTCCCTTGATGCATTGGCATTGCATGTTGCAAATCAGCTGAAGGAAATTGTTGCTGGTTAATAATTGCAGCATATTCCGGTCGCCTTTGCGAGAAATTATTTGGCTACGAAAGAATCCAAAGCCGATGTTGTACGTGGAGAAACCGAGGCAAATGATGTCCTTAAAGATCAGGATGGGAGACTTGGCCTGTTGTTCTCAAAATATGCAAGAAATATCGTTTAGCTCAGTTTGGTTATGGTTGGACCGCATTTGCCGTTGACAATGATCTGCGAGTAGGCTATTCTTGTGCCTTCGAGCTGGCTGGAGGGACCTGAAATGTCTTTCAGAGTTACCATTCTGTAGAACACCGAAGACTCGAATGATCGCCATACCGGTAGTGCATTTGATACCTATAACCTTTACTAAGCTAAATGTTTGTATGATTTAACGAAATCTATGTTTTTATGATAAGCTCATGTGAGTAAAACGGGTCGTGTTAGATACGAAAGGGAATCGAATGCTAGGAGTCGATTTGAATGTGACTATTCTAGGAAAAATGAAGTGATTTTATCTTCGACGACAAACAAAGAATCCCATGTTCCGAGAAGAAAAATTAATACTGAAAATGGTAAGTTTAAAAAAGATGGAAAAAATTTCCAGCAGGCTATTGAATCAGAACTGAACTAATGTTCTTGCCGCTTGCTGGATTTATTGATGGAAAGATTGATCAGGCGATGCATACGCGAGCTGTTCGAAGGATTTCGAGCAACAGAACTGCTGGAGCTCTTGAAAGTGTAAGCGAGCTCACGTCCGATCATCCATTCTTTAAAGTAGTTATCACAGCAACTTTTCTGCAGCTTCAGAGTGCGGTAAGGATCTGTGCACATTTAGCTTAGTAAAGATTAAAATGAACATACAACTTTGCTTCGACCCCGCAGTCAGCTGAATATCATGAAATGTCGGCTATTAACCTGGAATATCGAACATTTGCGTCATATTAGCATTTACTATTTGAGCAAGAATCAATCAATCTGAAAATCTCGGATAAAACTTAGCCTTATGCTTGCAGCCGGTTGAATCTTGAAATATCGAACATTTTCAATATTATTCACATTCTACTATTTACTTATGAAACAAGAATCAGCCATTGAATCTAAAAGCCTAATAACGTTGCTTTGATCCCTGCACGAACATTTCGATCATACTACTTGGGAAGAAAGAATCGCAATCAATCTAAAGGATTTGCATACAACTTTGCATCAATGGTGCAGATGGTTTAATCTTGAAACAAAACTTCAGCTCAAATTATCAGCTTTTTTTGTCATCATCATCAGTTGATCACCATTAGTCTGCATTTTTTTCACTCAACATCTAAGCATCGTCAACCTTGTGCAGAGCATACCAGTGCGGTCATGGAGCGAATTCCGAAAGATGTGAGTGTTAAGTCATGGCCTATAAGGATTAATTGTTCAGACAGAGCAGGTAGATTTGGTAGTGGGTGGAGGGCATTTGCATGGGAAATAAGCTCAAAGTTGGAGACGTTTGTGTATTTGAGATGATTAAGAAAAACAGTGTGTTCAAAGTCTCCATTTTCAAAGATGGTTCAAGCTTCGGTTGAGCTGATTCACCATTAGTGCTGGACTCATTTTGGCAGACTCAGAAATTTAGGGCCAAATGCTCTGAATTACTTTTGTATGCATCATATTAGTAGTATCCGTAATTGAATATGTTGTTTTAAAATCGCATTATATTTTATTGGAAAATTCTAGAACGAACATTGCTACCCACTAGGGGTGAGCGTTTTTGGGCCACATCGTGGCGGCGGACGGGATCCGCGTTAACCCTCAGAAGATTCAAGCCATAGTAGAGTGGAAACCACCTAGAAATGTCTCGGAAGTCCGTAGCTTTCTTGGACTGGCGGGATATTATCGACGATTTGTTAAGGGTTTTTCAATCTTAGCTGCCCCGTTGACCAATTTGCTTCAGAAGGGAGTGCCATTTGTATGGAATAAGAAGAAACAACAGTGTTTTGAGCAGTTGAAGGCCTACCTTACCAAGGCTCCAGTTTGACGCAGGCCGAGCCGGGAAAAGATTATGTTGTGTTTAGCGATGCGTCCTTGAATGGACTTGGCTACATTCTTAGGCAAGAGGGTAAGCTGGATTCCTATGCCTCGAGGCAACTTAAACCTCATGAACAAAATTACCCTACCCATGATTTGGAGCTGGCCGCGGTAATCTTTGCGTTGAAGATTTGGAGACACTATCTCTACGGAGAGAAGTGTTACATCTATACGGATCACAAGAGTTTAAAGTATCTTCTCACCCAGAAAGAGTTGAATTTGAGGCAACGTCGTTGGATTGAGCTGCTAAGGGATTATAATTGCGTTATTGACTATCATCCGGGCAAAGCAAACGTAGTAGCGGATGTCTTGAGTCGTAAGTCGATGTCTGATTTGAGAGCCATGTTTGCCCGCTTGAGAATGACCGAGGATGGTGGGCTTTTAGCTGGGCTCCGGGTTGAGCCCACATTAGTGTAAGAAATAAGGAGGACTCGGGTTCTGGATGAAGATTTAGTGGCCCAAATTGAAGTGGTTTAGAGAGGCGAGGCCTCAAATTTTGAAGTACGAGATGGTGGGTACTTGTACTTCAAGGGTAGGTTGTGTGCTTCGGCTTTAGAAGATTTGAGGGATCATATCTTACGGGAGACACACTGTAGTCCCTTCACCGTACATCCGGGAAGCAACAAGATGCACCAAGATCTTCGACTTTATTATTGGTGGCCATGTATGAAGAGGGATGTTTCCGAGTTCGTGACAAGATGCTTAGATGCCAACAAGTAAAGGCAGAACACCAAGTTCTATCAGGGTTGCTTCAGTCGATTCAGATTCCATAATGGAAGTGGGATCGAGTCACCATGGATTTTGTTGCGGGTTTGCCGATGACTCGAAGGAAGAATGATGCGATATGGGTAATAGTGGATCGTCTCACCAAGTCTGCCCATTTCCTGCCTGTGCGCATGGATTTCACCCTAGAGCAGTTGACTCAATTGTACATCAAGGAGGTAGTGAGGTTTCATGGAGTGCCATCTTCGATCATATCGGATAGGGATCCACGGTTCACAACAAGGTTGTGGAAGAAGATTCATAATGCTTTAGAAACCAAGCTACATTTTAGTACAGCTTTTCATCCTCAGACCAATGGCCAGTCTGAACGGGTTATTCAGATCCTTAAGGACATGCTTCGGTGTTGTGTCGTAGATTTTGAAGGAAGTTGGGAGGAACAGCTGCCACTGGTAGAGTTCGCATACAACAACATGCTTCGGTGTTGTGTCGTAGATTTTGAAGCCTTGTACGGGCGTAGGTGTAGAATCTAACACCCTTGACCTGGATGTCACAGTTGGGTCCTAAGCCCAAAATCCATACCGTTAAATTTTTTCCTTTTTCAAGCCCAATAGAATAAGTCCAATAAAAACATAAATCCATACGTTAAAAACGTAGTTAAATCCATAAGTTTAAAACAATATTCACGGAGCTCCATTTACAAATATTAAAACATTCGACTTTGACCGAATAATATAAAATAAGAGTTACAAAATACATATAGGGTCCTGCGAAATACATAGCCCATTACATCTAGTATTTGTACTCAACTGCTAGAGTCGATGCTAAAATACAAACCTTTATGGTGCTCTTTCAAGCCTCACGATAACCTACTAACTTGCGAACAGAAACACCAATTTCGAACGCTGAGCTAACAAGCTCAGTGGATACATCGCCCCTCAACCATGCTTCATGCAAATCATAAATAAAGCAATGCAACAGGAATGATATCATGGCAATATAGCAATGGCACTACCATAACCGCATAAAACACATGGCATTATGAATGTATGATGACGCACACAGCTCATACTAGAACCCCATACATTTACCTAGCATCACACAGATAACACCAACAACAATTAAGTGGGGTTCGTGTCTACAAAGCATCAGAATCCTACACTTGAGTGAGGCCCGCGTCCAAATAGCATTGGGATCCCACATCCATGCTCAGGATCTCTCATCAAGCATCTTCGAATGAGGCCCACGTCAGCAAAGTATCAGGATCCTACATTCAGGAATCTTCAAGGTGTTGCAACACACTTAGAGTATCCAAATCCCAACAACAAGGGATGACTCAACTACCTAGGCGTCCCTCAGTACACAACAAGGACCCTAACTACTACACAGCCTCGATTGATCCACCAAGGATCCCTATGGGTTACTACCTCACACAGTTTACTCAATATTTACCGAGTTATTAGCCAATTATTTCTCATACGGGGTTAAAATCTCTATTTCTCAGTTTTAGTATTCATTTTACTTCTTAAAAGACCCCCTAGGGCTCTTTGCCTCGAATTATAGAACCCCCGAACGTAAACTTAATTTCATTGGGCAAGATGCCCAGCAAGTACCGATACTCCTATATGGGTATCGGTACTCCCCTCTAGGTACCGATACTCACTAATGAGTACCGATACTCGTTTTAGGTTCGAAAGAACTGGATACACAAGTCGTACCGATACGCCTTGTACCATACTGGTACGCACCATCGATACTAGGATTGCCTCGTACCAATCCACACCCGTACTGGTACTCCCTCATATGGGTACCGGTACGCTAAGCCTTTCCCAGGCAATGTAACAGTGCGTACCGGTACGCCCCATGCGTACCGGTACACGAAAGCGTTACTGGAATTCTTACCAAGCAAGGGGTACTGATACACGAGGAGGCATACTGGTACGTCCCTCACAACCCCCTTATTTCAGTAAGGCGTATCGATACGCTATTCCCAGTACCGGTACGTGAGCCCAATTTTTGAACTTTGGGTGCGGGTTTCACCTAGAAACCCTGTTTAACCCCCATGATTAAACCCCAAAACATTCCCACAAGTTAAAGTGATAGCATCAAGTGGATTTCTACCGATTTTAGGCCATTATAACAACAATTCTATGATTTTCCATTAACAACCACTCAAGCTACTCTAAGGACAAAAACACCAAATCATGCTTCAAAACTTAACTTTATGATTTCCAGGAAACTATAAAAGTTAGTAGTGTACTAACCTTAGCTTAGCTAATAACACAAGGCCTTCCTCTAGAGCTTCAAGCTTTCCTCCATTCTTGAGCCTTGGATGAGCTCCCAACCTCTTTCACTACATGAGGGGATTACAAAACGTATTACAACGTTGCTAGATGATAATAAAGGCCGAAAACATAAACTAAATTAAAGATTAGAGCTTCCAAACTCCAATCTCGTCTAACCCTCTCAAACCTTCAACAACCTCCTTCTTCCACCAAACCATACAAAGCTTACCTTGAAATATAGATCATTGAAAGCTGGTAACACTTCTCTCAAAGGGCTAAACGTGATTCACAACACAAACACTCAAAATCCTACATTTGATAGTGGTGTTTTGGGTGAGAGGTGAGATGAGAAGAGGAAGATAAAGACACAAAAGCTAGGTGATCTCACCACTCTGCATATTGCAGAGAAATAAGCCTTTCCCACCCCACACTTAAAATTAGACATTTACCACTTTACCCTTCCACCTCCCTTCTCCACCCAATCCAATAACCACATGAGCCCAACACACAAGCTGGCCCAAAAAGGTCCTAAAAGCCCAAAAACACGATCCAAACACAAGGATCATGCCTCGATCAAACCTGACCCTCGGATCTCAAAGTCTGGGTAGTTACAACTCTCCCATCATTAAAGAAAATTTTATCCTCGAAATTTACCTGATGGGAACAAATACGGATAGCGAACTCTCATGTCATCCTCGACCTCTCACGTTGCGTCATCGACTCCGTGGTTCCTCTATAACATTTTCACTAGAGGTACGCATTTGTTGCGAAGCTCTTTAACTCCTTTGTCAAGGGCCCCAATTGAAACTTCCTCATATGTCAAGTCGGCATTTACCTCAATTTTTTCAAGTGAAACAACATGCGAAGGATCGAAATGATAACGCCTCAACATAGACACATGAAAAACATCGTGGGTACGAGCCAACTCCGGTGGCAAGGCTAACCGATAGGCCACTGGTCCTACTCTCTCATAAGTTTTGATTTACCTTATGAAACACTTTCTCACTAACATCATACTCTATATGTTTGAGTTTTCGATCCACATAGGCCTTCCGTCGGTCAAAGGCCGCTTGTAACCTTTCCTTGATTATCTAAACTTTCTCCTCGGTTTTGCTAACTAGATCGGATCCCATGATCCTCCTCTCATTGAGCTCGGTCTAACATAAGGGTGTCCTACACTTACGCCCATATAACGCCTCAAAAGGGGCCATCTTTATGCTCGACTGGTAACTGTTGTTGTAAGCAAACTCTATAAGCGGCAACTGATCCTCTCAACTCTTTGCAAAGTCCACAATACAAAACCGGAGCATATCCTCAAGAATCTAAATGACACACTCAGGCTGACCATCAGTCTGAGGGTGAAAAGCTGTATTGAAATGTAGCTTGGTGTCTAAGGCGTTATAGATATTCTTCCATAGCCTAGCTGTGAAACGTGGGTTTCTATCTAAAATGATCGATGATGGCACACCATGCAACCTTACTATCTCTTTTATGTACAATTGAGCCAACCTTTCTAAGGTAAAATCTATACGTACTGGTAGGAAATGAGTAGACTTGGTCAAACGATCACAATGACCCAAATAGCGCCATGCTTCATTTGGGTCATCGGTAACCCGATGACAAAATCCATGGTAATCTGATCCCACTTCTATTTCAGAATCTAAATAGGCTGAGGTAACCCTGATAGAACCTGATGTTTCACCTTCACATGCTGACAAGCTAAGCACCTTGTCACGAATTCAGAGACATCTCTTTTCATACTTGGCCACCAATAAAAAGGACGAAGATCTTGATACATTTTGTTACTTCCCGGATGTACCGTGAAAGGACTACGGTGTGCCTCTCTTAAGATACGATCTCTCAAATCTTCCAAGGCCGGAACACACAGCCGCCCCTTGAAGTACAAGTACCCACCATCTCGTACCTCAAAGTCTGAAGCTTTACCTTTCTGGACCGCTTCAATCTATGCTACTAATTCTTCATCCAAAACTTGAGTCCTCCTTATTCTCTTGTACCAACGTGGGTTCAATCTGAAGCTTGGCTAAAAGGCTTCCATCTTCGGTCATCCTCAATCGGGAAAACATAGCTCTCAGTTCTGACATAGACTTCTTCCTTAGGGCATCAGCCACAACGTTTACCTTACTGGGGTGATATTCTATGATACAATCATAGTCTTTTAACAACTGAATCCACCGTCGTTGCCTCAAATTCAACTCCTTTTGGGTAAGCAGGTACTTCAAGCTCTTATGATCTGTATAAATATAACACTTCTCCCCATAGAGATAGTGCCTCCAAATCTTTAATGCAAAGATGACAGTAGCGAGCTCCAGATTATGGGTAGGGTAATTTTGTTCGTACGGTTTAAGCTGCCTCGACGTGTAAGCAACCGCCTTACCCTCTTGCATAAAGACACGACCAAGCCCATTCAAAGATGCGTCACTAAACACAACATACTCCTTTTTGGGCTCGGGTTGGGTTAAGACCAAAGCCTCCGTGAGATAAGCTTTTAGTTGCTCAAAACTTCATTGTCTTATCTCATTCCATTCAAAAGGGACCCATTTTTGCAACAGCTTGGTCAACGGTGCAGCGATAATGGAGAAACCCTTAACAATATGCCTATAATACCCGACAAGTCCTAGAAAACTACGGATTTCTGAAACATTCTGTGGAGGTCTCCACTCCACCATAGCTTGTACCTTCTGAGGGTTCACGCAGATTTCATCTGCAGCAACTATGTGACCAAGGAATTCCACTTTCGAAAGTAAAAAGTCACACTTACTGAACTTGTCAAAATGATGTCTATCTCAAAGGGTCTGTAAAACTACACGCAGATGGTAGTTGTGCTCTTCTTCTGAACGCAAATATACCAAGATGTCATCAATAAAGACCACAACAAATTGATCTAGGTACGTTGGAAGATCTGATTCATTAGGTACATGAAAGCTGCAGGTGCGTTGGTAAGCCCAAACGGCATTACCAAGAACTCATAGTGCCCATATCGCATCCTAAAAGTAGTTTTCTGGACATCCTCATCTACCACTTTCAGCTGGTAGTACCCTGACCTCAATTCTATCTTAGAAAACACACGAGCACCTCTCAACTGGTCATAAAAATCATCAATCCTTGAAAGGGGATAACGATTATTTATCGTTACCTTATTAAGCTGCCGATAATCAATACACATCCTCATAGACTCATCTTTCTTTTTAACGAATAGGACCGGTGCTCCCCAAGGTGAGACACTCGGTCGGATAAAACCTATCTCTAGAAACTCTTGAATTTGCTTCTTTAACTCTTTCATTTCTACAGGTTCCATCCGATGCGATGGACACTGGTGTTGTACCCGGCATCACATCAATTCGAAACTATAATTCAAGATCAGGAGGTAGCCCTAGTAACTCCTCCGAAAATACATTAATGAACTCACTAACAGTTTGAAGATTCTCAAGCATTGGACCCTTGATCCTTGCATCCACCATATAGGCCAAAAAGGCTTCACAACCTTGTTGCAACAACCCATGAGCTGACAAAGCCGATACCACACTAGATAGACACGTATTTTTCTCACCTCGCACAATCAGCTTGGAACCGTCCGCAACACGAAGCTTTAAACTCTTTTCTCTACATCCCAGACTAGCATCATGCTCAAAGAGCTAGTCTATCCCTAAGATGGCATCGAACTCTTGAAACGGTAAAACCATTAAATCCACTAGAAACAATGACCCCTGAAACTAGATTGGGCATCTTCGATACACCTTGTCCACCAACACATTATATCCCAAGGGACTAGTCACACGGACTCCAACCACAAGATTCTCGATAGGAATACCCCACTGCTGAGATATCTCACTACAAATGTAGGAGTGGGTAGACCCCGAATCCACAAGAGCAATAATAGGAACTGAAAACAGGGTGAATGTACCTGAGATAACATCTGTAGCTGCGTAATTCTCCTGAGCCCTGACTGCATACTACCTAGCTGGTGCTCTGTCGATAGACTAGAAGGTGCCTCTCGATACATGGCTTGCTTCTCCCCGAGAAAGGCCTCGACCCCTCTAGGCCGGATATGCAGTCCTCTGAATCTGATCCGGAGAGGTCACAATAGCCACTAAAAAGTCATTCACAAAGTGATCCGGTGACTCACACTAGTAACAAACTCTTATTGTTCCCCAACACTCGCCTCTGTGTTTGTATCCACACTGATTGCAAACTGGTGCGCCCACACTCATCTGTGAACCCTTCAGGCTCATCATGGATGAAGAAGAAGATGGTCTTCTACGACCATCTAACTCAGATCTTTGGTCTAACCCCAAACTTTGATTCAATGCTCATCTATTATGGTTCTACCAGTTTCTGCTTCTCTATGATAATGCTTGTGAGTTGCTGTTAGAGGGGTTCTGGGTCCTCCCACCTGAACTCTCTTGCCCACCAGACGGGCCATATGTTAAGCCTTGCACATACTCAAGAGACTTGGCACTCGAAGTCAACTTCAAGAACACCTTCGGTGGTGCAGCAGTCAGGTAAGTCTGAATTTCTTTCCTCAAGCCCTTCAAGAACCTCTTGCACCTCATCTTTTCGGTGGCAACTAATTAAGGAGCATACCTACTCAACTGAAGAAACTCTTACTCATATTCGAATACTGACCAGTTTCCTTGCACTAGATGATTGAACCGATCTCTCAAGGTATCAATGTGAGCCTCATCCACATACTTCTTCTCGAACTCCTTGAGAAAATCATCCCAAGATGGTCGATTGGGGTGCCACCTAAGCTTCACTGTTTCCCACCATTCTTTAGCGTTACCCTTTAACAAGGACAAGATACATGACAGCTTGTCTTCCGACCTCAAGCTCATCTGCCTCATAATCTAGCAGGTATCTTGCAACCACTGTTCTGCATGTACTGGGTTATCACACCCCAATCTATGGAAATCTATAGTGCTTTGCCTTCTCACCCTTTCAACATGTGCCTCACGAGGGATAGCAGATGCCCTCAGTATTGCCCTCACAATCCGGTGCAACGCCTGATTCAGATGTGAGAAGTTGTTGACTCCCTAGTCAATTGTCTCATTCGACATGTCCTCTATGCCAATCAAATATTCCTCATCGTAACTCTCTTCTCAGGAGCACAAACTTTCCTCGTCGATTCTTGCCCTCCTTGGCATGATTCTATTCTGCATAACAACAAACGAGGTCACACCATCGAATTTTAGCTTTAAAGCAAGTACGGCTTCGACGCATGGGCATGTACTCGCTAGACACCTATACACTCCTCTAGACTCCCCTAGGGACGTCTTAGAACCAACTAAACCTAAGCTCTGATACCACTAAAAGTAACACTTTTGACCCGGATGTCCCAGTCGGGCCCTAAGCCGAAAATCCATATCGTTAAAATTTTTCCTTTTTCAAGCCAAATAGAATAAGTACAATAAAAACATAAATCCATACGTTAAAAACGTAGTTAAATCTAGAAGTTTAAAACAGTATTCACGAAGCTCAATTTACAAATATTAAAACATTCGACTTTGACCGAATAATACAAAATAAGAGTTACAAATACATATAGGGTCCTACGAAATACATAGCCCATTACATCTAGTATTTGTACTCAACCGCTAGAGTCGATGCTAAAATCCAAACCTTGATAGTGCTCCTTCAAGCCTCACGATAACCTACTAACCTGCGAATGAAAACAATGATTCCGAATGCTGAGCTAACAAGCTCAGTGGATACACCGCCACTCAACCATGCTTCATGCAAATCATAAATAAAGCAATACAACAGGAATGATATTATGGCAATATAGCAATGGCGCTACCAAAACCACCTAAACACATGGTATTGTGAATGTATGATTACGCACACAGCTCATACTAGAACCCCATACATTTACCTAGCATCACACAGATAACTCCAACAATAATTAAGTGAGGTCCACGTCCACAAAGCATCGAAATCCTACACTCGAGTGAGGCCTGCGTCCACATAGCATCGGGATCCTACATCTATGCTCGGGATCTCTTATCAAGCATTTTCGAATGAGGCCCGCATTCACAAAGCATCGGGATCCTACATTCGAGAATCTTCAAGGTGTTGCAACACAGTTAGAGTATCCAAATCCCAACAACAAGGGATGAATCAACTACCTAGGCGTCCCTCAGCACACAGCAATGACCCTAACTACCACACAGCCTCGATTGATCCACCAAGGATCCCTATGGGTTACTACCTGACACGATTTACTCAATATTTACTGAGTCATTAGCCAATTATTTCTCATACGGGGTTAAAATCTTTGTTTCTCAGTTTTAGTATTCATTTTACATCTTAAAAGACCCTCAGGGCCCTTTGCCTCAAATTATAGAACCCCCAAACGTAAACTCAATTTCCTTGGGCAAAATGCCCAACGAGTACCGATACTCTTATATGGGCATCGGTACTCCCCTCTAGGTATCGGTACTCACCAATGAGTACCGATACTTGTTTTAAGTTCAACAAAATTGGATTCACAAGCCGTGCCGATATGCTCTGCACCGTACCGGTATGCACCATCGGTACTAGGATCGCCCCATACCGATCCACACCTGTACCGGTACTCCCTCATATGCGTACCGGTACGTTAAGCCTTTCCGAAGCAATGTAACAGTGCGTACCGATACGTGAAAGCAATACTAGAATTCTTACCTTCCAAGAGGTTCCAATACACGGGGAGGCGTACCGGTACGCCCCTCACAACCCTCCCCCTTATTTCACTAAGACGTACTGATACGCTATGCCTAGTATCGGTATGCGAGCCCAAATTTTGAAACCTAGAAACCCTATTTCACATAGAAACCCTATTAACCCCCATGGTCAAACCCCCAAACCATTCCCATAAGTTAAAGTGATATCATCAAGTGGATTTCTACCGATTTTAGGCCATTATAATAACAATTCTATGATTTTCCATTAACAACCACTCAAGCTACTCTAAGGTCAAAAACACCAAATCATGCTTTAAAACTTAACATTATGATTTCCAAGAAACTATGAGACTTAGTAGTGTACTAACCTTTGCTTAGCTGATAACACAAGGCCTTCCTCCAAAGCTTCAAGCTATCCTCCCTTCTTGAGCCTTGGATGAGTTCCCAACCTCTTTCACTACATGAGGGGATTACAAAATGTATGACAACGTTGCTGGAAGATAATAGAGGCTAAAAACATAAACTAAACCAAAGATTAGAGCTTCTAAACTCTAATCTCATCCAACCCTCTCAAACCTCTAACAACCCTCTTCTTCCACCAAACCATACAAAGCTTATCTTGAAATATAGATCCTTGAAAGCTGGTAACACTTCCCTCAAAGGGCTAAACGTGATTCACAACACAAACACTCAAAATCCTACCTTTGATAGTGGTGTTTGGGTGAGAGATGAGAAGAGAAAGATAAAGATAAAGACATAAAAGATAGGTGATCTCACCACTTTGCATATTGCAGAGAAATAAGTTTTCCCAACCCCACACTTCAAATTAGACATTTACCACTTTACCTTTCACCTTCCATCTCCTCCCAATCCAATAACCATATAAGCCCAACACACAAGCTGGCCTAAAAAGGCTCTTAAAAGCTCAAAAACATGATCCAAACATGAGGCCTATGCCTCGATCAAACCCGACCCTCAGATCTTAAAATCCAGGTTGTTATATAGAACACCCTTGTGTTGGACTGAGCTTAATGAAAGGAGGATCGTGGGATCTGATTTGGTTAGACAAACCGAAGAGAAGGTTTGCATCATCAAGGAAAGATTGCAAGTGGCCTTTGATCGACAAAAGGCCTACACGAATAGAAAGCGCAAGCATATTGAGTATACAAGGTATCACCATGGAAAGTGATAATCCGTTTGGGCGAAAGGGCAAGTTGAGCCCGAGGTACGTTGGACTATACGAGGTGATTGAGAGGGTCGGGCCAGTGGCACATCGGCTAGCCTTACCTTCAGAGTTAGCATGTATCCATGATGTTTTCCATGTATCCATGCTGAGGCACTATTGTTCTGATCATTCGTAGGTTTTATCGCTTGAAGAGGTAGAGGTCGACACGGATTTGACATATGAAGAAGAGCCATTGAGATTGCTTGATAAGGGAGTCAAAGAGCTTCGTAACAAGTGTATACCCCTCGTGAAAATGTTGTGGAGAAACCATGGAATTGAAGAGGCAACATGTGAGTTCGAGGCTGAGATGAGAGAGCTCTACCCACATCTGTTTCCACCAGGTAAATTTTGAGGACGAAATTTTCTTTAAGGAGGGGAGAGTTATAATGACCCGTGTTTTGAAACCTGAACGTCGAGCTAAACTAAGGCATGGGCCTCGCATTTGGGTCATGTTGTTGGGCCTAAAACCTTGGTGGGCTTGGTTTTGGGCTTAGGTTATGGGGTTATAGATAGGGGCTTTATGGTAATTTCATAATTGAAAAAGATGATGAGAGTTAGGCCGTTATGAGCTGCAGATTTGGTAAGATGATGAAGTCATTTTGTCCCCCAAAAGCTCTCCCCACCATCTTCATCTTCTCTTCTCTATGAGTTTGAAAGAAAAACTCTACCTTTGTTAGTTTTGTGTTGAAATCTCAGATTGGTGTAGAAGGAAAAGTTGTTAGGCATCCAAGGATCTACAATCCAAGGTAAGTTTTGCTTGCAATGGTGGAAGAATGGGGTTTTAGTGGGGGTTTAGAGTGAGAATGGGAATGGTGTTTTTAATTCCACTTTTTGTTGTTAAATCGTCCTTTGAGCTTCTTTTAATCTCTTAACAATGTTGTAACTCATTTACAACATCTCCTTGTAGTTAAAGGAGTTAGAGAACATTCAAAGGCCCAAAGGAAGAAGAAAGCTTGAGGTGGAGGTTGGGGTTCCTTTTAGCTTGTAATTCAAGGTTAGTACAATTCTAACTTTTGTGTGTTCATGTGCATCATCATTTTGGCATGTATTGCTTGATATATGACGTTTTGATAATTTAGAGTTTGGTTGGTCATCAATGACAAATCCTATAATTGTTGATGTTTAAGGGTAAAAATGGCTAGAAACTCAACTAACGACTCCTCATAATTGGTAGGAACATTTTGGGACTTAACCAGGGAGGCAAAGGGTGGGATTAGTGTAATCTCGAGCTCTAGGTTTCAAAATTGGGGCTTGAGTACCGGTACAGGGTGGTTGCGTATCGGTACTCCTACGTACCTTAGGGGATGAATTGTGAGAGGTGTACCAGTACGCCTTTCTGTGTATCGGTACCCCTCATTAGATCAGAATTCCAGTAACACTTTAGAGTACCAGTACGCTAGGGGTGTATTGGTACCCACTGTTGCATTGCCTAGAAAGGCTTTGCGTACCGGTACGCTAGGGTAGGCGTATCGGTACGGGTTAGGATCGATACGGGGTAATCCAGTATCGATTTGGAGTATCGGTATGGCACGGAGTGTATCGGTACGGAGCAAGGGCCAATTCTTTCGAATCTAATTAGAGTATCGGTACTCATTAGGAGTATCAATACTTAGAGGTGAGTACCGATACTCACTTAGGAGTACCGATACTCGTTGGGTAATCTGCCCAAGTTTTTACGTTTTGAGTTCGGATGTTCTATAATTTGTGGTTAAGGTTCTAATGGGTCTCTTGTGATATAAAGTGACTGGTATAATCGAGAATAGGTGTTTCTTCTTGCTTATTTGGATTAAAGGGCTAATTGAGTATTGAAATGAAAGTAAATTGCTTGGTAAGCGAGTCTTTAGGGATCCTTGGAGGATCAGTTGTGGTTGTGCCAGGTAAGGGCACTTGTTTGGTTATGAGTCTTTGTTTGATAGGATCCGGAGACCTAGTGAGTGAGTGTTGCAACACATGAAGGCCATCCGATGTAAGATTCTGGGTGATGAATGAAGGCCATCCGATGTGAGATTTTGGGTGATGATATTTGCTCGATGCGATATTCTGAGCCCCGCTCGATGCGAGATTCTAAGCGAAGACTCGATGCAAGATTCTGAGTATACTGCTCGATGATAGATTCCGAGCAGCTCGATGTGAGATTCTGAGCATGGGCGGGTTTCCCAGTGTCGGGTGACATTGGGCCTCACTCCTGGTTTGTTTATCTATTTGTTGATGTTGTTGAGGTGTTGGTTGTTCTATAGCATGTGTTTAGGCGGTTATGATAACGTCGTTTCTTTATCCTATCTTGACATCATATTTCATATCATGCTCTTAATTATGATTCACCTGAAGCATGGTCGAGTGGTTGTGTATCCACTGAGCTTTGTTAGCCCAGCGTTCAGAATCATTGTTTCCGTTCACATGTTAATAGGTAGTTCGAGCATAGCGGAGCACCATCGAAGCAAGGAACCAACATTGACCTTTTGGGTAGAGTACAATTACTTAGATGTAGTAGGCTATGTATTCGTATGACCCTATGTATTTGTAACTCTATTTGATTTAACTTGTATTGGTCAAATGTTTTATTACTGTATTTGGAGCTCCTTTAACTATTTTGAATGTTTAAGTAAGCGTGGATTTTAATGCTTTGGTTATGACATGTTTGGATTTGAGAGATTGATCTTTATTGGCTTTTAAAATTGAAAAATTTTATAGGTGTGGTTTTCGGCTTGTGGCCCAAATGTAGCATACGGGCCGCGGGTGTTACAGATCAAATAAGGGAGAAATTAGAGGTGATAAAAACCATAAAAACTTACAGAAGTAGATTGTGTTAGAACCAAACCATAATTGATATGAAATCTAAACTCAGGATCTATCATGTCAAATCATCAAGAACAATAAATCGAATGCGGAAGCGTACCTGAATATATCTGATATATTGGAATCCTTGAATCTGGATCTTGAAAGACTAAATCTTTGGTATTGATCTTCCAAGAAGATAGGTTTTCTCTTGACGTAAAACTCTCTAACGGGGAAGGAGAGAATAACAAGTTAACCTATTTCTTTGGGACCACTACCTCTTTATATAGTTGATTATTAAATCAACTATTAAATATTTATAACTCTGCCCCTCATTGAATTATAAATATATCTTACGGTATCATACTTTTATTTCCATGACACTTTAATACCTATGACACGCCTAACATAATTGGTCACTTGATTTGTGTCATACTTTATAATAGCATCATACATTTTACATATGTTCCCACGATTACGGATTTTAATCCAACAACCTCCCACTTGGGCAACATATGCTTCCTGACAAATGTACAACCTTATGAGCTCAAAATTGTTATTATATAATAGGTATTCTATAACAATCTTGTCCATCAACTATATTCATATAGGATCAAAGTAGCCTTTGTCATATCAATCCTAGACCCATCAATGGTCACATATACAAATTTAGTCAAATGACATAGATCAATCATGGATGCGTAGCATGAAAAATTACATGAAATGTGAACCGAACATGTCCATTTCCAACTAGTCCTCCTAAACCTTAGTGAGATCAAACTTTACTGAATTCAGAGTGTGCATAAACCAAAATAACTTTATTTCTGCAGAATAATCTTAAAATAACTTTAAACTGAAGTAACCGAAACTGTACCTAGACCAAATGAACATTTTTTTAAATTACAAACTCACAGTAAAACCGAATATCCTTAAATAATATTACACCCACATGAGTAGTGTGCTCATAAAAGACCTAGGGTGATAATTTCTTAATAAGCACGCAATTATGGAGTTTGTACCAGCATGCTCTATAGACACACAACCACTCCAAATTTTCTTTAACAACTAGGAACTTAATATTTATGTGCTTCAAATTTTAAGTGTTTTTATTGTTTATAGAATAAATGAATGCATATTTATTGTCACAAAATAACTAAAGTGGTCTTTCTATTCAATCTATAATTAGCAGCCCATGTGACAAAATTCTTTTGCATCAATATTCTAATAGAATCGAAGTCTGTAAACTTGATGATCTCTAAATTACTAAAACTTCGATATGTGAGCATGTAATTTTGTTCTATAAAGATATCTCATAACCCTACTGGCTGCAATCCAATAGTCCATACTAGATTTTCTTAAATATTTGTCTAACATTCCAACAATGTACGCAATATCCAAACACATACATGCTTGAACATAAATTAGATTCTCAATAGCTTATGCATATGGGGTCATTTGTATTTTTTAAATTTCAAGGTTACTTTTAGGGCATTGAGTAAGACAATATTTGTCTTCTTTAGCAATACGAGTATCACTTGGTTTACCCCCACTGAACTTGTAGTATATACAATTGTCAACCAAATTTATCTCAAAACCAAATGAGATAATCAATATGAAATTTATAATTTCATTAAGGAGAGTCCTACTTAAGCTCATAGATGGATTCTTTAATTTACATTTTGTATTATAAGACACAACTCTATGATTGTACAATATAAATAGTTTCTTCAATGTTGCCATTGGAAAAAAACAAGCTTAACATCTATCTAATGTAGCTTGAGACTAAAACGAGCAATAAGTGTAATAATTATCTTGAAAGAGTCTTTCAATGAAATTTGAGAGAAAGTCTTTACAAAATCAATGTTTTCTTTTAGAGTATATCCTTTAGATACATGACGTGCTTTATACTTATCCACATTACCATTTTCATCTCTATTGGTTTTAAATATTCATTTACAACCAATTGGTTTTCACCTTAAGGTAATGAGATAAGTTCCTAAACTTTATTGTCTTGTATAAAATTATACTCTTCTTGAATGACATCAATCTACTTTTGAGAGTTAGAACTTTTATGGTCTGATAAAAAATAATTGAATCACTTTCTATCATTCCATTGTTATCCTTATTTTCTTGAGGAAATACAATATAATAATCTCGAATAGTATTTCTCCTTCCTCTCGTGGATCTCTTTAATGACACTTGTTTTTAAGGTTGTTGAGTTTGTTCTTCTGAAAACAATTACCTTATCTTGAATAGGAGTTGTTCAACATTGTTTTGTTGAGGTACTTGATTCACTTCTTGATTAATGATAGGCGTGAAAACCTAAACATCGTCAAAATTGATAGTAGGAATTAAATTATAATCCAATTCCTCTTAAAAAGCAATGTATCTAACCTTATTTTCCCCTCCAAACTCAACATCCTAAAAAAATTATAGACCTCACCTTAAATAATTCCTAATTGTGGGATCATAAAACTTACAACACATGGATCACTCAAAATAACCGAAGTAGTTGCTTGCTTTTGAAGTTTAATTTCTTCATATGTATCCTAACTTATTAAAAAAAAATCAACCCTTTGTAACTTATCGTTGTTTCTTTTGAGTTGGACCCTTAGCAACTTTTTTTAATATTTCCTTTTTATTGCCCTTATTCTTAGAGACACTAACTAAATGAGCACTAACCAAATAAGTACTTTTACCCTTATAATGCTTCAACTTTTCTTCCTCTTTAACACAATGAGAAATGAGTTCAGTTAGAGCCTATTTCTTCTTTTGACAGCTGTAACTATTTTTGAATTGATTATACTATATAGGAAGAGGTACCAAAAGCATAAAAACAAAAATTGTTAGAAAATTCAATCTTATGTGCCTTAAGTCTTGAAGCAATATTAAATATTTTCATAATATACTCCCTCACATTTCCTTGATCTTTATACTTCATAGACACCAAGTAAGTCAAAAGTGATGTCATATTAACCTTAACATTTTTTAGTAAAATGTTTCTAGATTTTATCAAGGAAACCCTTAGTATGAGTAATATATTTAGATTTGTGCTCCTAAAGAATTCTAGAATTTTGCACTTTACGATCATTAAACTCATGCAATTTGAACGAACTTACCTCTCAAAATCCCTTTTATGGGTGCTTACCGCCATGAAAGTTGCAAGTTATTCTTCCTTTAGTACAAGGTCTATGTTCATACAACCAAATACTTTATGTAAGTGCCTTTTACTATTCCTTAAAATTAATTTCACTAAACATGAGTGTAGAATGTATATTAACAGATATTGTGATAGCAAAAGCTAAATTAGCTAAATAGAGAACAAAAATAAATAAATAAAGACAAACTCACATCCATATCCATAAATAAACAATAAATTCAAAATAATGGCTAGTTCAGCTCAAGATACCAAACACAACATTAATATCAAGTCTTTGGATAGTAATATTAACTGTAAGCGGTACTCTTGTTGTAGTAATCAAACATTGACAATAAACCATGTCAAACAATAGATTAATCTTTGGACTAACGTATTGTTCACATAAAATACCTTATAATTGTCACACATTTATCACCACAGTTGTCGTTGTAATTCAGCCAAATATTTTAAATAAACTGAATTACAAAGGAAAGTTACCTTATAATTGTCACACCTTATAATTGAAGCATAAATGCATGAATTACAAAAACACATAATCATCTTGATATTTTAAATAAACTGATCTACACAAAAGCGGTCACTTTGGTGACATTATATTTCAATTAATCTATTAAAATATTAAACATCCAAAGTCAAAATATGAATTTAATTGTTTCAAATATTTTCCTTAATTTTATCTTTCAATCAAATTAAAAGATAACCAAAAGAATAATAAATTTGAATAAAGGTAAACCTCATCTTAAGATACCGGACACTCCATTAATATTTCATCTTTGGACAAAATATTAACTTGTAAGTGATATCTTGGTGCAGTAATCAAACATTGATAATAAGAACATGTCAAACAGAAATCTTCATTTGGGCCGATTTATTGCTCACATATAAAACTAAATAATTATCACATGTTTATTACCATAGTTGCACGTGTAATAATGTTAATTATTAACCTTCCTTTGGGCAGAGTAATACTAACATAAACTGAATTACATGTACAAAATCTTCTATATTTTAAAATAAAATAATTTCCACAATAGAAGTTACTTTGGTGACTTAATGTTTTAATCAATTTATCTCAAAATATATAACATAAATATACCGATATTCAAACTTAATATTTGTAACAGTCAAAACTTAAATTTTTTATAACACTTAAGTTTTCGAATAACTCAAAATAAAGTTGTCTAAATGGGGTTATCAGAAGTCTAAAAATCGAAATATTTGACTGTTTCTTAGAAAATCCTTAATCACGCATTTATCAAAATTGTAGCTATAAAATTCATAAATCACCAAAATATTGAATTCAAAATAATATTTTAACCAAGAGTCAAAATCAAAAGTATCATATAAATGAATAATTCATATAATGATCACATGAAACTTTAATATCCATAATAACATAATAACCAAAATTAAAATTTTGATGAAACTGATTCAAATATAAATTCCAATAAGATTAATGTCACGACAAATAACAATTTACCCAAAATAAATCCAAAGTTAAAACCGAAATCATGTAATTATTAGCATGCTTTTAGAAAACATGAGCGCAATTGCAATTGATAAAATTAATTAATCGTACGCTGAAAACTAAACAATAGTATTAGTATTCATGTGAATTCCAAAATCCTAAATATAAAAAATATGATCTCAACTCCAATATAATATATATTCTATAAATTGTTCATAATTTCATATAAATAAGCAAAAGTCGGACTGAATTACAGAAGATAAAACTGTTTGGGACTAAAACTGAATTACAAAAAAGAAATATAAACTAAACTGTATGAGTTGACAACATAAAGAATTAATGGTGTCATTATCCCATTCCTTAAAAGAGACGCAAATGCGCTTGATTCTCTGCTTCTTTTCCTTAATTTTTTTTTCTTAACCAAAAGTTTATTGAAAAACTTAAGAAGCAGTCAATAGTAACACAAATGGATTCAATTCCAAAATATCTTAAAGTCGACTGTCAGTAACTGAAGTCCTAATCTCGAATGCATAAACTATATTATAATGCAAGAATACAATCATACCGATTGCAACATGTAATATATATCACATAAAACCCTAAAATTGTCGTCCGTAATAAATTTAAAACTTAAAACTTTAACATCGATATTTAATCCAAATGCTAAACAAAAAATATTAAATCCATAAAACTATATGAACGAAACAAACCAAAAATAAAATTGATTCTCAATGATTCAACATGACGAGTCTCTGATGCCACTTGTTAGAACCAAACCATAATAGATATGAAATCTAAACTCATGATCTATAATGTCAAATTATCAAGAATAATAAACTGAATGCGGAAGTGTACCAAAATATATTTGATATATTGGAATCCTTGAATCTGGATCTTAAAAGACTAAATCTTTGGTATTGATCTTCCAAGAAGATAGGTTTTATCTTGACGTAAAACTCTTCGATGGGGAATGAGAGAATAACAAGTTAACCTATTTATTGGGGACCACTATCTCTTTATATAGTTAATTATTAAATCAACTATTAAATATTTATAACCCTGTCCCTCATTGAATTATAAATATATCTTACGGTATCTACATATTTATTTCCATGACACTTTAATACCTATGACAAGCCTAATATAATTTGTCACTTTATTTTGTGTCATACTTTGTATTAGCATCATACATTTTACATATGTGCCCACAATTGCGGATTTTAATCCAACAGATGGTTATTGATTTTTTTCCAAACAAAGAATTGGAAGTTTAATGTTGATGGCAATCCAGTTGGGTAGGGGATGATTAATATGAAAATATCATCGCTATTTTCTCTAGTCCATAGGGAAATATTGGAGGTTAATGGAGAAGTGACAGCATTAGACTCCAGAGATGAAGTGGTGGGGTTGTAAAACATGCGTAAATAATTAGACCCGGTAAACTTGATTCGAGACTCAAGCCGAGACTCGAAATCAACCCGAATAGGAAGACTCGAATCTGAACCGAAACTCGAAATAAACAAACTGAAACCGATCTGAATTTTAGTTGACCCAAAAATAGACCCGAACAGATTTTCACCCGAACGGAATGGACTCGAATTGATTTTTAACCGGACCGAATGAAATCGAACCAATTTCACCCGAACCGAATAGACCTAAACAGAAGACAACCCGAAATAAAGAAAATATATTAAAATAAAGAAAGAAAGATGAAATGTAAACTGGCACACAACTCACAAAAAGCCAAATATACATGCTATATAAAGTGATATAGGGTGTAAAAACCTAATTCGGCCTGAAAATCTAACTGATACCGGTCGATCTCCTATTAACCTGATATTGACCGACACGAAATCAACAGACCCGAAAATAACTGAACCAAAAGTCAACCGATCCAAAAATCAACTGACCCAATCCGATACCCGAACAGAAATCACCACATACCCGAACTAAAACCGGACTTCTGAACCAGACCTCGAACCGAAATTAAACCAAATGTAGTCAGATCCGAAATGACCCAAACCGAATGACCCGTTTGCCACCTCTAAAGAAGACCCCATCTCTAACTTGTTTAGATATTTAGACTCCATTTTCTCAATTACAAAACAAAAGACTTCCAAGAAAGTTGTTCTTCCCTCGTTTTATAGTTGCCCAAATGAATTTTCAGATCTATGTTCTCTGCAACCAGGGGAATATGATAGCCGTTTTATGTACCCAAAGTCTACAAAAGCGAGCACAACAAACAGTGGGGGCTATGTTGAGGATTAAATTATTGAATTACATTAAAATTATGACCAAATTAATAAATTTTTAAACATTAAAGGTAAATTGCTTGAATCAAGATTGAATTAATTGAATGAGTAAATAGTGATGACTAAATTGATAGTATGTATACATAATGAGGATACAATACAAAATTAAAAAAATAATAGTGTGTAATATTAGTGGTGTATAGCGGTGTGCGTCACCTATTCTAAACCCATCCTATTTATTATTATTATTATTATTATTATTATTATTATTATTATTATCTGAAATTGAATTCAAACTAAACCCGTTTAGTTAATAACCTTTAAGAAAAATCAAAACATTCAAAGATATTTTTCTTTTGGGGCTTAAGCTTTTTTTTTTAAGTATGTGTCCAAAGTTTACTCCATAATGGATGTTAATATTTTTTTAAATGTTTAGGCATTTAAAAAAAAGTGTCAGTTTGGATACTTAATTTTTAAAAAATTAGACACCTAAAATAAAAGAATATACTTTGAGCATTATTTATTTAATTTTTTAACTGATCGTTACCTAAAACGGTTACTTATTAAGTTTTAGACACTTATTTTGATCAAAAAATTTAAATAAACAAAAAATATATAATTTGGAAAATTATTTTGTTAAGCCATATCTCAACATTTCATTCCATTAATGACACTTACTTTAGCCAAAACATTTAAATAAACAAAAAATTATATATAATTTGTACATTTATTTTATTGATAAGCTATACTCAACATTTTATTCGATTTTAGACACTTACGTTGACAAAAAAATTTAAATAAACAAAAAATATATAATTTAGGCACTTATTTTGTTGTTAAGCCACGTCTCAACATTTTATTTCATTCTATATCAACTTGATTTTAAAAGATAAAATATTACACATTAATAAAAAAAATGTTCAAAATCAAAATGAACTGAAATTTTATCAACTCAACCTCAATGTTATTAGACATGAAAGTTCACACTAAACGCTAAATCCTAGAAATTAAACATTTTCTGTGAAAAAAGCTGAGAACTACTATATACGGTAATGCCAGGAAAAGGGGTTTTCAGTCTCATTGGACTTTGCACAAGGCGAGAATCATACCGGTATATTTCCCAACTCATCGATCTTGTCATTTCTCCTCAAACTCGACATCCATAATTTCAGGCTCAGACTTTCTTGGACCGGAGGGCCTACTATCTCTGCGAAAGAAGTCTCCTTCTGGTTGCCATACAATGTTTCCACAGCTTGCACATCGAATGATTTGACTTTTATAACCAACAAACTGTTTCCTACAAGCTGGACAAGCACCCTGTTCGATATTTATCATAGAAAAGCTCAGCTGGCCATTTTAAACGATACCGTATCTCTAAACAAAAAGTTGATCAAATGTAACACATGGATTTCTGCAAAGAAAAAAAAAATACTTCAACTATGTTTGGAATGAAGTCGTGCCTAAAAGCACCCTAGTTCCCTTCTCAGACCATATAAAGAAATCACATATTAGCACAATTTTATGCCCTAAAAGCTCAAAATTCCGACTTGAATATATCCGATACCTGACGAGCATACTAGCATAACACTTAAGAAGTTACCAATCTGATCCACCCAAAAACATCAATAGAACAAGAGGGAAGGAAACCAAGTTTTATATAGTTTTACAAAGTTTCGACAATTTATTACTTCTAGCAAGTCACAGCAAAAACCATGCTAAAAATAATACATAAGATCTTCCTACGAACTCAATGTCGAAAAGGAAGAGTCAACAAGAAGGAAAATAGATGTTAAAAGAAAACATTGATTGTCACCGTTCTGCACCTAAATAACCACATTAAAGCTATCTTAACTGTAATGGTCTGAAATCTGAATGGCAAGTAAAATAAATGGAAGAGTAAACTTTGGCTTTGATCCTATGGCTCCATATGCGACGGATAAAAACTGCCTAATGTCACGTTTTTTACACAAATGAAAGACGATGAAAATTAAACATATGTTAAAGAAAGTCATAACATTTGTCTTGCATTTATCTGTGCCATGTTATAGCAATAAGTGACGGTTGATACCTTAATAACAAGATTATTGGCAATAGTCTCAATGAGAAGAGGCCCAGCAAATGGCAGTATCCATATAGAAAATATTAAGAATCGAAACAACCAACCAGATAATGCAAACCAAAGGAAGAAAGTTATCTACAAAACAATAAAAAAACTATTATTATCATGAAATGAGGTGGCAGACAGTATAACTAAAGCACACAATGTATCTGGGTCCTAGCACTTCTTAGTTGAAGTTTCAAAAGAATTTCAGTCTCGTTTTCTCCACGCTGAAGAAAAACACAGAAAAGATTAAGTTTATAGGCAAAAGATATTGAAGAATGAGAGTCATAAGCATCTTGCCTGTAACAGATTAATAATATGTGACCAAATTCGAATGTAAGGTTGCCTACACAAACTCGCATACAAATAAAATGACGTGAGAACACATGATTCTTTTCTTACATTTAGGCCTAATAGAAAAATAAATATAATACTAGCATAACTTGAATTCCAAAACGAAGGGCAAGGGCAACAAACAACTTAGACATATTAACCAGGGGTGTTCATGGTTAATCAACATATTACAACGGTTAACCTGTAATTTATTTTCTTAGTGCAATTAGGTGATAATGTTTGAAGATAATTTGTTCATCTAATTATGGTTAACCAACATACTACAATGGTTAACCATGAACACTCCTAAAACTGACTTGCAATAGGCATAAAGCTCAACTTGATACAAGCAATTGTAAAACCCAAAGACAACTGATGTCTGATTTCCGCTGATTAAGCTTAACAGACATAAATGGTTCATCCTCCTTACTTTTTAGCAAACAATGAAAACATGGTACGGGATATTGCAAATTAAACCCCTTTAATTTTTAATGTATTTTCCCCTGAAACAACACATGTTAACATCTCACTTCTTTCACAATAGAATCGTTGTTAAACCCAAAAAAGGAGGGGGGGGATGGATGAACATAAGGTTTAGTTATCATAAATGCTCTAACAAACTATTTATTAAACTAACATATGGCATTGTTTTATTGATTTCAAAAGCAAAAGACATGTTAACATATTGCAAATTAAACCCCTTTAATTTTTAATGTATTTTCCCCTGAAACAACACATGTTAACATCTCACTTCTTTCACAATAGAATCGTTGTTAAACCCAAAAAAAGAGGGGGGGGGGATGGATGAACATAAGGTTTAGTTATCATAAATGCTCTAACAAACTATTTATTAAACTAACATATGGCATTGTTTTATTGATTTCAAAAGCAAAAGACACATTTGTGTGTAAAATGCATGAACATTCTGAAAGATTAAACATTCAAGGGTGCAACTTTCTTGGAAATTAAAATGCATGACTTGACTTTCAAATTAAAGAATAATCTTTGAATTAACCCTTGTAGCATAAACAATTACACAATTATCTTTTATCAAATTAGTACATGATTTCGAACTTAGATATTTCGTTTGCATTATGAGAAATTTTATTTTAGAAGCAAGTAAAATTACTAATTAAAATAGGGTCAACTACAAAATAAGTGCCCAAACTATGCAACTTTTTTGCAATAGGTGCCTAAAGTATTTTTTGGCTGAAATATGTGCTTAAAGTATTTTTGGCTGAAATATGTGCTTAAAGTATTTTTTGGCTGAAATATGTGCTTAAAGTATTTTTTGGCTGAAATAGGTGCCTAAACTTTTATTTTTGGTTGAAATAGGTGCCCATGAAAATGACAAAATTGACTTTAAAATAAGTCAAAAATAAAAGTTTAGGCACCTATTCCAGCCAAAAAATAGTTTAGGAACCTATTTCAGCCAAAATGAAAGTTTAGGCACCTATTTCAAACAAAAAAATACTTTAAGCGCTTATTACGAAAAAGAGACATGGTTTGGGCACTTATTTTATAGTTTAGCCATTAAAATAAGTAAATTCATACTTCGCCTAATCTTACAGAAAAACTTCTTCCTAATGGAGTTTCCAGGAAATCATCCAGCTGCTTCATGTACTGCAACCGTATCCGCAAAACCCCCAAACAAAAGGTTAGTATAAAAATTCCATGTAACACCCCCTTCTTGTATCCATTGCTGAATACAGGTCAGAGATGTCACTAAGCATTTACAATTGATCATATACATGAAATCAATATAAACTCTTTTCTTTTATCAGATAAATATAACCTTTTAAAACTAGTCATTTAGCTAATCGCGTAAACTTTAAAAACTTATTTTTTCTAAGTTCAATTCAAACCTAAATTCAAGCAGCAACTAGGCAGTTTACTTAGCAGCTATTAAAACAATAGAACTGCTTAAAAACTACCTAATTTAAAAATCATTTAGATAGTAAATAAAATATGATTAATCTAACTCGTTTCTATATATATATATATATATATATATATATATATATATATACAGAGCAACCAAAAAAATTTATAATATACATGCCAACTAGAAATATCAAACGACAACATTAAAGATGTCGTACTAATCACTGATGCTCAATCCTCAAAATGTGATGAAGTCTGCAGCTGCTCCTTACTCCTTACTTTCCTTTTTACCTACGCGTGAAACAATCACACGCTAAGTATATACTTAGTGAGGCAATGTAAAAATATTTAAAACATTCCATAGTAAAATAATGATAAGAACAATTAGAGTGCAAAATTATAAATATCAAAAAGGATTTGAAAATCATAAAACTAACTTGTCAAAACCATTCCCTTTTTCCTAACCTGTAACAATCTCAATATTCATATATAATACAATACAGGTTATATCAATTTGATCCATTATACTTCACTTTCCATATCAATATAGCCCAATGTAATATGGATGAGAATACATGGTATGCGAGTCAATGATGAGTATGCACATGTGCCCGACAACAACTATTTAGTTGTGCCATTAATAAAACAATGTATCAATGTATCGATGTATTAATGTCAATGTATCAATACCAATGTATCAATGTCAGTGTAACACTGTAAACACTACCATAACTTAACGACATCAATAATAATAAGTCATTGTTGTAGAACATAAATCACTATATCACTGTCGTAACTTAACAACAATATTAACCAATAGGTCATTGCCGTAGAACACAGCTCACTGTCTCATTACTGTACTTGACAGTAATATCATATTAATATACTCCACCTCTTTGGCATGCCAATATACCAAGACTCTCAATAATTATACAATGGGCTCAAATAATTTACTACTATGAACATTTCATTCATTTCCGATAATATCAATGGATCAAGATAATCACTTCAATATGTAAAAATATGCATTGGGCAATTCATACCCGAAAATCATTCATAAAGCATTTCAAAATCATTTAATAAAATTCAAATCCTTTTCTTTCAATAATTGAGAATAACTTATCACCAGTCTTTCTTATTTCATAAATAGAGTAAGTAGAATGCACTCACCTTTGCCTCACTAGTAACTTAGCAAGATGTACAATCACCTTCGACCTTATTCTTGAACTCTTTCCTTATCAACTGCTTTATTCAAATCACGAGTCTGATCACGATTACGATCTACACAATATTACGACAACACATACCATTCAAAATACATGTTAGTATCTTACTAACATTAACACACATTAGGAAGAATATTTCTAATAATTCTTCAAAATTCCCAAAATATTCATTTTAGTCATAAAGACTCTTTTTAAGCTTCCAACCATTACTTCCAACTCTAAGCCTCACATTCTTCATTCTTTACACTTGAGGACCCAAACTTTAAAAATTTACATTTAATCCTTAAATTTGCCGAAATCACGAATTGATCCCCAAATTCTATCTAAACTTCAAAGTCAACCTTTTAATCACTAAACTTGATTTTCCATCACAATACACTTCAACAACAAGTTTAACAACTAAGTCCTTAAACTTTCCAAAATTTACAAATTAGTCCTTATTACTTCACAACCTTCCATATTAGTCCAAATGACTTTCCAAAGCTTACAAAATCATCCTTACATCATTTCCAAGCTTAAGAAAAAATTTCCATAATTTTCCCCCAAATTTCTTCACTTAGTCGAATACAAATGATCACTTAGACCTAAATTTCCAACTTGATTCAAGCATGTTTTTAACTTCTAAACAACATATTCAAGCTTCTAACATTATTTCCTCTTCAAATAAAATTTTGCAAGAGTTCCTCCTAATTTTTCAATTTTCCCAAAAATCACCTAACAACCAAAACATAGAAATTTCACTATTTTTCATGCACATCACAACACCATATTTAGTCAAAACAATCCATAAAACTCAATATATCAACTTGTCCTTCATAAACCCTAACTCCCAAACTCAACATATAAACATGAAAATTCCACAAAAATTGTATCAAATGAAAGAGAATTTGATGGTTATCAATTCTCTATTTCACATCATAATCCAAAAACCAACGCAATCTTAATAAAAATTGAATCAAAAAAATTATCTCTTACCTTTTCTTGAACTCTCGGCTTGGACAAGGAAGAAGAGAAAATATGATAACTTTTTCTTCATTTAATTTTTGTACAAATGGCATTTTAAGGCTTAATTCTAATATAAAAATCTTTCTTACTAGTGTAAAGACCAAATTGGCCATTAGTTATAACCAATAGGGTCAAGCCACTTGTATTATTTTATCCATAATAATCACTTTAAAATAAAAAGTAAGGGCAAAAGGACTAAAATGCCATTAATGAACCTTGATATTTTCAAAATGCCATTATCCCCTATTTAATACAATACTGCATAGAATTGAATCCAAATCGAATCAAAATGATTCCAAAACTTAACACCATTTTCTTTAGTTTGTCTAAGACTCCCATCAAATTTTCATAATTTTTTGAGCTCGAATGATCATTCGAATTAATTTACAAAACTTATCCCCTTTATAGCTTTTTACATAATTCACGTACCAAAATTCTTGTACCGGGTTAAACTATTCATTTTTAACATGAAAATATTTATTGGGAAAATTACAATGTTGGTCCCTATACTTTTCCCAACTTTTCACTTTTGTCACGAAACTTTGAATTTTTACATTTTAGTCACTGAACTAAGACCACTAACTTTTAAAACTTTGTAATTTAGCCACTACTCAAATATTGGGGTATTACAATTCTCCCGCTTAAGAAAATTCGTCCTCGAATTTTCAAAACATACCTGATTTAAATAGATGAGGAAACTGTTTTTCCATATCTTCTTCTCTTTCCCACATTGATTCATCCACTTTGTGATTCCTCCAAAGAACCTTTACAAGTGGGATCATCTTTTTCCTTAGCTTCTTGACATCACGAGCTAAGATTCTGACCGGTTCTTCCTCGTATGTCAAATCCGGTTGAATCTCTATTTCTTCTGGAACAATGACATGGGAAAGATCTGATTGGTACTTTCTGAGCATCGTGAAATATATTATGAATCTTGTCCACTTCTGGAGGTAAAACATGTCGATAAGCCACATGACCAACTCTTTGCAATATCTCATATGGTCCGATAAACCTTGGACTCAATTTTTCTTTCCTTCCAAAACGCAACACTTTCTTCCAATGTGATACTTTAAGAAACACTTTATCTCCCACTTGAAACTCAATTTCTTTCCTCTTTAGATCTGCATAGAATTTTTGTCGATCGACAGCTATCTTTAAATTATCTTGTATAATCTTCACTTTGTCTTCAGCTTCTCTGACAATATCAGGACCAACTACGTCTCGATCCTTTAACTCGTACCAATTCAAAGGAGGCCTGCACTTTCTTCCATATAAGGCTTCATATGGTGCCATTCTGATACTTGCCTGATAGCTATTTATTATAAGCAAATTCAGCTAATGGCAAATATTTTTCCCAAGATCCTTTGAATTCAATCACACATGCTCTTAACATATCCTCCAAAATCTGAATAATTCTCTCTGATTGTCCATCGGTTTGAGGATGAAAAGCTGTGCTAAAATTAAGTCGAGTATCTAAAGCTTCATGAAATAATTTCCAAAATCTGGAAGTAAACTTTGGATCTCTATCTGAGACAATCGAGACTGGTACTCTATGGAGTCAAACTATTTATCTGATATATAACTCAACATATTTGTCCATAGAGTAATCTGTTCGCACTGGGATAAAGTGTGCTGAATTGGTCAATCTGTCAACAATTACCCAAATGGAATCTTTTTTGCTTGGAGTCAAAGGTAACCCCGTTACAAAATCCATGGTTATCCGTTGCCACTTCCATTAAGGAATGAAAATCGGTTGCAACAACCCAGAAGGTACCTGATGTTCTGTTTTGACTTGCTGACACGTTAAACATTTCGAGACTTAATTTCCACCTGGATGCATGGTCAAAGGACTATAATGTGCTTCAGAGAGAAGTTTTTTCTTCAATTCTTCATTATCGGGAATAACAATTCTTCCTCGATAGTACAAGCATCCATTAGACTTAATTTCGTAATCTTTGGTTTCACTCTTTTCAACCTGCTTGATTTTAGACAAACATTCCATATCTCCTTTCTAAAGCTCTTTTATTCGATCTACCAAAGTAGGTCTTATATTCAATTCAGCAATCAAAGTACCATTTTCTTGTAAAGCCAGCCTTGCATTCATAGCTCTTAAAGCAGCAAAAGTCTTTCTACTGAGGGTATCAGCTACCACATTCGCTTTCCCTGGATGGTAGTCAATAACCACATCATAATCCTTTAAAAGCTCAATCCATCGTCGTTGCCTCAAGTTTAATTCCTTTTGAGTCAGCAAATACTTTAAACATTTATGATTTGTATAGATGTGGCATCGTTCACCATAGAGATAATGACGCCAAATCTTTAAAGCAAAGACAACTGTTGCCAACTCTAAATCATGGGTAGGATAATTCCTCTCGTGTGTTTTAAGCTGTCGGTAAGCATAAGCCACTACCTTTCCATTCTGCATGAGCACGCAACCCAATCCATTATGAGAAGCATCACTGTACACTACAAAATCCTTACCTGATTCAGGCTGCACTAATACCGAAGCTTCAGTTAAAATCCTCTTCAATATTTCAAAACTTTCTTGGCATTTATTCGTCCACACAAATGGCACATCTTTCCTTAATAACTTGGTTAGCAGAGAGGCTATCATTGAGAAATTCTTTACAAATCTTTGATAATAACCAGCCAATCTCAGGAAACTTCGAACCTCTGAAATATTCTTCAGAGCTTTCCATTCAACTATAGCTTGTACTTTCTTGGGATCCAATCTTATCCCCTCTGTTGAAACTACATGACCGAGAAAAGTAACTTCTGATAACCAAAATTCGGATTTTGATAACTTGGCATAAAGTTTCTTTTCTCGGAGGATCTGAAGAACAACTCGAAGATGAGGATCATGTTCCTCCTTTGTCTTTGAATACACCAAAATATCATCAATAAATACTACCACAAATTGATCTAAATATGGCTGAAATATCCGGTTCATCAGATCCATAAATGTTGTTGGTGCATTGGTCAATCCGAATTGCATCACTACAAACTTATAGTGTCTATACCGAGTTCGAACTTTGGAATATCTTCTTTCTGAATCTTTAACTGATGATATCCCGATCGAAGATTAATTTTGGAAAACACATTTACACCTTTTAGCTGATCAAAAAGATCATCAATCCTCGAAAGAGGATACTTATTTTTCACGGTCATCTTATTCAAACTGACGTTAATCTATGCATAATCGCATTGATCTGTCTTTCTTTTTCACAAATAACACTAGTGCGCCCCAAGGTGACACACTTGGCCTTATGAACCCTCGATCCAACAATTCTTGCAACTGCACTTTTAACTCTCGAAGCTCTGTCGGAGCCATCTTATATGGAGTCATCGATATAGGTGCTGTACCCAGTAATACCTCTATTTTAAACTCTACCTCTCGATCTGGAGGTAATCCTGGTAACTCATCTGAAAATACATCTGGATATTCTCGAACTGT
Organism: Hibiscus mutabilis; assembly: GCA_019671005.1. NCBI lineage: Eukaryota > Viridiplantae > Streptophyta > Magnoliopsida > Malvales > Malvaceae > Hibiscus > Hibiscus mutabilis. The sequence continues at coordinate 19,830,925 of CM033753.1, read as the reverse complement.
AGAAATGTCTTCCAACTTAGTTCCAGAAGTTTGAGTATCCACCACATTAGCTAGGAAAGCTTGAGAACCCTCTAATAGCAGCTTCTTTACAGAAACAACTGAGATTACATTAGATAGTGAATTTATTATTTCTCCCACTACCATTACTTCATTACCTTTCGAATCTCTTAATATTAATCGTTTCAAACGACAATCTACCATTGCATGATAAAAAGATAACCAATCCATTCCCAGAATTATCTCAAATTCTTTGAAAGGTAGCTCTATTAAATTTGCTGGAAATTTTATTCCATACGCCTTTATCGTACAGTTTCTGCATATGCGATTCACTTTTACACTCTGACCCAATGGATTAGTTGCTATTATATCACTGGAGATAGATTCTAGTGGTATGCTCCTCTCTTCAATCACTTAGTACTAATATACGAATGCGTAGAACCAAGATCAATCAGAAAAAATACAGGCTCATCATAAAGATAGAATGTAAATGTAACAACTTTCAGATCATCACGATCCCTATCTGATCTGATGTTAAAGACTCAGGCTGATGCATAGATCTCTTGTTGTGAAACAGATTCGGATGGCCTTCCCGTTCTGCCTCTACCTCTTTGTGGAACTACAGTAGATCTCTATATCTGTACAGATTTCTCTCCAAATTTCTGAGGACAATCTCTGATAAAATGACCCATCTTTCCACAATGTAAGCATGCTCCCATCACCATCCAGCATGTGCCTGAATGACGTTTACCACAAACATCACACGGTTGAGTTTTGAATTGGAATGATGAACCATCACCAGAATTAACTGTTTGAGCCTGCTTGTTTCCTCCAATATTGCCTCCTTTCTGAGAAGATCCAGATTTATTCTTATACTAAGAACCACCTTTATTCCTCTTCGATGAGAAAAGAGCTGAAGATGTTCTTGGTCTTTTATTAGATTGCGAAGTCTGCTCTATCGTGTCCTCCGAATAGACACGTTCCATTGCTTTAACTCGATTCACCACCTCTTGAAAAGTAGGCAGGTTCAATGCCACCAACATTTCCTTTGGTCTCCTATTCAGGCCTTCAATAAAATAATCACATCGATCATTTTCGGTAGGGATCAATTCTGCTGCAAACCGGCTCAACTTGTTAAACTCACACTCGTACTCGTAGATGGTCTGGTTTCCTTGCTTAAGGACAAGGAATCGTTGTTTCATCTCCCGGATAAACTGATCTCCAATATATTTGTTCTTGAATTCTTCCAAGAAAAATTGCCAGGTAACCCGCTCGGGAAGGATATGCATAGTAGCATTAGTCCACCAGAATCTGGCTTGACCTCGAAGTAACGAGACAACTTTGTCCAACTTATCCGTCTCTGAGCAGTGAAATCCCTCTAACATGATCTTTAGATCATTTAGCCACATGTTAGCATCCATGGGACCTTCATCTACTTCTCTTTTAAATTCAGGCGCTACCAAACTTTTAAATTCTTTAGCAATTGTCATTCAAGGAGCAGGGGAACTTGTGGCTGAAAACGTGTCAGAACCGTTTCCAAAGCCTGAAGAAAAGTCCTTTGATCTTGCATAGGCATTCCCTGCTTTGCTAGTGTTCTTCCCTATTTCGGTTGAGCTGGAGGGTTATTATTAACCTCGTTAGTGCCACTACCAGCTTCTTTCGGAACCTCCTGATCCATCGCTCGTCTAGAACCTCTTGATTCAGACATCTATAATCACATAACTACTACATTAGTAAGGAGCGACATTCATCAATAATATAAAACATCAGATCAGTAATTTTAACATCCTAGTGGCATGTACATATTTTTCAATCAAAACAACTTTCATTCCGGCCGAGAACCGACTAAACCTATAGCTATGATACCAATAAATGTAACACCCTTTCCTGTATCCATTGCTGAATACAGGTCAGAGATGTCACTAAGAATTAACAATTGACCATATACATGAAATCAATATAAACTTGTTTCTTTTATCACATAAATATAACCTTTTAAAACTAGTCATTTAGCTAATCGCGTAAAATTTAAAAACTTAATTTTTCTAAGTTCAATTCAAACCTAAATTCAAGCAGCAACTAGGCAGTTTACTTAGTAGCTATTTAAATAATAAAACTGCTTAAAAACTACCTAATTTAAAAATTATTTAGATAGTAAATAAAATACGATTAATCTAACTCGTTTCTATATATATATCAGAGCAGCCAAAAACATTATATTATACATTCCAACTAGAAATATCAGAAGACAACATTAAAGATGTCGTACTGATCACTGATGCTCAATCCTCATAATGTGATGAAGTCTGCAGCTGCTCCTTACTCCTTACTTTCCTTCTTACCTATGTGTGAAACAATCACACGCTAAGTATATACATAGTGAAGCAATGTAAAAATATTTAAAACATTCCATAGTAAAATAATGATAAGAACAATTATAGTGCAAAATTATAAATATCAAAAAGGATTTGAAAATCATAAAACTAACTTGTCAAAACCATTATCTTTCTTCGTAACCTGTAACAATCTCAATATTCATATATAATACAATGCATGTTATATCAATTTGATCCATTATACTTCACTTTCCATATCAATATAGCCCAATGTAATATGGATGAGAATACATGGTATGTGAGTCAATGATGAGTATGCACATGTACCCGACATCAACTGTTTAGCAGTGCCATTAATAAAACAATGTATCAATGTATCGATGTATTGATGTCAATGTATCAATACCAATGTATCAATGTCAGTGTAACACTATAAGCACTACCGTAACTTAACAATATCAATAATAATAATAGGTCATTGTTGTAGAATACAACTCACTATATCACTATCGTAACTTAACAGCAGTATTAACCAACAGGTCATAGCCGTAGAACACAACTCATTATCTCATTACTGTACTTGACAGTAATATCATATTAATATACTCCACCTCTTTGGCATGCCAATATACCAAGACTCTCGATAATTATACAATGGGCTTTCAAATAATTTACTACTAAGAACATTTCATCCATTTCCGATAATATCAATGGATCAAGATAATCACTTCAATATGTAAAAATATGCATTGGGCAGTTCATACCGGAAAATTATTCATAAAACATTTCAAAATCATTTAATAAAATTCAAATCCTTTTCTTTCAATAATAGAGAATGACTTATCACCAATCTTTCTCATTTCATAAATAGAGTAAGTAGAATGCACTCACCTTTGCCTCACTAGTAACTTAGCAAGATGTACAATCACCTTCGATCTTATTCTTGAACTTTTTCCTTATCAACTGCTTTATTCAAGTCACGAGTCTGATCACGATTACGATCTACACAATATTACAACAACACATACCATTCAAAATACATGTTAGTATCTTACTAACATTAATACACATTAGTAAGAATATATCTAATAATTCTTCAAAATTCCCAAAATATTCATTTCAGTCCTAAAGACTCTTTTTAAGCTTCCAACCATTACTTCCAACTCTAAACCTCACATTCTTCATTCTTTACACTTGAGGACCCAAACTTTAAGAATTTACATTTAATCCTTAAATTTGCCGAAATCACAATTTGGTCCCCAAATTCTATCTAAACTTCAAAGTCAACCTTTTAATCACTAAACTTGATTTTCCATCACAATACACTTCAACAACGAGTTTAACAACTAAGTCCTTAAACTTTCTAAAATTTACAACTTAGTCCTTATTACTTCACAACCTTCCATATTAGTTCAAATGACTTTCCAAAGCTTAAAAAATCATCCTTACATCATTTCCAAGCTTAGGGAAAATTTTGCATAATTTTCCCCCAAATTTCTTCACTTAGCCGAATACAACTGGTCGCTTTAACCTAACTTTCCAACTTGATTCAAGCATGTTTTTAACTTCTAAGTAACATATTCAAGCTTCTAACATTATTTCCTCTTCAAATAAAAATTTTGCAAGAGTTTCTCCTAATTTTTCAATTTTCCCAAAAATCAGCTAACAACCAAAACATAGAAATTTCACTATTTTCATGCTTGAAACAACATCATAACACCATATTTAGTCAAAACAATCCATAAAACTCAATATATCAACTTGTCCTTCATAAACCCTAACTCCCAAACTCAACATATAAACATGAAAATTCCACAAAAATTATACCAAATGAAAGAGAATTTGATGGTGATCAATTCTCTATTTCACATCATAATCCAAAAACCAACTCAATCTTAATAAAAATTGAATCAAAAAAATTATCTCTTACCTTTGCTTGAACTCTCGGCTTGGACAAGGAAGAAGAGAAAATATGATAACTTTTCTTCATTTAATTTTTGTACAAATGGCATTTTTAAGGCTAATTCTAATATAAAAATCTTTCTTACTAGTGTAAAGACCAAATTGGCCATTAGTTATAACCAATAGGGTCAAGCCACTTGCATTATTTTATCCATAGTAATCACTTTAAAATAAAAAGTAAGGGCAAAAGGACTAAAATGCTATTAATGAACCTTGATATTTTCAAAATGCCATTATCCCCTATTTAATCCAATACTGCATAGAATCAAATTCAAATTGAATCAAAACGATTCCAAAACTTAACACCATCTTTTTTTAGTCTGTCTAAGACTCCCATCAAATTTTCATAATTTTCTAAGCTCGAATGATCATCCGAATTAATTTTCGAAATTATCTCCTTTATAGCTTTTTACACAATTCTCGTACCAAAAATTTGATTCCCACCGAAATTCTTGTACTGGGATAAGCTATTCATTTTTACCATGAAAATATTTATTGGGAAAATTACCATGTTGGTCCCTATACTTTTTCCAACTTTTCACTTTTGTCACCAAACTTTGAATTTTTACATTTTAATCACTAAACTAAGACCACCAACTTTTAAACTTTGCAATTTAGCCACTACTCAAATATTGGGGGTATTACATTCCACATGAACAAACAAGTTAATACTAGAATAAGAAATGAAAGAAAACACAAACCCTAGGCCAATTTATACGAAAATCCATAGTAAACGTCCGCCAATGGGTTCCAATCTCGAACTCTCGGTCGAACTCACGAGCACGGTCAATGGCAGACTGAACGATGGAGGAGATTTGGCATGAAAGGGAGTACTGACGGTCTAACCGTTCGGCGGTCTTTCTAGCTTCGAAGATGAATTGCTCAAAGACATCGTTGGCGGTTCGCCAAGCGTCCTTCAAGGCATCGCCGAAGGCCACACGGCGAGCGAAGACGTCAAAGTCGCTTCGTCTAATGGCTTGGAATACTAGGGGACGCCTCCGCTTCCTCAGCGGAGGCTGCCGAGAAAGCTTCATTGAGTGTCATCCCGTCGACAGCAGAATTGTATGCATAGCTCAAAATCTTGGATGATTTTTTTATGGCTTTCCATTTTTATATTTATTATCATATATATTTTATAATATTTATTATTCAAATTAATTTAAATTTTATCAAAATATTTTAATGAAAATTAATTAATTTTTCTATAAATTATATAGGGTAAATTACACAAATCATCACCGAATTTTCTTCTTACTCTTATTTTGGTCACCCAACTTTTAGAATTTTTAATTTGCTCACTAAACTTTCAATTTACTCTTGTTTTGGTCACTGCGTCGTTAAATATTTAAAGGTGTTATGACATGGCACATGAAACCAAAACGACGTAGTTTTGAAATAGTTTAATATACATAAAAAGACGCCATTTTTGGCCTTATAAAACTCTTATTTTCATTTTTTCTTTCATTTTCTATTTTCTTCTTTCTTCTCCTTTCTTTTTCCTTTATTTTTCTGTCTATATATCCAGATTTTGGCCTCCGCTCACCATAAGAGGTCACTGCGTTGGCCCTCGCCGATGGCGGGTGATGAGTCCAAAAATTTCCTTCCAAACTTGTTTCGCCCTCCTAAATTCAAATCTGATGTCGGTTTAACAAGAAAACACCCTAGATTCTACGTATCTAACACTAAATGGTTTAATTTTTTTCTCCACCACTGGAATCTTTAAATAATGACATTTCATCCATTTTTTATCTATGGTTAAGATTTGGGATGCAAACCAATAAGTTCTGAGTTTGAAGCCATATTTTGGCTTGGGTTGGTAAAGAGCTACAATATGCCACAATTGGATAGCTTCTGTAATGACCCAAATTTTTGTGTCATCGATAAGGTGTTGACCCGGGTCTTGGGCCATCATGTTGGGCTGGATGTTCCAATTTTGTTGGGCCGTTAAGGGCTCCACAAAAGTTCTATTGGGCTACCATGTGTTGATGGGATTGGATGTTGGGTTTGTTGGTGATAAAGAAGGTGTAATGAAGGGCAATAGGGTAAATTGACCCTCAAGGAAGATAAAGGCTGATGCCTCTTTAATTTTCTGCATTTTAAAGGATGGTGAAGTCATCCTTGTCTCCCATCTCATTTTCTATCTTCTTCCCCTCAAAAACACCCACCCCATTTCAAAGATAAAGTTGGAAACTTGATGTTGTTGAGTGGGAATCCCATATTGGTTAGCCAAGGAAAGTTTATCAGCAACCTAAGATCTATCTTTCAAGGTAAATATTTCTAGAGCTTGTGGATTTTGAGTTTTAAGCTTGGATCAAGGAGAAGAGGTGGAAGAAGCTAGGAGGGTGCCTCATTCGGGTTTTGTTTGATAAGGTCAGTACATCTCTAACTCCTACTTTTCTTGATAACATAAAGTGGTTGCTTTGCTTGATGATATGGTGTTTGATTGCAAGTTGGATGTTTAAATAGCTCAGAACCTTATAAATGGTGAAATTTAGATTAAATATTAATAAGGCGTAAAAAGGGTAGCAAATCACTATAATCAACTCCAATAAGATGTAGGATTAAGTTAAGAGGTTAAAGGTGGAAAGTGATTTCCCAAGCCTTGGAAGCCATTTCTAGGCTATGGTATCGGTACATAGGGATCCCGTACTTATACCCAATATTAATTTCGATGAACAGGGGCAAAATTAAAGGGGCGTATCGATATACCTTAGGTGGGTATCAGTACCCACTATTCCATTGAAATTATAGTAGCTTAAATTGGTATCGACACGCTTGAAGCTGTATCAATATACCTTAGGTGGGTATCAGTACCCACTATTCCATTGAAATTATAGTAGCTTAAAATGGTATCGACACGCTTGAAGCTGTATCAATACCTAAGGTGTATTGGTCCTCGGGGTTTGTATATAGATACAAGTTCAACGGTCAACCCTTTCATGTAATGTTGGTATCAGTACGCACAGGGTGGATATCGGTGCCCATAGAGGCGTATCGATACTCAAGGGTGGGTATCGATACCCACTAGGCAATCTACCCTAAAAATAACATTTTGAGTTTGGATGGCATATAGTTCGAGGACTAGGGTCCAATAGGACTCTAATGTGATAAAATGAATAGTAAACTTGAGAAACCGAGTATTAATCCACATGTATGAGAGTATCATGAAATAGCTTGGTAAATAATGACTTGATATAAGTGAAATGGTTAGTGTTATGCCTTAGGGGCATTTGTGGTGGGTTAGCTTGATGCCACTTACCTCTTGAGGAGGTGTATGAATGCTCGGAGAGCATGTTTTATCTTATGTTTATTGTAAAGGAATCTGTATATCATAGTGTCAGTACTACGATACTTATATAAAGAGATATGTACTTTAGGCTGAGTGATCAAGTACATCCGACATACCCACAGGCTGAGTGATCTAGGTGCTGCTAGAAAACTATCCGTGGCTATGGTGATCCATATAAGGTAATAAACTCGATTGGCTAAGTGAGCTCTAGTAACCTGATTGGCTAAGTGAATTTAGGTAAAAACTACTTGTGGCTAATGTGATCCAAGTATGCCTAGGACGTATCTGTGGCTATGGTGATCTGAATATGGTCTATTGACCCAACTGTTGTGTGAGCACGAGTAACCCGACGAATGTGTGAGTAAGGGTAAAGTAGGGCTTCGTTGGCCATTATATGGATGATGTATGGATGCTTGTATGTATGTTGTATGGATGCTATAGAGGTTAGCTTATGAACCATATGGCTGAGTGATTAGGGTATAACATGTATTAACTCGATGGGCTGAGTGAGCTCGAGTAACTTGATAGGCTATGTGATCTCGAGGATGGTAAGGCTTTGTGGAATCATGTAAGATTTGTTATAGATTAAATGATACCTTATGATAGGTGAATTAAGAACTCTAGCTAGGGTAGGTTGGAAGATGATCTTGAAATAATGAAGCCTTAACTTTGCTCTCTAAGCTATTTTATCTTGCATGCTTATTTTATGATATTTACGAATTATGGTAGAGTATAAATGTACCACTGAGCTTTGTTAGCTCTGTGTGCGGATGTGGGGTTTTTTCGTGCGTAGGTTGATAGGTCGCCTTTGGAAGAGCTCATCACCGAGGATTTCCAAGCACTGTGGTTGTTTTAGAGTATAGTACTTATTATTTTAGTTTGGGCTAATGTATTCATAGGGCCTTATCACTGTTGAGTTTGTAACTCTATTTGAATTATTATTTTGATATCCGGTGTTTTAAACTTGGAGCTCCTGATTTGTAAACTTAACTTTAATACTTATTTACCTTAAAATATGTATGGATGATTAATGTTTTTAATTGATGGCTAAACTTATGGTTTTAAATTAGAAATTTTATGGGTCAATTTTTGGGTAACCCGAAAGTAGCACTCGGGATCTGAGTCAGGATCAGGGTATTACATTTAGTGGTATCAGAGCTTAAGTTTAGCCGGTTCTAGGAAATCTTAGGGTGGTATAAAGGTCGTGGTAAGGTGTCCAGTAAATACAAGCCCCTAAAGTTATATTGTACTCTTCTAAGACTGGGAATCATGGTGCTGCTGCCTTGTTTCCTTGTATTTTTAGAAAAGGAGTTCGATGGTGAGTAAAGCCAAACGCGGACAAGAAAGTCGTGAAGAGAGCCATGTCTCTCAAGCGAAAAACTTTGGTAAAGAGTTTGCCCTGGATGTTGGGGGCATGAGCCTTTTCGAGGGGTACTAGAAGTAGACGGGCAAGCCACCTCCATGATCTTGCCTCCGCCCTCTTGCAAGTAGTGCAAGCTATCCCGAGGCAATCTGAGATACCTCACAAGACCCCTATAGAGAGGCTTTACAGTTTTGGGCAAAAAAAATTTGAGGGCTTAAGTGAGGATAACCCGATCAAGGCTGACCAGTAGTTAAAAGTCACTTAGAAAATTCTGAGACATATGAGAGGGAGTCTAGAGGATGATCTTGAGTGCATTGTCTCCCTTCTTAAGGGCAATGAACATGAGTAATGAGAGACCATTGAGTTGGATTGCAGCCTGCACTTTCTACATGGGATACCTTCGTGGATGAGTTCACCAAAAAGTATATCTGTGAGGTTCATATAGATGAGATGAGAGATCAGTTCCTGTATCTGATTTAGGTGGATCGAACAGTGTTTGAGTATAAGTAAAGTTTTCTACGATTGAGCTGTTATGGCTCAGAGTTGGTTGCCACCAAGGAGTTGAGGTGTAAGAGGTTTAGACATGGATTGAAGGTTGACCTTCAGTTGCACATATCAGGGGTCCGCTTAGGATATTCTCTGAGTTAACCAATAATGCAAAGGCACTTGAGCGACTTTAAGGTTCGATATCTAGTCAGTTTGAGGACTCTAAAGGCCATGTTGTAGGGACCCAAGATGTTATAGGTTCTTTTTAGGCTCTGTCTATAAGGTTTTGTGCTTCTAGGGAGATGAAGAGAGTTGCTTTAGATCATCTGCCAAAGAAAAGTAAAAGGTCAAGACCGATAGTTCGTAGGGGTTCATTAGTTTTTACTCCAGAGAGGAGTACTGATGGTTTAGTCGGAGTGAAGTTCCTACCAGATTGTGAGCACTATAGTCGACATCATCTTGAAGTGTACCTTTTGCTTATGAGGGTTTGCTATAGGTGCCGGGCACCAGGTCATATGGCAAGAGACTGCCCTATTATGGATGTTGATACACCAATTTAGTCTCAGAGGTTGACTCATTCTCGACATTGTTAGAGTTTTGCTAGAGGCGATGCTAAGGCATCGTTCGGGTATCAGGATAGAGGTCCTATGAGATCCACCATCAGAAGCGACTATCAAGCTGTTGCTAGACAGTCTGTCATTCAGGCCAGAGAGGACAACTTTGCCACTGTTGATATGTGAGGTACATGTGTTTGCTTTGGTCTCAGTTGTTACAAAGATGAAAATTTGATTTCTCGTTCATGTAATGGTTTTGAATCTTATTGGATAATTTTTGTCGTAAGATCTAGAAGTCAATGTTAGGTTGATTAGTTTGTCAATTTTCTAAGTTCTTGTCGGTAAAGTTCTTACCATAGATGGTAAGTGGAGATTGAGAGTAACAGTCTTTATAGACATGTTAGATTTACTCTATCCCTAGTTAGTAGATGTTACCTTTGGAGTGGGTTGATCGTGCGAGTTTAAGGTATGACTTGGTTTTTGAGCAACAGTCTTGAAGCTTCTGGTTTAAGGTGAATCGGGTTGTTGGCAATGGATGCAATTAACCATTGCATCTCTAGCGTGAATGTTGTGTTCTTGTGATGTTTGTTCAAGAGGGTCTTGTGGGTTGCAAGATGTTCTTAACCCATGTTGGATGTGAGGGTTAAGAGTCAAAAGCTTTAGAGTTACGTACGGTTGGAGAATGTTAGAGTGCTCTTCGAGGAGAAAGCATGCTTATCTATTGATCATGGATTAGAACCCACGATAGAGGTAACGTCGAGTTCAACATTTGTGTCTAGCACCTTAGGATTTGGCATCGACTGAACTTTTAGAGTAAAGACTCATTTGCAAAATTGAGTTGATAAATGTGTCATCGTCAAATAGTTCACCTTGGGACGTGCCTGGGTTGGTATAGCAAAGAGTGGTGATGTTGGATGTGGTGAGTTAACGTGTAATGATGGAGGACCGTTACCCGTCCCTTGGGTATTGATGACATTGTAAATGGTTGAAGAGTTTCGAGTTTTTGTATGATCATCCAGAAATTGAGTATTGTAAGTTGAAGGTTAAAGAGAGGTCGTGTTAAAGATTGTGTTTGAGGTGATGTTTGGGCCTTAAGGACAAGTTGTGAGATGGTTTAGATTCGTGAATGTGTTGGTATAATCTTGAGTGTGTTGATTTGATTGGTTGCTCTAACGAGTTTTGAGATGGGTGGTCTACATGTATGGTAAATAGTATGAAATTGTTAGAGTGGCGCAACAAAAACATGGGTTATCAGCTATGGTTATGTGGAACCAGGATTCTTATATGGTAGTAGATCTTGTTAGAGGACCCGTTCGAAAATCTTTGAGGGATTATTAGAATTCTGTGCAGTTGTTTGATGGAATTAAATGATTTGGGTTGGAAGAGAATGTCCAGACTCTCTAGGATAGTTGAGTAAGTGTTGATCTTTAGTAAAATTCATAAGTAGCAACAGTTTTTCTTTGGGATCAAGTGGCTCAATTTATGGGATCGTGAAATCATGAGTTAGCTTTCGTTCGAGTTGGTTGCGAGTTCTAGTAAAGGGAGGTGCTAAGTTCTATCTTGGTTGGGCAAGTTAGAAGAAGGGTGGCTAATTTAAGATAAAGTGGTGGTAAAGTTTGGTTGTCAGAGTTTCATATGTATTTGAAATGTTTGATCAGGGTTTTGGATGATAGATAACGAGTGTTCCTAGTGGTATACCTTAAGGAGGTGTCACGTTTTGAAAGTATATAAGGTTTGAGTTCAGGGTTTTGATCAATAGAAGATGGTAGAGAGGTTAGGTTTGAGTTCAAAATTCATCATAAGTGAGTACCTAAAGTCGGTGTTGGAAAACATGACTAGAGGTTAGTTTTGTTGCTCTGCCTTTAGGTTCATGGTAAGTATCGTTGGTTGCTTAAAATAAGACGTTGAAGTTCTTGAGAGAGGTGTTGAGAACAAACGGTTCAATGTTATGGTTCCTACTAAGGAAGTTTGAGGAATAATCCCTGAAATAGAGTTTTTATGCTTGAGTCAGGAAATAGTTGGATCAATATTAGTTGTATTATCTCCATTCGTTTAAATTTCGAGGACAAAATTTCTTTAAGAAGGATAAAGTTGTAATTAACCAAATTTTTGAGTCAACGATAGGGCGTTGACTCGGGTCTTAGGCTGTCATGTTGGACTGGATGTTTGGATTTTGTTGGGCTGTGAAGGGCTCCACAAAAGTTCTAGTGGGTTGCCATGTGTTAATAGGCTTGGATGTTGGGTTTGTGGGTGGATGAAGAAGGTGTAATAAAGGGAAATAGGGTAAATTGACCTTCAAAGGAGACAAAGGCTGATGCCTCTTTAATTTTTTTACATTTTGAAGGATGGTGAAGTTATCCTTGTCTCCCATCTCATTTTCTATCTTCTTTCCCTCCAAAACACCCACCCCAATTCAAAGATAAGTTGGAAACTTGATGTTGTTGAGTGGGAATCTCGGATTGGTTAGCCAAGGGAAGTTTATCAGCAACCTAAGATCTATCATTCAAGGTAAATATCTTTAGAGCTTGTGGATTTTGAGTTTGAATCTTGGATCAAAGAGAAGAGGTAGAAAAAGCTAAGAAGGTACCACATTCGGGTTTTGTTTGATAAGGTCAGTACATCTTTGACTCATACTTTTCTTGAGAATCATAAAGTGGTTGTTTTGCTTGATGTTATGGTGTTTGACTACAAGTTTGGTGTTTAAATATCTTAGAACCTTATAAATGGTGAAATTCAAATTAAATGTTAATAAGGCGTAAAAAGGGTAGCAAATCACTCTAATCAACTCCCATAAGATGTATGATTATGTTAAAGGTGATGTTTTAGGGGCTTGGAAAGTGATTTCCTAAGCCTTGTAAGCTATTTCTAGGCTTTGGTATCGGTACGCAGGGATCCCGTACCGATACCTAATATTATTTTTGATGAACAGAGACAAAATTAAAACGGGAGTATCGGTATGCCTTAGGTGGGTATCAGTTCCCACTATTCCATTGAAAGTCTAGTAGCTTAAAATGGTATTGGCACGCTTGGAGCCGTATTGATACCTAGGGTGTATTGGTACTCAAGGTTCGTATACCGGTACGGGGTCAACGGTCAACCCCTTTCATGTAAAGCTGAGTATCAGTACGCAAAGGGTGGGTATCAGTACCCATAGAGACGTATCGATACTCGAGGGTGGGTATCGATACCATCTTCATTTTTTATGTGGGGTAGGGAGGGTTTAGGGAGGGGAGACGGTGAAGTTTATGTGAGATTTGGGGTTTGAGTAGAATTTAGGGATTTTATTTTAAATTCTACATGTCAATCAAATATTAATAAAAAAATCCATGTCACGACCAAATATTAATAAAAAAATCAACGTCATCGGGCTGTTAATGAGAAAACGAATGAGTGACAAAAAAAATCAACGTTTAAAGTTTAGTGAGCAAATTGAAAAAGTTTAAAAGTTGAGTAACCAAAATAAGAGTGAAAAGATAGTTGAGTGATGATCTGTGTAATTTACCCAATTATATATTACAAACTAAAATTTATATATTTATATATATACACGTATTATATTAGGGAAAACTACAAGGGTAGTCTCCCAACTATCACCCTTTTCCTGTTTTGGTCAGCAACTAATTTTTTTGTCAAAAATTGTCCCTCACATTAGATAACTTTCCTGTTTTGGTCCCCTCCGCTAAAAGCCTAATGAAATCGCTGACACGGTATTTTTATTTTTTATTTTATTTTTTATCCCTCCCGTCAAACTTAATGATATACTATAGTATTTTTTATTCGACCAACCAGGAAGGGGGACAAAAAGGAAAAGGGTGATAGTTAGGTGACCAAAAAATAAAAATAAAATGCCAAGTTAGTGATTCCGCTAGGTTTTTAACGGAGGGGGGCCAAAATAGGAAAGATATCTAACGGGGGGACGATTTTGACAAAAAAAATTAATTGGGTCACCAAAATAGAAAAAGGTGATAACTTGGTGACCACCCATGTAGTTTCCCCATTATATTAAAACTTTGAGTTTATTATTTACTATTTCACTTAAGTTTTTTTGTTAATTAAATTTTAAATAATATATTTTTATTGAGATGTTTCCATCAAACTTATTTTAATAGTTTCTACAAATAATTTAATATTTTTAAAGAGTAAACATTTTAAAATATTAATATTATAAATAATGTAGAGAAATATTTTAATAATATATCTTAAAACAATATTTTTCCTATTGCATTATGTTACATTAAAAATGGAAAAAACTTTGATACACATCCCGTGTAAACTTTAGTTTACATGTACCTTTTAGTTTTAGGGGTTAGTATTTTAGTTTATGGTTTAAAGTTTAGGGGTTTAGGTTGTTGGGTTTAGAATTTAGGGTTAGCGTTTAGAATTTAGGGTTTAGCTTTTAGGGTTAGGGTTAAGAATTTAAGATTTGAATTTTATAGTGTAAATATACAGACTTGTGTAATTTTACACAGCTTGTATATCAAAATTTTACCCATTAAAAACATATAATCTTTAATCATGATCGTGGGATAGCAGAGCCAATATTTTTCCCATCAACGAGCTGGGTGAAACTCAATGTAGATGATTCTCACCGAGACAATTTTGGTGGTGCAACGTGTGGAGGCATTCTTCGTAATGATAATGATGAGTGGATTGTTGAGTTCTTGAAGAGCATAGTGTCACAGGGCTAGACTTCTGAACCAACCCAACGTGCGGCCTTAGTCGATGTTCTTAGACAAACGACTAAGTAAGCCTGAAATCCTTCTCCGGAAGATCGAATACTTCCAATGCTCACAAACACAAGATCGTTCCAAGAGGAACCGAACAAAAGAGAAAGGCAACAAGAACAAGAGAAAGAACGCTCAAGAACGCGAAGAACACTACAGAGTGTTTTTAGAGTAAATGCCAAGTGTATTACTCAAATGATGGATGATACAAGTGAGGTGGGGAGGCCTCTATTTATAGTTGAATCCCCATACAATGAACGGACGAGATCGAATCACATTAACGGCCCAGATCGAAAGCCACCTACCAAATCTACACGAACTAAGGAAACTATATCACTATGAAATTCTTTCCTTAAGTTTGTGTTTACATTGAGAGATATTCTTATCCCTTGGAATATTCCCCGGTAAGATGCCATCTATTAATTTACCAGGCTCAATGTATTTGGGCTTTCTTTCAGTCCCCAACGATCGGACCAAGTCTGGTGGTCTTCTTGGCAAGCCTAGAACCTCTTGGGTTGCTTGTTGCGCATCTGCCTCGGACCCAAATGTGCGGGCCGTGACAATAGGATTGTGTTAAGTTTTAGAGGCTGAGCTTTAAGGTGTATTTAATGTCCTTTGATATGCATAGAAGCTTGGAGTGAGTCGCTTTTTTGTGGAGTCGTATTGCAACGAGGTTGTTAGATTAATTAATGATCCTTCAGAGTGTTTGATGTCCCTCAATTATTCATCATATATGGGCGTTACTAAATAGGCAACGAGCGGTTTATGTATAGAATATTTTACGTTAAGGTAAGGATGTCAATTAGGCAGGGAGAATGTGAATGATATTCTTTTCACACTCATCCCCATCAAAAAATTTTATTTTTATCCTCACCCCACGACTCGCTGCGAATACAAAATCTAAAATCATCTCTACCAGAAAACCCCCAAGACTATAACTATCCCCGCCCTATCACCCACGTGGGTCATGAAGCCCACATAATCCCCTCTTACCCGTCCCATGGCCCATTCATATAATATATAATCAAATTTTTTTATGAAAAAAGTATGAAATATATGTCATCAGACTTCCACCACATATGTGACATTATTGTAACTGTTATTTTTTAAAATAATAATATACAAAATTAAATTTTGTACAACACAAAAGTTTGGACTAAAAAGATACTAAAGTCCATTGTAATTTGTAAATGACAAGAAAATAGAAAAAATAACATGTAAAATAATATTTTAATTACGGTAACAAATAAACAATATAGAAAGAATTAAAATGAAAATATCAATAAAAATCAACCTTCTAAAAAATAAAAATAAAAACTAATATAATCTAAATAATATACAATATTAAGAAAATAAAATTAAAAAGTAGAAGAATAACATACCTATGATGAGGATTGAGGAGAAGAAAACAATCCTTAAAAAGGAGGCTTAACGATAGGCAACAATAAAAAAGAAACCAATAAACATAAATATTATATATGTATATATATATATATTCATAAATATTCTAAAATAAGTCGATATGAATTATCTTAAATTTGACTATGATTCAAACTGATATTTAAAAAATATTTATATATTTGATGGAGTGGAAATATGCGGGGCAGGTGGAAATGGAGTGGCTACAAAGGTATATTCAAGCCTTTGCCACCACCCACGGCGGATCTAATTTTTATCCTCATCCCCGCCCAACAACCCAAAAAATTTATAATTATCCCTGTCCAATTAAATGCGAAGTGAAAAAAGTCTCCGCAAAATCTGCCCCACGGACATCCCTACGTGAAGGTAATAGGTTAGGCGTTAGTAGATGCTTTAGCACATATGGTACGGAAGCACCCGTTTGGACTACAAGAATTTCTTAGTCCCCCGATTTTCTTGATTTTAAGTTTAGGGTAAAGTGCCAAAATAATAGCTAATTTTTGTTTAAAAATTCAGAATAATGATCAAACTTTCAAAAGTTACAAATAGCAATTAAATTTTATGTTTTTTACAAAACAATCATTCAACCGTTAACCGGCGTTAAGAGGCTAACGTTGTAATTATGAAAAATTGAATAATAGCACATTTAGTTCTTTATATTTATAGATTCAATCAATTTAGTCCTATTTCAAATAAAAACCCATAAAAACTTTACGTTTGCTCAATTTGGCTTGCTCGGATTGTGGCGTTCAGCGTCGCTCGACTTGCTCTGGCTCAAAAATTGCCTTTGGTTATTGATGTTCACGTGGCAGTCCATGTCATCACTCTTCTCTGCGACAAACACAAAATACTCCTCAGCCAAATCCAATGCCCCACATTCAACAAACGCAGAAACCATTGCATTCCAAGTAACATTATTCTTTGGAGAGAACTTTATATACCAGTGAGTAGTTTACCCAGCGGCAGAGCCAAACTTTTTATATAGTAAGTTCAGAGTAGAGTATGAGGTACTAGGATTTTCATACCACTACAATATAAATATTGTTGATCCCATTGTAGTGACCTAATTTTTGAAATTCAAATTTTTAAAGTCGAATGAGATCGCTAAAAAGGAGTAATATGTTTCCTTTGGTTTTTTGGGAAAATATTTAGAAAATAAGGAATACTTTAAAATTTTGTGTTTTTGAAAAACAATAAAACTTGGAGTCGCCACTGACCACTAGGGTATGTCGGACATCATAAAAACCAGAGATCCGTTTGAAAGCTGGTTCGGGAGTCGGTTACAGATGGGATAGTTTTGGCACACCACATCGCCCAAAAGAATTGGTACCATAAAAAGGAAAATAAACAATTATTGTTTTGTTAATATTAAACTTTCCAAATTAAAGTGATGATTAAATTTAAATCCGGTTATACGTGCGAGTCTATTTTAAGGGCCCCGTTATTTGAAAGCAAATAGCAAGACCACCATCACTACATTTAAAAATGGCCGCATTTACTCTTGAATAACAAGACACCGCATTAACATAATTTAACAAAACATAATATATACCAATCACATAACATACACATCAATCTAACAAAACAATAAATATTAAACATGAATAGTATATACAACTGAAAATTTAAATATGCATGCAAAAAGGGGGTAAAAAAGGGATTTCAACTCTGGATCTAGGACCTAATCGAACAGAATCTGAAGCTGGAAGGACCAAACTAGAAATTAACCCATTTAAAATAGATTAAGTTTAAAAGAGGACAAAATTGAAAGTTTTTAAAAACACCCATGGACTACGTAAGGGATTTTGAAAGACGAAAGGATTCAAAAAAAGGTTTGAAAAGATGGAGGGACTAAACGGGAATAAGACCATTTTTAAAAATCAAATCGGGGAAGATTAAGGACGACATTGAAATATTTTCAAATGTTCTATGGACCCTGAGTGTAATTTAAATTTTTGAAAACCCTTCCGCGTGAAAATAGGGGAGTGCAGAAGGGTTTATGATGCAAATGTCCCATTTTAAAAACTAAATGAAGGTATTTATGAAACCTTTTAGGCAAAAAAAACGGCCTTTATCATTTTAAAATGTCTTACCATTTCTGGAAAAACCCCAAACGCTCTCAACATAGGATGAACGTTGCCGTGGTATTCATCCCAAAACCCAGAAACCGCTACCTATTCTAGGAACCGGCCACCACAAACCTCCTCTGATCACCGTACATCGGCGCTAGAGACCTAAAAAACCTACCAAAAAATTCTCCTCTTTTCTTTAAATGTGAATCCAAACCTGGATTCTTAAAAAAATCGAACCTAGTAGTCCTAGATCTATCTAAAATAGAGACACTCCCATTTAGATCTAGGTTTTGTGCCTTGGAAATAAAAGGTTTCGGACTTCCTACCGGTTCACCTCTACAGCCGAAGGCCTAGGGTTTGTCACCGGTGGATGGAGTCGAAGAGACGCCCCTAAAAAACTTGTTGCTGGCTCACTTCTTTTAGCCCGGAGGTAGTGAGCTTATCGCCGGCAAACGGACACGGACGACGAACAGACGGCTTTAAACCAAGGGTAAAGAACCTCAACTCTAGATCTTTTTTTAAAATATGCTATGTCTTTTTTATGTATGCATGAAAGTGAACTGAAGAATACCTCTAAAAGGTTCTTGTTTCTTTGTATTCCTATTCGAAACTAACTATTTACAATATTTTTGGTCTTTTTATAACCGAAAAGGTTACATGCAAAAAGGAAAACAATATGGATTCTTGTAATTTTTCCTAAAGTCTGCCGATATCTTCTGATGTTTTTCTTGTTTTAGTTGCATATGCCCTTGATTTTCTTTCACCGATATTAGTTTATTTTTTGTTGTATGGGCATCGTTGCTGCATGAGAGAGGAGGGGACCAGAGTAGGTTTCTGGCGAGGCAGACGAGGTGTCAGAAGGTGTGCGTGGAAATCTCAAATGTCAGGGCGTGCGGCACATGCGCACGTGAAGGGCACTGATGAGCTGGGCATGGGAGCGTGAAGGTTCTAGAGTCTTCCACGGGCGATCTGGGTTGTCCATCCAGATCTCAAGTTCAACGGTTGTGATCAATGCGGCGCTGAAAGATTGAAGGCTTTCCTTTCGAAATGTGATCTGGATCGTTGATCAAGTTCCTAGATCTAACGGTCCAGGATGAGCTATGCCAAGAATAAAAGAGGTGTTAGGGTTTCCATTAATTAGGGTTTTAGGGTTTGGGCCCAAACAGGCCTCATGTAATTAATTAATTTATTTTTTGGGCTCATCATTGTAAATGAGCTGTAAAATTAAACTTTAGGCTTATTTATTTATTTATTTAATTAATTTGTTTTTAGTTCTTGTTTAATATAATACTAATATAACATAATAATAATAAACCAAATATTAATATAATAATAATATTAATATGTAATACTAATTAGAACAAATATTCATAATAATGTTTTTCTGTTTTAGGTATACTAAAATATCAAAAAAGGTAATACTAATAATCAAAGCCCAAATATTCACAAAAATAAATCGGGTTAACCCCCAGATAAAGTTAGTGATTATAGCTGCCCCTCTTTGCTTATCCTTGTAAAACAAGAATAAAGCAAAGACCATAAGCACTAATTTTATCCTACTTCCTTGTCTGAAGATTCTGAGCTGCAAGTCCTTCCTATATAGAACTGTTTGCCCTTCCTCTTCCAAAAATTCTAGAACTCCAAATTCTTCCCATGTAAGGCCTGAAGAAATGAAGCCCATGAAGTGATGCCTCGATCCTTGATCGCCTTGGCACGGAGTGGTACCTCGCCTTGAGGATCCCACGTATGATGTCCCAATTTCTGGTCATCTTGACACTGAATGACATCTCACTTAGAGAATACCAGAATGCCCTCGATCTTTATCGCCTTGGCATGGAGTGGTTTCTCTCCTTGAGGATCCCACATATGATGTCTCAAATTTTAGTCGTCTTGACACTGAATGATATCTCGCTTGGAGACTTCTAGAATGCCCTCGATCGTTATTGCCTTGGCATGGAGTGATTTCTCCTGAGTAGCTGAAGATTGGAAAATTTCTCAAGGATCTTTGGCTTTGTGTGGTTTTCTACTTCTTTTTTCTTGGAACACAGGATCCACTTTTTGTTTTTCTAAATAACTGAAAGAAATAGACAATGATGTGATGATGCTAGTTAGCATGTCCTACCTTGGGGATGCCTAACTATTCATGATACATGGCAAATAAAATTAGTCAATATTTGGATGTCTTCTTTCTTAGCGTCTTGTTTTCGCCTTCTTTCGCTTTCTTCTTCGATTTGTTGTTTCTCCTTGTGTCCGGACTCAACCCTCGTTTAACCCTCATATTCTTCAAAACTTTTCTCTAAAACGCTCTTCTGAGTTTTCACTTTAGAGTTTTTTCTCTTTTTTCTTTTTTCTTTTTTCTTTTTTTTCTTTTCTTTTTCTTTTTTTTCCTTGAGGCGCCCTTTCGGGTTTTCGCCTTTGGTTCTTCCGTCTTAGACTTCAATACGGAGGGCATTCGTTATCCTTTTGGGTAAATCTTGTCAATTATGCATGTCATATCCTTTAGCCTTGACTTTGGCAGACTTCTTTTTAATGGAATTGGTTTCTTTCTTGGAACAACCTACACTTAAAGGGTTAAATCTTAGTAATGCCAAGAAATCCTTTGTTTTTCAATGATCTACGTCAATCTATTTGCAGGATGCTCATAAAATAAACAACTAAAGGAAGAGAAATGAAATTTCATTAAAAGATGTTGGAACAATTTGAAAGACATGGCAAACATGAGAAAATAAAAATATATAAGTAATACAGGGTGCAATATCCCCGAGCATCGACTGTATGAATGATGTAAGAGCCCATAAACTGTGGTAGATCTCTCACTGCCTGTCCCAGAATGAGATCTTCGATAACCCAGTAGGGATTTTACCATAAATCAAAGCAAGCCCCCTCAACTGTAATAGATCCCATCAATCAGATGTTGGGCCTCAAAATTCATCTGAACCATCATTTTCAGATTTTTAATTCAGACCATCCTTTAGTTTTAAGACGCCCGTTCCGAGTTTCCATCTTGAACCTTCATTTTTTTCTTTTTAAGCGTAATAATTTTTAACGAAGTCTGAATTTACGGGGTTGCTCAATTGTTTCCCATCCATTTCTGCTAGAATTAATGCTCTCATAGAGAAGGCCTTTTAACAACATAAGGCCCTTCCCAGTTAGGCATCCATTTTCCCCAGAAATCCTTTTGAATTGGCAAGATCTTCTTGAGCACCAAATCCTCTTCTTGAAACTCTCTCGAGCGAACCTTCTTGTTGTAGGCACGCATCATCCTCTTCTAATACATTTGACCATGACAGATGGCCCTTAATCTTTTCTCCTCGATGAGGTTCAACTAATCAATCCTTGCTTGCATCCATTCAGCATCACCTAACTTTGTCTCATTCAATTTTTTGAGTGACGGAATCTCTACCTCAATAGGTAATACTGCTTCTGTGCCATAGACCAAAGAATATGGTGTTGCCCATGTCGAGGTCTTTAAAGATGTCCGGTAAGCAAACAACACAAAGGGCAGCTTCTCATGCCAATCCTTGAAACTATCGGAAGTCTTGGCTATGATCTTATTGATATTCTTGTTTGCTGCTTCCACTGCCCCGGTCATCTTGGGACGATAAGTGGTCAAATTGTGGTGCAAAATCTTGAACTGCTCACACATTTCGATCATCATATTGTTGTTTAAACTATCAGTGATGGTTCTTTCTAGAAGACCATAACGACAAATAATTTCCTTCTTCAAAAAATTTACATACTGTTGTTCTTGTAATGTTAGAGTAAGAGGCAGCTTCCACCCATTTGGTGAAGTAATCAATGGCCACTAGGATGAAACGGTGTCCATTAGAAGCTTTTGGGTGTATTTGACCAATAACATCTATGCCCCAAGAAGTAAAATGCCATGGTGAATTCATGGAGTGGAGTGGCACTGGCGGAGAATGTATTTTATCAGCATAAATCTGACATTTGTTACATTTCTTCATATATTGGATGCAATATTCTTCCATGGTAGAACATAAATACCCATATCGCATGATCTTTCTAGCCAATGAGAATTCGTTAGCGTGGGTCCCACACAAACCATCGTGTACCTCGGCTAAAATAGTCATAGCCTCTCGAGCGCTAACACATCTCAATAATATCTTATCCTTGCTTCTCTTGTACAAAGCCTCCCCATCAAGGATATACCCTGATGCCAACCTTCTAATGGTCCTTTTGTTGTTATGATTAGCCTCTTTTGGGTAGACATGAAACTTGATGTACTAAAGGATATCGTAGTACCATGGGTTGCCATTCTCTTCCGCATGCAAATTATAGCAGTAGCCTGGTACCTCAAAAATCTGCATATCAAACGGTTTCATTTCGGCCTTCGGGCTTGCCTTGAACGTGGCTGCCAGAGTTGCTAAGGAGTCAGCCATTTGATTATCCTCTCTTGGTAGATAAGCGAAGCTGATTTCTTCAAAGTTTTTAATCAACTCCTCGATCAAATCATACTACTTGACTATCTTCTGATCTCTCGTCTCCCATTCTTTCTGGAGCTGGTAGATCACCAAGGACGAATCCCCGAAGACTTGAAGCACCTTGATTTTTCTTTCTGTAGCTGCCTGGAGTCCCATGATACAAGCCTCATACTCGGCTATGTTGTTTGTACAAAAGAATGCCAACCTACTACTAAAAGGGTAGTAAACCTCTTCGGGGGAGATTAACACCGCCCCTATCCCATGGCCTAGGGCATTGAACGCTCTATCAAAATAAAGTTTCCAATGCTCATTCTCTGAAACAAGTCTGTCTTCAATGTTACCCAAAACTCTAGGGAAAATGATCAAACCGTATATCTCCAAAGCGAATAAATCCATCCCCAAAGCGTATATCCCCAGATAATTTCCTTCTTCTTAAGGTACCTTTTATCCATGACGAAAGATTTCAACTCGGCAAACCGCTCGAATCAACGCCTTCATGTTATGCAATGTATATGAAAAGTATATGCAAAATAAGACAAAAAGGAAACAAGTTAGTACCGGATAAAATCAATAAACATATAAAAATGAGAAACGAGAAAATAAATCAAACAAAACAACCCTATTTATATCTTTTCTAACGAACCTAGGTTAACCGCGTGGCTTTAAAAGGGGTGGGCTTTCTATGCTTCTCTACATGCAGTTTTGGTTCTAAACAGTACTCGAACTATCCTTGTTGTCCTCTTCTAAAGAGTAGCAAGGCCCCCGGTCATCATTCATTATAGGTTCCTCTCATCCGAGTTCAATTCAGAGGGACCCTTTCGCTATGTCCGTAAGGTGAAACAATATTCTCATGAAAACATAGGGTAGTCGAGCCCCGAAGGTACTTACTAGGCCCATACGGAGGAACAATATCCACACGAAAGCACTAGCGTTTTCCCCTACTTAAAAGGTCAGGTTTAAATGTCAAATTTTAAATGCGTTAAAATAAACTCGCATTTATAAACGAATATCAATTTAATCGTCGCTTTAATTCAGAATTTCCGATATTAATAAAGCGGTAATTATTATTTTATTCTTTTTGAAAAATGGCATGCCTCACTTTAGTTTTAAAAAATAAAAACCATTCCCCAGCGGAGTTGCCAGCTGTAGCGACCTAATTTTTGAAATTTAAATTTTTAAAGTTGAATGAGATCGCTAAAAAGGAGTAATAGGTTTCCTTTGGTTTTTTGGGAAAATATTTAGAAAATGGGGAATACTTTAAAAATTCGTGTTTTTGAAAAACAATAAAACTTGGAGTCGCCATCGACCACTAGGGTAGGCCGGACACCATAAAAATTAGAGATTTGCTTGAAAGCCGGTTCGGGAGTCGGTTACGGATGGGATAGTTTTGGCACCCCACACCGCCCAAAATAATTGGTACCATAAAAAGAAAAATAAACAATTACCGCTTTGTTAATATTAAACTTTCCAAATTAAAGTGACGATTAAATTTAAATCCGGTTATACGTGCGAGTCTATTTTAAGGGCCCGTTATTTGAAAGTAAATAGCAAGACCACCATCACTACATTTAAAAATGGCCGCATTTACTCCCGAATAACAAGACACCGCATTAACATAATTTAATATTCGAATGCAAATTTACATGGCAAGGCATAAATATCATGATGAAAATAAAAACATAAAAACAAATAAAAACTTAAATATCATATATCAACAATATGCCATAAATATTATATTATATATATAATAAGGTTTTACATATGTATATTTATATATAATACATTTACTATATAATACATGATAAGTGAAAAACATATAATATATACACGTATATAAACCATATAATATATTATATATTACAAAACAATTATATAATATATATACACCATGTATTACGAACTATATAAAACATATATTATATACTATATACTATACGAAAGATTCATAATATATACCAATCACATAATATACACATCAATCTAACAAAACAATAAATATTAAACATGAACAGTATATACAAACTGAAAATTTAAATATGCATGCAAAAGGGGTAAAAAGGAGATTTCAACTATGGATCTAGGACCTAATCGAACAGAATCTGAAGCTGGAAGGACCAAACTGGAAATTAACCCATTCAAAATAGATTAAATTTAAAAGAGGACGAAATTGGAAGTTTTTAAAAACATCCAAGGACTACGGAAGGGATTTTGAAAGAAAAAATGATTTTAAAAAGGTTTGAAAAGACATAGGGACTAAACGGGAATAAGACCATTTTTAAAAATCAAATCGGGGGAAGATTAAGGATGACATTGAAATGTTTTCAAATGTTCTGAGGACCTTGAGTGTAATTTAAATTTGCAGAAACCCTTTTGCGTGCAAATAGGGGAGTGCGGAAGGGTTTATGATGCAAATGTCCCTTTTAAAAACTGAACGAGGGTATTTATGAAACCTTTTAGGGAAAAAATGGCCTTTTCATTTTAAAACGTCTTACCATTTTCGAAAAAATCCCAAATGCTCTCAACCACGATGAACGCTGCCTGGTGTTCATCCCGGAATCTATAAACTGCCACCTATTCCATAAACTGGCCACCACGAACCTCCTCCGACCGCCGTACATCAGCTCTGGAGACCTAAAAAACCTGCCCAAAAACTTATCCTCTTTTTTAAACGTGAATTCGATCATGGATTCTCAAAAAATCAAACCTAGCCGTCCTAGATTTATCTAAAACAAAGATACTCCCCTTTAGATCTAGGTTTTGACCCTTGGAAACGAAAGGTTTCGGACTCCCTACTGGTTCACCTCTACGGCCGAAGGCCTAGGGTTTGTCACCGGTGGATGGAGTCGAAGAGACGCCGTTAAAAAACTTGTTCTCGGCTCACTCCTTTTAGCCCGGAGGCAGTGAGCTTATCGCCGGAAAACGGACACGGACGATGAACAGACGGCCTTAAACCAAGGGTAAAGAACCTCAACTCTAGATTTTTTTAAAAATATGCTATGTCTTTTTATGTCTGCATGCAAGTGGACTGGAGAATACCTCTAAAAGTTTATTGTTTCTTTGTATTCCTCTTCGAAACTATTTGTTTACAATATTTTTCGATCTTTTTTATAACCGAAAGGGTTACATGCAAAAAGGAAAAACAATATGAATGCTTGTAATTTTTCCTGAAGTCCAACAATATCTTCTGATATTTTTCTTGTTTTAGTTGCATTTACCCTTGATTTTTTTCACTGATGTTAGTTTGTTTTTGGTTGTATGGCCATCGTGGCTGCATGAGGGAGGAGGGGACCAGAGCGGGTTTCTGGCGAGGCAGAAGAGGCGTCAGAAAGCGCACATTAAAATCTCAAACGTCAGGACGTGCAGCACACGCGTGCTCGTGAAGGGCACTGATGAGCTGCGCGTTGGGCGTGAATGTTCCAGAGTCTTTCACAGACGATTTGGTCCGTCCATCCAGATCTTAGATCCAACGGCTGTGATCAATACGGCACTAGTAGATATGAAGGCTTTCCTAGGGAAATATTCATAACAATGTTTTTGTGTTTTAGGTATACTATAATATCAAAAAAGGTAATACTAATAATCAAAGCCCAAATATTCACAAAAATAAATCGGGTTAACCCCAGATAAATTTAGTGATTACACCCATACTCCAACAAATCAAGTGGGATCAATTTTAATATTCCAATGAAAATTTCTATACTAACTCCTTGAAAACCCCATTTAACTCTTCGAAAATCTCATACCAAAATCAAGTGGGGTCAATTGACCCCCTAATTTACATGTGGCTCTGCCGCTGAGTTTACCAGCTGATATGACAGTTTAGGTGGAAAAATTTTCACTCAAATAAATAGTGAGAAAACATGAATTTAATATAGGAGACATAAGTTGTTACTCCATTAATTAATTACCTCACTACTATTAAGTCAAGTAATTAAACATGAGTGAAAATTTAATTATTCCATAAATAAGAAAGAAAGAAAAAAGAGTGAAAAGTAGATAATAATATTTATATTTGAAAAATTCTATAACGGGCGACGCACACAACTGAACACCACTAACGAAATATACCGCTGAATACCATTAATTTTTAATGACTTTTAAATGATTATTAAAAATTTCAAAGGACGTGCAATAAATCATATTTTAAAATAAAACTAAAATAAATTATTCCATGAATCATTCTCACAATCTCATATATGGTCTTACCCAATTAAATAAATACACACCATCTTTATTTTCCACAATACTTTTTATAAATTAAAATTTACAAATCATCATCTTCTCCGTTATTTATTTATTTATTTATTCATGAATGTAATCGCTAAAATAAAAATATTCAAAAAACTTAACTCACGAATCAAGAGAGATAAAAATAAAATTATTCATGAATGAATGAAATTGGTAATGGTGCTGTCTTCTTCCACCTTGTATCCGACTCACATACGGTAGCGGTGTTTGTGAACGGTTCGAGCCATGACAATTGTCTATTCGATGAAAGGCTCACATGATAAGGTTTCATCCATGATCACATCCTGTCCCTCGTTCAATGTTGTTACCGGCAGCGATGATGCGGCATTGGTGGAGGATTGATGACCGAGTTCGGATATGGGCTCACATGATAAGGTTTCATCCATGATCACATCCTGCCCCTCGTTCAATGTTGTTACCGCCAGCGATGATGCGGCATTGGTGGAGGATTGGTGACCGAGTTCGGATATGGGCACCATTATTGAGAATTATTATGAGATAAATCTAGTGATTGATCGATGATTGAGTTTCATTTGGAATGCAGTAATTTTATTAATAATAATTTTATTTTTGTCTCTCTTGATTCGTAGGTAAGTTTTTTAGATGTATTTTTTTTTCTATTTTAACGATTTTATTCATGAATAAATATAATAACTTATGAGGAAAAAGATAATGATTTGTAAATTTTAATTTATAAAAAATATTATGTGGAAAATAATGATGATGTGTGTTTATTTAATTGGGCAAGACCATGAATGATATTGTGAGAATGGTTCATGGAATAATTTCTTCTAATTTTATTTTGAAATATGATTAATTGCATGCCGGGCCTTTGAGATTTTTAATAATTATTTAAACGTCATTAAAAATTAATGGTGTTTAGCGGTGTATTGCGTTATTGGTGTTCAACAGTGTGCGTCGTTCATTCTAGACTCATCCTTTATATTTAGGCAAGAAACCAATACGAGTAATTAATTGTGGGCGCTTAAATCTGAAAAGAAAGGGACAAAATTTTGAATCATTTTTTACTATTTAGTTTTATCTCTTCCTTTATTTATGCTTAAACACTCGTAAGCAAAAACAACTATTTTGAATTTATATATTTATCTGTAAGTTTTATTTTTTATATGAAGAAAGGTATTTAACATCCATCTTTTTAAAAAAAAACTGAAATATCTCATTATAAAAACAAGTAGTGTTCACATGCATACGTGTTTGTCTCAAATAATCTTACCGAAAAATATATAAGTTTAAAATAGTTGCTTTTACTTTCAAGTGTACAAGACGTAAACAAAAGAAGGGATAAAACTGAATAGTAAAAAACGACCTATCCCTTCCTCTTTGCTTAGGTGCTCACTAGGGGTGAGTGTAAAAGTTCGATCTGAGTAACCCGATCTAAAAATTCAGATATCCGTTTTTTTTTCATGTACTTCGGATCAAATATTTAAGAAACAAATTGGACATAGATCACCTAAATTGTGGTTTTGAATTATCCGAAAATTCTAAAAATAAGCTTTTAACCCTTTAGAGTTTAGACATGTCTAACCTTAGCCCTTTATTATATGATTTTTGAATCTAGGCTCCCGAGATTTACAAATGCTGTGTGTAATTTGGACTTGAATTTGATGTCATTGGAGACTAATTTGCAAGTTTTGCATGGAAACAAGGCTCCCAGAATTGATATTTGCTTTTTGACATTTTATTCTGAGATTATAAACACACGTGATTTTCTTTTCATTGACGGCATTTTTAATTTATTTCTTAATCTGATTTTAATTTTTTTAATAGTCTAAAAGTAATTACAATGTAGTATTTTTTTCATACATATTTTTAATCCTTTGACAATGCACACACACCTTGTAGATAGACCAATAAAACCCGAGTCTCCGAGGATAAATATCATCCCTTTTCCCACTTAGATCACTTGTTGAGTTCCTTAACCCGACTTTATTGATAGTTTTCTATAGAAAATTTCTAATAATATTACATTTTTTTTCTTTTTGGAGAAATTATTATTTTAAATTCATATAGTTTGAAATTTTAACTTAATTTAAAGATTAACCTATGTTTCGTAATTCCAAAAATATGAAATTTAAATATGATTTTTTGTCAAATCAAGTCATATGTTCGGATATAGGTATTCGATCCAAAAATTCAAATATCCGAAAAATTGAATATTCATTTTTTCGGATATGATACAGATCTTTGTTTTAGTGCTCGGAAAATTCTGGTATTGAAAACTTTAGATCGGATCATATCCGATATCCGAAAATGTATGCCCTTAATGTTGACAGTCTATTACTTGTATTGCTTTATTGCCTAAAATATAAATATTACTCTCTACTTTTCACTATTTTTACTTTCCTATTTTTAGAGTAATTAAATTTTCAATTATATTAGCTATTTAACTTAATATCAATTATTTATTGGTAAAAGATGTATTAATTGCATTACATTTATAGTCTTGAAAATTATTTATTGGTAAGTGAAATATTAAATGTTGTGTATTACTCAGTCAACCTTTTAAAAAATATTTTAATTTTGTCACTTATATTTATTTCAACTGACATGTCACGTGCCACTGTAGCGACTATTTTTTTAGGGTGTGTTGAAGGCCGCTACGAAAAATAAAAATATCGTGTTTGGGGAAATTTCCCACTTTTATTAAAAATATTAAAAAGGGGATATTTTAGAAAAACTTGTATTTTAAAAATGGAGTCGTCACCGATCAATTGGATTAGGTAGACTGGACACCGAAAACAAAACCAGAGATTCAATTAAAGTTTAGGAGTTGATTATGCACGGGGAAGGGTTAGCACCCCCGCTACACCCAAATTTGGTACCAAATAGATTCGTATCGTATTTATAAAAAAATAGAAAGTTGATTTAATTTAATAATTAATTCCTAAAACAAGGATAGAATACTAAAACTCTGCCTCGATTCACGGTACCTAAGGAGATGACATCCGAAGATCAAGATGACACTCCCACTAGAATACCGAGATTAAAAAGGCTTAAAATTATACGCGATAAAAAAAGAGAGCATAAAACCTGAAATATAAATGTAAACAAATATTAGACAAATAAAAGCATGTACATAAATAAAACAAATCATCCATATATATGTGAACATAATATATAACTTCTAATACACTAACATACGAAAATAATACGATACATGTAATATAAATATATAGATAAAAAATTACATAAGTGATATAACACGTAACATGCAAATATAATACATAATATATAATAATAGTTAATATGTAGATAACATGAATATATAAAATAATACATAATATAATACCAAAAATTAAAGTAATGATCAAGTAAAAACAACATTAACAACATATACAATACAAATAAAAAAACATATCAGTATATACAAATCATAAAAAATATAAATAGCATGCAGAAAACAGATACGGGCATGAAATTAGTAAAAAATAATAAATAATAAATAAATACATTAACAATTAAAAAAAGTAAAAAGGCTGAAATTAAATGAAATAAAAAGACAGGGACTAAAAAGAAATTAAACCAAAAGAAAATAGCTTTAATATTAACAGAAAAGGACCTAATTGGAAGATTGTAAAAAGAATGGGGGACTAAAATCGAAGTTTACCCTTAAAAGAAAATAAGAGAAAATTAGTTGCTTAATTGAAAGCCGGTCTAAACTCATAGGGACGAAGTGTGCAAATAAACCAAGCGGCAGAGAACTTTTAAAAATAACAAAAGGGCGAAAGGACTTATTAGGTAATTTTCCCACTTAAAAAGTGATTTAATAAGATTTAAGGACTAAATTGAAATGTTATGAAAATACGGAGGGACTGAGGGAATAGTTTGTCCATGCAGAAGGACCGCAGCTACAAATACCAAAACGCGGAGGTCCTTAAAAAGTAATTTACCGTTTTTAAAATTTTAAAACTTATAAAACAACCCTTCCGATTTGATTTCTAAAACTTTGCCATTTTTTACCCTTTTAGAAATATACACCCAAATTCTCTCGGTTTTCGGATAAACACCTAGAAAAATCTAAAGTCTGACGCAGCCAACCGTCGTCCCTCCGCCGTCGGTCGCCGCTAGTCGGCGTTGGCGAGACAAAATAACCCTCTTTTCAACCAAACCCCAAATCTAACCTTAAATTAAAAAAACACCCCTTTTTTCTCAAATCTAGGAAAGACCGAACCATTTTTTAAAAGTCAAATTTTGAAACTCGACAGGAGAAAGGAAGGGGAAGGTAAAAGGACGACGTTTAAGTGGTGCCGATCATCGGCGGCACCAACCTCGGCCACCATGCAAGGTGGCCGGCTGAAGCCGAAGGGGTAAACTTTCTCCTCTCTTTCTATGTTGTATCGTTTTTTCTTTAAAGTAGAAAACTGCATGCAAGATTAAAATATGAAGGTGTACCTCTGAAGATTTTTGTTTCTAGAATTTTTATTTCATCTAAAATTGTCTTTTTTTATTGATTCTGGTAACTTGGTACAATGGATCTCATTACATCGGATATATATATATATATATATGCCCACTTTGTTATGTTTTCTTTCCTTACAAGATTAGGCAAAAATATTAATGATTTTCTGTGTGATCTGACTTATGCATTTTTTCGATCTTGCATGTCCGGTTTGGTGAGGGCCGGTGAGGAATCGTACGGTGGTCACGGGCAGAGCGGCCACGTAGGTTGGTTGGTGAAGTCCTCGGGCAGATTTAATCTCAGTCATTGGATCAGATTTGATCCAACGGCTGAGATCATTTTGATGATGGATGGCCAGGATTCAATCTGAAAAAGACGGGCCGCACTAGATGGCGACACGTGGAGCACGATAGTATGAAGAGCCTTGCGTGTGTGTGCTACGCGCGCGTGGTAGTCCAATAGCCCGCACGTGCTCTCAATCGCGCCTGTTGGGGTTCATCTTGCATTGATCTCAGTCGTTGGATCAAGATTTGATCCAACGGCTCTCCCTTGGCTGCGCAAAAATAAAGAGGATTAGGGTTCTGATAAGGTTAGGTTTTTTAGCTATTAGAGGGTCTTGGGCTGGTTTGGGCCTATGTAATTTAATATTACTTAATTTTTTGGGTTTTATGTAACTTGGAATGGACATTTAAAGTAATATTTGGGTTTTAAATTATATTGGATCCGTTTTTCATTAAATGTAATCCATTAGTAATAATAATACTAGAAACCAAAATAATAATAGCAATAATATTAACTAATACACATAACATTAATATACATGCACATATATACTTAGAAATATATACATACATAGACACATACTATCATACACATATACTAATACATACATGCAATGCATAACTAATAATATATACACTTAATTCATACATACATAATAATAAACAAATAAAGATTCATATACCACATGCATGCAATATTAATTAATACATACAATATATATACATGCAATAATATAATTATCATAATATGTACACATACTAATACATGCACACATACACATACATATGTTTAAATATACACATTACCATACGTACTTATACATACATATATATATAATAGTTACTATAACTAATTAATATTATTATAATATTTACAACCTGGACAAAAATGAGTGATTACAACTACCCCTCTTTGCTTGTTCTTATGAAACGAGAACAAAGCAAAGACCAAAAAGCACTCATTTTTGTCCTATTTCCCTGTCCTTGGCTCTGGAACCACATGTTTTTCTAGAACTTTTCGCTCTTCTTCGGCCATATCTTCAAGCTTCGATCTCTTCAATGCCCTGATTTGTACTCGTTTTGACATTCAAAAGGAAAGCTCAACATCATGCCAGAAGGTCTTACTGATGGCCCGAAGGTTTTATCACCATGTCCGAATGACATACCAGTGGCCCGAAAGACTT
This sequence comes from Hibiscus mutabilis, assembly GCA_019671005.1. Taxonomy (NCBI): domain Eukaryota; kingdom Viridiplantae; phylum Streptophyta; class Magnoliopsida; order Malvales; family Malvaceae; genus Hibiscus; species Hibiscus mutabilis. The sequence continues at coordinate 19,798,148 of CM033753.1, read as the reverse complement.
ATCATCATGCCCGAAGGACTTATTGATGGCTCGAAAGACTTAAGATCTGGATTCACGCTGAAAATGGCTACCAATCTTCATTAAAATCTGGATTCACGCCACAAATGGCTACCAATATCCTTAAAATGATGCCCCGATTCTTACCAGTCTTGACATCACAATAAGGTTAGCATCATGCCCGAAGGACTTATCACCATGCCCGAAGGACTTATCAGTGTCCTGAAGATCTTATCACCATGCCCAAAGGACTTACTGATGGCCCGAAGGACTTAAAATCTGGATTCACGCCGAAAATGGACACCAATCTTCATTAAAATATGAATTCACGCAAAAAATGGCTACCGGTATAAATCTTCAATAGAATCTACTTCTTCAACATGAAGTTGCAGATCAAAATCTTTGGAAATCTTCAAATATCTGTTTAAACACAAGCAAAATGGTTTTAAATTAGCATGATCCTATCTATTTGATGCATGCAATGTAAAACTCTTTTTCTTTTCTTCTTTCTTCTTTTTCTTCTTTTCCATTCTTTTTTTCTTTTTCTTTTCTATTTTATTTTATTTTGAAATCCTATTCCCTGAAAGGCCATTCTTCGGATTTCTTTATTTCATCTCTCTATAGTATGCTCATTAATCTTTATTTGATCAATCTTTACTTCATCAATCAAATACCCACGCTCTTATCTCTCGTACACGAGTAACTCTATTCTTCTTCTTTGAGGTCTCTACCTGCTTTGTAAGTCTTTCTTCTAGTTCTCACTCTATCCTCAGGTAATGACTTTTATAATTTTTCTTGCCTCCACATGGCCCCCATCCAATCTATAGGCTAAACTACTTCTAAGTTCTTGACCCAACATTCAGAATCTTGATATGTCTCAACATTAGGGCAGGCAAAATGCCCCCACGCCCTGAACTCATTTATGAAATCTAATCTTCTTACAGCGGCTGAGCGGTAACCAACTCTCGGTCCCTATACTTTAATTCTCATTTAAAAAAAAATAACGAAAATAGAGTCGTTTCCAAAAATAAACTTGGATAAAATGTCAAGAATCTTTGAAAATCAATGCTTGAGAAACATTATAGATATCTTAAAAATCAAAGTTTATAAAAGAATGTCAAACATTTTCAAAAATTGATGTTTGGAAAGAAATATAATTCAAAAAAATATCAAACATCTTGAAAAATTAATGTTTGGGTGATTTGAGATTCTAAATGCCAAACATTTTTGACAATTGATGTTTGGAAGTAAATGACAAATGTGTAAAGAATTGAAATTTGAAAAAAAATACCCAATGCTTCAAAGAATTAAAATTTGGAGAAAACAAACTCAAACATTTTTGAAAACTAATGCTTGGAACAAGTGGTAAATATGCAGAAGAATTGATTGATTTTTTATTAGTTTTTTTTGTTTTGTTTTGTTTTTTTGGGTTTAGACATTTTTGAAAACTAATGTTTAGTTCTACTAGCAGAATTTTATGTTTAGAAAATCTGGTCTATGTCGGCGATGTAAGCATATGTATGGTTTCCCCTAGTCCATTTAGGCTTTCAAGAAGAACAGTTCCTATACCTATTTTTCTAGCCCATTTAACGTGTCTCTCTTGATCTCACCACTCATTATGCCCCCATCCTTCCCTCATTTGGGTGTCGATTAGGCACTTCGAGGTTTGACATTCCCTGAAGAAAGGTTAACCCTCATAGGCGGGACGTAATCTGAAGACTATCTCATTTAGACATCTATAAATGATCAAAATGGTCTTTGGAGGCTTGTAATGTAGACCATGTGTCATGCTTTTGCACTCGTTTGATCAACATATGCTTGTATGAAGTATTTTCTTCTCTTTCGTTTGTCAGATCGCTCTAGACTGCCCATGTTGCATGTTTTGAATGCTACGCAATTGGTGCAAGTATACACATCTCAAGTTATAGTATAGAATAGATATCGTCTCCACAGGGATTGGTGCTACTTCAGGAATCTAACTTCTTGCACTGTAAAAATAAGAACACAATTGATAATAGGAGTTGATTGAATGAGTAAAGTCAAATAGTAAGTAAATAAAAGAGAGATGTCATCGAATAAGAGAGAGTAGGCTGGGTTATCATGAGTCGTGGAGTGATAGTTGAATGGACTGTCGTGATAATTGAGTGCCAGAGTAGCTCAATCGTTTCGTCAATCTGATCCAGATTGCTTGGGCAATTCTGTGATTGCCTAGGCAATTGGGAATGGAGCAATTGCTTAGGCAATTGGGCGACAACCTTCAATGTCCGGTGAAGCGTTCTTCAATGTTTTCTCATTATCCCTAACTCGAAACACTGTTAATTGTGCATGCCTTAATAATACATCCCTGCGTGAACCAAGGGTGGACAACAACCGATCTTGCGCTCCTTTTAGCCGTTGAAATTCGCAACTTATCCCTAAGTCGAATTAGTCTTCACCATCGATTGATTGAATACAAACCATGCTCATTCTTTTCTTGAATCTAACTCTCCCGATATTAGATAAATGGATGAAATCACGAGATCCTCTCCTAATTCACTCGTGATTAAAATTAAGAACCAATAATGAACAAACATTGAATTAAAATTACAAACTCAAATACCTAAACAAATCCAATCGTTCTCACAACCACAAAAACACAATAACCTAAACCAATTAAATTTAGTTCATGACTTGGTGCAAAAGAAATGCAAAAAGAAAGAAGAAAAAGATGTCGAGCAGCTCTCTATTGTTTTTCTCACTCCAAAAATGCACCCCCAAAGTTGGCGCTTGATCTTCTTTATATAAGAGATAGCTAGGTCGAAGTCCTTCTTGAGGAGGAAGTTAATTTGGAACTAAATAGCATAAAAGAAATAAATATCTTTTATTATTATATTTTTATTCCTTCAAAAACTCCTCACAAAACTCTTGGAATTTAATCTTCTTTTAATCTCTTCTTGGAACTCCAACTCTTCTAGGATTTATCCTTGCTTTTTGCAATTATCTTGAATTAAATGGATTTATCCCTCAAGAAATCGGCAGCTCTCCTTCTTCTTATCCTCAATTGCTTCGGCAATTTCCCTACTTGTTTGGGCAATTAGATCTTGCACACACAAAACGCACATCCACAATACCTTTTTCTACAGAAATCAACCAAGTTATGAAATCAAGCATGACCATGAAAGAAATCATTAAAACAAGCATTAATACCTAATAATGCAACTAATATGACCCTAAGTCTAGCAATAATCATGAATAAAATGGTGAAAAATATAGGACTTTTGCACACTTAACACACCCCCAAACTCGAACTATTGCTTGTCTTCAAGCAATGTAAAAGTAACAATTGCCTGCCAAGACTTTAATCATCATAGACATGCTTCAAACTTGAATTCAAACCTCAGAACCGTGGCACAAAGTATGATCACCTTTTAATTTTTCGGATAGCACAAAAATTACCCGGAACCAAACTATACTACTCGTGACAATGTGTGTGTGTAGTTGTATACAAGTTGATTTTCAAGATTCTATGTGAACAATAGGCTTTTATCAATTTAATTACTGGGGCATTTATTAATCCACAACCATGGCATTTTTAGGGCTTTAGCTCATCACAACTACTTTTCTAGGCTTAAAGATAAGATTGGAGTAAACAACAAACCCCCTAGCCTATTAAGCAGAGTCATCCTGTGAAGTCTTTCATTCACTCATGCTAATATGTCTTTCCTACTTAATATTTTTCAAGCGTACTGGACTAGTCATAGCAGCGGAGTGTCCTAAGCACATGGTTTTTATTATAAGTCGACAATAGCCTGTTTCCGGGCACCTCTAGCGAAAACTTTTGATTTTAAAGTTCAATTTTACCCAGATTTTAAGCAACCTAAGTTCACTAAGTTTCTTTCAATCAACAAGTCATAAATGTGTAAAAAAATTCAGCATCATAGTAAAATTCTTAAGTTCTTTTCATACAATCCTAAAATTAAAGGTTCTTTCAATTAAATGCGGTGGCAAAAATTCACAAGTCTTAAGCAATTGAATCCAATCAATGGCATGGCAAGTAACATATGCAACCTATATGTGATTACTAAAGATGAATGCAACTAAACATGAAACTAACTAAAAACAAACACCCCCAAACTCAAGAGAAGTATTGTCCTCAATGCATGCAATTACAGAAAATTAAAAATAAACTAAAATGCAAATGATTTAGTCGGAAAGGTCGTCACCTTGAATGATGAGTTTCTTTTGGGCCGTTTGCTTGATTCTTTTCCTGAAGCACTGTGGTTGGATGCGGCTGGCTTGAACCTTTACAATCTCCTTGCTTGCTTTACTCTCATCATCGGTTTCTTCAATGATCAAAGCTTTTCACTTCGGCTTTGGTGGCACGATCGGTGGTGATGATACATGTTCGAAGATGGAGTCATCTGAATCGTTGAATCTGTGTAGGGATTTGGTGCGAGTTGGTTCAACCATGGGTGTTTTACCCTTGTCTTGTGCAGTGGTTGCCTTGGCATCATTAGTTGCCTGGGCAACTAGTTCAGTAGAAAACACCGGGAATGGTATAGTGCTATCAGGATATTTCTCTAACATCACTTGCGTGATGGCGGTGGTGTGGTCCTTCATGAATCGCATGAATAGCCTCTGGTGCGCTGCAAATTGCTCCAATTAGGTGGAGAGTGTGTGGATCATCTCTTTTATTTGATCCATGTTCACTTATGTAGGATTGGTTGCCTGGGCATCAGAGCCTGCCGAGGCAATTTTGGTTGCTCGGGCAATTTTCAGTGTTGGGGTTTTCTTTGGCACTTCTTGTTCTTTCGTCGTTTCCTCACCCATAATCCTTAAGTATTGAGCTCGGTTCCACTCAATTTTTTAGGGCAATTTCTCATCCGTCGGATCACTTGGCACGTTCTCTTTCTCGTATAGTTGGGATATTAGTCTTGGAAAGAAAAGAGAACCTACATCATTTTGACTAGAGGAAAATATCTCATCACATATAATTTGTCCAACATTAATAATTCGCTTGTTCAAAAAAGAATGAATCAACAAAAGACGAGAATATAAAACTGTGGTATTGTGTGTGGTGGGCATTAAGCAAGTTTTTACAAACTTATTCCACAGTTTGGCCTCGGGTTTAAGTATGATTTAATTTACCGTCCGTTTTAAAGCTCATCGATTCCATTCGGCTCCTTCAATGGTGAGGTCCTTGAAGATCTTTTAGACTCTTTCAGCCGTTATGTTGTCGACAAAGGCTTGATGTTCATCATTTTCAACGTAGATCCCGTAAAAGGTGTTGATCGTGTTGGCATCTATGAGAATTTCCTTGTCACGAACAAAAACATAAGGATTGTCGGGGTTAGAAGCATGAGAATAAAATTTTCTTACCCGTGATACGTTGGGGGGTTTTGGTTGATGGCAAAGAATCTGCCATTTGTCTTGCTCGATGATTTTGAAGATGAACAAATCAAGGCCAAATTCTTTATGGGACATGGTGTAATCGAAACCTTGCTCCTCCCACACCTTGCGGTTCGTGAACTTGGTGTAGAAGCTATTCGATGCTTGGCGTTGCGAATCGGCAGAATGGTGGTTCTTTGGATGAAGTCGGGTGTGGGATGGTTTTGATGTTCTTGGCCATGGGTTCTTTGTGGTTGTGGTGAAAAATAAAAACAAGAAAAGAAAAAAAAACTTGGGGAGTTCAATAAGAAGGAAAAGTAGAGAATTAGAGAAGATGGGTAGGGGAATGGGTGGTTGTCGATTTGATGGTATGTTAGAAAGAAATGATGGATTAAAGAAAGCTTATAGGATTGGGTAAGGTTGGCGGCAATAGGGATTGGGTAAGGGGAAGGGTCATGCAGCTAGGGTAGTTTTATGGTGGAAAAATTAGGGTAAAATAAATATGAGCTAGGCTTTTATAAGCCTTCAAAGTCAACCCATTATTTCCTCCTAAGGTTAAACTTCAATCTTCAATCCAATTCCTCTTGATCTTGAACTCTTATCCTAAAATTCAAAGAAAGAAAAAAAATAAACATTAACGAATAAAATAAAACCTAAATATAAATATAAATAATAAATTAAAGATAACTATCCTAGAGAATTTGGAAAGATAAAGATAATCATTAAAACTAAAACTAAAATAAAACCTTTTTCCTAAATCAAGAATAAAAATAAATAGATAAATGAAAAAATTACTAAAGGAGAGCATGGTCATGCAACTCCTAAAGTAACTACTTCCTTGTCGCGCTCAACATGGGTGCCAGTATAGTGCTTTAATCTTTGTCAGTTAACTTTGAATTCATGTCCGTCAATGGTTGACTTGATTATCACGGCACCATGGGAGAATGGTTTTACTGCCTCGAATGGCCCAGACCATCTCGATTTCAGTTTTCCCAGGAAGAGTTTTAACCGAGAATTGAAGATAATAACTAAATGCCCGGGCAAAAATTGTCGCGACAATAGCTTCTTATCATGCCACCACTTCATTTTCTCCTTGTAAATTTTTCCGTTTTCGTAGGCAATGGCACAAATTTCTTTGATCTTGTTGAGGTCTAGTAGTCGCTTTTGCCCTGCACTCTCCCAGTCCATGTTAACGGTTTTGATTGCACAATAAGCCTTATGATCGATCTCCACCGGAAGGTGGCAAGTCTTGCCGTGAACAAGTTCGTAAGGCGATATGCTTAAAGGTGTCTTGAATGTTGTTCGATAGGCCCACAGTGATTCATCAATTCTTGCAGACCAATCCTTTCGAGAAGGATTGACAACTTTTTCAAGGATAACCTTCAATTCACGATTGGAAATTTTGGCTTGCCCGTTTGTCTGTGGATGATATGCCTTGGCAATTTTGTGTTTTACTCCAAATCGCTCCAACATTTTGGCAATCAACCTATTGTTTGTCTTAACATAGTAACTTTTGCACACTTAACACACCCCCAAACTCGAACTATTGCTTGTCTTCAAGCAATGTAAAAGTAACAATTGCCTGCCAAGACTTTAATCATCATAGACATGCTTCAAACTTGAATTCAAACCTCAGAACCGTGGCACAAAGTATGATCACCTTTTAATTTTTCGGATAGCACAAAAATTACCCGGAACCAAACTATACTACTCGTGACAATGTGTGTGTGTAGTTGTATACAAGTTGATTTTCAAGATTCTATGTGAACAATAGGCTTTTATCAATTTAATTACTGGGGCATTTATTAATCCACAACCATGGCATTTTTAGGGCTTTAGCTCATCACAACTACTTTTCTAGGCTTAAAGATAAGATTGGAGTAAACAACAAACCCCCTAGCCTATTAAGCAGAGTCATCCTGTGAAGTCTTTCATTCACTCATGCTAATATGTCTTTCCTACTTAATATTTTTCAAGCGTACTGGACTAGTCATAGCAGCGGAGTGTCCTAAGCACATGGTTTTTATTATAAGTCGACAATAGCCTGTTTCGGGCACCTCTAGCGAAAACTTTTGATTTTAAAGTTCAATTTTACCCAGATTTTAAGCAACCTAAGTTCACTAAGTTTCTTTCAATCAACAAGTCATAACTGTGTAAAAAAATTCAGCATCATAGTAAAATTCTTAAGTTCTTTTCATACAATCCTAAAATTAAAGGTTCTTTCAATTAAATGCGGTGGCAAAAATTCACAAGTCTTAAGCAATTGAATCCAATCAATGGCATGGCAAGTAACATATGCAACCTATATGTGATTACTAAAGATGAATGCAACTAAACATGAAACTAACTAAAAACAAACACCCCCAAACTCAAGAGAAGTATTGTCCTCAATGCATGCAATTACAGAAAATTAAAAATAAACTAAAATGCAAATGATTTAGTCGGAAAGGTCGTCACCTTGAATGATGAGTTTCTTTTGGGCCGTTTGCTTGATTCTTTTCCTGAAGCGTTGTGGTTGGATGCGGCTGGCTTGAACCTTTACAATCTCCTTGCTTGCTTTACTCTCATCATCGGTTTCTTCAATGATCAAAGCTTTTCACTTCGGCTTTGGTGGCACGATCGGTGGTGATGATACATGTTCGAAGATGGAGTCATCTGAATCGTTGAATCTGTGTAGGGATTTGGTACGAGTTGGTTCAGCCATGGGTGTTTTACCCTTGTCTTGTGCAGTGGTTGCCTTGGCATCATTAGTTGCCTGGGCAACTAGTTCAGTAGAAAACACCGGGAAAGGTATAGTGCTATCGGGATATTTCTCTAACATCACTTGCGTGATGGCGGTGGTGTGGTCCTTCATGAATCGCATGAATAGCCTCTGGTGCGCTGCAAATTGCTTCAATTAGGTGGAGAGTGTGTGGATCATCTCTTTTATTTGATCCATGTTCACTTATGTAGGATTAGTTGCCTGGGCATCAGAGCCTGCCGAGGCAATTTTGATTGCTCGGGCAATTTTCAGTGTTGGGGTTTTCTTTGGCACTTCTTGTTCTTTCGTCGTTTCCTCACCCATAATCCTTAAGTATTGAGCTCGGTTCCACTCAATTTTTTAGGGCAATTTCTCATCCGTCGGATCACTTGGCACGTTCTCTTTCTCGTATAGTTGGGATATTAGTCTTGGAAAGAAAAGAGAACCTACATCATTTTGACTAGAGGAAAATATCTCATCACATATAATTTGTCCAACATTAATAATCCGCTTGTTCAAAAAAGAATGAATCAACAAAAGACGAGAATATAAAACTGTGGTATTGTGTGTGGTGGGCATTAAGCAAGTTTTTACAAACTTATTCCACAGTTTGGCCTCGGGTTTAAGTATGATTCAATTTACCGTCCGTTTTAAAGCTCATCGATTCCATTCGGCTCCTTCAATGGTGAGGTCCTTGAAGATCTTTTAGACTCTTTCAGCCGTTATGTTGTCGACAAAGGCTTGATGTTCATCATTTTCAACGTAGATCCCGTAAAAGGTGTTGATCGTGTTGGCATCTATGAGAATTTCCTTGTCAGGAACAAAAACATAAGGATTGTCGGGGTTAGAAGCATGAGAATAAAATTTTCTTACCCGTGATACGTTGGGGGGTTTTGGTTGATGGCAAAGAATCTGCCATTTGTCTTGCTCGATGATTTTGAAGATGAACAAATCAAGGCCAAATTCTTTATGGGACATGGTGTAATCGAAACCTTGCTCCTCCCACACCTTGCGGTTCGTGAACTTGGTGTAGAAGCTATTTGATGCTTGGCGTTGCGAATCGGCAGAATGGTGGTTCTTTGGATGAAGTCGGGTGTGGGATGGTTTTGATGTTCTTGGCCATGGGTTCTTTGTGGTTGTGGTGAAAAATAAAAACAAGAAAAGACAAAAAAACTTGGGGAGTTCAATAAGAAGGAAAAGTAGAGAATTAGAGAAGATGGGTAGGGGAATGGGTGGTTGTCGATTTGATGGTATGTTAGAAAGAAATGATGGATTAAAGAAAGCTTATGGGATTGGGTAATGTTGGCGGCAATAGGGATTGGGTAAGGGGAAGGGTCATGCGGCTAGGGTAGTTTTATGGTGGAAAAATTAGGGTAAAATAAATATGAGCTAGGCTTTTATAAGCCTTCAAAATCAACCCATTATTTCCTCCTAAGGTTAAACTTCAATCTTCAATCCAATTCCTCTTGATCTTAAACTCTTATCCTAAAATTCAAAGAAAGAAAAAAATAAACATTAACGAAAAAAATAAAACATAAATATAAATATAAATAATAAATTAAAGATAACTATCCTAGAGAATTTGGAATGATAAAGATAATCATTAAAACTAAAACTAAAATAAAACCTTTTTCCTAAATCAAGAATAAAAATAAATAGATAAATGAAAAAATTACTAAAGGAGAGCATGGTCATGCAACTCCTAAAGTAACTACTTCCTTGTCGCGCTCAACATGGGTGCCAGTATAGTGCTTTAATCTTTGTCAGTTAAATTTGAATTCATGTCCGTCAATGGTTGACTTGATTATCACGGCACCATGGGAGAATGGTTTTACTGCCTCGAATGGCCCAGACCATCTCGATTTCAGTTTTCCCAGGAAGAGTTTTAACCGAGAATTGAAGATAATAACTAAATGCCCGGGCAAAAATTGTCGTGACAATAGCTTCTTATCATGCCACCACTTCATTTTCTCCTTGTAAATTTTTCCGTTTTCGTAGGCAATGGCACAAATTTCTTTGATCTTGTTGAGGTCTAGTAGTCGCTTTTGCCCTGCACTCTCCCAGTCCATGTTAACGGTTTTGATTGCACAATAAGCCTTATGATCGATCTCCACCGGAAGGTGGCAAGTCTTGCCGTGAACAGGTCCGTAAGGCGATATGCTTAAAGGTGTCTTGAATGTTGTTCGATAGGCCCACAGTGATTCATCAATTCTTGCAGACCAATCCTTTCGAGAAGGATTGACAACTTTTTCAAGGATAACCTTCAATTCACGATTGGAAATTTTGGCTTGCCCGTTTGTCTGTGGGTGATATGCCATGGCAATTTTGTGTTTTACTCCAAATTGCTCCAACATTTTGGCAATCAACCTATTGTTTGTCTTAACATAGTAACTTTTGCACACTTAACACACCCCCAAACTCGAACTATTGCTTGTCTTCAAGCAATGTAAAAGTAACAATTGCCTGCCAAGACTTTAATCATCATAGACATTCTTCAAACTTGAATTCAAACCTCCGAACCGTGGCACAAAGTATGATCACCTTCTAATTTTTCGGATAGCACAAAAATTACCCGGAACCAAACTATACTACTCGTGACAATGTGTGTGTGTGTAGTTGTATACAAGTTGATTTTCGAGATTCTATGTGAACAATAGGCTTTTATCAATTTAATTACTGGGGCATTTATTAATCCACAACCATGGCATTTTTAGGGCTTGAGCTCATCACAACTACTTTTCTAGGCTTAAAGATAAGATTGGAGCAAACAACAAACCCCCTAGCCTATTAAGCAGAGTCATCCTGTGAAGTCTTTCATTCACTCATGCTAATATGTCTTTCCTACTTAATATTTTTCAAGCGTACTGGACTAGTCATAGCAGCAGAGTGTCCTAAGCACATGGTTTTTATTATAAGTCGACAAGAGCCTGTTTCGGGCACCTCTAGCGAAAACTTTTGATTTTAAAGTTCAATTTTACCCAGATTTTAAGCAACCTAAGTTCACTAAGTTTCATTCAATCAACAAGTCATAACTGTGTAAAAAAATTCAGCATCATAGTAAAATTCTTAAGTTCTTTTCATACAATCCTAAAATTAAAGGTTCTTTCAATTAAATGCGGTGGCAAAAATTCACAAGTCTTAAGCAATTGAATCCAATCAATGGCATGGCAAGTAACATATGCAACCTATATGTGATTACTAAAGATGAATGCAACTAAACATGAAACTAACTAAAAACAAACACCCCCAAACTCAAGAGAAGCATTGTCCCCAATGCATGCAATTACAGAAAATTAAAAATAAACTAAAATGCAAATGATTTAGTCGGAAAGGTCGTCACCTTGAATGATGAGTTTCTTTTGGGCCGTTTGCTTGATTCTTTTCTGAGCTACTGTGGTTGGATGCGGCTGGCTTGAACCTTTACAATCTCCTTGCTTGCTTTACTCTCATCATCGGTTTCTTCAATGATCAAAGCTTTTCACTTCGGCTTTGGTGGCACGATCGGTGGCGATGATACATGTTCGAATATGGAGTCATCTGAATCGTTGAATCTGTGTAGGGATTTGGTGCGAGTTGGTTCAGCCATGGGTGTTTTACCCTTGTCTTGTGCAGTGGTTGCCTTGGCATCATTAGTTTCCTGGGCAACTAGTTCAGTAGAAAACACCGGGAAAGGTATAGTGCTATCGGGATATTTCTCTAACATCACTTGCGTGATGGCGGTGGTGTGGTCCTTCATGAATCGCATGAATAGCATCTGGTGCGCTTCAAATTGCTCCAATTAGGTGGAGAGTGTGTGGATCATCTCTTTTATTTGATCCATGTTCACTTATGTAGGATTGGTTGCCTGGGCATCAGAGCCTGCCGAGGCAATTTTGGTTGCTCAGGCAATTTTCAGTGTTGGGGTTTTCTTTGGCACTTCTTGTTCTTTCGTCGTTTCCTCACCCATAATCCTTAAGTATTGAGCTCGGTTCCACTCAATTTTTTAGGGCAATTTCTCATCCATCGGATCACTTGGCACGTTCTCTTTCTCGTATAGTTGGGATATTAGTCTTGGAAAGAAAAGAGAACCTACATCATTTTGACTAGAAGCAAATATCTCATCACATATAATTTGTCCAACATTAATAATTCGCTTGTTCAAAAAAGAATGAATCAACAAAAGACGATAATATAAAACTGTGGTGTTGTGTGTGGTGGGCGTTAAGCAAGTTTTTACAAACTTATTCCACAGCTTGGCCTCGGGTTTAAGTATGATTCAATTTACCGTCCGTTTTAAAGCTCATCGATTCCATTCGGCTCCTTCAATGGTGAGGTCCTTGAAGATCTTTTAGACTCTTTCAGCCGTTATGTTGTCGCCAAAGGCTTGATGTTCATCATTTTCAACGTAGATCCCGTAAAAGGTGTTGATCGTGTTGACATCTATGAGAATTTCCTTGTCACGAACAAAAACATAAGGATTGTCGGGGTTAGAAGGATGAGAATAAAATTTTCTTACCCGTGATACGTTGGCGGGTTTTGGTTGATGGCAAAGAATCTGCCATTTGTCTTGCTCGATGATTTTGAAGATGAACAAATCAAGGCCAAATTCTTTATGGGACATGGTGTAATCGAAACCTTGCTCCTCCCACACCTTGCGGTTCGTGAACTTGGTGTAGAAGCTATTCGATGCTTGGCGTTGCGAATCGGCAGAATGGTGGTTCTTTGGATGAAGTTGGGTGTGGGACGTTTTGATGTTCTTGGCCATGGGTTCTTTGTGGTTGTGGTGAAAAACAAAAACAAGAAAAGAAAAAAAAAACTTGGGGAGTTCAATAAGAAGGAAAAGTAGAGAATTAGAGAAGATGGGTAGGGGAATGGGTGGTTGTCGATTTGATGGTATGTTAGAAAGAAATGATGGATTAAAGAAAGCTTATGGGATTGGGTAAGGTTGGCGGCAATAGGGATTGGGTAAGGGGAAGGGTCATGCGGCTAGGGTAGTTTTATGGTGGAAAGATTAGGGTAAAATAAATATGAGCTAGGCTTTTATAAGCCTTCAAAATCAACCCATTATTTCCTCCTAAGGTTAAACTTCAATCTTCAATCCAATTCCTCTTGATCTTGAACTCTAATCCTAAAATTCAAACAAAGAAAAAAAATAAACATTAACGAAAAAAATAAAACATAAATATAAATATAAATAATAAATTAAAGATAACTATCCTAGAGAATTTGGAAAGATAAAGATAATCATTAAAACTAAAACTAAAATAAAACCTTTTTCCTAAATCAAGAATAAAAATAAATAGATAAATGAAAAAATTACTAAAGGAGAGCATGGTCATGCAACTCCTAAAGTAACTACTTCCTTGTCGCGCTCAACATGGGTGCCAGTATAGTGCTTTAATCTTTGTCAGTTAACTTTGAATTCATGTCCGTCAATGGTTGACTTGATTATCACGGCACCATGGGAGAATGGTTTTACTGCCTCGAATGGCCCAGACCATCTCGATTTCAGTTTTCCCAGGAAGAGTTTTAACCGAGAATTGAAGATAACAACTAAATGCCCGGGCAAAAATTGTCGCGACAATAGCTTCTTATCATGCCACCACTTCATTTTATCCTTGTAAATTTTTCCGTTTTCGTAGGCTATGGCACGAATTTCTTTGATCTTGTTGAGGTCTAGTAGTCGCTTTTGCCCTGCACTCTCCCAGTCCATGTTAACGGTTTTGATTGCACAATAAGCCTTATGATCGATCTCCACCGGAAGGTGGCAAGTCTTGTCGTGAACAAGTCCGTAAGGCGATATGCTTAAAGGTGTCTTGAATGCTGTTCGATAGGCCCACAATGATTCATCAATTCTTGCAGACCAATCCTTTCGAGAAGGATTGACAACTTTTTCAAGGATAACCTTCAATTCATGATTGGAAATTTTGGCTTGCCCGTTTGTCTGTGGATGATATGCCATGGCAATTTTGTGTTTTACTCCAAATCGCTCCAACATTTTGGCAATCAACCTATTGTCGAAGTGTGTTCCTCCATCGCTGATAATTGCCCTTGGTGTCCCGAATCATGTGGATATGTTTTTCTACAATAATTTTTGCACGGTCTTTGAATCGTTTCTAGGTACTGCAGCAGCCTCAACCCATTTAGAAACATAGTCAACGGTAAGTAAGATGTAGAGATTGTCAGATGATGATGGGAAGGGCCCCAAGAAATCAATGCCCCACACGTTAAATAGCATGACTTCAAGGATATTCTGTAATGGCATCTCATGTCGCCTAGAAATATTGCCCGTCCATTGACATCGATCACACTGCTTGTAAAATTCTTGGGCATCTTTTTAAAGCATAGGCCAATATAGTCCGGATTGCAAGAATTTGTCTGTAGTACGTATACCTCCAAAATGGCCTCCATAAGGTGAAGAATGGCACTGCCAAAGCACATTTTGCTGCTCCTCATCAGGAACACGTCGTCTTATAACTTGATATGCTCATTGTTTAAACAAAAGAGGCTCGTCCCAATAATAATGATTAGAACCATGTCAGAACCACTTTTTGCCTTGGTGAGTAAGATTATAAGGTAAGATATCACTAACTAAAAAATTAACGAGATTGGCATACCATGGAGTTGCCGAGGCAATTAGCAACTGTTCATCAGGGAATGCATCATCGATCTCTAGGGGCTCAGTTGCATCGTTTCCTCCTTCCAGCCTTGACAAGTGATCGACAACTTGATTCTCCGTTCCTTTCATGTCCTTAATTTCAATGTCAAACTCTTGTAAAAGTAAAATCCAACGAATTAAACGAGATTTGGCATCTTTTTTAGCAATCAAATATTTAATAGCTGAGTGGTCAGTATGGACAATTACCTTGGTACCAATCAAATAGGAACAAAACTTGTCAAATGCGAAAACTACCGCTAGTAATTCCTTTTCCGTTGTGGTGTAATTCAATTGAGCATCATTAAGGGTTTTACTAGCATAGTATATTACATGGAAGATGTTACCATTTTGCTGGCCTAAAATAACACCTACCGCAAAATCACTTGTGTCACACATGAGTTCAAAAGTTAGAGACTAGTCAGGTGGAAAGACAATGGGTGCTGAGGCAAGTTACTTTTTCAGGGCTTCAAATGCCGTGGCACAAGATTCATCAAAGTTGAAAGCCTTATCCTGCTCAAGCAAATTACACAAGGGTTTAGAAATCTTAGAAAAATTATGAAAAACCTTTTGTAAAAACTTGCATGTCTGAGAAAACTTCATATTCCTTTGACTGAAGTTGGTGGTGGCAATATCTCAATCACGTCCACCTTGGCTCCATCCAATTCGATTCTTTTGGATGAGATTTTATGGTCGAGCACAATACCTTCGTGCACCATAAAATGGCACTTTTCCTAGTTTAACAATAGGTCAGATTCTTCGCATCGTGATAACAGCTTTTCCAAATTTCTAAGGCAATTTTTGAAGTTATCTCCGAAAACTAAGAAATCGTCCATGAAGATCTCAAGAAAATTTTCCACCATGTCCGAGAAGATTGCCATCATGCATCGTTGAAAGGTTGTTAGGGCATTACATAATCCGAATGGCATCCTTCGAAATGCATATATACCATATGGGCATGTAAAAGTGGTCTTTTCCTGATCATCTGGTGCTATGGTGATCTGGTTATAACCTGAGTAACCATCAAGAAAACAATAAAAGGATTTACCTACAAGACGGTTAAGCATTTGGTCAATAAATGGCAAAGGAAAATAATCTTTCCTAGTAGCTTTATTTAACTTACGGTAATCCATACAAACTCTCTAACCAGTGAAAATTCTAGTTGGAATAAGTTCGTTGCTTTCATTACTTACCACATTTATACCTCCCTTTTCAGTAAACATTGTACCAGACTTACCCATGTACTGTCGGAGATAGGATATATGATACCGGAATCAAGACACTTGATGATTTCTTTCCTTACGACTTCCTTCATAATAGGGTAAAGTCTCATTTGTGCCTCAATTGTCAGTTTATGATCATCCTCTAAAAGGATTTTGTGCATACATAGCGCCGGGCTAATTCCCTTCAAGTTGGCAATTGTCCATCCTATTGTCATTTTGTGCAACTCCAACATGTCAATCAACCTTTTTTCCTGTTCAGGCTGCAACTTTGAAGAGATAAATACGGGCAAAGTGTTATTGGTTCCCAAATAAGCATATTTTAATTACCCTGGCAACGGTTTCAGTTAAAGAATAGAAGGTTACTCAATAGAATGTTTTTTAATTTTACCATCCTTACCTGAGTAATCCAATGGTTCAAAATACTTACCTGGACGACTGCTATCCAATTGGATTCTTCCTGCTCTTCGTCAATTAGTTTCTCAGGGTTTTTTGATTTGGCAATGCAATTGCTGAGGTAATTCTCTTCCACGTCAAAATTGATTTCGGTGGTGGCTTAAATGACTTGACATTCTTCTGGATCGTCAGCATGCTTAAGGGTTTGGAAGACATTAAGCTTGACTTGCTGGTCATTTACCCTTATGATGTACTCTCCTTTCTCGACATCAATCACGGTTCTTCCCATTGCTAAAAATGGTCTCCCAAGAGGAATGGGTGCGAACTCATTTGCTTCACTATCCAAAACAATGAAATCAGCAGGGAAAATAAATTTATCAACTCATACCAAAATATATTCGATTTTTCCCCTCTTGATGCATATAGGATCTGTTTACAAGATGTAGCATCACTGTTGTTGGCCTTACCTTCCCTATTCCCAGTATTTGGAAAATAGATTTTGGTATAAAGTTTATGCTTGCTCCAATATCACACAAGGCCTTCCCGACGTAGTGATTTTTGATAGCACATGGTATAGTGAAACTGTCGAGATCCTTAAGTTTAGGTGGCATGCTGTTATGCAACATGGCCATGCATCCTTCTGTCATGGCCACTATTTCAAACTCACCTAGCCTCGTTCGCACGCAGTTATGCAACATAGTTCGACATTTGCTCTATTGCCTCTACCAGCGACAAATTGATGTGAACTTGCTTCAAGATGTCAAAGAATTTATTGAATTGATATTCTTGCTTATGTCGTTTCAGCCTTTGTGGGAATGGTGGTGGAATTCAAATCTCCTCTTCCTTCTTTTTCGATTTAGGATTATCAGATATTGCCTGGGCATTAGGAATTGCCAGGGCAATTGGAATTGCCTGGGCATCAGATTTTGCCTGGGCAATTACTAATTTATCAATTTTTGTGTCTTTTTGGATAAGAGATCGTTCTACTGGTTGAGTGTTCTCCATTGGATGAGCTTGGTATTCCTTAAACTGCCGGCCACTCCGAGTGATGATTACCTTACACTGCTCGTGGCCTACTCCTTTTGCGACCTCAGTATCTGTAGGTAAACCTCCTTGCAGTCTTGTATTCAGGTTTTGGGCGAATTGCCCAAATTAAGTCTCCAATGATTTTAGGGTTGCCTCCTGATTCTGCAATCTCATCCAGTCCTGTTAATGAAAGTGTCAGTCCTTTTCATGAAACTATTATTCTCAACCATATAAGATTCAATTTTTAATATAAAAGCATTGAGAGAATTTTCCAAAGAACCTGATGGTATCGATTGTTGCTGCGGCATCTGTTGTCAAGGCATGTTCTGTTGGAATCCCGATGCTTGTGCATTCTAATTGTTCTGATTAATGGTGTTGTTTGGGTTGCTCCATAAAAAATTTGGGTGCTTCATCCAGGCTGGATTGTATGTGTTGGACATCACATTGTTGTTTCGGTTGTAGTTTCCAACGTAAAAACTAGATTCTGGGTTCTGTGGACACCTAAAAGAATCATGGTTACTGTTACATAAATCACAAATTGAATCTACTACCTTGATCTCTTGTTTGTTGCTTGGTCGCTGCATATTCTTAACCAAATTGGTTAAAGTAGCCAATTGTGTGAAAATAGATCCCGATGAATCAAGCTCATTTATCGTGGTGTTTCATCTGACTATTCCCCTTTGGGTAGTTAGGAATTGATAGCCGTTCTTAGCAAGACTATTCAGAATCTTTATCACTTCCTCAGGTGACTTGTCATGGAGTATGCCATTTTCTAAGGCATCTAGCATCATCCTTGTCGCTGAGTTTTAGAACATCATCACTTGTGTCCATTCTGGGAATCCGTGCATGGGATATTTGTGCAAAAGCTCTTGTATCGCTCCCAAGCCTCGTACATGGATTCATCATCTGCCTACCGAAAATAAGTAACATCATTACGCAATTTATCAGTCAAATTTGTAGAACTAAATCTAGCAATGAAATCATAACATAAATCCATCCAAGATCCTATAGATCCGGATGAAATACTATTCAACCATGTCTTTGCCCTATCCCTTAGTGAATAGGGAAATAATTTCAGCCTTAAGACATCCTCATGGACTCCTTGTAGTTTGAAGGAATTGCAAATCTCCAAGAATGATTTGAGATGTTGTCTGGCATCTTCAGTGGCCGATCCGCCAAATTGACCAATTGTATTGATCATGTTGAACATCACAAGTTTTAATTCAAAGTGGGTGGCTTCCATTTCAGGTGTGACAACTCCTGGATTGAGACCGTTTAGATCCTCCTCTAGGTAATCTTGGATTGCCCTATTTCTCACACGAACAGGTTGTTGCTCGACTAAAACTCCTCCTCCTATTGCCACAACATTTTGATTGCCGTCTGGGACAACAGGATCTGCCATTACTGCTCTTTCCTTACATCTCCTCTTATGATGAACTCGTTCTATCTCGGGTTCAAACGGGTATTCTGGTGGTGTTGTCTCATCCTGGTCATACACAGATGCAGAAACCAAGATTGTACGTCCTTTGAAACCTATTAATAAAAAAAATTGAAAGTGTAAGGAATTAAAAAAAAGTTGCTATTGCCAATCCCCGGCAACGGCGCCAAAAACTTGTTGCATGTTTTGAGTGCTACACAATTGGTGCAAGTGTACACGTCTCAAGTTATAGTATAGAATAGATATCGTCTCCATAGAGATTGGTGCTACTTCAGGAATCTAACTTCTTGCACTGTAAAAATCAGAACACAATTGATAATAAGAGTTGATTTAACGAGTAAAGTCAAATAGTAAGTAAATAAAAAAGAGATGTAATCGAATAACAGAGAGTAGGCCGGGTTATCATGAGTCGTGGAGTGATAGTTGAATTGACTGTCGTGGTAATTGAGTGCCAGAGTAGCTCAATCGTTTCGTCAATCGGATCCAGTCGGATTGCTTGGGCAATTCTGCGATTGCTTGGGTAATTGGGAATAGAGCAATTGCTTAGGCAATTGGGCGACAACCTTCAAAGTTTGGAGAAGCGTTCTTCAATGGTTTCTTGTTATGCTTAACTCGAAACAATGTTAATTGTGCATACCTTGATAATACATCCCTGCGTGAACCAAGGGTGGACAACAACCGATCTTGCGCTCCTTTTAGCCGTTGAAATTCACAACTTATCCCTAAGTCGAATTAGTCTTCACCATCGACTGATTGAATAAAGACCATGCTCATTCACAAGATCCTCTCCCAATTCATTCGCGATTAAAATTAAGAACCTCTCCCTAACTCTCCCGATATTAGATAAATGGATGAATTCACGAGATCTTCTCCCAATTCACTCGCGATTAAAATTAAGAACCAAGAATGAACAAACTTTGAATTAAAATTTCAAACTCAAATACCTAAACAAATCCAATTGTTCTCACAACCACAAAAACACTATAACCCAAACCAATTAAATTTAGTTCATGGCTTGGTGCAAAAGAAACACAAAAAAAAGAAGAAAAATATGTTGAGCAGCCTTTTATTGTTTTTCTCACTCCAAAAACACCCCCCGTAGTTGGCGGCTTAATCTTCTTTATATAGGAGATAGCTAGGTCGAAGTCCTTCTTGAGGAGGAAGTTAATTTGGAATTAAATAGCACAAAATAAATGAATCTCTTTTATTATTATATTTTTATTCCTCCAAAAACTCTTCATAAAACTCTTGGAATTTAATCTCCTTTTAATCTCTTCTTGGAACTCCAACTCTTCTAGGATTTATCCTTGCTTTTTGCAATTATCTCGAATTAAATGGATTTATCCTTCAAGAAATCGGCAGCTCTCCTTCTTCTTATCCTCAATTGCTTCAGCAATTTCCCTACTTGTTTGGGCAATTAGATCCTGCACACAAAACACACATCCACAGTACCTTTTTCGACAGAAATTAACCAAGTTATGAAATAAAGCATGACAGTGAAAGAAATCATTAAAACAAGCATGAATACCTAATAATGCAACTAATATGAGCCTAAGTCTAGCAATAATCATGAATAAAAGAGTGAAAATATAGGACTTTTGCACACTTAACAACCCATTTTTGGGTTTTCACCCTAGAGTTCATTTCCTTTCTCTATCTTCAAACCGATTTGGAATTTGGTCAGCTAAGTAATCAATCTTCTATAACTCTTCAAAACTGATGAAAGAGTTTGTATGAATTCTTTGGGATTTTTCTTCTAGTCAAAACCTTCATCCTATACTTAACTTGCCCAGATAGGATACTCTATTCTCTTTATTTTCAGGATCGCTCTAGACTGCCCATTTTTCGAGTTTTCACCCTAGAGGTCATTTCCATCTTCTGTATCTTCGGATCGATGTATTTTGGTCGAATTTTGATGCCAACATGTTCAGGAAGATCACTTTTTTCTCTTTATTTTTTGGATCACTCTAGACTGCCCATTTTTGGGTTTTCACCCTAGATGTCATTTCCTTTTGCATTCTGGTTATCATTAATGCTTGCTTTCTGTTCAAAGGTGACTGGTCTTCTAAAGTTCTTCAAAAATTGAGATTTTCTTGTAGTCTCCTACTTATTTCTTCCATCTAAGCTACGTCCTTGCATTGATGTAATGTATTATTCCCTCTTCTTTTTTTCTTTTCTTTTCTTTTCTTCCCTTTTTTTATTATTTTCTTTTCTTTCTATTCTTCCTTTCCTCTTTTTTTACATTTTCTCTTCTTTTTTTCTCTTCTTTTGGCTTCAGTCTCGAATTTTTTCGTATATGTATTAACCCTTGATGTTTATTTTCGCTTGGAAGTATTCAATTCTCCACAGTTCTCTTGATGTTTATTGGCTAGTGACTTCTTCATGTGTTTTCTGCTCAATCTTTCAGTTTTCTGCCAAGCATTTCTTTCTTTGCTTGGTTTGCTTGCTGATCCTAATACTGTCTTCGATCACTTCTCTTTGGTGACTCCATGGTCTTTGTATCCAATATTTTTTGCCTCATTTCTTCTTGCTTGGCAGGTGGAAAAGTACCATTTGTCATCTCGTTCATAGACATTGAGAAAATCTTCAGGGGATAGAAGTTTAGGGAGGGATCTTAAATTACAAGTGCTTGAGAGGGAGATTTTCCTAAAATGGGAACTGCCCATTATCTAAACACTCATTTTGTTCCTCTGTCAGCCTAAACGGACTAAAGGATACTCATATTCTTAATATCCCTCACGGTATCCAATTTTCCAAAATAGCTTAAAATTGACCTATGAATCTAAATTGAAGGGTATGCTTATGACCTAATAAAATGGTATGTTTCTATGTATGCCTTTTTTATGAATATGTATATGCGTATGGGAGAACAAAAACTACCCCCATGAAAAATGTAAAGAATCAAATAATGACAAAGCCAAAACATTTTCTAAACACAATTTTCAAAAATAATTAGACATATGTCTTTAAAATATTCCCACTACTTTTGGGATTAAGCTATAGGCTTTTTTTATAATACAATCTAAAAGGAAAAGAAAAAAAATACGATGAATCAAACTACCACTTTTGCAAAAAAGGTGAGACATTCAAGCATAAGGACCATTTCATTCTAGCCTACTCAGATTGGTGCAAACTTACCCCAATTATTTTTTCTTCCACTCCTGGATTAAATCTTCTGTCAGGACTCCTTCGTTGACTAACTTCTTGATTTCGTCCAGCAACGGTCGATACTTCCTGGTAGGATACCCCGGTGCACCCATATGGAAATCACATATGCTGGTCAGGTCAAAATTATGGGCAGATTAATCGGGTGTAATCTTCATCGGTTTGAGGGTGAGACAGCTACTCTCTACTAAATGGGGAAATATGTATGCAATAGGGACCCCAGATATTTCTAAATCTGTACCTATTTGAGGAACTTTTCGTGGCGACTCAGAAAAATTAACGGGCCTTCTCTTAGGATTGCGAGTGCTCTAGAGACGACACTTATTTACCTCTTTTTCTTCTTCTGCCTTATCTTCAGTTTGTCCCTCACGTCTAGACCCTAACTTTCCTTATTGGATTGCATACTCTATCCTTTCTCCAATCAACATAAAATCCTCAAATTTTCTCCTTGACTTTTCAAGCATTATATCGAAAAAAAGGAATCGGGAAAGTTTTATGAAATAAGGGAGTCATTTCCTCTTTGGTAATGAAAGGCTGAACTTGGGCCGCCAAACTTTGCCACGTTAGAGCATAATTCTTGAATCCCTCATCTGATCTCATCTTCGTGCTCTAAAGGAATTGTCGACTCGGAGCCAAGTCTAAAGCATACCTGTACTAGCTCAAAAAGACAATGGCCAAGTCACCCCATGACCGAATCTGACTTCTATTCAATCAGTTGTACCAAATTACAGCAGGTCCTACCAAACTGTCGTGAAAGTAGTGGATCAGTAACTTTTCATTCTTAATGTAGCCTTCCATCTTTATGCAAAACATGGTTAGGTGGACTTTCGGACAACTTGTGCCATCATACTACATAAATCTAAGAGCCTTGAAATTCGGAGGAATGACCAAGCCAGGGACTAGACAAAAATCTCTTGTATTGAAAGCATTTATTTTTTCCTTCTTCTTGATCTCTCTTAACTCTATCCTCTAATTGGTCTAGTCTTTGTTCCATCTTTTTTCAACTGGTTCTTGAATACTGCCACTAAACCCATAAATTTTATTATTATTTTATTAATGTATGAAATGCATCATAAATGTCTTAAAATGTAAAAAAAATAGTAAGTATGGACTATCAAAAAATGAGTGCAAAATGAAGTGAATGAATGCAAATGAAGTGTTGAATCATTAATAGTCCTTTAGGAGGATTTTTACAAAAGGAAAGGAGTCTGTTGTACAAAAGATTGAAAATATACTACAGGCTTCTGTTAGCCATTCTTCTTGGAGCACAATGCGTACTCGGTGCCCCACTTCTATCTTTTCTCTGTCTGCTTTATGCTCAAACTATTTTCAATTGTAGTATTATCAATCTCTATACATTATAGAACATCTTCTCATTTATATAGAAAATCCCCTAATATGGACTATTTTCGAATCAACAAAATGCAAACATGAATACAATAAGGTACTAGTCGCAAAGTGATCATCGTAGAAAGACTTTCATTGAAGGCTTATTACATCAGATTTCAGTCTTGTAAACTTTACAAATACCGATGAGCCCTAGCCCCTAACTTTTGGACTTCTTCTAGCAAACGAGCCATTTTCCCTTCATGATCCAGTGCATGATTCATATTATGACTTAATGGCATAGCTGCATCGGCCACATCTGCCACCTGCTGAGCCACCCTGCATGCTTGAGTGATGACACTATTTATGTCATTGTCTCTCTCTCTTGTATTTCTTGTTCGGCTTTTCGTAACTGGAGAGTTACCTTTTCTACACCTTCAAAACTAGCTTGCTTGTAGGCTTCGGCACAAATCTCGCTCGTACATAAGGAAGTCCTAAGTTCTTCTATTTGTTCCTTGAGCATTGCATTCTCTGTTTGAAATGTGCAGAAGTCACTCTCACTCTGTTGCAGACTTGATTTCAGAATCTCGTTCATATTTAGACTGCCTTCTAACTCATTTTTGAGAATGTTGCGCTGGTTCTCGGCTTCTTTTAACTTTTGTGACAATAACCAGGCTCTATTTTCACTGTCCTGCCTCTCTGCTTCCAATGCCCCAAATTATTCTTCAGTTGTAGGACACCATTATTTAATTCTTCCAGAGTGTCACCCAAACCAGCATTATGGAACATGCGGTGTAGCTTCTGATGTTCATATCGTAGACTCTTTAGTTTCTCGCTTAATTCTTCTCTTTCTTGTCTAAACTATTCAGATGACTGCCCTACTTCCGGGATGCCCCTATCTTTGGTCTCAAAACTCAACTCACCTTCATTCAACCTTTGCCCTAGGTCTTGACTCTTTTTCAACTTTGTCCCCCGTGTGCTCGTCGACTCACTGTAAAATATGGGCCTTCCATCTTTGAAAGTAAGTGCTCCCATAATGACAAGTTCCCTAACTTGGTTCTTCAAAGCCCCACAATTCTTTGTAGTGTGCCCTGAACCTCCTAAATGGTAAAGAACTGGGCTCGACTGTTGTAACCTTTCAGATAAGATGGTTCTTTCGAAATAGAACGAACAAGGGTGATAAGGTTTCTTTCAATAAGCATTGGAAGTAGCTTAGTATACCTTACAGGCTTCGGGATGAGCTTCTTCACATTATCGGTTTCTCAGGTTTCTTCCGGACCTATCTTTATTTACTGTGAGCTTGATTTAGATGTACCTCCCACTAGTTTGTTGACGCGAATCACAAAAGGGTTCGACTTATCGTATTTACCGATGTTGGGATTCTGACTATTGAAATCTTCATTCTAACTATTGAATGGCTCTTCTTCTGGCTCTACGAACCCCTTGCCTTTAGCTATAGCAGTCATTAAATTCATTACCTCTGCCATCTATTTTTTGAACTCTTGTACTTCATCCCGCTCACCTCCAATACGAGTATTAGCTACATTATCTTGTTCAAACTCTTCAGATAATTTGCCCTTCTGACTCTTCTGGCAATGCTCAAGATTCGTTCGGCTTATCTGAATATGAGACCTTTTGTCCATTATGGCTGCCTTCTACAGTGACAATCACTTGTGAAATAAATACCTTTATGTTTATGAAAATGCGATGCACGGAATAAAAAGAAAAAGGCAAACACAAAAAGAAAATTGTGTCAGTTTGAAAAGAATAATAAATGGTTAATAAGCATAAACAATTTAAAACACTCAAACCAAGCAGTTAAAAAACACAAATAAACAAAAATGCAAACAAAACTTATACAGGTCATCCGCTAAATGGACAGAGTATCGGCATGACTCTAATAGGTAAGCTCTATGTCTCACTATATGCAGTTGAATTCTAAAGTAAACGGTACTCTAACAGCCGCTTGGAAATCGATTCGAGGGAATGCGACCCTTATACCATACGGAGGTGAAAACCTCATGAAATATAAGGACTGAATTCTTGGAGTGAATTACAACACTGTACGGAGGTGAAAACCCCACGAAACCACTCATCCTAGAGGTTCTAAGACTACTATATGATGAAAAAAGAACAAGACTTAGGAATTAAAAATTAAATTAAACCAAATTAAAAATTTTCTGAATAATTACGATACGTATCTAATTATGGCTTAACTACCCTTTTTATTTTTGGAAAAAAATTTTGTCCCCAGCGGAGTCGCCAAGCTATAGCGACTATTTTTTCTAGGGTGTGTTGAAGGCCGTTACAAAAAATAAATATATGTTTGGGGAAATTTCCCACTTTTATTAAAAATATTAAAAAGGGGATATTTTAGAAAAACTTGTATTTTAAAAAAGAGTCGCCACCGGTCACTTGGATTAGGTATACCGAACACCAAAAACAAAACTAGAGATTCGAATAAGGTTCAGGAGTTGATTACGCACGGGGAAGGGTTAGCACCCCCGCTACGCCCAAATTTGGTCCCAAATAGATTCGTATCGTATTTATAAAGAAAAATAGAAAGTTGATTTAATTTAATTATTAATTCCTAAAACAAGGATAGAATATTAAAACTCTGCCTCAATCTAAGGTACCAAAGGAGATGACACCCAGAGACCGGGATGACACTCCCACTAGAATACCGAGATTAAAAAGGCTTAAAATTATACGCGATAAAAAGAGAGAGCATAAAGCATGAAATATAAATGCAAACAAATATTAGACAAATAAAAATATGTACATAAATAAAACAAATCATCCATATATATGTGAAAATAATATATAACTTCTAATACACCAACATACGAAAATAATATGATACATGTAATATAAATATATAGAAAAAAAATTACATAAGTGATATAACACGTAACATGTAAATATAATACATAATATATAATAATAGTTAATATGTAGATAACATGAATATATAAAATAATACATAATATAATACCAAAAATTAAAGTAATGATCAAGTAAAAACAACATTAACAGCATATACAATGCAACTAAAAGACATATCAGTATGTACAAATCATTAAAAATATAAATAGCATGCAGAAAACAGATACGGGCATGAAATTAGTAAAACGTAATAAATAAGAAATAAATACATAAACAATTAAACAAAAGTAAAAAGGCTGAAATTAAATGAAATAAAAAAACAGGGACTAAAAAGAAATTAAACCAAAAGAAAACATCTTTAATATTAACAGAAAAGGACCTAATTGGAAGATTGTAAAAGAACAAGGGACTAAAATCGAAGTTTACCCTTAAAAGAAAATAAGGGAAAATTAGTGGCTTAATTGAAAGCCGGTCTAAACTCATAGGGACGAAGTGTGCAAATAAACCATGCGGCAGAGAACTTTTAA
Organism: Hibiscus mutabilis; assembly: GCA_019671005.1. Classification (NCBI taxonomy): domain Eukaryota; kingdom Viridiplantae; phylum Streptophyta; class Magnoliopsida; order Malvales; family Malvaceae; genus Hibiscus; species Hibiscus mutabilis. Next base: position 19,771,426 of record CM033753.1, on the reverse strand, counting down.
AAATAACAAAAGGACAGAAGGACCTATTAGGTAATTTGCCCACTTAAAAACTGATTTAATATGATTTAAGGACTACATTGAAATGTTATGAAAATACTGAGGGACATGGGGAATAGTTTGCCCATGCGGAAGGACCACAGCTGCAAATACCAAAATGCAGAGGTCCTTAAAAAGAAATTTTACTATTTTTAAAATTTTAAAACTTATAAAACAACCCCTCCGGTTTCATTTGTAAAACTTTGCCATTTTTTTACCCTTTTAGAATATACACCCAAATCCTCTAGGTTTTCGGATAAACACCTAGAAAAATCTAGAGTCTGACGCGGCCAACCGCCGTCCCCTTCACTGTCGGCCGCCGCTAGTCTGCGTCGGCGAGACATAAAACACCCAAAATAACCCTCTTTCCAACCAAACCCGAAATCTAACATTAGATATCAAGAAAAACACCATTTTTTTCTCAGATCTAGGAAAGACCGAACCATTTTTTAAAAGCCAAAATTTGAAACTCGACTGGTGAAAGGAAGGGAAGGTAAAAGGACGACGTTTAAGTGGTGCCGATCATCGGTGGCACAAAACTCGGCCACCATGCAAGGTGGCCGGCCGAAGCCGAAGGGGTAAAATTTCTCCTCTCTTTCTGTGTTGTTATCGTTTTTTCCCTTTAAAGTAGAAAACCACATGCAAGATTAAAATATGAAGGTGTACCTCTGAAGATTTTTGTTTCTGGAATTTTTATTTCATTTGAAATTATCTTTTTTTATTGATTCTGGTAACTTGGTACAATGGATCTCATTACATCGGATATATATATGCCCACTTTGTTATGATTTCTTTGCTTACAAGATTAGGCAAAAATATTAATGATTTTCTGTGTGACCTGACTTATGCATTTTTTTGATCTTGCATATCCAGTTTGGTGAGGGCCGATGAGGAATCACACGACGGTCACGGGTAGAGCGACCACGTGGGTTGTTTGGTGAAGTCCTCGGGCAGATTTAATCTCGACCGTTGGATCAGATTTGTTCCAACGGCAGAGATCATTTTGATGATGGATGGCCATGATTCAATATGAAAAAAACGAGTCGCACCAGATGGCGACATGTGGCGCACGATAATCTGCAGAGCCTTACGCGTGCGTGCTACACGCGCATGGTAGTCCAACAGCCCGCACGTGCTCTCAATCCTGCCTGTTGGGGTTCATCTTGCATTGATCTCAGCCGTTGGATCAAGATTTGATCAAACGACTCTCCCTTGGCTGTGCAAAAATAAAGGGGATTATGGTTTTGATAAGGCTAGGGTTTTTAGCTATTAGAGAGTCTTGGGCTGGTTTGGGCCTATGTAATTATATATTAATTAATTTTTGGGCTTCATGTAACTTGGACTGGACATTTAAAATAATATTTGGTTTTAAATTATATTGGATCTGTTTTTCATTAAATGTAATCCATTAGTAATAATAATACTAGAAACCAAAATAATAATAGCAATAATATTAACTAATACACATAACATTAATATACATGCACATATATACTTATAAATACATACATACATACATCGACACATACTATCATACACATATACTAATACATACATGCAATGCATAACTAATAATATATACACTTAATTCATACATCTGTAATAATAAACACATAAAGATTCATATACCACATGCATGCAATATTAATTAATACATACAATATATATACATGCAATAATATAATTACCATAATATGTACACATACTAACACATGCACACACATGTTTAAATATACACATTACTATACGTACTTCTACATACATACATACATACATACATATATATAATAGTTACTATAACTAATTAATATTATTATAATATTTACAACCCGAACAAAAATGAGTGATTACAGCCACCATAGTATAAAATTGTGACCGCATCATAATGTTTTTCAAGGTCACCGCGACGCATTATAAGCACAACGCAAGGAAGGAACCACATCTCGATTTTTATGGTCCGAAACCGTTACGTAACACCGCAACATGTCATATATTGCGCCGCAATGCCGCATCGCCATAATAAACATCGAAAAATGATCCGAAATGTAAATCTCCATAAATAAAATACTCGAATGTACTTAAATTTAATAAATCAACTACACCGGTGTGACATCGATTGATCAATTAGCCTCATTTTCTAACTTTGCAGAAAGCTTGGGAACTTGAAGCTTTTACTATAAAAGTTTTTCATATTGTCGGATTACATTTTACCATATCAGATATTTCCCCCTACCGATGCATCTTAAAATGCTCACAATATGATGCCTTTTTCATATGAAATGGAAAATGATCAAAATCAAGGCAGCGACGGAACTGAAGATGCTTTAGATCGTCCACGCCATTCATTTTGGTGGTGAATTATCAAAAGTGGAGTTTTTATGTTTGTATACATGTATTTTTTTAAGTTAATGTAAACTAAAATTGCAGTATTAAAATATGGCACTATTTAGTATTTATATACTTTTTAGCATCCTTTTATTTACATGTTATTCATTAAAATTACGGTTATAATGTTTATATAATTTATATTTTAATAGTTTTTTATCTATAAATTAGAATTTTGTTTTTAAAAATTAAATAAAACACATAAAATAATGTATTATTATTAGAATATTAAAACATGGTTGCAAAATATACATATAAATAATATTTTAGAAAAGTGAACTTTTATAAACAAATCACGACGGCATTAGCCGTTACGCGTTACGTAACGTCTGCAGCGCCTGCAACAGCGACACCGCAACCGCAACCGCGACGAAAACCGCAACTATGACAGCTACATCAGCTGGGTAGATGACCTAGTGGGTGGATGTAGCTAGAGTGATAGTCTTATTTGAAGAGATGATATCATTCAGATTATTTTGATGGAAAGCTGGGGATTTGTCAAGAGAAGGGGCACCTGGGCGTTTGCTTGTTATTGGTGGGAACTGGGAACCAAGTGGGGTCTTTGCGGTGAATGGAAGGGAAACTAGATGTAGCAGCTTCAAGGTTGGGATTGGCATTTGGGGTTTGGATTGTGAAAGTAGCGAAAGGGGAGTTGCGGTGTTTGGTTGGTGGGAAAATTTTGGGGAAAGGCAAGGGAAAGATTCTTCTGATTCTCAGATAATGAACCATTTGACATTCTCAGAATGAAAATAAGCCGAGGGATTGTAACGTTGTTATTAAATCGATGGGTGTTGAGTTGACTATTGGAACTGTCCGATTCTGCTCTCTCATTTCGAGATATGGCCACCGCCACCACTGCCGCATGAACATCGACTGTCGGAGGCAATTTTCGAGAACGAACAAGTCGAGCGGTGTTGATCACCACAATCCGAACAAACCAAGTTGAGCAAATATAAAGTTTTATGGATTTTTATTTAAAATAGGACTAAATTAATTAAATCTATAAATGTAGAGGACTAAATATTCTATTAATTATTTTTTCATAATTACAACGTTAGCTTTTTAACATCCATTAACGGCCGAGTAATCATTTTGTAACAAAATATAAAATATAATTTTTATTTTATAACTTTTTGAAAATTTAGTTATTGTTTTAAAATTTTAAATAAAATTTAGTTATTATTTTAATTATTTACCCTCGAGTTTATTGCATAATGATTGTTCCATGTACATCAGACGGATATTTCGTTTGATTAAGCTCTCTCCCCTTTCGATAAAAAAATATAATATTTGCAATGTTTATTTTAAAAACAACAACAAAACTATAGATATTATATTCAGAAATAATACTAAAAACATTTTATTTAATAATATTTTAATTGACATTTAATTATTTAGAAAATATTTGATAATATTCACCCCATGAATTTCTTCTTTAAATATTAAAAAGTATGATGGAAAATATTAATAAATGGTATTAATTACTTAAAATATTTTACATTAATATTTTATATATTAAAATATTATTAATAAATTATAAAAATATTATTATATTTTAAAATGATATATTTCATATATTATAATATTAAAAAAATTAAGTATCAATTAAATTATTTTTTTAGTTTAGAATATTATACTTAAAATAAATATTTTATCTACATAAAAATACTTTTAGACAACAATACAAGACATTCAAATTTTAACCCAACAATCTAAAAGCACTTTTAAAACTACTTTTAAAAAATACTTTTCACCACACTTTTTAAAGCAACGCCAAATATTGGGGGTTCGAAGTACTATTCCTATATATAACTCTTTCAACCCTTTACTTTTTATACATAATCTAATCTCTAAATTATTTTCTCTCTTAGGTATCCTAAATCCTAAGCTCCTCAATCCAATTCTTTTGCTCAAACTTGGACTTTCGGTAATTGATAAAAATGATTTTATTGAAATTGCAACAGCAATACATAATTTCACAGGCTTACAATATAGTGAAATTACTCACTATGCTACTATTAGTAAATTATGTTTAGATGGCAGTAAAAATAAGGGTAAATTACAACAAATATTACTGAATTTTAAGTTTATTATCAATTATATCACTAAACTAAAAATCGATAATATTTTTTTGAACAATGGTAATTGGATTTTATTAAAGAACAATGGAAGATATCACAAATACAACGCACCAAAAGTGGGAAAAAATGAGGACTATGTCCACCAAAAAACTCATATAAAATAAAACATGAAATCCAAAGGTGCAATGAAAAGCAAACTCTTCCCCTTGAGATTGACGTACATCGTCAATGAATCTAGAAACCTTCATGAATCTCCTTGTCTCTATCTTATCGAGACACTTTTACAAGGTAAAAAATGAGTGGTGAGCCAACCAAACTTTCAGGCAGATTGCTATGCTACACAATTCTGATTATATCGACAAACAACCATCAAAGGGGATCAAACTTTCTATGACCACCGACAAACTCAAATTAGAAAACAAGCATCATGAGGTTATCTATACGAGCACCAAACGATCTCTAAAGTATGCGAAAACTGTAACAAATGACAGAGGAAACATACCACAAAAGTAAAGGAAAACGTACCACAAAGGCAGAGGAAAAACATGCCACAAGAGCAGAGATTCTTATTAAAAATTGAAAAAAAATAATAAAAACAAAACATAATATGAAAAAGTAAGAAAAATAATAAGCACCGGCAGCTAGCGACCAATAATAAAGTCGATGCCACCGCCGATCAAACAAAAAGAATATGAAAATATCCTAGCGGCGCTATAGAGAAAAGCAAGAAAAATTTAGGTTTTAGAATGACAATGCTCTATACGAGAAAATTGATAGTACTTAAACATTGAACTTTAGTTTAAGTTTAATAATATCACTGGGCCGTTAAAGTCCCTCCGCGACGTTGATTTTAATGGCTCAGTGGTATAATTGAAGCCTAAACTAAAATTCAGTGTTAAAATACTATTGGTTTTTAGTTCAATGATATAATCAATACTAAACTTAAAGTTTAATGATACTTGATACAGTTTATCCTAAAAATAATTTGGATCTAATGGAAGTAATCTACATATTGTGGGGCTCATTTGAATAGGTTGTGGGTGAAAATTTACATGGTTGAAACATCAAATAGTCTTGCCATCAATGTTAAAATAGCTCTCCCAAGGAGAGAGCCCGGTTTCGAACCTTGAAGACTACATTATTGGGAGGTAGAGTCACAAATCCCGAACATGGATCATAAAATGGACGTGTACTTTACCAAAAAGTATTACCTTTTAGAAATGATAAGTTTATCTTCTCTAGTTAAAGCATATTTAATTATTTTGAATATAATGTTGTTCCCTCCCTTCCAGCTAAAGCATATTGTCACGCCCCGCGAGTTGGTGATCGAGACACATGCGCAATTAACTGCTCATGAGGTTCTTCGCAAAACTTTGGACTTGTCTAGACCATCTGACTCGGTCTGATCCTTGGAGAATGATAAAAGGCTCGATCACATTGGACTTGATAAATTAATAGATGACATCTTATCAAGGAATATCCATAGGATAAGTATATTCATCAATGTGAATATCCATGTGAATGCAAAGCTATGGAAAGTAATCAAGAGGTGATACAATTTCCTTAGGTAGGATTTGGTAGATACGTTTCCATCTTAGCCGTTGATGTAGATTGACCTTGACCATTCATTGTAAGAGGATTAACTATAAATAGAGGTTTTTCCCACCTTATTTGTATAATTCATTCACTGCGTAATATAAAGTATTTACTCTAAAATCATCTCTCTTGTCCTTCGTAGTCTTCGTTACATTTTTTGTTTGCTTCCGCTAATTAAAGCTCGTGTTTTTCCAGTGTCTTGGAAGAGTTTGATTTTCCATGGAGTGTTTTTAGGCTGACTTAGGCGTTTGTCTCGAACCACATCGTCTAAGGCCACACAGTTTGTTAGGGTAAAATTCTAACCCGTGGTAATATGTAAACTTCATATCAAATCCAAATCCAACTAATACATTTTGTGTTGGATATTTTTTTCTCCCTTGATATCTTGGAATATCTTTTGAAGGAATCTTAACACGAATATGTGTACCTTCAATCGCACCAACACAATCATGAAATTATAACCTTGCAAGTAAAAGTAAAACTTTAAAATTATAGTATTACTTTTTAAAAAATTATAGAACTTAAAACATAATCCACTTTAAAATATGGGTAAAATCGATTGCTATTGAGTAGTTCATGTGAGATTTACCATTTGGTTTTTTAAGAAATTCACTTCAAAGCTAACAATAGCTCTTAACAAATCATGAAAATGACGACTTATAGAAACCATAAAGTAACTGGACGAGTTCGTTCATTGTGTCATACTATATAGAGAATTTTAGCAAGTTGTTCATAGACTAAAGAATTTCTAGTGTCTTTGAGACGTTCAGATTCTTGAAGCATACGACATAATCTAAAAAGGCATAATGTCAAAAGTAGCCCCCAACGTTTGACCTTTTGGTCATTTTAGCTCCTATTCTTTTTTTGGTGCAAACAACCACCTAACATTTCATTTTTGTTCAAATTTCACCCTCGTTGGATGGAAACCATTAGTCAACTGACGGTCAACGCCTGAGGCTGACGTGGTATGTCTGCATGGTATAAGGAGATGACGTGGCACTTTGCTGACGTGGCATTGTCATTTTTTAAAAAATAATTATTTTTATATTAATTTCTAACCAATCAGACGATGCCACAAGGCACCATCATATGATGCCACGTGGCATCATCAGATGATGCCACGTGGCTGATTGGTTCTAAGGCGTAAAGAAAGAAGCAAAATTCAATAGTCGTGCTGGAGGGATTCAAACCTAGGTCACCAGGTTGGAAGACCCTACACACAATCATTAAGCCAACCTACTATGTTGTTTTTGTACTACTTATTTTATTTATTCATCACTTTATTTGTTTCAAAGTGAAGAAATATTCATTAAAATATTTACTAATATATCCTAAACCTTAAAACTAAACCCTAAAACTAAAAACTAAACACAAAACCTAAACCTAAAACCCTAAAACTAAAACCTTAAACACATAAAGCATAAACCCTAAAACCCTAAACCATAAACACTAAACCTTAAACCATAAATCCTAAACTCTAAACCTTAAACCTGATGTTCTAAACCCAAAATTAAGGTTTAAGGGTTAGGGTTTATAGTTTAGGGTTTAGGGTTTGAGGTTTAGGGGAACCCACGGTTATGGACTAGAATCCATTAGTATGGAACATTTTCTTTTCCAAGTGAAATCCCCTAGTATATGAAAAAGTGAAAAAGTGCTTTCGTTGTTGTGGAATAAGAAGCTTTCGTATCTTAATACATGTATTTAATTTATTCAGGGCTATTAGAGCGACATCCACTTTTTGGGGAATATGAGTCAAAGCAATAACAAGAATATTTCTAGTGGAACATCTTTCGCAATCCTTGGAGAGATAGTTCACTAATAGACCGAGGGATAAGTAACTCGCCTCATTCGCATCCAGATCATGAATGTTTGGAATCCATATTATGCAAGGAGACATTGCTTTTTGCTAGTTCGAATTGAAGGGTGATATAAAATCAGTCTATTTCTGACATTCTATCCATAGTTAATGCATTCATCATAGTTAGAAGCTCTAGCTCAGTATCAAGGTCATGGTTGATATCGTCACTATCGTCAATAGCGTCACTAGCATCAATATCGTCACTGTTGGAGTATGCCCAAAGACCAATCATGAGATGGTTGTAAAAACATACTTATTTTATTATGTTTATTAATATAAAGCCATTATTATTTTTCAGTCTTATTCTGTGCATTTATAAATAAACTGAATTATAATAAAGTCCTTAAAATAATATAGTTATTCTTGAATGTCCTTAGTCGAGTATTATTGTGGGCATGGACAACAATAATATATTAAGACTAATATGTAGTTAATTGATGACAAAGTATTGTCATTGACATGAAGATGTCAAAATCAATACATAAGTATGTGTTAGAGAACCACATATTGGACTGGCCCGCTACGAGCATATTTCTTGGATTATTATGTGACAGTCACAACATTGCTCATAGTGATAACTACATGTATGATCCTCAGACTTGAGATCATCATTATTTCAACATTGTGAGTGACATATTTTGATGTGGTCAAACGTGTGTCGTAACTGAATACACTATAAAGACTAATATTGGATATGTCGTAATCAATGTAGCGGAATATGGTTGATCAATATAGGATTTGTCCCTCCTACATAATAGGAGTAATATCATAGGCCACTTGATTGTGTGAGACTAGAAAATGCATGGCCATGCTCGAATAAATTGATATGAGATATCATAGTTATTCATTTATAATAGTCTACTCAAGATATCAAGAAATATTAGATGGACTATACAAGTGTGACTATTCCATGACTTGTGTTTGATCTAGATATAAGGACAAAATGATGCAATACATGAAAAGAGTTAATCACGAAAAAAAGGTTATGTCGAACCACGACTTCCTGTAACTTAGGTAGTAATAATGCATCGCTAGATGCCACTCATTTCTTGTAATATTAGAATTGCTCTAGATATTACTGCTAACGTTACATGAACCTACAAAGGTCACACCTTATGATTGAAATGAACAAATATCGACTAGATAACATGTGTACAAACTTGTTGTACACGTAATAAGTAGAAACCAAAATTATTATAATTACTATAATTATAGATAATCTTGTTTATATATTTTTTAATACTAGATAATTATTGTAATTATCAAATACCATTAATATATATATCTAAATAAACCTAATTAAAGTAGAATCAGATTTTACATATTTAATTATATTCGGTTAAATATATTGTATGTTTAATGAATTCGAATTTAATTAGAATTAGGTTTTTAAATGCTATATAAAGGCATAAGGTCTAGCAGCCGAGATATGCATTTTGCGAAAAACCTCTCGAACAGTTAAAGAAGTAAAATACTGTTCATTTCATTCGGGTGGACTGCATAGAGGTCGGACGTTGTTGTGACGACTTGGATTCGATATCGTGCTAGAATAATTGGATTCTCCTAATTCCCTACGATTTTTTAGATTTATTTAAGGTAATGTTTCATCCTTTTTCACCTAGATTCGTTCCTCGTACATGGATCACTAGCAAAATACGCCGGATAATTTTTCCGATGCGCCATGGGGTGTACCGGCATTTCCCAATAGTCACTATCATCAATATCGATATCATCAATAAGAAAACCTTTATGCTTGTTATCCAGGAACTTTTTCAGAAATACTGTAATAAAAGGAACATAGAGTTTAGGGTTTAAGGGTTTAAGTTTTTAGTGTTTTGATATTTAGGGTTTAAGGTGTAGTTTTAGGATTTAGTTTTTAAGGTTTAGTTTTTTAGGGTTTAGGGTTTTAGTTTTAGGGTTTATGGTTTAGTTTTTTAGGCTTTAGGGTTTATGATATATTAGTGAATGTTTTAATGAATATTCCTTCACTTTCAAACAAATAAAGTAACGAATAAATAAAATAAGCGGTGAAAAAACAACAACATAGTATGTTGGCTTGGTGATTGTGTGTTGGGTCTTCCAACCTGGTGACCCAGGTTTGAATCCCCCAGCACAACTATTGAATTTTTCTTCTTTCTTATGCCTTAGAACCAATTAGCCACGTGGCATCATCATCATCTGATGATGCCACGTGTCATTATATGATAGTGCCACATAGCATCGTCTAATTGGTTACAAATTAATATAAAATAATTATTTTTTAAAAAATCACGATGCCACGTCAACAAAGTGCCACGTTATCTCCCCATGCCATGCAGGCATGCCACGTTAGCCTCAGGCGTTGACCGTTAGTTGACTAACGGTTTCCATCCAACGAGGGTGAAATTTGAACAAAAATGAAACGTTAGGTGGTTGTTTGCACCAAAAAAAGATTTGGGGCTAAAGTGACGAAATGGTCAAACGTTGGGGGCTACTTTTGACATTATGCTATCTAAAAAAGATAGTTGGTTCCATGCTTACAACATTTCTACAATGTTGATCATCAATTAACTATTCCATTAAACCATGACGAATTTGATTTCTTTCTACAATATCATTAATAATTACAGTGTTTGGATGGCTTAAATGGTAATACATCTTCATCAAACACATTGTATGAATGATAAATCAAAGAAGATTAATAATTGCAATGCGTTTTTTTGCTCCCAAATGTGTAGTCCTGCAAAGCATACTCTCCAAGAAGTCTTTCAAAATTGTCTTCGTTAATTTTATCCATCAATTCTAAATCATGATCCTAAATACGATAGAATCAATATACTTATCTAGCAAAAATTTGATTTAAGATGATGCAAATAAAATATAACATATTTGCATTGCGATTATAGAACTCTGACTTATATACACACACTCACACCTTAACATTAACAATCAAAAGTTGATCAATTTTGGATGAATATTTATAAGCACCAAGATACAATGTAACTGTTGGAAAAACAGTGAGGAATAGGAAACTTTGAGCCATAATTCGAAAGGGTAAAGGTGGAGATTAGAACGATGATTTTATTGGGTCATATTCTACTCCATGAGACCTTTACAACGCTATCTCATATGCTCAAATGGTTGAGTGATGAATGAGAAATTGAGGCTCAAAGTAAGGTGGTTGTGAATTGAGTAAGGAAAATGTAACCTCTTTTATCCCACATTGATGGGATAAATAGAGTGAGAAATGTTTATATACACTTACCCATTTTGTGGTCATTAAATGACTTCAGTGGAAATTGTGCCTCAAGTGCAAGGGAGTGCGAATCCAATCCCATTCGGGTTGGGGTAACTCGCACGACATGGGCAATTTGAATGTTCAGACTGGTCAGGCTTTTTGTGGACCTACAGATATTTTACCCACTTCGAATAAATTCTTTCCTTAAAAATAGTATTTCTTTTTTGTATAATTGGGATTTAAAGGGATTTTATTCGCTTTCCTTAGATACGAATATTAAAATGGTATAGCTTGATATTCACAAAAAATATCCGATTAAAATATGGTATTGATTTTTATTCCGAATTAAATAGGAAAGTATCCATGACCATTAAATTCGAAATATTTTTTATTCCCACCCTCCTCTTCAAAATTGCATCATTGTTTTCGGTGATAGTGAAAGGTGAGAGCTCTGTTCGTGATCTCTGTATAAGTGTTGTTGTAGAAGATCATCTGTTGTTGTATCCTAGGAGACTGATGACCGAGGAACTCAAGCACCAAGGAATGGTCGAATTTGTCTTAAGGAAACTGCGTTCGTGCATGCCTCAACGAAGTTTCTTATAGTTTATTTCAATTCTGTAAAATTTCTTTTCGAACTGTTTTATTAATTTCGTATCTCTATTTATTTTATCGTTTTGGACTAACTATTTCCTACAATCTTAAGACAAATTCATTGTCCAAGGCGATTAAAATTTTTAAAAGGAACTAAGAAAGCGAATAAATTCGTTTTCAGGATTTATCCCGCAATTTAAACGTGTTTGCTTAATCTCAAAATAAAGGACAAATTTGTTCTACAAAAATTGTCATTGGAAGTAACTAAGGTTACAGATTTTGTAAAAAATCAAAATCAGAAATAAACAAAGTTAATTTTTAGTTTGTTGGAATTATTACTAATTCCAGGTTTTTTTGTTTATTTTGCACAGAAAAAATGACTATGGGAGATTTTACCGATTCACCCAACTCGTCCGAACAAATGGTGGGACCGAGGCAGACTTCGAAACAATCGAATCAGCCTATGAGTATAAATGCAACGGCTGTGGCAATGAGCTACAATGAGAAGCCGACGAAATTTTGTGGCCAAAATTTCAAGAAATAGTAACAGAAGATGCTGTTCCATCTGACCATGCTGAACTTGGCAAAATACTTGAATGAAGATCCCCCAGTTGTTAAAGTAGGGGACAGTGAAGGAGAGGTGGATGATCTCACCGCCTTCAGCATCACTGAAGCTTGGATGAATGACAATTTTCTATGCTAGAACTATATCCTCAATGGATTACAAGACTCTTGTTATCAGGTATATGATGTTTATAAAACAGTTAAAGAGCTGTGGAGGGCATTGGACCACAAATACAAAGCAAAAGATGTTGGGGCTAAAAAGTATTTAGTCACGAAATTCTTAAATTTTACTATGGTTGATTCCAAACCAGTAGTAAGTCAAGTGGAAGAACTCCAACTGATTGTTCATGGAATTCTTGCTGAAGGAATGGTCATAAGCAAATATTTCCAAGTCGCTGCCATCACAGAAAACTGCCTTCCGGATGAAATGAATAAAAAATTACCTGAAGCATAAAAAAAGGAAATGACAGTGGAGGAACTGATTGTCAGACTTCGAATAGAAGATGACAATAGAGGCAATGCCTAAATGCTCTGAAAAAAAAACCTTCAAAGAGGCCAAGGCAAATGTTGTCGAAGTTAGGAAGGGAAAGCAACCCCAACAACACCAAGCTAGGTCGATGTTGGGGGCCTAATGGTGGAATTTCCAAGAAGGAGAAATTCAAGGGAACATGCTACAACTGTGGCAAGGTGGGACAACGGATCCTCTGAATGTAGAAATCCAAGGAAAGCCAAAGCCAATAAGGCAAATGCTATGGAGGACCAAGATATATGTGTTGTGATCTCTGAGGTCAACATGGTTGACTCCAACCCAAAGGAATGGTGGCTTGATATTGGAGCCACACGTTATATTTGCTGTGACAAGAATTCCTTTTCTGAGATGATACCTAGTGACGATGGGGAGAAGCTCTACATAGGAAATGCTACGACTTCGAATATCAAGGAAAATGGAACTATCGTATTGAAGATGACTTTTGGGAAAGAACTCAAGGTGCAGAATGTGTTGCATGTACATGATATACGTAAAAACCTTGTATCTAGAACACTTCGAAGTGTCATGGGTTTACGATGGTTTTTGAATCCCAAATATTAATTTTGTCTACAGGGGGGATGTTTGTAGGCAGGGGATATGTATTGAATGGTATGTGGCAACTCAATGCTATCTTTGCAACTCCAAAAAACATGAATAAGAATATCGCTTCTTCTTCCGTTTATATGCTTGAGTCTTTAAATTTATGGCATGGTATACTCGAACATGTTAATTATGATACTCTATGGAGATTAATTAACTTGGAACACATCCCTTGGTTTCATATTGATTACAATAATAAATGAGAAACAAGTGTTGAAGCAAAATTAACAAGGTCTTCATTTCAAACTATTGAAAGAAATACGGAACCGCTTGATCTAATTCATAGCGATGTTTTTAATTTGAAATTTGTTCGAACAAGAGGAGGAAACAAAATTTTTATTACCTTCATCGATGACAACACAAAATATTGCTATGTGTATTTTCTTAAAAGCAAAGACGAGGTTATAGAGAAATTTATACTTTATAAGTAGGAAGTCGAAAACAACTTAATAAAAAGATTAAGATGGTGAGAAGCGATCGTGGTGGTGAATATGTTAATCCATTTGGTGAATATTGCTTACAATATGGTATTATTCACGAAGTAACACCACCGTATTCTCCTCAATTTAATGGAGTAGCTGAACGAAAAAATTAAACTCTAAAAGAGGTGATGAATGCTTTGTTAGGAAGCTCTGTGTTACCATAGAACATGTGGGGGGAAGTTGTCCTTTTAGCTAATTACCTTTTAAATAAGGTTCCCCGAAAGAAAAAGGATAAGACACCATATGAATTATGGAAAGGTCAAAAACCTTCCTACCAACACTTAAAAATGTGGGGGTGTCTTGCCAAGGTAATGGCATTATTACCAAAACAAATGAAAATCGGTCCTAAAACCGTAGACTGTAATTTCATTGGCTATGTAGAACATAGCAATGCTTATCGGTTTCTTGTGTATGAATCAAAGAATCATGAGATTCACAAGAACATGTTAATGGAATCAAAGAACGCATCATTCTTTGAAAATATATTTCCCTATAAATCTAGGGAGCTTGATCAAAGTTCAATAAAACAAACCTTAGACGAGATCAGTCTAAATGATCAACAAGAGGCTGAAATTGAAATTGAGCCAAGAAGGAGCAAACGAGAAAGAGTACAAAAATTCTTTGGTTCAGATTTTCTTACCTTTATGCTAGAGGCTGAACCTCAAACATATAGCGACGCTATACGCTCCTCTGAAGGCACCTTATGGAAGGATGCCATTAAAAGTGAAATTGATTCCATCATGCAAAACCATACATGGGAATTAGTGGACCTTCCTCCTGGAATTAAACCACTAAATTCAAAATAGATTTTCAAACGGAAATGAAAGCAGATGGAACAATTGATAAGTATAAGGCAAGATTGGTAATAAAAGGATACCGAGAAAAAGAAGGCCTTGATTACTTTGATAAATTCTCCCCTGTATCAAGAATAACATCCATAAGGATGATACTCGCAATTGCAGCGCTGCGAAATCCTGAAGTACATCAAATGGATGTTAAAACAACTTTCCTAAATGGAGAACTTGATGAAGAAATATACAAGGAACAACCTGAGGGTTATGAGTTTCAGGTCAAGAAAGGAAAGCATGTAGATTGGTGAAGTCTCTATATGAACTTAAACAAGTACCAAAGTAATGGCATGAGAAGTTTGATAGTGTCATGATGAAAAACGGCTTCAGAAT
Source organism: Hibiscus mutabilis (assembly GCA_019671005.1). Lineage (NCBI taxonomy): Eukaryota > Viridiplantae > Streptophyta > Magnoliopsida > Malvales > Malvaceae > Hibiscus > Hibiscus mutabilis. The sequence continues at coordinate 19,756,306 of CM033753.1, read as the reverse complement.
AAACGAGTGTGACAAATGTGTATATGTCAAAAGTACAGACATTGGATATATCATTCTATGTATGTATGTTGATGACATACTCATTGTTGGAAGCAACAATGAAATGGTAAAACGTGGCAAGAACATGTTAAATTCAAAATTTGACATAAAAGTTATGAGACTGGCTGTAGACACTAATTTTTTTTTTCGAGTTTAAATTAAAAATTCTCGAAATAAGATCAATCCACATCACCATTTTAATACCCAAAACCTTATACCCTAAGCCCAAAATTACATGGCCCATTCCATATGATTTTATATAACAAAAAAATACAAAAAATAAAATAAAAATCTCAACTCCTTCCTCATTAAGGCTTTACTCTTATTGGATGGGTGGATGCCTAAATCCTATTGGATGAACCACTACTTATTGAGTAAGGTATTGAACCTTATTGGTTCTATTTTATAGGATAAAATAATATATATATATATATATATATTTATATAATCCCAACATAGGAGAACTCTGGGCAGCCCCAAAAAATTAATTTCCCTTATCCTTGGCCATTTTACTTCACTGCCGCTGCCCCCATTTTTCCTAATCCACTTAAACCCACGGCACTTCATTCATTTTTCCTCCCAAAAAAAGCCATTCAAACTCGCCCTCACCCCTTAATGCTTACATTGCCGCACCCGGCAACCCCAAAAGCCGTAAAAATTTTCTCATTCCAATCACCGACCCCTAAATTAAGTTTTTCAACCCAACAATAATGATCCATGGATTGATCGATCGAGCATATATTTGAGTTTTGTTATTTTTTCCCTTATTTAATTATTGTGTAACCTTTCTCATGGTTTAATGAAACATTGATGAGATTTGTTGATGATCCTCCTTTTTTAGTTTCTTTCTTATATGTTTTTGTTTAATTTATTTGTTTGTGTTATGTTTTTACTTTGTTTGTTGGATATGGTTTAATTTATTGTTTGCTAGTATGCATTTTAGAATAGTTTAGTTTTTTAGAATTTGTTTTAATTAATTTAAAACATGTCATTGGCTTATTGGGGTATGTGTTTAAATTAATTAAAATGAATTTGGTTTAGGTTTTTAGGTTGGTTGAGGCCTTAGTTAGTTTAGAGTTTAATTTAATTTAATTAATTTAAATTATACACTCGGCTTATTGGGGCATAATTTTAAAATTAATTAGATTAAATTTGGGATTAGATTTTTAGAGCCATAGTTAGATCTAAGGTTCGAATTAATTTAATCAATTTAAATTTATCCTTGGCTTATTGGGATAAATGTTAAATTCATTAAATTAGTTGAACATCTAAATAAAATCATAATTAATTAATTCGATTCATTTTAAATAGAATCATTGGATTATTGGGATACTAGTTTAAAATTGATCGAATTAATTATTATGATTCAAGATATTCCATAATTCATTAAGATTTTCTAGTTTTAGGATTTAATTAATTTAGGGTTAATATTAGACTAACCTAGTTAATAATTAGATCACTAATTGAATTTTCATAATTTGGGCCTTTTTAGGTTAGGACTTTAATGGGCCTAGGTTTTATTTTATGCCTTTCTATGTTATACATTTTAATTGTCGTCCATATGACTTTAATATTTTAATAGACATGCATATGGCTAATTAATTTAACGTATAAAAGGAGGTAGTTATTAATTTTGATATTTGTGTCGTAACAGTCTTGACTCAATGGATGTTGACCAAATATTTGAATTAATTCTTACCGTCTAAAGGTAAATATAATTTCGGATTAAAATCCTGACAAGACATAACATCATTTTTAAATGTTTGCATCATGCATAAAGGTGATGGACGAAAATTAGAACCATAAATTAACACGGCAGTAGGGCTTATTCGATGTCGGTTTAATCTATGGTCCGATGTACCATCACCCTTACTAATTAAATGTTTAATTATTTCAAACTCATCAATTTGACGAAGCCCGTATAATTAAAGTCTGAGTTCAATTGTGAACAATTTAATTAAATTTGATTTAAATTTCAATAATTTCCATCAATTAAAAGCAACATATATTTTGGTACCGATTTCCGAGCGTAATGGGGGTGCTAATCCTTCCCCACACGTAACCAACTCTCGAACCCATTTTTGAACGAATCTCTGGTTTTTATAGTGTCCAACCTACCTTAGTGGCCGGTGGTGACTCTAAGTATTTATTTAAAAAAATACGATTTAAAAGGGACTTGCCCACCATTTTTTAAGTGTTTTTCCCAAAAAGCAAAAGAAAATCAAATTACGTACTTTTTAGCGATCTCGAAATTTTTTAGTCGCTACAGCTGGTGACTCCGCTGGGGACAATTTTGTTTTTACAAAACATAAAAGAGAGTTAAGCCAAGAAAATCTATGTTGCTTTTAATGATGGAAATTTTGAGATTCAAATTGACTCTAATTAAGTTGTGCTTTCTTGAAGATATGATTTTAACTATACGGGCTTTGATAATTGGTGGTTTTGAATTAATTGCCCATTTAATTTCTAAGGAATCACTGACATGTGTTGCATCATGATCATCAAGCTCTATGCCCGAGCTCTGTCCCTTGAGTGGGAGTGAAACACCACATACCCACGTGAGTAGCCCTCCACGGGTCGGTAATTCACTTCTGGAATCCATGCCTTTTGAGATGTGAGTAGCACTCCACGTCACTAGGTTGTGCGTTCCCTCAAACCGAATCCAATTTGCAAGCCTGTAATGGGCCAGAATTGGGGTTCTTATTATCCTATTAGGTAATAAGATAGGTTCGAGTACCCTTGATTAAAACCGAATCCACGTGCGTGAGAATCTAGGAAGCCCACCCCAATTAGAGCCATGAGGACAGCCATAGTGAGCTAGAATTCATATGATTAGGTTTTTATTTTACTTTGTTGGTTACTTCACTTCGCTATTTTTTTTCATTTGATTAATTTATTTGTTCTGTCCATCACTAACCTATTTTCTTTTGTTTTCTTTATTTTTTATACCTTGTCATGTCATTGAGAAAACACTGATTTGGAAATAGTCTAAAATTAAAAAGCTTGATTAATGGGAGATTTGGTACATAACAATGATGAGAAGAATTCCGAGGAATTCCCACAAAAGAGTGATTGGCTGAAGGGTAGATCTGATGAAAGAGAAATTGAGGTTTAGAAGCTCGAGGACTAAGTTGCAAGCCGTAAAGGGGTAATCCAAGAGTATTAGATACCGATGATGGAACGACTCTGAGGTGTTGCTTAGAACATTCAGGGGCAAGAGATGACAAATTTGATGGTTTAAGAACTAGGAACTGCCCAATGGCTCCAGTTCCTAGCATGGGATGCCATCAGACTTCAGAAATGCGCAAAGGAATAGTCTAAAAAGGAACAAAGGCCATCTTAGTTGGGTCGTATGTCCAGCAGTTTTCTTTCATTATTGTAATGGAACGATATCTCCATTAGTGCAAGTTGTTTAGCAATGATATTTTCCAAATCAGTGTATCTCTTTGCATTCATGCATGTTTGAAAAAATTGAAATTGATTAAAGGTTCATATGAAAGATCTTTGGTGCCTCATATTTACATTCATTTGTGCACTTCCAAGTGTTTGCCTACAATCATTTATTCCCATTATGTATATGACGCATTGCATGCATTAATTTATGAAACAATAAAATTAATTGTTGGGGATCTCGTGCCAGTGATCAAGGATCCTACGTTCACACTTTCTGAACATCAAAAAGGAAAATGGAAGAAAGTTTTTGCAAAGATAGAAGCTGATATAAGGGGGCAATTAGAACGGGCTCAGTTAGAATTGAGGGACACCGTCATCAAATCCCAACATGATATGATGAAAAAGATATCCCAGATATTACAGCTCGGTCGTGGAGAGGACCCAAGAAGAAAGGGTGTTGTCAAGAATCCTACTCAAAATTTGGGAGACCTTCGTATTCTCTGATCTTTAAAAACCCTCTCTTCATCAACCCTACATCAAACCCTCCGCAAGGGGTATCCTCATCTCATTAGGCCAGCACCTTTGCCCAAGCTCAACTGGGTGTGACCTTTGGAATTATCAAAAATGTCAGAGATAGCACCCAAACTTCGATGAATTGGAAAAATTGAACCAAGTTAAGGCGAAGTTATCCAAGCAATTAGAGGAAACCAAGAAAGATCTTGAAGAGAAATTCTGGGTAAAAGGCTATGAGGACAGTTCTTATAGGTTGAATGCTAGGGATCTCAGTTTGGTCCCGGATGTGGAGATCCCGTACAAGTTCAAGACCACAGAATTTGAGAAGTTCGATGGGACGACTTGCCCTACTGCCTACATAACCATGTTTTGTAGTAAGATGGCGGTACTGACAATGAGAAGTTGTTGATCCACTGTTTCCAAGATTGTTTGGTAGGGTTTGCCATGAGGTGGTCTAATCAGTTAACACGAGCTTATATCAAGTCTTGGAAGGATTTAGCCAGAGCCTTCATAGAACAGTACAAGCATGTAACAGAGATGATCCCGAACCGATTCCTACTGCAAAGTTTGGAATAGACGCCTGGTGAGAGTTTTTGCCAATACGCTCAATGATGGCGAGACATGGTAGCTCAGGTTTAGCCCTTATTTAGGAGAGAGAAATTACTCCTATGTTTGTGGATACTCTAAAGGGAGCGTTGTATGATCGCTTGATAAGCCACCCTGCCATTAGCTTTACATAATTGGTCATGACGGGAGAGCGCCTCGAGGACGCTTTAAAAAAGAAAAGATAAACAACCCCTACCGTCAGAAGGAAAATGACTCTCACGTCCATATGGTAGGTTCTCACTCGACCAATCAGCCTCAAGGCCATTACCGTAATCGATCATCATGGTCTGCAAAGCCTCCAAGGGTTCTTCATCCAGTTCCAATCTTGTACACTGATTTGCTCCCAATGCTTATTGAAAGTAAGCTTCTGACCCCAGTTCACTCCAAACCGAAAGATCCTTCCTATCCCGAGGGTTATGATGTTAATGCCATATGTGACTACCATGTGGGTAGTACGGGCATACTATAGAGAATTGTGGAGCCCTAAAAAATAAGGTTCAAAGTCTGATTGAGGTCGGCCTTTTGAGGTTTTTAGAAGAAATAATGGCGGGCATGACCTTTGTGGGGTGATGATTCCCTAGTTTTCCTTCATAGGAGTTCATTTGTTTACATTTTCTTGTATTTTGCATTTTCTTTTGAAGTAATGTGTGGAATTAATTTGCTACTCTTTGCCCAAAAGTGGTAAATACCTTTTTAAGGGATTATGTTGTATTTGCCTTTTCCATTTCAATGAAAGGATGCATCTTTTAATTAAATATATATATATGTATATTCTTTCTTACTCTCGTAGATTCCCAGATGTCACGTGCATAATGTGGCATTGATTTTGATAAAAAGATCAATTGAATATTGTGATCACGATGAAGTATGATTTTTTGCTTAGCCCGTTCTGGTAAGTAAAACGTGAGATGCAAGATTATTACTCATTCGATAATGTTTGATGATAAGAAAATCCCCTAGGAAAGCCCAATGTAGTTGCTTGAATGTGAGAATTCTTTTAACGTAAAAAAATAAAAAATTAAAAAAAAATTGTCAAGAAATGAACAATTGGTGAAGATGTGGGGAAGAACAAATCTAATAAGGAACTAGATTCCACTTGTTCAATACCCCATCATCGGAGATAAATCTCTAAAATCAATGAACAATCAAATAAGTCTCGGAGCATCCTAATGGAGCTGTGGGGGGAGAACAAATCTAATAAAGAGATATACTACACATGTTCAATACCCTAGCGTCAGAGATGACTCTTTGAAGGCACTAACATGATATTAATTGTAATTGGACGAGTGCACTTGTACTAAAATTCCCAGGTTAATATTTTTGAACTCTATGCGTTAAGTAAGTTCGAAAACCGTAAATATATTTTGGAGAAACAATGAGAACTAGAAGGAGTAGTTTTCTAACAGATCAAACAAATACCATAATCATGAGGATGAACCGAGCAATCTGGGAGGAATTTCACAACTTTAAATATCGTCATAACCTTAAAAGGCAAGTTGTTGATCACCAAAGGATTAAATCTAAGACGCTCTTGCATCTGATATCTGGAGCATTCTATTCTTTTTTCTATTGATTTTGATTTTGAAAAAAAGCATCCTTTGTTGAAATGATAATTAGCAAACTAACATATAGATGAATAAAAGAAAGAAAAATAAAAAAAAGAAAAAAAAGAAAAGAAATAGGAAGAATTGGGTTTCTTTGTATTATTTTAAGAATAGAGTTTAGAAGTCAGGATCAAGGATGGATATGGTCGACCTAAAACAAAGGAATAATCTATTAGTGATTCTAAAGAGAATAATAGCCAAACTTAGTATGCTACACAGTCTGAGGGTGTAAGCATCTGCTATAATACCTCAGTCGGATCAAAAAATTAAAGATTGTATCTTATTGAAGAAATGAAATTTTGGAGACTCAGAGGGCATGTTTTTAGCGTACCATTGAGATAGAGAGAAGACTGTATTGATGGGTCAGGGGCAAAATAACAGTCAAACCCAGAGGCGAGATGAGGTGATACTAAGATCAAGAAGTAGAAGAATGTGTCTCTATATGACTTCAGGGATAGAGTTTTAGGTCTACATGATCCACCTAGCATAAATGAATGACTTATCAATGAACCAACACTACAACAAGATTTCATATCCTAGATAGTTCAGAGAGTTGATGAAATATCCCGCTAGTGACCAAAATGTAAATTTTGAAATTTTTGTGGCTAAAGTATAAACTTAGGAAAAGTTTAGGAACTAAATTGTAATTTTCAAAAGTTATGTATTTTAGTCCCGTAAATGAATAGTTTACCCCCAAGAATGATGTTTTCGTGTTACCCGAATTTTTTGTACGGAGTTTGTATTAATGTCTATAAAGCGATAAAGTTTAGAAAAATATTCGGATAATTGGATCAAATCGAATATCCAGGATATTTTAAAGGATGATAAGGCAAGGTTAATTATGTCATTTTACATGTCTAAGATAATTTCTTTGTGTTGGAAGAATATGAACCCTTGGATTTAAGTTGATTTTCCATGTTAAATATTATCCGTTGGATGAAAAATGGCAAGATCGTAATTTTGGAAAATTATAAGGGTAAGGTTGGTAACTACTAGCTCAAGATTAAATCTAGGTCATTGGATAAAGGATGATGACATGAGGTACATCATGGAAATATAGAATTTTCGAAATAGACCCAATAGCTCGGTAAATGTAAAATCGTAGTAGAAGTATTTAGTGAATATTGGGAAATCGGATTGAATTGAAATTTCAGAGGCTGTTCCATAAGCCATGGAAAATTGTAAAATGATAGTTATGGAATAGTGTCTGGTTGAGTAGGAACTAATTTAGTTAGATTATAATGGAATGGCAATTTTGAAACAAACTTCTAAATAAAGACTAGTTGGAGGGCAAATTGTCATTTGGCAAGGATGGAAATTTTGAAATAGTTTTGAAATGTTGAGGACGTTTTTGGAAGATAAAATATATATGGATTTCATCTTGTCTCTTGATTTTGGATGAGATTAAATTAGCCATTGGATTTAAAGGCTAAATTGGTAATTTCACTATTTAAATGAATATAAAATTCATTTAATAGTTACAAGTGTAATTTAATAGTAAAAAGATGAAAAAAATGTTCATATTTTCCAGCCATAAACCATGGAGAAAGAGGATAAAGAAGAGGGAAATTTCCAAGCTCGATTTAAGCCCTGAATCTCAGTTTTTAGGTAATCTTTTGAACTACAAAGTTGTTCTACTCTTCGAGCTCTATATTTTGATGTAAATAATTTATAAAATACTTGATGGTTGATGAGATTTGATATGTGGAAGAAATTAGGGTTTATGAACAAATTGGGACTTTTATGATTTTATGAAACCATGGTTGATTTTAAGTTAGAATCATGCTTCTATGATGTTGGAATCATGTTATTGAGTTGAGATTTAAACCCTACAAATTTAAAATGTATAGAGAAGATTAGGTTTTATGGATTCAAGTCTAACTTAGGGTTTGTGATGTTGGATTAACGATCTAGTAAGCTTGATTTGTTGTTTGGAAGCAAAACCCTATGTTAAATACATAGGGACCATTTCGGCAAGCTTCAAAATAAAGGGACCAGGTCTAATTTTTAATGAATTTGATGTGTATTTATATTATTAATGATGTTAGAGACTTGAAAATAAAGTTAGAATGCTAAATCGATGATTAATCACATTAGTGACCATTTTGACAAATTGTCAAACTTGAATGTTCTATTCAGCAAAGAGGATATGTAGAAGGAGTAAATCTGATTTTTAGTCAAAATGATGGAATTAAGGAAGTAATGTTGATTGGAGGACTAATTTGAAAAGTTAAGAAGCTTGAATCCTTATATTTGAAATTTGGTGACCATCTCGACATATCAAGAGAAATTAGAGAAGTAAAGGTTTGAGCCTATTTTGATGAAGGATGTAAAGAGAACATATGAATACAAGCTTTATTCTAGTCATTTGAAGTAAAGTGATGAGACTAAATTGACAAGTAGAGAAATAAGAAGTTGGTGTAAATTAGAAGTTATTTATGGAATGTTATGTTGGAATTGAATTATGGCAGTAAGTTTAAAAATTCACCATAAATTCTAAAAAAATGGTTAGATGATGAATTTTATACCATTGTAAAGATTTGTTAGTCTAGTTTCGTTCCCAACAAACGGAGACTGATTTCGAGTTCTGAGTTAAAAGATATGAATTTTTATTCGAATGAAGGTCAGAAAAATTATATAGCAGTTTTCTGCCTGGACAGTCTGTAACGTGAATTCAGTGATTTTTCCTAATTTTTGTAGATTTTATTAATTTATGTGGCCTATACCGTTAGAACCGTTATCGAATCTAGTTTCTCCAGTATAAACAAAATTAAGATCCATTATGTATTCTTCCCTGTATAAGTAAATCTTTGAAGGTAGCGCAAGCTATTAGAAAATGAAATTTGAAACATTTTGTATTCAAATGTTAGTTATCAAGCTCGGAAGAATTAATGGAAATTCAAATTGGTCACTAAGGACCATAATGAGTTTTTGAACAGTACAAGGAAGAAAGGAAAAATATTTGGAAATTTTATATTCGAATGATTATATTAGACGACATGTTTAAGGTATTGTTAGATTTGAATCTAACAGATATTTTATTTTATTCATGTGATTAATGAACTCAAGTCCGAATCAAAGAAGGTTCGAGGTTCTATGAAAGAAAGGATCGAACTAGGACTTAGTGAGGCATTGTGGTAAGTGGCCAAGGTGAGTGCAATTGCATACATATCATGACACATTGGTGTTTTATACATCATTAGGATGGCTTGCGATGAGCCTACCCAAATTTTATTGTCATTATATTTATGTCATTGAGCATATGATTGACATATTTTAAATATGTCAAAAGTTGAATATAAATGCATGGATCACTAGTTATATATGATGTTATATCATGAATGTTTTTTCGGGTATGAACTGCCCAATGATAAATTATGTTGATATACATTGCCATGGATAAAATAAATATAGAAAATATGCCCAAGTAAGTCATTGAGGGATAGGGTATAGTTGGCATGCCATAGAGTCCAGCAGCACGCTGCATACTCGGTTTAGCACTATAGTGTATACAAAGGACACTTAGTGTACATGGTTAGCACTGCCTTATAAATGTGAGGATGGTTAGCACTGCCTTATAAATGTGTTGATGGTTAGCACCGCCTTATAAATGTGCGGATGGTTTGCACGACCTTATGTGTATTAGCACATCTGTGCATATTTGACTCATGTACCCAGGGTCCTCATAGGCTTATATTTGGGCTATGGTTTATTGGTTAATAAAAGATAAACAGGTGAACAAGCTTATGAGCTTTTGGAATAAATGGCAAGTGTATTGGTAAGAAATTTATATCTGGTTTATTTTATGCTAATATATAATTAAAATGATGGTAATACATGTCTAGTGATCATGATGCATTTATGCATATATGGCATATTATGACAAATGGACAAGCATGAAAGTCTTATGACATTAGCATGTAGTAAATCATTACTAATGCAACGTGAAAGTCGATGCTTTGGCATATATATATATATATATCATGTTATATAAACATAGCCATGAAGTCGAATAAAGTTTAAATTATTTTTATTAATTTCCTTTATTGCCTCACTAAGTTCGTACTTAGCGTGTGTTTGATTGTGTACAAGTAGGTAAATCAATATAAGAGTGAGAAGAACATTGCATCAATATTGGAAAGCTCAACATGTAATCACAGTAATGACATCCTAATTGAGGTTTGATTAGTATAGTGACATGTATACTTGCTAAACCTATTTGAGTTGTAATTGACCTTTAAAGTTCGGTAGGGTTTCATGATAATTGACGTTTCTGGAAAGATACAAAGTTAAGAGTAAACTCAGGTGATGAGTTGTATGCTAAGATAATTGATTTTTGATTGGAACTCGAATAAATAATTTATTTTGGTTTTAAATAAAGTTAAGCGTGCTTGGGCTAGAGAAATTTTAAGATGGGTGACCATAGAGAAGTTTTCCTAAAAAAATTTTAAATTACCCCGATTTTTTATTAAAGAAGTCGTAATATTTTTGACTCGTACCCAGTGTACGGATATGGAAAGGGGATGTTACATTTATTGGTATCAAAGCTATAGCTTTAGCCGGTTCTAGAGTTAAACGAAGTATGGTAAAGGTCAAAAGTGTATACAAGCCACTAGGATGTCAGAATTACTGATGATTTTACTTGTTTGAATGGATTCAATTTCTTACTTCATTATGATAATAATGTTAAATTCCAATGTGTGAGGGTAAAAAAATCGTGTTAGGTGTTAGGCGAGTGAATCAATAAGAGATTCACGAGCATGATAAGGTTAATGATAATATTCTACCCTCAGCTTAGCATGGTGCAGAGGCACCGGAGTGACATGATATGCATATTCTGGATTAAGAGTTCTTCTTCCAGACATTAGATGCGATCATGAATCAGCCTGCTTAGGCACCGATTGCAAAAGAATTGAGAGTTCTGGCACACTAGATTTTCAGAGAGATATTAATGGAGATCCTATGATTGTTAATCTATGGTTTAATGATATAAAAGTTATGTTGAAGGAACTCTGTATTGATGATCAGAGGAGACTCAAAGAAAAAGTATTATCTCATCTAAAAGGATTAGATCCATATTTTGATAAAGTAATGTTATGGTTCATACTCAAAAGTATATTAACTATAAGTTCTTTCTTCGAGTGTTCCGTAACAAAGTTTATGCTAGAGATGCAACGAAGTTTCTTGCATCTTAATTAGGTCAATTGGATTATTTATGGGTATGAGTGCAAGTTTAATAAACTGAGCTGATTTGCTTCTAACTGCTTCCTATAGACAGAAAGAGAGCCTGTTATGACAGCTCATAGAGGGCTGGAGGTCAGGTACAAAGAAGTACTGACTGCCCTATGTATTTCAAAATTCCATGAAACAGTAAATTATGCCAAATACAATGCAAAGGGTTCAGGATGAGAAAATATTAGGTCACAACTCGTAAAGAGGAATAGTGAATCATTTTGTATTTCACCACTTCTAAAAAGTAGGTAAATCAAGATAAGAGTGAGAAGAGCATTGCATCAATATTGGAAAGCTCAACATGTAATCACAGTAATTACATCCTAATTGAGGTTTGATTATTATAGTGGCATGTATACTTGCTAAACCTATTTGAGTTGTGATTGGCCTTTAAAGTTCGGTAGGGTTTCATGATAATTGACGTTTCTGGAAGGATACAAAGTTAAGAGTAAACTCAGGTGACGAGTTGTATGCTAAGATAATTGATTTATGATTGGAACTTGAATAAATAATTTATTTCGATTTTAAATAAAGTTAAGCATGCTTGGGCTAGAGAAATTTTAGGATGGGTGACTATTGAGAAATTTTCCTAAAAAAATTTTAAATTACCCCGATTTTTTATTAAAGAAGTCGTAATATTTTCGACTCGTACCTGGTGTACAATACGAGAAGGGGATGTTACAGTTGAAGTAAGTTTCTGCCATAATGTTTTGTTTGGTTTAGAAAAATCGAAGATAAGACCTTACCGAAGTATGAAAAGTTTAGAGACTTGGGGGCATGGTGGTCACCCCAACGAATAGATAGAAGAAGGTTCGTCAGGAAGAGTTGTAAAAGTGAAGATATTTAAGCCCAATGTTTCAAAATTGAGCTTTAGGATTTGATAGAGTTTGTTCTGACAAGTCAGCAATCACCTTTTAAGATGAGACAAAAGGTGAAGATTTAGCAAAGACAGAAAGCCCGTGGAATTTAAGGGTGATCGACCAGAAAGCAAGGGTATTCCCCAACAATTCTAAAAATAACTCCACTCACGCATCATCTATAGTTAGACATCCTTAAGTTAGGAACATGCTAACTTATACCATCGTAGCCTTTTGTTTATTTTAAATAGGTATTTGAATATTGAAAAAAGATTTTGAAAAAAGATTTGATCTATAGCTTCAATAGAGTAGAAGTAGATCTCAGCAAAGAATCAAGAGCCCTTTGACTCGCGTGATTATGATTTCTAAATGTCTTCCAATCTTCGGTTATTTGGGAGTGACAGGCATCTTTTTATGTCAAAATAATCCAAAGTTGGGGCATTCATTCGAGGTATTCTGGTAGTCTCTGAGTGAGTTACCACTTCCAGTCAAGGTATTTCGGTAGTCTCAAAGCAAGATACCATTTCATATTGAAACTCAAATTTCCCGATTTTATCCTTTCTTAAGGATGTTTTTCTTAAAAGGAATTTCTTAATTTGATCATTTCTTAATGACGTTTTTCTTAAAACAACGAATATTATTAATTCTACCCTTTCTTAAGGATGTTTTTCTTAAAACGAATTTCTTAATTTGATCCTTTCTTAAGGATGTTTTTCTTAAAGCAAAGAATCTCTTAATTTGATCCTTTCTTAAGGATGTTTTTCTTAAAATAACTAATTTCTTAATTCGATCCTTTTTTAAGGATGTTTTGCCTTAATTTGATCCTTTCTGAAGGATGTTTTGCTTAAAACACCGAATTTCTTAATTCGACCATTTCTTAAGGATGTTTCGCTTAAAACAAATTTCTTAATTAGATTATTTCATAAGGATGCTTTTTTAAAACAACGAATTTCTTAATTCGATCCTTTCTTAAGGATGTTTTTCTTAAAACGAATTTCTTAATTTAATCCTTTCTTAAGGATGTTTTTCTTAAAACAAAGAATTTCATAATTCGTTCCTTTCTTAAGGATGTTTTAATTAAAACGAATTTCTTAATTCGATCTTTTCTTAAGGATGTTTTGCTTAAAACAAATTTCTTAATTCGATCCCTTCTTAAAGATGTTTTTCTTAAAACAACGAAGTTCTTAATTCGGTCCTTTTCTTAAGGATGTTTTTCTTAAAACAACGAATTTCTTAATTCGATCTTTTCCTAAGGATGTTTTGCTTAGAACTCGGATTCCCTAGTTTTATCCCTTTCTTAAGGATGTTTTTCTTAAAATGATTTTCTTAATTTGATCCTTTCTTAAGGATATTTTTCTCAACACCAATTTCTCAAAATGAATCTTTCTTAATTCAGTCCTTTCCTATGGATATTTTTCTAAATTAAAAAGAATTTCTCATTTTGATCCTCTCATAAGGATAAGTTTTCATTCCTTAAATTTGACCCTTTCTGAAAAAGAAAAAGAAAAGGAAAAGAAGAAAAAATAAAAGAAAGATAAAAGAAAAAAGAGAAGAAAGATAAAAATAGAAAAGGAGGAAAAAGAAAAAAAAGAAAAAACGATAAAATAAAAACTCGAAAATGACTTCAAGCGAGGAGTTTTACATAGGAAAAATTTGCAGTATCAGGATTTCGAGGTGAAAGGTTCTATATAGGAAGGATCCGTAGCTTCAAAGACTTCAGAGCAAAGGAGGCAGATACTCATAGCTCAGGGATTTCAGGCGAGGAGTTTCAAACTCATAGCATCAGGATTTCGAGGTGTAAGGTTCTACATAGAAATGAACGTAGCTTCAAAGATTTCAGAGTGAAGGGGGCAAATACTCATAGCTCAGGGATTTTAGGTGAGGAGATTCAAACTCCCACCTTCATGAATTCAAAAAGATGAAGGGTGAACAGTTCTATATAGGAGGAACCCGCAGCTCAGAATCTTCAGATAGGGAAAGAGGAAATCATCTTCTGGGATCCTCAAGGTGAGGTACCACCCATGCCGAGGCAACAAAGATCGAAGGCATTCCAGTAGTCTTTAAGCGGGATATTATTCGGTGTCAAGGCAACTAGAAATCGGGACATAATCTATCGGGAGTCTCAAAGCGAGATCTTCAGACAGATGAAGAGTGAAAGGTTCTATATAGGAGGAACTCGCAGCTCGGAATGTAACCCCCTCGACCTAGCCTAGTCGCAAGACCGAACCGAGCAAGCTACATTAGGTTTACCGAAGTAAACCGAAATTATTAAACCTAAAACTCACCCATTTTTTCATTTATCTTATCTAGATGCATAACATTATCCTACATGATCATACTGTTCAAAGGTGAGCACTCATCTCAATCGGGCATCATAATGATATCCAATTGGCCACGACTCAACTTAGGGACCAAAACATAAATTTAGCAAATTAAAAGGGTTTTTCCACCTTTTAAGTTACCAACCTTAGATTAGGTTCATTTCATGCTTATATGCCAAATTTCAACCTCAAACGATCATCCATGCTTAAATAATTGACAAAACAAGATTGAAGGACTAAAATGGAAGAAAACAGAACTTTACCTAAGCCTTTAACTAACTTAACTGCCATAGGTATCGGTACTCCAACCCGAGTATCAGTACGCCCTTTACATTCGAACTTCCAAAGATTCTAGTAGCCATACCTCATACCGGTACGACTCCTGCATACCGATACGCCTTACCAAAACCAAGGCCCCGTACCGATCCTCAAACCTATGTACCGATCTGCCAAGCCAAACTCAGCCTACACGTACCGATACTGAAGCCCGTGTATCGGTATGAGGCTTCGATTATACTCTTCCTTATCGTAACGCCCAGCTCGCGTATCGATACCACAAGCTCGAAATGGCTTCCCGTACTGATACGTGTACTTGCGTATCGATACGCCTGGACCTGAATGGTCACAATTGGCTGGTTTAACAAACTTATTTCAAAAGTAAATCACTTCACCAAGCCATAAACTTCCATGCCACACTATCTAGATGCAAAGGCAACCTAAACATCATAAGCTCAGCAACCCAAAAAGGCTTCCACCCATTCAAAGACATTCTAAAGGCATGCTTCCTAAACATTTTGCCAAACATCTCAAAATGCACCATTAAACCATTCACATTATAGGCAACATAACAACACACACCACAAAGCATAATAGACTTGCCCAATCTATCACAACAAGGCAATCATCAAGGAAACTCAAGATGCATACCAAGGACACCATTCACAACAACTACAATAAGTTCCAACGTCAAGCTTAACAACATCAAACCTCCACAAAAACTAGCATAGAATTCGTACTCAAAATCCATAAGGAAACAAGATTACAACCCCCAAAAACCTTGGCGAACACATTGCCTTATTAACCGAAAAGAGAAACTGAGTTCATACTCAAAGTAGTTTATCTCTTGGATCCTTGCGAACCTTTCCTTTGCTGCACCGAACTTTAATGCTCTGCATCATTAGGAAAAAGAGAGCGTAAGCACACATGCTTTGTGAGGATGCTCATAAACAATGATGCACTTGCAATCTTTTAAAAACATATGTTTGCTTTTCCCAAAACATGCTTACTTACAAAGCACTTCTTCATGATTCTAACCAAATCAAAACATAATGATAATCATAACATCAATAACATCTCATGCTTAAATCCCAAGCTTTTTAATCAAACCATGCTTAAATCCAAAAGAATTTAATACAAGAATCAACACATGATATTTTTCATATATTGGCAATTATAGTGACCCGGATAGACTACCTCTATCCTTTACACATATCGGATACACGGATCTCTCATACCATGCCTAGTAAAACCGCATGATATCCCAAACCTTGCCTAGTTAAACCGCAATATTTGACACCCTCGCCTAGTTAAATCGCAAGATCACCATCAATTTGGGTTGCCTAGTTAAACTGCATGCCCCAAATGATGTCCCAACAGTCCGAGTGGCCTAGTTAAACCGCCATACCTCAAGGAGCCATTGCCACGATTGATTTTGTTCATATTTTATAGTGCACTTTTAATCCTATGGAATGCCAACTATATCCGATTGTTTTCACCATGTCACATAGCCAATATATCATTTACAAAACCATTTACTTACTGTTTTACAATGCATCTCATAAACAACACATATGCAAATCTCATTGCCAATGCAATAACACCATTCCCAACCGGAATGAAAACCAATGCTCAATAGCATTTAATATATACTTTGAATCCCCTCCATATTTACTCAAAATCATGCATTACCAGTAAGTGAATCATACCATGTTTGTTACCTAAACATGAAAACAACATGCCCATATCCAAGCCGATATTCAAGAGAAAAATAAGGGAAACTTACTTCCGAGCTTAGGTAAGTGTCTCACGCTTACCCTAAACTCCCAACATCCTTTACAAACCTTTGTAAAGCATTTAAAACCAGTTTCCACTCACCGATACGCTTCGCCTTCCTTGCCAACGTCTAACAAGCTCTCCGCAAGCCACCAAGCACGTCACGCTTCGTCGCCCTGATTATCCATTGTTTTAAACACTTAAAACCATAGGGCAAATACAATAAAATGCATTCAAACCATTGCCTAACAACAATCTCCCGCAAATCCCAAGAGGCCCACTCAAACACCATCCGAAGCATACCGAAAACACCATCAAACGTTTCCAAAACCTAACCCAGCCATAATACAACAATTCAAGCCTTCAATTAACATCAAAGAACATCCAAAAACCCTTTCATAACATCCTTTTACTTCCAGCAAAGATTAAACTCAAATAACACCACAAAAACCCCAATCTAACAACCTAACTAATTAGAGATTCAAGAGTTTCGGGATTCTATTGATAAAAACAAATCATCAACAACAAAATACATCCAAAACATATACTAAATCCAACTCAAACACTGGAAAAATAGATCCACTTCAAAAATTATAGTATCTCATCAATATTCCCAAAATAACTCAATTAATCATTGATATAACATTAAAACCAGTTTCCAAACTATAAATCAAGGATCAAATACTTGGTAATTTTAGTAAAGAAACATACAATAGAGGAGATCACGGACCTTACCCCTATTGTGAGATTTCTCCCTCAATTGGTTTGACAAAAGCTAAGAAAACACGAGATTTAAATGAGATTTTGCAAAAACAAGGTTAATCAAACCATTACCAATCATAAAAACAAGTTAAAAGATTCCTCACCTCTGGATTTTGTAGAAAACTTGAGTGTTTGGCTGAGGTGAGAGTAGAGAGAAAAGTTGAGAGAAAGAGTTACGTAAATTTTCTTTAATGAGCTTAACTAACTTTTTAACTAAAATCCCTTTTTAATTATCTTTAAAACGCATGTTAAAATATCCCAAATTAAGGGAGATCAGAAAAACTTGGTAAAATAGCTCCTTAAAGATTTTAAGAATTTGACCCTTTTCATTTTAGTCACCTTTAAAAACAGTTTTCAAAAATTGCATTTTGGTCTCAATCCAAAATGTCATATTTCCAAATTCTTTTTTTTTTCTAAAATTGATTCTACCAAAAATCATTATATGATAAAAGATGATTTTTAACTATTTTCCACATTTTTATCTTACCAAAAAATACGGTCCCGAATTCGACTCGAATCTCTAACTTGGTCCACCAGACCGTCTAACAAACCTCAAAACCGCTAAGCCCAAAACTGGGGTGTTACAACTCTCCCCTACTTAAGAAATTTCGTCCTTGAAATTACCTAGAGGAAACAGATGCAGAAATTGCTCCTTCATTTATGCCTTGTTTTCCCAAGTAGCTTCCTCAACACCTCGATGTCGCCACAAGACTTTCACGAGTTCTATCATCTTACCACGAAGAACCTTCTTACTGGTATCGAGGATCTCTACTGGTTCCTCGTCAAAGGTTAGATTCAATCTCAACTCCACATCCTCCACCGCCATGATATGCGATGGATCTGACCGATATCTCCTCAACATTGAAACATGGAACACATTGTGAATTTTCTCCAGCTCGGGAGGCAACCTCAACCAATATTCCACAAGACCCACACGCTCAATAACCTCATATGGTCCAATAAACCTCAGACTAAGCCTACTCTTACATCTGAATCTCATCACCTGTTTCTATGGTGACATCTTCAAGAATACGTGATCGCCCACCGCATACTCAACCTCCTTACACTTCAAGTCCGCCATAAGACTTCTACTGATCCGCATCCGCTTTCAACCGGTTGCATACAAGCTTAACATTTTCATCCGTGTCTTTCAATACATCCGATAGGGTAACATGTTTTTCTCCCACCTCAGCCCAACATAAGGGCGTACGGCATCTCCAACCATATAACGCCTCATAAGGTGCCATCTGTATACTCGTATGATAACTGTTGTTGTAAGCAAATTCTACTAAAGGCAAACGATTCTCCCAGGTTCCTTGGAACTCAATAATACAACATCTCAACATATCATCCAAAACCTGAATAACCCGCTCAGACTGCCCATCCGACTGGGAATGATATGTGGTACTAAAACTTAATCTCGAACCCAAGGCTTGGTGCAAACTCCTAAAAACCTTGCCGTAAACCTCAGATCCCTCTCCGAAATGATGGATTTAGGTACATCATGCAAGCACACAATCTCCTCTATATACAAATCTGCCAACTTGTCCAAGGTATACGTTATATGCACTAGCAAGAAATGCGTACACTTTGTGAAACAGTCAACAATCACCCATACAGAATCCTTCTTAGTCGGTGTCAATGGTAACCCTGTTACAAAATCCATTGTGATTCTCTCCCATTTCAACTCTAGAATTTTTAGCGGTTCCAACAACCCGGATAGAAACTGATGTTCAGCCTTGACCCGCTGACATACCATGCACTTGGACACAAACTCAGCCACGTCCTTTTCAACCCAACCCAGTAGTATACCTTTTTCAAATCATGATACATCTTAACACTACCAGGATGCATAGCAAAAGGACTAGAATGTGCTTTCGTCAAGATAGTGTGCCTCACTCCGAATCATCTGGCACCACTATCCGACCCTTGAAACACAAAGCTCCATCATCATCAAAATAGAAATCTGTCGGATTACCATCCGCTATGTTCTTAACATGCTCAACCAGGGAATCATCAAACAATTGCTTAGCTTTAATCAACTGTGATAGCGTAGGCTTGACTTGCAACTCCGCCAGCAAACCACTTTCCCGCATCACACTCAACCTTGCAAACATAGCTCAAAGCTCAACCGCAACCTTACAACTTAATGCATCTGCCACTACATTGGCTTTACCAGGATGATACTCAATGGTCAAGTCATAATCCTTAAGCAACTCCAACCATATAATTTTCCTAATATTCAAATTTTTCTAGGACATCAAATACTTCAAGCTCTTGTGATCCATAAAGATAACGTATTTCTCACCATAGAGGTAATGTCGCCGAATTTTCAAAGCAAAAACCACAGCCACAAGCTCCAAATCATGAGTTGGATAATTGAGCTCATGGAGTTTCAACTACCTCGATGCGAAGGCCACAACCTTCCCGTCCTACATCAGCACACAACACAAGCCAACATACAACGCATCACTATAAACCACAAACTCCTTCCCAGATTTAGGCTGAATCAACACAGGAGCGTGTGTCAGCACTTCCTTTAACTTCTCAAAACTGTGCTGCTGCTTCTCCGTCCACACATACAGAACACTCTTCTGTAACAACTTGGTTAACGGAGCTGCAATACTCGAAAATCCCTCAACAAAACGGCGATAATAACCAGCAAACCCAATAAAACTTCGCACCTCAGATACTGACTTAGGTGGCTTCCAATTGAGAATAGCCTCAATCTTCTGTGGATCAACGCGAATACCCTCCGTGGATTCCACATGACCTAGGAATGTCACTTTCTTAAGCCAAAACTCGCACTTACTCAACTTAGCGTAACAATGATTATCCTTCAACACTTGCAACACTATCGGTAAATGCTGAACATGCTCTTCCTCGGTATAGGAGTACACGAGAATATCATCTATGAACACCACCGCAAACTGATCAAGATACTCATGGAACACTTTATTCATCATGTCCATAAACGCAGCTGGGGCATTTGTCAAACTAAAGGGCATGACCAGAAACTCATAATGCCCATACCTTGTACAAAACGCGATCTTATACACATCCACATCCCTAACCTTCAACTGATAATACCCCAATCTTAAATCTATCTTGGAAAACACCGCTGGTCCACGAAACTAAACGAACAAATCATTAATTCGTGGTAGCAGGTACCTGTTCTTTACCATCAACTTGTTCAACTGACGATAATCAACACATATACGTGGCGTACCATCTTTTCTATTCACAAAGAGAATAGGCACACCCCACGGAGAAACACTTGGTCGAATAAAACCATGATCCAACAACTCCTGAAGCTGCAACTTTGACTCCTTCGATTCTTTTGGTGCCATCTATAAGGAGCAATGGACACCGGTGTTGTACCCTCGTATGTCTCAATACGAAACTCCACCTCTCTATTCGGAGGCAAACCTGGTAACTCCTCAAGAAAAACCTCAAAAAAGTCGCAAACAGTCTGAATGTCCTGCACTCGAACACCCTTGTCTTCGAGATTCATAAAAATAGCTAAATATGCTTGGTAGCCATTAAACATCATTTTCTTTGCTCTAACAGCCGAAACCATATTGGAAAGGAACTTAACATTCTCTCCAACCACCACAACCTCATAGTTGTCATCCAACCTCAAGAAAATCCTCTTGGACTCACAATCCACAATAGCTCTATGCTCACTCAACCAATCCATACCCAATATGTCATCGAAACCATGGAATGACTATTCTATCAGATCTTCAGCAAACTCATGACCTTGCACCACCAAGGGACATCGCCGATACAACCTTCTTGTTGTAACTGTCTCCCCAAAAGAACTTGTGACCAACATACCAACATCTAAGATCTCAACAGGAACATTTAGCAAAGATGCATGTTCACTCAAGAAATATGAATGCTGGACCCTGAATCAATCAAGGATAATAATGACAATGATTGCAAAGTAAAAGTGCCTGCGATCACATCCGTGTCATTACGACCATCACGGTGAGAAAAGACCTGAGCCAGTCCACCACCTTCAGGTCTCACTGCTGTAGCATGAGCCATACCCCTCTGACCATCCTCTCGCCTCTGAAAATTACCCTTGCCACGGCCTCGGCCTCTATCCAGTGCAGCAACTTGCGCTGGTACATCACTCGCAGCCCGAGGACAATCACGCTTCAGGTGATCAGATGATCCAAAAATCCAGCAGGTTCCAGTATTACCCCAGCATATACCCACGTGGCGCCTACCACATTGCTCACACTCTGGTGTAACACGAGCTCCCTGAGCACCCTGGCCAACTCCACCACCACGCCTGTGATTTGGCTTATGCGTCTTGTCCCTAAATCTCCTATTTTGCCTCCCAGAATAGCTAGAGTCTGCCACACTTTTACCCAAGTTTGCACCTGCGGCCTGAACTGGTGCACCCAAGGACTGCTCAATATCCTTGGCCTAATTGACCAACACATCAAAATCTGTGTAATCTACGGCCAGGAGGTACATCTTAATGTCCTTTACACGTCTATAACGGAACCTGTCACATATCTGCTGGTCATCTGGAACCAACTCCAGAGCATACTAACATAACCGGACAAATTTCACCTCGTATTATTAATAGACATACTTACCTGAGATAGCGACATAAACTCGCGCTTCTTCATATCCAAGTACTGAGCACCAAGGTACTTTTCTTGAAAGCCCTTCGAAAGAGCTCCCAAGTAATATCCGCCTAAAGAACACTAGCAATAGTGGTCACCCACCAATGGTATGCATCCCCCGGCAGCAAAAATATAGTGCAACCCAGCTTACGCTCCTCGTTGTATTCCATCTGATCCATAATACGGACCGACTTTTCCAGCCAACCTCCGGCTGCCTCAGGGCTCAACCTTGAAACTCCACACCTCCCAAACTTCTCAAACGCTCAAAAGGTAAACCTTGATTTGCCACCACAGTAGGTGTCGGTGCCTGCGCCTGCACTTCAGCCATCACTGCCCAAAAAGCTCTCGTTATCGCTTGTACTAACGAAGTCAAATCACCATATACTGGCACTTGATGAACTTGGGGTGGTTCACCCACCCCAGCATCAACTGGAGGAACCACGAGAGGAGGATGAGGTAAAACATGAGGGAGATTCTCCCTTGTCTCATTACTCTGCCCAACCCCGATAGTATTAGCCATAGACCATGTCTCACGTCGAGCTATGCTAACAAACGCATCAAAACACATTGGATTTAGGCTAGCATCAGGAAAAGGATCTCAGTTCACTTTAAAATACATTTAAAATCCTCGATAATAGGCAATGTGTCCCTAATCCAACCCCAACAATACGTCAAACAATCACCGAACATATACACAATCACCGTGCAGTTAAACAACATCAACTAAACAAGCAACAACATCCCAACTTTTTGCAAACTTGTCTCTGATACCAACAAATGTAACCCCCTCGACCTGGCCTAGTCGCAAGATCGAACTGGGCAAGCTACATTAGGTTTACCGAAGTAACCAGAATGACTACACCTAAAACTCGCCCATTTTTTCTTTTATCTTATCTAGATGCATAACATTATCCTACATGATCATACTATTCAAAGGTGAGCACTCATCTCAATCGGGCATCATAATGATATCCAATTGGCCACGACTCAACTTAGGGACCAAAACCTAAATTTAGCAAATTAAAAGGGTTTTTCCACTTTTTAAGTTACTAACCTTAGATTAGATTCATTTCATGCTTATATGCCAAATTTCAACCTCAAACGATCATTCATGCTTAAATAATTACAAAACAAGATTTAGGGACTAAAACGGAAGAAAACATAACTTTACCTAAGCCTTTAACTAACTTAACTGCCATGGGTATCGGTAATCCAATCTGAGTATCGATACGCTCTTTACATTTGAACTTCCAAAGATTCAAGTAGCCATACCCCGTACCAGTACAACTCCTGCGTACTGATACGCCTTACCAAAACCAAGGCCCTATACCGATCCTCAAACCCGTGTACAGATCCCCAAAGCCAAACTCAGTCTACCCGTACCGATACGCAAACCCGTGTATCGGTATGTGGCTTTGATTATACTCTTCCGTATTGCAATGCCCAGCTTGTGTACCGGTACCACAAGCCTGAAATGGCTTCCAGTACCGATATATGTACTTGCGTACCGATACGCCTGGACCTGAATGGTCATAATTGGCTAGTTTAACAAACGTATTTCAAAAGTAAACTACTTCACGAAGCCATAAACTTCCATACCACACTATCTAGATGCAAAGGCAACCTAAACATCATAAGCTCAGCAACCCAAAAAGGCTTCCACCCATTCAAAGATATTCTAAAGGCATGCTTCCTAAACACTTTGCCAAACGTCTCAAAATGCACCATTAGACCATTCACAACATAGGCAACATAACAACACACACCACAAAGCATAATAGACTTGCTCAATCCATCACAACAAGGCAATCATCAAGGAAACTCTAGATGCATACCTAGGACACCATTCACAACAACTACAACAAGTTCCAACATCAAGCTTAACAACATCAAACCTCCACAAAAACCATCATAGAATTCGTACTCAAAATCCATAAGGATACAAAATTACAACCCCAAAAACCTTGGCAAACACATTGCCTTATTAACTAGAAATAGAAACTGAGTTCATACTCAAAGTAGTTTATCTCTTGGATCCTTGCAAACCTTTCCTTTACCTCCTTGAACTTTAATGCTCTGCATCATTAGAAAAAAGAGAGCGTAAGCACACATGCTTAGCGAGGATACTCATAAACAATAATGCACTTGCAATCTTTTAAAAACATATGCTTGCTTTCCCAAAACATGCTTACTTACAAAGCACTTCCTCATGATTCTAACCGAATCAAAACATAATGATAATCATAACATCAATAACATCTTATGCTTAAATCCCAAGCTTTTTAATCAAACCATGCTTAAATCCCAAAGCATTTAATACAAGAATCAACACATGATCTTTTTCATATATTGGTAATTATAGTGACCCGGATAGACTACCTCTATCCTTTACACATATCGGATACACGAATCACTCATACCATGCCTAGTTAAACCGAATGATATCCCAAACCTTGCTTAGTTAAACTGCAAGATTTGACACCATCGCCTAGTTAAACTGCTAGATTATACCCTTGCCTAGTTAAATCGCAAGAGCACCAACCTTGCCTAGTTAAACTTCAAGATCAACATCAATTTCGGTTGCCTAGTTAAACCGCATGCCCCAAATGATGTCCCAACAGTCCGAGTGGCCTAGTTAAATCGCCATACCTCAAGGACCCATGGCCACGATCGATTTTGTTCATATTTTATAGTGCATTTTTAACCCTATGGCATGCCATCTATATCTGATTGTTCTCACCATGTCACATAGCCAATATATCATTTACAAAACCATTTACTTACTGTTTTACAATGCATCTCATAAACAACACATATGCAAATCTCATTGCCAATAACACCATTCCCAATCGGAATGAAAACCAATGCTCAATAGCATTTAATATATACTTTCAATCCATGCATATGTACTCAAAATCATGCATTACCAGTAAGTGAATAACTCCATGTTTGTTACCAAAACATGCAAACAACATGCTCATATCCAAGCCGATATTCAAGAGCAAAATAAGGGAAACTTACTTCCGAGCTTATGTAAGCGTCTCACGCTTACCCTAAACTCCCAACACCCTTTACAAACCTTTGTAAAGCATTTAAAACCAGTTTTCACTCACTGATACGCTTCGCCTTCCTTGCCAACGCGGAACAAGCTCTCCGCAAGCCACCAAACATGTCACGCTTCATCGCCCTAATTATCCCCTATTTTAAACACATAAAACCAGCATTCAAACTATTGCCTAACAACAATCTCCCACAACTCCCAAGATGCCTACTCAAACACCATTCGAAGCATACCGAAAACACCATCAAACGTTTCCAAAACTTAGCCCAGCCATAATACAACAATTCAAGCCTTCAATTAACATCAAAGAACATCCAAAAACCCTTTCCTAACATCATTTTACTTCCAGCAAAGATTAAACTCGAATAACACTAGAAAAACCCAAATCTAAAAAGCTAACTCAAACTACATCCAAAACATATATTAAATCCAACTCAAACACTAGAAAAATAGATCCACTTCGAAAATTATAATATATCATCAATATTCCTAAAATAACTCAATTAATTATTGATATAACATTAAAAATAGTTTCCAAAGTATAAATCAAGGATCAAATACTTGGGAATTTTAGTAAAGAACCATACAATAGAGGAGATCACGGACCTTACCCCTATTGTGAGATTTCTCCCTCAATTGGTTTGACAAAAGCTAAGAAAACACAAGATTTAAATGAGATTTTGCAAAAAACAAGGTTAATCAAACCATTACCAATCATAAAAACAAGTTAAAAGACTCCTCACCTCTGGATTTTGAAGAAAACTTTAGTGTTTGGCTGAGGAGAGAATGGAGAGAAAAGTTGAGAGAAAGAGTTATGTAAATTTTCTTTAATGAGCTTAACTAACTTTTTAACTAAAATCCCTTTTTAATTATCTTCAAAATACATGTTAAAATATCCTAAATTAAGGGAGAAATCATCAGAAAAACCTTGGCAAAATAGATCCTTAAAGATTCTAAGAATTTGACCCTTTTCATTTTAGTCACCTTTAAAAATAGTTTTCAAAAATCGCATTTTGGTCACCAATCCAAAAGGTCACATTTCCAAATTATTTTTTTTTTCTAAAATTGATTCCACCAGAAATCATTATATAATAAAAGATAATTTTTAACTATTTTTCTATATTTTTATCTTACCGAAAAATATACGGTCCCAAATCTGACTCAAATCTCTAACCCGGTCCACCGGACCGTCTAACAAACCTCGAAACCGCTAAGCCCAAAACCGGGGTGTTACATGGAATCTTCGGATAGGGAAATGGGACAAAATTTGTATCTTTAGTCTTTGCTCGATTCCCGTTTCACATCAATGAGCAAAGAGGGGCAGTTGTAGACACTAAATTTTGTCCAGGTTTAAATTAAAAATACTCGAAATAAGATCAATCCACATCACTATTTTAATACCCTAAGCCCAAAATTACATGGCCCATTCCATATGATTTTATATAACAAAAAAATACAAAAAAAATTAAAAATCTCAACTCCTTCCTCATTAAGGCTTTACTCCCATTGGATGGATGGGTGGATGCCTAAATCTTATTAGATGAACCACTACTTAGTGAGTAAGGTCTTAAATCTTATTGGTTCTATTTTATGGAATAAAATAATATATATATATATATTTATATAATCCCAACATAGGAGAACTCTGGGCAGCCCCGAAAAATTAATTTCCCTTATCCTTGTCCATTTTCCTTCACTGCCGCAGCCCCCATTTTTCCTAATCCACTTAAATCCACAGCACTTCATTCATTTTTCCTCCCAAAAAACCAGCCATTCAACTCGCCCTCACCCCTTAATCCTTACATTGCCGCTCCCTGCAGCCCCCAAAAGCCCTAAAAAATTTTCCCATTTGAATCACAGACCCCTAAATTAAGTTTTTCAACCCAGCAACAACGATTCGTGGATTGATCGATCGAGCATATATTTGGGTTTTGGTATTTTCTTCCCTTATTTAATTATTGTGTAACCTTTCTCATGGTTTAATGAAACATTGATGAGATTTGTTGATGATCCTCCTTTTTTAGTTTCTTTCTTATATGTTTTTGTTTAATTTATTTGTTTGTGTTATGTGTTTTACTTTGTTTGTTGGATATAGTTTAATTTATTGTTTGCTAGTATGTGTTTTAGGATAGTTTAGCTTTTTAGAATTTGTTTTAATTAATTTAAAACATGTCATTGGCTTATTGGGGGTATGTGTTTAAATTAATTAAAATGAATTTAGTTTAGGTTTTTAGGTTGGTTGAGGCATTAGTTAGTTTAGGGTTTAATTTAATTTAATTTAATTAATTTAAATTATACGCTTTGCTTATTGAGGTATAATTTTAAAATTAATTAGATTAAATTTAGGATTAGATTTTTAGAGCCATAGTTAGATTTAAGGTTCGAATTAATTTAATTAATTTAAATTTATCCTTGGCTTATTGGGATAAATGTTAAATTAATTAAATTAGTTGAACATCTCTTAATTACCTTTTAGGATAAAATTGATATTTGACTTAGGTGGACATCTAAATAAAATCATACATTTTAAATAGAATCCTTGGCTTATTGGGATACTAGTTTAAAATTGATCGAATTAATTATTATGATTCAAGATAAGCCATAAATCATTAGGATTTTCTAGTTTTAGGATTTAATTAATTTATGGTTAATATTAGACTAACATAGTTAATAATTAGATCAGTAAATAAATTTTCATAATTTGAGCCTTTTTAGGTTAGGACTTTAGTGGGCCTAGGTTTTATTTTATGTCTTTCTATGTCGTACATTTTAATTGTCATTCATATGACTTTAATATTTTAATGGACATGCATATGGCTAATTAATTTAACTTATAAAAAGGAGGTAGTTATTAATTCTGATATTTGTGTCGTAACAGTCCTGGCTCAATGGATGTTGACCAAATATTTTAATTAATTCATATCGTCTAAAAGGTAAATATAATTTCGGATTAAAATCCTGACTAGACATAACATCATTTTTAAATGTTTGCATCATGCATAAATGTGATGGACGAAAATTTGAACCATAAATTAACACGGCAGTCGGGCTTATTCGATATCAGTTTAATCTATGGTCTGATGTACCGTCACCCTTACTAATTAAATGTTTAATTATTTCAAGCTCACCAATTTGACGAAGCCCGTATAATTAAAGTCTAAATTCAATTGCGAACAATTTAATTAATTTTGATTTAAATTTCAATAATTTCCATCAATTAAAAGCAACATATATTTTGGCACTGATTTCTGGGCGTGATGGGGTGCTAATCCTTCCCCACACATAACCAACTCCTGAACCCGTTTTTGAACGAATCTTTGGTTTTTATGGCGTCCGACCTACCTTAGTGGCCGGCGGCAACTCCGAGTTTTTATTTAAAAAAATATGATTTAGAAGGGACTTTCTCGCCCATTTTTAAATGTTTTTCCCAAAAAGTAAAAGAAAATCGAAATATGTACTTTTTAGCGATCTCAAAATTTTTTAGTCGCTACACTGGCCAATACGATTTTAAGCATCCAAATCAAAAGGTATATGGAAGATCTCATATTAACTCAATCACACTATGTGGACAAGATTCTCGAGAAATTTAACAAGGATGATTCTGGCATAGCCATAACTCCTTTAGACCCTTGTTCACATTTATCTAAGAAAAAAGGGGAAAGTATTCATCAAGTGGAATATGCAAGAGTCATAGGCAGCTTAATGTATCTTATGAGCTATACTAGACCAGATATCGCTTTTACTGTGAGCAGTATAAGCAGATTCACAAGTAATCCAGGGAAAAACCACTAGAAAGCAATTATGAGGATACTGAGATATCTCAGATATACTCGGGATTACGGATTGCATTATTCCAAAGACCCTGGTGTCTTAGAAGGATACTCTGATGCCAGTTGGATATCCAACATTCAAGACACCAAAGGCACAAGTGGATATGTATTCACTTTGGGAGGAGGAGCCGTGTCATGGAAATCCTCAAGAAAAACGATTATAACCAGATCCATAATGGAATCTAAGTTTGTTGCTCTGGACAAATTCGGAGAGGAAGCCGAATGGCTTAGGCAATTGCTTGAGGAGATTCCTGAATGGCCAAAACCTGTGCCCACAATATGCATATACTATGACAATCAAGCAACAATTGCTAGAGCACATAATTGCATGTGCAACGGTAAGTCGAGACATATGCGTCGTCGATATAATACCGTTAGCCAACTGATCCCAAATAGAGTTATCTCTATTGATTATGTAAGATCAAATGATAATATTGTGGATCCGATAACCAAAGGGTTAAATCGAGATCAAGTTGAGAAAACATCTAAAGGAATGGGACTAAAGCCCGTGGAAAATAAAGGTGCTATGTGAAGGAAAACCCTACCTAGGTAACTAGAGATCCCAAGATCTATGTTCAAAAGGACAACCTAATTGCATAGACCTCTACGGTCACTGTGGGGGTACTTATCTCCAAGTTTGTTCCTATGATGTGAACAGTGATCAAAGGGAGATAGGCTAAATAAAAAGCTTTTAATGACCATTGTGTGCTTTGGTGAGCCGAGCAACATAAGTCACCTATGTAAGAGTGAAGTGAGGCTGCTTCAAGGACACTACTGGGCATAGTTCTTTCAAACTCTTGCAGAACCAAGCGATAGCCACAGTCATATGGACATAACCATGAGAACAAATACTCTTATCAGAGAGGTAACTGTGTGAAGTATATCATCATTTACACAAACGGCTGAACAGTTCAAGGACATCACGTCTACTGGTTAGCCAGTAAAGTAAATATGCTTTCACAAGGAAAGGTTCAAAGGAGGAAACCTACCTATCCTATGCAGCTATCGATCATAGAACCTATCACCACATCGAGTCAAAAGTGAGGAATAGGCAGCTTTGAGCCATAATTCGAAAGAGTAAAGGTGGAGATTAGAATGATGATTTTATTGGGTCATATTCTACTCCATGATACCTTTACAACGGTATCTCATATGCTCAAAATGGTTGAGTGATGAATGAGAAATTGATGCTCAAAGTAAGGTGGTTGTGAATTGAGTAAGGAAAATGTAACCCCTTTTATCCCACATTGATGGGACATATGGAGTGGAAAGTATTAATATACACTTACCCACTTCGTGGTCATTGATTGACTTGAGTGGAAACTGTGCCTCGGACGCAGGGAGTGCGAATCCAATCCCATTCAGGTTGGGGCGCACCCGTATGACGTGGGCATGCGAATGTTCGAACCGGTCGGGCCCTTCGTGGACCTGTGGATATTTAACGCACTTCAAATAAATTTTTTCCTTAAAAATAAAATATCCCTTTTGTATATTCGAGATTTAAAGGGATTTTATTTGCTTTTCTTAAATACGAATATTAAAACGGTATAGCTTGATTCACGAAAAATTTCAATTAAAATATGTTATTTATTTTTATTTTGAATTAAATAGGAAAGTATCAATGACCATTAAATTTGGAATATATTTTATTCCCACGGTTTAACCTAATTTCCCCCTATATAAAGGATGCTTCACTTTCAAACACATCTTCAAAACTTCTCCTCTTCGAAATTGCATTAGTGTTTTCAGTGATAGTGAAAGGCGAGAGCTCTGTCCGTTATCTCTGCATAAGTGCTGTTGTAGAAGATCATCTGTTGTTGTATCTTGGGAGACTGACGACCGATGAACTCAAGCACCAAGGAGTGGTCGAATCTATCTCAAGGAAACTGCGTTTGTGTAGGCCTCAACAAAGTTTCTTACGGTTTATTTCAATTCTGTAAAATTTCCTTTCGAACTCTTTTATTAATTTCTTATATCTATTTATTTTATCGTTTTGGACTAACTCTTTCCTACAGTAACTAAACAATTACAAGACAAGTTAAGTTATGGTGATTGAATAACCTCATGTGTCGGTGAGTAGAGGTGCTTATCGAGCGAGTCAATACGAGTTAAGTAGTGCTCGACTCGTGCTTGTTAAAACTTTTCATTACTGAACTAGACTCGCTGCGTTAAGCTCGATAAAATTTTGCTCGACTCATGTCGTTAAAAAATCTCATTGCTCGACTCGTTACTTATTAAGTTCGCCAAAATTTTTACCTTGTTTTTTTTAAAATATAGGTAAAATATAGTGATACTATTAGAGCTTGATGTAAACATACAAATTAAAAAAAATGTGAGGACTAAGGAGATAAATAAAAGAACTTGTCATGACCGAGTCAGAGATGAAGTCGATATTCAAGTGTGAGACTATTTTTAGTTTCTCAACAATCTTCGATTAACAACAAAGGAGAGAAGACCTTAGGGATTTCGGCGTTTTGACTTTCAATCGTATTTTTTTATATGGAAACTAACAACTTTTTCCCTTTTCTACTTTTATACATAAAGTAATAATAAAAGATAAAGGAAACACTTTAATAAAAAAGAAAATGCTAATTATTATAATTTAGTTTCTTATTAATACAAATTAACTTTTGAAATTCTCGGGAAATACAAAATGTTTTAGAAATTTGAAACTAAATATTTTATTGTTAAATTACCTAGCAAATCACTGAACTTTTCTAGAGTTTTCAACTAGCATTTAAGCTTTTTGGAACATAATTTTCTAAGGTAGCCACCAAAAAGTATTAAAAATTTATATAAAAACTAACGAGCTACTCGCAAACTTATTGAACTGAGTTGGGCTTGCTTGACTCAACTCGTTAAGATCTCGAGTCGAGCTCGAGCTCGAGCTCGAGTTCGAGTCGAGCGTTGATCGAGTCGATCTCGAGCTATTTGTGAGCTGCTCAACTCAATAAGCACCCCTGCCGACGAGACATCAAACTTCATCATGGCTGAAATCCACATGTTCGTCATCCTCGTCGTTGTACATGAACAATAAGGCAATTTTATCGAGCTCTTCCTTCATTGATGCAATGGAATCTAGGATTTGTAAATTGAAAAATAGTAGAATTAGAAGAGTAAAGAATTAGAACACTCGCAATAAACCTGGGCATAACAAACTAAAATGAAAGTAAATAAAAAAACAAAATTTCCTCTTTTCTTTCTTTCCAACTTTCCTCTCTACCATGCAATTAAAAGATAATAATTTCCTTCCGTTCTTCCTTTTTGTTTGTCTTCCTTTCTAGTTTTCTGTTGAGCCAAGCAGAGCCTAAAGTAAAGGAAATTCACTTGATCAAAACAAAACTTAATTCACGTTATCTCAAATTCAAGTTTTTAGTGTAATCGTTAATTCATTGAATAGTTAATTTGAGGTTTATTTTTTAATTTAATCAAACTTTATTAATTAGGATTTAAAATGTTACAAATAATTTGAGAATGAAAATAAGGGTGTTTAAGAATAAAAAACTAATCTAAAATAAAAAAGAAATAGTGTAAAATATAAAAGTAAATAAAATAATTAAATTTTTATCTAGTGATATCAAGTTCAATGTTTTTTTAAAATGCCAGCTAGCTCTTTATTGAAATAAAACGAGAAAATAAAGTACAACCAACTCTAAAGACAAGCACAAATAAAAAGCCACAAAACAAACCAAACTGAAAAATAAAGAAAACAAAGCAGAACGATAAATAAAACCCCAAACTAATCGAGGGAGATAGACCGACTGAGAGTTCTTTGGCCACCATGCATGCACGAAATAGCAACATGAAGAGAACCAGGCAAGAGTAACAGAACCAAGAATTGATGGAGAGCAGCCAAAATAAACAGTTCTTAGTCAAAGAGGAAGAATCTGGGTCGGCTATGGTGGGTTTCTGGATCGTCTATCATCAGCAACTAGGGCTTCAATTCGAGGAGGAGCTTCTTCAACCCAAGCTTGATCTACAGGAAGGGAAAACCTTTCTCGATCCATTTCATGTGCAATATGATTTCCCCCTCTTCGGATGAACGAAACCCGGTAATCCAACATATTTTGTAGAAGATGTCTTGAATCATTAATAATTGCCCTAATTTCTGAGAGATCATCCTTCCTTAATTTGAGTTTGGATATAATGGATAACGAATCTCCTTCTAAAATTATTTTTTGTAACCCCAAGTCCAGAGCAAAGAGGATACCGAACTTCAAAGCTAGAGCTTCTGCTGCAAAAATTGAAGGAACATGGTTCACCAACTTACACCGGGCTCCAAGAATGAAACCCTCATCGTCGCAGATTACTATTCCTAGGATAGCATACCTTTGCAGGGATTTCAATAGCGTTTGCGGTCGCGTTTTCAGTCGCATCGCGTTTATCGCGGTTGCAGACATAACGGATGTCATTGCGGTCATTGCGGATGTCGCGACCGTGATTTTTTTTTAAATTCACACAACTTATTGCAAAATATAATAATTATAATTATAAAAAGTTATTTTTAATGACATTTATAGTATTTTCTAAACAAAAACGAACATAAATTAAAATGGATTAAAAAATATTTATTATAAATTATAATTGTGAGATAGGAGATTAAATTTCTTACATTTTTGTCAAAGAGTTCTTTTCCACCAGCAAACTCAAAATTAATATATATATATATATTTGTTCTAATGGTCAATACATAAATTAAAAAAAATGATCAAGGTAAATATCAACAATGGGAAATTTTAATTATAATTATAAAAAATTTCCAACACTTATATATAGATTTAATTGAAAGAAATTAAGACTTATAGGCTCAATTGAAAGTTTTATTATGGATTTGAGAACTTAATTGGAAATAGAATAAAATAAAACATCTTAATTAAACTAAAAATCCTCCTTAAATGACTAAATTGTAAGAGTACTAAAACCTTTAAGCCTCTCCAAAAATTCACTAAAAATTGAACCCTTCTTCTTACATTTACCCTTTTAATATTATAACTTCATCTTCAACCACGAACCCATTCTTTGTAACATTATTCTCCTCCCCTTTTCATCTCCGGCCACCATCGCGATTGGTCTGAAAATGGGGATAGTGTCCCGCTATCGTCGCGACCGAATGCTATCCCGTTATTTTGCGTCTACGACAGCCCGCTATGGTCGTGATTCCGTTTCCCACCACAATTTCCTCCGATTGCGGTTCGGACGGCGGCGCGACCGCAATTTCGCGGCCGCTATCGCGTTAGCGAAGCGCTGTTTAAATCCCTGGACCTTTCAGCTTGATAGAAGCTTGCAACAAAATTTACTTTCACAAAAGGAGAGGGGGAGTGGACCATCCCACACTGAGGTTTGATGGTGTAACACCCTGGTTTTGGGCCTAGCGGTTTTGAGGCTTATTAGACGATCTGGTGGACCAGATTAGAGATTCGAGTTAGATTCGGGACCGTATATTTTTCGGTAAGATATAAATATGAAAAAATGGCTAAAACTCATATTTTAATATATGATTAATATTGGTGAAATCAATTTTGGAAAAAAAAGGTTTGGAGGTGTGACATTTTGGCTAGTGACCAAAATGCAACTTTTGAAAACTGGTTTAAAGGTGACTAAAATGAAAAGAGTCAAATTCTTAGAATTCTTAAGGAGCTATTTTACAAAGTTTTTGATGATGATTTCTCCCTTCAATTAAATCATTTTAACATGTGTTTTAAAGGATAATAAAAAGAGATATTAAATATTAAAGCTAGTTATTTGGTTTTAATAAAAATTGACGTAACTTTTCTCTCAACTTTTCTCTCCACTTCTTTTCTGCCAAACACTCAAGTTTTCATCAAAACCCAGAGGTGAGAGATCAATTTTACTTAGATTCTTGATGATTATTTAACTTTGATTTACAAAACCTTATTGAAATCTTGTGTTTTCCTAGCTTTAAACAAGCCAATTGAGGGAGAAATCACACAATAGGGGTAAGGTCCGTGATCTCCTCTATTAGATGGTTCTTTATTGATATTCCCAAGTGTTTGATCCTTGATTTATGGTTTATAACCTGATTTGATGTTTTATAGTGAATTGATTGATTTATTTGGGTGAAATTCATGAAATAGAGAAAGATTCGAATTGAATCTGATTTCCAGTGTTATGGATTGAGTTTAAACATATTTTGAATATATAATAATGTTGATAAGTCAATCTTGTCAATGGAATCCTGAAACTCTTGAATCTCTAATTGGTTAGGTTGCTAGAATTGTGTTTTTATGGTGTTGTGGTGGCTGTGAGGTTGCTAGAAGTATTTGGATGTGTTAATTCTATTTTTGAGTGTTAATTGATGATTATGGAAGTGTTATATTGTTAGGTTTTGGCTGGGTTGTGTTTGGATAGGATTAGATGATGATTTCGGTTGTTGTGATCGGGTACTTTTGAGAGGATTTTGGAAGTTCGTGAGGATTTGATTTTGCAGTGTTTTCAATGCATTGAGATGCATTAATCCTCTATTGTAATGTGGTGTAAATAGGGGAGATGGATCCGAAAGTGATCAGTGAAGCTTTGGAGGCTTCAGACGCTTGTTTTCGCGTCGGTGAATCAAGGTTTCGCGTATCGGTGAGTGAGAATGTGGATTCAAGCTTTAGAATGTTTTAAAGGTGGTTTATGGGAGTTTAAACTTAGCTTGATATGCTGGTTTAACTCGAAAGTAATTAAATGTGGTTTTTCTCTCTCGGTCATGCTAGATTGAAATGGTTTTATGCACTTGTTTTGTATTATATGTTACCTATTGTTTAAGCATGTTTTAAAGTATATGAGATACTGTTTTTGAGCATGAAATGCTGAATGATGCACATGGTAAATGATCCTTGTAAGTATATGGTTTATACTTTGTGGTTTAAAGCATGGTTGTTACTTTGGAAAATGGCTTGGTTTAATGCTTGTTCAAAACAGTGAGGTAAATGGTAAGTGGTAAATTATATTGGCAAGTGATGTGGTTTTAAAATTGTTATCAGATATAGTTGGCCGGCCATAGGATTGATAGTGCACTATAATAAGTTGCCTTGGATGTTGAGGGGTTTTATACGGTGTACCGAATACTCCATCCAAGTACCCTAACGGTTAAGGGGTTATATGGTACTGTAAAATCCTGTTAGTGGATTATACATCTATCGATGAGTGGTGTTGAGGGGTTTATATGGTGTACCGAATACTCCACCACGAGTGTCACAACGGTGGAGGGGTTTATGTGTACCGAAAACTCCCGTGTGTGAACCTTGTATTGCCGGTGATAATGTATGAAGTGTTGAGTAAACACTTGTTGAATCCGTGTATCTGATGAACTCTTTTGGTAAATGAACTTGGTTAATGATCACTAGTGAGCCAATATAATTGTTGATGTATCATTGGAAAGTTTATGTTGTATAATGTGATTTACCCATGTTTACTCTTTAAGCCTTGTATATGGTGGTTATGCATGGGAAGGCTTAAATTGAGGTTTAGCAATGGAACTTGCTGTTGGTTAATGATACATGTTGTACGTTTACGCTTTAAGCTTTGCATATGGTTGTTATGCATGAGAAGGCTTAAATTGAGGTCTAACAATGGAATTTGTTGTTGGAAATGATACATGTTGAATATGGTTTAATATGCTGGTTTTTAAAGATGAAAAGTGCATGGTTTTCAAGGTATGATGTTCCAATGGTAATGTTTAAATGATTTTTAAAGAATGGTTGAAATGAGATTTCAATGTGTTGTTGAGAAATGGTTTTAAATGCATTGATGGTGTTTTGTTTTGAGCACTCCTCACTAAGCCTAGTGTGCTTACGTTCTCTTTGTCCATCAATGTAGAGAATTAAAAGCTTGGAAGGCAGCGGGAAGCAAGGGATCGGTACAAGACTCGGTAACTAAAGTATATTTTGAACTAGACTATAAATAATAAGGGCAATGGAGGTTTTCATTGTTATTTGGGAGAAGTTTTGTTGAACTCCCTGTTTGAGCAAGTTTGCTTGGTTGCTTTTGAGTTGTAAATGGCCTTTATGGTTTATTTTTGGTGATGGTATGAAGTTTGGTGTTTTGCTTGGTTGGTTAACTAGGTTACATGCCTATAGATTTACATTTGATGCAAAATGCCATGAAATGATGTTGAATCTGTGATGTAATATAGTGGTTGGGTTTTAGGTTATGTTAGTTGTATATTAGGGGCATGTTAGAATGTTTTGGTAAGGTTGAAAGCATGTTAAACCAGCTAAAAATGACATTAGAGGCCCAGATGTACCGATGAGCGGGAGACCGTATCGGTACGTCTAGGAGAATTCATGCACATGGGATCGGTCTGGTATGTGCGTATCGGTACGTATAAGCAATTTAAGCTTGGCGTACCGGTACGAGATAAGGCGTATCAGTACGGGAACTTGTTACTGGAAAGTTACTTTTTGGGAAAAACCCGTGTACTAGAACAATGAAGGCTCGTACCGGTACGGTGTTAATATTTTGCAAGCTGACGTGGCATACCAATACAGTACACAGTGTACCGGTATGGGTGGCTACTCCGTATCGGTACGGCTGTGATCATACCGATACCGGTGGCCGTTAACATGGGAATAAAGTTCTATTTCCTTGCGTTTTGGTCCCTGATTGTTATGGATGCAATTGAAATGGACCGGATGATCGTTTTGAGCTGTATTTTGGCGTGTAAGCATGCAATCTGTCTAATTAAAGAATGGTTACTTAAAAGTGGGCTAAGTTAGCATAATTTTCTAAAATTGCAGTTTGGTCCCTAAATTGCAATTGTGTTTAATTGGATGCCAATTTGATGCCCGATTGAGTTGAGGTTTCACTTTTTGTCACTATGGAAATGTAGGGATTAAATTTGCATCTAGAGAAGATAAAAAAGGGCACGGTTTGAGTTTCTTCTGTATGGTTTACTTCGATAAACTTAATGTAGCTTGCTCGGTTCGGTCTTATGACTAGGTCGGGTCAAGGGATTACATTTGGTGGTATCAGAGCCAGGTTTTCGATAGTTGGGAGTTTGTTTGATTGTTGTGATGTTATTGTGAGTGTTTATTTGATATTTAGTATGCACGATGAATGGAATATGCACGGTGATTGCTTTATGCCATGTTGGGGGGAAATTTGGGAAACCCATTGCCTTATTATTATAGTTTGAAACGTTATGATTTTGAAATGGAAGTCTTGGATCCTTGACTGAAGTTGGCCTGATTATTTTTGTTTTGAAATGATTATCATGCCTTAGAAAATGTTATATTACGACCGAGAGGAGAAATAAGAATTAGCATGATGATGTTGCCTTTGGGTAGTGGGTTGAGGACAATGTTATTTCTCCTGGGGATTTGTTACTCCGAAGCATGTACCACCTGTGCCGATTGAGCAAGTGTTGGGTGATATGATGGCTTGATATAGGCGATGTTTTGAGCTTTTAAGCTGTTGTTGCTGGAGTGCATGTGTTTGCACTAACGGTTGGGTAAATGAGGTTGTCATTGGAATATCCCTACAGTTTAGGAGGAGTTGAGTACCGTGGGTTGTCACTCGAGGCATCCGAGATTGGGATGGCCAATGTTATTGAAGTTTAGACCAAATGAGGAGTATTGGTACCCGTAGGTTGGGACGTGTTGAATCCCTGTTGCATGATAATGTTTTTAGTTGGTGGACAATTGTATATACAGGCCTGGAACCCCATGATGTGGATTGGGAGTCTTTCTATGTTGTCTTTTGGAAGAAGTATTTGGGGTTTAGATACTCGGATGACAAGAAACAAGAGAGTTCATGGCTTGAGTTCAAGGTTTTATATGTTTGGCCCAATTAGGGTGCAATTTGTTCAGTTGAGCTGGTATGCTCCTGAACGGGTACCGGTAGAGAGGTATCATTGTGATTGATTCTGTCATAAATTGGTACATAATGTTAAGGTGTATATGTTGGCTTCCGACTATGCCATTGTCGACGTGTTGGTACATGGGCGAAGTGCATCAAGCAGAACCTAGGTTTATTAGCTTCGTGTGGGAGGTTCTTGCTCTAGCAAGAGAATTATAGATTTTAGTTCTGGTAATGTTCAGTTTAAAATGAATTGTGATAAAAGATGTCACCCTGAGTTAAGGCGAGGTGATGAGAGTGCTGGGTGAGGACCACAGGGTCAGAGTATCTAGACTAGAACAATATTTAATGCATATTGGGTATGTGGATCGTGTGATCTCATAAGGCAGGATTATCCGCATTTGATATGTAGAGGTAAACTCTTGTGCTTGTTGTTGTTAAAGTTTGTGGGAATTGTGGGTTGAACGATCACCTCGGAAGTGTTAGATGTAGAAATGTAAGTGGCTAGTTCCTCCGGTGAGATGGTTATTGTGAGAAGGATGTTTGAAAATGTCCTGTGACGATTTCAGGTCTTGAGGAAGCGGTTGTTTTGTTGTAGTTGCTGCTCTATAGTTTTTGATGTAATCCTGGGTTTGGATTAGTGGCTGGAACACAGAGCTGTGGTTGATTTTGAATCATAGTAAGTTGCCTTGAACCTTGCTGTTAATTACGGGGTGGTAATCATGGGCGAGAATGTTAAATTCTTATCTAATGTTGTTTTTGCACTAGAGGCGAGTCGTTTGGCGAAATTTGGTTGCAAGGTATTCCTAGCCTATGTTATGAATCTGGGATCAAAGGAAGTACGTGCTCAGGATATTCGTATTGTATGTGAGTTCCTGAGTATTTTTGAGGGAATGGTTGGGTTTGCCATTGGATTGAGAGGTCGAGTTTGACATTGAGTTGTATGAAAACATAGATCCAGTGTCTATTGCTTCATGCGCATAGCTCGAGGGAGTTACTTGACCAAAGGTTTATTAGGCTTAGTATTTTGCCGGGGATTGCATCGGCGTTGTTGTGGAAAAAGAATGATGGTATGATGCAGATATGTATGGAGTTTTGGTAGCTGAATAAGTTGATGTTTTGTTGATCTTTTTAGTGGTGCTTTGGTAGTTTGTAAGATTGGTATGAGTTCGAGTGTTATCTGTTGAAGGTAAATGATGTGTTTGTGTTTAGATTTGCCTTCTGTAAGGGGTGCGGCAGTATGCATTTTTGGTTATGCCGTTTGGGTTGACCGATTCATGGGTTGTGTTCATAGTTATAATGAGTCGAGTAGTCTTTGAGTTTTTGGATCAGTTGGTTGTGGTGCTTATTGTTGGTCTTTTCGTGTACAGAAGCACTGAGAAGGGTTTTGATCGATAAGTATGGTTGGTTTAGTGGATTTTTGGGGAGAAGTGAATGTTGCTCTTTGCTTGGGAAGTACGAGTTTTTGGTATGTTGCTAAGAATTCTGGTTCTGAGAATGTTATTAGTTAGTGTGAATAGATAAACATGCACAGTGCAAAAACACTTATATGTATATGTAAATATGTCAGTACATGCATACATTTGAACATGATATTAGAGGTTTTGCATACATACACATAGACATCTCTGAGGGCATATAAGTAATCATGCATACATATATTCACACTTACGGATGACTTATTGGAAATCAGTGGAGTGGTGTATAGGTAAGGTAGCTTTTGAAGGTGGTTTTGGTGATATGGTTCTTGGGAGTTTGGCTTGTGCTAGTTTTTGAGCGACCAAAGTTAGAATTAGCAGTTTGTGGGTTTGCTAGATCCAGTTCTTAGCATTAAGGTTTGTTGAGATTGTAGTTTTGTAAGTGAAGTTGTAGCTTATGCATCTAGATAGTTAAAGGTGCACGAGCGCTTCTGTCCTACGCATGATGTGAAGCTTGCTGAGATGGTGGTTGTTTAAATGTTTTAGAGATACCAATTCTATGATGAGAAGTGTGTCGTGTTTACGGATCATGTGTGGCTAGGAAAAAATGAATGATGATTTGAGTTTTTGACAACTTGGATGGTTGGAGTTGTTTAAGAGTTATAGTTTGATGGTTGAATATCGTCCTAGCTAAGGTTATAGTCTATGCTTTGTTTATGAGGGTTGCGGTAGTGTTGAGGATGTTGTTTATGCGGTTGGGTATGATGCGTGATGGAGGCTTGATGGCCGAGTTGCAAGTGAAGTCATCCTAGTCACAGTTAAGTAGAGGAAGGTAACTATGTGATGATGCTTTAGTATCACATGTCCAGGTTATTGGGGGAAGGAAATTCGATGGATTTTCACATTAGTGGTGGTAGGATGTTGTGTTTTAAAGATCAGAAAGTGGTGTCTCTTTATGTTGAGTTGAGGTTATGGTTTTGATGGAGGCGCATGCCAGTTCTTGTGATATGCATTTTGATTATACCAAGATATATCAAGGTTTGAAAGGGATTGTTGTTGGGTTGGTATAAATAAAGATATGGTTGATTTTGTTGTTCGATGCGTGGTATGTCAGCGAGTGAAAGCTGAGCATCAATTTTCTTTCGGGTTGTTGATTGAGTTGCGAAGCGTGCGCACCTTAGTGGCTATGCTTGTGATGTATGTGTTGGAATAAGTGGCAGATTTGTATATTGTTGGGTTAGTGCGTTTGCACAGTTTGCCTAAGTCCATAGTTTTGGACAGAGATCTGTGGGTTACAGCGAGGTTCTGGGGTGTCGCTTGAGCTTGAGTGTATGTACTTCATATCTTTCCCAGTTGGATGTTGGAGCATGGAATTCAGGTTTTGAAAGATAAGTTGGGTTGTGTATCATAGAGTTCCAGTGAAAGTATGAAAAGCAAATGCCTTTGGTAGAGTTTGCTTTAATGGCATTTATTAGGCAAGTATGCAGGTGGCATCGTACGAGGCGTTGTGTGGTTGGAGGTGCCGTACACTCGTGTGTTGGGCTGGAATTAGGGAAAAGTACGTTTCCATGTCTGATGTGTTGAAAGGCACCAGTGAGAAGGTGAAGTTGTTATGTAAGCGCTTAAGAGCAGCTTCGGATCGTCAAAAATTCTACAAAAATTTGAAGCGTAGTGTTTTAAAGTGTGTCGTTGATGGTCGGATGATCATGATGGTATCGCCTTGGAAGAAGGTGATGCGTTTTGGGCGGAAAAAGAAAGCTTAGCCGAGGTTTTGTGGTCCATACGAGTTTTTTGAGCATATGGGTCATGTTGCTTATTGTTGTGGTTATCTCCTGTGTTATGAGGGTTCCATGATGTGTTTCATGTGACAATTTTGCGAAGGTATCAGTTGGATTCCTCGCATATTGTGCCGGGTGTTGATATTAGATTTATCTTGTAATAAGGATCTAGTAGAGATCCTTGATGCCAGCGGTAGGGTTCAGCGTGGTAAGATGGTTGGGCTTGTTAAGGTGTTGTTGAGATACCACAGTGTTGAGAAGCCACATGTGAATGTAAGTCGGAGATGTTGGAGTAGTTTCTACTTTTGTTTCCTTTGGTAAATTTCGGGGATGAAATTTCTTAAGTGGGGGAGAGTTGTAACACCCCGGTTTTGGGCCTAGCGGTTTTGAGGCTTATGAGACGGTTCGGTGGACCGGGCTAGAGATTTAAGTCAAATTCGGGACCGTATATTTTTTGGTAAGATAAAAATATGAAAATGGTTAAAAATCATCTTTTAATATATGATTAAAATTGGTGAAATCAATTTTGGAAAATAAAGGTTTGGAGTGTGACATTTTGGCTAGTGACCAAAATGCAATTTTTGGAAACTAGTTTAAAGGTGACTAAAATGAAAAGGGTCAAATTCTTAGAATCCTTAAGGAGCTATTTTGCCAAGTTTTTGCTGGTGATTTTTTCCCTTCAATTAAATCATTTTAACATGTTTTTTAAAGGATAATAAAAGAAATTTTAGATATTAAAGTTAGTTATTTGGTTTTAATGAAAATTGACGTAACTTTTCTCTCCACTTCTTTTCTGCCAAACACTCAAGTTTTCATCAAAAACCAGAGGTGAGAGATCAATTTTACTTAGATTATTGATCTACAATTGATTATTTAACTTTGATTTACAGAACCTCATTGAAATCTTGTGTTTTCCTGGCTTTAAACAAGCCAATTGAGGAAGAAATCATACAATA
Source organism: Hibiscus mutabilis (assembly GCA_019671005.1). Classification (NCBI taxonomy): domain Eukaryota; kingdom Viridiplantae; phylum Streptophyta; class Magnoliopsida; order Malvales; family Malvaceae; genus Hibiscus; species Hibiscus mutabilis. The sequence continues at coordinate 19,713,437 of CM033753.1, read as the reverse complement.
GAGGTAAGGTCTGTGATCTCCTCTATTGAATGGTTCTTTATTGATATTCCCAAGTGTTTGATCCTTGATTTATGGTTTATAATCTGATTTGATGTTTTTATATTGAATTAATTGATTTATTAGGGTGAAATTGATGAAATAGAGAAAGATTCGAATTGAATCTGATTTCCAGTGTTATGGATTGAGTTTAAAACATTTTGCTTATATAATAATATTGATAAGTCAATTTTGTCAATGGGATCCCGAAACTCTTGAATCTCTAATTGTTTAGGTTTCTAGAAGTGTGTTTTTGTGGTGGATGTGAGGTTGCAGGAAGTATTTGGATGTGTTAATTCTGTTTTTGAGTGTTAATTAATGATTATGGAAGTGTTAGATTGTTAGGTTGCGACTGGGTTGTGTTTGGAAAGGATTAGATGATGATTTCGGTTATTGTGGTTGGGTAATTTTGAGAGGATTATGGAAGTCCATGAGAATTTGTTGTTGCAGTGTTTTGAATGCATTGAGATGCATCAATCCTTTGTTGTAATGAAACACCCCTAACCCGATTTAGGAGTAAACCGAATTAGGAAGTGTTACGAAACAACAATTGAACAAACGTTTGACAACTTAGCACTTCACAAAAGCATACAAACAGAATTCATGGTAATTTAAAACTTTTTTTATAAGTTGGATAGATCTTCAACTTTATATTGCATACAAACAACATAAAATATTTAAAGTAAAGACACTTCAAACACCATTCCATAGCTTGCTCTTAAAATTTAAGTACTTCAGACCACAACGTTTATTATTACCAAACATATAATCATGGTAATCATTTGAACATCATATGCATAACATAACTTGATCAATGAGTAAACATTCGAGACATAATTAGATTGTTTACAAAAATCAAGATAAATTGATGCGTAAATTAATCCTAGACAGACACATCTAACCTTTTCATGGCATAATCAACGTAAGTCTTTGAGATTTAAACGTTTATTTATATTAAATATTAAACTAGTCCCTTCTTAACTATACTACATATACTTAAGGTTTAACTTAATAATTTACATATATAAATTATTGTGACACACATACCATTAAGCGACATACTCGATATATCATTCAATACTCCAAATTCACTAGTTTTGACATAACAATTATTGTTTACAACTTTTAATATTTTTCAAGTTATAAGGTGTCCTACCCAAATAATTCATGATCCAAATCCGTTAAATCATCATAAATCACGTGAATTCTAAGATCTAATATCTCAATGCATCACTATGTGCCAACTATTAAATCATTCAAATACATCACTAGCATAACCCAGCTAATAGACAACTACTAAATCATGCCAACTATTAAATCATATGCATCATGCAATCACCAAGAAATAATAGTAAAGGCCCATTACAAACTTGAAAACTCATTAGGCTTATATACATGATAAGTCATACAAGAGATCTAATATCTCAATGCATGCTTAACCACTATGTGCCACCAACTAGGAGTACACTAAGAAATTAAAACATAAATTATGGTCCTTGTGATCTCATCCAAGACCTCAAGATAACTAAAGACAAGATTACCCTAAAATGTTGAAAAGAAAATGGGTAACAATTGCTTAGTAATGCAACACCATTAATAATAAATAATTGTAGTTAAAAGTTTTGATATTTCAATTCTATTCTTTCACACAAGATTGCCAATTTAGACATGCATCTAGTTTGATTATAAATAAATCCATCTTGATTTAACATCGTATAGGTACATAAAATCTCACATGACATATCATGGATTTACCTTCACCAATATCATCAATTATCCCACCTTGCTTCATAATATCATGTTTTATTGACTACATAAAATGATCAAATTTAACACCTCAAAGTCATACATTACTTATACATTACAAAACAATCCAATTAACATGTATACATAGTTATACACTTGCAAAATAGTCCAATTAACATGTATACATACTTATACACTTGCAAAACAATCCAATTAACATGTAAACAATAATTATACACATGCAAAACAGTCCAATTAACATGTATACATACTTATTTATTCAAAAACAATCCATTGATCACTTATACACTTGCAAAACAGTTAATTATGGCAAACCAAATAGTCCATAAAATATTAACTTTTATACATAAAAACAATCAAAACAATTGATTCATGTAAACAATAATTAGGCAAACCAAACAGTCCATAACATACTCACTTTTAATGTTACCAAAATTCACTAACTTAACTTAAAACTTTCATTATTTTCCTTTTTGCATGGCATCAATTATATTATATGTGTAACATAATTTACATGTCATATAAAGCATCCACCATAGTATATTGTAAACATAAGTTACTTGTTATTTAAAGTGTCAAAGTAATTCTTCAATTTATTTAAAATTTCTTTATTTTATCTTCAACTTAACCTTCTATTTTTCACAAGGTATAAATCATGTTTCAAGTTATATAGGAAATTCTTGTCATTCAAGTAACAATGTATTTTATTGTTTAGCTTGTAAATCTCATTAATCTATATCATTGTAAACTATAGTATTTGATAAAATACAAATACCATATTTCCAAAGATCTTACAAGAAGCTTTAATCAAAAAGGTTAACTATTGTACAATAAAATGTTCGAAACATTCATTTACTCATATATTCCTAATTACTTGAACAACACATATATAATTACCTATAAGCATTCGAATGAAACTATATTTTTAGCTATGCATTCTAACATAGTAATATATTTCCTCAAAAGAATATACGAACCTCAATTAATTACAATTTACTTGCTATACACTTTATTGAGGAGTTCATTAGTTTATTTATAAAAACTTACAAGGTTTTCATCAAACAAAATTACTTGTCACATAAGTTATTAAACTTAACATCTCATACACAAGTATTACTTGTCACAAGAGATATTGACATATCATCTTATAGACATAAATTTCTTAACATACAAGATATCAAGCTTAATCCATCAATTAGTTCATAAATTTTCATTATTAATCTTTACATAGCCTTGATAATCAAGTAACAGCCTAGGTACTCGAATCCCCAACTAATTGTCGCCAACAAAAAGGTACTCACAGTATCGGTCAATCCCTCATACTGTCGCCAAATGACCACAAATCTTCCCCCTACTGTCTCCAATTAAGGACCATAGTCCACCCCAAACACGAGCTCTATAGACTCAATGGCATGCTAACTATACCTATTTCTGACTCGAAACCAAGGCTTTACGCATAATCTTATCTTATCAAAATCAGGGTTGAGCTTAACTCCTTATTCATATCGTATGAACTTGTCATATTCTTAACAAAGATGAGCATTGCTCCATATTCTTATTATCATGCCATCAAGGCTTACTTCATAGTATCCACAAGTTTAACCACATAAATTTACATAATCAATAAGCAAGGCTTATATCTTAATATATCAAACCCTATAAACACATATATAGTTTTCAATAATAGCATGTATTTGACCAAGGTATTTATGTTTTTTATCAAATCATAAATTCGAATGAACATTGCTTTACAATCAAGTATTTGATTGAATGTAACATTATGCTTATCATATCGAGTCCATTTGCGTGTATATATATATATATATATATTCTTTAGTCAAAACATAATACTCAATCTGCCATTTTAACACATAAAGTTTAATGATTGGATACTTACCTTCATTCCAAATTTCAATTTAAGCTTAGCTTAACAAGAAGTCAAATATAACATAATTAAAGTATTAAAGAATGCTCGGGAGGGTTTTAACCTACCCCGAGGCTTAAACTACACTTATCATTTAATCCAAGCTAAATATGCTCCCGAATATCAATTCCTTTTTGCTTGTCCCTTAGGTGATCTACTTTTGCTTTTCCACTTTCATATCCTTATGGGTCTATGTATATAACAAGACATATTTCATATATTAGAACTTGTCTTATCCATCATTATACATATTTAACCACTCAAACACATGTATATATACATACATATATCTAAATGAACTGCCTAATTCACATGTATTTATACATATATATATATGTTCAAGTTAACCCTTAATGCATCTATATATCTTAATTTCTCTTAGACATGTATCTACACCTATGTGTACAATCAAAACAGCCCACCTCTCTTTAAAAATAAACAAAATTGTCCCAACCATTTTGTTATGTGCTAAATCATTTAATTTCATGATCATATCTATGAAACAGGGCAGCCTTCAATTATATATTTAGTTAGCCAAAACATTCATGTTATGCTTGTCACATACATCCAACAATCAGAATCTATTATATATATATATATATAAGGATGTACATAATAGTCTACTATCCCTACCAAAAATAGTTTCAATACTTTAGACATTCAAGTATGTATTCAAAGCAGTTCGTATACTCTCTATTATGTCTAAACAGTCCAACAATTCATGTAGTCAACATACATATAAATCCTACACAACCTTATGTAATCACATACATTCAAAAAATTCCCAAATACCATTCATTCGAATCTATTCAAAACAGGGCAAACTGATTTACACTACAATCGAACATTCCCTATAGATTTCTAAGCATCAACAAACCTAAACACAATCTTAACAATCCATAATTCAAACAAAATTTCCAATCAAATACATTATCAACTAATCAACTTTAATTTGAATAGTTTAAAGAGGATTCTTACCCCTCACTTAAGATAGTCGAACAAAGATTAATGTATTGCTCACCCTAAGCTATCATCTTCATTTCCATGAAAGAATTTTCAAGCTTTTCACTCATCTCTCTCTTAACACTCAAGGTTCGGTTTCTCACTCTAAGGAAGGAGGAAGATGACACACCAAATGTATATATTTTTTCTCCTTCACAATCGGCTCTCTCCCAACACTTGCATGCATCCACACAAGACACCTCAACATCATCCTTGTTTAATATTTCTTTTGCATGCAATACAAGAATTTGCAAGTGTTTCCGGTTTGGTCACCTTAAAAACTAGCTATTCAAGATTTCTTGTTCTAAATTTGGTCCCCCTTTTTTTATAAAGGCATATGAAATTTCTTTTTCTTATAATTTGGTCCCAAACTTATTTGTTAAATTTATAAGATGTCACTAGAATCATAATTTGTCTTGGGAGCCAAAAAGAAAAACTTCTAAGCTATTAATAGGGTATTACAATTCTCTTCCTCTTAAAAGAAATTCATCCTTGAATTTTCACAGAACTTGATTTAGAGGGTTTCTTATCTACCCAAAACATAATGTTTACGAGATTCATTTATACATTACTTCTTTCAACAAAGTAGCCAACTGGAATCTCATTACTCCGTTCCAAAAATGCTTTAGACAATTCTATTAACCATTAGTACACTAAAAAGGGCTTTTATCAAACACGTATCACAAGCACTCATCAAATTTAACTCTTAGATAGCACATGTAACAAATTATGATGCGACGAGTTCTAGTTTAGTCCGAGAATCAGCTAAACTTAAGCTCTAATACCAAATTGAAACACCCTAACCCAATTTAGGAGTAAACTGAATTAGGAAGTGTTACAAAACAACAATTTAACAAACGTATGATGACTTAGCACTTCACAAAAGCATACGAACATAATTCAGGGTAATTTAAAACTTTTTTTATAAGTTGGATAGATCTTCAACTTTATATTGCATACAAACAACATAAAATATTTAAAGTAAAGACACTTCAAACACCATTCCATAGCTTGCTCTTAAAATTTAAGTACTTTAGACCATAACGTTTATTATTACCAAACATATAATCATGAAAATCGTTTGAACATCATATGCATAACATAACTTGATAAATAAGTAAACATTCGAGACATAATTAGAGTTATTTACGAAAATCAAGATAAATCGATGCGTAAATTAATCCTAGATAGACACATATAACATTTTCATGGCATAATCAACAACGTAAGTATTTGAGTTTTAAACGTTTATTTATATTTACCATTAAACTAGTCCCTTCTTAACTATACTACATTTACTTAAGGTTTAACTTAATAATTTACATATATAAATTATTGTGACACACATATACCATTAAGAGGCTTACTCTATATATCATTCAATACTCCAAATTCACTAGTTTTTGACATAACAATTATTGTTTACAACTTTTAATATTTTTCAAGTTATAAGGTGTCCTACCAAATCATTCATGATCCAAATCCGTTAAAGCATCATAAATCACGTGAATTCTAAGATAGGTAAACATTCAAATATGTCACTAACATAACTTAGCTAATAGACAACTACTAAATCATGCCAACTATTAAATCATATGCATCATGCAATCACCAAGAAATAATAATAAAGGCCCATTACAAACTTGAAAATTCATTAGGCTTATATACATGATAAAAAAAGATATAATATCTCAATGCATGCTTAACCACTATGTGCCACCAACTATGAGTACACTAAGAAATTACAAACATACATTCCGGTTCTTGTGATCTCGTCCAAGCTCTCAAGATAACTAAAGGCAAGATTACCCTGAAATGTTGAAAAGAAAAGGGGTAACAATTGCTTAGTAATGCAACACCAATAATAATAATTAATTGTAGTTAAATGTTTTGATATTTCAATTCTATTCTTTCACACAAGATTGCCAATTTAGACATGCTTCTAGTTTGATTATAAATAAATCCATCTTGATTTGCAAAATAGAATCTCAATGACATATCATGGATTTACCTTCACCAATATCATCAATTATACACTTGCGTAAATCATGTTTTATTCACTACATAAAATGATCAAATTTAACACCTCAAAGTCATACATTACTTATACATTGCAAAATAGTCCAATTAACATGTATACATACTTATATACTTGCAAAACAGTCCAATTAACATGTATACATACTTATACACTTGCAAAACAGTCCAATTAACATGTATACATACTTATACACTTGCAAAATAGTCTAATTAACATGTATATATACTTATACACTTGCAAAACAATCCAATTAACATGTAAACAATAAGGCAATCCAAACAGTACATAACATACTCACTTTTATTCAAAACAATCCATTGATCATGTAAACAATAATTATGCAAACCAAACAGTTCATAACATATTGACTTTTATTCAAAACAATCCATTGATCATGTAAACAATAATTAGGCAAACCAAACAGTCCATAACATACTCATTTTTAATGTTACCAAAATTCACTAACTTAACTTAAAACTTTCATTATTTTCCTTTTTGCATGGCATCAATTATAGTATATGTGTAACAAAATTTACTCGGCATATAAGGTATCCAGTATAGTATATTGTAAACATAAGTTACTTGTTATACAAAGTGTCAAAGTAATTCTTCAATTTATTTGAAATTTCATTATTATATCTTCAACTTAACCTTATGTTTTCACTTGGTATAAAACATGTATCAAGTTAAATAGGAAATTCTTGTCATTCAAGTAACAATGTATTTTATTGTTTAGCTTGTAAATCTCATTAATCTAAATCAGTATTTTATCAAAAACATAATTCCAAAGAGGTTAACTATTGTTTAATAAAAAGGTTGACTATTGTGAAACATTCATTTACTTATATAATCCTAATTACTTGAACAATACATATATAATTACCTATAAGCATTCAAATAAAACTCATATTTTTATCTATGCATTCTAATATAGTAATATATTTCCTCAAAACAATATACGAACCTCAATTAATTACAATTTACTTGATATACACTTTATTGAGGAGTTCATTAGTTTATTTATAAAAACTGACATGGTTTTCATCAAACATAATTACTTGTCACATAAGTTATTAAACTTAACATATCATACACAAGTATTACTTGTCACAAGAGATATTGACATATCATCTTATAGACATAAATTTCTTAACATACAAGATATCAAGCTTAATCCATCAATTAGTTCACAAATTTTCATTATTACTATTTACATAGCCTTGATAATCAAGTAACAGCCTAGGTACTCGAATCCCCAACCAACTGTCACCAACAAAAAGGTACTCACAATGCCAGTCAATCCCTTCTACTGTCACCAAATGACCACAAATCTTCCCTCCTACTGTCGCCAATTAAGGACCATAGTCCAGGACCGTAATCTACCCCAAACATGAGCTCTATAGACTCTATAGCATGTCAACTATACCTATGACTTACTCGAAACCAAGGCTTTACACATAATCTTATCTTATCAGAATTAGGGTTGAGTTTAGCTCCTTATTCATATAGTATGAACTTGTCATATTCTTAACAAAGATGAGCATTGCTCGCTATTCTTATTATCATGCCATCAAGGCTTACTTCATAGTATCCATAAGTTCAACCACATATATTTACATAATCAATAAGCATGGCTTACATCTTAATATATCAAACCCTATAAACACAAATATAGTTTTCAATAATAGCATGTATTTGACCAAGGTATTTATCTTTCTTATCAAATCGTAAATTCGAATGAACACTGCTTTACAATCAAGTATTTGATTGAATGTAACATTATGCTTAGCTTAACAAGAAGTCAAATATAGCATAATTAAAGTATTAAAGAATGCTCGGGAAGGTTTCAACCTACCCTAAGGCTTAAACTACTCTTACCGTTTAACCCAAGCTAAATATGCTCTCGAATAACAATTTCTTTTTGCTTATCCCTTAAGTGATCTAATTTTGCTTTTCCACTTTCAAATCCTTCCAGGCCTATGTATATAACAAGACATATTTCATATATTATAACTTGTCTTATCCATCATTATACTTATTTAACCACTCAAACACATGTATATATATACATACATATATATATATATCTAAATGAACTACACAATTCACATGTATTTATACACATATATACGTTCAAGTTAACCCTTAATGCATCTATATATCTTAATTTCTCTTAGACATGTATCTACACCTATGTGTACAATCAAAACAGCCCACCTCTTTTTAAAAATACACAAAACAGTCCCAACCATTTTGTTATGTGCTAAATCATTTAATTTCATGATCATATATTGAAAAAGGGAAGCCTTCAATTATATAATTAGTTAGCCAAAAAATTCATGTTATGCTTGTTACATACATCCAACAATCAGAATCTCTTATACATATGATGTACATAACAGTCTACTATCCCTACCAAAAATAGTTTCAATACTTTAGACATTCAAGTATGTATTCAAAGCAGTTCGTATACTCTTTATTAGGTCTAAACAGTCCAAAAATTCATGTACTCAACATACTTATATCCTACACAACCTTATGTGATCACATACATTCAAACAATTCCCAAACACCATGCATTCGAATCTGTTCAAAACAGGGCAAACTGATTTACACTACAATCGAACATTCCCTATAGATTTCTAAGCATCAACAAACCTATACACAATCTTAACAACACATAATTCAAACAAAATTCCCAATCAAATACATTTTCAACTAATCAACTTTAATTTGAATAGTTTAAAGAGGATTTTTACCCCTCACTTAAGATAGCCGAACAAAGATTAATACATGGCTCACCCTAAGCTATCGTCTTCATTTCCATGAAAGAATTTTCAAGCTTTTCACTCATCTCCCTCTTAACACTCAAGGTTCGATTTCTCGCTCTAAGGAAGGCTGAAGATGACACACCAAATGTATATTTTTTTTCTCCTTCACAACCGGCTCTCCCCCAACACTTGCATGCATTCATACAAGACACCTCAACACCACCCTTGTTTAATCTTTCTTTTGCATGCAATACAAGAATTTGCAAGTGTTTCCGGTTTGGTCACCTTAACAACTAGCTATTCAAGATTTCTTGTTCAAAATTTGGTCCCCCTTTTTTATAAAGGCATATGAAATTTCTCTTTGTTGTAATTTGGTCCCAAACTTATTTGTTAAATTTATAAGATGTCACTAGAATCATAATTTATCTTGGGAGCCAATGAGTAAAGCTTCTAAGCTATTAATCAGGGTATTACATGTAATGTGGTTAAAACAGGGAAGATGGATCCGAAAGTGATCGGTGAAGCTTTGGAGGCTTCAGATGCTTGTTTTCACGTCGGTGAATCGAGGTTTCACGTATCAGTAAGTGAGAACGTGGAATGTTTTATAGGTAGTTTATGGGAGTTTAAACTTAGCTTGATACGCTGGTTTAAACTTGGAAGTAAGTAAATATGGTTTTTCTCTCTCGCTCGTGCTAGATTGAAATGGTTTTATGCACTTGTTTTGTATTACATGTTACCTACTGTTTAAGCATGTTTTAAAGTATGTGAGGTACTATTTGCTGAAGGATGCACATGGTAAGTGATCCTTGTAAGTATATGGTTTATACTTGTGGTTTAAACCATGGTTGTTGCTTTGGAAAATGGTTTGGTTTAATGCTTGTTAAAAACAGTGAGGTAAATGGTAAATGGTTAATTATATTGGCAAGTGATTTGGCTTTAAAATTGTTGTCGGATATAGTTGGCCGACCATAGGATTGATAGTGCACTATAATAAGCCGCCTTGGATGTTGAGGGTTTTTATACGGTGTACCAAATACTCCATCCAAGTACCTTAACTGTCGAGGGGTTATATGGTACCATAAACTCCTGTTAATGGATTATACATCTACCGATGAGTGGTGTTGAGGGGCTTATGTGGTGTACCTTAATTGAGGTTTAGCAATGGAACTTGTTGTTGGTTAATGATACATGTTGTACGTTTACTCTTTAAGCTTTGCATATGGTTGTTATGCACGGGAAGGCTTAAATTGAGGTCTAGCAATGGAATTTACTGTCGGAAATGATACATGTTGCATATGGTTTAAAGATGAAAAGTGCATGGTTTTCAAGGCATGATGTTCCAATGGTAATGTTTAAATGATGTTTAAAGAATGGTTGAAATGAGATTTCAATGTGTTGTTGAGAAACGGTTTTAAATGCATTGATGGTTTTTTGTTTTGAGCACTCCTCACTAAGCCTAGTGTGATTACGCTCTCTTTCTCCATCAATGCAGAGAATTAAAAGCTTGGAAGGCATCAGGAAGTAAGGGATCGGTACAAGACTCGGTAACCAAAGTATATTTTGAACTAGACTATAAGTAATAAGGGAAATGAGGGTTTTCGTTGTTAGTTGGGAGAAGTTTTGTTGAGCTCCCTATTTGAGAAAGTTTGCTTGGTTGCTTTTGAGTTGTAAATGGTCTTTATGGTTTATTTTTGGTGATGGTATGAAGTTTGGTGTTTTGCTTGGTTGGTTAACTAGGTTGCATGCCTATAGATTTACATTTGATGCAAAATTCCATGAAATGATGTTGAATCTGTGATGTAATGTTGTGGTTGGATTTTAGGTTATGTTTGTTGTATATTAGGGGCATGTTAGAATGTTTTGGTAAGGTTGAAAGCATGTTAAACCATCTAAAAATGACATTACAAGCCCAGGTATACCGATACGCGGGGGACCGTATCGGTACAGCTAGGCGAATTCAGGCACCTGGGATCGGTGCGGTTATGTGCGTACCGGTACATATAAGCAATTTAAGCTTGGCGTACCGGTACGAGATAAGGCGTATTGGTACGGGAACTTGTTACTGGAAAGTTGCTTTTCGGGAAAAACCCGTGTACAGGAACAATGAAGGCTCGTACCGATACGATATTAATATTTTGCAAGCTGACGTGGCGTACAATGTACCGGTACGAGTGGCTACTCCATATCGGTACGGCTGTGATCGTACCGGTACCGGTGGCCGTTAATTCTGTTAATGTCATGGGAATGAAGTTCTATTTCCTTGCTTTTTGGTCCCTGATTATTGTGGACGCAATTGAATAGGATCGGATGATCGTTTTGAGCTGTATTTTGGCATGTAAGCATGTAATCTGTTTGATTAAAGAATGGTAACTTAAAAGTGGGCTAAGTCCTCGTAGTTTTTTGAAATTGCAATTTGGTCCCAAAATTGCAATTGTGTTCAATTGGATGCCAATTTGATGCCCGATTGAGTTGAGGTTTCACTTGTTGTCAGTATGAACATGTAGGATTTAATTTGCATCTAGAGAAGATAAAAAGGGCGCGGTTCGAGTTTCTTCTTTACAGTTTACTTCGGTAAACCTAATGTAACTCGCTCAGTTCAGTCTTGCGACTAGGCCGGGTCAAGAGGGTTATAGATGGATTCGATTGAAGCCTGATGGGAAGTAAGTGTACCTCCATATAGTAGCTTCTAACAAAGGTAAAAAGTTTATCAGGCCTTTGAACTTTCCCTTCAAACACTAATTTATTTCCGAAAAGTCATAATGCCCATATTGTCAACATAATTTCTTCTAGTCTATTAGATCCATAATGATCCAATAAATGGTTTAACCATAGGGGTAGATCATATAAAAATGCATCGGGCATAGAAGATGAAAAATGAATATTTAGACAAGCCCAAACCTGTTTTGCAAATACACAATATCTGATAACATGTAGTGCATCCTCTGGAATTTGATTGCATCGGGGGCATGTAGGGTCATTAGCCACACGCTTGATACAGAGATTAACTCTCGCAGGTTCAAAGTTCCTTATAAACTTCCAACATTGGATGTTAACCTTTGATGGGCACTTTGATTGCCAAAGCTTATGATACAAATCACGGTCACTGTTTTGGAAGACATAATTGTGTAAAAGCCTTCTATATCCATAGCGTACTGTATACTGAACGGTGTGTTCACCACTCTAAACCAATCTATCCATCTGATCACATGAAGGTAGTGGGATACTTATAATCTCTTCTGCGTCCGTCGCATTAAAATTGGGCAGAATAAAATTTGTTTTCCATTCCCTCAAACTAGGGTCAATTAAATCAGCCACTGTAGAGATGCCAGGCACTTCAATAGAGGTCAGTTTCTTAGAGATTTTTGCTGGAAGCCAGTAGTTATTCCAGGTCAAAATGGAGTTGCCATTACCCACCTGCCATCGCAACCCCATCTCCAAGAGACCTCTTGAACTCCATATACTTCTTCAAGTTAGTGAGGGATATGATCCTAATCGTGCTTGGAGGAAATTCGAAGTTGGTAGTACTTGGCTCTGAGAAGCCTTGCCACCAAGGACCATGGGTTATAGAATATTCTCGAACCCTGTTTTGCTGAAAGTGCCACGTTAAATTTTGTCAAGTCTCGAAAACCTAGACCACCCGAGTCTTTTAGGTTACACAGTTCAGACCACGAGCACCAGTATATTCCTCTACAATCTTTGGAGTGCTGCCACCAGAATCTAGCAATGATCTGCTCTAAATCTTTATAGAAGGTTTTTGGGAGGAGGAAGCAGCTCATAGTGTACATAGGTATCGCCTGCAAAATGGACTTTATAAGCACTTTCTTTACCCCCTTGCGATAGAACCTGATTGCACCGGGAAGAAATACAAGTGACGAACCGATCTCTTACCTCATAAAACCTTTCTTTTTATTCTGGTCAACTAAAATTGGTAGACCCATTAATTTTCTAGGTTGATGGGATTATTGACCCCAGAATTCTTCTAACATCCGAGCTGTTATCATCAAGTACATTGGAACTGAAAAAGACTCCAGATTTCTCAAGGTTGGTCATCTGACCTGAACAACTTGCATACGTCCTTAAAATGTCATTTATCAGACTAGCTTCTCGAGCACAAGCTTCGCTGAAAATAAGACTGTCATCGGCAAAAAATAAATGGGAGACATTCGAAGCACCTCTAGAAATACGAATCCCAACTAATGAATCAACCGTCGCAGCTTGTCTTAGGAGAGAAGACAAGCCTTCGCTATAAATCAGGAACAGATAGGGGATTAAAGGATCTCCTTGGTGAAGAACAAACGGATCCCCCATAGAGCCATTAACGACCACAGAATATGAAACCGAGCAGCCACAATTCATAATAATTGAAACCCAATCATATGCGAAACCTATTTTTAACATCATGATCTCAAGAAAACCCCATTCAACTCTATCACAGGCTTACTCATATCTAGTTTTAGAGCAATAAAACCTTTATTTGCCAGCCTTCTATTTCTCATAAAATGGATAATCTCATAAGCTGTCAGTACGTTTTTCGATATGAGACGTCCGGGGATAAACACACTTTGTGCTTCATCGACGCAAGCTGATAAAAGAGTTTAAAGCCGCACTTTGAAATGATCTTGTAAAGGACATTACAAAGGCTTATGGGTCTGAATTTTCCCATGGAGTTCGCATCATCTACCTTAGGAATAAGAACTATTCTGGTATGATTTTTGAGGGACATAGAGATTTCACCATATAAAAATGATATACAGAAGTGAGCCACATCTTGTCCTATTATATGCCAAAATCTTTGATAAAAAAGAGCCCCCTGGCCATCTTCGCCTATTACTTTAAGAGGATTCATGGATTTCACAGCCTTGTAAACTTTTTCTTTAGTGAACTCATGGGTCAACAGGTTGTTCATATCCTCTGTAATGCAGCAATCCACTCCCTCAAGAATACTATCAGTGTTACTGACCCCTTGAGTAGTAAACAGATCACAAAATACTCACTAGCAACAGAGCCCATTTCAGATTCAGTTGTAGTCAGATTTTTTGAACTATCTTGAAGTGTGGTAATGCGGTTTCAACGCTTCCTCCGAGTAGCAAAATGGTGAAAAAACTGTGTTACGATCTCCAAGTTAGATCCAATTAGAGCGTGCCCTCCGCTCCCAATACAGCTCGTCCTTATCAAGTTCTAGGTTCATCGCTAACTTTGTGTCCAAAACGTCACCAAGTACCTCATTTGTGGGTAGTAACTCATTAAGTTGCTCAAGCTTTTCTTTTAAATCATTATCAATAAGCTTTTTCTCTCTTCCAATCCTTTTAAACCAAGAGTCCAAGCCTCTACACAGAAACCTGAGACGGTCCAAGAAGTCACCTTTCGATCTTTCCCACAACTTCTTAATTTCTGATTCACAGGAGTCCTCTAAGAGCCATGAAGATTCAAAATTAAAGTGCTAAACCTCCCTAGCTTAAAAATGACTGGAACCTGTGTTGAGCATCAAAGGGCAGTGATCCGAGAAAGAATGACTAAGATGCTGAATCCGCGAAGCAGGAAATAATTTCCACCATTCTTTGTTTTCCACTCCCCTGTCAATTCTCTCCCGTATATTATTTGTAGAAGTACGACATCTCTCCCATGTAAACCAACTTCATGTATATCTCAAATAAGCAAGAGAGCAATTTTCCAAAACCTCTTGAAAAGCCTCCATTTGACGTGCAGTACGAACCAGACCACCCTTTTTCTTCGAGGCTAGAATGATTTCATTGAAATCTCTAATAACAAGCCAAGGTATACCTGGCATATCATCCAAAGATCTCAGAAGATTCCAAGATTCAGCTTGTCGTTGCTCCTCAAGTGCCCCGTAAAAACCAGTGCATCTCTATTTGTTTCCACTCGAGTCATGTAACGCCATTTTTGGGCATAGGAGTTTTCTAAGTTGATTAGACGGTTTGATAGACCGGATTAGAGAATTCAAGTCAGTTTCAGAATAAATTTGAAATAAATATTTTTGAGTGGAGGAAAATATCATATAATCATTATTTAATATGTAGATGATTTTGATAAAATCAATTTTACAAAATGAGGTTTCAAAAAGTGACATTTTGGGTCAGTGACCAAAATGTGAAGTTTTAAAACTATTTTTAGCGACTGTTTTGTAAAAGGATCAAAATTTTGAATCTTTAAGGAGCTATTTACTCCAAAGTCTAATATCAGCATTTTCCCCTTAATTGGATATTTTAAATGATTTTTAAATAATATAAATAGGCTTGGAGAATTAATTGGATAATTAAAAAGCTTAAAACAATTTGACGTAACTAACTTTTCTCCAAAAGATTTTCTCTCCAATTCTCTTCAGCCAAACACTTTTCATTCTTCAAAATCTTCAAGTAATATCTTATTTTAATTAATATTTTGATTTCAAGTGAGATTATAATGATTTGCTATCAAAATCTTATTGTTTTCTCATTGTTTTCTTATGTAAGTTCCATCCAATTAAGGGGAAAGCAATCAATTAGAGGAGAGGTTCATTCTTTTCCTCTAATATAAGGTTCTTTACTGAAATTCCCAAGTTATTGATCCTTTATAAATGTTTTCTAATGAGTTTTAATGATTTAATTATGGAAAATTGGTTAAATCAAGGTTTAATTGATGAGATTGGTTGATTTTCGTATTGGATCTGTTTTTCTGTGTTCTTGATTGGATTAGAACATGATTTTGATGTTTTACAATGTTATTAAGATGGTTTTAACATTGGAATCCCGAAACTAAGTGAATCTCTAATTTTTTAAGTTGTTAGTTATGAATTTTTTAGGAGTTTTGGAGGTTTAATGAATGCTGGAGGTATAAGGATGATGTTAATGTGTTTTTGGATGTTAATTGATGTTAACTGATGGATTAAAACATGTTTTGGCTGGGTTAAGTTTGGAAGGTGTTTGATGTTGTTTTCGGTTGTTGTATAGTGAATTTGATGTGGATTTGTGTGAATTGATGTTGTTGGGTTGTTGAATGCATTTTGATGCATTGAAACCTCTATTTTTGTGTGGTTAAAGCAGGAAAGGTTGATCTTCAAGCTTGAGGTGAAGTATCGAAAGCCGAGGAGGCTTGGTTTCACAATTGGCTATCAAAGTTTTGCGTGTCGGTGAGTGAGAACGTGATTTACAGCTTTCCAAAGGTTTAAAAGTTGAGTTAGGAGTTTAGATTAAGCTTGAAATGCTAGTCTAAGCTCGAAAGTAAGTAAAGTATGATTTCTCTTTTCTTCTCGGTTTGGCAATCAGTTTTGATGCACTTGTTTTGATAACTTGATTTCTCACTGTATATGCATAATTTGAGCATGGTTTAATGCTTGAAAATGTTTACCTAATGATGTTGATGAATTTGAGAAGTAATGCATGTTTTGATAATGATTTGAACATTGGTTAATGCATGGTTTAATGCATTGGTTAAATGGTTTTGGTTTGATGTATATGAAAACAATAAGTTAATGTTAATGAAATGAATTATATTGGCAAGTGATGTGGTTTAAAATGTTATCGGATATAGTTGGCCGGCCATAGGATTGATAGTGTACTATAAAAAGATGCCTTGGATGTTGAGGGGTTTTGATTTGGTGTACCGAAAACTCCATCCAAGTACCCTAACGGTCGAGGGGTTTTGATCTATGTATCAAAGAATCCTGTTAGTGGGTTATACATCTAGAAAATAAGTGATGTTGAGGGGGTTGTTTTGGTACTGAATACTCCATCACGAGTGTCACAACAAATGAGGGATTGTGATTGTACCAAAAATCCCGTGTGTGAACCTTGAGATACTGGTTGAGATTGTATATTAAGTGTTGGGAGAACACTTGTTGAATCCATGTATCCGATGTAATGTTTTGTAAAGAGGAACTTGGTTATTGATCATTTGTAAGGCAATATAATTGATGATGTATCATGGGATGGATTTTGTTGTATAATGTTGGTTTATACATGTTTTTCTCTTTAAGCCTTGCATTTGGTAGTTATGCATGAGAAAACTTAAATTGAGTGTATCAAGTGTGACTTTGATGTTAATCCATGATACATGTTGTATATGGTTTAATATGCATGTTTTGGAAATGTTAAGTGCATGGTTTTACAAGGCATGATGTTGTAAAAATGATTCAAAAATTATTTTAAAAGCGATTTTCAAAGTAGAGTGTTGAATGATTTTAAATACATTGATGGTGGTTTGTTTTAAAGCACTCCTCACTAATCTTAGTGTGCTTACGCTCTCTTTTTCCATCAATGCAGACAATTAAAGGTTAGAAGGCAGCAGGAAAGTAAGAAGGAACCCAAAGACTTTATTTACGAAAGTATGATTTCGATTTAGACTTGTAGTAATAAAGGAAATGGTATCATTTGTTGTTTGGGATGGTTGTTTGCTAAACTCCCTATTTGTGCGAGTTTTAAATATTGGTTTGGACTTGTATAAGGCTTTATGTGTTGGCTTTTGCTTGGGATTTATGTTTTGGATGTTGAGTAGGGAGCATGCCTATAGATGTTGCGGTTGATTGTGTTAGGCTTGCTAGGATTGTTTAAAATGTTGTTATGTTGATGTTAAGCATGCTCTTGAAGTTGTATGATGTTTGGTTATGTGCAGGATATTTTAGAGTGAACCAGTGTTTTATATGTTGGACCTAGAGGTCATTACAAGTCGTCACGTACTGGTACATGAATCGGTACCGGTATGCCCCCTATATCAGTACACCCCTTGGAATTTGCACACTTGAATCGGGACACGGGTTTGAGTATCGGTATGCTCCTGTATTTAAAAGAGCTATACTGATATGTGGGGTACCATATCGGTACGCGAATTGGACACTAGAATTCTTGATTTTAAAGAAGCATAAGGGGGATCGGTACGGTTCAATGTTGTATTAGTATGGGTGGGTCAACTCACCATATCGATATAGTGTTTCGCGTATTGATACGAGTAACCATTATGGTTGTTAGGCCTTATCGGTATAGGCTTGCCCGTATCAATACGCCCTATTGTTTTTATGCTTTTGTCTGCTGAGGTTTGGAAATGTTGCAAGTTTGGTCCCTAAATGTTTTATATGCAATTAAATGTGTTTGGATGATCATTTTAAGCTGAAATTTAACACGTGAGCATGGAATAGGATTAATAAAGGATTATTAAGTTGGAATTTAATGATGTCTTTGTAAATTGTGAAAATTACATTTTGGTCCCCGAATTGCAAGTTTGAGCAATTGAACCTCGTTTTACAATCTGATCGCAATGTAATGTATCCGCTGATGCTTGATCACCCTAGGATCTAAATTGATGCATTCAGATAAGAAAAAAACAGACCTAGTTTAGGTTATTAGTTTGGGTTTGCTTCGGCAAACCTAATGTGACCCTTTTAGCTCGGTTTCAGCTAGACCGAATTAAGAGGTTATATTTGTTTGTATTAGAGCTAGGTTTACAAAAAATTGGGATGTTGTTGATGATTGTTCATTTTTCTTTGCTATACATGGTGATGGTTTATGCGTACGGTGATTGTAATATGTTATGTCAAGGTATTTTTGGGGATACGTTGCCTTATTACTACATATGTAAAATGATTTTGGTTTGAAATGGAAGTCTTGGATCATTGTTTGAACTGACATGATTATTTTTGTTTTGATGTAATTATCATGCCTTAGATACGTTTTTACATGATGCCACCGAGGAGAAAGTTAAGATTGGGCATTATGCATCCTAAGGGGTTGCCATCTCCTCCGCCTATTCCACATGAGGGGGTGGAGCAAGTACCACATGTGCCACCTGGTCTGGTGTATGGTGATATGACACCTTTGGTTCAGGTGATGACTAGAGCGTTTTAGGCTATGATGGTTGGAGTACATGTACATGTACCAGCATCATATGCTGTTGCTAATTTGGGGTTTCCATTGGAGCTTTTGCGCGGTCTTAGAGGAGTTAATTTTAGAGGGTTGGCACCCGAGGCATCCGAGAAGTGGTTTGCTAATACATATTAGATTCTGGATCAGATGGGGTGCAATGATACCCGTAAGTTGGGATGTGCGGTGTCCCTGTTGCAGGATGACGCTTATAGTTAGTGGACTACTATGATCACAGACATGGAACATGGTGATATGACATTAAAGTTCTTTCAAGCTGCCTTTAGAAAGAAGTATCTGGACTTAGATACTTGGATGAGAAGAAACGTGAGTTTATAGCCTTTGTTTAGGGCAGTATGTCAGTATCTGAGTATGTGGTATAATTTGTGAGGTTGAGTCGGTATGCGCTTGAGTTGATGTCAGATGAGAGGCATCGTTGTGACTGATTATGTTATCGATTCCTATTAATTATTCTGATCTGAAAATTTTTTGTTGCCCTACTTATGCTCATGTAGATAACGAAAAAATAGAACCAAGATCCATCAAATACGTGTTTTTGGGATATAAAGCTGGAGTAAAAGGATACAAGCTATGGTGTTTAGAAACTAAAAAAATTGTGATTAGCAGAGTTGTTATCTTTGATGAAACTGCCATGTTACGTGATTCATCCTTCAAGGATTCCACCAACAAAAAGAAACAGAATTCAACCATACAGTCCAAGAAGGCGAATCTTCATATTGATACGACATCCAAAGATGGGATGACCCCCCAGGTTAGTACAAAAACCAAAAATACAGTTCCTCCCTCACCAGAATATTCTATCGCCAGAAATAGACTGAGAAGAGAAATTAAACATCCCTAAAGATATGTCGAGACTGATGTAGTTTCATATGCTTTGAGTGTTGCTGAAGATATTGATGCAAATCAAGAGCCTTCATCTTACTCTGAGGCGATTAGCTGTAAAGATTCAAGAAATTGGTTGGTTTCCATGCAAAAGAAGATGGAATCATTTCACAAGAATGCTACCTAGAACCTTGTGAATCTCCCTATGGATAAGAAGGCAATTCGTTGCAAATGGGTTTTCAAGAAGAAAGAGGAGATCTCAGAAGTTGAAGGACCCAGATACAAACCAAGGCTAGTTACAAAAGGCTACAGTCAAATTCCAGGCATCGACTTCACAGATGTATTTTTGCCAGTAGTGAAGCATAGCTCGATTCAGGCTTTACTTGGTATAGTAGCTATGTACGGTCTAGAGCTTGAGCAGTTAGATGTAAAAACTACATTCTTACATGGAGAACTTGATGAGGACATCTACATACAACAACCATAAAGTTTCGTGGTCCCAAGAAAATAGGATTATGTTTTCTTGTTGAAAAAATCTTTGTACAGCCTAAAACAGTCCCCTAGACAATGGTACAAGAGGTTTGATTCCTTTATGAGTACTCATAATTTAAAGGGAAGTAATTTTGATAGTTGTGTTTACTTTAAAAAGAGTAGTGATGGCTCGCCTATATATCTACTGCTTTATGTTGATGACATGTTGATAGCAGCTAAGAATAAAGAAGAGATAAGATATGTCAAGACTCGGCTTAACCAAGAATTTGCGATGAAAGATTTGGGACCAGCAAAGAAGATACTCGGAATCGAGATCAAGAGAGACCGAAAATCATGTAAATTGTACATAAATCAAAAGGGGTACATTGAAAATTTTCTTTGCATGTTTAATATGAAGAATGCTAAGCCAGTTAGCACTCCCCTGGCGGCCCACTTTAGACTTTCATCATACTTATCTCCAAAATCAGATGAAGAGATTGAGTACATGTCACGAGTTCTATATTCAAGCACGGTGGGATCTCTCATGTATGTTATGGTTTGCACACGCCCAAATTTAGCACACGCAGTCAGTTTAGTGAGCAGATACATGGAAGATCCTGGAAAAGAACATTGGAGGGTTGTTCAATGGATTTTTAGGTACCTATGAGGAACTAGTGATGATTGCTTACAGTTTGGAAGAAATAAAGATGGAGTAATTGGGTATGTCAATTCTGATTTTACTGGAGACCTAGATAGAAGAATATCTCTAACAGGTTATGTCTTTACTGTTGGAGGTTATGCCATTAGTTGGAAAGCCACCTTACAACACACAGTTGCTTTATCAACCACTGCAGCTGAATACATGACGATTACTGAAGCTTGCAAAGAAGGGATTTGGTTAAAGGGGCTATATGGTGAACTTTGTGAAGACCTTCAAATTAGTACGTTGTTTTGTGATAGTCAAAGCACTATCTTCCTCACGAAGGATCAGATGTTTCATGAGAGGACAAAACATATTGATATACGATATCACTTTGTTTGTGATATTATTTCCCGAGGTGACATTGTTGTGAACAAGATCAGCACTTACGACAATCCTGCAGATATGATGACCAAGTCTCTTACTAAAATCAAGTTTGAGCATTGCATAGACTTGGTTGGTGTTCATTGTTGATGACCACCCTTTTGAAAGGGTTTTATGGAAGAGGTGGAGCTCTTGTTGGACAAGAATTTGTGCCAAGGCGGAGATTGTTAGAGTTGTGACTCAAATTCTAGTTTGGGTTGTTCAAATCCTTATAGGATTATACTTCTCTCTTGAATATGTGATGAAGAGTTGGAAACCCAGTTTGAGTAGAATTTCTTTCTATGCAGGTTTCCTTTGGAAACAAATCTCTTATCCCTATAAATAGATACAAGGGATTAAGGGTTTAATCATCAAGTTGTAATCTCCTTTTACATGGTGAAAGTTTATCCTCCTCTGTCTGTGGTTTTTCCCTTTTTGGGTTTTCCATGTAAATTCTTGGTGTTATGTTTCTTTGCGATTGTTTGCTTGTTTATCACCATCGTCCCAATAATTATAACAGTTCTTTACTGAAATTCCCAAGTTATTGATCCTTTATAAATGTTTTCTAATGAGTTTTAATGATTTAATTATGGAAAACTGGTTAAAGCATGGTTTAATCAATGAGATTGGTGGATTTTCATATTGGATCTGTTTTGCTGTGTTCTTGATTGGATTACAACATGATTTTGATGTTTTATAATGTTATTAAGATGGTTTTAACATTGGAATCCGGAAACTAAGTGAATCTCTAATTTTCTAGGTTGTTAGTTATGAGTTTTTGAGGAGTTGTGGAGGTTTAATGAATGCTGGAGGTATAAGGAGGATGTTAATGTGTTTTTGGATGTTAATTGATGTTAGTTGAATGATAAAAACATTAGGTTTTGGCTGGATTAAGTTTGGAAGGTGTTTGATGTTGTTTTCGGTTGTTGTGGACTGAATTTGAGTAGAATTTGATGAGGATTTGTGTGAATTGATGTTGCTGGGTTGTTGAATGCATTTTGATGCATTGAAACCTCTATTTTTCTGTGGTTAGAGTAGGGGAGGTTGATCCTCAAGCTTGAGGTGAAGTATCAGAAGGCGAGGAGGCTTGGTTTCACAATTGACGATCAAAGTTTTACGTGTCGATGAGTGAGAACGTGATTTACAGCTTTTCAAAGGTTTGAAAGTTGAGTTGGGTGTTTAGATAAAGCTTGAAATGCTGGTCTAAGCTTGAAAGTAAGTAAATGATGATTTCCCTCTCGTTCTCAGTTTGGCAATCGGTTTTGATGCACTTGATTTGACAAATTGATTACTCACTGTATATGCATGATTTAAGTATCGTTTAATGCTAGAAAATGTTTATCTAATGATGTTGATGCATTTGGGAAGTAATGCATGCTTTGATAATGATTTGAACATTGGTTAATGCATGGTTTAATGCATTGGTTAAATGGTTTTGGTTTGATGTATATGAAAACAATGAGTTAATATTAGTAAAATGAACTATATTGGCAAGTGATGTGGTTTAAAATGTTATCAGTTATAGTTAGCCGGCCATAGGATTGATAGCGCACTATAAAAATTTGCCTTGGATGTTAAGGGGTTTTGATTTGGTGTACACGAAAACTCCATCAAGTACCCTAATGGTCGAGGGGTTTTGATCTATGTATCGAAGACTCATGTTTGTGGGTTATACATCTAGCTGATGAGTGATGTTGAGGGGGTTTGAATACTCCATCACATGTGTCACAACGGATGATAGGTTGTGATTGTACTGAAAACTCCTATGTGTGAACCTTGAGATGCCGGTTGATATTGTATATTAAGTGTTGGGAGAACACTTGTTGAATCAATGTATCCGATGTAATGTTTTGTAAAGAGTAACTTGGTTATTGATCACTTGTAAGGCAATATAACTGACGATGTATTATGGGATGGATTTTTTTGTATAATGTTGCTTTATACATATTTTACTCTTTAAGCCTTTCATTTGGTAGTTAGGCATGGGAAAACTTAAATTGAGTGTATCAAGTGTGACTTTGTTGTTAATCCATGATACATGTTGCATATGGTTTAATATTCATGTTTTGGAAATGTTAAGTGCATGGTTTTACAAGGCATGATGTTGTAAAAATGATTTGAAAAGTGTTTTAAAAGTGATTTTCAAAGTGGAGTGTTGAATGGTTTTAAATGCATTGATGGTGATTTGTTTTAGAGCACTCCTCACTAAGCTTAGTGTGCTTACGCTCTCTTTTTCCATCAATGTAGAGAATTAAAGATTGGAAGGCAGTGGGAAAGCAAGGAGGAACCCAAAGACTTGTGTTTACGAAAGTATGATTTCGATTTAGACTTGTAGTAATAAAAGAAATGGGATCATTTGTTGTTTGGGAGGGTTGTTTGCTAAACTCCCTGTTTGTGCGAGTTTTAAATATTGGTTTGGACTTGTATAAGGCTTTATGTGTTGGCTTTTGCTTGGGATTTATGTTTTGGATGTTGAGTAGGGAGCCTACTTATAGATGTTGTGGTTGATTGTGTTAGGCTTGCTAGGATTGCATGTTAAGCATGCTCTTGAAGTTGTATGATGTTTGGTTATGTGTTGGATATTTTTAGAGTGAGTCAACGTGTCATATATTGGACCTAGAGGTCATTACAGGCCTTCGTGTATCGGTACAGGTAGCTAGAGATCGGTACGCAGGGTCTGAGATGGCTTCATTTTGAGTGTAAAATATATAAGGGTACCGGTACAGCTAGCCGAGTATCAATACACTCCTTGGAATTTACACACTGGAATTGGTACACGGATTTGGGTACTGGTATGTCCCCCTATATTTCAAAGAGTCGTACCGATATGCGGGGTAATGTATCGATATGCGAATTGGTCCCTGGAATTTTGGGTTTTAAGGAAGCATAAGGGGGATTAGTGCGGTTCAATGTTGTATTGGTACAGGTGGGTCAACATACCGTATCGATATAGTGGTTCGTGTATCGGTACGAGTAACCATTATGGTTGTTAGGCTATATTGGTATGGGCTTCCCATTGTAATCAATCATTTTTATCTGGTTTGTAAATATCGTGTTAATATATTAGTATAATAATTAATAGATATTATTATTGTATGTATACATATATTATATTATTATAGGTTTATTATGTACGTGTGATTAATATGTACGTAAAATATGTGTGTGATATGTGTGAGTGTATGTATATTATATGTGTACGTATTAATAATTAATATGGTGTATCTGTTTCGTATGTATGTTCCCATGTCACATAAGCTTCAATAGTGCATAGATATACTAAGATGTGTATGGTTATATTAATGAGCAAATACATATATATATATATATATATATGCTTGTGTGTTTAAATGTATGTGATATATGTAAGTATTTGAATGTATGTGTATGTTATATATATGTATATGTATACCCTTATATGTTTGTGTGTGTGTATTATTATTATTATTATTGTTGTTGTTGTTGTTGTTGTTGATGTTAGTAATATTATTATTATTATTGGTATAGGGCTAGAATAAAATAAAATCCAAAAAATATTAAAACCTAAATAGTAATATTAAAGTCCAATCCATATTATTACAGAACCCAAAAATATTACATGGCCCATTTTCGGCTTGAACCAGACTAAACCAAACCCTAAAAATATCTAACCCTAATCTTTTTCATGCGCAGCCAACCAAGAGCCGTTGGATCAAGATTTGATCTAACGCCCACGATCGAAGGGAGAAGCCTCCTCAGCTGCCGCATGTGGTACACGCGCAGGCCATTCAGCTCCCCACTCGCGCGTGCATCCCACACATCAGACCCCTTGGCTGCCGTGCACCACGTGTCATCATCTCAGGCCACCTCGTTATTCCAAGATCAAATCTGAGTTGTCCGTACCTCATGTAATCTCAGCCGTTGGATCAGATCTAATCCAACAACTGAGAACACATTTGACCAAAAGAACTGCTATGCCAGTGCTGCCGTACGCTCGTGCCTCACCGGCTCACCAAACCGGACATGCAAGATCAGAAAAGTACAAGTCAGACGACACAAAAAATCATTTAACTTTTTGTCTAATTTTGTAAGCAAAGAAAAAATAAAAAGGTAGCATATATATCACATGTAAGGAACCCTTTTGGACTCAGTCTTCAGATTCGAAATAAAAAAACGAAAATTTCCAGTGGTAATCTCTTCTTTATTTCCTTTCTCATACATGCACGCAAACAAAAAAAATACGAAATATTGAAAATAAAAAAATGAGAGTTGAAAAGTTCCTTACCCTCGCCGTGGTGGCCATCGGCGACAAGCCTCACGGTTTCCTTCAAGCTATGTAAGGTGAGCCGAACGACAATGTTTACAAAAAAGGGGGGCTTTTATTTTAACAAACTAGGTTCGGTTGTAAAAGCAACAAAGGGGATTTCGTCGTTTTGAATCTGAAAAGGGGTTTTTTAAGGGTTCCAAACCCCGATCTACGACGGATGTAAGATAGGGACAGTGGCCGGTCACCCCGGCCACCGCTGATTTTTGGAGACAACGGCGGGCGAGGGTGGTTTTCAAAAGTTTTAGGGAAAGGAGGGGAGGCTTTATTTTTCAGGTTTCACATAAAATAACCCAAAAGGCTTTTTCAGCCGGGCAAAGAGGTCTGTTATAGACAAAATATTTTGTCAAAATGGTATAATTACCCACTAAATCCTTCAGTGTTTTGGATATTTTCAAACTGTCTTGCTGTATGGTATATTTGCACAAATGGTCCCTCTTTCTTTTTAAGATCTTTCAATTAAGTCCCAAAATTAACCGAAATCTGTTTAAAAATGGTAAAACTACCCAGTTAGTCCCTCTTTCCCACTCATTATTTTCATTTCGAGCTTGCCCCTTGGTTTTATTACACGTTCAGTCCTTTTAAGTTTCGTTCAATTGGCAATCCTGCCCCTAAATTGTGTTTTTATTGTTTTTAATTTCTGTTATTATGTTTTTATTTTATTTCATTTCAGTCCTTTTTTGTGTTTTAAATGTTTATGTTATTGGCTTTTTATTATGTGCTTTAGCATGTTTATATTGCTCATCATATCCATATATGTTTTTTATATCATGTTTATTTATGTTTTTTAGATGTGTTGTATCATAATTTTTTATGTTTTAATTTAATTGTTCATGTGGTATACATGTTCGTTTTTATATGTTATGTTTTAGTTTAGTTTTTATGGTATGCTTATATGTGTTAGCATGAGTTTTATGTTTTTTAGGTTGTATGTTAGTGCGATGTTTTTGTCACATATAATGTCATGATATTTTAATTTACGCATATAAATTATTATATGTTAAGAATCAAGTATTAGTTTCTTTATACTAGCATGTTGCTCTGATTTGTTAGTTTAGCATCATATTTTATCTATGTCATGCATATATTGCATTGTGGTAATTTTTAGTTTTTTAACATGTATATATATGATTAATTAATTCTTGAACTATGTTTTCCTTTTCACATGTTTTTGTTTCTGCTTTGTTTTCATTATTGTAATATGTTATGTTATTCATGTTCATGCTTTTTTTACTTTTGTTTAGGATTATGATATTCATGTTTTTTTCATGTTTTTAGTACCATGTCAATGTGAATATATGTTTTTTTAATTGTTTTCTAAGATTGCATAACGGAATATTATTTGTCAATGTGGTGCCCTTTTATTCGAGCGTAAACGTGGCCAGTATCAAGCACAGTGATGGTGGTCTATCAGTTTATTCTCGAATAACGGGGCCCTTAAAATTTACTCGCACTTATAACCAAATTTTAATTTAATCATCACTTTAATCCGGTAAGTTTAATATTAATAAAACGGTAATTATTAAAGTACCAATTT
Organism: Hibiscus mutabilis; assembly: GCA_019671005.1. Taxonomy (NCBI): domain Eukaryota; kingdom Viridiplantae; phylum Streptophyta; class Magnoliopsida; order Malvales; family Malvaceae; genus Hibiscus; species Hibiscus mutabilis. The sequence goes on along the minus strand of CM033753.1, from coordinate 19,685,831 downwards.
TGGGTGGTGTGGGGTGCTAATCCTTCTCCATCCGTAACCGACTCCCGAACCCAACATTTTAAATTATCTGGTTTTATGGTGTTCGGTCTACTTTAGTGGCCGGTGGTGACTCCATTTTTTTAAATAAATACAATTTTTCATGAAACCCCACAGAAGACATTATTTTTTTAATACCGGAAAGACCCACAAACATTGAAACCCTTTTTTAGCGAAAGCACCCGTAAGAAAGGATCGCTACAGATGGCGACTCCGCTGGGGACATTTTTTTATTTTTGAAAAAAACAAAAGAGAGTCAAGCTTTTTAAATAATTACCGCTTTATTAATATTGGAAGTTTCGGATTAAAGTGACTATTAAATTAACATTTGGTTGTAATTGCGCGTTTATTTTAACGCATTTAAAATTTGGCATATAAACCTGTCCTTTTAAGTGGGGGAAACGCTAGTGCTTTCGTGAGGACATCGTTCCTCCGTATGGGCTTAGCAAAGTACCTTCGGGGCTCGCGTATCTTATGCTTTCGTGAGGATATCGTTCCTTCGTATGGGCATAAGCGAATGGGTCCCCCTAAATTGAACCCGATTGAAAGGAGCCTATAATGGGTGATGATCGGGGGCCTTGCTACCCTTAGTAGGGGACAGGAAGGACAATTCGGGTACCTCCTAGCACCAACACTACATGTAGAGAACATAAAAACCCATCCTTTTGGAGCCATGCGGATAAGCCAGGTGCTTTAGACGGTATGTAAATAGGGTTGTTTTGTTTGTTTATCTTATTTAACCTTTCCTTTTATTTATGTATTTATTGATTTTATCCGGTACTGACTCATTTTCTTTTTGTTTTGATTTTTCCATATATCATTGCATCTGTATTACATAAAGGTACTGGATCAAGTGCTTTGACCGATCAGAAAACCTTTCATCATAGAAAAAAGGTATCTTAAGAAGGATGACCTCAACTCAGCTGTCAGACATTGGTCAGAAGTCAATCAGAGGACCCAAGATAATAGTTTGCCGAGTGAGCGCATAGTGCAAGGGTATACTTACGTGAGCCTCCAACATAATAACTTATGGGAACTTAAAAAGATTTGGGAAGGATGGGATCGAAGACTACAAGACTTATTCTGTGATAGTTACGGCGACATAGCACAGTTGATGTATGTTCGGGTCAACCAGCCTTTACTCCGAGCCATCTTCCAGTTCTGGAATCCTGCTTTTTGCTGCTTCACTTTCAACGGGAAAGATATGATGCCTACGGTAGAGGAATACACGGCCCTACTTAATCAAAAGAATGTCCAGAAAGATTAGATCTATGCGAAGCCGCCAAGGAACCAGAGTTACCCTTCGAAGCTCAAAATTTTTGCCGGGGTGAGTGACGATTGGGTTAACGGCCTGATTCAAAATCGAGGAGACAACCTAGACTTTGCATGGGAGAGTATCCGAGAAATCATACCCGCACACCCAGATGAAGGGAAGAAGATGGACCTATTCGCCTTAGGGATATATGGTTTGGTCATCTTTCCGAGGGTCCTTGGAAACATCAATGTAGCCATCCTAGATCTATTTGAGCGTATGAAGCGGAAGGCAAATCTAGTACCGGTAATCTTAACTGAAACTTTCATCTCTTTGAATACAAGCCAGAAGCATGAAGAGGGATGTTTCAGAAGGTGTGCAGAGTTACTACAGGTTTGGATTTAGAGTCATATATGGAAGACATCAACGAGGGTTTTACCAGGAATATCGTTTCGAGACTTTTCTCCTTTGCAAGAGTACTTAACAAAGGAATGGCGAGAAGACTTGAATAGGAAGAAATGGACCCGGACCTTTAAAAACATTCAAGGCAAAGACATAGTGTGGAGAGTTCCTTGGCTCGGCAAGGTTAGTTACTTCCTGTACAGTTACGGCGATTATGACTGGCTAATGATGTTAGAGCTACATGGTGGGATTGCTTGTGCTCTACTTTTGGTACCCTGACAATTCGGATCGCGACAGTTTGTTCCAGTCACCCCCAGTTTAAGTCGAAGTGAGTTTCCTTTCTAGGGCGAGTGCAGGGAAAAAGTTTAGACCATCATGAGAGCTTGGGATCACTATTATCGAATAAGGGTAGAAGGAGATTCTGAGTGTATGTTCACCCTGGATTATGATCTTTAGAGGTGACTGAGGACTAACTACAAGATTCTAGAACCCGACCAATGACCAACCATGTCACTTGAGGAGCATATGAGGATAGTACCGTCCGAGGCTGACATTTTGCGAAATGAACTCGAGGAGGTTAAGAAAAAGATGGAGGCTTTACAGACTCAGCATATGAGTGAGCTCTACAAGGCAAGTTTGGATGTCGACAAACGAGATGGGACCATTAGGCAATTGAAGAAGCTGAATGCAGATCTGAGTGAGAAGAATGCTATTTATCAGAAAGATACTCTCTAGCTCCAAGAAAAGGTACAAAATGCCAGCCGAAGCCAATTCCTAGATGTGGAGAAGGAAAGGATGAACGGTATATGTTTAGTTGAAGAATAATGAGAGAAAGGCAAGCAAATAGTCGAGAAAGGGTTAGAAAGTTGTAAGTTAGCCATCAAAAGTGAAAGACGGTCTTTCAGGGACGCCATCAACCAAGAAAAAGAAAGAGCTAGGCAAGAGATCGACAAAGGCAAGCAAGCAATCATCTGCGAAAGAGAGAACACTGTCGTTTGGAAGAGGAAATCCATAGGGAGCAAGAATAGACTACTAGAGATGTAAAACTTTTACAACGACACTGTTCAAAGCCTGAATCAGAGCCAAGATCAGAATGCCAAGTTAGAAGGGAGACTGAAAGAGTTGGAGCAGTCCTTTCAGACCTATCATCAGAGGAATGGCTTCATCGAACTACAAGAAAAGGAGCATGAAATTGGTATGTTACGAGCCCGCATTGAGTCACTCGAGGCAACCGTTCATGATTGCAATGGGAGAATCAGGGTATTCGAAGAAGCTGCAGCAGGTGGAGAAAATTATTGGCGGCAAAGACTTCGTGATTCCTTCTAGATGATTCAAGATAGAGACTAGTATTACACGACCCTGATGGTGGAGATATAACGGGTTGTGGGACATGTGACGGATTTAGTTGGAAAAGCTGAAGCTCTTCGACCTTTCATAACATCGAACATGAAAGAAGCGCCTAGGTTCATCAAACTGCTCAGGGCTATCAAGAAGTTAGGGGCTAGAGCTAGGGCTTATGTGTAGAACTCTACTTTACTATTTTGTAATCTGGACCCTTTAATTCCCATGGAAGTAGTTCAAAAGGGTGATTACTCAGCGGAATCAGTACCTTTATTTGCATACATTCTTGCATTGCATCATGGCATTTGCATCATTATACATGCATTCATCTTCTTTGCAAAAATATTGATAGTGTAAATATTGTGGCAATAAAACAAAAAGATAAGCCGCAACCATTCCGCATCCATACTTTACTCGGTTACAACGCAAACTAATGGAGGACAGAATAGTTTGTTTGGAAAAAGGGCAGAAGGATTTGGAACATGTTTCGATGAAGCTGGACAGCGCCTCAGTGACCATATCGCTCAATCACAAGCTACGATATTATCCGAGTTAACCGCATTGTTGGAAAAAATCTATGGGAAAGAAAAGGTTAAAGACAAAGTCGCCCAAGAGCCAGAAGGTACCACATCTCATAGCAAGGTTCAACCAAAGACGCCTAGTCTGGTAATAAGAGTATACATTGACCCTGTTGGGATATCTGCTAGTCTTCAGGCAGGGGCATCTGAAAACCAACCATCGATACAGAGGCATTCTACGAAGAAGAGGTGTTGGATCTGAATTTTGTCGAGAAAATTAGAACGAAAGTGGAAAAGAAATGAGAGGAAAGATTTTGTCTGATGGAAGAAAAATTTAGAGCACTGCAAACAACAGATAAACCAGGGAATGAGGCTAGTGATCTGAGCCTGGTATCTGACCTTGTTTTACCACCAAAATTCAAAACTTCAGAATTTGACAAGTATGATGTAACTTCATGTCCTTCCGCGCATGTGACCATGTATTGCCGAAATATGGCAGCCTTCATCAAGGATGAAAAGCTTTTAATCTATTGTTTCCAGGATAGTCTGACTGGAGCAGCACTCCGGTGGTACACCCAATTAAGCCGGGTAAATATCAAGTCTTGGAATGACTTCTCAAAGGCGTTCATTGAGCAGTACAAACATGTGACAGATATGACCCCCAGTAGGATCATGTTGGAAAATATGGGACAAAAGTCTAACGAGGGTCTGCGACAATACGCCCAGAGGTGGCAAGAGGTGGTCGCTCGGATCCAGCCACTAATTCCTGAGCACGGGATTATACCCTTATTCGTGAATACTCTGAAGGAAACATTATTTGATCGCCTTTTCAATAATACAACTCAGAGTTTTGCCGATTTGATCAGGACCGGGGAGTTTCTTGAATTGGCAATTAAGAGTGACAAGATTGACAGCGGGGATAACTTTCAAAAGTATAATAAGAATAGAGAGAATGAGGTAAATACTATGAGCACTTACAATGCCCCAAAGAACTTTACGGTCTCTCAGCCGCAAGCATCAACAGGGAAGGTTTAGAATCCAAACCAAAGAGAAAGAAGAGATCCAAGAAAGGAACAAGAGAAAACAACCTTTACTCTGTTACTAGTTTCGTACACCAAGCTTTATTCTCAGTTGTACAAAGCTGATTTGGTCTGCCCATACTATGTTACTCCGTTCAAACCTCTGTTTTCGTCATGGTATGATCCTAACACACATTGCGATTATCATGGCGGTGCCCCTGGTCACTCCACAGAAAAATACCTCGCATTTAAGAAACTTGTACAAAAAGTCTGATTAATTCTGGGGTATTAAAGTTTGAGGAACCGAATGTGGCCGCTAACTCGTTGCCTAATCACGGGAACTGTGGAGTAAATGCTATTAAGGAGTACTCTACTAGAAAGGCTAAGGAAGATGTGTCAGATATTAAGTCCCCCTTACGGTGGGTGTTCCAACAATTATTTATGGCCCTCTTGATTGACAGAGGCATGATAGTGGTGCAGAAGGGATGTAGAGCTTATTGTGAGTTACACCAGGATGGAGGGCATGACATCTAACAATGTGAAGAATTCAAGAGGTTGATTCAACAGCTGATGGACAGTAAAAAGATAGAGTTCTTTGAGGAGGTTGCAGGAAGGAAGGGGTTAGATGTATGTGCGTCAAATAGCCCCAACATCAAGTATGGAATAAACAGACCATTTGTCATCCCATCCAGACCAAAGGAAGCAAGTTCATCTCAAGCAGAAGATGTAAAGGTGGCCCCCAAAATCATCATCTCAGCACCAGCCTCATTTTTTTTCAATGACATGCGGCAGACCCCTTGGAATTATGCCGCTAACGTGACTATACCAAAGAAGTCAGAACCTTCTGAGGAGAAGGAACAAATGGTAAGAGAAGAGTCAATACAGAAAGATGAGCAGACAAAGAAAGATGAAATTGTCAACGAATAGGTCACTTCACGAGGAGTAGCAGGTACTACTCTTTGAAAACTTTGAAATCTTCTGAAGCTACAAAAGATAAGGGGGAAGGTACATCAACCGGTCCTGCAAAGATATTTGGCAATGAGTCCCCTCCAAAGATTAATGAGCCGGTAACTGAGGCTCAGGCATAGGAATTTCTGAAGTTCCTAAGGCACAGTGAATACAATGTAGTGAAGCAGCTGTGAAAGCAACCGACAAGGATTACAGTGTTGGGGTTGCTTTTGAGTTCAGAAAAACATCGGGATGCATTGTTAAAGGTGCTGAACCAAACATTTTATCTGGTGACATTTCTGTATCTAAGCTGGACAGAATAGTGGGGCATATCACTGCATACAACCATATAACATTCAGCGATGACGAGATCCCAGAAGGAGGTATGGGGTCTACCAAAGCTCTAAACATCACCACTCATTACAAAGGGTATGTTTTGCTAGGACTACTAATTGATAATGGGTCGGCATTAAACGTACTACCGATGGTGAGTTTGCAAAGGCTACCAATAGATGATTCCCACATGAAACCCTGTCATAACTCCGTGAGAGCCTTTGACGGTACTCAAAGGGGAGCACTTGGAAAAATTGAGGTACCATTGTTGATTGGGCCGACAGAGTACACAATTGATTTTGTGGTAATGGACATAAAGCCGAGCTACAGTTTCTTATTGGGAAGACCATGGATTCAGTCTACTAGAGCCGTTCCCTCATCACTCTATCAGAAATTGAAACTTGTGATCAAAAGCAAGTTGGTCACTATAGAAGCTGAGCAAGAAATCATCGCCTCAGTAACATCGAATGCCCCCTACATCCAGAACGATGAAGATGCTATGGAATGTTCTTTTAGAGCATTGAAACTTGTAAATGCTACATTTGTGGCGAAAGGTAGTCAGATCCCCTACCCCGTGTTATCCAACTGCGCCAAGATGACCGTTTTTGAAACATTGGGCCAAGAAGCCAAAACAAGAAGAGGGCTAGGAATGGGATTGCAAGGAAGCCTACGACCCAGAAGTGTCATCACCAAGAAAGATCGTTTTGGGCTTGGCTACAAATCGAGTATTCAGCAGAGGAGAGAGGAATACAGAAAGAAAGAAGAACAATAAAGGGCTATACTTAAAGGAGAGGATATTCCATAGAGACCGATATATTTCCCTCATTTAAAATATGTTTTTGTCTTTGGAGGAATTGACCATACAGAATAGAAACTACAGAAAGCAATTCAAGAAAATAACATACTTAACGAGAATGGGATGTTCAGTGAATCGCTTGAAGGGATGTCCATCAACGTGTTGACCAGCATCCGCCCTTGCCGTCCCTGGGAAACTCTCAATAACTGGAGCTACATTGATCAACATTTAGTCTTTAGGGCTATATCAGAGTAATGTTCCAAACCAACCCTTTTGTTTTTGCCCATAGGCAATAGGAACCTTTAGTATGGGGCATCTATGTTAACCTTTTGTTTGCAATGAAAGAATGTCTTCCTCGTTTTCTCAAATGGCATACATTTCATTTACTTCATTCATTTATTTCTTACTCATATTCATTCACTTCATTTAAAATCACTCTTCCTAATACATTCGTTCTTATTTCATGCAGGATTCCCATAATTAACTGTATGAATGATTCTGAATCCAATCACGAAGTAGATTTCGAGCACCCGAGATCTCGGCAAAAATAGAAGAGGAGGACGACGAGGCAGAATGCGATGCTCTTAAAGAGTTGGTAGGAATGATGGCCAATGAAGAAAGGCAAATCATGCACCACCAAGAAGAAACAAAAATTGTGAACTTGGAAACCGATGAGAAGAGAAAAAAAGTGAAAATCAGGACTACATTTTCCTCAGAAACCAGGCGCGAACTGATAGCCCTGCTCCAAGAGTTCAGGGACGTTTTTGCTTTGACTTATCAGGATATGCTAGGGTTGAATACAGACATAGTGATGCACAAGCTGCCAACGAGGCTAGAATGCAAACCAATCCAGCAAAAGCTCAAAAGAATGAGGACTGACGTGCTGTTAAACATCAGAGAAGAGGTAAAAAAAAGCATTTTGATACTGGCTTTCTAGAGGTTTCCAAATACCCTGAATGGGTTGCAAACATCTTACCGGTGCCAAAGAAGGATGGGAAGGTCCACATGGGTGTAGATTACAGGGATCTCAATCGAGGAAGCCCTAAAGACAATTTCTCTTTGCCACATATTGACACGTTGGTTGACAATATCGTGGGACACTCATTGTTCTCATTCATGGATGGTTTCTCAGGGTACAACCAGATAAAGATGGACCCAGAAGACATGGAGAAGACCACATTCGTAACCATGTGGGACACATTTTGTTACAAGGTGATGCCCTTCGGACTCAAGAACGCAGGGGCAACTTATCAAAGAGCAATGGTGACTCTTCTCCATGATATGATGCACAAAGAGATAGAAGTATACGTGGATGATATGATCGATAAGTCCCAGACCGAGGAAGAGCACCTTCGAAACCTGAGAAAGCTATTTCAAAAACTACAAAAATACCAGCTGAAACTCAACCCGGCTAAATGCACATTCACAGTCACATCTAGAAAACTCTTGGGGTTTGTAGTGAGTAGGAAGGGGATTGAGATCGATCCAGAAAAAGTAAAGGCTATCCAGGACCTCCCGTCATCTTATACTTAGAAAGAAGTTCGAGGTTTCCTGGGAAAGTTAAACTATATCTTCCGTTTCATCTTTCAATTAACAGATAAGTGTGACCCTGTCTTCAGACTACTTAGGAAGAGTAACCTAGGGGTCTGGGATGAAGAATGTCAAGAAGATCTAGAAATGATTAAAAAGTACTTGACGAATGCTCCAATTTTAGTCACACTAGTACCAAACAGTCATTTGATCCTTTACCTGACAGTTTTTGAAAACTCGATGGGTTGCGTGTTAGGGCAACATGATGAGTCTGGGAAGAAGGAAAGAACCATCTACTACCTAAGTAAGAAGTTCACTAATCGTGAAACACGATACCCACCAATTCAGAAGCTATGTTGTGCTTTGGTTTGGACTACCAAAAGGCTTAGACAGTACATGTTATACCACACCACCTGGTTGATATCCAAATTGGACCCCTTGAAGTATCTAATGGAAGCACCAGCATTAACGGGGAAGATGGCCCGCTGGCAAATGCTGTTATCTGAGTTCGACATTGTATATATGAGCCAGAAAGCTGTGAAAGGAAGTGCTATAGCGGATTTCTTAGCTAGTCGTGCTTCAGATGATTATGAATCGTTGAACTTCGATTTCCTAGATAAGGACTTGATGTGCATTACAACTGGGGGAGACGTTGCTTCAGATGACGGCTCGTGGAAACTTTACTTCGATGGAACCTTCAATGCCCTTAGCCACGGAATAGGAGCCGTGCTAATTTCTCGAGAAGATGTCTACTATCCCTCCACCAGTAGACTAGAATTCTTTTGCACAAACAACATAGCTGAATACGAAGCCTGTGTCATAGGACTGAATGCAGCCATTGAAAGGAATATCAAAGAACTTCGAGTATTCAGAGATTCGTCCTTAGTGATCTATCAGTTACGAGGAGAATGAGAAACTATGGATCCAAAGCTAGTCAAATACTACGAGTTGATCCAAGAGCTCATTAAAGAATTTGAAAAAGTTAGTTTCACCTACCTTCCTAGAGAAGACAACCAGATGGCAGACGTCTTGGCAACCCTGACCTCTATGTTCAAAGCAAATACAAAAGCAGAAATGAAGCCAATTGTGATGCAGACTTTTGAAAGGCCACCTCACTGTTATAATATGCAAGAAGAAATAGATGGCAACCCTTGGTATTACGATATCTTGTAATATATCAAGTTTCAAAAGTATCCCAAAAGGGAAAACGAAAATGACCGAAAGACACTCAGAAGGATGGCAACAGGATATGTTTAGGATGGGGAGATTCTGTACAAAAGAGGCCACAATCAAACGTTGTTGAGATGTGTAGATGCCCGAAGGCGAAAGAAATTTTGACAGGAGTGCATGATGGATTGTGTGGTACGCACGCCAAAGGTCTGTCAATAGCCCGAAAAATCATGTGATATGGCTATTTCTGGTCGACAATGGAGGGAGACTGCATCGATTACGCCAAGAAATGCCATAAGTGCCAAATATATGCTGACAAGATCCATGCTCCTCCTTTACCTTTACACACCATGAACTTGCCTTGGCCGTTTGCAGCATGGGGCATGGATGTCATTGGACAGATTTATCCAAAGGCTTCCAACAGGCACCATTTTATTCTGGTTGCCATTGATTGCTTCACTAAATGGGTGAAGGCAACATCTTACGCCAATATCACAAGGACAACGGTGTGCAAGTTCCTAAAGAAGGATATCATTTGCCGATATGGGTTGCTGAAAAGGATTATCACCGACAACACTCTCAACCTGAATAACAAATTGATGACTGAGGTGTGCAACCAGTCCAAAATAACACACCATAATTCCATGACCTACCGTCCTAAGATGAATGGGGCAGTAGAAGCGTAAAACAAGAACATAAAGAAAATAATTGCGAAGACAACAGACACCTACAAAGATTGGCATGAGAAGCTGCTATTTGCCCTATTTGCCTACCGGATATCTGTTCGCACATCAATAGGGGAAACGCCTTATTCTCTAGTGTACGGTACAGAGGCGGTACTACCCATTAAGGTTGAGATTTTGTCACTCCGAGTTTTGAATGAAGTAAAACTGGATGAATTAGAGTGGGTGCAAACCAGGCTTGACAAGTTAAATCTTATAGAATAAAAGAGGCTGAAAGCCATCTGCCATGGTTAAATGTACCAAAAACGAATGATGCGGGCATATGATAAGAAAGTGCGCCCGAGAGAATTTCGAGAGGGAGATCTAGTGCTTAAGAAGATCCTCCCAATTTAGAAAGATTCTCGAGGGAAGTGGATGCCTGACTGAGAAGGGCCATATGTCGTCAAGAAGGGTTTTTCGAGAGAAGCGTTGATTTTAACTGAAATAGATGAAGAAGAATTGAAAAATCTCATGAATTCCGATTCAGTTAAGAAGTATTATGTTTGAAAAAAAAGAAATGAAAAATGATGAGGCGAAAACCTGAAAAGGGGCTTCATAAAATAAAACCTAAGGTGAAAATCCGCAAAGGGCGCCTTAGGTGTAAAAAAAGGGAGAGATCAAGGCAAAAACCCGAAAAAAGACATCTTGAAGCAAATGAAGGATCTGAGTTGAAAACCCGTTAAAGATGGCTCAGCTAAATTTTGAGAATGGGCCTCTGGCAAGAAGAATTACCCTCCCGGGTACCAGAAAAAGGAGCTCCAGGAAAAAATTCTATTTCGGTTGACGAGATCAAGCATCATTCATACAGTGGATATTTGGAGTTTTGCATTTCATGTTATGCTTTCATTTTTCCTCATGTTTTCCATGACTTGTCTAAAACTATTCCAAGTTCTCGATGTCAATAAGATCATGTTTTTGTGCCCTCCCTTTCTTGTCTTCTCATTGTTTTCATAAGCATCATGCAAACAGGTTAACACAGACTTATGATAAACAAAAGATCTATGAATGTTATTATGATCTAACCCTAGGAATGCAGGTGATTAGAAAATAGAATTAACTTTGATCTTAAGCTTTCTGCGTAATGTATGTCGAGGCGCGACGAGGGGAAGACTTCGAGCATCAGAATAAGATAACCAATGTCATGCACCATTCATACTTGTCTGAGAAAATATTCAAGATGACAATAGAGATCTCCCAGGTGAAAACCCGTAAGGGCACCTAAAAAAAGTGAAAACCCGAAAGGGCACTTTAGAACTTAGAACTAAAAACTCAAAAAAGAAAGACCGAAATGGTTGAACCCAATAGTGAGATGGGGGTACCGCCACCAGAAGAAAAAAGAGAAAGTAAGCAGAGAGTCGAGATTGACTGACTGCGGAAGTAGGCGCATTGAGACATTGACACTCATGCATCATGTATAGTTAGGCATCCCTAGGATTAGGAGCATGCTAACTCGTTGAGTATAATATTTTTTCTATTTTAAACAAGTACTTACAGATTACCAATTACTTTGATCTGTGACTTCGTACTGAAGAGGTGGATTTATTTGAAGAAAAATTTTGGCTGCCTTAGTAGCGTGAGTCTAGAAAGTTCGGTAGCCATTTTCGGCGTGAATCACCAAATTTGAAGAAAGGCTTTGGCAGCCTTAGTAGCGTGAGTCCAGAAAGATCGGTAGCCAGTTTGGCGTGAATCCCTAATTTGAAGATAAATGTTCTATATAGGAAGGGCCTATATTTTTGAGCCCTCGCAGTGAAAGGTTCTATACAGGAAGAACCCGTAACTCTAAGATTTTAGAAGCTAAAAGTTCTATATATTAAGGACTTGCGGCTCTAGGGTTTGAAGACTAGCAGTTCTATATAGGAAGAACTCTCATTTGGAAGAATCCATCCATGACGCAGAAGGTTTTATATAGGAAAAACCTGCCGCGTTGAAGGGGAGGAGTTCTATATAGGAAGGACTCCAAGCTTTACCGTCTCAGAGTGAAAAGTTCTATATAGGAGGGACTCGTAACTCAAGACTTCAGAATGAAAGGTTCTATATAGGAAGGACCTATAACTCCAAGATCAGAAGGTGAAGAAGTTTTATATAGGAAGAACTTGTGAACCTGAAGATTCAGCTAAGGAAAAGTGGAGAGTTCCAGAAGAACACGTGATTCCGAAGCTATAAACAAGGAAGTCGGATAAAAAAGAGTGCTTATAATCTTTGCTTTGTTCCTGTTCCACAAGAACAAGCAAAGAAGGGCAACTGTAATCGCTCATTTTTATCTGGTTTGTAAATATCGTGTTAATATATTAGTATAATGATGTATACATATATTATATTATTATAGGTTTATTATGTACGTGTGATTAATATGTACGTAAAATATGTGTGTGATATGTGTGAGTGTATGTATATTATATGTGTACATATTAATAATTAATATGGTGTATTTGTGTCGTATGTATGTTCGCATGTCACGCATGCTTCAATAGTGCATAGATATACTAAGATGTGTATGGTTATATTAATGAGAAAATACATACATACATACATACATACATACATACATACATACATACATACATACATATATATATGCTTGTGTGTTTAAATGTATGTGATAAATGTAAGTATTTGAATGTATGTGTATATTATATATATGTATGTGTATACTCTTATATGTATGCGCGCTTGTATTATTATTATTATTATTATTATTATTATTATTATTATTAGTAGTAGTAGTAGTAGTAGTAGTAGTAGTAGTAGTAGTAGTAGTAGTAGTAGTATTGTTATTATTATTGTTAGTATTATTATTATTATTGGTATTGGGCTAGAATAAAATAAAATCCAAAAAATATTAAAACCCAAATAGTAATATTAAAGTCCAGTCCATATTATTACAAAACCCAAAAATATTACATGGCCCATTTTCGGCCTAAACCAAAATAAACCAAACCCTAAAAATATCTAACCCTAATCTTTTTCATGCACAACCAACCAAGAGTCGTTGCATCAAGATTTGATCCAACGGCCACGATCTAAGGGAGAAGCCTCCTCAGCTGTCGTGTGTGGTACACGCACGGGCCATTCGGCTCCCCAGTCACGCGTGCATCCCATGTATCAGAACCCTCAGCTGCCGTGCACCACGCGTCATCATCTCGGGCCACCTCGTTATTCCAAGATCAAATCTGAGCCGTTCGTTCCTCATGTAATCTCAGCCGTTGGATCAGATCTGATCCAACGACCGAGAATACATCTGACCAAAAAAACTGCTCTGTCGCTGCCGCCGTACGCTGGCGCCTCACCGGCTCACCAAACCAGACATGCAAGATCAGAAAAGTACAAGTCAGATCATACAGAAAATCATTTTACTTTTTGTCTAATCTTGTAAGCAAAGAAAAAATAAAAAAGGTAGCATATATATCACATGTATAGAACCCTTTTGGACTCGGTCTTCAGATTCGAAAAAAAAAAAAACGAAAGTTTTAAGTGGTAATCTCTTCTTTCTTTCCTCTCTCATACATGCACGCAAACAAAAAATATGAAATATTGAAAATAAAAAAAGAGAGTTGAAAAGTTTCTTACCCTCACCGTGGTGGCCATCGGTGACAAGCCTTACGGTCTCCTTCAAGCCATGTAAGGTGAGCCGAACGGCAATGTTTACAAAAAAGGGGCTTTTATTTTAACAAACTAGGTTCGGTTGTAAAAGCAACAAAGGGGATTTCGTCATTTTGAATCTGAAAAGGGTTTTTTAAGGGTTCCAAGCCCCGATCTATGGTGGATGTAAGAGAGGGACGATGGTCGATCACCCGGCCATCGCTGATTTTTGGAGGCAACGATGGCTGAGGGTGGTTTTCAAAAGTTTTACGGTTTATTTTTTTGAGAAAATAAAGGAGGGGAGGTTTTATTTTTCAGGTTTCAAATAAAATGACCCAAAAGGCTTTTTCAGCAGGACAAAGGGTCTTTCTATAGACAAAATATTTTTTCAAAATGGTATTATTACCCACTAAATCCTTCCGTGTTTTGGATATTTTCAAAGCTGTCTTGCCGCATGGTATATTTGCACAAATGGTCCCTCTTTCTTTTTAAGATCTTTCAATTAAGTCCCAAAATTAACCGAAATCTGTTTAAAAATGGTAAAAGTACCCAGTTAGTCCCTCCTTCCCACTTAGTATTTTCACTTCGAGCTTGCCCCTTGGTTTTATTACATGTTCAGTCCTTTTAAGTTTCGTTCAGTTTGCAATCCCGTCCCTAAATTGTGTTTTTAATTTCTGTCATTCTATTTTTATTTCATTTCAGTCTTTTTTTGTGTTTTAAATGTTTATGTCATTTGCTTTTTATTATATGTTTTAGCATGTTTATATTGCTCATCATATCCATATATGTTTTTTATATCATGTTTATTTATGTTTTTTAGATGTGTTGTATCATATTTTTTATGTTTTAATTTAATTGTCCATGTGGTATACATGTTCGTTTTTATATGTTATGTTTTAGTTTAGTTTTCATGGTATGCTTATATGTGTTAGCATGAGTTTTATGTTTTTAAGGTTGTATGTTAGTGCAGTGTTTTTGTCACATAAAATATCATGATATTTTAATTTACGCATATAAATTGTGTCATATGTTAAGTATCAAGTATTAGTTTCTTTATGCTAGCATGTTGCTTTGATTTGTTAGTTTAGCATCATATTTTATCTATGTCATGCATATATTGCATTGTGGTAATTTTTAGTTTTTTTTAACATGCATATATATGATTAATTAATTCTTGAAGTATGTTTTCCTTTTTCACATGTTTTTGTTTATGCTTTGTTTTTTATTATTGTGATATGTTATTGTTATTCATGTTCATGCTTTTTTTGCTTTTGTTTAGTATTATGATATTCATGTTTTTTTTTCATGTTTTTTGTACCATGTCAATGTGAATGTATGTTTTTTTTAATTGTTTTCTAAGATTGCATAATGGAATATTATTTGTCAATGCGGTGCCCTTTTATTCAAGCGTAAACGTGGCCAGTATCAAGCGCAGTGATGGTGGTCTATTAGTTTATTCTCGAATAACGGGGCCCTTAAAATTTACTCGCACTTATAATTAAATTTTAATTTAATCGTCACTTTAATCCGGAAAGTTTAATATTGATAAAGCGGTAATTATTAAAGTACCAATTTTGGGCGGTGTGGGGGTGATAATTTTTCCCCATCCGTAACCGACTCCCGAACCCAACATTTTAAAATCTCTGGTTTTATGGTGTCCGCTCTACCTTAGTGGCCGGTGGCGACTCCATTTTTTAAATAAATACAGTTTTTCATGAAACCCCACGAAAGACATTATTTTTTTAATACCCGAAAGACCCCCAAACATTGAAACCCTTTTTTAGCGAAAAAACCCGTAAGAAATGATCGCTACACCCGTATCGGTACGCCCTATTGTTTTTATGCTTTTGTCTGCTAAGGTTTGAAAATGTTGCAGTTTGGTCCCTAAATGTTTTATATGCAATTAAATGAGTTTGGATGATCGTTTTAAGCTAAAATTTAACATTTGAATATGAAATAGGATTAATGAAGGATTGGTAAGTTGGAACTTAATGATGTACTTGTAAATTGTAAAAATTATGTTTTGGTCCCCGAATTGCATGTTTGAGCAATTGAACCTCATTTTGCAATCTGATCGCAATGTAATGTATCCGCTGATGCTTGATCACCCTAGGATCTAAATTGATGAATTTAGATAAGATAAAAAGAAAAAAATAAACTCGACTTAGGTTATTAGTTCGGGTTTGCTTCGGCAAAACCTAATGTGACCCTTTTAGCTTGGTTTCAGCTAAACCGGATTATGGGGTTACAAGTCTTCCTCTATCAAAACATCAATGTGTCTCGCGAAAAAAAAAACTATATCTGAACAACACAAAAATTTCTCCAACCGAAATAAAGTCATCCACTTCGTCCTGTAGAACTCACATCTATACCATTAGGGAAAACACAACGTTGTCGAACTCTTGCCATTTTAGAATCTCGTAACTTTGTCTCAATAAGAAAATTAATAACGGGATTTTCATCTCTCAACTTTTTTAGAGACGACCAAATGTCCGGGACTTCCCCAAACCCCAGACATTCCAACTTAGGAGTTTCATGATGACTGGCGGACCTAGTCCTGCAGGTCGGTCGATGTAGAAGAGTTGTCACTGTTTGAATCTTCCAACAAAGAAACTCCAGGTGGGAGACTGTGGACCCTAGGTTGTTTAGTACATTCACCTGGGTCGATTGGGCTTTCTTCCTCCTCATTATCATATTAGTGTCCATGTTTGCTGTTGGGCCATAAGGAATTAAGCCTGAACTAGATCTAGCATTAACTTGGCTCCAACTAGGCCAAGAATTTTGCCCCGTAGAGATTCTCGTTGACTTTGGCAGAGCATTAATTGAGGCTTGAATAATGTCTTGAGTTGTGGCTGGAAAAAGGGCGTAAAAAAGGGGATTCTAATCACGGAATGATTTGCTCTTCCCATGTTTCCTTGTGAAGGTAATTGCCTTGAATGTGAGTCAACTGCCTCCGCTTCTCATAACCACCTACTACCGGATGATGCAACCCTGGGTGGTGGTGCTCGTAGTGAAGCATCCCATTCTCGAACTAAGACTGTTGCATCAGTTATAAATCTTAATGAACAGAAGTTTTCGTTGTGGCCTAGTTTACCACACAAGAAGCAAAACAACGTTAATTTTTCATATTCAAAATGAACATAATGCTCGTTACCATTTGCCAACATAATTTTCTTTCTGCGTTTTAATGGTAATCAGATATCCAGACGCACACGAACCCGTATGATGTGTTTTTAACCCAAAGAGATGGCCGCGGAATCATATTCAATAAATGAGCGCAAAAAATTCCTAGAGAGCGAGCGATCCTTTCTAACACAAAACTATGCAGAACGTCTTTAATTAAAACCCAATAATCAAGATGAGTCAAAGGGACTTGGACTGGGTCTTCACCCTCCTTCAAACGGTATAGAACTAGTAGATGTGAGATGAAATTCCATGGACCGCCACTTTCAATCCTATCAGCATCCACTGGATGAAAAAGTCTGAATAAGTATCTTCCTTCACCCAGATCGAAGATCTTAATACCTACATAAGGTCGCCATGCATTTGCATGCATCGTGCGCATAAAGACAAAGTTAATAAAATTGTTTGTTAGGAATGATCCAACAAAATAGACTCATATGATGGTTCGTTGACTGGCTCATCCGAATCCACTTGGAGAAATTCATCTTCGCCGCTAGCGATTGTGAGATTTGCCAGATCATTCTCTACATTTGCCATTTTGAAAAACTTGGATCAACAAGAAGATAGAAGTGGTAGCGAGACCGGGGATAAATGTGCCACAGAGTGTAAAGAGATAATCGTGCCACAAAGAGCAGAGAGATTTTTTTGAATGGTATGGTTAACAACTTAAATTACCAAGGGTTCAATGTTTAGATTTATTTGTTGGTAGCACATTAAATATAAATACATATTTACATTTGTTTTATGTATATATATCTAATAATTAGATTGAGATATTAAAAAATTCCAAATCTCTTATGGAAAGTCTTACTCGGTCGCACTTATAGTTCAAAAAAACTATATTAAAAAAATAAAATTTTGATTTTCTTTTGTTTTTTCTTTTCATTTATTATTCTTGGGTCTGAATATGTTACTGATTTTCTATACATTGATTATCTAATAACATGAAGATGATGATTACTTGGACGTTAAGCCCTGAAAGATTGCCTTCTCATTTTTCTGTAATGGGGACAAACTTGCCTTCTTTTGAGCTTAGTCTCGAGGCAAGAGAAGCAGCTCATTTGGCTGCGCGTCAACGGACTTTTGCAATGGATGTTGGAGAGATTCAAGAACCTGTTAAGCATAAGCCAAGAACCGTTCCTATTGTGGCTAGTCGAATGATTGCACATGCTTTGGGACAAAGAATTAACTCATGCTATCAAGACGATAAAGCCCGGGATTCTAAAGACCAAGCTCAAACTAATGAACCAAGTATTCAAGAAGCTGAGAGTGATTTGAGAACGGAAACTTGTCAAGATACTCTTCTTGAACAAGGGGAAAATGTGGATGCATGCAGTAAAGAAAATAGCAATGCAAATGAACATAGTTCTTCGGCGGTTTGTGAGAAGAATGTTTCTGATGAACCAACTCAAAAAAGACCTACTGATGCTAGCATACCAGGTAGAAGTCAAAGTAAGGGTTAACAAAGAGTATTCAAAAGAACATCTAGGAGCTGCAAAGCGAATGTTTGTCAATGCTTTAGGCTTGTGCTCGGCTAAGGATTCGAGAAGTGGTGGAAGGAGACAATACAGTAGATAAGGAGCTGTTATGGATTTTTCTTCTAATCTACTACCAGATTAACAATAGAGCTTCATGGACTGTTACTGTTGCCGGAAAGGAGAACATGTAAAGTGAGTTTAGCGTGACTGCTGCTTGCTTGAATGTTACGTAATTGCATTTAACGACATTGGCATCTTCTATGTTCAGTAAACTGGTTTACATCTGACTTGAGTTATGAGCTCTGGTTTTCGTGGAACAGAAGACACATCTAAGCTTGTGCAGGGGCTCATATTTGCAGATAAATGTGACTAATTCTCCCCCATGTAAGATGTCTGAATCTGTAGAATGATATGATTCTTGCTTGAGAGATACTGTTGAAAATAATTGTAGGAAACAGTGTTATAGGTAGGGAATGCTTTGTATTATATGGAGTGGACATGACAATTCAAAGCGTGTCGCGTTTAAGATTTCTTTATACATGCTAATAGATTTTATCATTTTTGTGTTCATGTTATTGAATCCTATAATTTAGAAACGACTGATTCAATCCAATTAATTAATTTTTTTTTGCGTTCGTAGCATGTATCCTTTTTTCCATAATTTAATTTCGTTTATTATCAATAGCGGTGCCATTTTCATATACTAAACAAGCCACGGGCGTCACATTTAATAAAACACAAAAAATGTCTATAATCCACATCGTATTCGTAACATTACAAGGTTAGACGAAATGAAAATTATGAATATGAAAATGAAGCTAAAGTTCATGATATACACTTACAACACATCCTGGGTATTCATGTTTACAATGAGCATTGAGTTCAATCACAAAATCAACATACAACCGCATATGTGCGTGATTCATGAATCAATTTCACCACAAAAAAATTGTTGTCCGGCAGCGGTCTGGTGTAAGGTCAGTTGAGCCGGAAGAGGCATGGAGTATTGTAAAGAACTTAAGATGTAGGGTTCATCCGTAAAACACACTTTCTTTGTACAAAAAAGATTTAAGGATAAGAAAAAGAATAATGGATGCTGAAATCTGAACAGGAACCTGTTGAATGCTGCTTCCCAAGGGTGATCGCATGAAACGATGGAATTAACTAAAACACCCTTTTTACTTCGATAGGAAAATGTCCGAAAAGAATCGGATATACTCAGCAATGTCATGTTTGCCTTTCTGTTCCCGGAGATGAAGTCTTAGTGGTCAAATCATGAAGCAATGACTGGGTGGCTATGAACTTCTCTCTCAGCATGACATTGTAGTCGTACAAACGTTGGAAATTCTTCTGTATATCAGACAACTCGATCTCTGAACCAGACTTCAATTCTGCATTAAGAAGGATTGAAATGAGCAAATTTAACAAAGATCTCGAAGAAACTAATGCATACGGTTTCAATTCATCACACTGAAAGGTCTATGTTTAAAAGGCAGTTCCAAATTCGACCTGCAGGTCATTTCTGAATCGACTGTTTAGTTTTATTTGAAGTAGTCGTTTATGATGCATATCAAAGTATGATTCACAGATATGACCCTTCAAATACATGAAAAAGACTTGGAAGAAAACTGAACATATTCAAATCAACACCTATTCCTAAACCTGAGTAACATAGGAGATAAAAAGAGCAATACTAATGGAGTCAACACTCAACATCGGTAGTTTAACATATAATAAGAAATCATCTTGATGTACGAGTTATTGTTAACAGTCTTGTTTATACCTTGACAATCTTTAAACAATAACGTAGTGATTCAAAAGCATACCCCCGGCCCCCTGCCACCCACCTTTTTTTGGCATAACCAAAAAGTATATGCACGACTTGAAAATGAAACATATTTAATTGTTTATCACCAAAAAGTTTGAACGCTTATTAACTAAATTAACAGAAATTATGGTTTAGAAGATATGAAGACGAAGGAAAACAGTTGACTCCAATTGTATCTTTTAGTGCAACATGTGATGATAATGATAATGATAATAATCCAAATAGCCTTGCTCGTACCTAGCGGCGGTGGCGGGGGAATTATATCACCACCAAGAGAAAATGCTTCCATCATTGGAATTTTGAACCGATGCATTGTTTTGTCTTCTCCTTAATCGATCCAGGTATATCGCATTTGAGGGCCTGCATATAACAAACATGGAAAGCTTCAGATTAGAAACCTATGTGGACAAGCTATGCTTTCTTCGAGTCCAAAAGTTAGTGATAGAGTTACCAAGTATTTGCATAAACTGATAGGTAGCCTCCACTTTGGTACGAATGTTTCTCTGAAAGAAAAGGATTGGAAAAAGAGAAATGGAGGAATACTATTTCCGCCTCTTTCATCATAACATCTAAGGTGATTTGCCTGGAATAACCAACAAGCCATACATTTTTTTTCCGATGATAGTAGGTCAACATATATCCGGTGCTTAACTACTTGTGAATCACAGAGGATACGGAGTATCATTTGCCCAAGGAAATAGCAAACCATGATACTCAGACGCATATGGTATATCCGTATGTTCAATTTTTTCTAGGTTCCTTCTATGTATTTGGACCATCTTTCGAAGATCACACCCATACCCACGTCTGAAATTATGTCGAAAATGGGTTCTTAATTGTACCGACCTTTTTGTTTCTCGCCGCTAGAAAATAATAAAATTCTTTGAAAAGTGGAGTTTTAGAAAATCTCGACGTTTTTTGAAAATAAAAAGAATTAGAGTCGCCACCAGCCACTAAGGTATGCCAAACGTCATGAAATCAGAGATTCGTTTAAAAACGGATTCGGAAGTTGGTTACGCGTGAGGAAGGATTAGCAGTCTCATCGCGCTCGGAAATCGGTACCAAAATATATGTTGCCTTTAATTGATGGAAATTATCGAAATTTAAATTGACATTAATTAAAATGTTCGCGATTTAATATAGACTTTAATTAGACGGGCTTCTATCAAATTGGTGAATTCGAATTAATAGAATATTTAATTAATAAGGGTGATGATACATCAGACCATAGATTAAATCGACATCGAATAAGCCCGTTTGTCGTGTTAATTTATGGTTCGGACTTCGTTTATCACCTTTATGCATGATGCAATCAGTTAAAATGATATTATGACTTGTCAAAATTTTAATTCATTTAAACTTACCTTTAGACGATAAGGATTAATTCAAATATTTGGTCAACATCCATTGAGCCATGACTGTTACGAGACAAATATCAAAATTAATAAATATCTCCGTTTTATGATCTAAATTGATTGATTACTTGCTTAACCAATAAAAGCTCTAATGAATGACAATTAAAATGCATGACATAAAAGGTACAAAATTAAAGCCCCAAGCCCACTAAACCCCTAACCTAAAAAGGCCCAAATTATTGAATATCCAATTAGTGGTCTAATTATTAACTAAATTAGGCTAAATATTAACCCTAAATTAATTTAATCATAAAAAACTAAAAAAACCTAACATTTCATTGGTTATCTTGAACCATAATAATTAATTCGATTAATTTTAAACTAGAATCCCAATGAGCCAAGGAAACTATCTAAAATTAATCGAGTTAATTAGTCATGACTTCAAATTAGGTGATCTACATGAAATTCCAATTTTATCCTAAAAATAATTAAGCATTGTTCAACCAGTTTAATATATTTAACATTTACCCCAATGAGCAAATGGCGAATTTAAATGCACTAAATTGATTCGAACCTATGATCTAACTAAGGCTCAAACAACTTACCTAAATTTAATTTAATTAATTCAAAATCTATGTCCCAATAAAACGAGCGCATAATTCCAATTAATCAAACTAAATTCTAAACCCTAAACTAATCAAAAAGAGGTTCAACCTATTAAAACGCTAAAAAGGAAAACATAAATAAAAACGAACAAAATCAAATATTACACTACACACGAACATACCATATAAACATATGTACATACTACCTAATACACAGCAGAATTTAATTTGGAGGGATATCGTACATGAAGACTTGTAATGTACACATATTACATCATATATATCCATATAAAAATAGGATTTTTACAAAGCGAAGTTTAAATAAGAAAATCTATAATATACAACTTTTATAATAGGGTAAAACTTTGATACACAGGCTGTGTAAAATTAATTTTACACAAGCCTGTATATTTACACTATAAGAACTCAAATCCTAAATTCCTAACCCTAACCCTAAAAAACTAAACCCTAAACTTTAAACCTTGTACACTAAATTCTAAACACTAACCTTAAATTCTAAACACTACAACCTAAACCCCTAAACCTTAAACCCTAAACTAAAATCTAACCCCTAAAACTAAAAGGCACGTGTAAACTAAAGTTTACACGGCCTGTATATCAAAATTTTTTCCTTTATAATACGTACTTTAAAAAAACAATTTTATTTCATTATCTTTCCTTGAAACTATGTACATATATTCTTTACTAAAATAAAATATTTGCATCACACATAAAAAGTTGGAAACATGATTGGATCTATACACATATAGAAATAAAACTACACTACCTATCAAACAATAATTTGAGCAAATAAAATTCATGATTTAACAATCAAGTAAATAAACAAATCAGCACAAGAAAGCCCAAAAAGCAAAGGAAATGACATACGAGGATATATATATATGTCAAGGGGCCTAAAAAACGAAATTAAAAGGAGAAGGGGAAATTTTACCACTGGATTTGGGGTTTACTTAAACACTGAACGAGTTTTTAGGGACTAAAAGTGGTATTAATCCACTTAAAATCGAACTAAATTCCAAAACAGTGATGAAATTGAAAAGTAATTACAAGAAAGAGGGATTGTGGCCATGATTTGCAAAGGTGGAAGGGCTAGAAAGATGATACAAAAAACATGGAGGGACCTGCGGGAGATAAACCCATTTTGAAAGATTTGCTCTGATGGAAATTAGGGGTGAGATTGAAGGGCTTTGAAAACTTGAAAGGACCAAGAGGGGAATTGCAAAATGCGGATGGCCTTACTCTTGTAATTACAGAATCACGGAGGGTGGGTTTTATTTTGTGAAAAAACCTTTTTTTAGAAAACCTTTACTAAATCCGACAAAAGCCTTTTCATTTCGGATGAAAGCCACTATCCATTTCCAGATTTCGGTGAAACTTCGCCGTCTTTCGACGCTAAACGACACCGAAATCTGGAAAACCATGCCCAGATCTGACCTTCCACTTCTTAAACTCTACCCATCCCTTAGGGTTTTTTAGAAAACCAATCGAAACCCTATTTTTGAAAACCAAATAGAAAACCTCTTTTCTCTAAATATCGAAACCCTAAACCCCCTCTTCTACCGGTTCACCTTAGAGCCCGAAGGCACTGAGCTTATCACCGAGTCGAGGGAAATTCGACCACAACGGCCGCTGCAAAACCAGAAGGTAAAAAAAACTAATTTTCTCTTATTATCCTCTTTATTCTTTTTGTTATCAGATGCATGCACTAAAAATGACAAAAAAATACCTTCAAAAAGGTCTCTTTTTTGTTGTATTCATTTTTTTGAATTCCCCTTTGTGTTTACACTTGTTTTTGGGTTTTGTTATATAACCAAAATACACAATTAAAAACAGAAGCTAATATCCTATTGGTTGCTTTTGCTCTGAATTTGTCTCTTGGCTTGCCGTTTTTTTCCTTCTGTTGATCTATGGCTATTTGTTTTTGCAGGTTGTTGTGCCCGAACGGGAAATGAGGAACTGGAGGGGCAGCTGGTGTGGCAGAGACGGTCAAGCGTGGTGCTGGTTGTGGTAGATGGGCAGTCACGGGAGGCCAAGAAATCCCATACGTGAGCTTCACGGGCGCGTGGTACCAATTGGGGGGTCACGCATGGGCGCGTGCACCATATGTAATATTCTTCCTAAGCAAGCTGGACCGTCAGATCTGAGACAAATTTGATGGCTGATAGAGGGCTGCGCACAACAATAGGGCGTTAGGGTTCTGATTATCATTAGGGTAGATTAGGGTTTTAGGTTTGGGCCCTTATCGGGCTGTGTGTAATTATTAATTTTTTGGGCTTCTTTTT
Source organism: Hibiscus mutabilis (assembly GCA_019671005.1). NCBI lineage: Eukaryota > Viridiplantae > Streptophyta > Magnoliopsida > Malvales > Malvaceae > Hibiscus > Hibiscus mutabilis. The sequence goes on along the minus strand of CM033753.1, from coordinate 19,661,433 downwards.
TTATGTATAATGTACTGTTAATTTAAAAACATTTTGGCTTATTATTTATTTAATAATCTTTTTTGTTTTTTGTTTTTGTTTTTATGTTTGTTTAATAATAAATATAATAATAAAATAATACGATAATAATAATAATAGTAGTAACATATAAGGTAATATAATAATATGATAACATAAAATATAACAAATAATAACTTATAAGTGAAAACAAAGATAATAGTAATAATCATATAGTGATATAATAATAATGTAATAATAAAAATGGTAACACACCAAAATAATAGTGATAGAAAATAATATATACTAATTAGAGACATAATAATATTTTTGCTTTTTCTTTTTAAATCAGAATGCTATACAAGCATAAAGTATACTTATAACAAACTAATGCTAGTAATATTTTGGTTTTTAATTATAGATAAATAGTAATAATAAAGAAATAGTACTTATAATATTTTGGGGGGTTTTTATACAAATATAGTATGTTAATAATAATAATAATATATTTCCATACATTAACAGATAATGGATTTAATATAGTAAAATAATAATTAAAGCCCATTATTCAAATATTTATAAAAAATAAAAACAGGTTAATACCCCGGATAAAATTAGTTTTATTCGACTTTCCTGTTAGACTATTTGCTCCTCCGCAGCGGCAGCGAACAAACCGAAATAACTTGCTTTCCCGGAGTGACGAAAACACAATGGCATATCCTTCCGAAGTGGCAAGAACAAACCGAAGTAACTTGCTTTCCTGGAGTGACGAAAACACAATGGCATATCCTTCCGATGTGGCAAAGGACAGACCAATAACTTGCTTTCTAGGAGTGGCGAAAACACAATGGCATATCCTTCCGAAGTGGCAAAGGACAGACCAACTAACTTGTTTTCCCAGAGTGGCGAAACACAATGGCATATCCTTCCAAAGTGGCAAAGGACAGACCAACTAACTTGCTTTCCTGGAGTAGCGAAAACACAATGGCATATCCTCTTGAAGTGGTAAAGGACAAACCAGATAACTTGCTTTCCCAAAGTGGCGAAAACAGAATGTCATATCCTTCCGAAGTGGAAAAGGACATACTAGATAACTTGCTTCCTCGTAGTGGCAAAAACATAATGGCATATCCTCCCAAAGTGGCAAAGGATAAACTAGATAACTTGCTTTCCCGAAGTGGCAAAAGCAGAATGTCATATCCTTTCGGAGCGGCAAAGGGCACACTAGATAACTTACTTTCTCGTAGTGGTGAAAACATAATGGCATATCTTCCCAAAATGGAAAAGGACAAACCAGATAACTTGCTTTCCCAATTGAAGGTGTCCATTTCCTATGAGCCTGGACGGATAAGCTTTTTGACTTTTCTGTCTGAAAATTCTTGAGCTATGGGTATCTGCCTCATTTGCTCCTGAAATAATGATATTACGAGTCTGAAATTCCTCGCTCATAGTCCCTTTCGTGTCTTTACTTTGTAGTTTACTCCTCTTCTCAGAAAGTACCCGATATAACCATTAAATACCTATAACATATGAAATATTATGATTGAATGAGTTAGCATGCTCCTAACTTAGGGTATGTCTAACTAAGGATGATGCATGAGTAGAGTCATTTTTAGAATTTTTAGGAAAACCCCTGCTTTCTGGTTGTGCTCGCCTAGTTTCTGTGGGCCCTTTTATCTTCGGCAGATTCATCTTTTGTCCCTTCTTGAAAAGGGGCTGCTAGTTTACATTGGTCGAAACAAAGTCTATCATTTCTTGGAGTTCCATTCTGGAACACTTTCCTCCGCTTCACTTGGGATTAAACGTTGTCTCTTTAATGATTCTTCATAACGAGTCTCTTTCATCTTCGGCATTGTGACGAACACATGCCCTCACGTCTTAAAACTTTTCCTACTTCTACGAGGGCCCATTTTCAATTTTCTGAACCAAACAAAATATTATCTTCTGCTAGATCTTTATCCCTTGTTTCCTTTTGAAAGGATTGCTAACTTGCCTCGGTCAGAATCGAATCTATCATTTGCTGAAGTCCAGATTCATAACATCACCCTTACTCGACTGTTATCTCTTCTTTGACTCTTTATGGTGAGCCTTATTCTCCCTGGGCATAGGGATGAACACATGCCCTAAAAGCTTTCCGTACTTCGACAAGGTCTAATTTTTTGAACCAAGCAAAGTATTTATTCTTTCTTTACTGAATCTTCAACTTTTGTCTCATTCTAAAAGGCAATGGTTGTCTTACACTAGTCATTTTTCATCCTGACATCACATTTACTTAGCTTGGGCACAACTGTTACCTCTTCTCAGACTCTCCACAACGAGCCTTCTTCTATCTTGACATTGGGATGAACACCGTACCCCCAAGTCCTCAAATCTTCATTCTTTTTTGATAAGGTCCCAAATCTTCATTATTCTGAGCCATACAAAATGTTACGACAGAAAGTTACTTCAAATCCCTAAACTGTCTGGCATATTGAATCTTGGGATTATTTTCATTCCAACCACTGATAAGTTACTCCTTCATTCTAGGCCAACCATGTAGATCCTTGACCTAACACTCCAACCGCATGGCCATGCAGGGAGCCATTCTTCCCCTTCTTTACCTTGGTAGTGCCTCGTCTTACCTCTAGGTTTAACTGTTTATCCTACCTCTGACCTATCTGTACGGTCTTTCTTCTTTCTCGATGTTGGGCTAAAAACATGCCCCCTACACCTCCAAACTTTTCTTCAAAAAGGCTCAATCTTCATTTTGCTGATCCAATCAAGACATTATGACAAATACTCATCCTGAGCCCTTCTCTTCAGACTCACTAACAGGTTTTGTATTTAGGCCGATCATGTACACCCTTGACCTAAAACTCTATCCTAGAAGCCATGCAAAAGAAAATTTTTATTCTTTCTGGATCTTGGTAACAACTTATCTTGTCTTCGGGTTTGGTTGTTATTATCTTTGCCTTTGATCCAACAGGATGATCCCTCTTTTACCTTAACAGTAGACCAAAAAACATGCCCCCTTAAGTCTTAAAATTTCATTTCTTCAATAAGATTCATTCCTTTGAATTGGTCAAGGCATCGCGACAGATACTCACTTTAATCCCTTGAACCATGTAGCATAACAAGACTTGCCATATCTCTAACCCCGAATTCTAAATTTTATTCTTGAAATAATACAACAAAACCCAATTCTTCCTATCTTTCTCTCATTTTTTATTTTCTTTACTTTTCCTCTCTTTTTCATCTATATGTTAGTTTGCAGATTATCATTTCAACAAAGGATGCTTTTTGGATTAATATACAAAATCAAAACCAATATAGAATGAATAGAATGCCCCGGATATCAAATGCAAGAACGGCTTAGATTCAATCCCCCGATGATCCATAGCTTGCCTTTGAATGTTGTGGTGATATTTGCAGTTGTGAAATTCCTCCCAGATTGCTCGGTTCATCCTCATGATTATGGTATTTGCTTGATCTATTCGAAAACTACTCCATCTAGTTCTCATTATTTTCTCCAAAATATGTTATGATTTTTGAATTAGTTTAACACATAGAGTGTAAAAAATAGTGTGAGAATTATAGTACAAGTGTATTCTTTTAATTACAATTGATATCGTATCAGTGCCTTCAAAGAGTTATCTCTGACGCTAGGGGTATTGAACAGGTGGAGCATAGCTTCTTATTAGATTTGTTCTCCCTCCACAGCTCCATAAGGATGCTCCGAGACTTATTTGATTGTTCATTTATTTTTTTAATTAATTAATTTTTTAAAAAAATTCTTTTTCTTCTTGGGAATTTAACTCATCACAGTCCTTTGTCTCGAGAATAATGATGGAGCAAACGACAATACCCCGAGTTACTAGGCATAGTCACGATTTGAAAACTTAATTATATAGCCAAGGCTTTGGACTCAATTAGAGTAAGTGGAGCAAAACATCCATATTTAGCCTATTTGCTATAGCGGAGTACTCTTTTAATTTAATTTACCTCTTTTAAAAAACACTTTATTTTCTTTTTCTTTTCTCTTTTTCGTATTAAAAGAACTTTTACATTTTAGCAACTCTTTTAGACTTTTTAGGAGATTTTTCTATTATCGAACATTATCGAAGGAGTAGTAGTCTTACGTCTCGCGCACTACTGACCAGGGCGGGCCGAGTAGGAAATCATACTTCATCGTGATCACAACATTCGATTGATCATTTATTAGAATCAATGCCACATCATGCACGCGATATCCGGGGATCTACGAGAGTAAGAATGAATATACACATATATTTACTCAAAAGATGCATCCTTTCATTGAAATGAGAAACAAAAGCAAACATAACATATGCCCTTAACAAAATCCTTGCTACTTTCGGGCAAACAGTAGCAAAGTTGGTTTGATGCATCACTACAAAAGAAACAAGCACATGGAGTCATTCAAAGGGATATCAGCATCTTCCCACAACTTACGCCTATCATTATCTCTCTTACCACTTCAACAGACCGGCTTCAATCAGCCCCTGGACCTTGTTCTTCAATGCTCCACATTTTTCTGTAGTATGGCCTGTACTCCCCAGTGGTAGTTACACACTGCATTGATATCATAATTCCTAGGATAGGGAGGACCCATTGTCCTATATAGGACAAGGGTCAACAATTTCTTTTCAACAACATAGGAAGCAACTCGGTGTAGGAAATCGATAGAGGGATGACATGTAATTTCTTTTTCTCCCTCCTTACATCTACCCCTGGAAAAGTGCTTGCGTTCTGACCTCCGTAGCTTGGTAATGGCTTATTTTCAACGTTAAGCCCTTCACACTTCAGAACTCCGGACTGTTACGAGACAAATATCAGAATTAATAAATATCTCCGTTTTATGATTTAAATTGATTGGTTACTTGCTTAACGAATAAAAGGTCCAATGAATGACAATTAAAATGCATGACATAGAAAGACACAAAATTAAAACTCTAGGCCCACTAAAGCCCTAACCTAAAAAGGCCCAAATTATTGAGTATCCAATTAGTGGTCTAATTATTAACTAAGTTAGGCTAAATATTAGCCCTAAATTAATTTAATCCTAAAAAACTAAAAAAACCTAACATTTTATTGGTTATCTTGAACCATAATAATTAATTCGATTAATTTTAAACTAGAATCCCAATGAGCCAAGGAAACTATCTAAAATTAATCGAGTTAATTAGTCATGACTTCAAATTAGGTGATCTACATGAAATTCCAATTTTATCCTAAAAATAATTAAGCATTGTTCAACCAGTTTAATACATTTAACATTTACCCCAATGAGCCAAGGGCGAATTTAATTAGATTAAATTGATTCGAACCTATAATCTAACTAAGGCTCAAACAACTTACCTAAATTTAATTTAATTAATTCAAAACCTATGCCCAATAAAACGAGCGCATAATTCCGATAAATCAAACTAAATTCTAAATCCTAAACTAATCAAAAAGAGGTCTAACCTATTGAAACACTAAAAAGGAAAACATAAATAAAAACGAACAAAATCAAATATTACACTACACACGAACATACCATATACACATATGTACATACTACCTAATACACAGCAGAATTTAATTTGGAGGGATATCATACATGAAGACTTGTAATGTAAACAGATTACATCATATATATATATATATATATATATATATATATATATATATATCCATATAAAAATAGGATTTTTACAAAGCGAAGTTTAAATAAGAAAATCTATAATATGCAACTTTTATAATACATACTTTTAAAAAAACAATTTTATTTCATTATCTTTCCTTGAAACTATGTACATATATTCTTTACTAAAATAAAATATTTGCATCATGCATAAAAAGTTGGAAACATGATTGGATCTGTACACATATTGAAACAAAACTACACTACCTATCAAACAATAATTTGAGCAAATAAAATTCATGATTTAACAATCAAGTAAATAAACAAATCAGCACAAGAAAGCCCGAAAAGCAAAGGAAATGACATACGAGGATATATATATATGTCAAGGGGGCCTAAAAAAACAAAACGATATTAAAAGGAAAAGGGAAATTTTACCACTGGTTTTGGGGTTTACTTAAACAATGGACGAGTTTTTAGGGACTAAAAGAGGTATTAATGCACTTAAAATCGAACTAAATTCCAAAACAGTGACGAAATTGAAAAGTAATTAAAAGAAAGAGGGACTGCGACCATGATTTGCAAAGGTGGAAGGGATAGAAAGATGATATGAAAACCTAGAGGGACCTGCAGGAGATATACCCATTTTGAAAGATTTGTTTTGATGAAAATTAGGGGTGAGATTGAAGGGCTTTGAAAATTTGAAAGGACCAAGAGGGGAATTGCAAAATGCGGATGGCCTTACTCATGTAATTACAAAATCACGGAGGGTTTTATTTTGTGAAAAAACTCATTTCTTTTTTAAAAAATGGTACTTAAGTAACATTTTGGTAAAAAGAACCTAATCATTTTTTTAAAAGGTGAGAGCCTTTACCAAATTCGGCAAAATCCTTTCCATTTCGGATAACGCCACCGTCCACTTCCAGATTCCGGTGAAATTCCACCATCTTCCTCCGCTAAACGGCGCCAAAATTTGGAAAACTATGCCAAGATCTGACCTTCCACTTCTTAAACTCTACCCATCCCTTAGGGTTTTTTAGAAAACCAATCGAAACCCTATTTTTGAAAATCAAACAAAAAACCTCTCTTCTCGAAATATCAAAACCCTAACTCCCCTCTTCTAACGGTTCACCTTAGAGCCCAAAGGCACTGGGCTTATCACCGAGTCGAGGGAAATTCGACCACAATGGCCGCTGCAAAACCAGAAGGTAAAAAAACTAATTTTCTCTTATTATCCTCTTTTATTCTTTTTGTTATAAAATGCATGCATAAAAAACGAAAAAAAATACCTTCAAAAAGGTCTTCTCTTTTTTGTTGTATTCTTTTTTTGAATTTCCCATTGTGTTTACACTTGTTTTTGGGTTTTGTTATATAACTGAAATACATGATTAAAAAAATAAGCTAATATCCTATTGGTTGCTTTTGCTCTGAATTTGTCTCTTGGTTTCCGTTTTTTGCCTTCTGTTGATCTATGGCTTTTTGTTTTTGAAGGCTGTTGTTGTGCCCGAACGAGAAATGAGGAACCGGAAGGGCGGCTGGTGTGGCAGAGATAGTCAGGCGTGGTGCTGGTTGTGGCAGTCGGGAGGCGAAGAAATCTCGGACGTGAGCTTCACGCGCGCGTGGTACCAATTAAGGGCTCACGCTTGGGCGCGTGCACCATTTTGAATATTCCTCCTAAGCAAGCTGGACCGTCAGATCTGACGGCTGATAGAAGGCTGCGCACAACAATAGGGCGCTAGGGTTCTGATTGTCATTAGGGAAAATTAGGGTTTTAGGTTTGGGCCCTTATCGGGCTGTGTGTAGTTATTAATTTTTTGGGCTTCTTTTTTTATGTATAATGAACTGTTAATTTAAAAACATTTGGGCTTATTATTTATTTAATAATCTTTTAGTTTTTTTTGTTTTTATATTTGTTTAATAATAAATATAATAATAAAATAATACGATAATAATAATAATAATAATAATAATAATAATAATAATAATAGTAGTAGTAGTAACATATAAGGTAATATAATAATATGATAACGTAAAATATAACAAATAATAACTTATAAGTGAAAACAAAGATAATAGTAATAACCATATAGTGATATAATAATAATGTAATAATAAAAATGGTAACACACCAAAATAACAGTGACAGAAAATAATATATACTAATTAGAGACATAATAATATTTTTCTTTTTTCTTTTTTAATCATAACACTATACAAGCATAAAGTATATTTATAACAAACTAATGCTAGGAATATTTTGGTTTTTAATTATAGATAAATAGTAATAATGAAGAAATAGTACTTATAATATTTTTGGGGGGTTTTATACAAATATAGTATGTTAATAATAATAATATATATCTTCATACATTAACAGATAATGGATTCAATATAGTAATATAATAATTAAAGCCCATTATTCAAATATTTATAAAAAATAAAAACAGGTTAATACCCTGGATAAAATTAGTGATTACATTAATTTATAATCCGAAAGAGATTTAAGGAGCCCTTAACTTGGGGAAAAAAGGTGGGAAATTTGGGTACAACAATATTTTGTTTTCTCTATGAATAAAAAAGGAGCCCAACATCACTCATGCCCATGAAATACACCAATATTTTGCTTTCCCTAAATGTTTTACCACTAGTCCGAAACCAATATTTTATTTTTCCCTTGCAAGCATTTAACTTAACTCATTTTGTGACTTTTTTGGGGCCTTGTGCAATCGCTCTTTATGCTTGTTCAGAACCGCCACTACATAGATATCAAATAAACTCTTCGAGACGCCAAAGGCTTAAAACCACACGACAATGCTTCCAACATAGATGACTACGAAATTTGTTCGGTTTTTATGTCATACATGTACTATTAGTACATCAGTTATGACAGTCATTGCAGTTTTAGATAAAAAAACATATCACACAGGCCATCACAAATAATAACAATTTTAGGTAAAATTGAATAACTCGGCCATTAAAACCAAGATATTACTAATTATAGGTAACTTGTGTTTAACTGAATATTATTTAAGTGAGTCGAGTACGAAAATTTGGGATAAAAGCAAGTGTTTTCCGAGCAAAACTTAATTTCACAAATGAAGGTGAAACTAGGTTGACATTGGAAAAGAGGTTGATAGAATCTACCGTGTCACTGCTGACTTGCTTGCGGAGACTTAGCTGCCTTCGGTTCCTCGATGACCCACCTCCACGAACTGATCCATTACCATGGACCGATGGAAGCACTAAACGACCACAACCAGGTTCCGTTTTAGAGTGGTCCTCAACATCCAATGTTCTGCAATTCCACGTGTACATGACGTATTTTCTCACCTGGTTAAGAAAAGCACATCAACACAACTCAACTATGTTGGAAAAATGTGAGATCTATACAACGGTATCTCATATGCTCAAAACGGTTGAGTAATGAATGAGAAATTGATGCTCAAAGTAAGGTAGTTGTGAATTGAATGAAGGAAATTAGAACCCCCTACCCCACATTGATGGGATAAATGGAATGAGAACTGTTTATATACGCTTACCCACTTGTGGTCATTGAATGATTTTAATGGAAATTGTGCCTCGCGCGCAAGGGGTGCGAATCCAATCTCATTCGGGTTGGGGCACACACCAGTATGACATGGGCGACCGCGAATGTTCAAATTGGTCAGGCCCTTCGTGGACCTGCAAATATTTTACCCACTTCGAATAATTTTTTCCTTAAGATTAGCATATCTTTTTTGAGAATATTTCGAATTTAAAAGGATATTATCTGCTTTCCCTAAATTCAAATGTTAAAAAAGGTAATGCGTGCAATTCACTGAAATATATCCGAATAAATATGGTATTGATTGATTGTTTCTGAATTAAACAAGAAAAGAATCAATGACCATTAAATTGGACTATTCTTTTTCCCACGATTTTAACCTAATTCTCCCCTATAAATACCTTGCTACGTTTTAGTTTCAAACACAACTGAAAAAGCTTTCAACTCTTAAAACTGCATTGTGTTTTCGGTGATAGCGAAAGGCAAGGGTTCGGTTCGTGATCTCCTCAGTCGTGCAACTATTGAAGATTATCCGTTGTTGTAGCCTGGGAGAATGACGGCCTAAGATCTCAAGCACCTCGGAGGGGTCGAATCTGTCTTAAGGAAACTGCTTTCGTGCAGGCCTCAGCGCAGTTTCTTACTATTTATTTTTAATTCAATAAAATTTCCTTTCAGACTGTTTATTTTAATTTCGTTTTTGCTATTTGTTTTATCGTTTTGGACTAACCATTTCCTACAATCTTAAGACAGATTTTCAATCCAAGGCGATTAAAATGGGTTTGCTAAACCTATTCTTCGAAATTGAGAGAGCAAATAAATTTGATTTCAGGAAATTTTCCTATCGTTTAAACTGGTTTGCTCAAATCTCAAAAGGGGACAAATCTGTTTTACAGAAATTGTTGTTACAAGTAACTAAAGTTACATATTTGTTTCTTTTTTCTGAAACAATGAATATGTGGATACGAAACTCTTACCTTAATAGAAGAAAATTGATCTTCTAATGGGAGATGTAGCACGGTGGTAAATTATTGACTTACCAAGTTACAAACTTGGAATATTTATTAAGGCAATATTCCTTAATGATTTTGACCCTTAATGGCTCAAATAAATACATGTGTGCATGTATTATGACATGTATGGTTAAGGTAAAGCCTTAATCATGGTATTATTATTATGGTATGTTTACGTTATAATAATTTGACTGAAATATGGTAATATCATGTATGCCAATTTTGCTTGCATGAATATCAAGGAAAAGATATGGAATATCTTGTGATATTATTTTGGTAGTAATAATAATTATTAAATGATTATTATTAACTCAGGCGAAATTTGAGAAACTAAGATCTCGTAAATAATTCATTTCGGGATTTAATTCATGCCGTTTTAACGGATTTACGTGATCGTTTCCAAAACAAGAATTTACAAAATTAAGGGATTAATTCATTTGATTTTTGTTGCCTTGATATCTCTGGTTTGGTTTTAGTGCTACTAATCGCAATGTTTAACAGAGGATATAATAAAAGAAATAAATCATTAAATTTATTTATATGCTAGAATCATACTTTGATTCTAATTTGTTAAGGCCGTAGGAATATTGTATGATTCTACTTTGAAAAAGGAAATAAATTATTTCTCAAAAGGAAATAAATTATTTCTTAAAAGAAAATAAATTGTTGAGTTTATTTTCATAAAAGGAAATAAATTGCGAGTTTATTTTCGGAAGAATCTTGGAAAAAATAATAAATTGAATTTATTTCTTAAGAATCATGTATGATTTATTTTAGAAATAAATCAGTGAATTTATTTATGGAAGTACATTGGTTACCAAATTCTTAAAGCCTATTCTGATACATGCTATGAAGTGTACAATGTTTAAAAGGGCTAAAGAATTGTGAGGATCGTTAGACCATAAATGGAAGATGTCGGTGCTAAGAAATTCTTAGTTACCAAATTCTTAATGATTGATTCCAAATTGTTGTGAATCAAAGGCAATGATTTTAATTGACCACTTATGCCTGGAATGATTTCCAAAAATGGATGATTCAAAGACAATATGAGAGTGCATGTCTAGGATTGGTTCTTTTAAAGACTTGGTATTTAAGCGTGCCTGGTGCACCACCTCTCTTTTCAAAAGTTACCTACCTGATGCACTGGTCATTATTGTTCTTTCTATTAGACCGTGAGAGCTTTTGTTTCAGGGTTTAATTTACTAAATTCCTGAGCAAAAGTTAAAAAATGTGTCTCTATTTTTGAATTTAGGTTCTGACTAAACTCTTGACAATGAACAGATTCATAATATTCCGTTTTGGTTTTTGACTATGTGACACAATGGAAAAATAAGTGAAATTCATTTGAAATAATTTCAAAACACGTTGCGTATTTGACCATGATAAACTTGGTCAAAATATATGACAAGGAAGATTCTTCCTTAAATTCGAGAGGATAAGGTAAATATTGTTACCATCTTCAAATATTGCTAAGGCAAATATTGCTTGCTAGGGCAAACATAGTGGAAGTAAAAAATGACTTCAAACTGCAAATTAGGCGGTGTGTTCAAGAAGCTAAATTTCATGGGAAATGCTTCAATTGCCATAAGATAGGGAACAAGTCTTCGGACTATAGACTTCCTATCGAGATCAATGTTGTAACAAAATTTTGTCATAACAATTGATATGGAGAACAATTGTTTGAAGGGAATTTATTACCTTCATGATAGAATAAACTAGTGTATTGCTTAAAAGCAAAAATGCTATAGAGAAATTATTATCTATAAGCAGGATGTTGAAACCCAAACTTAATTAATAAATTAATTTTGGGAAAAGCTCTATGTGAGTAACGCTGCAACATCAAAGGGTACAATGATTTTGAAGATAATAATTGAAACTTCAAAATGTGCCTAACATGTGGGGGAAGTTGTTCTATCAGCCAATTACCTTTAATAAGGTATCTCAAAATAAAAGAGACAAGACACCATATGAGTTATGGAAGGAAATAAAACATTCCTACAACTACATAAAAATGTGGGGGTGTCCTGCAAAGGTAATGAAAATAAGTGGACTATATTTTTATTGACTATGTAGAACATAGTAACGGATATCAATTTCTTGTGTTCAAATAGACTCACAAGAATGTGATAATGGAAATAAAGAATGGCTCATTCTTTGAAAATACATTTCCTATATAATTAGGGAAGTTGATCCAAGTTCAATAAAATGAACTTTGGAGACTATCAATGAAAATAGTCCATACGTTCAACAAAAAGTTGAAACCAAGATATTGTCATGATGACAAGTAAGTGTGACAAATAATTGTATGTTAACACTAGGATACATGATCTTATGTTAAGGACATGCTCATTGTTATAAGTAACAATGAAATGGTAAACGTACCAAATGCATGAAAAATATGAGATTGATAGATTTGATTCTAGGCATCAAAATCAAACAGTCACTTGAAGGTCTCATATTAACATAGTCACACTACGTGGACAAAAGAAGTTTGGCAAGGATGTTCCCGGCATAGCCAGAACTCCAATAAATACTAGCCAAAATTTGTACAAAGTGGAATATACAAAGGTCATAGGCAGTCTAATATACCCCATGAGTTGCACTAGGCCGGATATTGCTTTTACTTTGAGCAATTTAAGCAAGATTCACAAGCAATCCAGGTGAAAACCACTGGAAAGCAATTGTGAAGGTATTAAGATATCTCAGATATACTTAAGATTATGAATTGCATTATTCCATAAGGATTATTCGATGCCAGATATCAAAGGCACAAGTGAATATGTTTCACATCAAAGAAATGAGCTATGCCATGGGATTTCTCAAGACAAACGGTTACAACCAGATTCATAATGAAATATGAGTTTTAGATCTAGACAAGGCTGGAGAAAAAGTCAATTGACTTAAAATGTCTTGGAGAATATTCTTGAATGGCCAAATCATGTGCCAACAATATTCATATATTGAAAACCAAGAATTGGTAAGTCACAGAGCTTTATGTAGAACGGTAAGTCATGATGTATGTGTCGTTGACAAGACACCGTTAGACAACTGATCTCAAATAGAGTTATCTCTAGTGATTTGTAAAATCAAAGGATAACGTTATAGCTCCACTAACCAATAGGTTAAACTGAGATCAATTTGAGAAAACATCTGAAGGAATGAGACTAACGCCCATGGAAAATAAAGGTGCTATGTGAAGGAAAACCCTACCTAGTTGACTGGAGATCCCAAAATCTAGGTTCAAAGGGACAACCTAATTGCATAGACCTGTTCGGTCACTGTGGGGTACCTATCCCCAAGTCCTTTCCTATGATGTAAACAATGATCAAAGTGAGATACGCTAAGCTAAAAGCTTTTAATGAACATTTTATGCTTCGGTGAGCCGAGAAGTCTAAGTCACCTATGTGAGAGTGAAGTGGGGCCGCTTCAAGGAGACTATTGGGCATAGTTCTTTCAAACTCTTGCAGAACCAGGCGATGTCCACGGCCATATGGACATAACCATGAGAACAAATACTCTTGTCAGAGAGGTAGTTGTGTGAAGTATATCATCGTTTACACAAACGGTTGCATAGTTTAAAGACATCACTTCTACTAGATGCCAGTAAAGTAAATATACTTTCACAATGGAAGGTTCAAAGGAGGAAACCTACCTATTTTATGCAACTATCAATCGTAGAAGCTATTGCCACATCGAGTCAAAATATTTTGATAAATCATCAATTTCATTCAAGTGGGGGATTGTTGGAAAAATGTGAGGAAAATGGTAACTTTGAGCAATATTTCGAATGGGTAAAGATGGAGATTCGAATAAGGATTTAATTGGGTCTTATTCTACTCTATGAGACCTTTACAACGGTATCTCATATGCTCAAAATGATTGAGTAAAGAATGAGAAATTAATGCTCAAAGTAATGTAGTTGTGAATTGAATAAAGGAAATGCGAACCCCCTATCCCACATTGATGGGATAAATGGAATGGGAAGTGTTTATAAACACCTGCCCACTTTGTGGTCATTGAATGACTTGACTGGAAACTGTGCCTTGCGCGCAGGGGGTGCGAATCCAATCCCATTCGGGTTGGGGCGCAACCGCACGACGTGGGCGACGAGAATGTTCAGACCGGCTGGGCCCTTCGTGTACCTGCAGAAATTTTACCCATTTTGAATAATTTTTTCCTTAAGATTAGCATATCTTTTTTGAGAATATTCCAAATTTAAAGGGATATTATCTGCTTTCCTTAAATTTAAATATTAAAAAAACTGTAATGCGTGCAATTCACAAAAATATATCTGAATAAATATGGTATTGATTGATTGTTTCCGAATTAAACAAGAAAAAAATCAAATGCCATTAAATTGGAATATTCTTTTTCCCATGATTTTAACCTAATTCTCCCCTATAAATACCTTGCTACGTTTTAGTTTCGAACACAAATGAAAAAACTATCAACTCTTAAAACTGCATTGTGTTTTCGGTGATAACGAAAGGCAAGGGTTCGGTTCGTGATCTCCTCAGTCGTGCAACTATTGAAGATCACCCGTTGTTGTATCTTGGGAGACCGACGACCTAAGATATCAAGCACCTCGGAGGGGTCGAATCTGTCTTAAGAAAACTGCTTTCGTATAGGCCTCAGTACAATTTCTTACGGTTTATTTTCAATTCAGTAAGATTTCCTTTCAGACTATTTATTTTAATTTTCTTTTTCCTAGTTGTTTTATCGTTTTGTACTAACCATTTCCTACAAACTATACTTAAGGACTAAATCAGAGAGAAATACTCGATTTGATTAGTAAACATAGGCTACATTTTCTTTTCAGAAAGAAATTAATTTATCCAGTGTTCTTAAGCTTTTTTTCTACTTTTGATGTTCCTTAAAATGTTATCTTCATTGCGGAGTCGTTTTATTATGAACTCACACTACAACATACATATCAAGAAGGTCATATAGGAATGTTGAATACATTATACATGGGATTCATTTTCATTTTTCAACCTAAAAAGAAATAAAGAAAGATAAAAGCACTAAAAATTTGGGTAAATTTAACAAACTAAAGAGTTTACCGTTGGCAAAACTATAACAAAACAAATACTCATGCCTTTTCAATTTTCTAAAATAGACAAGCTCCGCATTGTAGCGATTTTTTTGAGCCGCTACAAAAACAATAAATTATATTAAAGGGAGTCTCGCTTTTATTTGAAAATTTTATTTAAAAGGGGAATTTAGGGAAAATTTGTATTTTAAAAAAATTTGGAGTCGTCACCGACCACTTTGGTAGGCCGGACACCATTAAAACAAAACCAGAGATTCTTAAAAAAATTTAAGTTCGAGAGTTGATTACGGATGAGGAAGGATTAACACCCCACACTGCTCAAAATTGGTACCTAATAATTATTGCTTTATTAATATTAAATTTTACAGGTTAAATTGACGATTAGATTAAAATTCGGTTATATGTGCGAGTAAATTTTAAGGGCTCCAATGTTCGAGGAATAAATGAAAACTACCATCTACACCACAAACTGGTAGCCAAGTTTATCATCGAAAAGGGAGCGTTGCATTAACAATTAATACCTCGAATGCAATACAATAATATGGCATGGCAAAGGTACGTATATTAAACATGAACAACAAAATCATACGAGAATTAACCATTTACATTAATATATTATGATATCCAAACCATAAATTAAATCTAATACATCATACAAAATATATAAAAAAATGCCAATAATTAAAAAAACATAATCAACAAAATTATATATTACCCTATATCTAAGCCAACATTAAATTGAAATAAATACAGAGATAATGATCGAATTTTACCACACTAAAACTCGGATGAAGAACTTCGACCGACCTCTACCAAGATCTTCACGCCATCTACTCATGGTCCAAAAATCAACCCGATCGAGCCTCTAAGGGACTTTCGATTGGATGATTGATCGAACCATCCTAGGAATAAAAATTTCCCCTTGGCCTCAAAGGGGCACTACCCTCGCCACTTTTTTGGCTGCCATCTCATTTTTTCCATGGCATTGCTTGCTTCCCCCCGGCTATTTATAGCCAAAGCCAAGGGGGTAGGGGTGATTTGAACGCCATGCGTAAACTTACTTTACCTTTTCGAAATGTAATTAATTAATTATTTTTTATATTTTATTATATATTTTTTTACATATTAAAGATAATACATATATTTAATAATATACTATTATATTAATTAACAATACTACTATGATATTATACAATCCGAACAAAAATGAATGATTACAGCTGCCCTTTTTGTTTGTTCTTGTGAAACGAGAACAAAACAAAGATCAAAAGCAATCATTTTTGTTCTACTTCCTTGTCATTGGCTTCTGAATCACAATTCTTCTAGAACTTTCTGCTCTTCCTCGACCAAATCTTCAAGCTTCAATCTTCTAAATGGAGGATTCGTTGGGGAAGACAAAATCTTGAAATCAGAAATTCGAGGTCACAAGTTCTTCTTATATAGAACTGTTCTCTGTTCTCTCTTCTTCTGATTGGTTCCTTGGAAAAGCAAATTCTCCTTATATCGAATTTTAGCTTGTCCTCGGTAAAGTCTTTGGGCTGCAAGTCCTTCCTATATAGAACTTTTTGCGTTCAACAATCAATGTTGCGAGTTTTCCTTATATAGGACCTTTTGCGGGTCCTCAATAAAGTCTTTGGGTTCTGACTAGAACTTGTGCACTTCCCCTGCTCTTTCATTCGATTTCCTCCTTAATTCCTTACGAACATTTAAATGAACACTTACACTACACACAAACATATGATCCAATAAATCAATTAACCATTCCACCAATTACCTCATCTAAGAACTCAAATCTAAATTCAACCAATTAGATTAATTTTGGGAATTAAATTGCAAAATCAACTTTAGATTATTATTACTCATGCACAAAACATTAGAACTCCATAGAAATCGTTAGATTACTATAATCTAATCAAGATTTATGAGAAAAACCATTAAAATCTAATAATTCCATTAGAAATTCGTTTTAATTGTTCCAGATCATGAGAAATCATAGACTAAGAATCAAAATCTTGTAGAAAATCATTAAAGAATATTTTCTCACCTTGCTTGATGAAAAACCAACTTGAAGATGAACTCTTCTCTTGATTTCCAACAAGAAAAATAGTGAAGATGGTGTAGAAATTAAAATCCTTAATTCCCAATTGTTTAGAAATAAATGAGAATAAATTGAAGTAGAAATAATTAAGGAATCAAGAAATCCCTAAGTTTCTTTGAAAAAAATGCGAGAAACTTAGAAATGCCTTTCTCATCTTTTAGAAAATTACAACCGTCAACTTCTTTTTGTTAAAATATAGAGGGAAAAGATATTGTTATTTAATTTAATAATTCCAATAAAAATACCACTTTAATCTTTTTTTACAAAATTGCTATTAATAATATTTTGCAACCATTTGCAAAATAGTCACTATTTAATTTAATATTAAATTAACCCATCTAAAATTGCTCAAACTCAATTTCATCCTTTATCAAACTCATTAAAAATATTTTTCAAAAATATTAGCCACGATAAATTTATCGAAAATCAATTTAATAAACCCAATTTTTTTTCGAAATTAATTAATTAGCTAAAGCCTAACCAAAAATTTCAACCAGATTCTGATAATTCACCCTAGTCTTCTAGCCCGTTTTTTGGGGTGTTACACACGTCATCTGTACCCTCACTAGGATCTTTCATCGCATGAAATCCCACCAAGGGATAAGGTTCCATCACGAACCTAGAATCTCGTATCAACAAGGTAGCATGTACACACCGTAGGGTCGTGTGGTCCGAACCACAATCAATCCAAGTAGACGTCCACCTAGATTTCGCCCTTGCCAAAAATAATGAACAGTACTTACCGAGAAATACACTATTATTCAAAACGTGATCCATCAGAACTGTGCACTCGCAAATCCCTTACAAAATCAACGGTCGTTCTATTTAATTTCCACTAACGAAAATCTCGAAGTAGCCCACATCAATCCTGGAGGGTCTCGATGTTTGACCCCAACTACCGTCAAGTCAACCACAAATAAACAAACTCATACATACATCTCCTTATTGTCTCCCAAGACACACTATGAGAGTTTAGTACAAACTTGTAGCGACTAAAAATCCGTTAGAAGAAGTTTTCCACTTTTCTTGAAAAACTATGATTTAGGGAATTTCTTTTAAAAAACCGTATTTTGAAATAAAATTGGAGTCTCCACCGGTCACCAAAAAAATAACCAGAGATTCTCACTTTTTTGGGTTCAAGAGTCGGTTATGTGTGGAGAAGGGTTTGCACCCTCACCATGCACAAACTTGATATCGAATTGATTACCATTTTTATTAATATAAAATTTTGTGAGTTAAAGTGACATTTAAATTAAAATTTAATTATACATGCAAGTTCATTTTAATGGCCTCATTACTCGAGGAATAAACAAAAACCACTACAAACACTTTTAGATCTAGCCAAGTTTACCCTCTTGTAATGGAACATCGCATTAACAGTTTATATCCTGGATGCAACATAAAAACATGACATGATATACGAAAATTAAATGTATGCAAAATACATATCAAGGCCTGAAACTGTATGCCATATGCTACAAGCTACATAAAACATTATATATCCCCGCATATGCAACAAACAAAAACACATGCATTATTCTGCCTACCTACCTACCTACCTACCTACCTAACTAACTAACTAACATGTAGAGAAAAAACACAACAAACTATATTATAATACCTTATTGTAGAAAGCTACTTATATATATAATACATATTGTTATGAAGCATACATATATATAATATAACATGCGAAACCACGTGATATGGTATAAAAAGAAAAGCATAAAATACAAGGCATTAATGTAAAAACATAAAGATTAAATACAACAGAATAAATAAAAAGAAAAGGGTAGGGGCCATAAGGGTAAATATACCATCGGTCTTTGTACTAAATCGAAACAAATCAGTCTTTACAGTTTTAATCAAGAACAAAAAAGACGAAGGATGGATGAAACTGTAGAACACTTAAAATATATAAAGGCCAATTTTAAGAAACAAAATTGTAACACCTCATTCTTGTATTCTATTACCGAATATGAGTCAGAGATATCACATAACAATAACATAATTTTTATTCAAAAATTCCATAAATCTAAAACCTTTTAAAATATTTATATCGACTAATACACAAAATCAGAGCTCTTTTACTTAAAAATAAATAAATTTGTCTGTTCAAAAAATATCAGATGTTAAACTAAAAAAGACAAATTAATCCCATTTATACACGCCACTAAAATAAATTAAAAACCTCAAGTAGGATGTCATTACTGCGACAACTTGATGAAAATTTCTGAACTTGATGCAACTCTTTGCTTCGTCTAATGATTCAGACCACCTACGTGTGCACAATCAACACACGCTAAGTATGAACTTAGTGAGGCAATAAACAAAGTTAGTAACAATAATTTAAAACTTATTCGACTTCATGACGACGTTTATATAACATGATATATGCCAATGCATCAACTTTCACATTGCATTAGTAATGATTTACTATATGCCAATGTTATAAGACTTTCATGCTTGTCCATTTGTCATAATATGCCATATATGCATAAATGCATCATGATCACTAGATATGTATTACCATCATGTTATTCATATATTAACACAATATAAACTTGATATAAATTTCTTACCAATATACATGCCATTTATTCCAAAAGCTCATAAGCTTATTCACCTGTTTATCTTTTATTAACCAATAAACCATAGCCCAAATATAAGCCTATGAGGACCCTGGGTACACGAGTCAAATATGCACCGAAGTGCTAATACACATAAGGTTGTGTCCACCATATGCACTAAGTGTCCTTTATATACACTATAGTGCTAAACCGAGTATGCAGCGTGCTGCTGGACTCTATGCCATGCCAACTATACCCTGTCCCTCAATGACATACTTGGGCATATATTCCATATTTATTTCATCCATGGCAATGTATATCAACATAATTTAAAATTGGGCAGTTCATACCCGGAATAACATTCATAATATAACATTATATATAACTAGTGATCCATGCATTTATATTCAACTTTTGACATATTTAAAATATGTCAATCATATGCTCCATGACATAAATATAATGACAATAAAATTTGGGTAGGCTCATCGTAAGCCATCCCAATGATGTATAAAACATCAATGTGTCATGATATGTATGCAATTGCACTCACCTTGACACTTCTTATCCCAAACTAAATTGAATAACTTAAGAGAACTTCAAGCTTGGTCATTGCTTTATCTATTGAATTTTCGATTTCTCGGGTTTACTTGAATGCTTCATTCATCCCTTGTTTTCCTTCTTGTTATCTTCTTCTTGATGTGAAGCATGAAGAAAGATGAAGATATTTCTTCATTTTTTATTTATGCCATTTGGCATCTTTTATTTCCATAAATTATAAAAATATCCTCCTAAAATGGATATAACCATTTTACCCTTGAATCCAAAGCTCCAAACCATGTCACTTGTCAAAATATTTATCCAATGGTAAAAAATAAACAGTAAGTTAGTAGTTACCAACTTTACCTTTGTAATTTTCTAAAATTACGATCTTACCATTTTTCATCCAACGGCACATATTTAACATGGAAAATCAACTTAAATCTAAGGGTTCATATTCTTCCAACACAAAGGAAATATCTTAGACATGTAAAATGACATATTTAACCTTGCCTTATCATCCTTCAAAATATCTTGAATATTCGATTCGATCCGATTATCTGAATATTTTTCTGAACTTTATCGCTTTATAGCCATTAATACAAACTCCATATAGAAAATCTAGATAAAAAGAAAACGTCATTCTTGGGGATAAACTATTCATTTACGGGGTTAAAATACATAACTTTTGAAAATTACACTTTGGTCCCTAAACTTTTCTGAAGTTTATACTTTAGTCACCAAACTTTCATTTTGTTCATTTTGGTCCTAACCAAAATTTTGAGGTATTAAAATTCTCCTCCTTAAGAAAATTTGTCCTTGAATTTTCTTTACGTACTTGTTTAAAAAAATACAGATACTACTCTTTCATTACTTCCTCCGTTTCCCAAGTAGCTTCTTCCACTTTGTGGTTTCTCCATAGAATTTTAACTAGAGGAATCTTTTTGTTCCTTAAGTGCTTTTCTCCTCGAGCTAAGATTCTTATAGGTTCTTCATCGTATGTCAAATCCAGTTGAATTTCAATTTCTTCTGGTGTAATGATATGCGAAAGATCTGATCAATATTTTCGAAGCATGGACACATGAAACACATCATGGAACTTACTCATTTTCGGTGGTAATGCTAGTTGATATGCCACTGGATCAACCCTTTTCAAAATTTCATAAGGACCAATGAATCTTGTACTAAGTTTGCCTTTTCGTCCAAATCGTAATATATCTTTCCAAGGTGAAACCTTTAAAAATACTTTGTCTCCAACTTTAAACTCAATATCTTTTATTTTAAGATCTGAGTATGACTTTTGTTTCTCAGAAGCGGCCTTGAGATTATCTTGAATTATCTTTACCTTGTCCTCCACTTCTTGAACAAGATCTGGTCTAATGATTTTTCGATCCTCTAGTACTAACCAATTCAATGGTGTTCGGCATTTTCTTCTATATAATGCCTCATAAGGTGCCATCTTTATACTTGATTGGTAACTGTTGTTATAAGCAAACTCAGCTATTGGAAAATATTTTCCCATGAGCCTACAAAATTCATTATACACGCTCTGAGCATATCTTCAAGTATGTGAATAGTTTTTTCTTATTGTCCATCCGTTTGAGGATTGAAAACAGTACGAAAGTGTAGTCGAGTTCCTAATGCTTCATGTAATGCACTCCAAAACCTTGAAGTGAACTTTGGATCTCTATCGGATATAATAGACATAGGAATACCATGTAATCTAACAATTTCCTTAATATATAACTCCACTAACTTATTCAAGGAGTAATCTGTTCGAACTGGTATGAAATGTGCTGCTTTAGTCAATCGATCCATAATCACCCAAATTGAATCCTTCTTACTTGGCGTCGGTGGTAAGCCTGTTACAAAATCCATCGTAATCTTTTCCCACTTCCATTGTGAAATTAAAATTGGTTGAAGTAATCCTGATAGAACTTGATATTATGCCTTTACTTGTTGGCAAGTTAAACATTTAGCAACGAACTCGGTGATACCTCGTTTCATGCCAGGCCACCAAAATTGACTCTTTATATCTTGATACATTTTTTGCCTCCTGGATGTATAGTTAAAGGACTGTAATGTGCCTTCGAAAGTATTTCTTCTTTAGTTCCTCATCATTAGGAATGTATACACATCCATTGTAGTATAAGCATCCATTTGATTTTATTTCAATGTCTTTAGATTCGCGCGTTCAACTTGCTTATTATTTTCCAAGCATTTCTCATCCTTTGCTTGTAACTCTTTAATTCTTCCTATCAAGGTAGACTTAATTTGAAGTTCAACCACTATTGTACCATTTTCTTGTAATTTCAACTGAGCATTCAATGCTCTCAAAGAAAAAAATGTTTTTCGGCTAATATTTCAGACTTTTATGATCCGTGAAGATGCAACACTTTTCACCACATAAATAGTGACACCAAATCTTTAAAGCAGACACTACTGCAACCAACTCTAAATCATGGGTATGATAATTTCTTTCACGAGTTTTGAGTTATCGAGAAGCATATGCTACAACCTTCCCTTCTTGTATCAATACACACCCCAACCATTATGGGATGCATCACTATATATTATAAAATCCTTCCCAGATTCTGGTTGTACCAAAACATGAGCTTCTGTTAATATCCCCTTTAATTTGTCAAAGCTTTCCTGACATTTATCTATCCAAACAAATGTCACATCCTTTTTTAATAGCTTAAATATTGGAGCGGCAATCATTGAAAATTCTTTCACCAACCGCATATAATAACCAACTAATCTTAAGAAACTTCTCACCACATAGACATTCTGAGGAATTTTCTATTCTAGGATTGCTTGAACCTTTTTAGTATCGACTCGAATCCCTTCAGCTGAAACTATATGTCCAAGGAAAGCTACTTCAGACAACCAAAATTCACACTTTGACAACTTTGCATATAATTTCCTTTCTCGGAGGATCTAAAGAACTACTCGGAGGTAAGTATCATGATCCTCTTTGGTTTTAGAATAAACCAATATATCATCTATGAATACCACCACAAATTGGTCTAAATATGGCTGAAATACCCAATTTATTAGATCCATAAAAGCTGCTGGTGCATTTGTAAGTCTAAAAGGCATTACTACAAACTCATAATGCCCGTATCTAGTTCTAAAAGCCGTCTTTGGTATATCTGCTTTTTTATCTTCAATTGATGATACCCCGATCGAAGATCAATTTTAGAAAACATTGTTGCTCCTTTAAGTTGATCAAAGAGATCATCAATCCTTGGCAGAGGATATTTATTCTTCACCGTCACTTTATTAAGTTGACGATAATCCACACATAACCTCATTGATCTATCTTTCTTTTTCACAAACAGGCCTGAAGCTCCCCAAGGTGATATACTAGGTCGTATAAAACTTCGATTCCATATTTGATGTAACTAAACCTTTAACTCTCTTATCTTTGTAAGAGATTTTGTACAGTACCATGAAGCTTTGAAAGTCAAGGTCAATTTCTGTCTTTGACCCATCATGCCAAGTCTACCTCAACATCAAGGTGAGTACATGCCTCAAGTCCTGAACTTTTCTTTTAATTTTATTCTTCATCTTTGTACCCATCAAAGCATCTTTGCAGAAACTAACTCTTTGTCCCTACACTTCAAATTTGCTTATAAAGTAATACAAAAATGTCAGTTTACTTGTGTTCATTTCAATACAAGAAACTTATGAAGATGAGCTACATAAAATATTTAGATTTCTTTGAGAGAATGAAAAACATTTGCAAATAAAATCAAAAGTAGGCCCCCAAATATCAAGTGCAATAGTGCATTTGCTTTAAATTGAAAAAGATCAACCCAAGTAAAGCTTATGTTTAAATGATCATGAATGTTGTGGCGATATGTGCACATGTGAAGTCCCTTCTAGGCTATTAGGCTTCCAAGAGGAACATTGCCCATATGCCTAATTTATAACCCATTTAAGTGGCTCTCTTTAACTCACAAACTCATCTTGGTCCAAGTTTCCCTCTTTTCTGATCTCAATCATGCATTAGAAGTGAGGCAGTCCTTGAAGAAAGGTTAACCCTGATAGGCGGGATGTGATCTGAAGATAAACTCATCTAACTCAAATATCTATGTATGATCAAAATGGTCTTTAGAGGCTTATAGGGTAGGCCATGGCTCACGGTTATGAAAGAAAGGAAATATAGGCCCAAATAAGTGTTTTACGGGTGATAAAATCGAGGATCATTTCTTACAAGTGAAACTGCATTTCTGCGTTATATGAATATGCTCAAATAAAATACTCTTTCTTTTTTATTCTTTGTATCGCTATAGACTGCCCATTTTTGGGTTTTCACATTTTAGTTCATTTTTCCTCTAATTTAGGAACATGTAACTTGTACTACAAATTGATGCATGCTTCCGTTCAAAGGTAATCAATCCTCCAAGGTTCTCTTAAATAGAGATTCATTTGAATGGAGGATTCCACACGTGTCTCTTGCTTTTCTTTTATTGCACCTTTCAACTTAGTGCTTTTACTCATGATTGCTTCAACTTTCATGTTGGCAATTTTCAACTTGATTTGGTTGGCTCTTTGAGCACAAACTTTTCTTTCATTGTTTCTTCCTTTTTTTTGATTAGGACACTCAACTTGGTTTGACATGTTTCTCTTGCTCGAACTGAATCTTGAATTCAATGCATCCATTCTTCTTTATTGCCCTAATTCATAAGGCATCATATTCATAGCATGATCAGAACCAAACGTCATTCATTTGCCCACAAACTTTTATCTTTTTTCCCTAGTCTGGGGTTGATCCTTGGTTTGGGTTCAATCGAAAGGAAATTATTAGGCCCAAAGGGGGACAACAATGAATATTTTTTTATTTTCTTACTTGTTAAGGGAAATGAAGGTTGCCAAATGTCTTCTCATATATGGATATAAAAAAAGTCTCCAGGTTGTAGATGTTTAGGGTTATCACTTCATTCAAGGACCTTAAAAAACAATGCCTGAGAGGAAAATTCACTCAAAGTTTGTATTTGGGATTTTCTCAGTATTCCTGAACACTCTTTGTTGTCTTTCCCTTGGCCTAAATAGAGCAGAAGATATTCACATTTGTAGTATCCTCGCCACATGTGATTTCCTCTAGACATATGCTACTCGAAATTGATCTTTGTATTCGAATCAAGGATACTTTTGCAATTGATATTCATGGACCTGATAGACAATGATAGAGAATATATATATGTATGAGAGAACAAAAACTAACCCATGATGAAGAATAAATGAAATATTAAAAGAATCAAAGAATATAAAATGTTTTCCAAATAAGATGCATAAGGATGTTTCTTTCATTGAAATCAAAGCCTTCAGGCTTAAGCAAAAGAGTGGATTCAATTCATTACTTCAGAAATTGAGCTTCAACAGTAGATTGAACCCCCGTGATACAGAACATAGGTAGGGTAGACTCTTTACGTATCAAAATTCTTAGTAGTCTCGTAAGTCATTACTCATTTATTCTGACTCTTTGATCCCTCGACTAGTGGGATAGCTTGCCCCATTGCTTCACCATTTCTTATGTCACCATTCCATCACCAGCCAACTTTTCTACCTTATATTTCAAAATCCAACACTTTTAATAGGGTGCCTTGGTGCCCTTAAGGTAACTTATTGGAGTCGATATGTCATTCTGCATTGTTGCTTTCTAGCTCATGACACTATCAATGGACACCTCTTGTGTACAAGATCTTTTTTGTCAATATTTAGGGTTTACAACAATATCTCTTGTTGACAACATCTAGGTGATTGATGCACCAAATCTATTAAGACTGTAATATTTTGGTCTCTCATCTCTTGCTGATACTTGGTCAACTATTCTTGTAATCGCTCTTCAGATCGTTCAACCATTTTCATCTTATGTCTCAAATTTATTGGCACAAATTGTCGATGAACCTCCGTAAAAGATTCGGCCAATAAATGTCAATGCTATGATAATGTCATTTTAAATATGCAATGAATGTGCAATGCATTGCAATGCTAAAATGTAAACATGTATGAAACAAGGTATTGATTCCAAAAATGGTCCCCATAGAACAACATTCATTGAGACTAAAAGGTTTCGTTTACATCAGATATTCGATACTCACAAATAGCGATGATCCTTAACACTTAATTTCTTCACTTCATCTAACAACCAAGCTAGCTTGTTTAGTGATCTTGTGTTGGATTAACATTCTGACTTGATGCATTGATACGTCGATCAAGTCTGCCACTTGTTGAGCCACTTCACGTACATGGTAACAACAATTTTCATGTTGTCATCTTTTTTTGTTTATCTTTTGTTTCAATCTTTGAAGAGAGATCATTAAGAAACTTTGTAACACCCCTACCTGGTCCAACAAATAAACCAGATTTGGACGTGTTACCAAACAAACATACAAGGAGTCTTAATCAATTTAGTTCAATCAACTGAACATGTCTTCGAAAAATAGAGTAATTTAATTTTTTTATATTGGATAGGTCTATTCACAACTTTAAAATCATGTACAAACAAATATAAATACATTAAACAAAATACATAAACTACTAGATTGTATTATGCCTTGATAATTTAGGTATTTCATATCACAAGGTTTATTACATAATTCTACTATCTGATCAGATTTCTTTTCGTTCATACACTTTGTTAATCTTAGTTCGATTACAAACTTGCATACTTCAAACCATTTAGACATATCAATCAATGTTAAGATTGATCATGATATCAGAAAACCATTGAATTATGATCTTTAAGCTTACATGTTTTATTATTTAAAACTCAAAATTATTATCCAAGATTACTAACTAAGCATCACATATCACAATCAAACATATAACCATGATAACTAGTATTCTAACATCAAGTCTAACATAGCTTATCAAACAAGCAATTATGAGTATTATAGACAATTTACAACAAAGTGATAGTTACACTCAAATACTATGATCAAAGTTATTTCAAATCTTAAACTAATCATATGCAGTTACATATAATTTTCAAATAGCCAAAACCTTACACGAATTTGTTGACATACTTACCAATTAAATATTTTAACCATCAACCTCACCATATGAAATACATTACCATTTTAGGGTTAATACATGTTAATAGATAAATATATACCAACGTACTTACATGCATGACATCAAGGTAGTCTACCAAATTAAGGCACATATAGATACTTAAACAACCATACTATCAAGCTAACTATTTTAACTTACATAACAAGCAATTATGAAATAATTAAAGGCCCATTACAACTCTCTGAATAATTATAAAGCTTATAAACATATAAAATCAAACATGAAGCTATTATGCACATTGCATTCTTATCAACTATGTGCCGCCATCTACGAGTTCTTAAGGAGAGTGTGAACATACACCTCAACGCTTGTGATCTCGTCAGAGCCCAGAAAGTACTTATAAGCAAGTTCATCCTGAAATGCATTGAAAGGATAGAGTAAGCATATGCATAGTGAGGTAGCTTAAAGAGACTATTAGAATGAAATAATTATCTATCCTTTTACATACTAAGCTTGGACAAGAGGTTGGTCATATTAGGAGAAGATACACACAAACTAATACTTATTCTTATACATGATATTCGATTCAAGCATGAGCATAAACACACATAATGTTCAAACAAAGAATATCCAAGTGTACTTGATTATTCACATGAAACATATCCAGATTATGGTTACTTTTCAGATAAGTTATCAAACATAGCATTTTGTAAACATTGTTACTTATCTCACAAGTTATCGGACTAGCATATTAGCATGAAAGTTACTTGACACAAGATAATAACATATCATGTCATATTCATGAGATACTCACATGTTCAAAACACTCAAAGACATGCTTTAATTTATCCGAAACAGTCCATTAATCATATATATACAATTATACAATCAAAACAGTACAAGGCATACTTGAATTTAATCAAAATAGTCCACTAATCATATGTATACAATTATACAATCAAAACTGTCCTAAGCATGCTTGAATTAAATCAAAACAGTCCCATAGACAGGTATACACATTTATACATTGCAAACAGTCCAAACATATTTATTTCTATCCAAAACAGTCCAATAGACATGTATACACATTTATATATCACAAAACAGTCCAAACATATTCATTTCTATTCAAAACAATCCAAACATATTTATTTCTATCCAAAACAGTCCAATAGACATGTATACACATTCATACATTGCAAAACAGTCCAAGCATATTTATTTCTATCCAAAACAGTCCAATAGACTTGTATACACTTCTATATATTGCAAAACAGTCCAAACATATTCATTTCTATTCAAAACAGTCCAATAGACATGTATACACATTTATACATTGCAAAACAGTCCAAACATATTTATTTCTATCCAAAACAGTCCAATAGACATGTATACACATTCATACATTGCAAAACAGTCCAAACATATTCATTTATATCCGAAACAGTCCAATAGACATGCATACATATTTATACATTGCAAAACAGTCCAAACATATTTATTTCTATCCAAAACAGTCCACTTTTTCACATATATACTTACAAAACGGCTTACTATCTTATATATTTAAACAAAACAGTCCGTATTTGTTCTCACATATGCAAAACAGTCCTTAATTCTTATATACTTATTTACATACTCCAAAGAGTCCACAAATGTTCATATCCATGCCTAATCAATCCATTATGCTTGCATACATATTTACATGTATCAAAACAATCCCCAAATTCATTTATTTACATACAGAACAATCCTTAATCATATAAATTTCCACATACATCTTTAAAATAGTCCGTTAATGTTCTTAACTAAGCAAAGCAGTCCATAACACATGTATACACATTTTTATCCATCATAGTACCTCGTATACATGATACTATTCATGAACTTATCAAGCATAGCATATTATAAACATGATTTACTTATAAAATAAGCTATCATACATAATATATTGTAAAGATGTGTTACTTGTCTCATAAGTTATCACTTTAATTCATTAGTTGGTTTCATTAAGAAGTCTTAACATACCCTTGAAATCAAGCATCAGCCTAGGTACTCGAATCTCCAACCAACTGTCGCCAACAGAAAGGTACTCACAGTACCGATCAATCCCTCCTACTGTCGCTAAGTGACCACAACACTTCCCTCCTACGGTCGCCAAATAAGGACCGTAGTCCACCCTAAACACGAGCTCAATGGACTCTATGGCATGCCAACTATACCTATGACTGACTCGAAACCAAGGCTTTTCAATTAAATCTTATCATATCAGAATCAGAATTGAGCTTAGCTCCTTAATCAGATAATCAATTTACATGTATTATTTGTATCAGAAATGGGCATAGCCTCACATTCTTACAATCGCATATACAAAGCTTATAAGTTATCACATCATGCCAGAATGTTGTTTGAGTATAATTTCACATTCTTATCATCAAATGGTCAAGGCTTGATTCATAGTATATCCACAAGTTTGATTACATGTGACTTTCGAACATAGTATGCATTCCATAGCTTCTTGAACAAATTCAATCAAATATAGCTTTTGAAACTAGCATGCATTTCATAACATCTCAAACATACCCAATCACACATAGCTTTCATAGCATCTCAAACATATTCAAGTACTTATAGCTTTCATAGCATATTAAACATATTCAAGTACTTATAGCTTTCATAGCATATTAAACATATTCAAGTACATATAGTTTTCATAGCATATCAAACATATTCAAGTACATATAACTTTCATTTTTTGTCCTTACCTTGGCATCCAAGCTTATTCGTACGAGCAAATCTTAGCCTAATGTGTAAGCAAAATTAAAAAAAGCAAAAAGAAATGCTCGGGGTAGTTTTAATCTATCCCGAGACTTTAAAACTATACTCACCTTATATCCCAAAGTTACGGAATATCCTGAGCCACAAACACATCCAAGCTTTCCTTCTACTTTGACCTTACTTCCAGCTTCTTCTTCCAATCTTTAGCTCAAATAATCAAAGTACATCCATTAATATACATGCTCCTTATCATATTTTAACTCAATAAACTTAACCAATGTTTTCATTCAAGCATTAGCTATACATATACTAGTCATTTCTCAATTCCATTTTCAATATAAGTCATTATTTCTAATTTTTAGCAACATGAGCTATCATCAAAGAACTGTTTCTCCAGAACAGAATATACACTGGAATCTAAAGTTCTTTACACCTTTATAAACTAGATTCAACCATGATTTTAACGGTATAAGCCTCACAATCTAACATCCTCTAAAGCAACTAGGAGAAGTTTTAGAAGTTCCAAAACAGAAATTGTCCAGAGCAGGATTCTGCCTCCAGATTTCCTGCACTACATACACTTAAAAATTCACAACTTTTGATCTAGAGCTCAAAATCAATCACCACTTTTTGGAGATTAAACTAGGCTCACACATGGTTCTATACATATAAAATTCATCTTCAAACTCAGCATATTCAATTTTCTATGAATTTCTAAACTTACTACTAGAATAGAGCTTTTCTGGGCAGATTGCATTGACTATTGTTTCAATGATTCTATGTACTTCAAAACAACATGTGACCTCAAATACTTGAAGGAGCCATACAAATACCTTCCTAAACTTAGATTTCCAGAATCATCTAACTTAATTTCTCATAATTAACAACAACATTTCCTACTTTAAACAACATTAGTCCATTATGAAAATCATGGAAACACCATTTGCATTCAAAATCAGCTCACCTTGTGCTTAGGTCTCCCTTGCTTTTCCAGCTCTAAAACTTCAAATTTGATTCCAACTCAAGCTTCCTTTGCTCTTACATTTCATTCAAAAACAACATATAAATTTCCAAGCCAAAACTTAAGGATTTAAGCTTAACCTATTACTCAAGAAATGACTTACCATTCATTGCTGAAATCACTTGAATCCTAGACCTTTCTTCCTTTATTTATCACCAAAATCCTTATGCTCTACAAGAATTCATCTAAAAAATTCCGTTCCTTCTTCAAGATAGCAATTGGCCAAGTGAGAATAACCCAAAGATGAACGCAATTGCTTAGGAGAAAATGGTTCTCCTTCTCTCTCAACTTGGCCAGCCATCAATTCCCTCCTTAGCCATGTGTAACATGGATTTGCCACATGTGTTCCACTAACCATTAGTGGTCAAATTACACATGCAAAAACATTGTTTTATTTTTGTTTCAATTTGATCCTATGCTCTTAACTTTAAGTTCTTGCATTTTGATCCTTCAAAACTAATTATATCTCCAATCATTCTTGTCTCACATCTTACAATTCAATCCTTAATAATTCAAGCCACATCCTAATTAACCTCTTAATATTCATATATGCTCCTTGAAATATAATTACTTTACTCATTTGATAATTGATTTTTAGCTTAATTAGCTATTTCATTCCTAATTCCATTGACTTATTTATTCAATTGACTCAAATTGAATCTTTAGAAATTCAATTGTAACTTCTCAAAACATGGTTTACCATGTAGAACTCCTAACCTGATTTTAAGGGTATTACAAACTTGATCTTTACATCCCTTTCTTCTCTGTATTTTTCTTGGATTGTCACCACTTTCTCTGAGCTCAACTCAATTATGCCTCTTACTGATTATAAACTCAAGTATTTGCTAGAGCTGCCTTGTTCAAGAGTAAAACCTTGATCATCAAGCTTCATGTTTTGGTTCTTGTTCGATTTTTCTTTCAGTCTAACAAACTCTTTCCCTTTTAGCCGTAATAATCATCAGGTTCATCATCTCGGCCATTTACTTCTTCAACTCTTGTATCTCATTTCACTCTTCACTGATGCGAGTATCATCTAACATGTCTGACTTGAAGCCTTTGGATGAGCCCCTCTTATTGTCTCCGGTAGCTCTTTAGGCCATAACCCCAAATTCACACACTTTCTGATCACAAAATCTTCTATCTATTATGAATGATTTCTAATATAATATCCCATTATTTGATTAGTGACCAAAACACAAAGAATCAAAAGCTAGTGGCTTTTGTTCAGTGACTAAAACGAAAAGTTTTAAAGTTTGGTGACAAAAGTGAAAAGTTGAGAAAAATTCAAGGACCAACATGGTAATTTTCCCAATAATTATTTTTATTCCATAAATAGATAGATCATCTAAGGGTGTGGATCGAATATAAAAACTATGGTTTGATCTGATGTTTCTATTATTGGAAATTACAGTTAAAGTTTAAATATAATTCGAGTAATCGTATGAGCTCGGAATTTTATGAAAATTTGAAGAAAGTCTTAAAAAGTCCCGAAGAGCATAGCATCAAAGTTCGAATTGTTTTTAAATCAATCTAGATTTGATTCTATTCAGTATTATGTATAGGTGATGGAATGGCATTTTTGAAAATAAATTATTTCATTAATGGCATTTTTGACATTTCACCTATACTTTTTAATGAAAATTAATTATGGAAGAAGATAAAGTGTAGGTGTTGAATGGTGATTAGTTATAATTAAAGTGAAAAGTAGTCATTTGCCTATTTTAGAGATTTTTATTATTATATAGACAAATTTAAAGACATTTGGCATTAATCAAAGAAAGAAAAAAAGTTGGAATTGTGTTCATCTTTCTCCAAGGCTGCCGAAACCTCAAGGGGACTAGGTAAGAAATTTTCAATTCAATTTTTTTACTTGATTTGTTTGATTTTTGGCTAGAGACATGAAACAAGAAATTGATCTCCCTTGAATTCTCGATCTTTTGACATAAGTTTTGCTTAGTTTCCATGTCTCTAAGTTGAGTTTGATGATTAGGGTGGTTGAAGAGCATGCTAAGATTTCATGTTTTAAGGCTTAATCAAGTTGGAAATGGTGTTGTAGTGTTGTTTAGATGCTTGAAAAGATGAAAACTTCTTGGAAAACCTATAAGGACCATTTCGACAAAATGAAGAATATTAGGGGAAATTTTGTAAAAATTATTTTGATGATGGATTTGATTAGAATGATGTTTTCTAAGTTGAATTATGTTGTTTGGATTGAAGAAAACATCATTTTAGGACCAATTTGTGAATTGTGTAAATTGGGTGAAATAAGTGAAAAATTGGAAAATATTCAAGAAGCATGGGTATGTTGTTTGCTATGATACAATGATCATTTTGGTGTTAATATTTTTGAAAATGGAGATGAAATGTGGAAGTTTCCAAATTTTAGTTTATAAACCCTAAGAGAGATATTTTAGGGTTTAAAGGGAAATTATCAAATTATTGGTTGTAGTGTGTAATTTGAAATGAGATTAAAGTATAGGAAGTATTGTGGTAGCAAAGAAGTGCTTGGTTGAAAATATTAAATTTTCCATATTGGTAT
This sequence comes from Hibiscus mutabilis, assembly GCA_019671005.1. Taxonomy (NCBI): domain Eukaryota; kingdom Viridiplantae; phylum Streptophyta; class Magnoliopsida; order Malvales; family Malvaceae; genus Hibiscus; species Hibiscus mutabilis. Next base: position 19,627,634 of record CM033753.1, on the reverse strand, counting down.
GTACATGTATTAGTAAAGGCTGGATATGTATTTAAGGTTGCTTGTGTCATGTATTTAATGTACACACAGATAACAAGCAAGTTCCAGATCAAACGAGTGAAGATTGAAGATAGAAAGTGTAACCGAGCTTAGTGAGGCTAGTATAAAGTTTACTTTTGAAAGTGTCAAGGTGAGTGCAATGCATGTATAACATGATCTTTATGGCATTCATCATATAATTGACATGTTAAAAATATGTCAAGAATTGAAAGTTTCAATTTGGATCACTACTTATTCATGGAATATTATTTTGCGTATGAATTGCTTAATATGTAAATATATGTTGCCATGTATGAGATTATGATTGACATAAAGCCCAAAGTATGAGATAGGAAATTAAAAGTATAGTTGGATATCCATAGAGTCATAAACACCTGTATAAACATTTTAGCACTCCCGGTAGAGTGCAATTTATTATAAGCACTTCAGGTAAAGTGCAAAATAATTAATAATTGTATACTCCGGTAAGTATACAAAAGCGCTTTGGTGCTAAGCACTTCCAGTAAAGTGCACATAATATACTATACTCAAGTAAGTATAGGGGGATGACTCGTGTACAAAAATTTCCTTAATTCAATACTTGGGCTAAATGAATTGAAAAACATGATAAAAAGGCTTGAAAGCTCGATGATGAAAATGGCAACGGTATTGGTAAGAATCAAGGTTATTACCATGTAATATGTTATTATACATTTATTGTGTCATATATGCTAATATGCATAAATTGGTAGGTGATCATATGCATTGTTATTTATTTATATTGATACCTATGTGAAAATGCATTTGAATTAAATGTTATTGCATCACTACGTATATGCTTAGCGTATGATGACTTTCATGCGTAGGATTTAAAGGAGCTTCGAGGGAAGAGTAACCGAGCATCAATTTCATATTTTGGGAGGTATATCTCCATACTCATAGTAATTTAATGACAGCCATCCTTTCTTTTGAAAATGTACTAGATGGCATGTATAATCAATGGGGTTGTAATAACTTATTACCAAATATGGTTGCTTAATAGTTGTGATAATATAGATAATGAACCTAGTAAGTTCTATTATATCTATAAATGATGATGGACTAAGTTTTATTAAATTTGGGTCTTAAAATAGAAAGATTAAAAATCTGTCCAAATGTGTGTGCAAAAGCAGTGAGTTTGAAAAATCAACATAAATTCCACAAATTGAATTATAAGGTGAATCATATATGTATGAACTAGAAATTTTGTCTAGTTTCTTCAAAATTTAAGGTCAGAAAACAGGATAGCAGAATTTCAGTATTTTGGGAATGTGACGTGAATTTAGGAATTTATTTGATTTTTTTTGTAATGACTTTGGGCTAATAATTTATATGGATAGAAAGCTTAATGAATCTAGTTTAATTGGAAAATTTTAGAATGAATTTTTGATGTCGATAAAAAATGTTATACTTTTTTTAAGTAAAGTAGTGCAGGTTACCCGTTTTCTAAGGGAAAAGAAATAGTAGGGTTTAAAATTGGTTAGTAACATCATTGACTCGTATTTGGTAATAAATACGGGAAAGGGATGTTACATTAATTTGTATCAGAGCCACAGGTTTAGTCGATTCTGGATAGAAATTGAATTTAAAAATGAGTGGGAATTGTATACATGCCACTAGGATGTCATAATTACTAATGATTATGTGCATATACTCTGATGGTCTATATTTAGTAATGCTACTCTATATTAAGAAACTAGTTGAAAATGTGTTATGTTCAGATGTCGGACCATCAAGGTTATAGATATGCATTTGAACAAGAAGTTCCTGTGCAGAGTGGAAGTAACGAGGTAAATCAGAATGTACCTCATGAGCAATACCAAGGTCAAGCACATGCACAAGGACATCAAGATATGCCGGTTCAGGATCGTGGATTGTTCCTGCAGGCATTAGATGATATCTTAAATAGACCGAAACCAGTATCAGTGCCAAGGGAGTTGAGGAAGTTGAAGGCATCAGAATTTTAAGGCGATTCTGATGTTGATCCGATGTTTGCGAACTTTTGGCTAAATGATATTAAAATTATGTTGAATTCTATCTGGTATGATGATCAAGGAAAACTTGAAGGTGTAACATCACTTTTGATGGGACCTGCTCAAATTTTGTGGACCACCATTACTGCTCAGATTCATCAGGAACGAGTTACTTGGGAATTCTTTTTAAAAGAGTTCCAGAACAAGTACATTGGTGATGTTTTCATCGAAGATACGAGGACCCAGTTTATGAATCTAAAGTAAGCAGAAAGATCGATATATGAGTGTGAGTTTAATAAGCTTATCCGGTTTGCTACAGAGCTCCTTTCGACTGAGAAGCACATAGTTAATAAATTTGTTGGAGGCCTAGATCCGGAGTATAAGAAAGTCTTGGTTGCTCTCGATATGTCTGAATTTCAAGTTGCGGTTAACTGAGATAAAGGAATGGAAAGGGTGGAACAAGAAGAAGCTTCTGAGAAGAAAGCATAGTCAACTAAGTGACCTGGAGGCCCCAGTGTTTTACCCTAGTCAAAAAGGGGTAAAGGATTTCAGCAGCAAGGATCAGTTGGGTCGATGTCGTCCGTAAAGAAGAATTCTTCTGCAGGTAAATCCAAACAAGTTCACAATAAAACTAGTGGAAGTAAAGGTGATGGACTTGGGAATAGACCTGAATGCAAGACTTGTGGAAGAAGACATCCTGGTCAATGTTGGTATGCACCGAAGACAGTGTGCTATCAACGTGAGAAGCCAGGTCATTTCAAACGAGCATGTCCAGAATTACAAGAGAATCAATCGGCGGCTGCTTCTCAGAGAAATAAAAGGAGCCGAGGGTGGAATTAGCATAAAGGTGTATCGGAAGTTACATCGAATCTGAAAGGCAAAGTTTCTGCTCGTGTATATAACATCAAGACCACAGAGAGTAAAGATGATCCTGATGTGATATCAGGTATTATTGAACTCTTTAATAGACCTGTTTTTGCATTAGTTGATCTTGGTTCCACTCATTCATATATTAGTTCTAGAATCATACTAGAAAGAAACATTCCAATAGAACTAATTACGAGTGAGGTAGTAGCAATCAATCCAATAGGCCAGAGTGCTAAGGTCAAGAGGATTTGCCGTCAGTGTCCTATTAAAATTCAGAGTGTGTATTTCCCCGTTGACCTTATAGAATTACCGTTTTGTGAGTTTGAAATAATATTGGGGATGGATTGGTTATTTGTATATGATGTTGTGGTGGAGTGCCGATTAAAAAGATTAAGTTTAAAGGCACAAGATGGATCATGAATAATATTCGTGGGTGAGAAGTCGGATCATCGTAGTGATGTTATTTCGGCTGTTGATTCGAATGAAATGTTGATGGATGGTTGTGAAACCTTGAAGTAGGGAGTGAAAATAGAAGATATACATACGGTGCGGGAATTTCTAGATGTATTCCCAGAAGAATTACCAAGATTACCTCCAAATAGAGAGGTAGAATTTGGAATTGATGTATTACCTGATACAACACCTATATCGATGGCACCGTATCGTATGGCACCTACTGAACTCCGGGAGCTCAAGTCACAGCTGTAAGAATTACAGGATCGAGGTTTTATACGACCAAGTATATCACCATGTGGAGCACCCATATTGTTTGTAAAGAAGAAAGATGGATCAATGAGATTGTGTATCGATTATCGTCAACTTAATAAAGTGACGATAAATAATAAATATCCATTGCCAAGAATTGATGATCTTTTTGATCAATTAAAAGTGGCAGCAGTGTTCTCTAAGATTGATCATCGATCGGGTTATCACCAATTGAAGATTAAAGAGCAAGATATTCCAAAGACGGCTTTTAAGACTCGATATGGACATTAAGAGTTCATGGTAATACCGTTTGGAGTAACTAATGCCCCAACAACATTTATGGATTTGATGAACTGAATTTTTCAGCCATACCTGGACCAATTTGTAGTGGTATTCATAGATGATATCCTGCTTTATTCTAAAACCAAGGAGGATCATGATGTTCATCTCAGAATAGTTCTCCAGATCTTTAGAGAGAAGAAGTTATATGCTAAACTATCTAAATGTGAGTTTTGGCTTTCTGAGGTGACATTTCTCGGACATATAGTATCGGCTGAAGGAATTCAGGTTGATCCTCAAAAAATTCAAGCTATCATGGAGTGAAAACCTCTTAAAAATATTGCAGAGGTTAGAAGTTTTCTCAGATTGACAGGATATTATCGCCGGCTCGTGAAAGATTTCTCGATGATTGCTGCACCTATTACCAAACTGCTCAGAAAGAATGTACCTTTTATATGGACTAAAGAATGTCAAGAAAGTTTTGAAAGATTGAAGAAAGTCTTGACAGAAGCTCCAATGTTAGTTCAACCTGAATTAGGTAAGAATTTTGTGGTGTATAGTGATGCATCACATAATGGTTTGGGCTGTGTACTTATGCAAGAGGGGAAAATAGTGGCTTATGCTTCTAGGCAACTTAAAACTCATGAGAGGAATTATCCTACTCATGATTTGGAGTTAGCTGCGGTTGTTTTTGCTCTAAAAATTTGGCGTCACTACTTATATGGAGAAAAATGTTATATATACACAGACCATAAAAGTCTGAAATATCTTTTAACACAGAAGGAGCTGAATTTAAGACAAAGACGGTGGATCAAGCTAATTAAAGATTATGATGCAATCATTGATTATCACCTGGGAAGGGGTGGCAGATGCACTTAGCCGAAAGATGTTCTCAGCTTTACGGATATCAAATGCTCAATTATCAATATTGAATGATGGTGATTTACTTGCTGAGCTGAACATCAAGTCTACTTTGATAGATAAAATAAAAGAATCATAGGAAAAAGATGAAAATTGTTTAGAAAAGAAGAAGGAAATTGAAAGGAGAGAATCTTTAGACTTCGAGGTAAAGTCCAATAGGTGTTTATATTATAAAGGACATGCTTATATTCCTGAAGATGATGAATTGAAAAAGGAAATCCTTACAGAAGCACATTATAGTCCTTTAACGATACACTCAGGAGGAAATAAAATGTATCAGGATTTGAAGAGCTGTTTTTGGTGGCCAGGAATGAAAAAAGAGATAACAAAATTCGTTTCTAAATGCTTAACTTGTCAGCAAGTTAAAGTAGAACATCAAGTGCCATCAGGATTACTTCAACAAATTGCTATTCTGGAATGGAAATGGGAGAAAGTGACTATGGATTTTGTAACCGGGTTACCATTGACACCAAGTAGGAAAGACTCAATCTGGGTGATCATGGATCGATTAACCAAATCAGCACATTTCTTGCCAGTCAGAACTGATTTCTCTTTGAGCAAATATGTAGAGTTGTATATTCGGGAGATTGTTAGACTACATGGAGTTCCTGTTTCCATTGTGTCTGACAGAGATCCCAGATTTACTTCTAGATTCTGGAAAGCACTATAGGAAGCATTGGGTACTCGATTGCATTTTAGTACTGCCTTCCCCGCAAACTGATGGACAATCAGATAGGACGATTCAGATTTTGGAAGATATGCTTAGAGCGTGTGTCATTAAGTTTGCATGTTCATGGGAAAAGTACTTACCATTGGCCGAATTTGCGTATAACAACAGTTATTAGTCAAGCATTAAAATGGCACCGTATGAAGCTTTATATGGAAGAAAATGTCGGACACCTTTAAATTGGTTTGAGTTGGAAGACCGCAAGATTATTGGGCCAGATTTGATTCAAGAAGTTGAAGAAAAAGTAAAGATAATTCGAGATAATCTAAGGGTAGCTTCTGATAGACAAAAGGCTTATTCAGATTTAAGAAGAAAAGACATTGAGTATCAAGTGGGAGATAAGGTATTCTTAAAAGTTTCACCATGGAAGAAAATATTGAGATTTGGAAGAAAAGGGAAGCTTAGTCCAGATTCATTGGTCCGTATGAAATCTTGAAAAGAGTTGGACCGGTGGCGTATCAATTGGCTTTATCACCAGAAATGAGCAAGATTCATTATGTTTTTCACGTATCTATGCTTTGCAAATATAGATCGGATCCTTCCCATGTCATTTCACCTGCGGAAGTTGAGATGCAACCTGACTTTACATTTGAAGAAGAACCAGTAAAAATTCTAGCTCATGGGGCGAAGAAATTGAGAAACAAATATTTTCCATTGGTTAAGGTGCTCTAGAAAAATCACAAAGTGGAAGAAGCCACTTGGGAAACTGAAGAACGGATGAAAGAACAATATCCGCAATTGTTTAATCCAGGTACGTTCTAAAAATTCGAGGATAAATTTTTTTAGGGGGAGAGAATTGTAATATCCCATTATTTGATTAGTGACCAAAACACAAAGAATCAAAAGCTAGTGGTTTTAGTTCAGTGACTAAAACATAAAGTTTTAAAGTTTGGTGACAAAAGTGAAAAGTTGAGAAAAAGTCAAGGACCAACATGGTAATTTTCCCAATATTTATTTTTATTCTATAAATAGATATATCTTTTAAGGGTGTGGATCGAATATAAAAACTATGGTTTAATCTGATGGTTCTATTATTGAGAAATTACGGTTAAAGTTTAAGTGTAATTCGGGTAATCGTATGAGCTCAGAATTTTATGAAAATTTGAAGAAAGTCTTAAAAAGACCCGAAGAGCATAGCATCGAAGTTCGAATCATTTTTAAATCGGTCTAGATTCGATTCTATTCAATATTATGTATAGGTGATGGAATGACATTTTTGAAAATAAATTATTTCATTAATGGCATTTTTGACATTCCACCTATACTTTTTAATGAAAATTAATTATGGAATAAGATAAAGTGTAGGCATTGAATGGTGATTAGTTATAATTAAAGGGTAAAATAGTCATTTGACTATTTTAGAGATTTTTATTATTATATAGACAAATTTAAAGACATTTGACATTAATCAAAGAAAGAAAAAAGTTGGAATTGTGCTCATCTTTCTCCAAGGCCGCTGAAACCTCAAGGGGACTAGGTAAGAAATTTTCAATTCAATTATTGACTTGATTTGTTTGATTTTTGGCTAGAGACATGAAACAAGAAATTTTCAATTCAATTCACGGGACCCATTCCTCTATGTCTATGAAGAGAATCGACATTCCCACGAAGACATAGGGTACACGAGGCCCGAAGGTACTTACTAGGCCTATGCGGAGAATCGGTATCCTCACGAAGGTAATAGCATTTTCCCCTCACTTAAAAGAACGGGTTTATATGGCAAATTTTAAATGCGTTAAAATAAACTCGCATTTATAAACAAATATTAATTTAATTGTCACTTTAACCCATAACTTTTGATATTAATACGAATGCTAATTGTCTTTAGGCCTAACTCTTTTTTTTTTCAAAAATAAAAATTTGTCCCCAGCAGAGTCGTCATGTTGTAGCGACTAAAAATCTCTTAGAAGAAGTTTTCCACTTTTCTTGAAAAAAAATTGATTTGGGGAATTTATTTAAAAAAACTGTATTTCGGGATAAAACTAGAGTCGCCACCGGTCACTTGAGTTAGATTGACCGGAAACCAAAAAATAACAGAGATTCTCACTTTTTTGGGTTCGAAAGTCGGTTACGTGTGGGGAAGGGTTGACACCCCCACCACGTCCAAACTTGGTACCAAATCAATTACCATTTTTATTAATATCAGATTTTACGAGTTAAAGTGACATTTAAATTAAAAATTTGGTTATACATGCGAGTTCATTTTAAGGGCCACATTATTCGAGGAATAAAAGAAAATCACAACCAACACTTTTGGTTCTAGCCAAGTTTACCCTATTGTAATGGAACACCGCATTAACAATTTATATCCCAGATGTAACATAAAAACATGACATGATATACGAAAATTAAATACATGCAAATACATATCAAGGCCTGAAATCGTATACCATATACTACATGCTGCACAAAATATTATATATCCCCGCATATGCAATAGACGAAAACACATGCATTATTCTACATACATACATACATACATACATACATACATACAAAAAACAATAAACTATAGGCATAAAGTTAAAAATAGCCCCCAACATTTGACCTTTTGGTCACTTTAGCCCCTATTCTTTTTTTGGTGCAAACAACCATCTAACGTTTCATTTTCATTCAAAATTCACCCTCGACGGATGAAAACCATCAGTCAACTAATAGTCAATCCCTTCGATGATGTGGCATGTCTGCGATAATGCCACATGACACTTTGATGACCTGACATATATATATATATATTTAAAAAATAATTAAAATTTTATTTTAAATAATTTGTTTTGTATTTTTAACCAATCATATGATGCCACGTAGCACTTTGCTAATGTGGCATCATTTGTAAAAAATAATTTTTTTGTAAAAAACAATTACTTTTTTAAAAATTAATTATTTTATAAAAATTAAACATTTTTTAAAAAAAATTATTTTATAAAAATTAAACAATTTTTAAAGAAATAATTATTTTTAATATTTTTTTAAAATATTAAAAAAATATTTTTTTTCATATTTTTTAACCAACCAAATGATGCCACATGGCACTTTGCTTATGTTGCATCATTTGTTTGGTTAAAAATATAAAAATAATTAAATTTGAAAAATATAATAAATAATTATTTTAATTTAAAAAACTATTATGCCACATCAGCAAAATGCCACGTGACATCGCCACATCATCAAAGGGCATTGACCTTTAGTTGACTAGCGGTTTTCATCCGTCGAGGGTGAGTTTTGAACGAAAATGAAACGCTAGGTGGTTGTTTGCACCAAAAAAGAATAAGGGCTAAAGTGACCAAAAGTTCAAACGTTGAGGGCTATTTTTGACTTTATGCCTAAACTATATATTATAATACCTTACTGTATGAAGCTACTTATATATATAATACATATTGTTATAAACCGTAGGTATATATTATATAACATACGAAACAACATGATATGGTATAAAAAGAAAAGCATAAAATACACGGCATTAATTTAAAAACATAAAGATTAAATACAACAGAATAAATAAAAAGAAAAAGGGTAGGGGCCATAAGGATAAATATACCGTTAGTCTTTGGACTAAATCAAAACGAAATCAGACTTTACAGTTCTAATCAAGAACAAAAAAGACGAAGGATGGATGAAATTGAAGAACACTTAAGACATACAAGGACCATGAAGCTAATTTAATCTGGCGGAGGGATTTAAAACTAAAATAAGCACTTATTTTCCATTAAATAACCCATGTACAAAGGCCAATTTTAAGAAACAAAAAATCCTTTCTTTCCTATATGAAACCCGATCAAAATACCCATTTTTAAATCCTCTGCATTGTTCATCAAGGTTCTTGAGTTCATCATGAAGTCCAGCATGTTTTCAGAAATCGATGTTTCACCACCGCATCGGTCGTCACCAATCATCGTTGGCTGTCGCTCACCGGCGTCGATGAATCCTAAACTTTTTTTTATTTTTAGGCTTTTTTAAAACTTCAAACTTGAAACCCTTGACGAAACAAAATAAAAAGAAAGGCGGAGAGACAAAGATAAAAAAGGGGTGTCGTTCATCAACAGCACCAACCTTGACTACCACAGATGGCGGTGGTCAAAGACCATGCAAGTATAAGCCCTAAATCTCCTTCCCTTTTTATTCAAAATAAAAATTAGAAAAGAATACCTCTAAAATGTTTTGTTTTTCAGCTTGTATTGATTTCTGAAATTTCACCTACTTTACAAATGTTTGGGGATTTTTATATACCCTAGATATTACACTGAATTAAGAATATGAAAAGAAAATATATAAAAGCTATTGGTTACTTTTTAAATTTTTTGGCCGGATTCATCTGTCATTTTGAAAATGTTGGAAATGCTCATGATATTTCTGCTTTGTTTGTTGGCATGTACTATTGTGGATGATAGAGAGGGGGAGGGGACCAATGAGAGAGATAACGGTCGTACGTCGACGTGGGGCAGTGAGCTCGTCTCTTACAATGTGGCAAGAGGCTGAACAACCATGTGAGTGCGTGAGGAGTCGAAGGGTCGGGGCGTGTAGCTGCACGCGCGCGTAGAGGAGATGGAAGGTTTCCCTCGGTTCACTCTGGACCATTGGATCTAATCCTGAACCAATGGCCTTTATTCGGCTGCGCAAGAGCAAGGATACCAGATTAGTTTAGGGTTTTCTGATATTTTAGGGCTTAATTGTTTTGGGCCCATTAGCCATATGTATATGATATATATTTTAGGGTTTTCATATTGTAAATGGACAACATATGGGCTATTTATTTATTTAATTAGATTAGTATATATTTTGGTTTTTGTGTGTGTTTAATTTATATAAAAAATATAATAATGATAAATATGATAAAATGAACAAATAATGAACAACAATAAAATAATCGGGTTATTAACCCAAACAAAATTAGTGATTACAAAACTATTGCTTCTAAAATTCACCATGTACTGACCATTGTACTATATAGGAAGAATCTCTAGCCTTGATATATCTTTCTCAAAAGCACGCACAACAAGATCTCAAAGTCTATCTAAAACCATCAAACCAACATTCAACCATAACACAGTGCCCACTTAAATATAAGCAAACGTTACTTCTTACGGCTTTCAGAATAAACTATTCCTTAACTCGGAGCATGAATAATAAAACATATGGGTATCGTTTATAACTGATTAGTACCAACACTAGATAAGTTGAGTTTCGGCATTGCATGGAGCTAGAATTGGCACTCCCTTACATCACCATCACTTGCAACCATATATCGGTTCACACGAGTAGCATAAAAATTTAACCCAAACTAAACGCTAAACTGCCTATCACTTAACAAGTTCACTTTACTTAGGTGGTGACCGATCACACGGTCAACGATTCTCAATTACTCCAACTCGCATTGTTGTCCCACTCTCAACTTCCTTGGTGAACAAGTACTCAAAATTTCTCACAGTTGGGGTAAACACATCATTACCTCTTCTCGTACAAAAAAAACCATTGTAAAAAACAAACAGGTCTTGAGCAACTCGAATCTCCACTAATGTTCTTTGACTCATTCCAAGGGAATTGTGATCAAAATCAAAAGCTTTTACGGAGTCTCAAGCCTTAAATCTCATTATCTAATCACGTGAGTAATTAGCTTTCTTAACACATAAGAGTATTCCAGTAATTATATTGTCATCGATCCTATTTCCAAAATCCTTATGCATTCACACGTGTCACACAAAGCATGAAATCGATATTCAAAAAACAATCTGGTGGCCTCATCCTAACACCGATGAAACATCTTTGTACATCAATGCAAACATCAATCATTACAATGGCACGTCCTAGAAAGAGAAAACCTTATTCCAAACATCCTTTCAAAATTACTAACCTCTCACACTTAAACCATAAGCAATCTCATTATGTTCTCCACAATCGGTTAACGAGCCATCCCTACTTGAGGAGGCAAATAACGGTTCCTTACTGTCACATAGCAACTCTAGACGTTTCATGCATTATTTAAACGGACCAATTTCTTATGTGTGAACACGTCCAGTTCACCCTTAGGTGAAACACTCAGACAAAAGAAACCTTGTTCAAGTTGCACCCTTGCAACTGAACCTCTAACTTTCTCAATTAGGTCAGTGTCCTCTAACAAGGGTGATGGACACTGACGCCCAGCTCAACCTTATCTCAGTATCTACTCACATTCTTAACGGGGATGAAGTCTTAGTGACTCATCCAAAAAGCATAAACGAACACCCTGTCAGTTCGAAAGCTCTGAAGCGTTAAACTATACACATTGGCATCTGCAGAACATCAAACATATCTCACAAAGCCGTTGCATTATTCTTAAAACGACCACTACAAAGATCATGATAGAAAGGTAATGACTCAGCATTATTATTAACAAAGGTTCGACTCCCTTGAGATCTTGAAGCCTCGAGCACATATCTCGATATGACAAACTAGCGCCGTGCTTGATCAACCAAATCGATGTCTCTAGTATAACAACTCTTAAAGAGGCATCTCTATTAAACATGGAAAAATGTCTCACCTCAATCACACTCATATGAAATTGTGGAACGCCTGTATCATAAGGGTCATCTATGCAAATCGATATAAATTCTCTATCGTAACTCACATAACATATCTGAAAGATTTAGAATAACTGCTGCCCATATCGAAAACACCACTCAGGTTGCAGGAGGAGGACACATCCTCTACTCTGACATCTTTCAACTAACTTTTATCACAACAAATCGAGATGATCTCGTCCTCAAAATCACTCCCATGAGCGGCCCAACTTTTGACTCGGCCTTTTGGCCACGATAGTGACCATCTTAGCATCGCAACATTGGATACACCATCTGGATTCCAGTCTTAAAGAGTACGAACTTAATATAAAGGCTTGTATTTACTAGACATCTTACTACAACACCTATACCACCCAAGGGTTTCCTAAAACCGGCAAAACATAAACCTCTGATACCACTAAATGTAGAACCCTAAACTCAAATGTAACATTTAGGCCCTAAGCCCAAACCGCTACCATAAAATTTCTCAACTTGGTTTAGCAAAAATAAAATATTTTCCAAAAACATTTAAGTCCGATAGTTGAAAATATAGATAAATTATTAAATCGTTACAAATAAGCTCTAATTTAATTTAAAACATTTGAACATTTGACCTGATTAATACAATTCCAAAATAAGAGTTACAAACTTGACTATGTAAGGTCCTATGAATACACAACCCACTAAATACAAGTATCATAATTTAGCAATCACCGCTTGCTGGAATCTCAAACTGATTGTGCTCCTCGAGCTCTCGATCAAAATACCAACCTATGCACAAAAACAACAATTCTGAGCATTTAGCTTACAAAGCTCAATGGTACACATATACTCTACTATACTTCATGCTAATCATAAACATAAGAATGCAAGCTAGTACGAGAAATAAAGAGAGATAAATAAACACGCGGTGCTACCACTAGTCTCCTAAACACATGCTCTTATCATGTAGGTCATCACACATGGCATACATGGCCTATCCATACCCGAGATCTCACTAGACCATCCAAGCAAAACACACAAAATCATAACCATAAACTTGAGGTAAGGCTCAATGTTACACAACCTCGGGAGTGTTTACTCTAAGTGAGGCCTGGTGTTATAGAGCCTTAAGAATGTAAACACTCTCTTGGTGAGGCCTAGTGTCATACAGCCTCGGGAACGTACAACCATACTCAGTATCTCTCCTCGAGTATCTTTGAATGAGGCCCAATGTCACATAGCCTTGGGAACGTACATTCAACATCTCAACTCATGGTGTTGCAACACACTCTCTAGGTATTCGGATCCCAATAATCAAAGGTGACTAAAAAAAACATGTGTCCAAATATCACACAACATGACACGGTTAACAAACAAGTTCCCTCACTTGGCACGCAATATATCACGATCTACAAAGGATCCCTATGGTTACTTATACAACAAGTCACCCAAACTTCACCGAGTTGTTAATACATTATCGAGGGGTACATTAATCATTCTCATTAATTATCTCTATTAATCTACATTTATTCATTAATTATGGCATAAATCAATTCATTAATCTTTCACGTCAATTTCCATCTCTAACTGGTATTATAGATTATTTAGCTCAGTGGGTACTGGTACTCGAATATGAATATCGATATGGTACCCCTAGTACTAGTACTCACACGCGTACCGATACTGACATTGCTTACTTGAAATCCTAAATTTCTACAAGTACCAGTATGGGTCAACCTATACCGATAAGGGCCCCAAATACGTACCGGTACGGCCGAAGCCCGTACCAATACCCTACTCGTGAGTTTAAACAAATTATGCGAAATACAATGTTACAATACTTTATTCAATCCCTAAAGCTTATAAAAGTTATTAGGGTTTGTTTACTAACGCATTTAATCAATTAATATTATTTACCAGCTTCATTATCATTTAATCATATAATTTTAGATATTTATCCTCTAAGATTAATTTTTAGCAATCTAATCAATCTATCCGAACTAGCGCACTAGACAACACAATTTACCAATCAATCAACAAGAATCAATTAATTATGAAAGCATTCCAAATGACCTTACATGACCGTTAAATCCTATACAAGTCTTGACATACTCATATCATCACCAAGCATCTCATAATTATCAAGTTCCATAATATCAGTCACTACACATCCTCATTTCTCATCTACCTATTTTGCAACCACTAACACGTAAGGCAATTATATTTATGATGCTCATGAAGCATTCAGAGTCCAAGGTGTACTAACCTTAAGCCAAAGAGATAAATCCAATATTCAATTCCACATAACCCTCGGATAAAGCAAACACGACTCCGTAAGCAAAATCATATTATCAGACTACTTTAGGGAATAAAATGAGTAAATACAGCTTACTAGGTTTGAATTTGGCAAAATAGATTACGCCAACGGACTCAGAACAACAAAAAACCCCAAGTAATATCCCCTGGAAAAAGTCAATGCCGGTTAACAGCGTTAGGGGTCGACAACAGTGGCGGTTGGAAGGGCTAGCTTGGAAGACTAGCTCAATTGAAATTTTGCTTTACCCCATTGAGCAGGACAAAACTTAATCAGGAAGATCAATTGAAGGACGCCAAGAGATTTACCATTAAAACAATATCATTTCTAAAAAGCCAAATTGACCAACTTGTTGATAAGAAAAAAATTAGATAATGGTGGTTGCTATCATCTAGGAGGTTTACCCCTTCTAATTTAGGTGGAGAATCACATTTAAAGGTGGTTATGAAGAAACAGAAGAGTAAAATATGGGTTTTGGTTCAATCTTTTATTCCATATATTGTCTCACAATTATATTAGTGAAGTTTTGACGAGAATATCAAGTCTAGGATTCATAGGATGTGATGGGTGCAATAATAGAACACATGTTGTCAAATAGTAGAGTTAGCTGGTGGGACCAATAGACTTGTTATACATTAAAATCCCCAACGGCTATAATTCATCCCCAACAGCTATAAAGGGCTAGTTTTTTTATTCCACACTATATATACAAGCTAAGGACACTTGAAGTACAAAAGGATGGACATCCAAGCTTAAAGATCAAGAGAGTAGTGTTTAATTATCTATTTCTTTGTAATCTCTTGTATTTCTTTAGTCTAATCCTATAATGCCCTGAAGATGGGCTTAGGAGTTTTGGCAGTTTAGTTAGTGTAGGTTTGGATTGGGGAACCAGGTTTGGAAATTAAGATACGTTTTGGGGAAATAAGTATTTTGAAATGAGAATTTCAAAGGGGTAAATTCGGATAAATTTTTTTAAAAGGTTTAATAATTATATTAAGGTTTTTGTGTTGACATTGGAAATCAATTTAATCGGTTGAGATGACATTTTGGATTTATTGACCAAAATGTAATAAATGCAAAACAGTTTTTAATGACTAAATTGTAAAAGGGGTCAATACTAAGAATCCTTATAGAGCTAATTTTCCTTAAACATTAATTGGGTTTTCTACCATAATTAGCAAAAGAAGTTGACGGTTAATTGTTTTGACAAAAGCATTTTCTCTCATTTTTTATTTTCCCAATATTTTCCTCAAAAATTTTCTCTCATTTTCTCTTTATTAGATTTCTAAAAATTTGATTCTTTTCAATGAGGATTCTATCAAAAGATTCCTCTCTTTTTTCTTTACAAAACCTTATCAAAGATTCCTAAAAGATTTCTCTAAATTCCATTTTATTCAACAAAGAAAGTTTACGTCAAATTGTGGTGGAAAGACTTCAAAGGTAATTTTCTTTTCCTCTCTTAAAGCTAAGTTTCTTTATTGATATCCCCAAGTGTTTGGCTTCTAATTGATGTTTAACATCTTAGTTTTGCTATTTAGTTATTGGAAATGATCTTAATTGATGTTTTTGATATTTTGCCTAAAATCTTGATTTGTGGGATAGTTGAGGAAGATTTCTATTGGGTTAAATCACATTTTGGTTGTTTAAAAATAATGTGAGTTGAGGTTTTTGTAATCAATCCCGAAACTGTTTCATTGGCTATTTTCTATGGTGGTTTAAGGTAGCTTTAAGGGCTATTTTGGTTGAATATTAATTTCTGGAGGTATAAGGGTGTGTTAGCTATGTTTTGGATGATCTTTGATGGTGTTAAGATGCTAGAAACATTAGGTTATGGCTGGAGATCATTTGGTTGTTGATTGGAGTAGTTTTTGGTGTATTCAGATGGTTTTTGGGTGTAATTTCGTAGAGATTGTAGGCTAGTGTTAGAATGCATTTTAATGCATTTGCCTCTAGTTTTATGTTTCCAAAACAGGGGAGAGTCAAGCCTAGATCATTTTCTTGGAAATCGATTCATTTCAAAGGCTTGGAACTCAACGACAAGCAAGGCGTTGCACATCGGTAAGTGTATATGTCTTTCGGACACTCTTAAGGTTTGAATAAGGAGTTGGGAGTTTAGATTAAGCCTAGCAAGCTTAACTAAGCTCGAAAGTAAGTTTTCCCTATTTTCTCCCTTTGTATATCGGTTTGATATGAGACTTGATTTACATGTTTTGGTTTAAAAGCATGGTTTGGTTTACTTACTATTTTATCCATCATTTTTAAGATATGCAATGGTTTATCTAATATGAGGATGCTTAAGTGCATTGAGAAATGGTTTCTGAATGGAATGTGGTTTTTGCCTTAGGCAATATGATTTTTGCATATAGAAATGTTTTGTTAAATGCATATGGAAAACAATAAGTAAACGTGTTTAAAAGTTTATATTGGTTATGTGTGATAAGAAAAGAAAAGTATTGGATATAGTTGTCATGCTATAGGGTTTAAAGTGCACTATAATATATTAAGTCGATCGCACCATGACCCTTGAGGAAGCGGCTGGCTGCTCAGGCTGTTGGATTGTCACTTGTGGTATGCAATAGGCTACCCAAGTTGATGGAGTACCTTGTGTAGGATTGAGGTGAGACGATCCGGGGCAAGGTACGGTTTGGTAGAGGTAAGTCTACCGGGAAATCTATGTATCCGATGTGGTTTTATAAAGAAACAATGTTTTACCTAAAGGTCACTTTATTTAGCAATATATGAGAAACAAGTGGGAAAGCTATATTTTGCATATGGTTGTTAAGCTTGTTATGATTTGAAAAGAAAGATGTAAAGTGCATTGGCTTTTACACTCATGTCTTGTTGCTATTAAGTCATGGTTTTGATAATTATTTTGTTGCATTGATGATTGTTAGTTGAGTGGTACCACTAAGCATATGTTTGCTTACAATCTCAATCTTGTTTGCAGAAAATTGAGGTTTGTGGAAGCATTGGAGTGAGGGGATCCTAAGACATCATTTGACATTGAGTATGGTTTTAGCTTAAATTTTTTGGTAATAAGGCAATGAGTTGTCCAAGTTTGTGGACTTGTAGTTTGATTGTATTTGCTTCCAAGGATTGTATCTTGTTGGTTGTTGGGTTGCTATTTAGATTTGTGATGTGTGTTGATGGATTTATGCTTAGTTTCATTTTTGAGTATAATTAGTTGAAATGTTTAGGGAGCATGCCTATAGTTTATGCTTTTGTATCCGAAAATGCATATTTAACGGTTTGGTATATTGTGGATGTATGCCTATTATGATAAATGTGTTTAGTATGTACGCTAGGATGTTTGGAACAAGTTTGTATTGGTTTAGAGGTTAAAAACCACATAAAATGGGCATTAAGGCCTTTGAGTATCCATACAGTGCTCCTTGTATCGGTACGAGGGTCCTAAATCAATTCTGGGAAGTTAATAATTGGCTTGGGTACCGATATATGAATAAGTGTATCGATACGATTTTTGGCTACTAGAATTCATGTTTTGGCCATTTAAACTTGGGTATCGATATGGACCATAGCCGTATCGTACGGGCCTTGTGTATTACGACCTGGGTATCGGTACACGTATTTTAGTACTGGTACAAACCTTGCATATAAAGCTTGGTATTAGTACAGAATTCTGTGTACCGATACTGAAGGCTATTATGTTAGTTATTTGGCTACTGAAGTTTAAATTCTTCCATTTTAGTCCCTGATTTGTATGTAGGCAAATTGAATATGTTCAAATGATCCATTTTAGTTGAAATTAAACTCCTGAACATGAAACATGACTAATTAAGGATTGGTAAATTTAAATCTAAGTGAATCCTATTAATTTTCTAGATTTGCAATTTGGTCTAAATTGCAATTTTTGCAATTGGATGTCAATTCGATGTCCGATTCAGTCGTGAATTTAACCGCTTCCAGTTGTACACCCTAGGTTCTAAGGATGCATCTAGATAAGATAAAAAAAGGACCTAATTTGAGATATTCGGTTTAGATTTGTTACGACAAACCTAATATAGCTTGATCGGTTCGACCTAGCGTTAAGGCCAGATCAAAGGGGTTACATTTTTGGTATCAGAGCTAAGTTACGGAAGGTTGGGATGATTTTCTAAATGTTTTGGTTATTATGGAATTTTTCTGTGATGTTATTTGTTGTTAAGCATGGCTTTTGACAGTTGTGATGTTAATTTGCTTTAATGTGGGTTAAATGAGGACATATTGCCTATCATCATTATTTTCAAATAATTTTTCACAGGTTGTCTTGGATCATTCGCCGAATGCAAGACTAAACTACATTAATTTTGCATGTTTTAATTGTTAGTCAATATAGCCCACAACGTGAGACTCAAGCTAACACGAGTAATGCTTAAAACAACTAGAATCCTGAATATGGCATAATTTCTCGTACCGAGTTGCTACCTCCCTTACCTAATCCACCGGCTGGAGTGGTTAGGGGAAATGTACCCCAAGCCTTGTAAAGACCTATTTTTGGGGACATGAAGCCTTTAATTCACTCAATGACCAGATCTTTCCAAGCTACTTTTGCTAGCAAGTTCAGGCGCCAACCCTGACAATTGTGGCTAATCATGGACTATCGTTGGAGCATCTGCGTAGCCTGGGAAGGGTTGGATTTCGAGGGTTGAACCCTAAATCTATTGAAGAGTGGCTTGAAAGCACTAAGCATATACTCGGTTAGATAGAGTGTAAGTATGCATGAAAGCTTGGTTGCATTGTGTCTTTGTTGAATGGTGATGCATATCATTGGTGGATAACCACTATAGCTAGAGTATCAGATTCTGACGTTACTTGGGAGTTCTTCCGAAGGGATTTCAATAGGAAATACCTTGGTCCACAGTATTATGATCCAAAAAAGAGAGAGTTCTTGGATTTAGTATAGGACCAGATATCAATAGTCGATTATAAGGTAAAGTTTTTCCGTCTGAGCTAGTATGGCCCTAAATTGGTTTTGGATGATCGCCAACGTTGCAACATGTTCCGTTATAGTCTTGTGAAGGACATCAAGACGTATTTGTTGGTGGCTGATTACACTAATTTTGATGTGTTGGTCAATAGGGCCAATGATATTGACTAGTCTTTGGGTCCAGCTTCCCAGTCAGGGAATGTTAACTCAGGGAAGAGAGTAATGAAAACTAACTTTTTTTAAGGTCAAAACAAGAGGTCACATGGCAGACGTTTCAATTTGGACTGCAAGTGAGGTAATAGTGGTGGTAGATATGGTCAGAATGCTCAAACTGATGGCTTTGTTGCAATCGATTATGACCATTGTGGGAGACACCACCAGGGAAAGTGTTGGGGAACACCTGGAACTGGAGCTTGCTGGATTTGTGGTTCAAAAGAGCATCGAAGCGTGATTGTTTGCAGGTGGCTAAGGAGGTACTAGTTCAGGTAGTTGTTGTGGTTGCACCTGCTAGGGGTCGAGGCCATGGTAGGGCAAATTTCAAGAGGCGTGGCAATGGTTAGAGGACTGTTGCTCATACCATGGCTATTCGGGTGAAGAACAGAGGGCAGAAAAGGGTGTATGCTCATTGCGAGGGCCGTAATGACATTGATGTGATCGTAGGTGCTTTTACCTTGTAGTCTTTGTCATTATTTTCTTTAGTTGATTCGGGTTCCACACATTCATACATTATAAGTGAACATGCACAATTATTAGATATTCTTATTGAGATTTTGAATGTGGGTGTCCTAGTAACTAGTTATTTTAGGGAGGCTATTACTGTTAGAAGGATGTATAGGAAATGCCCGTTGGTTGTTCAAGGCCATGTTTTTACTGTTGATTTAATGGAGTTGTCGTTTTATGGTTTTGATGTCATCTTGGGTATGGATTGGTTAAGTGAACATAGAGTTGTTGTGGAACTCGAAACCAAAAGAGTTTACCTAAGGCTTGCCGACGACTATGTTGTTGTTGTGGTAGGCGAGAATTCTAAATTCTTGTCCAATGTCGTCTCGACATCGCAAGCTGAGAGGTTGATGAAAGAGGGATTTCAAGCCTATTTGGCTTTTATGATGAATCGAAGTACCCAGAGAGTTTGAGTACAAGATATTTGGACGATATGTGATTTTCTAGAAGTTTTTCCAGTAGAGTTACATGGGTTTCCACCGGATAGAGAAGTTGAGTTCTGTATCGAAACGTACTCCGGTACAACTCCGGTGTCCATTGCTCCTTATCGTATGGCGCCAAAAGAGTTGAAAGAGATGAAAAGTTAACTTATGGAGTTATTGGATTGTGGTTTCATCTGTTTAAGTGTTTTGCCTTGGGGTACAACAGTGTTGGTCGTAAAGAAAAAGGATGGAACTATGTAGATATGTATTGATTATCGACAATTGAACAAGTTGATGATTAAGAAAAAAGTATCCATTACCACAGATTGATGATTTGTTTGACCAATTCCAAGGTGCAATTGTGTACTCAAAGATTGACCTAAGGTCTGGGTACTATCAGTTGAAGGTCAAATAAGAGGATGTGTTGAAAACTACATTTCGCACAAGGTATGGGCATTATTAGCTGTTGGTGATGCTATTTGGTTTAACCAATACCCTAGTTGCTTTCATGGACATGATGAATAGAATGTTTCATGAGTATTTGGATCGATTTATGGTTGTGTTTATTGATGATATCCTTGTGTACTCCTGTACCGAGGAAGAGAATGATCAACATCTTTGAATAGTGTTGCAAGCTTTGAAAGAGAATCAGTCGTTTGCTAAGTTGAGTAAGTGTGAATTTTGGCTTAAAGAGGTGATGTTTCTTGGTCATGTTATATCGGCGAAAGGTATTCATGTAGGTCCACAGAAGATTGAGGCTATCCTTAGTTGGAAGCAACCTAAGACGATGTTAGAAGTCTGCAGTTTCCTTGGTTTGGCTGGGTACTATCATCGCTTTGTGGGTGGTTTTTCCAGTATTGCTACTCCGTTGACAAGATTGTTGCCAAAGAATGTTTCGTTTGTTTGGAAAGAGGATCGACAGTGTAATTTTGAGAAATTAAAGGAGGTTTTAACACATGCTCCTGTGTTGATTCAACCAGAAGCAAGTACAGAGTTTGTGGTGTATAGTGACACATTATATGTTGGCTTGAGTTGTGTGCTGATGCAGGACGGGGAAGTTGTAGCTTATGCATTGAGACAGTTAAAGGTGCACGAGAGCAATTACCCTACACATGATTTAGAGCTTCCTGCGATGGTATCCGCTCTAAAGATTTGGAGACACTATCTCCATGGTGAGAAGTGTATCATTTACACTGATCACAAGAGTTTGAAGCATTTGATGTCTCAGAAGGAGTTAAATTTTAGGCAACAAAGATGGGTTGAGTTGCTTAAGGATTATGATTTGACAATTGAATATCATCCAAAAAAAGCTAATGTTGTAGCGGATGCGTTGAGCTGTAAGGCAGTAGTCTAGCTTAGGGTAATGTTTGCTAGGTTAAGTGTGACATGAGAGGGTGGTTTGTTGGAAGAGTTGCAAGTTAAGCCTATGTTTTCTCAAATGATTAAAGCGAGGCAACCGTATGATGATGCGTTGGGTTCGCATGTTAAGGGTATTTCAGATGGTAAGCCAACAGAATTTTATTTTAATGATGATGGATTTTATGTTTTAAGGGACGAATAGTGGTGCCAAATGATTCAGAGTTGAGGCATACTATTCTGACCGAAGCTTATTCTAGTCCTTTTGCTATGCGCCCTGGTAGTACCAAGATGTACTATTATTTGAAGGAAGAGTATTATTGGGTTGGTTTGAAAAAGGACGTAGCAAAGTATGTTGCTCGTTGTTTGGTGTGTTAGTGAGTTAAAGCTGAACATCAGTTTCCTACTGGGTTATTGCAACCTGTGCAAATTCCAAAATGGTAATGGGAAATGATCACTATAGATTTCGTGGCGGGGTTTCCTTTGATACCATCCAAAAATAATTTTATATGGGTGATTGTGGATCGTTTTATAAAGTGTGCGCATTTTCATGCTGTGCATATGACGTATACATTGGATAAGCTGGCGGGGATGTATATTGCTGAGATTGTGAAGTTACATGGTGTTCCAAAGTCTATTATATTAGATAGAGATTCTCACTTTACGTCAAGGTTTTGGAAGAGTCTACAGACGACTTTGGGAACAAGCTTAATTTTAGTACCTCGTATCACCTTAGATGGATGGACAGTCTAAGCGTGTTATTAAGATTTTGGAGGACATGTTACGTTGTTGTATCATTCAGTTTCAAGGAACATGGGAGATGTAACCCCCTTAGCTCGGCCTAGCCAAAACCAAACTAAAAGAGCCACATTAGGTTTGTCGAAGCGAACTCAAACTAAAACCCTAAACCAAGCTCATTCTTTTTCTTTTTATCTTGTTTAAATGCATATCGTTAATGTCCTATGTGAACGTGCTTCAATGGTAGCTTCGATAGATCAATGATTCACATAAAGGACCAAAGCATAATTATTGCAAATTATAGGGAGTTTAACACAATTAAGATTATCAATCCTTAATTATTTCAATTTCATGCTCACATGTTAATTTTCATTCCAAAACAATCATCCCAATTCGAACCATTGCATTCATAACAATTAGGGACCAAATTGCAAGATTTCCAAACATTAGCAAACAACATAACACAAATTCAACAAGGCGTACCGATACAGGCAAACACGTACTGATACGGTCCAACTAAAAAAATGGCTTCTCGTACTGATACACGTTTCACCATATCAATACGGTTTGTTGACCAACCCATACCGATACAGCCTTGACCCCGTATCGATCCCCTCAGTACGATTTCAAAACTCGAAATTCCAGTAGCTAGAGCCCGTACTGATACGGTACCTCGCATATCGATACAACTTGCTTAAACTTGAGGGATCGTTCTGATACGTTATCCCGTGGACCGACACCAGACCTAATTTCTCTTAAGCATACCAAATGATGGCTAAGCGTACCGGTACCCTACGCTTAAAATCAACAATTTGAGCCTCTATTAGACCCTGCATATCGATCCTGAGGTACCTGTACGCAAAGGCCTGTAATGACCTCTAGGTCGAACATATGACTTTTGGCTCACTTCAATCAACCTTAACACTTAACTAATCAACATATAGCATCATTAACATGCTTGAACATCAATATACCAGCATTATAAGCCAACCTAGCATATCTAGCATATTCAATCACAATGTCTAGAGGCATGCTTCCTAGTCCACATCCAAAAACGTAAAACTAGCCACAACTCAATCACTTTAAGACATTTATAAAACCAAACCAAAAAATACAACTTGCTCAAACAGGGAGTTCATAAAAAACCTCGCATTAACCAATGTTCATAAACATTAACAAACGTGCATTCCTTCCAAATGCATCAACATCATTATGTACTCAATTTCTAGCACTAAACCATGCTCAAAACATGCATATACAGTGAGTAATTAAACCATTTAAAACAAGTGCATAAAACCAATTACCAACCGAGTTCGAGAGAGAATTCATCCTTTACTTACTTCCGAGCTTAGATCAATATTTCAAACTCGATCTAAACTCCCAAACATAACTTTCAAACCTTTGCAAAGTTGTAAAACATGCTCTCACTCACCGACTCGCAATGCCTCGCTTGCCGATGCGATAACCATGCCTCCAAAGCTTTCGAAACCAATGTTCAAGCTTGAGGACCAACTTCCCCTGCTTTATTCCTCACAAAAATAGAGGGCACATTGCATCAAAATGAAATCAACATCACAGCAACACAAATCCTCAACATCCTTTATCCAATTATACCCCACAACAACCAAAATTAACAATAAAACTCTTCCAAACTCAACCCAGCCACAAACTAACATTTCAACCAATCATTTAACATCTAAAAAAAAATCACTAACATCCTTATATCTCCAGCATTCAATAAACCTCTACAACTCCTCAAAAACTCATAACTAGCAACCTAGAAAATTAGAGATTCACATAGTTTCGGGATTCCAATGTTAAAACTCACTTATTAACATTACTTAACATCGAAATCATGATTAGATTCAATCAAGAACTCAGCAAATCAGAGCCTATACGAAAATCATTTAATAAAATAAATTAAACCATAATTTAATCAATCTTCTATAATTAAATCATCAAATCAAGTTATAAAACAAGTGTAAAGGATCAATAACTTGGGAATTTCAATAAAAAACCTTGTATTAGAGGAGAAGAACGAACCACACCTCTAATGGATGCTTTTCCCCTTAATTAGATGAATTTCCAAAGCAAAACAATGAAAAACCAAATTGATTTTGTTAGGAAATCATTACAATTTCAATTGAAATCAAAAGATTATATAAAAGAAGATTTTACTTGAGAATTTTAAAGAGAAGAAATGTCTGGCTGGAGAGAATTGGAGAGAAAATCCTTTTGTGAAAGTTAGTTACGTCAAATTTGTTTTAAAGATTTTAATTAACCAATTGATTTTCCAAGCCTTTTATATTATTTTAAAATCATTTAAAATAGCTAATTAAGGGGAAAAGTCTGATATTAGACTTTAGGCTAAATAGCTCCTTAAAGATTTAATGTTTTGACCCTTTTACAAAATAGTCACAAAAAATAGTTTTAAAACTTTGCATTTTGGTCACCATCCACAATGTCTAGTTTAAAGACCACTTTTTGTAAAATTGGCTTTACCAAAATCATTACCATATTAAATAATGATTTTTAATTGTTTTTCCATATTTTTATCCTTTCCAAAAATATTTATTCCAAACTAAATCCCAACACTGACTCAAATCCTCTAATCCGATCCAACAACCATCTAAGCCGCCTAGAAAACTCCTATGCCCAAAATAGGGGCATTACAACTCCCCCTTAAGAAATTCATCCTTGAAATTTACCTAGTGGAAACAGATGCGGAAATTGA
This sequence comes from Hibiscus mutabilis, assembly GCA_019671005.1. Classification (NCBI taxonomy): domain Eukaryota; kingdom Viridiplantae; phylum Streptophyta; class Magnoliopsida; order Malvales; family Malvaceae; genus Hibiscus; species Hibiscus mutabilis. The sequence continues at coordinate 19,602,376 of CM033753.1, read as the reverse complement.
GCAACCATGTCCGACTTACTCTCCCACGTGGCCTCCTCAACACTGCAATGCCGCCACAACACCTTAACAAGTTCAATCGTCTTGCCACGAAAAACTTTACTAGTAGAATCAAGGATCTCCACAGGTTCCTCATCATAAGACAAATCCGGTCGCAACTAAACATCCTCAACTGGCATTATATGCGACGGATCCGAGCGATACCTCTGTAACATGGATACATAAAACACATCATGAATCTTCTCCAAATCAGAAGGCAAACTCAATCGATAAGCTACATGAACTATGCATTCCAGCACCTTATATGGTCCAATAAACCTCGGAATCAACTTTTCTTTATGCCCAAAACACATTACCTTCTTCCAAGGTGAGACTTTCCAGAAAACTCTTTCACCCACAGCGTACTCAATCTCTCTACGCTTCAAATTCACATAGGATTTCTGCCTATCCGAGGCCTCTTTCAAACGATCACAAATCATCTTTCCTTTCTCATATGTGTCTTTCAACACATCAGGCATGGAAACATACTTTTTCCTAGCCTCATCCCAACCCAAGGGTATACGACACCTCCTACCATACAAGGCTTCATACGGTGCCATCTTTATACTTGCTTGGTAGCTATTATTGTACGAAAACTCAACCAATGGCAACTGCCTTTCCCAGGTTCCTTGGAACTCAATGATACAACATCTAAACATATCCTCCAAAATTTGAATCACACGTTCAGATTGACCATCCGTCTGAAGATGATACGATATACTGAAATTCAAGTGAGTACCCAAACCTCGATGCAAACATCCCCAAAAACTCGTTGTAAACTATGGATCTCTATCTGAAACAATCAATTTAGGTACCCTGTGTAACCTCACAATTTCAGCGACATACAAATCTACCAACCTATCCAAGGTATATGTCGTATGCACTAGTAGAAAATGTGCACACTTCGTAAACCGATCAACAATCACCCAGATGGAATCCTTTTTAGTCGATGTCAAAGGTAACCCTGACACAAAATCCATGGTGATCCTCTCCCATTTCCACACTGGAATTTTCAACGGTTGCAACAACCTAGAAGGAAACTGGTGTTCAGCCTTCATACGCTGATATACCATACATCTAGCAACAAAATCAGCAACATCCTTTTTCAAATCCACGCAATAATACTCTTTCTTCAACTCCTGATACATCTTAGTACTACCGGGATGCATATCAAAAAGACTAGATATGCCTCGATCAATATCATCTGCCTCAGCTCCTCGTCACTAGGCACCACTATTCGATCTTTAAAGTACAAACCCCGTCAACATTCAAGTGAAAGTCTGTAGGATTTCCATCCATGATGTCCTTAACATGCGGCACCAACGCCTCATTATAAGGTTGTTTTTCCTTAACCAACTATGACAAAGACGGTTTCACTTACAACTCTACTAACGAACCTCCGTCACAGGTCACACTCAACCTCGCAAACATGGCCCTCAACTCCATAATAGCTTTCCTAATCAAAGAATCCGCCACAAAATTTGCTTTGCCCGGATGATACTCAGTTGTCAAATCATAATCCTTAGCAACTCCAACCACCTACGTTGCCTGAGATTCAACTCCTTTTGAGACATCAAATACTTCAAACTCCAATAACCAGTGTATACAATACACTTTTCACCATAGAGATAATGCCTCCAAATTTTCAACGCAAACACTACCCCAGCAAGCTCAAGATCATGTATAATGTAACGCCCCAGTTTTAGGCCTAGCAGTTTTGGGGCTGGTTAGACAGTCTAGTGGATCGGGTTAGAGATTTGAGGTCGGATTTAGGAGCGAATATTTTTTTGAAAGATAAAAACATGGAAATGTTTAAAAATCATATTTTATTATATTAAAAATATTGGTGAAAGCAATTTTGGAAAACGAGCTTTGGAAGGGTGACATTTTGGCTAGTGACCAAAATGCAATTTTTGAAAACTATTTTTAAAAGGTGACTGTTTTTCAAAGAGTCAAAACTTAGAATCTTCAGGGAGCTATTTTACCATTTGGTCTAATCTGAATTTTCTCTTAATTGTGATTATTTTAAAAAGGTTTTAATTAAAATAATTAAAAAGGATTTATTTAAAAGTGGTTATTTATTTCAAAACATATTTTGACGTAACTTTTCTTCTCTCACATTTTCTCTCAAAACACTCTAAGCCAAACACTCTTTTTCCATCAGAGATTTAAGGTAATGATCTTAATTTCTTAATTCATTGATTTTCTAATTGATTTCTCAAGTTGTTTTCCAAAAATCTCATTGAATTTCTTTGTTTTTCAAGAAGAAAACCATCCAATTAAGGGGAAACTCATTCATTGGAGGTAAGTTTTGTTCTTCTCCTCTAATGAAAGGTTCTTTACTGAAATTCTCAAGTTCTTGGCTCTTTACATATGCTTTCTAACAGGTTTTAATTAATTAATTATGGATTTTAGCTTAATTGAGGTTTAATTGAAGGATCTTGTGATTTTTGACTTGGATATGTTTTCCAATGTTGTGGATTAATTTCAATCTTATCTTGGATGTATTATTATGTGGATAAGTTGTTTTTAATAATGGAATCCCGAAATTGGTTGAATCTCTAATTGTCTGGGTCGTTAGTTAAGGGTTTTTGGGTTGTTTAAGGTGATTAATCATTGCCGGAAGTAAAAGGATGTTGTGAATGAGTTTTTAGATATCAATTGATGAAGTTTGATGTTTTGAATCGTTATAATATGGCTGGGTTAAGATTGAGTAGTGTTTGAGGTTGATTTCGGTAAGTTTCAGATGAGTTTTGAGTGGGCATCTTGAGAGCTACGGGATTTTGGGTTGAAACAGAGTGTTGGATGCATTTTAATGCATGTTTCCTCTGGTTTTGTGTGGCCGAAACAGAGGATAATCAAGGCATAGCATCTTGAGGTGGTTCTAGACTTGTCGGGAGCTTGTTCCGCGATAGCAAGCAAGGCGAAGTGAAATCAGTGAGTGGAAACGGTCTTAAAAGTCTTTCAAATGTTTGAAAGTGGTTTTGGGAGTTTAGGATAAGTTTGAAACACTTACCTGAGCTCGAAAGTAAGTTTCCCTCTTTTGATCTTTAATATCAGTTCGGATATGAGCATGTGTAATTCATGTTTTGGTCGTAAACATGGTTTGTTTTTACTTACTGTAAATGCATGATTTTGAGTACATATGTAGTGGCTTAAAAGTGTATTAGATGCTAGTGAGCATTGGTTTTTATTCCGATCGGGAATGTGATATTGCTATGGCAATGTGATTTGCATATGTGGGGATTTTGTGTAATGCATTGTAAAACAGTGAGTAAATGGTTTTGTAAATAATATGTTGGCTATGTGACAAGGCGAGAAAACAATCAGATATAGTTATCATGCCATAGGATAAAGTGCACTATAATATGGTTAAAAATCGATCGTGGGTTAAGAGTCCTTGAGGTATAGCGGTCGGTTCTCCTTGTTGATGTAAAGGTTGCGGTCGGCAAGGTTGTAAAGTCATGCGGTCGACATGAGGTAGTTTTGATGATGGTCAGTTATTAAGGGAGATCCGTGTATTTGATGTGTAAAGTTAATGGTTGGTTAACTAAAGATTAGCGGTCGGCTAATCAAGGATAGTGGTCGACTATCTGGGGTCACTATAATTGCCAATATATGAGAATTCTAATGTTGAATCTATTTCTAATGCTTTGGGATTTAAGCATGGTTTTGTATATAATGCTTTGGGATTTAAGCATGGTATTGTATATAATGCTTTGGGATTTAAGCATGGTATTGTATTTGATGCTTTGGGATTAAGCATGTGGTATATGTATATTATTTTGCATATGGTTGATATGCATGTTTTGATTTGAAACTATTAGAACTTGCTTAGGTCGTAAGCATGGTTTGAAAACAACTGTTGGTTTTCAAGGGTTTTAAATGCATCATTGTTTAAGAGCATCCTCACTAAGCAAGTGTGCTTACGCTCTCTTTTCTCTCATGATCCAGAGCATTAAAGCTTAGAGGCAGCAAAGGCAATGATTAAGCGATCCAAAGACAAGACTATTTGAGTATGAACTCAGTTTTAGTTTCCGGTTAATAAGGCAATGTGTTTGCCATGGATTTTTGGGATTTGTAATTTAGTTTTCCCTGGTTTTGAGCATGTATAATGTTGTGATTTCGGAGCTTGATTGTTGATGTTTCGCATATCATGCATCGTTACCTATGGTTGGTGTTATATGGTTACCTAGGTATACATCCAGATGGTTTTACTTGGACGACATGCTTTGATGGGCTAATCCTGTTGAGTATGATATTGATGTGTTGTTGGTATGGTGTTCTTGCTGGTAAATGCTTAATTGAGCATCTTGGTATGTTTGGTGGTGAGTTATGGGGAGCATGCCACTAGGTCAATCTTTTGGTGGCATAATCTTGTGTTGTAGTTAAACCTTGGTGTAAGTGTTGTTAAATGTGATGTTGGCTGCTCATATGTATGTATGCAAGTTGCTAGGACCTAAATGCATATAGTTTTGTGTGGAAAACTATCTAAAAATGTCATTATGGGTGTAGGCGTATCGAAACATGTGTCCTCGTATTGGTACGACTAGGCCATTTTAGGCATACCATTTCAATACGCGGGAGGGTGTTTCGATACGAGCCTGCCTTTCCAGGCTTAACGTTTCGGTACTCAAGCAAGTGTTTTGATATGGTCATAGGCATTTTTGTCAAGCATTTCAATATGCGAACAAGCGTTTCGGTACGAGTTTTAGGTACTGGATTCTGAGTTTTTGAAAACGTAAGGGCATATCGAAACACTAGTACGCATATCGGTACGTGTACCGTTAAGTTAGTTATTTTGGAATCTTGAAGGTTTCTGGTTCTTTCATTTTGATCCTTGAGTCTTGGGAATGCAATTGTATGAGATGGGATGATTAAATTGACCTAGAATTTATCATGTTGTCATGTAAATGGACTGATTGAGGATTGGTAACTCAATTTTGAATATGATGTAATTGATTGTCTTTTGCGACTCGTTTCATTCGAGAACTTACCCATTGTGAGTATGAACATGTAGGAACAATAATTTGCATTTAGACAAGATAAAAAAATGGACCGACTTTTCGTGACCTTTCTCTGGTTTACTTCGACAAACCTAATGTAGCGTTGCGTTCATGCACTTTCAATTGCCTCGATGAATAAGCTGCAACCTTCTCATCCTGCATCAACAAACACCCCAAACCAATGTAGGATGTGTCGCTATATACCACAAACTCCTTCCCTGACTCAGGTTGAATCAAAATTGGAGCTTCGGTCAAAGTTTCCTTCAACTTCTCAAAAGCTTGGTGCCTAGCCTCTGTCTACTCGAACCATACATCCTTTTGCAGCAACTTGGTCAACAGAGCAGCAACTCTCAAAACCCTATCCACAAAACAATGATAAAAACTCGCCAAACCCTGAAAGCTACGAACTTTCGTCAGTGACTTCAGTTGGTTCCAATTCACAAATGCCTCAACCTTCTTAGGATCAACCCGTATACCTTCGGCTAAAACCACATGACCAAGAAAAACCACTTCCCTAATCTAAATCTCACACTTGCTCAACTTGGCATAAAACTGGTTATCCAACAAGGTCTGCAACACAATCCACAAGTTTCGATCATGATCCTCCTCGGTACGAGAGTACACAAGAATATCATTAATGAACACTACTACGAATTGATCCAAGAATTCATGTTACACCCGATTCATCATGTTCATGAATGTTGCAGACGTACTTGTCAACCCAAACGATATCACCAAGAACTCATAATGGCCATACCTCGTACGAAAAGTAGTCTTCAACACATCTTTATCCTTACCCTTCAACTGATAGTATCCAGATCTCAAATTGATCTTGGAAAAACCATAGCACCCCACAATTGATCAAACAAATCGTCAATTCATGGCAAAGGATACTTGTTCTTAATCGTCAACTTGTTCAGTTGCTGATAGTCAATGTAGATTCTTAATGTGCCATCCTTCTCTTTCACAAACAACACCGGTGCTCCCCATGAAAAAACACTAGGACAAATAAAACCACGATCCAACAACTCCTAAAGGAGTTCAGGTCCTAAAACCTTGTTTTCACCCAATTTCGACCAACATAAAGGAGTTATGCACCTTCTTCCATATAAAGCTTCAAAGGGTGCCATCTTGATGGATGTCTGATAGCCATTGTTATATGCAAACTCTGCTAAAGGTAAAGATTTCTCCCAATTCTTCCCAAAATCGATTATGGAAGCCCGGAGCATATGTTCAAGAGTCTAAATCACTCTTTCTGATTGACCGTCTGATTGGGGATGGAAAGCTGTGCTAAGGTTTGTCTTGGTTCCTAAGGCTTTCTTCAAAGAACTCCAAAACCTAGAAGTGAATCGAGGATCGCGATCTGATATTATGGAAGTGGGAACACCATGCAAATGAATCACTTCCTTAATATGCAAATTTGCTAATTGGTCTAAGCTTAAATTCATCTGAATAGGTATGAAATAAGATGATTTAGAGAAACTATCAACTATCACCCAAACAACAGCATTCTTCTTTTGTGATAAAGGAAAACCACTTACAAAATCCATGGTTATTATAACCTATTTCCATTGAGGTAGCTCGATAGGTTGTAAGAGTCCCATAAGAACTTGGTGTTCAGCTTTAACTTTCTGACAAGTTAAGCACTTGAACACAAATTCTGTGATAGCAGTCTTCATTCCCGGCCACCAATACAGTTCCTTCAAATCCTTGTACATCGTAACTGACCCCGAATGGATAGAGAAAGGGCTATTGTGAGCTTCCTGGAGTATCTCTTTCTTAAGGGTTTCATCATTTGGCACACACACTCTATTTCAAAAATAGAGTAGACCATTAGACTTCAAGTAAAAGTCTGGATTATGTTCAGATTCAAGTTTGCTTGAGACCTTAAGAAGTTCAAGATTGATTTGTTGTAATGTCTTGATTCTTGAGATTAAATCAGATCGAACATGAAGCTCAACTATAAATTTTTGATCTTTTTGCAATCTAAAATATGAATTGATTGCAGAAGGGGCTACAAGGAAAAGAAGCATATTTAAATAATGTGGTTTAGATTTCGGGTATAAAAGGACAAGATGTGATATATTTAGGATCTTACCAATTGAACGTTTGTGGCTGAGTGCATCAGCTACTACATTCGCTTTTCCTGGGTGATAATCGATGATTAGATCATAGTCCTTGAGTAACTCCATCCATCTCTTTCGTCTAAGGTTCAACTCTTTTTGGGTCAAAAGATACTTCAAGCTTTTTTGATAAATGAATAGTTAACATTTCTCTCCAAACGAATAATATCTCCAGACCTTTCCAATTTCAATTTCTTCAGGTAAAAATCAAAGGTTTTGATTTCCATTTGATTCCCTAATGGTTTTTCATCAAATACTTATTGTGATTCTCTTGATTTTCATGTTTTATTAAGGAATTAAGGGGAGAAATCAGCATTGGAGGTAAGGATTCGTTCTTCTCCTCTAATGAAATGTTTTTACTGAAATTCCCAAGTTCTTCATCCTTTACAATTGTTTTCTAATGTGTTTTGATAGTTTAATGAAAGAAAATTGGTTTAATTGTGTTTTGATTGATGAGATTTATGGATCTTCGTACTTGTTCTATTTTTCTAGGATTTTGATCAGATTAGATCATGATTTTGATGTTTAGTTGAGTTAATAACTTGGTTTTAATATTGAAATCCCGAAACAAGTTGAATCTCTAATGTTTAAGGTGGTTAATTAAGGGTTTTTGGGGTGATAGTTGTGTTTAATCTTTGTTGGAAGTAAAAGGATGTTGGGAAATGGTTTTAGGTGTTGATTGATGAGGTTTGTTGGATTGAATCGTTATAATAAGGCTGGGTTAAGTTTCGGAAGTGTTTGATGATGATTTCGGTATGTTTCAGATAAGTTTTGAATGGGCAACTTGAGAGTTGCGGGTAATTGCTTGTAGGAAATGGTTTGAATGCATAATGATGCATTTGTCCTCTGGTTTTATGTGGTTAAAATAGGGGATAATCAAAGTGACGAAGCATGACGTGGGTTGTGGCTTACCGGAAGCTTGATTCAAGTTGGCTAGCAAAGCAAGGCGTATCGGTGAGTGGATACTGGTTTCAACACCTTTAAAAGGGTTAATAAGGTTGTTGGGAGTTTAGCTTAAGTTTTAAATACTTACCTAAGTTTGGAAGTAAGTTTTCCCTCTTTTGCTCTTTAATATCGGTTGGATAAGAGCATGTGTAATTCATGTTTAGGTCGTAAAATGGTTTGTTTTATTTGCTAGAAATGCATGGTTTTTAATACATATGCAGGTGTTTTAAAGTAAAAGAAATGCTAGTGAGCATTGGTTTTTATTCCAGTCGGGAAAGGTGTTATTGCTTTGGCAATATAATTTGTATGTGTGGTAATTTGGTATATTGCACTATAAAACAATGGGTAAATGGTTTTATAAATGATATATTGGCTATGTGACATGATGAGATAACATTCGGATATAGTTGGCCTGCCATAGGATGAAGTGCACTATAATATGTTAAAAATCGATCGTGGGTAAGAGTCCTTGAGGTAAGCGGTTATCCACTCGAATTATAATGTTGTCACTTGGGTTGAGCACTCGGTTCTCGTTGTTGATGTTTTTCTTGCGGTCGACAAGGGTGTTATATCATGAAGTCGACATGGTATGAGTAATGGTAGTGGTCGACTATCATGGGGGATCTGTGTATCCGAAATGTAAGGTTAACAGTCGGTTACCTAAAGATTAGCATTATGCTAATTAAGGATAGAGGTCATCTATCCGGGGTCACTATAAATGCCAATATATGAAAATTCAAGTGTTGAACTTACTTTATAATGCTTTGGAATTTAAGCATGATTTTGTATATAATGCTTTGGAACTTAAGCATGGTTTTGTATATAATGCTTTGGGAGTTTAAGCATGTGGATTATAATGTTTTGCTTATGGTCGATATGCATGTTTGAATTGGAATCATTGGAACTTGCTTAGGTCGTAAGCATGGTTTGAAAACAAGTGTTTAGTTTTCAAGGGTTATAATGCATCATTGTTTTATGAGCATCCTCACTAAGCAAGTGTGCTTACGCTCTCTTTTCCTTAAGGATGCAGAGCACTAAAGTTTGGGCTACAAGGACAAGGACAAGGCCAAAGTGATCCATGGACAAGAACTAGTTTGAGTATGAACTTGGTTTATGATTCTGGTTAATAAGGCAATGTGTTCGCCATATTTTAGGGATTTGTATTTCTGTTTTTCCATGAGATTTAAGCATGTGATGTGCTGGATTTTATGATTGTTTGGTGTTGTTTGTGTTTGGGTGGATCATGCCGATGTTGTTGCTAGTTAAGTGCTAAAGTATGCATCTAGTTGAATTTGATTGGTTGTTTTGGTTTGATGAATCAAGCAAGTTTGGTATGATGCTATAAGTGTGCAAGCATGTTGAGAATGCCTTAATTGTACCAAATGTGAGTTTTGGTTGCTTGGTGGAATGATATTAGGATACATTCCTATAGAATATCTTGAGTAATATCAATGCCATGAATGGTTGTTGAAACTATGATGCTTTGGTTAGTAATGTTGTGTAAGTATTTGAAGCATGTTGGAGTGTTTTGGATATCATCAAAATGTGTTTAGACAACAATTTGGGACATTACAAACCTAGGCATACCGGTATGGGCGTCCCAGTTTCGGTGCAGGTAAGCCATTCCAGGCTTAGCGTACCGGTACGTGGGCAACTATTTCGGTACGGCCTTAGGCTATTTTGGCCAGTGTTTCGATACTCGGAGAGGCGTTTTGATATGGCACAGTGTTTTCATGAAGGGTGTTTTGATACGCGGAGGTGTATCAGAACGAGTTTTGGCTACTGGAATTATGGGGTTTCAAAATAACGAAGACGTATCAAAACACCCCTTGCTGTACCGGTACGGTGGCTGTTAAGTTGGTTAATTTGGAATCTTCTAAGGTTCTTTATTCTTACGTTTTAGTCTCTGAATGTTGTGGATGCAATTGAATGAGTTTGGATGACCTTTTGACTTGATTTTTGACATGTAAGCATGAAACCTGCTTAATTAAAACCCAATAAAGATGAGCTAAGCCCTGCAGTCTCTGAATTTGCAATATGGTCCCTAATTTGCAAGTGTGATCAATTAGGTGTTAATTAGATGCCCGATTGAGTAGAGTATTCACTGAATATCAGTATGAACATGTAGGATAATAACTATGTATGTAGACAAGATAAAGTAAAAAATGGACGCGTTTTGGGTTTTATCTTCTCAGTTTATTTTGGTAAACCTAATGTAGCTCGCTCAGTTCGGTCTTGTGACTAGGCCGGGTCGAGGGGGTTACATCCAGTTTTGCAAACTAATTTATAATGTTTATTTATTTTCATGAGGTTATGCATGATTTAAGTTATTTGGAAAAGGCTAAACTTATGGTTTTAAATGGAAATTTGATGGGTCAGGTTTTGGGTGACCCGAATGTAGTACTTCAGATCTAGGTCGGGATCGGGTGTTACATTTAAAACCATTTTAGTGCATAACATTCTTTGAAGCTTTGTGGATATGTGTTTTAAATATGTTTTATTCATATTAATGAATAAAGTTTTCTAAAAATTCTTGGATAAATTGAATTTCATGTGATCTTAAATTTTTTTACCACATGTTGAAATTCAATAATCTTCTTAAGTGTCAAAGTATTTTGAGCTAAATTCATAAATGGAATGCACTTATTAAAGGGGAGATTTCATTTTCAAAAGAATTTACTTATTCTCCATTGTTATTTTGAATCTTAAATGATTTTGAATTATTTTGATATAACAAAAAGATGAGAGATAAGTTTGAAAATTTTAATTTTAAAAAGAAAAATGGAGAGCTTTAAATATTTTTTAAAAAATATTCTTTTTTTTCTAAAATTGTTTTTCTAAGGGGGAGAATTTTCAAAAATAAATTTTCAAGAGGTTTTGTTATATCAAAAAGTGGAGATTGTCGAGATATTTATTTTGATATAACTTAATGAAAAATGTTTTTGGACTTAAACAAAATTGCAAAAAATATTTCAAAGTTGAAAATACTTGAAAAATATGTTTGAAAACTTTTTAAATTGTTTTTGACTTAAACAAACATTTTCAAAATGATTTAAGCGTTACAAATAGGCCTTTGATATGGCAATGCCCGTATTGGTACGGTAATGCCCTGTATCAATACACTTTTGTTTTTAACATTCTAGAGAGCACTTCGTGTACTGACACGGAAGCCTTAATACCGATACCTAAAGTATCATACTGATACGGATATATCGTGTATCAGTATGCTCTACATTTATGTGCAATGTCTCTTTCTTGTTTTGGCAGGTATCGATACCCACTTTTGAGTTCCAATACCCAAGGTTGTAGAAATGCATTTATGGTTGGAATTAAAGTCCCCAACGGCAATAAATGGCTAGTTTTTCATTCCACACTATAAATACAAGCACACTTGAAGAACAAGAGGATGGACATCCAAGCTTAAATATCAAGAGAGTAGTGTTTGTCTTTTTCTTTGTAATCTCTTGTATTTCTTTAGTCCAATCCTAGTGAGCCAAATTGTGTAAACACCCACCTAGAGATGTAAATTGTTTACAAATGTCAATACCTCATTGTTGAGGGATAGATTCTAGTTGAGCCTTATAAAACTAGGGGAGGTTCTATCTTAGCCTTTGAAAAGATAGGTATGTAAAGGTTATCTCCTTGAGCCTGCAAAGGAAAGAATTCATGAGTGAATAAGGAAATCCTTAGTGTGGATGTAGACCTTGGTTGAGAAGGTCGAACCACTCTAAAATTGATCGTGTCAAATTGTCATTTTTATTTCGGTTTTTGCATCCCAATTTAAAATGAGACCTTCACACCTTTCATCAGCGATGTTCGGTTGGAGTGCATTGAGTCTATCAAAACTCTTGGAGAAACAATAGTAGACAACTTACTAATGCGAAGTAGAGGCATCTCGACGCTCTTGCAACATCTGCTCTTGAAAACTCAATGAGAGACATTAGTAATTCTTAGAAAAAATAGGTTGTCATACCTTTTTTCAGCCATGTTGGAGTGGAGGCATCTCGACGCATGCAGTAGATGATCTCAACGCATGCAGCAGACGATCTAGACGCTCTTACGACGTATCTTCCTTTTTTTAGCTATGTTGGAGCGGAGGCACCTTGACGTGTGCAATGGACGATCTCGAATCTCTTGCTGGTATTGTTCTTCCAATAATATTTTTCAATTAAGTATTATATTAATTAAAATTAATTATCATTCGTTTTAAATTATAATCATGTTTACAATTTTGATATTATTTTTAAGGTGATGATCTAGTATAACTTGAATATAAAAGTGGTGAATTTTATCAAAATTGGTTGTTTAGCTCTGATGGTTAGGTGATAGACCTTTGCACCTGGGACTAATCCCTCCAACATCAAAATCATTCATTATTTTTTCTTTGATTTTATTTGACTAATCTGGTGGTGATACCAACCAAAATGTTCATTCAAAAAAAGCTTAAGGGTGTAAGAAGTTTTTGAACTTTTGAAAGAAATATCAATTAAGTACTTGATTTTTTTTGCACACAATTAAACTCATAAATCAATAAATTGAATCAATTAAGCTTTTTGACCAACATTAACCATTAAATCTTTACATTTTCCCTTTTACCAATATTGATCATTAAATCTTTATATTTTTCTTTAAATATTAATGTCACATGATACACTACAATTCTATCATGTGATGTTTACATATTTTAATATATATATATATATATTAATAATTTGTATAATTATTTTAGGACTTTTAATCTTTTAAAATAAAATAGAAATATCTAAAAATATCAAGTGATAACACTATGGCACGACACATTACACAACTGTTAATAAGCCGTTAGTGTAATGCCCAACTCCCATATCATTGGTGAATTATGCTAAAAATTATGGCCAAATTGTGATCATAATTTCAATTAAAATTCCATGTAGATCAAGCATATTTGGTCAGTTGGCCAAGCTTCTCACATTTGTTCCCTCACATTTCTTTAGGTCATGGGTTCTAGACCCATTAGGAGCACTCTCTTTTTTTTCCTAGAGTCTCTCATTCTCCTCCTTTCTATGTAGGATTAAAATTAAAATTTGCCTAAAGAAAAAGTAAAATCCAATGCAGAAGAAACATATTTGGCATGATAATTGGCAACCCATGAGAGGATGACTTTGTGGAAACGCACATTGAACCGCGACTTCCGTTTCAATCAACAAATCCTTCTTTCTAAATGAAATTAATATTATGCTTATATTATAAATACGTACTTAAAATATATCAATTTTTTATTATTTAGGTATCAAAATATGTTTTGAAAAAAATAAGTATTTAAAGTATTGTTTTAGTCAATTAGGTACTTAAAGTATTTTTTTGGCTAAAATATGTACCTAAAGTATATATTTTTTTATCTAGGCTCTTAAAAGTTGACATGTGGCATTTGGTTAAAAAATACATTAGGTAAGTATTTTGACAAAAAAATACTTTAGGTAACTACTTTGATGAAAAAAATACTTTATATACCTATTTGACCAAAAACTATACTTTAGGTACTTATTTTGATCAAAAAAGATTTTAGGTACCTACATGTAAAAGTTGATATACTTTACGTACTTATTTGAGATATAAGCGTTAATATTATATATATATATATAGGATCCACTTACATATAATGTAAAACTCGGAGTTTTGCATGGTTTTTGGATCGTTGGATGGGCAAAATGGATGACTGAGATTAACTCCTTTTTTTCCTAATTGATAATCTTCATATAACTCACCGTTAATCTCAATCATCCATTTCACTCGTCCAACGGTCCAAAAAAACGTGTAAAAATTAAAAACTCTTACATATTAAATTTATGGCTTGAAAGTGTAAGAAGCCTTTAAACTTTTGAAAAAAATCAATTAAGCTCATAAGTTTTTTTTCACTTAATTAAGCTCTTAAACCAATAAATTGAATTAATTAATATCTTTGACCATTAAATTTTGATAAAATTTTCTTTAGATATTACTATCACATGATATATTACAGTTCTATCACGTGTCACTTACATATTTTTTTTATAAAAAAATGTTTTTTGTAAGTTTTTTAGAATTTTTAGGACTTGAAGAATTTTTTTTAAAAAAAATGTTTTTTTTTAAATGTCAAGTGGCAACACTATAACACGATGTGTTGTATCAACTGATCCAAAAGTATTGTTAGATTCGACAATCAATGTTGGTCAAAGAGTTTAACTGATTCAATTTATAGGTTCAAAGGCTTAATTGGGTGTAAGAAAGTTCAAAGGCTTAATTATTTTTTTTCAAAGTTCAAAGGCTTCTTACACCCTTAAGTAGAGATGTCAATTGGGCGAGGCGGGTGTGAAGAGTGCTCCTCCACATTCATCTCCCCCAAGAATTTTCATTCTCATCCTTGCCATGCGAGCCGTTGCGGGTACAAAATTCAAAACCATTGTTGCGACCTACAAGACTAGAACCATCCATGCCCCACTACCTACGTAGGTCCTAAGACCCACTAATCCCCACTATATCCACCCCTTGATCCAGTTCATCTAATATATTTATCAATAATGGTTAAATAAATATAAACTATTTTTATGAACAGAGTATGAAAATATTTTTATTTCGGACTCTCGCCACACATGCAACATTATTTTAGCTGTCACAATTTTAAATAATAATAAGTCGTCTCAACCCTTTAAATGAGTGAGAATCGAGAAACCATAATTTCGTAAGTGTTGTGTTTTTTTAAATAACATTGAATGTGAGCTGAGTATTATTAAAATTATTGTTATTTAAATATGCTAATTATGTATATTAGTTAAGGGTGTCACCGTGAGGATATGATCGAGAAACTGCGACTCTATGAGTGTTTGTTATGATCTCAAAGAACCAATGCTTTAAAATCAAATGCTCAAGATAGATTTCATTGATAGAACAAAGAATTTTACAGTAACAGAGAATAAGAAAGAGAAAGGGGCGGAGAATAGAGAATTAGAAACAAAGGAGATGGAGTATTTTTGTAACAATTTTTTCATGCCACATTCTGTTACACCCTTTTCCTTATAAAGCTAAACAATTAAATCTCGTCATTATCCTATACAACTGTAATAATTACTAGCTGGTCGCTTGGTACTTATTCATCCATAACAATACCATCCGTGGGAAAAAGAACCTTGTCCTCAAGGTTCCATGAATAAAATTCAACACTGTCAACTCCAAATTCAACAATAACTACAGAGTTTTCACTTGGTATCTCATGAAATATGCTAAAGGAGAACATTGACTTTCAAAGACTCATCATTCCCATGCTTCAAAGGCATGCCCGAAGAGACAAAGATTCGCAGACAGATCTCTACAGCCGTGGTATTTCTCTCCAGTTTCTTTGCGGATACACTTAAGAAGAATCCAACCTCATAATTGAAATCATGACTGAAGTTCCGGAACAGAGTGCATATTACTTCCATGATTGTTACAGAAAGTATAGCAGTCGAGGCCACCGGAGTTCGGGACGCTTTGCTAAATGCACCAGGGAGAACCTTAGCAACACCCATCCAAAACATATATCCAGCAATCAAAGAAGCATAGGTAACTTCATCCCGCCTTTGCATTAAACTGAATACATATTTAGCTGCAAGGAATTTTCACGACCTTGCATACGTAGCAACAAGTGCATTCCACAATAACAAACAATCTTCAAAAACTTTGTGTCGGTGAATGTAGTAGTGAAATTCTTTACGATGTGGCAGATTTACCACTCTATCACAAAGAGGCATGATGCTAGCAATCGTAACATAATTGGTTTCAACCCCAGAAACCAACATCTCCTGAAATAGGAAAGATGTTTCTTCAGACTTGTCCATGTATGTGTAACCATAAAGCATCGAGTTCCAAGTAATTGTTCTCCTTTCTTTCATTGACCGAAACAAGATATCAACATGCCTTAGGTCTTTGTACCTAGAAAAATTATAATCGAAGCGCTTTTAACATTCTTGAACTCATCACAACATCTCCGAATTGCAGAACTATGAATCTCTTTACCCAATTTCAAGGCTCCAATATGTAAGCATGTGTAATGACACCATCAGCCATGTTTCTGCCCTTCTTGTATGAGATCAGAAATTGCAGCCAACATGATCCCAGCCCAGTGAGGATCGAGCTCCACAAAGAAAAAAAGGAATTGTACCTAAACCAGTTGCTGCAGCCATTGTCAATGTAAAAAACGCCAATGTGGACACAAAAGGATCAACTTGCTCAATGCTCTCGAACATGAATTTCCATTTGCTTGGATCAATGCCACTGCAAATGTCATCAAATTCGAATCCGAGAGCAATTTTATTGCCATCAACGGTAGCCATATGCTTCTTTAGTTCATGACTCATATTTGCAAAGAATTGGCTTTTATCGTTGCTTGAAGCTTGAGCTCTTCTTCTTGCATTAAGATAACTTATCAACTCGGCTTTGAGTTTAATTTCCTTTGATAATGCATTTGTAAGTATCCGAATATAGACATATCCAATGTCTAAGCTACATGCATCGCCTTGTCCAAGGGCAACATTGGGTTGTCCCCTAGATAAAAAAGAACGATGTGATCTGTTTCGAAGCCTTGATAACTGACAAGGATCTTCCCTCAGTCATGTTGTCAGACACCAATCCAAGAGTAAGTGGTTCTGAGATGACTTTCACTAGAGA
The DNA here is from genome assembly GCA_019671005.1 of Hibiscus mutabilis. Lineage (NCBI taxonomy): Eukaryota > Viridiplantae > Streptophyta > Magnoliopsida > Malvales > Malvaceae > Hibiscus > Hibiscus mutabilis. The sequence continues at coordinate 19,585,608 of CM033753.1, read as the reverse complement.
AACTGATAAGTACAAAACTAAATCGAACAAATATTTCGCGAACGCATTTGTAATTATTTTCTCCTTAATCTCAACTTTCAAGTTCTTATCATGCTATTTTCCTCTCTCTCCATCACCAAAAGTCGAAATATGGAAGGGTCATTCACCTTAACTACCTGCTTCTAGTTAAACACTTTCTTCGACCATCTATCTAAGTAATTTGTGGAAGCATAATTACTTACAAAGTACGTCAGTATTGTAGCGATGTCCGTTTCGCTAAAAAAGGAGTTTTCGAAGTGTTTGTGATTTTTCGGGTATTAAAATATTTATTCCGTGAGGTTTTAAAAAAAACGCTTTTTATTTAGAAATTGGAGTCGCCACCGGCCACTTAGGTAGGCCGGACACCATAAAAACCAGAGATTTTGAAAACTTTGGGTTTGAGAGTCGGTTACGGATGGGGAAGGATTAGCACCTCACACCGCCCAAAATTGGTACTTTAATAATTACCGCTTTATTAATATTAAACTTTCCGGATTAAAGTGACGATCAATTTAAAATTTGGTTATAAGTGCGAGTAGATTTTAAAGGCCCCGTTATCCGAGAGTAAACGCCCAACCACTATCACTATGCCTAATACTGGCCCCGTTTACGATCAGATAAAAGGGCACCGCATTGACAGTTTATATATCTCGACATGCAATCTTAAAGAAATAATTCAAAAATATACATTTACATTCATATGGTAAAGGACAAAATAAATAATAAAAACATGAATATCACAAAATTAAACAAATATGATAAAAATACAAATATGGCAGATCATAATAGTAATAATAATAATGAAGCATGAATAAAACGTGTAGTAAATAAAGAACCCATACTTCAAGAATACATACAATGTAACATATGCATGGCATGAATGTATTATGATATTAATTTCACAAATCAAAACGACGTGCTAACAAAGAAACTAATACCTAGCACATATCATACGACATAATTTGCATATGTAAAATAGAAACACGGTATTATACATGACAAAAGAAAACACACTAACGCATAACCTAAAAGCAAAGAGAACATACAATACATGCTAAAATACAAAAACATGTCGTATACGAGCCAACTAAAAACATGAATCGAACATGTATGATACGAACGAGCGAACAAACATATAAAAATACATAACCATCATAAACTAAACACATATATATAAACATGAGAATACGAAATATATAAAAGAAACACATGAGAACACAAAAGGGCCACATCAACATATAAAATCATAATAAATAAACATGAATATTTAGATACGAAAAAAAGACTGAAATGAAAAATAACGAAAACAGGAAACAGAAATTAAAAGGTAATAAGATACGATTTAGGGATGAAATTACAAATCAAACGGAACTTAAAAGGACTAAACATGTAATTGGACCAAGGGGCAAGCTCGGAGTGAAAATTTCAAAAACGCGGTGGGACTGGTGAGGTAATTTCACCATTTAAAAACTGATTCAGTTTAATCCAGGGGTTGGATTGCAAGATTTTAAAATATAAGGAGGGCCAGGGTTGTAAATATCCCATGCGGCAAGACGGAAATGAAAATAACGAAACGCGGGGGGACTTATTACTGAATTTCACCATTTCAAAAAATAAAAATACCTATAAAACACCCTTTTCTGGCTCGAACTCAAACTTTTCCTCATTTTTTCTTCAAGGCCAATTTTTATAACACCCCAGCCCCCATTTTTCTCTCAACATAACCACCCCAAACCTTCGATGAACCCAGAAACTGCGACCATCCGCTGTCCTCTCCGCCGCCGACCACCGCTAGTTAGCGCCGACGAACCAAAAGAAACACCCAAAACAAACCTCGCTTCAAACTAAACGCAAATCTAAACTTAGATTTACACAAAGACTCCCCCTTTTGCCTAGATCTGAGCAAATACGAAGTAAAAAAAAACATTTTTGTTTAACAGAAACGAAACCAATAGGGATATCCCTCTCATTTCAGTTCACTATGTTCGGTTTTGGAAACTGAGGCGGCTTGTCACTAGTGAGGGGAGACCCGCTGACGACGAGGGTAACAAATCGATGCACTCCTCTCCCTTTTGTTATTATTTCTTATTTTTTACTGTACATGCACGCAAGGAAGAAAGAAAAAGAAAGAGAGATTACCACTGAAACTTGGTGCTTCTTTTTTATTTTTGTTACCCAAAAACCTCTCTGATCTTACACTTTTGTTGGTTTACATATATCTTGTCTGCTCTTTCTTGTTTGGTAAAAACTAGTACATAAGATATATTTTTGGATCTGATTTTTCTGACGCTTTTCCCTTTTTTGTGTCTTTGGCATGCCCGGCCATGCTTGGTGGTTGGTACGGTCGGCATAGGGAGCGGCGTGGTGGAGATGACCGTTCGGCTGTACAGACTGACGTCTTGGGAGACGAAACGATTATTACTGCCAGAACCGTTCCTATCTGTTGGATCAGATCTGGTCCAAAGGTTAGGATCGTTCGATGATCAGACGGCTGAGACGAGGCCTCGATGATGGTGTAGCGGCTCGGGATCGCGCCACGTGGCCTGAAGAAGTTGGATGGCTTTGTACGCGTCTCACACGCGCGAGGGGATAATCCAACAGCCCGCGCGTGGGCTTCACACGGCAGATGAGGGGTCTTTATGCTTTAACCGTTGCCGTTGGATCTAGATCTGATCCAACAGTTCTGGTGCAGCTGCACATGATAAAGGGAGCATTAGGATTTCAATATTTGATATGGGTTAGGGTTTCTTAGGGCGTGGGCCGGCTTGTAATTAAGCCTGGGTCTTGTAATTAAGGACTGAATATCTAATTTGGACTTTAATATAACTTTTTTTATCTTATTTTAATTTTAGCCCAATAGTATTAATAATAATAGTAGTAATAATAATACTATATTCATACATACACATATAATACATGCATATACAAATTAATATACACATGCAAACACCCACGCATATACACACATACACGCATATTAATTAATATATACATGCAAACGTTAATATATGTAACACATTAACATAATATACCAACATACATGCATATATACTCATACACACATGGTTTACGTACACATTAATCACCCATATAGTAATGAACATATAATATAATACGTGTACATGCAATGATAATATATTAACTAATAAACTAAAGTATATTAACACAATACTTATACACTGGATAAAAATGAGTGATTACAGTTGCCCCTCTTTGCTTGTTCTTGTGAAACGAGAACAAAGCAAAGATTATAAGCACTCATTTTTATCTGACTTCCCTGTTTGTAGCTTCAGAATCACGCGCTCTTCCGGAACTCTCCACTTTTCTTCGGCTGAATCTTCGGGTTCGTAAGTCCTTCCTATACAGAGCTTTTTCACCTTCCGGTCTTAGAACTACAGGTCCTTCCTATATAGAACCTCTCATTCTGGAGCCTCGAGTTATGAGTCCCTCCTATGTAGAACTTTTCACTCTAAGACGGTAGAGCTCGAAGTCCTTCCTATATGGAACTCTTCACCTTCAACGCAGATTTTTCCTATATAAAATCTTTTGCGTCACAGATGGATTTTTCGATTGGGAGTCCCTCCTATATAGAACTTCTAATCTTCAGATCCTAAAACCGTAAGTCCTTCCTATACTGAACTTTTAGCTTCTGAAATCTCGAAGCTGTGGGTTCTTCCTACATAGAACCTCTTTCTCTGAGACAGTAAAGCTCGGAGTCCTTCCTTTATAGGACTCTTCGCCTTCAACGCAACGGGTTTTCCCTATATAAAACATCTTATGTCATGGGTGAATTTCATCGGCTGGGAGTTCTTCCTATATAGAACCGCTAGTCTTCACCCTAGAGCTACAAGCTCTTCCTATGTAAAACTTTCAGCTCTTGAAGCCTCGGAGCGGCGGGTCCTTCCTATATAGAACCTCTCACTATGGGCATTTGAAAATATAGGCCCTTCCGATATAGAACCTTTATCTTCACATTTGGGATTCACGCCAAAATGCCTACCAATGATTCTTTGAATCTGCAGATACTTGTCTAGAATAAGACAAAATACTATGACAAATGAGTTAGCATGCTCCTAATCCTAGGGATGTCTAACTATTCATGATGCATGAGTGTCAATATCTTGGTGGGCCCTCTCAGTCAATCTCGTCCCTACGTTGCTTGCTTTCCCCTTTTCTTCTTCTAGCGGCGATACCTCATTTCACTGTCAGGTTCAATCATTCCACCCTTTCCTTTTATGAATTTCTGATTCAGGTTTCTAAAGTGCCCTTTCAGGTTTTCGCTTTAGAGTTTTTTTTAGGTGCCATTCCGGGTTTTCACCTGGGAGATCTCTCTTGTTGTCTTGAATGCTTTCTTTTAAGCGAGCAGGGCGTGCACCATTGGTCATCCTACCCTGGTATTTGAAGCCTTCTGCCCGCCCTGTTTCAACAAACGTCATATGGGCCGCTAGAGGGCAAGGTTAACATTGTTTTCTAATCACCTGTATCCTTAAGGTTAGATTACAGTAATGCTTAGAATTCTCTTGCTTATCATAAGCCTATGTTAGCTTATTTGCATGATATTAATGGTAAATAACAAGAAGGCAAGGAATGGAAGCTCAAAAATGTGTTTTTATTACGATTAAGGGTTTGGAATAACTTTGGGGAAGTCATGACATACATGAGAAAATGAGAAGCCAGACAGGAAATGCAAGATCTCTCAGTATCTTCAGTATGAATGATACATGATCCCGTCAACCGGCGTAGAATTTTCTCTGAAGCTCTTTCTTCACAGGGTTCATGGGGACTATCCTTCTCTCCGGACATCCAACCTCTCAATTTATCCGAGCTGCCCTTTGCGGGTTTCTGACTCGGATCCTTCATTTGCTTCAAGTCGCCTTAATTCAGGTTTTCGCCCTGAGCTTTCAATTTTTTTCTTTTTTTTTCAAACATAGTATTTCTTAACAACATCATAATTTACAGGGCTTTTCAGCTCGTTTCCATCCATTTCAGTTAAGTTTAAGGTTCCTCCTAAGAAGGCCTTTTTTGCCACGTATGGCCCTTCCCAGTTAGGCATCCACTTTCCTTAAGAATCTTTCTGAATCGAGATGATCTTATTCAGTACCAGATCCCCTCTCTGAATTCTCTTGGGTGCACTTTCTTGTTGTATGCCCGCATCATTCGTTTTTGATACATTTGACCATGGAAGATGGCCTTTAGCCTCTTTTCTTCAATGAGATTTAGCTAGTCGAGTCTGGCTTGCACCCATTCAGATTCTACCAATTTACTTCATTTAAGACCTAGAGCGACAGAATCTCCACCTCAATGGAGAGTACTGCGTTGGTACCATACACTAAGGAGTAGGGTGTTGCCCATGTCGATGTGCGAATGGACATCATATAGGCGTAAAGGGCAAATGGCAGCTTTTCGTGCCAATCCCTGTAGGTATCCATCGTCTTCTCTATGATCTTCTTTATGTTCTTGTTTGCTGCTTCCACTGCCCCATTCATTTTAGGACGATAGACTGTGGAATTATGGTGTGTTATCTTGAATTGGTTGCACACGTCCGTCATCATTTTGTTATTCAGATTGGAAGCGTTGTCGGTGATGATCCTTTCTAGCAAACCGTATCGAAAAATGATCTCTTTCTTTAGGAATTTATATACTGTAGTCCTTGTGATGTTGGCGTAAGACGCTGCCTCCACCCATTTAGTGAAATAGTCTATGTCGACCAAAATAAAATGATGACCGTTGGAAGCCTTCGGGTGAATCTGCCCGATGACGTCCACGCCACACGCTGTAAAAGGCCACGGAGAATTCATGGTGTGTAAAGGTGACGGGGGAGCGTGAATCTTGTTAGCATAAATTTGGCATTTGTGGCATTTCCTGGCATAATCGATACAATGTCCATGGTCGACCAGAAATAGCCATACCTCATAATTTTTCGGGCTATAGACAGCCCGTTGGCGTGCGTCCCACATAGACCATCGTGTACCTCGGCTAAAATCTCCTTTGCCTCCCAAGCATCCACACATCTCAACAATGTCTGATCATGGCCTCTTTTATATAGGATCTCCCCATCCAGAATATATCATGTTGCCATTTTCTGAGTGTTTTTATGTGCCCGTTCGGGATACTTTTGAAGCTTGACATATTGCAAGATGTCATAGTACCATGGGTTGCCATCAATCTCTTCCTGAACATTACAACATTGAGTAGGCCTTTCAAAAGTCTGCATCTTCATGGGCTTCATTTCTGCCCCTTGTTCATTTTGAACATGGAAGCCAAGGTTGCCAAGGCGTCTGCCATCTGATTTTCTTCTCTGGGAAGGTAATTGAAGCTGACCTTTTCCAACTCCTTGGTGAGCTCTTGAATTAATTCATAATATTTGACCAACTTTGAGTCCCTGGTTTCCCATTCCTCACGCAACTGGTAAATCACTAAGGATGAATCTCCGAATACTCGAAGTTCCTTAATCTTTCTTTCAATAGCTGAGTTCAGTCCCATAACACAGGCTTCATATTCAGCTATATTGTTGGTGCAGAAGAATTCTAGTCTGCTAGTGAAGGGATAATAGACATTTTCGGGGGAAATTAGCACGGCCCCTATCCCGTGTTCGATGGCGTTAGAGGCTCCATCAAAGTAAAGCTTCCATGAGTTATCATCTGAAACCTCTTCCTCGGTTGTAATGCACATCAAGTCTTCATCTGGGAAATTAAAGTTCAACGCCTCATAATCGTCCGAAGCGCGACTAACTAGGAAATCCTCTATGGCGATTCCCTTTACGGCTTTCTAGCTTACATACACAATGTTGAATTCGGATAGGAGCATCTACCAGCGGGCCATCCTCCCCGTCAGTGCTGGCGCTTCCATTAGGAACTTCAAGGGGTCTAGCTTGGATATCAACCACGTAGTATGGTATAGAATGTACTGCCTAAGCCGCTTGGTAGCCCAAACTAAAGCACAACACAGCTTCTAAACTGGCGGGTACCGCGCTTCGCAATCATTGAACTTTCTGCTTAGGTAATAGACGGGTCGCTCCCTTTTCCCTGACTCATCGTGTTGCCCCAATACACAACCCATTGAATTCTCAAAGACTGTCAGGTAGAGGATTAAAGGCCTGTCTGGTACCAGCGCGACTAAAATCGGAGCATTTTTCAGGTACCTTTTGATCTTCTCTAGGGCTTCTTGACATTCTTCATCCTACACACCAGGATTATTCTTTCTAAGAAGTTTGAAGACTGGGTCACACCTACCAGATAATTGGGAAATGAAACGAGATATAATATAGCCTCCCCAGGAAACCACGAACCTCCTTTTGAGTGTGGGATGGTGAGAGATCCTGGATGGCTTTCACTTTATCTGGATCGATCTCAATCCCTCTTCTACTTACCACGAACCCCAAGAGTTTTCCAGAAATAATGGCAAAGGTGCATTTGGCATGGTTAAGCCTCAGCTGGTATTTCCGTAGTCTTTGGAATAGTTTTCTTAAGTTCTGTAGGTGCTCCTCTTCTGTTCAGGACTTAGCGATCATGTCTTCCACGTATAATTCTATTTCTTTGTGCATCATGTCATGGAAAAGAGTCACCATTGCTCTTTGGTAAGTTGCCCCTGCGTTCTTGAGCCCGAAAGGCATCACCTGGTAACAAAAAGGGCCTTACATGGTTATGAATGTAGTTTTCTCCATGTTATTCGAGTCCATCTTTATCTGCTTGTACCCTAAAAAGTCATCCATGAATAAAAACCATGAGTGTCCTGTGGTGTTATCAACCAGCGTGTCAATATATGGCTGAGGGAAGTTGTCTTTAGGGCTGGCTCGGTTGAGATCCCTGTAATCTACACACATACGGACCTTTTCGTCCTTCTTCGGTACTGGTACAATGTTTGCAACCCATTCAGGGTATTTGGCCACCTCCAAGAAGCCAGCATCAAACTATTTTTTTACCTCTTCTTTGATATTTAACAATATGGCTGGTCTCATTCTCTGGAGTTTTTACTGTATTGGTTTGCATTCCGGCTTCGTTAGCAGTTTGTGGACCACTATGTCAGTATTCAAACCTGGCATATCTTGAAAGTCCAGGCGAAACCATCCTTGAATTCCTGAAGTAGGGTTATGAGTTCGTGCCTGGTTTTTGAGGAAAATGTCGTCCCTATTTTTACTTCTTTTCTCTCTTCTTCAGTCCCCAAGTTTACAACTTCTGTTTCTTCTTGGTGGGGCATGATTTGCCTTTCTTCTTTGGCCACCATTCTCCTCAACTCTACAGGGACCTCACATTCTATCTCATCATCTTCTTCCCCAATTCCTTTTGAGATCTTGGGGCATTCAGAATTCACTCCGGGATTGGGTCCGGCATCATTCATACAGTCAATCATGGGAGACCTGCATTAAATGAGAATGAATGTATTGGGAAGAGAACGGCTTTATATGAAGTGAATGAATGTGAATAATGAATGAATGAAATAAATGAAACGTTTGCCATTTAAGAAAACGGGGAAGATATTTTCATTTCAACAAAAAGTTAACATATGTGCCCTATACAAGAGATCCCCATTGTTTATGGACAAAAATAAAAAGGTTGATTCGGAGCATTACTTTGATCTAGTCCTAAAAACAACAGGTAGATCAATGTGGCTCCAGTTATCAAGAGTTTCCCCGGGATGGCAGGGGCGGATGTTGGTCAACATAATGCTAACTTGGCCCTTTCCAGCTATCATGTTGATGGACATCCCCCTCAAGTGATTCATTAAATATTTCTTCCTTGTTGAGTACATTATTTTTCTTAATTGCCTCTTTAACCTCCTGTCCTGGTTGGCAAAATGCTTTGGAGACAAAAGTGGTTTTCAAACAAGGGAAAGACATTGGTTTCCATGGAATGTCTTCTCCCTTAAATCTAGCTTTTCTCTGTTCTTCTTTTCTCTTGTATTCTTCTTTTCTTTGTTGGACACTTGGTTTGTAACCCAACCCAAAACGGTCCTTCTTGGTTATCGTACTTTTGGCTCGTAGGCTCCCTTACAATCTCTTCCCTAGCCCTCTTCCTGCTTTAGCTCTTCGGCCCAAAGTTTCAGCAACGGTCATCTTGGTACAATTAGATAACCTGGGATAGGGGATCCGACTTCCCTCCGCGATGAATGTGGCATTCACTAGCTCTAATGCTCGAAAAGAGCATTCTGTAGCATCCTCGTCATTTTGAATATATGGGGCATCTGATGTCACTGAAGCAATAATTTCCTACTCGGCCTCTACTGTGACCAACTTGCCTTCAATCATGAATTATAATTTCTAATGTAGTGATGAAGGGACAACTCCTGCACAGTGGATCCATGGCCTTCCCAATAAGCAGTTGTAAGATGGTTTTATGTCCATCACCACGAAATCAATCACGTACTCAGTCGACCCGATCAATAGAGGCACCTCAATTTTTTCCAATGTTCCTCTTTTTATCCTGTCAAGGGCTCTCACGGAGTTATGGCAGGGCTTTAGGTGAGAACTATCTATTGGTAACTTTTGCAAGGTCACCATAGGAAGTACGTTCAGTGCTGACCCGTTGTCAATCAATACCCCCGATAACACATGCCCTTTACAGTGGGTTGTGATGTTAAGAGCTTTGGTGGACCCCATCCCGCCCTCGGGGATCTCGTCATCACTGAATGTTATATGGTTATAGGCAGTGATATGCCCACTATCCTGTCCAGTTTTGATACATAAATGTCCTAGGGCACAAAAGTTTGGTTTAGTACTTTTAATAGTGCCTCACGATGTCTTTTTGAACTCAAGAGCAACTCTAGCACTGTGATCCTAGCAGGTTGCTTTCGTAGTTGTTCCACTACGCTGTACTCGCTATGTCTCAGGAACTTTAGAAATTCTTTGTCCTGAGCCTCAGTTACTGGTTCATTTATCTTTGGAAGAGGTTCTTCGCCGAATATCTGCGCGGGGGTAACCGATGTATCATTTCCTTTATCTTGGGCCGCTTCAGCAGCCCTCAAGGTTTCAGAGGAGTAACATCCGCCGTTCTTCGTGAAATAGCCCACCTCACCGATATTCACATCACTCTTGCCTTGCTCGTCTTTCGGTGTAAGTTCTTTTACCTCACCAGATTCTGGCTTTTCTGGCATGGTCACATTTACAGCATAGTTCCAAGGAGTTTGCCGCATATCCTTGAATGGGAACGGGGATGGTGCTGAGATGATGATCTTGGGATTTATCTTAGTAGTTTCTCCTTGGGAGGCACCTGCACTCCCCGACCTAGAGGAGATGATAAGAGGTCTATCTCTCTCGTATTTAACGTTGGGGCTGTCCGTCATATGTACGTCTGACCCCTTCCTTCCCGTGGGCTCTTCAAAGAATTCTATTTACTTATTATTCATCAATTGTTGTACCAATCTCTTAAACTCGTCGCACTTTTGGATGTCGTGTCCTTCGTCCTAATGGAATTCGCAATACACTTCACATCCCTTCTGTATTACTACCATGCCTTTGTCGATCACATGGGCCATGCACAATTGCTGAAATACCCACCGCAAAGGAGATTTGATTTCTGACACATCATCCTTAATCTTTCTGGTAAAGCATTCCTCAATAACATTTACTCCCATGTTCCCATGATTAGGCAATGGGTTAGTAGCTACACTTGGTTCTTCAAACTTCAATATCCCAGAATCGATTAAGTTCTGCACAAGCTTTTTGAAAGCAAGGCAGTTCTCGGTGGGATGACCAGGGGCACCACCGTGATAGTCGCAATGCATGTTCGGGTTATACCAGGACGAGAATGGTAGTTTGAACGGAGTAACGTAATATGGACGGACCAGGTCTGCTTCATACAACTAAGAGTACAGCTTCGAGTACGGAACGGGTAGTGGAGTAAAAGTTTTCCTCTCTTTCTCTTTTCTTGGGGTTCTCACCTCTCTTTGATTCGAGTTTTTGCTTTCCCCACGGGTGCTTGTGGCTGTGAGACTTTAAAATTATTCGGGGCAGTGTAAGTACTGGCGGCGTTTACTTGTTCTTCTTGTTGTACTTTCGAGACCCTTCCCCGCTATCAATTCTACCGCTCTTGATTGCCAATTCAAGGGACTCCCCAGTCTTGATCAAATCAGTAAAACTATGTGTCGTGTTATTAATGAGGCGGTCGAACAGTGTCCCCTTCAAGGTATTAACAAATAATGGCGTAATTTCATGTTCCGGGAGGGGTGGCTGAATTTGGGCGGCCACTTCCCACCACCTCTGAGCATACTGTCGTAGACTTTCGTTGGACTTCTGCCCCATATTTTCCAACATAATTCTACTGGGGGTCATACCTGTTACGTGCTTATATTGCTCGATGAATGCTCTTGAAAGGTCTTTCCATGTTTTAATATTTACCCTACTCAACTGGGTGTACCACCGCAATGCCGCCCCAGTTAGGCTATCTTGGAAACAGTGAATTAATAGTTTTTCATCCTTAAGGTAGGTCACCATCTTCCGACAGTACATTGTTACGTGCGCAGAAGGACACGTGGTTCCATCGTACTTGTCGAACTCTGGTGTTTTAAATTTTGGTAGCAGGACAAGGTCGGATACTAGACTCAAGTCACTGGCATCATTTCCTGATTCCTCCATAGTTTGCAAGGCTTTAAATCTTTCCTCCATGAGGCGAAACCTCTCTCCCCACTTCTTTTCTACCTATGTCCTGATCCTTTCGACCAAGTTCAGGTCTGGCACCTCCTCTTCATAGAGTGCTTCCTTGACAAGGGGTTGAGTTTTAGATGCCCCTACCTGAAGGTTAGCCGACATCCCAGCAGGGTCGATATATACCTTTCTAGTCAGATTTAGCGCAGCCGGTTGAACCTTACTGTGAACTGGGGTACTTTCTGATTCTTGAGCGGTTTCTCCTTCAACTTTCTTTCTGAGACTCTTAGCCAACAATGCAGTTATGTCGGATACTATCGGTGCTTGTGACTGAGCAATCTGGTCACCGAGGCTTCTTTGAGCCTCGTCAAATCTTGCCTCGAGCTCTCTTTGTCTTTTTTCTAGACTGATTATCCTGTCTTCCATGAGCTTGCTTTGTAATCGGGTAAGATATGGATGATGAATGATTGCGACTTAACTTTTATTTTCACACTGCCACAATATTTATAACATTAATATGGTTGCAAGGAAAATAAATATGTGTATAATGATGCAATGCAGGAATGTATGCAGATAAAGGTACTGATTCCACTGGTAATCACCATTTTGAACTACTTCCACGGGAATTAAAGGTTCTAAATTACAATAGAGTTTATATTACAAAATAAAGGTCCCTAATACAAAAGAGTACTAATTACGATACAGAGCCCTACAGATAAGCCCTAGCTCTATCTCCTAATTTTCCAATAGCCTTGAGCAGCTTGATGAACCTGGGGCTTCTTCCATTTCTGGGGCTACGAAAGGCCGGAGTGTTTCAGCCTCGATGCCCAAATCGTTCACATGCCTGGCGACTCGCTGTATGTCCACCATTAGGTTTGCATAATACTGGTCCCTATCCTGCACCATCCGGGCAGCGTCACGCAGTCTCCTTTTCCAATAAATGTCCCCTCTGGCTGCAGCCTCTTCGAATACACTGATTCTTTCCTTATAATCCTTAACAGTTGCTTCAAGGGACTCAATTCGGGTTCGTAACGTGCCTGCTTCGCGCTCTTTTTCTTGTAGCTCAGTGAAGCCATTCCTCTGACAGTAAGTTCGAAAGGAGTGTTCTACTTCTGCCACCTTTTCTTCTAACTCGATATTCTGACTTCGACTCTGATCCAGACTTTGGATAGTGTCATCGTACAACCTTTGCATCTCTAACAGTCTATTCCGTCTACTCATGGACCTTCTTTTCCAAGCGGCGACATTTTCTCTCTTGTAGTTGACTGCTTGTTTTCCTTTGCTAATTTTTTTCCTAGTTCTTTCCTTTTCTTGGTCAATAGCCTTCTTGAAGGACTGCCTTTCTTCCTCAATAGCCAACTGACAGCTTTCTATCTCCTTCTCGATTGCTCTCTTGTTGATTTCTCATTCTTCTTCCACCAAACGGATACCACATTATTTCCTTTTCCACGGCTATGAACTGATTTCGGTTGGCTTTCTGTATTTTCGCTTGGAGTATGAGGGTATCTTTTTGGTAAAGAGCATTCTTCTCGCTTAAATCCGGATTTAATTTCTTCAATTACCTAATTATCCCATCCTGTTCGTCAACCTCTAAGCTTACTTTATAGAGTTCACTCGCATGCTGAGTCTGTTGGGTGTTCATTTTCCTCTTAATTTCTTCGAGTTCATTCCGTAAGATATCAGTTTCAGACGGTACCACCTTTGTAAGCTCCTCAAGTGACACAAACGGTCCCTGATCGGATTCGGGAATCACATCATTAACCCTCAAACGTCTCCAAAGATCGTAGTCTGGGATGGTCATATGCTCGGTGTCTCCTTTCACCTTGATCCAGTAACAATGGTCCCAAGCCCTCATGATAGTCTGGACTTTTTCCTTAAACTCATATTCGAAAGAAAATTCAGTTCGGCTTAACCCGACAGTGTTGGGGATAAACTGTCGTGATCCGAATTGTTGGGACACCAAAAGCGGAGCACAAGCAATCCCTTCATGCAGTCCCAACATCATCAGCCAGTCGAAATCACCGCAACTATACAAAAAGTAATTAACTCTACCAAGCCACGAGACCCTTCATAATATGTCTTCGTCTTGAATGTTCCTGGAGAAACTAGACCATTTTTTCATTTTCAAGTTCTCTCGCCACTCTTTTGCTAAGTACTCCCGTAAGGGCGAAAAACCTTAGAAGGATATCCCTGGTAGGACCCTTGTCGGTGTCTTCCACATGTGGCTCTAAATCCATACCTGTAACTGCTGTGCACACCCCCTGAAATGTCCTTCTTCGTGCTTTCAACTGGCATTTAAATAAATGAAGGTTTCGGCCAAGATTGCTGATACTGGATTTGCCCGCCGTTTCATACGCTCGAACAGATCTAGAATGGCTACATCAATGTTTCCAAGAGTTCTTGGAAAGATTACCAACCCATATATTCCCAAGGCAAACATGTCTATCTTTTTCTCCTCATATGGATGAGCAGGTAGGATGTCTCGAATATTCTCCCATGCAAAGACTGTACTGTCTCCTTGAAGTCGGATCAGGCCATTAACCCAATCATCACTCATCTCGGTAAAGATTTTGAGCTTCGAAGTGTAATTCTGATTCCTCGGAGGTTTTGCGTAGATCCAATCTTCCTGAACATTCTTCTGATTAAGTAAGGCGGTGTACTCTTCTGCTGTAGGCATCATGTCCTGTCCATTGAAGGTGAAGCAGCAAAATACCGGATTCCATAACTGAAAAATAGCTCAGAGTAGGGGTTGGTAGACCCGAATGTATAACAATTGTGCAATGTCGCTATAACTATCACAGAACCTGTCTTGTAGTCTTTGGTCCCATCATTCCCAAATACTTTGAATATCCCATAAGTTGTTCTGCTGAAGACTCACGTAGGTGTACCCTGCTACTACGCGCTCGCTCGGTAAACTGTCCCCTTGGGCCTTCTGGTTGACTTCTGACCAATGCCTGGCTGACAAGTTAAGCTCTTCTTTCCTAGGACACATTTTTTCCATAGTGAAAGACTTTCTGATTGGGCAAACCACTTGATCCAGTACCTTTATGTAATGCAAATGCAATAATGTATGAAAAAGAAGAAAAAACAAAAGCAAAAAGAAAATAAGTCAGTACCAGATAGAACTAATGAATACATAAATAAAAGACGAATTAAATAAGGTGAACAGACAAAACAACTCTATTTTTCCTGTCTAAATCACCTAAGGTTATCCGCGTGGCTCTAAGGGTGGGTTTCTATGTTCTCTATATGCAGTGTTAGTGCTAAGAGGTACCCAAATTGTCCTTGTTGTCCCCTACTAAGGGTAGCAAGGCCCCCGATCATCACACATTATAGGCTCCTTTCAACCGGGATCAATTCAGGAGGACCCATTCGCTTATGCCTGCACGAAGGAACGATATCCTTACGAAAGCATAAGGTACTCGAGCCCCGAAGGTACTTGCTAGGCCTACACGGGAGAACAATATCTCCACGAAAGCATTAGCTTTTTCCCCCACTTAAAAAACAAGTTTATATGCCAAGTTTTAAATGTGTTAAAATAAACGCGCACTTATAACCAAATTTTAATTTAATCGTCACTTTAATCTGGAACTTCTAATATTAATAAAGCGGTAATTATTTTAAAAATTTCGACTCTCTTTTTGTTTTTTAAAAACAAAAAATGGTCCCCAACGGAGTCGCCATCTGTAGCGATGTCCCTTTCAATAAAAAATGAGTTTTTGAAGTGTTTGTGGTTTTTCGGGTATTAAAATATTTATTTCGTGGGGTTTTAAAAAATCGCATTTTATTTTGAAATTGGAGTCGCCATCGGCCACTTAGGTAGGCCGAACACCATAAAAACCATAGATTTTGAAAACTTTGGGTTCGGGAGTCAGTTACGGATGGGGAAGGATTAGCACCCCCACACCGCCGAAAATTGGTACTTTAATAATTACCGCTTTATTAATATTAGACTTTCTGGATTACAATGACGATCAATTTAAAATTTGGCTATAAGTGCGAGTAGATTTTAAAGGCCCCGTTATCCTAGAGTAAACGCCCAACCACTATCACTACGCCTGATACTGGCCCCATTTACGATCGGATAAAAGGGCACCGCATTGACAGTTTATATATCTCGACATGCAATCTTAAAGAAATAATTCAAAAATATACATTTACATTCATATGGTAAAGGAAAAAATAAATAATAAAGACATGGATATCACAAAATTAAACATATATGATAAAAATGCAAATATGGTAGATCATAATAGTAATAATAATAATGAAGCATGAATAAAACGTGTAGTAAATAAAGAACCCATACTTCAAGAATACGTACAATGTAACGTATGCATGACATGAATGTATTATGATATTAATTTCACAAATCAAAACGACGTACTAACAAAGAAACTAATACCTAGCACATATAATACGACATAATTTGCATACGTAAAATAGAAACACGGTATTATACATGACAAAAGAAAACACACTAACGCATAACCTAAAAGCAAAGAGAACATACAATATATGCTAAAATACAAAAACATGTCGTATACGAGCCAACTAAAAACATGAATCGAACATGTATGATACGAACGAGCGAACAAACATATAAAAATACATAATCATCATAAACTAAACACACATATATAAACATGAGAATATGAAATATATAAATGAAACACATGAGAACACAAAAGGGCCACATCAACATATAAAATCATAATAAATAAACATGAATATTTAGATACGAAAAAAGGACTGAAATGAAAAATAACGAAAACAGGAAAAAAATTAAAAGGTAATAAGATACGATTTAGGGACGAAATTACAAATCAAACAGAACTTAAAAAGGCTAAACATGTAATTGGACCAA
The DNA here is from genome assembly GCA_019671005.1 of Hibiscus mutabilis. NCBI lineage: Eukaryota > Viridiplantae > Streptophyta > Magnoliopsida > Malvales > Malvaceae > Hibiscus > Hibiscus mutabilis. The sequence goes on along the minus strand of CM033753.1, from coordinate 19,569,145 downwards.
GGGGCAAGCTCGGAGTGAAAATTTCAAAAATGCAGTGGGACTGGTGAGGTAATTTCACCATTTAAAAACTGATCTAGTTTAATCCAGGGGTTGGATTGCAAGATTTTAAAATATAAGGAGGGCCAGGGTTGTAAATATTCTATGTGGCAAGACAGAAATGAAAATAACGAAAATGCGGGGGATTTATTACTGAATTTCACCATTTCAAAAAATAAAAATACATATAAAACACCCTTTTATGGCCCGAACTCAAACTTTTCCTCATTTTTTCTTCAAGGCCAATTTTTATAACACCCCAGCCCCCATTTTTCACTCAACATAACCACCCCAAACCTTTGATGAACCCAGAAACCGACGACCATCCGTCGTCCTCTCTACCGCCGACCACCGCTAGTCAGCGCCGCAAACCAAAAGAAACACCCACAACAAACCTCGCTTCAAACCGAACCCAAATCTAAACTTAGATTTATACAAAGACTCCCTCTTTTGCCTAGATCTGAGCAAATACGAAGTAAAAAAACATTTTTGTTTAACAGAAACGAAACCAAAAGGGATCTCCCTCTCCTTTCAATTCACCATGTTCAGTTTTGGAAACTGTGGCGGCTTGTCACTAGTAAGGGGAGACCCGCTGAAGACGAGGGTAACGAATCTATGCACTCCTCTCCCTTTTGTTATTATTTTTTATTTTTTACTGTACATGCACGCAAGGAAGAAAGAAAAAGAAAGAGAGATTACCACTGAAACTTGGTGCTTCTTTTTTATTTTTTGTTACCCAAAAACCTCTCTGATCTTACTCTTTTGTTGGTTTACATATATCTTGTCTGCTCTCTCTTGTTTGGTAAAAACTAGTACGTAAGATATATTTGTGGATCTGATTTTTCTGACGCTTTTCCCTTTTTTGTGTCTTTGGCATGCTCGGCCATGCTTGGTGGTTGGTACGGCTGGCATGGGGAGCGGTGTGGTGGAGATGACCGTTCGGCTGCGCAGACTAGCGTCTCGGGAAACGAAACGATTATTACTGCCAGAAACGTTCCTATTCGTTGGATCAGATCTGATCCAACGGTTAGGACCGCTCGATGATCAGACGACTGAGATGAGGCCTCGAGGATGGTGTAGCAGCTCGGGATCGCGCCACGTGGCCTGAGAAGATGGTTGGCTTTGTACGCGTCTCACACGCGTGAGGGGATAATCCAATAGCCCGCACGTGGGCTTCACGCGGTAGATGAGGGGTCTTTATGCTTCAACCGTGGCCGTTGGATCTAGATATGATCCAACCGTTCTCGTGTAGCTGCGCATGATAAAGGGAGCATTAGGATTTCAATATTTGTTATAGGTTAGGGTTTCTTAGGGCGTGGGCTAGCTTGGCTGAATGGGCCATGTGTAATTAAGCTTGGGTGTTGTAATTAAGGACTGCATATCTAATTTGGACTTTAATATACCTTTTTTTTATCTTATTTTAATTTCAGCCCAATAGTAATAATAATAGTAGTAATAATAATACAATATGCATACATACACATATAATACATGCACATACAAATTAATATACACATGCAAAACACCCATGCATATGCACACATACATGCATTTTAATTAATATATACATGCAAACGTTAATATATATAACACATTAACATAATATACCAACATACATGCATATATACTCATACACACAGGGTTTACGTACACATTAACCACCCGTATAGTAATGAACATATAATATAATACGTGTACATGCAATGATAATATATTAACTAATAAAATAAAGTATATTAACACAATACTTATACATTGGATAAAAATAAGTGATTACAAGTATATTTCCATGACCACCCACAGTAGCTATCTCCACCACTTTGGTGATTTCTCTACGATTCTGAGGTTCGACCATTGGTTCTTAGGTGGTGACCAATAATAGAGGTCTCTCCCCAAATCGATCATGCATCATTGCTTCATCCTTTTGAGACTCAAATCCTTCTATGTCCTAAATCAACTGGTCATCGAACTCTTTATCGCAATTTAGAGTGCCAATTTTTTGGTTAGTTGTGTTAACTCCTCAAAATAAGATTTTCCATGTACATATTGCCATTTTATTGCTTGTCTTTGGGTACATATTTGAGCATTTACTTGTACATTCATGCATTTGCATCTAGGAGTTAAGGAATGTACAATTTTCGTTGCCAGAATGAAGGGATACTTTCTGGATGTGATGGGTAGGTCAGGAGCTGGTTTGTCAGGAGCTGGAGGAGCAGAAGAGAAATGTCAAGTTCCTTTGGCAAAAGTAGGATTGCTAAGATTGGTTGGCAAAAGAGGACGATGATGCCCGGTCAGTTAGCCATTAGTCCTAGCCAGGTCAGCCATAATTCAAAAAGAGGATAAGAAGTGCATAACAAACTTTTAAAAACCAAACCCAAACTAGGGTTTTCACGAGCTCCTATATAAAGAAGAACATTGATCGAGCAAAGAGGCTGCGTCGTGAGGAAGAAAGAGAGTAGAGGGCAAACCGTGGTTCGACCAGGCCGTGACCGAGAGCTTTGGATCCATTGAAGGGTTGCATCGATGGATCTCTTTCTTTTTTCATTTCTCTTAGTTTTTATTTCTAATTTGATGCTGATATTTAAACACGATGTTGTTTTGATGGTTTCCCCAGCCATGAAGTAATTCTTGAAAGTTGGCTAGGGGTGCTTTGTGATGAACGCTTAGCTTTTAGGTTTTTAATAATTGAATGCCTTGGCATTTTTGTCTATTTTGCTTATGCTTAATTTTATCATATTTCATGCCATACGAAAATTGTCATTGAATGCTCATTATCCCTTAGTATCTTAACAGGTTTACGAGATAAGGATCAATTGCCAAATAATGAGAGAAACTTCGACAGAAGATGTTCAAGTAGATGAGCTTACTTCGGAAGTGAATCTACCCCTTAGGAGTAAAGATTAAAAATTTGCCAGGTTAATTATTTGAAAATAACAATATATACATATAGGTGTTTAAAATAATTAACTTAGAGTATTGTCATCGAAAAAGGTAATACTAACTTAAAATATGCTCGGCAATAAAACTAAGGCTGAAAGTTATTAATCGCTGTCTTCGTCGGCGTGAAATCCAAGCATCCCCTACCAACACCAATCAATCATCTAGATACATTTGTTTTCCAGTCTACCTAAATTCTCATTTCATTTTCCCTTGGTCATTCTCTTAATTAAAATTTGATCTCCATTACCAATTTATTCATTCTGATTCACAAGGAATTATGGTGGCATTTAATTTTTGGACAATCCTTGTGGATACAATACTCAGCTTACTGTTGTAATACTTGTTGATCGTGTATAATTGCATGCAAAAAGACCTATTCTTGGCAATATTTACTTGCATTATTACATTGAATTATTGATCTTCTGTCAATTGTTAGCCAGTCGATAAGTTTTTCTTATCGTCGCTAGGGATTGCAACTGAATTTATTGTTTTGATTTTAACTTGTTTTTGTTATTTTACTTATTTTGTTTTGCTTGGTGTATGACTAGGAGCCACACTGTGAAGTAAGATTCGTTATATGATCCAGAGATTGAAAGAACTCTAAGATTCGTTATATGATCCAGAGATTGAAAGAACACTACATAAATTACGAAAAAAACTTCGAGAAAAGGCTCGTAATGGGAATGGTGGGCTAGATGGTGCCCTAAATAATGCCAACAACCAAGAGAATTTGACAATACATGATGAGATACCACCTGCTCATGCCATTGTTGTCGAGATACCTGCAGAACAGCCTATTAGAGAACACTTAGAACCAACCATGGAAAAACTTGCTATCAAGACTGATTGGTCCAAATGTAAATATGGCTAACTTTGAGATTAAACTGATAATATTACAGAAATTAATGAATGTAGGTCAATTCGATGGATCGCCTACTGGAGATCCAAGGCAACATTTGAAGTAATTCATGGAGGTGTGTTAACTTTTCCAACAACCTGGTGTGACCGAAGAGACAATAAAACTGTGACTATTCTCATTCTCTTTGAGAGCAGCAAAAATGTGGCTAAGTTATTTTCCACCCGGTTCAGTTATTTCATAGGTAGAATTATGCTAGAAGTTCTGTAACACCCTTAACGTATACTCGTAGGCCGAATATACATTAAAGATGTTACGAAATTGTTGAGATAAATCTTGACTTGAAAATAATTTTTTTAATTTCTATATATATATAAAAATTTCAAACCATTTCTCTATGTCCATACTTCAACAATAATGCAAAAATACGTTGTAAAATTAAACTTATAAAATAAATCATCTTTAAAAATACTACATACCCACTAGTCTATCAATTTACGTTAAAAATGTACTTATTGTACTTACAAGTAGTAACTTGATCTTTCCCATTAGCAGCTCCTCCTTGCTAACTACTTTGGAGAACCTACGTGTGAAATAAACACACGTAAGTACGAACTTAGTGAGGCAACTAATCTTATTTATTTAATCATGAATTAATACATTACAGTTTATTATATGAAAAGTACAGTCCATGTCCTGTAAAATGGCAAGCATAAATTTGTATCATTAATCTATCTAACATAGAATCATACTATTATTATTCCATAATCATCAAGTACTCACATGCATGCCATATTCTTTAACATAGACATGTTTTTAACATGATTCGTGCTTTCATCATGTAATCGTTTACATAACATATACCTTGACATAGTCATGCTTTCATCATGCATTTATTTGTATAACATGTGCTCTATTATGGTCATGTTTCATCATATGTCATCACTATCATGTATATCATATATCACTATACTATCATATTCTCTATCATGTACATACTTTTAGTATGCAGTCATTTGCATATTCATGTCTTTCTTATAGTCATCTTGTAGTGTTACTGGCTGAAAGGTCCATTTCGACCCCATAGACTTCGTTACTGGCTGAAAAGTCCGTTACGACTCCATAGCCTTACATACTACACCATAGTGCTATACTGGCTGAAAAGTCCATTAAGACTCCATAGCCTTAAATATTGCACCATTGTGCTTTACTGGCTGTAAAGTCCTTTAAGACTCCATAGCTTTAAATACTGCACCATTGTGCTTTACTGGTTGAAAAGTCCTTTAAGACTCCATAGCCTTAAATATTACACCATTGTGCTTTATTTTTTGACCTTTCGTCACTTAAAAATTCATATCTTTTAACTCGGAACTCGAAATCAGTTTCCGTTTGTTGGAAACAAAACTAGACAAACATATCTTTATTTCGGTATAAAATTCACCATCTAACCATTTTTGTAGAATTTATGGCTAATTTTCAAACCTACTGCCAAAAATCTAGTTTTTACTTAACTTCCATAAATAACTTCAACTTTTTATACTAACTTATCTTTACTTCTCTACTTGTATTTACCAAATGTTCATTATGGTCCTTAGTGACCATTTTGAACATTAAACAATTGTTCAAGCTTAATTTGAGCAATTTCCACTACTTCTTATTCATTTTGGACTATTTTCCTTTTAATCCTTAAATTTTATAAAAGTGACAATTAGTCACTACATCACTTTTGTACATTAATTCAGGTACAATTTAACTTTTCTACTCACTCCCAACATTTCTAAATATTTTTCCTTTAATTTCCAACTTTTGCCAAATTAGTCCTTTACATCATTTTTCTTCTCCAAATGGTCATTCCCATTTATTTTTCTTGTCATTTCAATTCTTCATCTTTCATAACATGCTTGAATCATTAATTCTATAAATTTTCCATAATTTCAAGACCAATCACTATTTTTTCCTAAATTGCCGAATTGGTCCTTCAACTTCCAAAATTTTTCATTTTGGTCCCTAATCACCAATTTAAGACACTTTAATCATAACTCATACATTCCAATGGAAAAATAAAATTTTCAATAATTTCCCCTAATTTTCCATAAATTCGAAATAGCCCCTAAATTTATAACTTGAGGAAATTATTCATCATATCATCAAAATAGGTCTCTTAAATTCATAATTCAATCAATTTCATCCTTAACTTAGCTTCCTAACCAAACCCCCAAAATTTAGGGTTAGGGTTTATAACCTAAAACATGGAATTAATCTAAATTCAATCTTGATTCCATGTTTAAATCATCAATTCTACTAAATACAACTCTAATTTCCATCGTAGACTTCAATTTCTGTAATCTTCTTCATCAATAACATGAACTAAAATAAACTTTTGTCATGCAATATTACTATCAAAATGAAGAGAATCAAATGTAGAACAATTTACCTAAATTAATTTTGCTTGAACCTTGTCTTGATTCTTCAATTCTGGACTTGAAAATTGAAAAATTTCCTTTCTCCCCCTTTCTTTCTTGTTTCAAACAGCCCTTTGGCTGGTGAAGATGACTTTTATTCATCTTTTACTCTATTTAATCCATGTGTCCTAATTAAATGAATATTAATTTCATTTAACTAGTGAAATTACCATTTACCCTTTTCATCCAATGGCCATGATTTAATCTTATCAAAAGTCAATAGCTATGATTAAATCCATGTATATTTGACCTTTCAAAATTGCCCTCAAAGTTTAAAAATATTTCATAAATGCCATCCATGGAAAAATGTCCAATTTGCCCACCAACTAGCCTTTATTTACAACAAGTGTTGAAAATTGCCAATCCATCAAAATTGAACCAAATTGGTTCCAATCCAACTGGCCATGTCCCAAAATATCTTATATTTTATTTGTGGAATTTATTCGATCAAAAATTCGAATTTCACTCAATACGATTTTCAAATTCTCCCTTTGAATTTTTAAAGCTTTATAGCCACTAATATAAGCCTTGTACGAAAAATCCGGGTAACACGGAAGTGTCACTCTTTGGCGTGAACTATTCATTTATGGGGTTAGATTACATAAATTTTGGAAATTACATTTTGATCCCTAAACTTTTCCAAACATTATACTTTGGCCACAAACTTTCAAAATTTTGATTTTTGTCACTAAACTTCAATTCCCATTTCAATTTTCCTCAGATTTTTACCAAACTTTGAAAGTACCCAATTCAGCTCACTATTTATCACATGATACTTTTAAAACTTAAAAAATTTCTTTCATAAAGACTTAGATTGAATTTTTCTTAACTCAGTCTATTATTCCGATAATTATTGAAAATCTTCATAACATAAGGTTTCTCATAGAAATCCTTTATTTGAAATCCATACGAATATTTTCTACTTTTACTGAGTCCAAAAATGTCGATCATAAACATTTTTATGGGACCTTCCAAAAGGTCACTCATCCTAATATTTCTCTAGCCTGAGCACGCTTAACAATTTCATTCGATCCAAATTCTATACTTTCTACTGTATCTTAATTCTCAAAACTGATATCAAGGTTCTTATTTTGATCAGATTCACCCTTATTCTGAATAAAATCACTTGTTGGGGAATTTTACACTTTAGTCCCCAAACTTTTCCAAAATGTACACTTTAACCCCCTAAACTTTCAAAAATTACATTTTAGTCACTAGTCCAAAAATTGGGATATTACAATTCTCCCCATCTTAAGAAAATTTGTCCTCAAATTTTCTACGCATACCCATTTCAAATAGTTGCGGGTATTACTTCCTCATTTTCTTTTCAATTTTTCATATGACTTCTTCCACTTTATGATTCATCTAAAGAACTTTAACCCATAGCATTTTCTTGTTTATCAATTCTTTGACTTCATATACTAATATTTTCATTGACCCTTACTCATATCTGGAGGTAACGCCAGTTAATAGCCTATGATCCAACTCCTTTTTGAATCCCTTATGACCCATTAAATCTAGGACTAAACTTTTCTTTTCGACCAAATTGTAGTACCTTATTCCATGGTGAAACCTTTAGGAACACTTTAACCTCAACCTTGTACTTAACATCTCTTCTCTTTAGGCTTCGAGTAAGGCCCCTCGATAAAGCGTTCTCATAGGGACTTCTTGGTCGGTATTAAATCAACTATTTACCAACTTAATCTATTAAAATCCAACTTGTACTTGTAGACAGTACGAGTACTTTGTTTCAACTTTGAAACTACTGCAACACCTATCTCTTAAACTGATCACCAACATACTTGGCTTTAAACACTTTGTGAAAGAATTTTCAATTCACTTCATTAACAGGTACTAACTCTGTGGCATTAGACCACTAAATACGAATATATTCCTTTAGTCAGGACGCAACTTCTTCTAACTTCTTAGCATCTACACAGTTTAATTCCTTTGTAGCATGACTTTTGATATCTTTATGCCATCAATTGGCAACTATCAGACCACTTTCTCCATTAAATTCAGGAGTTCCTAACTTTTTAAGCTCCTTAACAGTCGTCGTCTTTACTAGTGCAGGTGTCATAGCTAGTGTGGGCACTAAGGATTAAATTCTTTTAACCATAATTTCTAAAGCTCGTATTAAGGCTTCAACTTCTTGTACTAGAGTTCCCTGTTGCCAAGGTAGCTCAACTGGAACAGGAACTAAAGTTGGAACTTTCTATATCTCATTGCTTCCATTTTAAACCTTCCTCTTATATTCAAAATTAATCGTCTGACGCGATTTAACAGTGTTCGACATTTATCTATTACTATAATAACTTATTCATGATATTGAGGAGCAAAATCAAGTTACACAGCAGTACATCAGTAACATGACATCCTAAGGGCAGGTACTTAATAACATATTATGTCAATCTCGGCTTAACCTCTAGAATCGGCTGAAACTATAACTTTGATACCAATAAATGTAACACCCTTAACGTATACTCGTAGGCCGAATATACATTAAAGATGTTACAAAATTGTTGAGATAAATCATGACTTGTAAATAATTTTTTTAATTATATATATATATATATATATATATATATATATATATATATATATATATCGAAATTTCAAACCATTTCTCTACGTCCATACTTCAACAACAATGCAAAAATACGATTGTAAAATTAAACTTATAAAACAAATCATATTTAAAAATACTACATACCCACTAGTCAATCAAATTACGTTAAAAATGTACTTACTGTACTTACAAGTAGTAACTTGATCTTTCCCATTAGCAGTTCCTCCTTGCTAATCTACTTTAGAGAACCTACGTGTGAAATAAACACACGTAAGTACGAACTTAGTGAGGCAACTAATCTTATTTATTTAATCATGAATTAGTACATTACAGTGTATTATATGAAAAGTACAATACATGTCCTGTAAAAGGGAAAGCATGTTCAAATGTGATTTATATCATTAATCTATCTAACATAGAATCATACTATAATTATTCCATAATCATCAAGTACTCACATGCATGGCATATTCTTTAACATAGACATGTTTTTAACATGATTCATGCTTTCATCATGTAATCGTTTACATAACATATACCTTGACATAGCCATGTTTTCATCATGCATTCATTTGTATAATATATGCTCTATTATGGTCATGTTTCATCATATGTCATTACTATCATGTATATCATATATCGCTATACTATCATATTCTCTATCATGTGCATGCTTTTAGTATGCAGTCATTTGCATATTCATGTCTTTCTTATAGTCATCTTGTAGTGTTACTGGCTGAATGGTCCATTTCGACCCCATAGCCTTCATTACTTGATGAAAAGTCCGTTAGGACTCCATAGCCTTACATATTGCACCGTAGTGCTATACTGGCTGAAAAGTCTATTAAGACTCCATAGCCTTCAATACTGCACCATTGTGCTTTACTGGCTGTAAAGTCCTTTAAGACTCCATAGCCTTAAATACTGCACCATTGTGCTTTACTGGTTGAAAATTCCTTTAAGACTCCATAGCCTTAAATACTGCACCATTGTGCTTTACTTTCCGACCTTTCGCCACTTAAAAATTCATATATTTTAACTCGGAACTCGAAATCAGTTTTCGTTTGTTGGAAATGAAACTGGACAAACATATCTTTATTTTGGTATAAAATTCACCATCTAACCATTTTTGTATAATTTATGGTGAATTTTCAAACCTACTGCCAAAAATCCAGTTTTTACTTAATTTCCATAAATAACTTCAACTTTTTATACTAACTTCTCTTTACTTCTCTACTTATATTTACCAAATGTTCATTATGGTCCTTAGTGACAATTTTGAATATTAAACAATTGTTCAAGCTTAATTTGGACAATTTCCACTACTTCTTATTTATTTTAGACTATTTTCCTTTTAGTCCTTAAATTTTATAAAAGTTACAATCTAGTCACTACATCACTTTTGTACATTAATTCATGTACAATTTAACTTCTCTACTCATTTTCAACATTTCTAAATATTCTTCCTTTAATTTCCAATTTTTGTCAAATTAGTCCTTTAAAACATTTTTCTTTTCGAAATGGTCATTCCCATTTCTTTTCTTGTCATTTCAATTCTTTATCTTTCATAACAATCTTGAATCTTTAATTCTATAAATTTTCCATAATTTCAAGACCAATCCCTAATTTTTCCTAAATTGATGAATTGGTCCTTCAACTTCCAAAATTTTTCATTTTGGTCCCTAATCTCCAATTTAAGCCACTTGAGGAAATTTTCAATAATTTCATCCTTAATTTCCCCTAACTTTCCGTAAATTCGAAATAGCCCCTAAATTTATAACTTGAGGAAATTATTCATCATATCATCAAAATAGGTCTCTTAACTTCATAATTCAATCAATTTCATCCTTAATTTAGCTTCCTAACCAAACCCCCAAAATTTAGGGTTAGGGTTTATAACCTAAAACATGGAATTAATCTAAAGTCAATCTTGATTCCATGTTTAAATCATCAATTCTACTAAATACAACTCTAATTTCCATCAGATACTTCAATTTCTATAATCTTCTTCTTCAATAACATGAACTAAAATTAACTTTTGTCATGCAATATTACTATCAATTCTACTAAATACAACTCTAATTTCCATTCACTTATTCATGACTTTATCACATTCATTATCAAATATTCTAATCTAGACTTCAACTAATAATCAATCACCAAGCATCAGAGGCCATTTATACATATTTACAATCCAAATTATATTGCTCTCAAGCAACATCTCAAAACTTATCAAACATCTATACGCAATTACAAATATGTTGCCACCTTACTAGGAGTTTTAACAAAAGCTTACAAGCATACATTTTGTACTCAAGATCTTGACCGAGCTCCAAGACAAAAGGATCACTAATCTCAACCTGAAACATTGCCAAGAATAACTAAGCAAGTAATCACTTAGTGAGGTAGTAAAGGCACAAGCAATATTATGCAAACAAGTGAAAAATTGACTATTACATCTATATACATTTAGGTTCAAGTTCAGTACTTCTAAGTATATGAATTCACTTAAGCATGAAGGTAAGTCAGTACTTAACTTAACATAGTACCCTTTCATGTACTTGTAAATCATTGTTATACCAATATTGTGCCCAATTCGAATTACAAGATATATATAGAATATAATATAACATAGTTATTATTACTTGACATGCAAACACCAATTACCTATAACTTGTTTAACGTTTTAAACACTAGAAATCATTTTATTAACCTTAGTAGTCATGTAACCCAGTTTCACATATATAGCATTTGATTAAGGTATCCATATTACAACTATTTCATGGAAAAAATTAAGGCATAACATATGCTTTCATCTATACAGTGAATAATACAAGCATCTAGTAGGCAAGCGTTGCTTAACATTCAAGTAACATATAGTTTGTTAATTAAACCTATTACTCTCATTATTTTAAGTAATCAAACGTATATACTTGGTATAGTAGCTTATTGTAACTTAGAAGTATAAAGTTTACAATCAATAATTCATTTCTATTACTTACCATATTAAATCAAAATCGGGTAAGATTTCAATTCAATCAAGTGTTTAGTTGTTTTACATATATCATTCGAATAACATCATTTCTTAGATCAAAGAAATTACAAATATCATGTAGGCAATCGTTACTTGTCATGTAAGTTATCAAGATGATTCATTGATTAACTTAAAAAATTCATTATTTCTTAATTATAGCCTTTGGAAACAAGTAAGGCTTTAAACTTAAACAAGAAACTAGCCATTGTTTAACAACATTCGAGCGAGGCATAATAATTCCTACAATAGATTACACAAAGATCATATAAGTGATTAATACTTATTAAGCAAGTTATCCAGCATAACATATCATTAATATGAATTAATTATCATGTAAGCTATCAAACATATCATATCAAAGGCATGTATTACTTGTCTCATAAGTTATCAAAATAGATTATTAGATGGGTTTGTACATTTCATTGTTTTGACTTTAGCATAGCCTTGAGAATCAAGTAGCCTAAGTACACGAATCCCCAACCAACTGTCACCAACAAAAGGTACTAAAGGTACTGGTCAAACCCTTCTACTATCGCCAAGTGACCAATACACATCCCTCCTATTGTCGCCTTATAAGGACCATAGTCTACCACAAACACGAGCTCTATGGACTCTATGGCATGCCAACCATTCCTAAGACTGACTCGAAATCAAGTCTTTAAATTTTTATTCTTATCACATCAGAGACAAAATGAGCATAGCTCCTTAATCATAACATCGTATGAACATAACTTATTGTCATCTTATCAAGCACATATATAGCTCATATACATAATTATTAATTCACAACCACTTTCTTAATCAAGTGATAGCATGTTAATGGTTACTTAACAAGCATACATTGATCCTACCATAAGCATATCATTGAATCAAGTATTACATATCACATCATATTTAACATTTAAGGACTTACCTCAAATCCAATCTTGCTTATGCATAACACAATTCAAGATAAAACAATGTAATTAAAAACAACAAGAAATGCCTGAGATTTTAAACTACACTCACAGTCTGATCCGAGCTAGTTTTGTTCACGAATCATGATCCCCTTTTGTTTACCCACTATTTGATCCACTTTAGTTTTTAGTCCTTCAAATTCTTCTTGGTCTAACATTAAAAAAGTTTATTCATATATTAGAACAATTCTTAACAATCATTCACTTACTAAACTATTCAATTTCTCATGTGTACATATATTTTCATACAAAACAGCCCACTAATATTTATATTAATACAAAATAGTCCCTAATGTATACATTTTTACATACATGCTTACAAAATAGTCCATTAGCTTTTATATCAATATAAAACAGTCCTTAACATGTGCCTTTTTATATATATAAACTCACAAAACAGTCCACCAATTTTATATTAATACAAAACAATCCTTAATATACATATTTTCATATGTATACTTGACAAAATAGTCCACGCATTAGTATACATACTTAAATACATCAAAACAGCCCGCATGCTTTTATTTATGCGCAAAACAACCCTAATTATTCATGTTTACAATTGTATGTACCAAAACAATCCATATGGTGCATTAACAACCCTTCCCCTATTTTTATCAATCCAAAACAGTCCACATAAATTCCTACATGTACAAAACAGTCCCAACTCACACATAAACTTACATATATATGTTCAAACCATCCACCATGAGTCATACATACACAAAACAGGGCATTTGCACTTATACACATCTTTATACATTAAAAAAAGTCCCTCGCAAGTTCATATACATTCAAAACACCCTTCTAATCCTTCCATCAAGCAATGGCAATCAATTCAAGTTTCAATTACAACTTATGCATTCAACTATAGCCTATAACATCTTAAGAATTTCTAAAACAGTATATAATGGCAGCAACCTCAAGTTGATCCATTCGAATAATTCAACGATCCATAACACTCATAGGATTCAAAATCAGCAACTTAACATCTCCAAATACACATACAATTACACAAAATCATGGCAGTTTAATCATGTATACCATTCAGGTGAATCAAGAAATTCATAGCATGAGTTTAAATCTCCCCTAAATCTGATTTGAAATCAATTCTCAAGATAAACTCTTAAATTAGAATAGAGGAAAAGAATGCTTACTCTCTTTCTTAGAAGATTCGAACAAGGACTCAAAATTGCACTAATTTAGCTCAAACCTTCATGTTTCCCATGGCAAAAAAATCTCACACTCTCTCAAATTTTGTTTCGGTTACTAGAGGGATGAAGAAGACCAAAAAATTTGAATTAACCCTTCATGGCCAGACCCCCTAGCACATGCCTTCCTCCATAATTGACAAGTGTGCAAACCCCCTTTGAAGTTTTCATTTTATCATGAAAACTTTGAGTTTTAACTAGAATTCGATTTAGTCCTTAATGATTTAGCCATGAACTTTCTCTCGTTTTAATAATGGTCACTTTCCTACTTGATTTATCTAATATGTGTCAATTGCATTTTAATAATGTTAGTTTTTAGGAAGCTTGGTATTGAAGAAAGGCCTACCACAATAACACTCTAGCTGGCAGATTGATCTTATGCATATCCCAAGGGTAAGATTGCGGATGTATTGGTAAAAGCAGATAAATTTATATTCCCAAACGATTTCATTATTTTAGAGTATGAGGCTGATGTTGATGTCCCAATAATATTGGGAAGACCATTTCTTGCCACGGGTAGGACTTTAATTGATATTAAAAAAGGTGAGCTTACTATACGTATGAATGACCAACAAATTACGTTTAATGTATTTTAAGCTCTTAACTGTACAGATAAACCTGAGGAATGCCAAGTTGTTGAGCTGATGGAGTTCATTTTCAACGTGGACATAGCACGGTTTTACCAAGGAACAGATGTTGATTTCAGGGGACTGGCTGATAAAGATATGATGAGTGAAGAATCTGAGGAATCAATCATGTTGAATGAGGTCATGAGTTATTTCAGCAAACCTGAGCCACTTGAGTTGGTGGCAGAGAAATCAAGGCACCCAAACCATCTATAGAGGAGCCACCAAAACTGGAGCTAAAACCTTTGCCAAGCTACCTCAAATAAACTTACATGGGAGACAACTCCACTTTTCCAATGATCATTGCTACTGATTGGACTGAAGATTAGGAGGAAATATTGGGCAATTATAAGCAAGCCCTAGGATAAACCCTAGCTGACATCCGAGGAATAAGCCCAATACTTTGCATGCACAAAATTATTTTGGAGGATTACCATGGAAAAAAAATTGTGTCCCAGAGGAGATTAAACCCCAGCATTAAGGAGGTAGTCAAGAAAGAAATCATAAAATGTCGAGATGCTGAGATAATATATCTCATTTTTGATAGCTCGTGGGTTATCCCTGTATAGTATGTACAAAAAAAGGTGGAATAACCGTGGTTCAGAACAAGAAAGATGAATTGATCCCCTCGAGGATCGTGACGGGGTGGAGGGTATACATGGATTACAGGAAGCTAAATAATGCCACCCGAGATTATCATTTTCCACTACCTTTTATTGATCATATGTTGGACAAATTGGCAAAGAAGGTATTTTATTACTTCCTAGGCGATTACTTGGGCTATAATCATATTGCCATCGCTCTAAAAGATTAGGAGAAGACTACGTTCACTTGTCCATATGGAACATTCGCCTTAAGAAGAATGCCCTTTGGATTGTGTAATGCACCAACAATATTTCAATGTTACATGATGTAGATTTTCTTGGATATGATCGAGAATAACATGGAAATCTTCATGTTCTACGGAGATGCATTGAAACCAACTTGGTCCTGAATTGGGGAAAATGCTACTTCATGATGAAGGAGGGCATCGTTCTCGAACATAATGTGACCAAGAAGGGAATGGAAGTAGACAAAGCAAAGGTAGAGGTAATCAAACAATGGCCACCACCCACAAGTGTCAAAGGTATTAAAAGTTTCTTGGGACACGTAGGTTTTTACTATCGCTTTATTAAAGATTTTTCAAAAATTTCTAAACCTTTATGCTTACTTTTGGAATAGAATACCACTTTTGCGTTTGATGATTCTTGTTTGAAAGCTTTTCAGGAATTGAAAGAGAGGTTGATTAATGCCCCCATGGTCATGGCACCAGATTGGAATAAGCTATTTGAGCTTTTGTGCGATGCCAGCGACTACGGCGTGGGAGCTGTGTTAGGAAAAAGGTGAAGAAATATTTTTCATACCATCTATTATGCCAGCCGCATATTGAATGAGGCTCAGCTTAACTCTATAACAACTAAAAAGGAGTTTCTTATAGTTTTCTTTATGTTCGACAAATTCATGTCTTACCTAGTGGGCAGTAAAGTTGTGGTATACATAGACCACTCGGCACTCAAGTACCTTCTGGCCAAGAAAGATGCTAAGCCCTGACTGATCCAATGGACACTCTTACTACAAGAATTTGGCCTCGAGATACGAGATAAGAAAGGGAGTGAGAACTTGGTGGCTGATCATTTGTCTCATTTAGAGCATCACATTGAAGATGGTAATGTCGTTGCCATTAGATATGATCTCCCTAATGAATATTTTCTTGTAGCCACTACCATTCCATGGTATGCTGACATAGTTTGCTACCTAGTCAACAATATATCGCCACTGGATTTATCAAGTAATACCATGAAGTAGTTTCTGAGGGATATCCCACAATATTATTGGGATAAGCCATTCTTGTTCAAACAAGGTACAGAGCAAATCATTAGTCGTTGTTGTGTGCCAGAGAATGAACGTAAAAACATTCTTAGCTTTTCCATGTAGCACCATATGGAGAACACTTTGCTGGAATGAAGACAGAAGCCAAGGTGTTGCAGTCAAGATTTTTTTGGCCAACACTATTTAAGGATGCCCATTATTTTGCCAAGGCATATGACAAATGCCATCATACTGGAAATATTTCAAGCATACATCAATTGCCACTTCAGACAAGCTATTTGATGTGTGTGGGGATGGACTTTATGTGTCATTTCTCTCACCGTTTGGCAATTTGTATACAATTGTGGCGGTAGATTATGTCTAAAAGTGGGTTAAAGCTATTGCTCTCCCTACAAATGATGCCAAGGTAGTTGCCAAGTTCCTACACAAGCACGTCTTTACCAGATTTAGTGCCCCCAGAGCAATCATGCATGATGAAGGTACTCATTTTAATGCCAATTAATCACTAAAGATCTGTACAGGTATGAAATCCAACAAAGAATTGCCAGTGCCTAAGACCCTCAAACAAATGGCGTAGCGGAAATTTTAAACAAGGAGATCAAGAATATCTTGGAGAAAACTGTGAACCCAACTAGGAAAAACTAGTCTTTGAGGCTAGATGATTTCTGATGGGCATACAGAACAACCTTCAAAATGCCATTAGGGACATCTCCA
This sequence comes from Hibiscus mutabilis, assembly GCA_019671005.1. NCBI lineage: Eukaryota > Viridiplantae > Streptophyta > Magnoliopsida > Malvales > Malvaceae > Hibiscus > Hibiscus mutabilis. Next base: position 19,551,872 of record CM033753.1, on the reverse strand, counting down.
TACAAGCTTGCATTTGGGAAATCATGTCATCTTTTGGTGGAATTGGAGCACCGAGCTTATTGGGCAACCAAACGATTGAATATGGAATGGGGAGCTGTAGGTGAGAAACATTTGTTAGATTTGAATGAGTTGGAGGAATTTAGATCACAAACCTATGAAAATGCCAAGCTTTATAAAGAAAGAACAAAAAGATGGCATGATAGTAGAATATTACCAAGACAGTTTGAAGTTGGGCAAAAAGTGTTGTTGTTCAATTTGAGGCTTAAGCTATTTCTAGGTAAACTCAAATCTAGATGGTTAAGACCCATTTGAAGTTGTCAATACTTATTCTCATGGAGTAGTAGATATTAAGGACGTGAAGACGGGGACAACGTTTAAGGTGAATGGCCAAAGGTCGAAGCATTCTTGGGAAGGAAGCCAGAGTAATGCCAAGGAGATTATTCTCTTGGCAGAGATTTAGTAAATTTTACCATCATAGTCTGATTATTGTAAATAGTTAGGCTAGTTATTTTCTTTTTGATATTCTGGTTTATTTATTTTAATTTTTCTTTTTCTATTTGGAAAGGTTTTTGTGAGTGTTAGTGCAGGTAATTTTGCAAGACAGAATACTAGGACAGGCTGGCATTTGTTAACCATCATCACAATTTTGGATAAACATGTGGACCTTATTCAAAATCTGGCCCAGGGAAAGGGAATTTTATGCTAAGCAGGAAACCCTAGCAGCCGCCCAAGTAAATTTCAAACTCTGAAACTTTTACCCTATTTTAACCAAACTTCTTTTCTCGCGCCTTCATATCGCACTCTCCCACTCTCCTGAACTCATCATTATCCCTCTTCCCCATACATTCCATAACTGTTACACCATTATTATCCCCATTAACTTCACCATTAAGCCATCCCAACCATCTCCATTAATTCCTATTTAACTGTTACACCATTATTATCCCCATTAACTTCACCATTAAGCCATCCCAACCATTTCCAGAATATGTATGCATCATAAGGTGCCAACGCTCGACTCCAAAAATGTTCAGAAATGCAAAGGAACCATCACTCCTGCTATATAGGGACAACTGATTGCCAGAGAGGCAAACGAAAGGCTACCCAACCGGCATCTACTACCAAGATACCCAAGGCAGAACTTTCACACTAATGCCAGCTGACACAATGGCATTGTTTTCCTATATCTATCAACACTAGGAACTCATTATGTAAAGGTTAGAAAAGGATGAGGAACAAAACTTGGTGCTCTGGCAATATATTAGAGCCATGGACCACGCTCTAAAAATGACTCTTGAGGGTATGTCTACCAAACCTTTACCACCATACCCAGAGTTCCCAAATGAGCTTCATGTGCCAAAAACAATGCCAGCCAACCCCTAGTTTATCCATACTCTAATCTAGCAATCTGATGCCACATCACTAGTATCACCTATCCATGTAGAATCTGCCAGAACCGAGACTCTGCAAGAGTTTGATGATGATGTGCCTACCAAGATCGATGTGCCAACCGCTGCTCTAGCTTTTTCAGCTGCCCCCATAGCTCATGCCGTATCTGAGCTGGTAGGGGTAATTAAGGATGTCATGAAAGATGTGAAGGCCTCTACTACTGCCTCAAAGCCATAGTTGAAAAGAAGAATTCATTGGCACCAAATCGAGGGAGCTTATCAAAAGAAAGACTTGTGTCACTCATGTCGAACATTCTGAAGGGGAGTCTTCTCCCCCTTAACTCCTTAATTTTAGATTTTGCATTTTTATCATTCATTGCATTTTTATATACGTGTTATCATGCATTGAGGATAATGCACACCTTTTGTTTGGGTGTGTGTTACCTCTCGTTTATTGCCATGACATTTATTCATTTTTTTGTTTCTGTTTGCATTTTGTTGTCATGTAGATTAGGTAGAAACATGCATACCAAACCATTAAAAATTGACATGGCTTGACTTTGGACTGATAGTTTTTCCAGCACATTGCTAGCATAGTTAGAATTTGCACTAGTATGCCATATCCAATGATGAAATTAGAATCTCTAGTAAGCATGAGCCTATAGATTAGTAATGCCAAGTTGCTTGGCAATTAATCTTTAGCTTAGTGAACTTTAGTCTCACTTCTACACGTAATATACATCTAGTTCCCAAGACAAACTTAGGATTCTTGAAATTGAACATAGAAAAAAACGAATATATATATATGTCAGGGTAAGAATAAAGAATAAGGCAACAATGTTTTTCCAAAGGCAAGAAAAATATTAGAACACTCCTCTGCCTTAGAGACAATAAGTAACTTGGGTCTTCGTGGTTTGCTCCCTCTTAGTTCTCTGGCCAACAAAACCTTAGGGAATGAGTGTAATGGGTTAACTTAATGATGAAGTTTGGATTAACTTAGGGGTTTGTGGTATGCTTTATCTTACTTCTCACGTCAAATAGCGTCGTGACACGAGCCCAATTTTAATTCCAGTAAAAAACCCTTGGAATAAAAAATGTGTGATTTTTGAGTTTCGATAATAAAGTTTTGCTAAGGAAGCTAAAAGATACTTGATGTAAACCACCCGCACTTCGTGCACACTTCATGACCCTAGGTTAGAGTTATTTTGTTTCACCTGAATTTGCTGAATTATTGGTATTACTACTTTAGGATATCTTAGGATAGAACTAGGGCCAGATTTTACTTGTTTTCCTGTGTTGTTAAGCATCCATATTTTGTCGAGGTACTTACTTTACTCTATTTTATAGTTTTTAAGTTTTTAGTTTTGCATTACTTGAGGACAAGCAATGAACTAGGTTTGGGGGGGTGTTAACTCCTCAAAAGATGTATTTTCTACGTATACATTTCCATGTTATTGATTGCCCTTGGGAACATATTTGTGCAATTAGCTAGTAGATTCATGTATTTGTATCTAGGAGTTAGGAATGTACAGTTTTCATTGCCAGAGTGAAGGGGTACTTTCTTGCTGTGATAGACAGGTTTGTCAGGAGCAGGTTTGGCAGGACAAGAGTAAGAGGAGTAGAAGAGAAATGTCGAGCTTGTCTGGAAAAAGCATGACGAGGATTGCCAAGCTCGATTGGCAAAAGAAGGATGACCGATGCTCGATTAGTTAGCAGTTAGTCAGAGCCATTTCAGCCTTAATTCAAAAAAAGCCATGGCAAACTGTTATTCGACCAGGCTGTGACCGAGAGCTCTGGATCCATTAAAAGGCTACATCGATTAATCTCCTTATTTATCCATTTCTCTTAGTTTTTATTTCTGATTTGCTGGTGATGTTTAAAAATGATATTGTTTTGATGGTTTCCCCGGCCATGAACTAATTCTTTAAAGTTGGCTAGGGGTATTTTGCGATGAACGCTTAGCTTTTAAATTTTTAATTATTGAATGCCTTGGAATTTTTTATATTTTGCTTGTGCTTAATTTTATCATATTTCATGTCATACGACAGTTGGCATTGAATGCTCATTAATCCTTAATAACATAACAAACTTAGGAGATAATGATTAATTGCCAAATACTAAGGAGAGAAACTTCGACAGAAGATGTTCAAGTAGATGAGCTTACTTTGAAAGTGAATCTACCCCGTAGGAGTAAAGATTAAAACTTTGCTAGATTAATTATTTGAAACAAAACTATAGACATATAGGTATTTAAAATAATTGACTTTGAGTATTATTATCGATAGAGGTAATACTAACTTAAAATTTGCTCGGTAATAAAACCAAGGCTGGAAGTTATTAATTGTTGTCTTTGCTAGTGTGAAATCCAAGCATCCCTGGCAACGCCAATCAATCATCTGGATACATTTGTTTGCCAATCTACCTAAATTCTGTAACACCCCTACCCCGATTTAGTAGTAAACCCGCTCGGGAGCATTACTGGAAAACACTGGAAATACGAATAATTAAAAACTTTTCAAGAACTCATCCATATTAGATGAGTCAAGTGACTAACAAGGCATTTAAACGTTCATATATTATCGTACAGCAAGCATATGCATTTTATTCACCCTAGGTTACCAATTTGGTTATACATTTGCAATTCTACATTTAAAGATGTCTACTATTTAAACATATGACCATGCATAGCATTCAGATATTATACTTAGACAGTTACAATTGATCATACAAGCAAGATATGTTTATCATTCTTGTTCATTATATGCCAACCCTTGATTAGTCATTTTCAAATCTACATTCATGCGATCATATAAAGATTTCAATTAGCATACCTAGACTAGCATGTTTCATTTTAACTCAATCTCATTACATTCAAGACATGTAAATATTTCATGTAAGTTTAACTAGTCATGCTTTTATGTACATACATTAAATCCAATCTCAAGCAAGCATAACATGTTTATCATTCGTGATAAGTTACCACCTAGACCTCATATTTAATCATATAAGCATAAGCAAATTACTTATTCATTATAGGTGTTTACTTTGATTGCTTACTTCCAATTTTCATTCAAAGTTAACTATTACCTATCCATGAACATGTGACATTATAATAGCATACAATGGCTAGCAAGTGTTCACTTAATCTCAGAGTTCCTATATGCGCAGCATACTATTCCATTCAGAAGAAAATTAGGTCATTACATACTTCAGATTTTAAGCAATCAAGCCTTCGTACATTAGAGGCCAAATTCGTAATCATATACAAGCTTTCAAAATATCAAATGCATGGCCTAGCTTAACTATATACAAATCTAGGTGCCACCAACCACTAGAAGCATTACAAACAAGTATGGATTCATACTTTTACTTTTTCTTGCGTCTTACTTCAAGCTCGAGAAATTTGTAACACCCATTTTCCCGTATCCAACACTGAATATGAGTTAGAGGTATCACAAAATATTCGTAAAACCCTCTACATTTGTAATTCGATAAAATTTTATTTCTTTAAAAATATTACAATGTATTTAGTTTTTATTTACAAATCTAGTTATTCACGTAAATTTTAAAAATAATATTTTCATCTTCAAATTGAGTTTATTTTCAGCCAGCAACTTATCAATTTAATTTGTCTTGATATAATTAATAAAACTGCCTAAGAACTGCCTGATATAAAATTCATCCAGATACTAAATAAAAAACAAATTCTATCAGAGCATGCATGCCCTTTTAATTTACATGCCAACTAGTAAATATCAAACAATATCAAAAGATATCTTACTGATACTGATGTACCTGTTATTGATTGATGATGTCCGTATATGCTCCTTACTCCAACCATTTCCTCTTTCCTATGTGCGAAACAGTTACAAGCTAAGTATTTACTTAGTGAGGCAATGATTCAAATTCAAGTGCAATTTTCATAATATCAATATTAACGATTAACAATGCATATGATCACCTTACCATTACATGCTCGTTAACATAAATAAATATGTATATCAAAGTGATAAGATTAGATCTTACCAATACTGTTACCATTTCCATCCGTAAGCTTTCAATGCTTACCAATACCTTTTTCCATTTCTATCTGCAAGCTTTCAAGCTTATATTCCTGTTTTTTTTATTCTTTTCAATTTATTTATCATAAGGTATCGAATTAAGAGATTCTATGTACACGAGTCATCCCCCATACCCAACCTTTCTTGAGTATGTATATTATTTGCACCGTAGTGCTTAGCACCCCAAGTGCTTCCATATACCCAAACCTTGCATGAGTATACCCTCATTGAGTATTAATAAAATCGCACCGTCATGCTTAACACCCTAAGTATTTCCGTATACCCAAACCTTGCATGAGTATACCCTCAATGAGTATTTATGAATATTGCACCGAAGTGCTTAGAATATTTATACAGTTGTTTATGACCCTATGGATATCTAACTATACCATAGAACCTCTATATCATACATTGGGCTTTATTTCATCATTTAAGTCATCAATGGCAACATATATCAATATATATATCAACATTTAGTAGTCCATAACCAAAATAACATTCATATTATACCATCATGAATAACTAGTGATCAATGCATTTATTTTCAACCTTTGACATATTTAAATATGTCAAATATATGATCAATGGAATAATTATCATGACGCTTATTGCTGGAAAAGATTTTTCACTTTCTTTTCCTAGCCCTCACTTTTGTTGCTGGAAAAGATGAACAAAATCTTCATCTTTTCACCATTATTTTACACATATATCTATTAAATGAATATTAAATTCATTTAATAGTGAAATTACAATTTTGCCCTTTTTATCTAATGGTTGAGATTGATTTTATCATCAATCAAGGGCCAAGATTTAATCTTCCATTTTCTCTTTCCAAAATTGCCCTTATAACTTTTTAAATATTTCAAAATTGCCATTAGGGCCAAATGACCAATTTGCCTTCCAACTAGTCTTTATTTACTAGTTTGTTTCCAAATTGCCATTCCATTACAATCTAACTAAATCTACTTAAAATTAAACCAACCATAATAAAATATTCTTAAAATAACATTTTATGACTTTTCCATAGCTTTTGGATCAGTCTCCAAAATTTCCATTCGATCCAATATACCAATCAATAATCCTTTACTCAAAAATAAACTGTAAGATTCATCTTGAATCGAAATAAAAATACTTCCAACACTTGGAAATGACTTTTATAACCTTTCTCTATGATATGGCAAAATTTCAAAATTTTCTAGTTCGGTCCGGGTATCTGAATTCCACTTAAACTTTAACTGCGATTTTCCCAACAATCGAAGTATTAGATCGAACTAATAATTCCGCATTTGATTCACACCCATAGGTGATCTGTTTATTTACGAAATAAAAACCATTAACTTTTGGGAAATTACAACTTTAGTCCCTAAACTCTTCCAAAGTTTATACTTTAGCCATAAAATTTTCAGAATTTATAATTTGGTAACTACCTTTTTAAACTTCAATTCTCATTCCAATTTTCCTTGGAATTCAACCAAACATTAAGAATACCTTATTCAATTCACTATTTATCACATGAGACCTTTAAACCTTAGAAATTTCCTTTCCAAAACCCATAATTAAAGAAATCTCAACTTTCGCATTTTTGTCATTTTAGTCACTTAGTTAGCTTTTAAGCTATTATCTTAGTACTAAATGACCCTTAATCAACTTAGTAAATTTTGGGGTATTACAAAATCTAACTTCTAGATCAAGTAATTCACCTTGAAGCACATAACCTATGGTTTGGGAAGAGAGGAAACGAGAGTGATAAGTACGTTATGTACTTAGTGAGGTAGTACTAGTTCTAACCAATTATTATGTCATGTCTCCATTAATCAAGTAGCCCTATTAAGGTTTATAGCATTCCAAGTCAAACAAAAATCATGAACTCATGTATCATCATACTTATGGAAATCAAATATGATGGCAAGCAAATGTTAAGTAATCAATTTGTCAAGCTAATCAAGCAGCATGGTAATCTTATCGAGTAATTATCAAGTAAATATTTTCTAGTATCATTCGAATAGCTAGATAGCATGACAAGCAAAATCATAGATCACAATTCAATCTCCAATCATTTCAAGTCATTCGATGACATGTTTAGGCAAATCACAACATTTTCCAAGTCAAGTAACATAATCACAATTTACTTCAAGCTTATCACTCAAGATATGTTTACAAGTTATACACCTTGATTCAAGTGAGAGTATAAGTCCATTTCGAGTAGCATTTCATGTAACAAGTTTATCAAGTGTACAAGTATACATTTTAAGTAGCATGTAAGCCTTAAGCCTTAATTATTGCTTGTTTACTTTCTTTAATTTAAGCATTGTTACTTAACTGTCCATTATACAGATTTATACATTCTTGTAATGCAAAATAGTCCATGATGACCTCTAATTTATTCAAATTTGTCCATTTTAACATTTTAAAACGGCTCATAATTTGATCACACATTGACAAAACTGTCTATAGAGTATTCTTATACATTTTAACATTTCAAGACAGCTCATATTTTCATATATAAGGTATATATGGCAGCAACACTCAAGTTTTACATATTAACCACATAAAACAATCCATATTTTCATGTACAAGGTGTACATGACAGCAACACTCAAGCAATACATGTTAATAACATAAAACAATCCAAATTTTCATGTACCAGGTGTACATAGCAGCAATACTCAAGTAATACACATTTTTATCAAGTCAAGTATAACCATAATGCATTTCAAGCTTTTCATTCAAGACAAGTTTACAATAATACTCATGAATTCAAGTAAGATCAAGATCTATTTCAAGTAATAATCATGTGGCAAGAAGTTCAAGTATACAAGTCAAGTAACCAGTAGTTCAAGTTTACATGTTTGTCATTTCAAGAATACAAGTCAAGTAATCCAAGTAGCAATTCAAGTATTCAAGCGTACATGTCAAGTAATAAGCTATTCATGTTTGCAAGACAAGAAATCAAGCAATTAGTATTTATTAGCTCATTTATATTCTTTTAATAGAATCCTTGGTTCATAGTTTGTCTTTTCAAGAATACATGTCAAGTAGTCCAAGTAGCAAGTTTACATGTCAAGAAATTCAAGTAACAAATAATTCAAGACAAGTATTTAAATAATTCATACTTATTAGTTCATTTATATTCTTTTAAAACAATCCTTGGTTTATAGTTTGTCTTTTCAAGAATACATGTCAAGTAATCCAAGTAGCAATTCAAGTATTCAAGCATACATGTCAAGTAATACAAGTAAATCAATCAAATAGACATTAGCTCCAGTGAGACCATATGCCATTCCAAGTAGCAAATCATACAATACAAGGTCCAAGCATAGGCAATTATCATTTCAAGAGTTTCATGCCAAGATTTAAGTATTACATGTCAAGCAATTCGAGTATTTCAAGGATTCATGTCCAGATTCAAGTATTCGAGCTTACATGTCAAGTAATTAAAATATTCAAGGTGATATTAGTTCATTTAATATCTTTAACACAATCCTTGGTTCTTAGTTTGATTAGGTAATCAAGTCTCCAACCAACTGTCGCCACAAGATGTACCGTAGTACGCAATATGTACCGTAGTACTGGTCAACCCTCCTACCGTCGCCAAAGACCACACATACGTACCCTCCGTCTGTCGCCAATTAGGGGCCTTAGCCCTCGACCGTAGTCCACCCTGACACAATGAGCTCTAGACTCTAAGGCATGCCCTTCTACCTATTCAACTAGCAACCAAGGTTGTTTTATTACATTTCATTTATTCAAAGGTTCTCAAGCTTTTCAAGTTCAAGATCATGTATCATTCAAGCAAAGTATAGTAATATCATGCTTTAGCCCTTAGGCCAATTGAGCCTTAGCTCTTCATTTACTTTTCACGTTTTCATGTGTTTCATGTTCAAGGTAAGAAAATTCATGTTCAAGGCAAGACAATTCATGTTCAAAGATTAATTTCAAACAAATATTTCAAGATCAATCTTAGCCCTTAGGCTAGTTGAGCCTTAGCTCATCATTTTACAATTTAACTTGTTATTCAAGTAAGCAATTCGAATTATATGCCATTTTTAGGCATCTAGTTATGTATTTATATTCATGGTTTATATCACTTTTACAAGTATTTATATCATCATGGTTTATATCACTTTTACAAGTATTTATATCATAATAGCAATTCAAATAGGTTCGTTTCAAGTACAAGGATTCAAGCATTTCAGTTAGATCACATTTCAAGTATAAGGATTCAAGCATTTCAATTAGCAAGCATTTCAAGCACTTCAAGTGAAAAGCTTTTCAAATAGCAAGCATTTCAAGTAGTAAGCATTCGAGTGAATTACATTCATGATACAAGGATCTAGCATCATATATCATTATAATACATACATGCCACTACTCGAATAGGCACAATCAAGAACAAGAAATGAAGCATTTACATCGTAACTCAAGCAAGCGATTCGAATGGAAACATTCAAGGCATGGAATCACACAATGTTTACACATTTCTTTCTAAATAATTTAATTCCATGCTATTACTTAATCACAAATTTCATCTTAGTCCAATCTTCACTTTTAATTCATATTTAAGTTTAATTAAGCTCATTATCATGGAATATCAATAGCAAGAAGATAGACATGTAAATTTTGGTTAGGACCTAAGTCCTAACCCTACCAAAACTACGCTCACCTGATATCCAGAAGTTACTAGATATCCCAAATCCATAATTCCAACTTCTTCTCAAATGATCCTCCCTTTACACACTTTATTATATCTATTTCCTCCATATCTTGTATGTACCTCAATAAAATATCAAACTATTAGAACTAGTTCATTTTAATAATACACTAATTTTTTTCATTACCTTATTACTATTATTTACACTAAACACATCGAGCATATGACACATCAATATTTTATTACAAATTAGATTTCTTAAACACACTTACAAGCATCAATCACATAGAAACTGCATTCTATAAATTATACTTATACACTTATAAATCTGCATGCAGACACGATTCAAACAGTATACATATTGCATTTCACTATTGTTTTGCATTCATAACAATTCTGCATTCACATCAATTCTGAATTCATACAAATCTGCATTGTTTTAACACACAATTTCTGCACTGTTTTTAATACACAATTATGCATTTATTTTAAACTGTACATCATAAATATTGCATACATACTACATAATCTCAGACTGCATACACTACATAACTAAAACTGCATACAATTTCTACATTTGCAACCTAAAACTGCATTCTTACATGCATTTCTAAACTATTCTGCATCTACAAATACACTACACTGCACTTATTCAAGACTGCATACATGCATACTTCTCGAAAGTGCATCATACAATTCTGCATACATTTATATCAAATTCTGCATTTAATACATCTTCAAAACTGCATCCTATCAAACTATTTTTCCTCATTATAAAATCTGTTATACAAAGTTGTTTTACTGGATTTCAAATATTTCTTACTGCAAGCTTTCTTACACTGAACTTCCAGCATTCAAACAAATCAATTTTCAAGAAGCGTTTTACAATATTCAAACTCTGTTTTTAAACTATTAAATACAACATACACACGCCATTTACAGCATAATTTCTTTTATGCTTTCAAACCTCATTTAGCAAACAACAAAACAGGGCAGCAACAATACATTTATACATTTAATGCAGCACCTAAATCTCCATTTACTCTATGATGATTCTCAACTCAAGATGCTGCCATTTCAAACTCAAAACTTAAATTTATTAATCTTCTAAATTTATTCTACAGCATGATAAAGCATCTCGAAACAGTCTATAGAACATCACAAAACAGCATACAATCACTTACAACGAAAGGGGCTTATCAATCTTTATACGGAAAAGTAAGATCCAAGGCAATTACTTAGATTTTCCCCTAGCATCTGATTAAAGTCTCCAATGGAGGTTCGGTGAGCAGAGGAAGAGAGAAATGAAGTTTTCCACCAAAGGTTTTTAATCATTCTCTCTCACTCATTTCTCTCTATTGTAAGTCGACTTCATGAAGAAGATGATGGCCAAGGATTGATTTATCTTTCCTTACATGGATGATTATCCCTTCACTCCATACACATGTTTATTTCTCAAATTGCCACATATGCTAACCCTTTTGTTCCTAGGTTTTTAGCATGCAAACCTTTAATTAATTAAGGTATTTGGTTTAGCCCCTTTCTAATTTGGCTACCATATTTTACAAACTCATAAAAAGGTCATTATCTTATTTAATTAATTTTAATGTTATCCTTAAAAACAAGTTGAGTTGCCATTAAAATAGCGACACCCTTCTAAGTTATACTTTAGGGTATTACAATTCTCCCCCTTAAAAGAAATTCGCCCTCAAATTTTTTCGATGACGAAGATCTGTCGTTATTAAGTTCAGAATATTTTTACATACTCTGAATTTGTCAAACAAAGAAAACAACTGTATTGGTTACAAACTACAAATACAATCAAGATCTCGAACTCCTAGGTGGCACACTAGACTTATGACAATGCAGTGAGTCCATGTTTATTCCAATAATCGACTAAACCATGCTCTGATACCAACAAATGTAACACCACCTGCCCCGGTTTAGTAGTAAACCAGCTCGGGAGTGTTTCTGGAAAATACTGGAAACACGAATAATTTAAAACTTTTCAAGAACTCATTCATATTAGATGAGTTGAGTGACTAACAAGGCATTTAAACGTTCATATATTATCATACAACAAGCATATGCATTTTATTCACCATAGGTTACCAATTTGGTTATACATTTGCAATTCTACATTTAAAGATGTTTACTATTTAAACATATGACCATGCAAAACTGTCCATTATACATGTTTATACATTCTTGTAATGCAAAACAGTCCATGATGACCTCTAATTTATTCAAATTTGTCCATTTTACATGTTTATACATTTTAACATTTCAAGACGGCTCATAATTTGTTCAAACATTGAAAAAAATTGTCCATAGAGTATTCTTATACAATTTAACATTTCAAGACAGCTCATATTTTTATGTACAAGGTATATATGGCAGTAACACTCAGGTTTTACGTGTTATTCACATAAAACAGTCCATATTTTCATGTACAAGGTGTACATGGCAGCAACACTCAAGCAATACATGTTAATCACATAAAACAGTCCAAATTTTCATGTACAAGGTGTACATGGCAGCAACACTCAAGCAATACACATTTTTATCAAGTCAAGTATAACCATAATGTATTTCAAGCTTTTCATTCAAGACAAGTTTACAATAATACTCATGAATTCAAGTAAGATCAAGATCTATTTCAAGTAATAATCATGTGGCAAGAAGTTCAAGTATACAAGTCAAGTAACCAATAGTTCAAGTTTACATGTTTGTCATTTCAAGAATACATGTCAAGTAATCCAAGTAGCAATTCAACTATTCAAGCGTACATGTCAAGTAATAAGCTATTCATGTTTGCAAGACGAGAAATCAAGCAATTAATATTTATTAGCTCATTTATATTCTTTTAATACAATCATTGGTTTATAGTTTGTCGTTTCAAGAATACATGTCAAGTAGTCCAAGTAGCAAGTTTACATATCAAGAAATTCAAGTAACAGATAGCTCAAGACAAGTATTTAAATAATTCATACTTATTAGTTCATTTATATTATTTTAAAACAATCCTTGGTTTATAGTTTTTCTTTTCAAGAATACATGTCAAGTAATCCAAGTAGCAATTCAAGTATTCAAGCATACATGTCAACTAATACAAGTAAACCAATCAAGTAGATATTAGCACCAGTGAGACCATAAGCCATTCCATGTAGCAAATCATACAATACAAGGTCCAAGCATAGGCAATTATCATTTCAAAAGTTTCATGCCAAGATTCAAGTATTACATGTCAAGCAATTCGAGTATTTCAAGGATTCATGTCAAGATTCAAGTATTCAAGCTTACATGTCAATTAAAATATTAAGGTGATATTTTTCATTTGATATCTTTTACAATCCTTGGCTCTTAGTTTGATTAGGTAATCAAGTCTCCAACCAACTGTCGCCACAAGATGTACCGTAGTACGCAAGATATACTGTAGTACTGTACCATAGTACTGGTCAACCCTCCTACTGTCGCCAAAGACCACACATACATACCCTCCGTCTGTCACCAATTAGGGGCATTAGCCCTGGACCGTAGACCACCCTGACACAATGAGCTCTAGACTCTAAGGCATGCCCTTCTACCTATTCAACTAGCAACCAAGGTTGTTTGATTACATTTCATTTATTCAATGGTTTTCAAGCTTTTTAAGTTCAAGAGTATCATTCAAGAATCAATTCAAGCAAAGTATAGTAATATCATGTTTTAGCCCTTAGGCCAATTGAGCCTTAGCTCTTCATTTACTTTTCACGTTTTCATGTGTTTCATGTTCTAGGCAAGAAAATTCATATTCAAGGCAAGACAATTCATGTTCAAAGATTAATTTCAAACAAATATTTCATGATCAATCTTAGCCCTTAGGCTAGTTGAGCCTTAGCTCTTCATTTTACAATTTAACTTGTTATTCAAGTAAGCAATTCTAATTATATGCCATTTTTAGGCATCTAGTTATGTATTTATATTCATGGTTTATATCACTTTTACAAGTATTTATATCATCATAGGTTTATATCACTTTTACAAGAATTTATATCATAATCAAGCATTTCAAATAGGTCACATTTCAAGTACAAGGATTCAAGCATTTTAATTAGATCACATTTCAAGTATAAGGATTCAAGCATTTCAATTAGCAAGCATTTCAAGCACATCAAGTGAAAAGCTTTTCAAATATAGCATTTCAAGCATTTCAAGTAGTAAGCATTCGAAAGTGAATTGCATTCATGATACAAGGATCTAACATCATATATCATTATAATACATACATGCCACTACTCGAATAGGCACAATCAAGAACAAGAAATCAAGCATTTACATCGTAACTCAAGTAAGCAATTCGAATGGAATCATTCAAGGCATGGAATCACACAATGTTTACACATTTCTTTCTAAATAATTTAATTCCATGCTATTACTTAATCACAAATTTCAGCTTAGTCCAATCTTCCCTTTTAATTCATATTTAAGTTTAATTAAGCTCATTATCATGGCATATCAATAGCAAGAAGATAGACATTTAAATTTTGGTTAGGACCTAAGTCCTAACCCTACCAAAACTACACTCACCTGATATCCAGAAGTTACTGGATATCCCGAATCCATAATTCCAACTTGTTCTGAAAAGATCCTCCCTTTACAGACGTTATTCTATCTATTTCCTCCATATCTTATATGTACCTCAATAAAATATCAAGCTATTAAAACTGGTTCATTTTAATAATACACTTTTTTTTTCATTACCTTATTACTATTATTTAGACTAAACACACCGAGCATATGACACATCAATATTTTATTACAAATTAGATTTCTTAAACACACTTACAAGCATCAATCACATAGAAACTACATTCTATAAATTATACTTATACACTTATAAATCTGCATGCAGACACGATTCAAACAGTATACATATTGCATTTCACTATTGTTTTGCATTCATAACAATTCTGCATTCACATCAATTCTGAATTCATACAAATCTGCATTGTTTTAACACACAATTTCTGCACTGTTTTTAATACACAATTATGCATTTATTTTAAACTGTACATCATAAATATTGCATACATACTACATAATCTCAGACTGCATACACTACATAACTAAAACTGCATACAATTTCTACATTTGCAACCTAAAACTGCATTCTTACATGCATTTCTAAACTATTCTGCATCTACAAATACTACACTGCACTTATTCAAGACTGCATACATGCATACTTCTCAAAAGTGCATCATACAATTCTGCATACATTTATATCAAATTCTGCATTTAATACATCTTCAAAACTGCATCCTATCAAACTATTTTTCCTCATTATAAAATCTGTTATACAAAGTTGTTTTACTGGATTTCAAATATTTCTTACTGCATGCTTTCTTACACTGAATTTCCAGCATTCAAACAAATCAATTTTCAAGAAGCGTTTTACAATATTCAAACTCTGTTTTTAAACTATTAAATACAACATACACACGTCATTTACAGCATAATTTCTTTTATGCTTTCAAACCTCATTTAGCAAACAACAAAACAGGGCAGCAACAATACATTTATACATTTAATGCAGCACCTAAATCTCCATTTACTCTATGATGATTCTCAACTCAAGATGCTGCCATTTCAAACTCAAAACTTAAATTTATTAATCTTCTAAATTTATTCTACAGCATGATAAAGCATCTCGAAACAGTCTATAGAACATCACAAAACAGCATACAATCATTTACAATGAAAGGGGCTTATCAATCTTTATACGGAAAAGTAAGATCCAAGGCAATTACTTAGATTTTCCCCTAGCATCTGATTAAAGTCTCCAATGGAGGTTCGGTGAGCAGAGCAAGAGAGAAATGAAGTTTTCCCCCAAAGGTTTTTAATCATTCTCTCTCACTCATTTCTCTCTATTGTAAGTCGACTTCATGAAGAAGATGATGGCCAAGGATTGATTTATCTTTTTCTTACATGGATGATTATCCCTTCACTCCATACACATGTTTATTTCTCAAATTGCCACATATGCTAACCCTTTTGTTCCTAGGTTTTTAGCATGCAAACCTTTAATTAATTAAGGTATTTGGTTTAGCCCCTTTCTAATTTGGCTACCATATTTTACAAACTCATAAAAAGGTCATTATCTTATTTAATTAATTTTAATGTTATCCTTAAAAACAAGTTGAGTTGCCATTAAAATAGCGACACCCTTCTAAGTTATACTTTAGGGTATTACAATTCTCCCCCTTAAAAGAAATTCGCCCTCAAATTTTTTCGATGACGAAGATCTGTCGTTATTAAGTTCAGAATATTTTTACATACTCTGAATTTGTCAAACAAAGAAAACAACTGTATTGGTTACAAACTACAAATACAATCAAGATCTCGAACTCCTAGGTGGCACACTAGACTTATGACAATGCAGTGAGTCCATGTTTATTCCAATAATCGACTAAACCATGCTCTGATACCAACAAATGTAACACCACCTGCCCCGGTTTAGTAGTAAACCAGCTCGGGAGTGTTTCTGGAAAATACTGGAAACACGAATAATTTAAAACTTTTCAAGAACTCATTCATATTAGATGAGTTGAGTGACTAACAAGGCATTTAAACGTTCATATATTATCGTACAACAAGCATCTGCATTTTATTCACCATAGGTTACCAATTTGGTTATACATTTGCAATTCTACATTTAAAGATGTTTACTATTTAAACATATGACCATGCAAAACTGTCCATTATACATGTTTATACATTCTTGTAATGCAAAACAGTCCATGATGACCTCTAATTTATTCAAATTTGTCCATTTTACATGTTTATACATTTTAACATTTCAAGACGGCTCATAATTTGTTCAAACATTGAAAAAATTGTCCATAGAGTATTCTTATACATTTTAACATTTCAAGACAGCTCATATTTTCATGTACAAGGTATATATGGCAGCAACACTCAAGTTTTACATGTTAATCACATAAAACAGTTCGTATTTTCATGTACAAGGTGTACATGGCAGCAACACTCAAGCAATACATGTTAATCACATAAAATAGTCCAAATTTTCATGTACTAGGTGTACATGGCAGCAACACTCAAGCAATACACATTTTTATCAAGTCAAGTATAACCATAATGCATTTCAAGCTTTTCATTCAAGACAAGTTTACAATAATACTCATGAATTCCAGTAAGATCAAGATCTATTTCAAGTAATAATCATGTGGCAAGAAGTTCAAGTATACAAGTCAAGTAACCAATAGTTCAAGTTTACATGTTTGTCATTTCAAGAATACATGTCAAGTAATCCAAGTAGCAATTCAAGTATTCAAGCGTACATGTCAAATAATAAGCTATTCATGTTTGCAATACAAGAAATCAAGCAATTAATATTTATTAGCTCATTTATATTCTTTTAATACAATCCTTGGTTCATAGTTTGTCTTTTCAAAAATACATGTCAAGTAGTCCAAGTAGCAAGTTTTCATGTCAAGAAATTCAAGTAACAAATAGTTCAAGACAAGTATTTAAATAATTCTTACTCATTAGTTCATTTATATTCTTTTAAAACAATCCTTGGTTTATAGTTTGTATTTTCAAAAATACATGTCAAGTAATCCAAGTAGCAATTCAAGTATTCAATCATACATGTCAAGTAATACAAGTAAACCAATCAAGTAGACATTAGCTCCAGTGAGACCATAAGCCATTCCATGTAGCAAATCATACAATACAAGGTCCAAGCATAGGCAATTATCATTTCAAAAGTTTCATGCC
This sequence comes from Hibiscus mutabilis, assembly GCA_019671005.1. Taxonomy (NCBI): domain Eukaryota; kingdom Viridiplantae; phylum Streptophyta; class Magnoliopsida; order Malvales; family Malvaceae; genus Hibiscus; species Hibiscus mutabilis. Next base: position 19,533,990 of record CM033753.1, on the reverse strand, counting down.
AAGATTCAAGTATTACATGTCAAGCAATTCGAGTATTTCAAGGATTCATGTCAAGATTCAAGTATTCAAGCTTACATGTCAAGTAATTAAAGATTTTTCAAGGTGATATTACAATCCTTGGCTCTTAGTTTGATTAGGTAATCAAGTCTCCAACCAACTGTCGCCACAAGATGTACCGTAGTACGCAAGATATACTGTAGTACTGTACCATAGTACTGGTCAACCCTCCTACTGTCGCCAAAGACCACACATACATACCCTCCGTCTGTCACCAATTAGGGGCATTAGCCCTGGACCGTAGACCACCCTGACACAATGAGCTCTAGACTCTAAGGCATGCCCTTCTACCTATTCAACTAGCAACCAAGGTTGTTTGATTACATTTCATTTATTCAATGGTTTTCAAGCTTTTAAGTTCAAGATCAGGTATCATTCAAGAATCAATTCAAGCAAAGTATAGCAATATCATGTTTTAGCCCTTAGGCCAATTGAGCCTTAGCTCTTCATTTACTTTTCACGTTTTCATGTGTTTCATGTTCTAGGCAAGAAAATTCATATTCAAGGCAAGACAATTCATGTTCAAGGATTAATTTCAAACAAGTATTTCATGATCAAGCTTAGCCCTTAGGCTAGTTGAGCCTTAGCTCTTCATTTTGCAATTTAACTTGTTATTCAAGTAAGCAATTCTAATTATATGCCTTTTTTATGCATCTAGTTATGTATTTATATTCATGGTTTATATCACTTTTACAAGTATTTATATCATAATAGCAATTCTAAGCAAGAAATTCGAATGAATGCATCCAAGACACGGAATCAAGCATTTCGAATAGGTCACATTTCAAGTACAAGGATTCAAGCATTTTAATTAGATCACATTTCAAGTATAAGGATTCAAGCATTTCAATTAGCAAGCATTTCAAGCACATCAAGTGGCAAGCTTTTCAAATAGCTAGCATTTCAAGCATTTCAAGTAGTAAGCATTCGAGTGAATTGCATTCATGATACAAGGATCTAACATCATATATCATTATAATACATACATGCCACTACTCGAATAGGCACAATCAAGAACAAGAAATCAAGCATTTACATCGTAACTCAAGTAAGCAATTCGAATGGAATCATTCAAGGCATGGAATCACACAATGTTTACACATTTCTTTCTAAATAATTTAATTCCATGCTATTACTTAATCACAAATTTCAGCTTAGTCCAATCTTCCCTTTTAATTCATATTTAAGTTTAATTAAGCTCATTATCATGGCATATCAATAGCAAGAAGATAGACATTTAAATTTTGGTTAGGACCTAAGTCCTAACCCTACCAAAACTACACTCACCTGATATCCAGAAGTTACTGGATATCCCGAATCCATAATTCCAACTTGTTCTGAAAAGATCCTCCCTTTACAGACGTTATTCTATCTATTTCCTCCATATCTTATATGTACCTCAATAAAATATCAAGCTATTAAAACTGGTTCATTTTAATAATACACTTTTTTTTTCATTACCTTATTACTATTATTTAGACTAAACACACCGAGCATATGACACATCAATATTTTATTACAAATTAGATTTCTTAAACACACTTACAAGCATCAATCACATAGAAACTACATTCTATAAATTATACTTATAACACTTATAATTCTGCATGCATACACGATTCAAACAGTATACATATTGCATTTCACTATTGTTTTGCATTCATAACAATTCTGCATTCACATCAATTCTGAATTCATACAAATATGCATTGTTTTAACACTCAATTTCTGCACTGTTTTTAATACACAATTATGCATTTATTTTAAACTGTACATCATAAATATTGCATACATACTACATAATCTCAGACTGCATACACTACATAACTAAAACTGCATACAATTTCTATATTTACAACCTAAAACTGCATTCTTACATGCATTTCTAAACTGCATCTATAAATACACTGCATACTTCTCAAAAGTGCATCATACAATTCTGCATACATTTATATCAAATTCTGCATTTAATACATCTTCAAAACTGCATCTTATCAAACTATTTTTCCTCATTATAAAATCTGTTATACAAAGCTGTTTTACTGCATTTCAAATATTTCTTACTGCATGCTTTCTTACACTGAATTTCCAGCATTCAAACAAATCAGTTTTTAAGAAGCGTTATACAATATTCAAACTCTGTTTTTAAACTATTAAATACAACATACTCACGTCATTTAGAGCAGAATTTCTTTCATACTTTCAAACCTCATTTAGCAAACAACAAAACAGGGCCGCGACAATACATTTATACATTTAATGCAGCACCTAAATCTCCATTTACATTATGATGATTCTCAACTCAAGATGCTGCCATTTCAAACTCAAAACTTAAATTTATTAATCTTCTAAATTTATTTTACGGCATGATAAAGCATCTCGAAACAGTCCGTAGAACATCACAAAACAGCATACAATCATTTACAATGAAAGGGGCTTATCTCAATCTTTATACGGAAAAGTAAGATACAAGGCACTTACTTAGATTTTCCCCTAGCATCTGATTAAAGTCTCCAATGGAGGTTCGGTGAGGAGAGCAATAGAGAAATGAAGTTTCCCCCCAATGGTTTTTAATCTTTCTCTCTCACTCATTTCTCTCTAATGTAAGTCGACTTTATGAAGAAGACGATGGCCAAGGATTGATTTATCTTTTCTTGCATGGCTGATTATCCCTTCACTCCATACACATGTTTATTTCTCAAATTGCCACATATGCTAGCCCTTTTGTTCCTAGGTTTTTAGCATGCAAACCTTTAATTAATTAAGGTATTTGGTTTTGCCCCATTCTAATTTGGCTACCATATTTTACAAACTCATAAAAAGGACTTATCTTATTTAATTAATTTTAATGTTATCCTTAAAACAAGTTGAGTTGCAATTAAAACAGTGACATCTTTCTAAGCTATACTTTGGGGTATTACAATTCTCCCTCCTTAAATGAAATTCGCCATCAAATTTCTTCGATGGCGAAAATCTGTCATTATTAACTTCAGAATATTTTTACATACTCTGAATTTGTCAAACAAAGAAAACAACTGTATTGGTTACAAACTACAAATACAATCAAGAACTCGAACTCCTAGGTGGCACACTAGACTTATGACAATGCAGTGAGTCCATGTTTAGTCTCTTTTTAATAATACGATACTCAGCTTATTGCTGTATTACTTGCTTACTGTGTATACTTGCACGCAAAAAATAACTATTATTGATAATATTTACTTGCATTATTACACTTAATTATTGATCTTCTAACAAGCATTAGTCGGTCGACATGTTGGTGTTCACAATTCATCGAACACTTGGTGAACCGTTGTTCTTGGGTCGTCTTGCTTGGCCCTAACTTCTTTCATTCTGTCGAATTCAGTGGTGACCTTGAACATCAGCCCCAACTATGAAGATATGGTTGCCAATTGACGCACCACATCTTGAAGCATTCGTTGATTCTATTAATTCACTCGTTTCAACTCTTTCGTATAAACTTGCAGAGAGCTTAGAAGTTTCCCTTGTCGCGCAGTGGTCTCTTGCAGAGCCTTAATGGATTTGGTATGATTTACCATAGTTCCAAGATCTCTCAATGAAAGCACCAATGTTATGATCTCAAATAATCAATACTTTGAAATCAAATGCTTAAGATAGATTTCATTGATATAACAAAGAAATTTATAGTCACAGAGAATAAGAATGAGAAAGAGGAAGATAATAGAGAATTAGAAACAAATGAGCGAGTATTTTGCTAACAATTTTTTCATGCCATATTCTGTTACACCCTTTTCCTTATAAAGCTAAACAATAAAATCACGTGGTTATCCTGCACAACTGTAATAATTACTGGCTACTCGTTTGGTCCTTATACAACCATAACAGTGTTATGTTTTTTTAAATAGTTGTAATTATGAGTTGAATTTTAGGAAAATTATTATTTAAATATATTTTAAATATGGTTATTTTGTATATTGACGAACGAGGATGAGGTGGTGCGAGCGGTGATAGGGTGGATACAAGGTCATATCCATGCCTTGACAGGACCCAAATTTTTGAGTCAACGGGTTGGCGTTGATCTAGGTTCTGGACCTTTGTGCTGGATTGGGTAATAGGGCCCATTGGGACAAGTTTCGGCTGGATTGGATGAGAATTGAGTTGTTTGGGCTTGGTAAGTGACCTTTTTGAAAAAAGGGGAAAACCTTATGGGTTTATGTTACAATTTGACCCATTTTAAAATAAAGAGCTGATCACCCTTCATTGCCTTTGTTTTATACGTGGGAATGGAGGGACAAAGTGATGTCACCCATTTCCCTTCTTTTCGCCTACACCAATTTCTCCTCCTTCAGGTTTGGGTTTCTATACCAAAGATCAAACCTTTACCTAGCTAAGTTCCATTTTAGAATTCATGAGTGAAGATAAAATTAATCATTATTCTAAGAACTCTAAGAAAGTAGTCTTCTTTTCTTAAAAAGGTGAGTTATCCATTGTGATAATGGAGTCATCATCGATCCCTTTTATAATATTAGGCAGATCGAAAACCTAAAAGCAAATCATAGATTACAAAGTCTTGAGGGTTCGAGGGCACGACTACGTGTGGAGAAGGATTAGCACCTCCGCAACCCCCGTAAAACTGTGCATACTTGATCACTAATATTTTCCTTTGTAATCTGAATGAATGCGTGCAAAGATTAATGCAAAAATGCACAAAGTTCTAAAAGTGACCCGAATTTGCTCACGGCTGAGGAAACCCATGCCAAGTTTAAACGCAATGGTATTAAGGCCTTAATCCCTAAAATTCGAAAATATAGTCTCACATAGGAGTTTCGACCGTTCCCCAACAGCTAGGGGAAGACCGAGTCAACTCTACTTGAAAAAATATTCCTTTTTTCATTATGCAATAATTTTTTTTAAATAGCATTTTATGTTCCTTTTAAATTTTATTAATGATTTAATGTTAAAAATTAAATATCATTTTTTAGAAGCACGCGTTTAAAGAAACTAATCCTAAAAGACTTAATTAATTATTTACATCTAAGCAAAAAATATTTACTTTTCTAAAAGATTACCTAAAAAGATTTATTTAATTACTTACAATTAAGGAAAATGTTTATTTACGTTTCTAAAAAATCACCTAAGAGAGTTTTATTTACAATTAAGGAGAACGAATTATTTACTTTTCTAAATAATTTAGTAAGAGAGTTTTATTTAATTCTTACAATTAAGGGAAATGAATTATTTACTTTTCTGAATAATTTATCAAGTTTGTTATTAAGAGACAAATTATTTCAGGAATCTAAACCTAAGGCATTTATAGTCAAATTATATTATTAGTAAATTAACCTACAAGGAAACAAAGAGTCTAATTAAGCCAACTAAAACTTATTAATTATTACAAGGGAAACTAGCCTAAAGGTAAATTTTTATAATTATTTTACTTTAAAAAAAGTCTTCCTTTTGCATCTTTATGGAAATTATATTATCACATAACATATATTAACCCAAAAATTAATTTTAATTACATGACATAATTACCAATTTGATTTTTTAAAAAGAATGATATGAATTAAATAGCACGAAAATTAAATTCGATCAAGTAAAAATTAAAGCACTGAAATTTAAATAAAAAGGACTAAGGTGAAGAGATTGAAAATAGCGGGAGCCAAGGTGTAAACTTGTTAAAGATTGGGTACGAGTCGAGTCGAGAACTACACTGCACCGTCGAGCTTGCCATCCTGCAAAGACGTCGAACGCTGCTTGCCGACAACATGCCGCTACTGTTTCTACTTCTAGTCTTAGTGGTTCCACCTCCTGGTGATAGCGGCTCTTCCGCAAGATAAACTTGGTGAAAACCAACATCCCTTTTTCCTTCTGATTCGAATCAAAATAACACAGAAATAGAGTTTAGGTATGGAAAATACCTCAAAAATCAACTAGACTTTTATTGCTATTCAATAAAGTGTCTATTACAAAGGATGAATGCTTGGACTTTTATAGCCAATTACAAGAGTATAAATGGGAGAAGAATTTCAAAGATTCTTTCCTGAATTACAAAAAGTAAAACCCTAAGAGGCCATTTGGTTCGCGTAAAAGATAATTACTAAGGGGAATAGTCTTTTTCGAAATCACATACCCACGTTTGATTTTGGAGAATTCCCTATAAGGGGGTAATACTATATTCCCAATAGTAGCTTCTTTTCCCCAAATTGGTGGGAATGTCATTTCCATCCTATTCTTAGGTATTAGACAATTCCCACCACTTTGGCCTAAAATACCCTTGAAATAAAGTTTTGTATTCAAATAAATTATTATTTTCTATTTCTCGAACAATAATTTTTTTGTTTTGGTATGTTAAAACAATTTCTTATCTAACCTAAATTGTTGCATAATAAAAATATATAAACCACATTCATCATTAAAAAATAATAATAAATATTATAAATAATTTTTAATATTATTCCTTCTCTAAAAAATATTTTTATTTATATGGTAAAAATCTATAATATTTGGTTTTAAATCACATTACAAATTTTGGTTGAAATTTTAGATTTTAAAGAATGACTTTTGATTTTAAAAATAATGTAAATTGAGTAATAAAATATATAAATATAATATTATAGTTAGTTATTAGTATATTTGATTTAGTAGTGAATGTGATGGTTATTGTAGAAGATTTTGAATTTATTTATTCTATATTTTTCAAATATATAATTATAATAAATCACAAATATTTAATGTACTATAACATTAAAAACTATATTCAATTATTTGTGTAAGAACTTTATGAAAGAAAAATATATAAATTAAAAATAATAGAAAAATATATTTTCTATGAATTTTCATGTAAATATTTTTCACTTTAATAGTGGAAGTTTGACTAGTTAAAAAATATCACAAGGATAATTTTGTAAAATATGCATTCTGGTAATCATATAATCCATCAGCCAAACAATTTTAATTTTATATTCCTCTCAAACAACAAAACAAAGTAATGCAACAGTCCCAGTAATTTGCCAAGTGATGAATCATTTCGGGAATCCTATTCCCAAGAGTAATGTTACATCCGTGAACCAAACGCTCCCTAATATCTATGTGATTTCCTTGCCCAATTTGATTGATACGATTTGGTTCTTCATTCCTTTTTTAATTGATTCAATATTTAATCCCCTTTTCTTTGCTTGCAAGGCACGATCGGCCAAGAAAGATAGTGGATACGATAACGGCTGTGGTGGCCCATGGTGGTCACGGCAGCGGTTGTGGGGGCTGGCTGAACGAGGGGGGTTGAGCGCGTGATCATCACGCACTGGTGGTGATCCGATAATGAAGGGTGCGACAAAGAAAGGCTAGGGATTCTCAAGTATAGGGCCTAATTAGGCCTATTGTACATGGATTATTTTGGATTTTTATATTTTATATTTGTTTGTAGGCTTTTATAATGTATATACATGGAACCGAATACAAGGCCGGATAAAATTAGGTGACTATATCTGCCCCATTTTGCTCATTTCGATGAAATGTGAATAGGGAAAAGAACAAAAGGCACTGATTTTTTCTATACGAACTACTTACTTCTTCAAACACGACTCTAACCCTTCGAACCCGAGGACACCAAGCAAGAAAGAGGATCTACTACTTTGAACCCAAAGAGAACAAATCAAACGATGCTTCTTCAAATAATGACTCTGATCCTTTGAACCTGAGGACACCAAGTCGATAAGATGATCTACTTCTTTGAACTCAAAGAGAACATACCGAAACGATGCTTCTTCAAACCTGATGAAATAAAAAAGTATGACTCTGATCCTTCGAACCCAAAGACACCAAGTAGGTAAGAAGATTTGCTCTTTCAAACCCGAGGAGAACAAATTGAAACTCGCTCCTTAAAACTTGTGGATATGAGAAAATATGACTCTCATCCTTCAAACCCGAGGACACCAAGTTGGTAAGGTGATCTACTTATTCTAACCCAAAAAGAAAAAATTGAAGCTCGTTCCTTCAAACATGAGGAAATATGAAAGTATGAGTCTCATCCTTCAAACCCGAGGATACTAAGTAGGTAAGGTGATCTGCTCTGTCAAACCTAAGGAGAATAAATTCGAATAACGCTCTTTCAAAACTAAATATATGTGGAAATATGACTCTTGTCCTTCGAACCCAAGGACACCAAGTCGGTAAGGTGATTTGTTCCTTCAAACTCGAGGACACCAAGTCGGTAAAGTGATATGCTCCTTCGAACCTGAGGAGAACAAATCAAACAACACTTCTTAAAACGGTGCAAAACACTGAGTTGAAACTGACCATGTCTTTTCACATCTTTGCTTCATAGGAAACATCTAATCGTTGCTTCATAGAAAACATCTGATCTTTGCATATTTGATCACTAAATCTAGTAATCTTGTACTTCTGGTTGATAGTGTAGTCTTTTAGATTCTTCAAAACTTCTTGAGAATGTTTTTGGATTTCTTTTATGGGAATCTTCATCTTAAATGTCTTTGAATGATATCGGTGCTTTAATCTCTTCCTTTTTGCACCCATCAAAGTCGGTGATCTTGAATCCTTGATCAACGCTAATTGCCCCAATCTAATGGCATGGTTTGCTCATTGGCAAAATTCTATCCCCTTCTGGCATTTTAGGGATTTTTCTACGTCTCATGTGCGGGTTTAACTTGGCAACATGGTCGACCATACACTCTTCCACTCGAACATGTGTTTTCCCTTCTTTTTGCAACGTGATGCCCCTTTCAATCTTGGGTTCAACTATCATCACTTCCTAATCTCTTATAGATTCACCGACTTTTCATTAGCAGAAGTATTCATGAATTTCTCATTTTCTGCTATGCAAAGGTGAACATTTGCTTCTGGTCCCTGCATTTGGAATCAATACCACGAAATCTTTTGTTTTTCATGAATCTATGCCAATTTACTTATAATATGCTTGTGGATGAGCAAGAAAAAGGCTAGAAATAGTAATTTAAAAAGTCATAGCAAACATGGAAAGGGTAAAGTCAAATGCCCCAAAATCCATAGTTTGAATGATTTGTAAATCCATTAACCGGATAGCGTTCCTAATTTCTACCCGCTTTTAGGTGGCTCTCTTTGACTCACCAATTCCCCAAATTTTATTCTTCCCTCTTTTCTAATCTCAAACAAACATTAGAAGTTTGGAAGTCCTTGAAGAAAGGTTAACTCAATTAGGCAGAATATGTTCTGAAAACAAACTCCTTTTTTTAAATATTCACGTGTGATCAAAATAGTCTTTAAAGGCTTGTAATGCAAGCTTAGGCTCAGGTTACAAAAGAAAGGATATATAGGACCAAATACATGTTTAAGGGTTATTAAACCAAGGATCAATCTTTCTTGATGAAATCTCAGTTCTACATTAACTTTCCTCTTCTTTTATTTTCTTGGATCACTCTAGACTGCCTATTTTGTGTTTTCGCCCTTTTCATACTTCAGCTTTGTAAAATCTATGTTTGATTTTGATATAACAAAGTGTTTAAGGACTAAATTGTAAAAGAAAATAAATTTTTAAGTATTCAAAAGTCTCACAAAATGACAAGGAAAAGTTTTCCAAAGTTAAAGACTTAAACCCAAAAGGTTTCTAAGTGTTTCAAGCTAAAAATATACAAATATGCCCAGGCGTATCAATACACCCCTTGGTGTTTCGATACAGATTTAAGTTACTGGAATTTGAGTTTTCAAGGCGTATCGATACACCCCTTGGTATTTCATTATGGATTTTGGCTACTAGAATTTAGTTTTGCAAAACATTTCGATACGACCTTGGTTGTTTTGATACGGTCTTCAAGATTCATCTAGGTAAACATTTTTATCTTAGTGTTTTGATACAGATCAAAGCTATTTCGATACGAATTGAAATTTGGGTTTAAGAAATTTGTACTCATAATGATACGGTACACTATGTTTCGATACGATTTGAAATTTGGATTTAAGAAATTTCAAAACGTACCGATACAGTTAGCCCTGTACCGATACGGTTTGTCAAGATCTTCAAAGATCTTTGCATTAATTTTTTTTACCTTTACTTATCAGTTATTGGAATCCCCAATTTTAAATTATCGTTGAACCCGTATCGATACGCCCCTAGGCATACCGATGCATTTTTCAGTCCAGGTTTCCAGTAAGCAAAAACTGTATCGAAACGACATTGTCGTTTCAATACGCCCCCATTTTGCACTATGACGATTTCGATATGTCCTTACATGTATCGATATGCTTTCTACAACATCTATATTTTTGTTGTAATAGGTATCGATATGGGACTTCGTGTTCCGTTACGGTTGTTCACCAAACTACATTTATTGCGGGAAAGATGGTCTCCAACGGCTCTATTGATGACTTCAACCACCCAAACGGCTAGAATTAGATAAGAAGGTATAAATACAAGTCTCCAATGCAGTAGCAACAACTAATGAAACTCCATTGAACAACATTCAAGTACTCAAGCAAAATCCAACCCTTGTGCTCAAATAGTCAAATCTTTGTACCCAACTTTTATAATCTTTTTATTTCAAGTTTGGGGTTGAGTGTTCTTTTAAATTGGGAAAATATTTACCCTGTGAGGACTTTTATTCATTTGTCATTTCTTTCTTTGTATTCAAGAGTAAATTGTTCAAAGCTTTGGGTAGAAAGCTTGAACTTGTAAGGGTTGCCTCCTAAGCCTAGAAAAGAGGAAGAATTTCATAGTGAAATTGGTTGAAAATCCTTAGTATAAAGCTAAGGTAGTGGACGTAGAGCTTGTTAGAAGCTTGAACCACTATAAATCATTGTGTCCCATTGTCTATCTTTTTCGATTTGCTTCCAAACTTTTAAAATAGCCAATTCACCCCTTATTGGCCAACATCTACATTGATTGATCATCCTAACAATTGGTATCAGAGCCACACTCAACCGAAGGTCTAACAACCGTTGAGGTGATCCAATCAATTAGAGTCAAAGCCATGCCATCCACCTCCGGCAACAACTTATACGAGTCTTAATCCATCACCAAACCTCCATACTTCAATGGGATAACTATCCCTATTGGAAAAACCGTATGAAGTTCATCAAATCACATGACTACCTCCTATGGGATGTAGTGGAAGATGGACCAACAATCTCGATGAAGAGAGAAGGTGATCGGTTAGTTTCGAAGTCCAAGCACGAGATGACCGATGAAGATCGAAAGAAGCTTCAAATCAACGACAAAGCAATGCATATGTTGTTTTGCTCTCTTGGACCGAATGAGTACTCCAAGATGTCATCATGCTCAAGTGCCAAAGAAATTTGGGATAAGCTAGAGATCACTTACGAAGGCACTAATGAAGTTAAGGAGACCAAGATTGGACTTTTTAATTTGAGCTACGAAAATTTCAAAATGGACCCGGACAAAAACATCTCCAAAATGTTTGAACTACTCTCCGTTATTGTAAATGGCCTCAAGGGTATATGAAGTCATTCCAGAGGAGAAACAAGTTCGGAAACTACTCAACTCACTTCCCGAGTCTTGGGATGGTAAAAGAACGGCCATCATAGAAGCGAAGGATCTCAAGACGCTAAAGCTCGACACTCTCATAGGGTCTCTTCTTACCCATGAGATAATGAAGAAAGAAAGAGAGAAAGAAAATAAGAAGGAGGAAACGAAGGTCAAGAAGGAAATAGAGAAGAATCAATGGGAATCACTCTCAAAGCTTCACAAGAAGAGAGTGATTCGAGTGAGGAAGAAGACGAAGAATTGGCTATGATAGCCAAATGATTCACTCAGCTCGTGAGATCTAATCGAAGAAGGAAATTCAACCGTAGAAGGGATATCAAGAACAAGAACAAAGAAGAGGAGAATGATCCGATCATGTGCTACGAATGTAAGAAGCCAGGACACATCAATATCGATTGTCCCCAACTCAAGAAGAAGGGCTCTGAGAAGAAAATGGAGCATAAGGCGCATGTAGCCACTTAGAGCGATGAAGAGTCTTCAAGTGATGAGGAACACGAAGTTGCCAACCTTTGTCTCATGGCCTTTGAGGAGGATCCAAAGGTAACCTCCAACTCATTAAATAATCCTACATATGATGAATTATTTGATGAATATAATTAGTTACAAGAGGCTTATGACGAATTGGTTGAAAAATATAAGGAATCCGTTTTGAAAAATATAAGGAATCCGTTTTGAAAAATAAGAAAACTATAATTGATTTGAAAAACCAAAATGATTCACTATCTAAAACCAATTCGGAACTTGAAAAGAAGGTTAATGATTTAAAAGATAATCAAAAGTATTTTGAACAAGAAAATGTGGATTTAAATAACCTTTTTTCTGAGTTAAAGGATCATTACCTCAAGGAGGTTAATGATCTCAAAGCTTCCTTGAACAAGGTTGGGAAACCAAGTTTTGAAAAAGGGCAATCTTCAAAATCCAAGCATGTAAAAAGTAACTTTGGTGGGTACAAACATGGAGGGCACTCAAGGCCCTATTATGGTAAGAAAGTTAGAAGTTTGTGGATTCCTAAAGATATTATTGCTTCTAACAATGTAAATGAGATTGCCTCTTAGATTCCTAAGGGAACCAAGAAATTGAAAACTAATGTTCATGGACCCAAAAAGATTTTGGTACCAAAAATCAAAGTTTGATTCATGTTTGCAGGGGAGCATTGCTACAAGGCCAAAGCTTCAAGTGCAAATACAAGGTTCCTTGATAGTGGATGCTCAAGGCACATGACCGGAGACAAGAGCAGATTCATAGAACTTGAACTAAAAAGATGAGGATTAGTGACATTTGGTGACAACTCCAAAGGTCAAGTTGAAGGAATGAGTTCCATCGGTAATCACTCTTCCATACTTATTGAAAATGTTTTATATGTCAATGGTCTTAAAGATAATTTATTAAGCATAAGCCAACTTTGTGATAAGGGTTTCCTAGTTATGTTTGATAAATTTGGTTGCAAAATTATAAATGTTGAAACCCACAAAATTGTGCATTTTGGTCATCACATAGGAAATATATACATGGTGCATTTAGATGGAATTCATATTTCTAATGCATGCTTTGTTGCAAATGATGAACATGATTCATGGTTATGGCATAGAAAATTAGGGCATGCAACATGAGTGTTTTAGAAAAATTGGTTTCAAAAGATCTAGTTAGAGGTTTGCCAAAATAAAGTTTTCAAATGATAAAATTTGTGATGCTTGTGCAAAAGGCAAACCTAAAATAGTTTCTTTCAAACCTAATAATGATGTTTCAACTAGTAGAGCTTTACAATTGATCCATATGGATATCTTTGATCCTATTAGAACTACTAGCTTGGGTGGAAAATCATATACATATGTTTTAGGTGATGATTACTCTAGATACACATGGGTTTTATTCTTAAGTACCAAAGATGAGGCTTTAGAAAAATTCATCACATTTTCAAAAGTTACTCAAAATGACCTTGGTCAAAATATTTCTCACATTCGAAGTGACCATGGCACTGAATTTTAAAATTTAGGTTTTGAGGCTTTTTGTAAATCAAATGGTATAAGACACAATTTTTCAGCTCCTAGAACACCTTAACAAAATGGGGCTGTTGAAAGGAACAATCGAACTTTAGAGGAAATGGCTATAACCATGCTTTGTGAAAACAATTTGCCAAAATATTTTTGGGCGGAAGCCACTAATATGGCTTGCTATATCATAAATAGAGTAATGATTAGGCATATTTTAAAGAAAACTCCTTATGAGATTTTAAAATCCAATAAGCCTAACATTAGCTATTTTCATCCATTTGGTTGTAAATGTTTTGTTTTAAACAATGGAAAAGACAACTTAGGAAAATTTGACTTTAAAAGTGATGAAGCTATTTTCTTAGGGTATTCTTTAAACTCTAAAGCCTATCAAGTATTTAATAAAAGAACCTTAGTTGTTGAAGAGTCGATACATGTGATTTTTGATGATAACCTCCTTCCGAGGAAGGATTCTTGTGATGATGATGATGTAGGGATTTTTAAAGCCAATGATGGTGGACAATCATCAAAGGTGAATGAAGTTCCAACCAAGGAAGAAGATGCACAAGATCCACCTCTAGAAGCCTTGAAGGACATGATCCTAGAGGAAAAAGGAAGTGAGCTACCCAAGAGAGTACAACTATGTCAAAAGTGGTAAGATTTTGGGTGATCCATCCAAAGGGGTAACCACTAGACTTTCTCTTAAAAATGAATGTAATATAGCATTTATCTCATGCATAGAGCCTAAAAATGTTAAAGAAGCATTAAATGATGATTATTGGATAATGGCTATATAAGAGGAATTAAACCAATTTGAGAGAAGTCAAGTTTGGACATTAGTTGATAGGCCTAGTAATAAATCTACTATAGGAACTAAATGGGTTTATAGAAACAAGCTAGATGAGAGTGGTAACATAGTGAGAAACAAGGCTAGACTTGTTGTCAAGGTTACACTCAAGAAGAGGGAATCGATTTTGATGAAACCTATGCCCCCGTAGCTAGAATGGAAGCCATTATGATGCTTTTAGCATTTCCATGTTATCACAATTTTAAGCTTTCTCAAATGGATGTAAAAAGTGCATTTTTAAATGGTTTTATTAATGAAGAAGTGTATGTAGAACAACCACCCAGTTTAGAAGATCCAAATTACCCAAACCATGTTTTTAAACTTTCAAAAGCTTTATATGGTTTGAAACAAGCTCCAAGAGCTTGGTATGAAAGATTATCAAGTTTTTTAATTGAAAAAGGGTTTAATAAAGGAAAGGTGGACACTACACTCTTTATTAAAAGAATTGGCAAAAACATTTTAGTAGTTCAAATATACGTTGATGATATAATTTTTGGTTCTACTAATGAATTGTTTTGCCAATATTTTGCTAAGTTGATGCAAGGTGAGTTTGAGATGAGCATGATGGGGGAGCTCTCATTCTTCTTGGGGCTCCAAATTAAGCAAAGGAAGGATGACATCTTCATCAATCAAGCTAAGTACATAAATGACATGCTCAAGAAGTTTGTCTTGGAGAATGTGAAACCTCAAGCCACTCCAATGAGTTATTCCACAAAGCTTGACAAAGATGAAGGAGGTAAGTATATAGATTTAAATCTTTATCACTCTATGATTGGGTCTTTGCTTTATCTTACCGCAAGTAGACCCGACATTATGCTTAGTGTTTGCTTGTGTTCTAGATTTCAAGCTACTCCTAGAGAATCTCACCTTATAGCCGTTAAAAGAATATTTAGGTACCTTAGAGATACACCTTGTTTAGGTCTTTGGCATCCTAGAGGATCTTCCTTCAACTTACATGCTCCTCGGATGCGGATTATGGGGGTTGTAAGATAGATAGAAAAAGTACCTCCAGTACATGTCAATTCCCAGGTAGTATGCTAATATCATGGTTTTCTAAAAAGCAAAATAGTGTAGCATTATCTACCACCGAGGCAGAATATATATCGGTAGGGAGTTGTTGTGCTCAAGTCCTTTGGATGAAGCAACAACTCTTAGATTATGGAATTGATGTAGGTACCATCCCCATTAGGTGTGACAACACTAGTGCTATTTGTCTCACTAAGAATCCCATCCAATATTCTAGAACCAAACACATAGAAATAAGCATCATTTCATTAGAGATAATGTCTTGAAAAATGATGTAGTTCTAGAATATGTATACACCTTGAACCAATTAGCGGATATTTTTACCAAACCATTAGACAAAGAGCGTTTTTGGTCTCTTAGGAGAGAGTTAGGCTTAACCAACTTCTCTTGACCCTTAGAGCCTCTTTTGGTCCTAAAATATGCTTAAATTTGCTTGATTGATTGCTTTTGTGATTTTGCTCCTATTTACATATATGCTTATTGCTAGAGGGAGTATACATCTATTTATGCTCATACATGATGTTCTCATATCATTCACATGCATTTTTATTTGATTAAAAATCAAATTTTTGAGCAACCTACAACCAAAATTGACATTTCTGGCACAGGCGTATTGATATAGGTTGTTTACAATCGTTTTGGTACATGCTTAACTGTACCGGTACGGGTCACGTATCGAAATGGCTTTAAAAGCATTTTGGTACTGGTTCGATATGCCACATTGGTGTATCGATACGCGTTCACGTTGGGCAGTTTTTAGGGCATTAAAAGAGGGCTTTTTCAGTTTAACTCAAATACCAACTTTATTTCAAATCCCTAACTCAAAAATCCTCTATAAATCCTCTAAATCCCTCACTTTTTCTCACACCAATCTTCAAAATTCTTGAGGTCTATTAGTTTTTACATCAAACCCAAGCTAAAATCATCAAGTTTTTGCATCCAAATCTCTTCATTCATCCTAAATCTCAACTTCAAGGTATAAACCCTAACTTTTTTCTTTTCAATATTCATACATATATATACATTGTTTTTGTACTATAATCATAGATTTAGAACCTGTATGGTATAGTTTTCAATATTTTTGTAAAAACTTTTTCAAATCTAAAACTTTTTGATTTGAATATAAAATTATATCATATATTTTTTTACAATGTTTTTGAAATTTTATTTTACCAAAAATTATTTTTATACTTGTATATATTTTTATACTATATTGTATAGATTTTTAACAATACCTTGATTATTAGATTACTTTTGGATCGAATGTATTGATTTATGCATACATCGTTTTTTGTTTGATTTTGTTTTCAGATTATGACCCCTAAGAAACGAGCACGAAAGGACATTGCCTCTAGTTCACGTCCTCCTCATCCTCTTCCCGATAATATTGGTAATAGACCCAATCTTACCCACAATTATTAAGATTGTTTTAATGAACCTCAATGTCCAGACGCCATGGAAAATTTTAAAGAATACCAAAGTTACAAAATTCACCTCGAGCGTGTTACTTCAATCCCATTTTTATCCTCTGAAATATTTCCATTCAAATATCTTCATTTAATGCACAATTGGAATTTTATGAGTTTTTTAAGTATACCCGGGATTTTATACAGAAATCTTGTTTTGATCTTCTATTCCAACGCTCGGTGTATTTACAACAAAAAACAAACTTTGGTCATTGCAATTGAATCTTACTTAATGAGTAAGAAATTTTGAATTGATTCAAGTGTTTTAGCAATTTTTTTGGGTTTTTAGGATATGGGAATAGATGATAAGAGTGAGTTAGGACATGCCCTTAGTGGTTTGGTGACCATTCTTTGATGCCCATGACCGCATCTTACACCTAATGATCACTTGGTGGTTTCGTCCATCCGATGGGAAATACTCTACCATCCGCCAAGTCGATGATTTTTGGCTTCGATGCTTTCGTGAGGAGAAGAGACCCAACCTTGCTCAGATTATGTTCTTCGAGATCATCTTTCTTGTCCAACATCGCCACACCACCTTGGTTACATCCTTCACATATGGCATAGCTTTGAGCTACATCTTACATAAGATAGGTATTGTTTGTTCATATGATCTTCCGGAACCTCCCGCGGATCTAATTGATGAGCGTTCTCTTTGTCGTGCAAAGTTCACCTACTACTACAATAGAGAATGGATTTGAAACACCAACCTTTTGGGTGGTGTACAACCCGATCCAGTGGTGGCTCCTCAAGAAGCTCCTATTCCACAAGCTCCGGTGGCCCAACCAAATCTTGATGCTCTCATGGGTTTCCTCAATGAGAAGTTTTCCTATTTGTACACCACCATGGACTTCGGATTTTCCGCGATCGACACTAACTTTACATCTTTGGAAGAAAGAGTGACGACCATTGAACATAGCAAAAAATCTATGGATATCACTCTTAACGCCTTTCATGGTGAATGACGTCAATCTCATGGAATTCCAGCCACAAATGTTGATGAGGATGAGGATGAAGAAGATGAAGACGATAGAGATGATGGAATGGACTCTTAGTGTAACGCCTCGGTTTTAGGGGTTAGCGGTTTGGTGGTTTATTAGACGGTCCGGTGGACCAGAGTAGAGATTCGAGTTGGTTTCAGGATCATTTATTTTGGGTGTTGGAAAAATTATGGAAAAATTCTCTAAAATCATTATTAATTATGTATTTAATAATGGTGATATCGATTTTTTAAAACGAGTTTTGGAAGATGGACATTTTGGTTAGTGACCAAAATGAAAGTTTTGAAAACTGTGAGTTCCTAGTGACTAAATTGAAAAGGGTCAAATACTTAGAATCTTTAAGGAGCTATTTTACCAATTGGTTTCTGATGATTTCTACCAATGTGTTTTAATTAGTAATTAAAGAGAATTTTGTTAAAAAGTTAGTTATTACTTTCCAAAACAAAAATCACGTCATTTTCTCTCCATTCTCTCCTCAGCCAAACACTCAGGTTTTCATCAAATTTCCAAAGGTGAGGTGGTTTCTAACTTGATTTTATTGTTTCAAATTGTTTTATAAAGATTGTTTACACAAAATCTTACAATAACCTTGTGTTTTCTTAGCTTTTCACCAATCAATTGAGGGAGAAACTTCACAATAGGGGTAAGGTCCAAGATCTCATCTATTGTATGGTTCTTTACTGAAATTCCCAAGCATTTGATCCTTGTTTTTGTGTTTCTAATATAATTTTGATGATTTTCCATTGTTTAATTAAATTATTTGGGGAAAATGAGTTAATTCACAGATTTGATATAATTTCCAGTAATTAAGGATGCTTTGATTTATATTTTGGATGTTTAATAATGTTGATAAGTGATTATTATCAATGGAATCCTGAAACTTAAGAATCTCTATTTGTTTAGGTTGTTAGTTTTGTGGTGTTTCTATGGTTGTAAGGTTGCTAAAGGTGGTAGGTTGTTTTGAATCTATTTTTAGTTGTGTTTTGATGATGAAAATGATGTTGGATCGATAGATGTTGGCTGGGTTGTGTATCAAAGTGTTTTGGTTATGTTTTCAGTTGTTGTGGAGGGTTAGTTGTGAAGGTTTTGTAGAAATCCGAGAAGGACTGTGGTTGCTATGTTTAGAATGCATTATGATGCATTAATCCTCTGTTGTTTTGTGTTAAAAACAGGGGAGGTTGATCCGAAAGTGATTGGAGAAGCGTTTGAGGCTTTGGATACTTGATTTTGCGTTGACAAATCGAGGTTTCGTATATTGGTGAGTGAAAACATGGTATAAAGTGTTTTGATGTCTTGGGAACAGAGTTTTGTGAGTTAAAATAGAGCTTGAAACGCTTTCCTAGACTCGAAAGTAAGAATAAAGTGATTTTACTCTCTTGGTCATGCTTGTTCGAATGATTTTATGCACTTGGTTTTAATGTTCATGTACCTACTGTTTAAGCATGTTTTAAAGTATTCAATATACTGTTTTTAAGTATGTTTTTCTGAAGGATGCACATGGTAAGTGATCCTTGTAAGTATGGTTTATACTTGTTTTTTAAAACATGGTTGTTGCTTTGAAAATGGCATGGTTTAGTGCTTGGCAAAACAATGAGGTAAATATTATTTGGTTAATTATATTGGCAGGTGATGTGATTTTAAAATTGTTAGGGATATAGCTGGCCAGCGAGAGGATTGAGTGCACTGTAAATAAGTCACCTTGGATGTTGAGGGGTTTATACAGCGTACCGAATACTCCATCCAAGTACCCTAACAATTAAGGGGTTATATGGTGACGAAAACTCTCGTAGTAGATTAAGCGTCTAACTGATGATTGGGGTTGGTGTCCCCGTGGGTTGATAGTGTACCCGGTTGTTAATGTACCGTGATTGTGATTGTATCGCTATTCCGGTTGAGATGGCTTGAAGTGTTGGGCTAGCACTTGTTGAATCCGTGTATCTGATGAACTCTTTTGTTATTGGACTTGTTTAATGATCACTTGTAAGCCAATATAATTGTTAATGTATCATTGAAATGTTTTATGTTGTATAATGTGATTTATACATGTTTTCTCCTTGAGCTTTACACTTGGTAGTAATGCATTGGAAGACTTAAGTAGAGGGTTAGCAATGTGACTTGCTGTTGAATAATGATACATGTAGCATATGGTTTAATATGCTGGTTTTAAAGATGTAAAGTGCATTCATGATGTTTTTAAAGGATGATGTAATGTAAATGGTTTTGAATGCATTGATGGTGTTGTTCTGAGCATTCCTCACTAAGCCTTGCGTGCTTACGCTCTCTTTGACCATCAATGCAGAGAAATAAAGTCCCGGAAGGCAGCAAGAAGAAAGGGAATCTTGGCAAGACTTGTTTCCAAAGTATGTTAAAGACTAGACTACAATGAATAAGGGAAATGGGGTACTTGTTGTGTTTTGGGAGATGTTTTGTGGAACTCCTTGTTTGAGCATGTTTCATTAGTTGCTCTTAAGTTGTAAATGGCCTTAAACGTTTGGTTTTGGCGCTGGTTTATCTTTTCATATGTTGGTTGGTTGCATAATAGGGAGCATGCCTATAGATCATATTTTGACTCATGATGCTATGTTGCGATGTTGATCTTGTGAAGCTTGAATGCTTGTAATATGCTTGGCATGTTGGTGTTGTGTTATAAGCATGTAGGAATGGTTTGGGAGTGCTTTTGGGGTGAAAAACCAACAAATTATGACATTATAGGTCAAGGCTACCAATACGCTGGGGACCGTATCGGTACGTCTAGACATCATTTCACATGGGAGGATCGGTACGCGTATGTAAGTACCGGTACGCCTAGGCAATTTTAGCCTGGCGTACCGATATGGGTAAGAGAGTATCGATACACGTTCTAGCCTTTGGAATTTCACTTTTTAAGTCCAAACCCGTGTACCGATACCCACATAAGCGTACCGGTACGGATGTTTGAAAATTTAAAAGTTAGGTAAGTTGGTTTATACGTATCAGTACGGGCCGTGGTGTATCAGTATGGTACGTTTTATGCGTATCGGTACAGTAACACCAGTACCGATACTCGGGGCTTTGCTTTCTTTGCATTTTAGTCCCTGACTCTTGCCAACACAACTGTATGTGATAGAATGAACGAATTGAGCTGAAATTTGAAATGAAAGTTTGGAATCGGACTAATTAAACGTTGGTAACTTAAAAGTGAGTTTAAATCCTACAATTTTCCGTAATTTCATTTTGGTCCCTAAATTGTTAGCATGATCAATTGGATGTCAAATTGATGCCCGATTAAGTTGGGGTTGCACCTATTGTCTACATGAACACGTAGGGTTAATAATTGGCATATAGATAAGATAAAAGAAAAAAATGAACTGGGTTTCGTTGTATCTCTTTGGTTAGCTATGGCAAACCTAATATAGCCTTCTTGGTTCGGTTGGACGTCTAGGCCGGGTCGAGGGGGTTACATTTGGTGGTATCAAAGCCAGGTTTGGTTCGTTTGGGAGGTTGTTGTGTTGTTGTCATGTTTGATTTGTACGGTGATTGTTGTATGTACGCTGGTTGATATGCACGATGATTGATATATGAATGTTGGTTGTTGTATGCTAATTAGGGAAGTTTTGGGGGTATCCATTGCCTTATTATTATAGTCTGGAAAGTTTGATTTTTGAAATGAAAGTCTTGGATCCTTGTTTGAGGCTGGCATGACTGTTCTTGTTTTGAAATAATTATCATGCCTTAGATATATTTTAGCATGATGGGATCGAGGAGAGAGTTGCGATCTAGTGCAATTTTTGCTGCCACTGGGTAGGGTGTTGAGGGAGATGTTGTGCCTCCTAGAGGTTTGCCACTGCCCTCACCTATTCCACCTGAGGGAGTGGAACAAGTACCACCTGCGCCGACCGGGCCAGGGATGGGTGATATGACACCGTTGATATATGCCATGAACGGTGCTTTTCAAGCAGTAGTTATGGGTGTTCATGTGCCAGAACCACTGGTGGTTTATTAAGGGTTACCGCTTGAGCGTCTTCAAAGTTTGGGCAGAGTTGAGTTCTGAGGTTTTTTACCTAAGGCCTTTCAGGGTTGGTTGGCTAGTACTAAGAGAATACTGGGCCAGATGGGGTGTACCGATGCTCGTAAGCTAGGTTGTGTTGTTTCCCTGCTGCAGGGTGATGCCTATATATGGTGGACTACCACAATATCCAGTATGACGATGGATGATGTGATCTGGGAGTTCTTTTGTGAAGCTTTTCAAAAGAAGTTTTTAGGAGTCCAATATCAGGATGATAAGAAGCATGAGTTCATGGCTCTTGTGCAGGGAAGTATGTCTGTTGCGGAATATGAGGTACAGTTCGTGAGGTTGAGTTAGTATGCACCTGAGTTGGTTCCTGATGAGCGTACGCGATGTGATCATTTCCGCTATGGGCTTGTGCAGGATGTTAAGATATACATGCTTGCTGCTGATTACACCGATTTTGATGTGTTTGTTTCGTGGGCCAAGGATGTGGAGCAAAATTTGGGTTTGGCTTTTGGGTTGCGAGGCTCTAGCTCAGGTAAAAGAGCCGCTGATGTGGGTTATAGCGGTGGTCAGGCCAAGAGACACCGTGACAGTAGGTTTCACCCGGAGTCGAGGCATGACAGAGGTGTTGTGGGACGTAGAGTCCAGGGGCAGGGTGCCTAGGTTAGAGCACCATTTACCACTTGTTGGGTTTGTGGATCTTGGGATCATTTGAGGTAAGAGTGCCCGCGTCTGGCTAGGGAGGGTCAGGCACCTGCGACTGTTGTGGCTAATGCTTGTTGGAGTTGTGGGTCAGGCGACCATCAGAGGCATGATTGTCTATTGTTGGCTCGAGATGGGCAGGGTGCTGCACCTGTTGTTCCTCCGTTGCGGGGTCATAGTCATGGCCGTAGACCGTTTCAGCGTCGAGATAGTGAGCAAAGGACTACGGCTCATACCGTTGCTATCCAGCCTGAGGGAGGTGGACAAGCTAGGGTGTATGCGCATTGTGAGGGTCGCAATGACACCGATGTGATTGCAGGTACTTTTACCCTACGGTCTTTGTCGTTGTATTTGTTGGTTGATTCTGGTTCTACTCATTCATACATTTTGAGTGAGCATGCTGAGTTGCTTGATATATCTGTTGAAATTCTTAATGTAGGAGTTAAAGTGACTAGTTCTCTTGGGGAGACAATCGTGGTTAGGAGGTTGTATCGTAGGTGTCCGCTGATGGTTCAAGGACATGTGTTTGCTGTGGACTTGATGGAGTTACCATTCCATGGTTTTGATGTGATTATGGGTATGGATTGGTTGACCGAACATCGGGCTGTGGTGGATTTTGAGACCAAACTAATATCCTTGAGGTTGTCAGATGATTATGAGGTGGTGGTTGTTGGTGAAAATGCCAAGTTTTTGTCTAATGTTGTTTCGGCTTTGGAAGCAACTCGAATGTTGGATTTGGGATGTTAGGCTTATTTGGCCTATGTTATGAATCCTGGATCAAAGGAGTTAAGGGTGCAGGATGTTCGCACCGTATGTGAGTTTTTGAGTGTTTTTCTAGAGGAATTACAAGGGTTGCCACCTGACCGTGAGGTAGAGTTTGGCATCGAGATCTTTGGGGGAACGGTACTGGTATCTATTGCTCTGTACCGCATGGCTCTGAAGGAACTGAAGGAGTTGAAAACGCAGTGGCAGGAGTTGCTTGACCGTGGGTTCATTAGGCCTAGTTTTTCACCGTGGGGTGCACCTGTGTTTTTTGCAAAAAAGAAGGATGGTATGTTGCGGATGTGTATAGACTATCGACAATTGAATAAGTTGATGATATAGAACTAGTATCCCTTACCGCGGATATATGATCTATTTGATCAGTTCAGGGGTGCCTCGGTGTTTTCTAAGATAGATTTAAGATCGGGTGTAACACCCCCTACCCAGTTTGGCAGGAAACCGTTTCAGGAGCGTTACCAAGAAACGACACAAGCAAGAACAAGCAAGGAAAGGCTAACTCATCTCTATTAGATGAGTTACCTAACTAACAAGAAACCAAGGAATCGTGTCTTATTACGCAAGCAATCATCTTTACATGCTTTATAGGTTACCAAAATTTTCACTTTACATTATAGCATTATTTGAAACCTAAACAAACAAGCATGCTTCATTTCATTTCTTTGCTTTTTATCTTGATACATGTGACATTTCATACTTAACTTGTTAAACATGATTAATGAAACATACCTTGATTCCAAGCAAGCCAAATTCCATGCCTTACCTTTTGGCATTTACCAATCAACTTATAACAATACATATACATGTTACGCTTATACAAGCGACTATGTCATCTTACAAGATATTCTAATGGCACAAGGCTAGGTGATCACTTTGAACATTCATTATAAACATAACAATATGCGCAACATCATTCTTTCAATTCATAGAACTTATGGTCATTTCTTCATTTACATTATCAACCAGAGTCATAGCATGGAAGGCCATTCAAGATATATATATATATATATATACAAGATCAAGTACTCAAAATGCATGCACAAGACATTCTATACACTATGTGCCACCAACTAGGGGAGTACAAAACAAGTATGTCCATACTTAGCAAAATCTTGTGTCTTGCTTCAAGCTCAATAATACAGGCTTCAAGATCAAGCAACAATCGAATCCTCTAACCTGTGGTTGGGAAGGATGAAAACGAGAGTGATAAGTACAAGAATGTACTTAGTGAGGTAGTAACTAGTTTTAACCTGTTTCTTTTATCAAGTTATGTGTTAATTAATCAAGAATGATCCAATTAAGGATTGCAAGACAATTTGAATAGCACAAGATGCAAGAGACATTGAATCACAATTCATACTTTATCCATTTCAAGAAATCTAAAAATTCATGGTCACATATCAAGTAGTTCAAGATTCAAGTAGTTCATGTCAAGTAATTTGAGCAATCAAGGATTAATGTCAAGATTTAAGTAGTTCATGCCAAGTAATTCGAATAATCATGGATTCATGACATGATTCAAGTAGTTCATGTCAAGCAATTCGAATAATCAAGGAATCATGTCAAGATTCAAGTAGTTCATGTCAAGTAATTTATATATTCAAGGTGATATTAGCTCATTTAATATCTTTAACACAATCCTTGGTTCTTAGTTTGATTAGGTGTTATCTCTCCAAAAGTAATGTTTTTAATGCCAATCTTACAATGCTTTTGCTTGTTTTTAGGTACATTTAGTTGCATAAGGTTATTAAAATCATGGATTTGCATAAGGAGTTTAGAATTCTGTATATGCTAGCCTGAATGGTTGTTTTGTTGGTAATTGTGCGGGTTTGGCATAGTATTTGGCCCAGAAATGAAACACATGAAAGAATGCCTGAGAGAATGCCGAGTTGCTATTGGCAGCGAAGGACCAGAAGAGAAATGCCAAGAACCATTGGCAGTAGGATGCCAGAAGAGTTATTCCAAGAACCTTTGGCAATGCGCTCCCAAAAAAATAGGACCAGATTAGGCTACAAAAAAATAGCATTTGATCAAACTCAAAAAATAGGAAGGCGAAAAAATAGTATGCCAAGTCTGTCTAGCACAGATGGATCAAACAATGCCAAGCACAGCTGCCAAAGGATCGACGACATATGACATCAGCCCTAGTGAAAACCTGATCAGCTTATCACTTCAAATTCGGATAAGATGATCACATCCCTTATCCTTGAGCATTCAAACTCAAACTCAAAGACTTATCCTATGCCCTCCTTGCACGCCTATTTAAAGACCAACCAAGAAAGCATTCGATGAGTATTTTTTTGGATGAACTTGGAGAGGATTTCATTGAGGATCGGAAAAGGAAGGCTGCGTGATTTGACCAGCTAGACCGAGGGCTTGGAGCCACTGAAGGGTTGCATCGAAAGACCCCCTTCTTACCCATTCTCTTTGTTTAGTTATTTTTATTTTTTAATGATGATGTATTTTGAAAATGTTTTTGGTTTTCGGTTAAATCCCTCACCATGAACTAATTCAATAGTTAGTGGGGGATGTTTGCGTTGAAACGTTGTTTTCATGTTTAGTTTTTGATAATAAATCTGCCTTGGAAATGTTTTATCTATTCAGAATACTTTAATGTTTTCTAAATATTATGCCAAGCGAGAGCTGGCACTGTTGGCCTATTGCTCCTCAATATCTTAACAGACTTGGGGTGGCAACGATCAAGTTGTTGAATACTAAGGAGAGAAGCTTCGAGAGAAGTCGTTCAAGTAGATGAACTTACTTCGGGAGTGAAATCTACCACTTAGGAGTATAGATTGGATATTAATCAAATTGGTTTATTTAAAAGCATGCACTATAGAGATATATGGGTTTTTACATGATCAATTTAGGGCAATGACCATCGAGAGAGGTTTTTCTAATTTTGAATCTGCTCAGCAAACAATGCCAAGACAGGTTGTTATTAAAGGTTGGCACGACATGAATAGTGTGAAAATCAGGCATTCCCTACCAACTCTCATCATTCATTAAAGCACCTTCCTTGCCAATGTATTACTTTCATTTATTTTATTTTATTTCATTTATTTCCAAAACAAACTTCAAAACAAATCAACTTTTTATTTAGGCAAGAAACAATCAAGGCAATTGAATTCCAAGTCAATCTCTATGGGATCGATACTCAGCTTACTGTTGTATTACTTGCAGACCATGTATACTTGCACACAAAAGACTCATCTTGGCACTGTTTTATACTTTTCCAATACATATTTCCGCCTCTTTTGCCAGCATTCACTTAGAGAGTCTACAAGTTTTTGGCGCCGTTGCAGGGGATTGCGGCAGAATTTATTTATTTAATTTTTATTTGTTTTTTTTTTCATTTTACTAACTTTGTTTTTTGTTTTGATCACTAATTTTTTTTCTTTATTTTTTTTCAGGAAAGTTATAAAGAAGAGTATGGGCAGCCATATATGGTATGATGATGACTACATTTTTCCTACTTATGACTGCCAATATCCAACTCCAAGAGCGGTCCATGAGCAAAGACGATATGAAACGCATGAAGAGGATGCCTATACAACACTCTCGGCACATATTTCTAACTTGAAAAACATGATTACATCAATGCAAGTGCATACGAAGTTCAGCAAAAGGCAAGCAACATCCGTTGTTTGTTCATATTGTAGAGGATGCCACTTGTTTGACAATTTCCCCTTCAACCCTAATTCCTATTGTTACACGGGGCACTGTAATGTGAACAACCCTTCCTCCTACAACTTCAACCAAGGATGGAACCAGCAGCAAAATATTTTTTGGAATGATCAAGATGATGATTATTTTTATGCACCTAACAACTTTGCTACACCACTAGACTTCAAACAAATGCCATCCCGAGACAACATTCTTCATGAGAAATCAACGATAGATCTTTATGGATCCAACGGATCATTTGCCATGGTAGAATTGCCTTCAGAAATGCCGATGCACAACAATCCACCTAAAGAGCAAACAAATTACATTGGAGACACATTTGGAGAAGCCTTGGATGCTATGAGAGGCTTGGAAGAACAAGTAAGGAGGCTTGTAAATGCCTTGAATGGCATGCCTCAAAAGAACGAGATAGAACGTCCATCGAGGCAGCACGAGGTGGCAAACGCTTTAGTTAGTGGTAATAATCAAAATGTCATGCCAACGCTACATCAACAAGCTGGGAACTTTCTTCCTTCATCTGCTCCTCAAGGAATTTAGAATCAACAATACGAGTATCAGGTTTTTCCTAACACATTTGAATTAATAGATTATACAGATGAAGAGTATTCCACAACAGGTACATTGGACTCAATGGTGGTAATAGAGTGTGAGGAAAAATTTTAGGCCAAGGATCTCGAACACAAAAACATCGAGGCAAAGCTAGATAATTTTGCCAAGTTCGATGCCAGGGTAGAAGGGCAATATTCTAAAGTTTCAAACCAAGAAAACGACGACAAGCAGCCAATTATTTGCCAGGAAGAGAAGTCAGTGCTAGTAGGTAAACCCAAGGAAATAGAGAAAGAAGAGGCAAAGGCTGATGATGCCAGACCACTATTTGATACCAGAACGTTATCTGATGCCAAAACACTATACGATGTCAGACAACATCCAGATGCCAGCATCACCTCGACAAAACTAGTGGAGCCAGCATTTGCCAACCCTACATTGGTAAGACAAATAAATGTTACTTTTAATGCTGACAAAGCTCTTAAGCGTGTACATAAACCTAAAGAATGGCATGAAGCTGGACTAAAGGAATCCATTCTAGATGAGAACTTGGGATTGAATTTCCAGGGAACATATTTTGATGCCATACAGCTGGATGATAAAGATCTGGCAAAGGAATGCTTTTATGACCACCTATGCTGCATGAAGTCATTAGCTACCATAAGAGGCCTGAATCATTGGAGTTAGATGGCAAAGAAATCCAAGCACCAAAGCCATCCAGAGAGGAGCCACCAAAGCTGGAACTGAAACTATTGCCAAGCCACCTCAAATATGCTTATCCTAGAAATGAGTCTACTTTGCCAGTTGTCACTGGCATAAACTTAACTACAGACCAAGAAGCCAGATTATTGCCAACATTGGGCAATCGTAAACAATCTCTAAGGTGGACCATTGCCGACATCGAGGGAATAAGCCCGGCAAAAAATGTGAAGAAAGGTGTGCTTAGATGGCTACTTACTGGAAGGAAAAGTGGATGCCAAATGATTGAGAACGAAGAACTAGAGCAGAAATATTTTGCCGCAACAAGACTGGCAGAGATGCTACGGCTCAAAACTGAAGATTTCATGAAGATTCTGGAATAAGATGAGGATGACTATGCCTCGACAACAAAAAGATTTTTCGGTTTTCTAAGGTGGTTGTTCAAAGCCACCATGGTAAAAAATTCTCTTTCATTGTGTAATCAGGAATTTGGCATGATCAAAGGAAAGCAATTCAATGACTTTCTATGTTGGATATTCAAACAAAAGATTGCCACAGACTGGAGCACTACCGGGAAGGAAATTAGAATAATGCCAATAAGACCATTCTCCTTGTGAAAATTCAGTAACTCTTTGCCAACTCGGTTTGATCATTGTAATAATTTAGGAGAGTTATTTTCTTTTCAGTACTTAGGATATCTTAGTTTTATTTTCTTAGTTTCTTTATTTTATTTCTTTTTCTATTTTGAAAGGTTTCTTTAATTTTTAGCACAAGAAATAATGCTAAGAGACCATGCCGAGTTCTGATGCCAAGACGGCCAAAGCGAAACCTATGGTACTAATGCCAGAAACAAAGACAACAATAATGCCAGCATATCTAGTGGTAATGCTCTTCCAGATATATCAATGCCCGGATGTCATACTCCAAAAGTTGGAGAAAGTCGAAGAGCAGAACTTAATTCTTTGGCAGTATATTCATGTAGAGATCGTGCCATGAAGAAAACACTCGCAAACATGTCTTTCTATACATTGCCAGCATTCTCTGAGTTTCCTGCTTACCTCTTTCCTAAGGATGGCATGTCACCAGACCGCTCTCAGTCCACACGCTAACCCAATATGATGCCACCATTGTTCAAGAATTCTATGTCCATCTTTTGAAAGGCACAATCGAAAATGTAAAGTTGATTTGTGAGCGATCAAAAGCAGCTGTAGATCGCCAGAAATCCTATACGGATTTGAAGCGTAGGGATATAGAGTACGTTGTGGGTGATAAGGTGTTTTTGAAAGTGTTGCCCTGGAAAACGGTATTGCGTTTTGGGCGGAAAGGGAAGCTGAGCCAGAGGTTCATTGGGCCATACGAGGTCGTTGAGCATGTGGGTCCTGTTGCGTACCGCTTAAGGTTACCTCCAGAGTTGGGAAAGATTCATGATGTGTTCCACGTTTCGGTGTTGTGGAGGTATAGGTCGGATTCATTGCATGTTATGCCGGTGGAGGAGATTGAGTTGAGACCAGATATATCTTACAATGAGGAACCGGTAGAGGTTCTTTATTCCAGCAGTAAGGTGCTACGTGGAAAAATAGTCGAGCTGGTTAAGGTGATGTGAAGGCACCGCGGTGTTGAGGAGGCCAAGTGGGAACGCAAGTCAAATATGGTGAAACAGTTTTCGCACCTGTTTCCTCTAGGTAAATTTTAGGGACAAAATTTCTTAACTAGGGAGAGTTGTATCGCCTCGATTTTAGGGATTAATGGTTTGGTGGTTTGTTAGACGGTCTGGTGGACTAGAGTAGAGATTCGAGTCAGTTTCGGGATCATTATTTTTGGTGTTGGAAAAATTATGGAAAATGCCCTAAAATTATTATTAATTATGTATTTAATATTGGTGATATCGATTTTTAAAATGATTTTTGGAAGATGGAAATTTTGGTTAGTGACCAAAATGAAAGTTTTGAAAACTGTGATTTCCTAGTGACTAAATTGAAAAGGGTCAAATACTTAGAATCTTTAAGCAGCTATTTTACCAATTGGTTTCTGATGATTTCTCCCTTAATTTGACTTATTTTAACATGTGCTTTAATTAGTAATTAAAGAGAATTTTGTTAAAAAGTTAGTTATTACTTTCTATAACAAAAATCATGTCATTTTCTCTCAACTTTTTCTCTTCATTCTCTCCTGAGCCAAACACTCGGGTTTTCATCAAATTTTCAAAGGTGAGGTGGTTTCTAACTTGATTTTATTGTTTCTAATTGTTTTATAAAGATTGTTTACACAAAATCTTATAATAACCTTCTGTTTTCTTAGCTTTTCACCAATCAATTGAGGGTGAAACTTCACAATAGGGGTAAGGTCTGAGATATCCTCTATTGTATTGTTCTTTACTGAAATTCCCAAGCATTTGATCCTTGTTTTTGTGTTTCTAATCTTATTTTGATGATTTTCTACTATTTAATTAAATTATTTAGGGAAAACGAGTTAATTCACTGATTGGATATAATTTCCAGTAATTAAGGATGCTTTGATTTATATTTTGGATGTCTAATAATAATGTTGAAAAGTGATTTTTATCAATGGAATCTTGAAGCTTAAGAATCTTTATTTGTTTAGGTTGTTAGTTTTGAGGTTTTGTGGTGTTTCTGTGGTTGTAAGGTTGCTTTGGATCTGTTTTTAGATGTGTTTTGATGATGAAAATGATGTTGGATTGATAGATGTTGGCTGGGTTGTGTATCGAAGTGTTTTGGTTATGTTTTGGGTTGTTGTGGAGGGTTAGTTGTGAAGTTTTGTAGAAATTCGAGAAGGATTGCGGTTGATGTGTTTAGAATGAATTATGATGCATAATCCTCTATTGTTTTTTGGTAAAAATAGGGGAGGTTGATCTGGAAGTGATTGGAGAAGCGTTGGAGGCTTTGGATACTTGATTTAGCATTGGCAAATCGAGGTTTCGCGTATCGGTGAGTGAAAACATGGTTTAAAGCGTTGTGATGTCTTAGGAATAGATTTTTAGGAGTTAAGGCAGAGCTTGAAATGCTTACCTAGACTCAGAAGTAAATATAAAGTGGTTTTACTCTCTTGGTCGTGCTTGTTCGATTGATTTTATGCACTTGGTTTTAATGTTCATGTACCTATTGTTTAAACATGTTTTAAAGTATTTGATATACTATTTTAAGCATGTTTTCCTGAAGGATGCACATGGTAAGTGATCCTTGTAAGTATGGTATATACTTTTGTTTCAAAGCATGGTTGTTGCTTTGGAAAAATGGCATGGTTTAATGCTTGGTAAAACAGTGAGGTAAATGTTATTTGGTTAATTATATTGGCAAGTGATGTGGTTTTAAAATTGTTATCGGATATAGTTGGCCGGCCATAGGATTGAGTGCACTGTAAATAAGTCTCCTTGGATGTTGAGGGGTTTATACGACATACCAAATACTCCATCCAAGTACCCTAACGGTTGAGGGGTTATATGGTACCGAAAACTCTCGTTAGTGAATTAAGCGTCTAACCAATGATTTGGGTTGGTGTCCCCGTGGGTTGAAAGTGTACCCGGTTGTTAATGTACCGTGATTGTGATTGTATCGCTATTCCGGTTGAGATGGTTTGAAGTGTTGGGTTAACACTTGTTGAATCCGTGTATCCGATGAACTCTTTTGTTAATGGACTTGTTTAATGATCACTTATAAGCCATTATAATTATTAATGTGTCATTGAAATGCTTTATGTTGTATAATGTGATTTATACATGTTTTCTCCTTGAGATTTTTAGTTGGTAGTAATGCATGGGAAGGCTTAAAAAGAGGGTTAGCAATGTGACTTGCTGTTGAATAATGATACATATAGCAAATGGTTTAATATGCTGGTTTTAAAGATGTAAAGTGCATGTTTTAAAAGGGCATGATGTTTTTAAAGGATGATGTAAAGTAAATGGTTTTGAATTCATTGATGGTGTTGTTCTGAGCATTTCTCACTAAGCCTTGTGTGCTTGCACTCTCTTTGTCCATCATTGGAGAGAAATAAAGTCCCAAAAGGCAGCAAGAAGCAAGGGGATCTTGACAAAACTTGTTTCCAAAGTATGTTAGAGACTAGACTATAATGAATGAGGGCAATGGTGTACTTGCGTTTTGGGAGATGTTTTGTGGAACTCCATGTTTTAGCATGTTTCATTAGTTGCTCTTAAGTTGTAAATGGCCTTAAACGTTTGGTTTTGGTGCTGATTTATCTTTCGATATGTTGGTGGGTTGCATAATAGGGATCATGCCTATAGATTATCTTTTGACTCATGATGCTATGTTGCGATGTTGATCTTGTGAAGCTTGAATACTTGTAATATGCTTGGCATGTTGGTGTTGTGTTATAAACATGTTTCGGTTTGGGAGTGCTTTTGGGGTGAAAAACCACCAAATTATGACATTATAGGTCCAGGCGTACCGATACGCTGGGGATCGTATCGGTACGTCTAGACATCATTCGGCATAGGGGGATCGGTACGCATATGTGAGTACCGTATGCCTAGGAAATTTTATCCTGGCGTACCAGTACAGGTAAGAGAGTATCAGTACACGTTCTAGCCTCTGGAATTTCACTTTTTCAACCTAAACCCGTGTACCGATACCTACGTAAGCGTATCGGTACGGATGTTTGAAAATTTAAAAGCTAGGTAAGTTGGTTTTTACGTATTGGTACAGGCCAAGGTGTATCGTTACAGTGTGTTTTATGCATATCGGTACGGTAACACCAGTACCAATACTCGAGGCCGATTTTTGTTAATGTCAGCTGGGCAGTTTTGCTTTCTTTGTATTTTAGTCCCTGAATCTTGCCAACACAATCGTATGTGATAGAATGAACGGATTGAGATGAAATTTGAGATGAAAGTTTGGAACTGGACTAATTAAAGGTTGGTAACTTAAAAGTGAGTTTAAATCCTACAATTTTCTATATTTGCAATTTGGTCCCTAAATTACTAGTGTGATCAATTGGATGTCAAATTGATGCCTCGATTAAGTTGGGGTTGCACCTGTTGTCTGCATGAACACGTAGGGTTAATAATTGTCATCTAGATAAGATAAAAGAAAAAAATGGGCCGGGTTTCGTTGTATCTCTTCGGTTTGCTACGACAAACCTAAAGTAGCCTTCTTGGTTCAGTTGGGCGTCTAGGCCGGGTCGAGGGGGTTATACTTAGGCATTTTGCATATCATATTCGGATTTAAGTTATGCACCTTTATTTTATGTTTTTATGAACTCCTATGCTTTGCCTTTAATTTGGTTTATGTTTTTAGGATTTGAGTTGTGATTGCTTATGCTGCTTAAACTATGCTTTGAATTTTAATGATTATGTTGCTTATCTTACATTGCTTGGAGTTACTATTTTTCTTTGATAAATATACCCTATTGAAATATGTTGATTTTTGATCTAACAAAAAGGGGGAAAAGATTTAAAGAGACAATTTTTTTAACCTTAAATTAAAGGGGGAGTAAATTTTTAATATTTTTTTAAGATACTTAAAAATTTTCATTTGGTTTTGTTATATTAAAAAG
Source organism: Hibiscus mutabilis (assembly GCA_019671005.1). Classification (NCBI taxonomy): domain Eukaryota; kingdom Viridiplantae; phylum Streptophyta; class Magnoliopsida; order Malvales; family Malvaceae; genus Hibiscus; species Hibiscus mutabilis. The sequence goes on along the minus strand of CM033753.1, from coordinate 19,500,198 downwards.
GGGGAGATTGTAAAACCTATGTTTGATTTTGATATAACAGAGTGTTTAAGTACTAAATTGTAAAAGAAAATAATTTTTTAAGTATTCAAACGTCTCACAAAATGACAAGGAAAAGTTTTCCAAAGTTAAAGACTTAAACCCAAAAAGTTTATAAGTGTTTCAAGCTAAAAATATACAAATACATCTAGGCGTATCGATACACCCCTTGGTGTTCCGATACATATTTAAGCTACTGGAATTTGATTTTGCAAGGCAATCGATACACCCCTTGGTGTTTCGATACAGATTTTGGCTACTGGAATTTAGTTTTTCAAAAAGTTTCGATACGACCTTGGCTGTTTCGATACAGTCTTTAGGATTCATCTAGGCAAACGTTTTTAGCTTAGCATTTTGATACGGATCAAAGCCGTTTCTATACGATTTGAAATCTGGGTTTAAGAAATTTGTACTCGTACCAATATGGTACACTATGTTTCAATATGGTTTGAAATCTAGATTTAAGAAATTTCAAAACGTACCGATACAGTTAGCCCCGTACCGATACAGTTTGTCAATATCTTCAAAGATCTTTGCATTAAATCTTTTTGACTGTTACTTGTTAGTTATTGGAATCCCCAGTTTTAAATTACCGTTAAAACGTATTGATACGCCCCTAGGTGTACCGATGCATTTTTCAATCGAGGATTCTAGTGAGCAAAAACCGTATCGATACGGCTTTGTCATTTCGATACGCCCCCCATTTTGCACTATGACCATTGCGATACGTCCTCACGCGTATCGATACGCTTACCACAATGGCTATATTTTTTTTGTAACATGTATCGATATGGGCCTTCGTGTACCGATACAATTGTTCAACAAACTGCATTTATTGCGAGAAAGATGGTCCCCAATGGTTCTATTGATGACTTCAACTACCAAAACGACTAGAATTCAATAAGAGGGTATAAATACAAGTCTCCAATGCAACAACAACAACTAATGAAGCTCCATTGAACAACATTCAAGTACTCAAGCAAAATCCAACCATTGTGCTCAAAAAGTCAAATCTTTGTACCCAACTTGTGTAATCCTTTGTAATCTTTTTATTTCAAGTTTGGGGTTGAGTGTTCTTGTAAATTGGGAAAATATTTACCATGTGAGGGCTTTTATTCATTTGCCATTTCTTTCTTTGTATTCAAGAGTGAATTGTTCAAAGCTTTGGGTTGACTTCCTTCCTCTTCTTTTTTTTCTCCTTTTTCCTTTGTTTCTTTTTTGTTGTCCTTTTTCATTGTTTATTTAGGACATTCATCTTGATCTGTCATGCTTTTTTCTTACTTACAAATAGACTTTCATCCTCTTCGCCCCTCAGTGGTGGGCTTAAATCCTTGGTTAGGGATCAATCACAAGAAAAATATTAGGCTCAAAAGGGACAACAATGGATATTTTTTCATTTTCTTATCCGTGAAGGGAAATAAAGGACTACCAAATATCATTTCACACACAATATCATCGAAGAGAAGCAATCTTCAATTGGTAGATGTACAGTTATCACTTTATTCAAAGACCTTAAACAACAATGTTTGAGAGGAAAATTCACTCAAAATCATTAATCCTGAACACACTTTTTGCCCTTCTATCTTAGGATTAGATTCAAGAATCATTCATACAATCAATAATAGGGGCTCTGTATAGAAGATGTGTTTTGGAAGAGAAATGGATGGAATGAATGAAGAAAATGAAATGTTTGCCACTTGAGAAAATAAAGAAAATGTATCTTTAAAACAAGAAAAATAACATAAAAGCCCTTACATAAGATCCCTAATGCTCACGGGAAAAAGCAAAAGGGTTGGTTCTTGGTATGATTTTGCAGCAGCAGGAAAATCCTCTATTGTCCAGTTGTTAAGCATTGTTCCTGAAAGGCATGGGTGAATTCTAGCCAAGCTTTCCCCATCTACTTCGTGACAATATTTCATTGTTCGAGTAATTTAGGTTATAGGTGCTCGCCATATTCACCTGGTAGCTCCTTGAGTCTCCCACTTTTGGTGACTGCCAATATCAACTCTCCAATTGTAACCATGACTAAGAAGTGCTCGGTGGCATGGTTTAACACACGGTCATAGAAGGGACCCTTGAAAGCCTCCACAAACATTAGAGTAATCTCGCTTTCCAATAGTGGTGGCTGAACCTGGGCAGCCACGTCTCGCCATCTCTATGTGGATTGGCGAAAGCTTTCATTGGCCTTTTGCTCCATTCATTGCAACACAAGTCGATTTGGAACCATATCAGTCACATACTTATGTTGTTCGATAAAAGCCCTTGACAAATCCATCCATGTCTTTATATTGACCCGACTCAGTTGAGTGTACCAACGGGCAACAGACCCTGACAAACTATCCTAGAAATAATATATAAGCAACTTCTCATTGTCAAGGTAATAAGATATCTTATTATAGTACATAGTCAAATATAATGAAGGGCAAGTAGTCCCTTCATACTTCTCGAAGTTTGGGGTCTTGAACTTGGGGGAATGACTAGATCTGTCACCAAACTAAGGTCCATGGCATCTATGCCATGGTGAATGATGACTCTTTGTAGGGCTTTGACAGTCCCCTCAAGCTTGTCACAATGATCTTCTAATTTCTTATATGTCTGAATCTTATCGGCTATTTCATCGAGGTACGAAACTTCAGTGTCTTGATCATCATCTTGACCTACCCTAGACTCCACTAGAGAAGTGGTCGAGGTTCTTGGAAGTTGAATTTGAACCATTCCTTTGAGTGCCTCATAATTAACTTCTTGCGGAGGTATCACCACATCTATGATCTTAATTGCCTTAACAGTTTCAGGATTCGTATAGCCCAGCATGGCCGCTATTTGAAGCATAGTGTTTTTTTGGGCATTGTTCATTTCTTCCTTTAGGTCATTCTCTATCTTTCCAAGATGGTCCTGAGCGCCCTTCAAGCTGATTTTTACTGCTGGCATTCTATTTTCCATGTCCATTTTTCGAGTTTGGGAATGAGTTCCATACTTGTGCATAATTTTGTCAATTACCATTGAACTTCTCGTAGTTAATTTGTTTGTTTATTTAATTTAATGTCGGTTATTATCTGATGTAAATGTAAAAGATGCAAAATGCAAATGATGCAAAATTGGTGATATTAAAAAATTAGAAGCACACTTCAAATACTATAAGGTTCGAGTGCACGTTATTCTTAAAAATAAAGAAAATGGTCTTCTATGCCGATTTCTCTCCTCTTTTGATTGGTTTTGGTGATGGTTGCTCGAATTCTCAAACTAGGACAACTTTTCTCTAAAGACAACCGTAGAATTGGCTAACCTGTTGGCATTGATCCACTGCTTCATCTAGGAAGTCTAACAATTATTGTCCGTCCTTCCCGGTTGGGAGGAACCTCTCTCTCTAGTCTTTCGACTGGTTCTTTATCTCATGAGCCTTGGAGATTGTCTTTCAGATTTGTCGGGTTAAATGATTAACGTACAACTACCTAACCAAGCATGTAGCGTTAACGGACCACTTAGAGTCAACCCAATGGATTTTCTCATAATCTTAATCATCAAGAACGGTATGGATATGGTCTTTGTGTGCTTGCAAATGTGTCTTCAAGTTATTGAGACTGTAATGGAGCAATTCAACCTCATCCCTCTTTATTTCTTCTTCTTTCAACTTTTCTTGGAGTTCTTGATTCCAATAATGATATTTTTTCAGGCTATTGTGTACTTTTGAGCATTGCCCTCCAAGTGTTGCTTTTCTTCAGCAAGTCAATTTACATTTTCTTTCTATTTCTTTGCCTTTCGTTGCCAAAGCTTTAACGCGCCCTTTCTTTTTTCGAGGTTCTAAAGCTACTGGTACGTGCCATTTGGGCCTTCAAGCAGTTGTTTTCTTGAGTTAGCTCTCGTACATCTTTTCAAGTAGAGCTCTTGCTTTGTCAACAAGGCCTATACCTCTTTTTGGTAGCCCTCTCTTTGGCATTGTTGCACGATGAGCTTGCCTTCGAGTTCAAAAGCTCTACCCATAGCCTCTCTATTTGTTTTTCAAAGTCTTTCTTGTAGATTTCTAACTTGGTCATAATGATGTCAGGCTAATGGTTATCTAATGGATTCACCAAGACTAGAACACCTATATTGTCGATCATTTGCTTTCTCTAACTCGTATATTAGGTTACAACACTGACAAATAGGGCCACCTTCATTCGGTATGTTCATATCCACTCACTACCCAACTCTATGACTCGCTTTGTGGAATTGTCCTTATTGTAGGAGAACTCCTCTTCTCGCAGCGCATGAGTAACATGAATGAATTGCTGAGACCCATACTGGCATTATATGAGGATAGGCGCATAATTGGTTGCTCTCTATAGGTCTACTAGAGGGACCCACTCCATCTTTCCACATTTGTATAGGATCGGCACTGGGTACATCCATAGGGCTCTCTATGTCACGTCATCATCGGAAAGGTTTTGAAAGAAGGCTACCCATTGTTCTTTCTTCCTATTTTATTGCCACTGTTTCCTAGTAACTTCTTTAATCGGGACCATGTCTCTAGACGTCGGGTGTTTACTTATCTTTTCGTTGTCCTAGAAATGTTTCCGCAACCACAAATATAGGAGCTGTGAGCATCTGGTGAAGTGACTTCCTCGGGTTCAGAAAAAGTTCAGGGACCTAAATGTTTCTGCCTAAATTGCTATAATAGGATTCACATTCTTCTAGGCTAGCAAGTTTACTAAGGTTATTTCAACATACTCCAAGACCTTGGGGAATATCACTAACCCACAGATGGATAAGGCAAGCAAATTGAGAACCCTTCCGTGCTTTACGTCTTTCATGATCTGGGCATAGATGAACTCCCAAGTGAAACAAGGGCTCTTGTTCTTTTCCACAAGATAAACGTCCATCTCTTTTACATATAGACCAGTAAGCTTGGCAAATTTCTGTAGGTAACCAGAATTATTCTCATTCCAGTATATCTTGTCAGGTTTTCCAACTCTAGGCGCATCAAAACCATGTACTTTTCTACGGTAGGCTCGTATCTTCCTGATTGAAGACAAAACAACGATAGGCTAGGTCCCAAAATTCAACAGCTGCTAAAACCATGGGCTCGTCTATCTCCACTCCAAGCAAAAGGGACATGCCTTCATAGTTCATAGTGAATATGGCTCACTCTTTAACTTCTAAGCTTTTCCAAACAGTAACCAGTCCTGACAGATAATTTTGTGGCAGACTCATATGCACTTACTTCAGCAAATCTACGATGGTTTTCTTCTGCACACTGTCTTTGTGCTGGCGTTCGAGCTCCAATGACTCACATCTAACATCGAAATTCGAACATGGGACCCCAACATTGAATAATGCAACTTGAACACTCATTGATAAGTGTTCAAAAGTACTATTTTTATTACCCTTTTTACTCATATTATTGTTAGACTTAAGGTCATATTAGTTGCATAATTAGTCATTCATGCATTAATTCATGTTTCTTTCCACCGTTGAGCTTGATTACATAACTTGGTAGTTTTTGTGGGAAAATATGCTGCTTTGGTGTGTTTTGTGTGTATATGCAGGATCACTTGCCAAAGCAAGACTAGAGCTAGTTGCCAAAGCAATGCATGAAGGAGATGCCGAGCTAGTTGCCAGGGCAATGCATGAAGGAGACACCGAGCCAGTTGCCATGGCAATTGTCGACAAGAGAAAAGGTGATATGGTAGTCGAAATTGATGACTAGCAAGCCCAAGATGATGTGGAGCAAAGCCCAAACCCATAGGAATTTGATTTCCATGCAGAAATTAAAGAAGAATTAAATTCCAAGAAGATAGGAGAAGTTCTAGTAGGAATATAATTATAATAAAGAATTATATTCTTTAAAGATAATTTAATTCCAACTTAACTTCCTCCTCAAAGAAGGACTTTGGCCTAGCCCTATAAATAAGAAGGAGATTTCGACAATTGAGGGAGAGCAAGAAGAGGGAAAATTTCGACAACTCCAAAGGGAAAGAGGAGAGAAATTTCGACAAGTGAGCAAGGGGGAGAGAGTTCGATTTCTTCTTCTTCTTCTTTGCTTCCATTAGATTCATGGTTTGGGGATTATTCTTTGTATATCTTTTGAACCCAACCATGAACTAACTTGATTGGTTGGGGTTATTGTGTTTTGTTGTTGTGAGAAACAATTGGATTTTGTTTAGGTAATAAGAGTTTGCACTTTTCTATTCAAGGTTTACTCATTCTTGGCTTTTATTCTTGTTTGCGAGTGAACTGGGAGAGGATCTCGTAACTTCATCTATTTATCTAATATCGGGAGAGTTAGATTCAAGAAATGAATGAGTATGGTCTTTATTCAATCCATTGATGGTGAAGATTAATCCGGCTTAGGAATAAGTTAAGGATTTCAACGGCTAAGAGGAGCGCAAGATTGGTTGTTGTTCACCCTTGATTCACGCAGGGATGTATTATCAAGGCATGCACAAGTAGATAGAGTTTCGACTTAGGGATAAGAAGAAACCATTGAAGAACGCTCCGCCGAACCTTGAAGTTGCTGCCCAGCCGCCCAAGTAGTTGCCCAGCTAGTTGCCCAGGCAACCATCGATTAGTTGCCAAGGCAACCCCGCTGTGCGAGTTGCCACGACAACTGAGTTGCCCTTGCACTCTTTTACCAAGACGATCCAATCGGCCATCACACCTCAACTCACGATAACCTGGCCTATTTACTCTACTTTAATTTCATCTATTCTTTTAGTTTATTGCTCCTAGTTTACTCGTTAATTAGGACTCCTACTATCAATTGTGTTTTTACTTTTCACAGTGCAGTAACTTAAGCAAAGTTGCCCAAACCAATCCCTGTGGAGACGATACTCATATCACTTTATTACTTGTGGCGTGTATACTTGCACAATTGCGTAGCACTTATTACGCGCAACAAGTTTTTGGCGCCGTTTTCTGGGATTGGCAATTGGTGTTAGTTGTTTTTGTTATTGCATTTTTTTCTCTTAGTTTTACTAACTTTTCTTTTTGTTTGTTTTATCAAAAACAAATTTAGGTGCGCTACAAGTTAAGGGACATCAACATGTCGGGAAATAAAAGCCGATCTATTCGAGAGATGATGTTGGAAGATATGAATCAATCAAATAAAGAGTTTCCTGCACCCTTTGATGATTACCTATACCAACCGAGAAAAGCCCAAAAAACTTATACCGTGGGAAAATCTTGTGCTATGTGTGGAGAACATCATGTGTTTGAAAATTGCCCTCACATTTTCGGTGCATATAACTACATGGAGGACCATAGAGGGAACCAACAACAAAATTCTTCATGGTATGGTCAAAAAGCTCAAAATTTTTTTTACCATAACAATTTTCCGCAGCAACAGATATGCCATGGCAATGTAGTCATTTTCAAGAGCATTCCAATTCCTTGGAGGAAACGTTGTTAGCTTCCTTGGCTAGACTTGACGGATCAATTGAAGAGATTCCAGAGCTATCAAAGTCCATGGATACGAGGATAGCTCAGTGGGATGCAACCTTAGGGGATTCAGAAGTTCAATTGAGGAGATCCACATATGTCATAGATAGCATGCACCAACAATTCATTCCTAAGGATACTAAAGTCCCAAGGCAAGAAGACAAGGAACAATACAAGGAAGGCTCTCCGATGTGTGAGGAACAACTAGAACCTCAAAGTCAAGAGGATGCCAATGAGAGAGACTGCCCAACACATGATGAGCCTGAACAACAAATTGCCTCGGCAATGATTGAGGAGCCTGAACAGAGCAATTCCGCGACAACACTCAGTGAAGTTGAGAACAACAATACTATAGCAAATTCTGAGGAACCTGATGCCCAGAAGGTTACAACGTTGATGTTGAAGCAAGAATCTGTAGATTGCTCTCATCTACAATTGCCACGGCAATTACACAATCACATGCAAGATCAACGAGATGATAATACTTTGCCAATGGAATATGAGCAGGTAATGGTTGAACCTTTCGAATTCTTTAAAAACTCACCTCTTCCATTGCAGGTATGTCTTGAGGATCCGAGGTTGGTAGATTTGAAGCCATCAAAATATCTACTGATGGAGATGTTTGAGAGGCCAAAAGAAAAAGGTGTTTGGATTCATAAAGCTTTTTAGAAAATTGGTTCTTCCCTTGACTTACAGCAAATTTTGGCAACTGATTGCCACGGCAATTGGCTTGAGCAGCAATTGCCACGAAAACAAAGGCTACATCCAACCATGATAGAAGTCGACAAGAATGAGGTAATTGAATGGTTGAGAATGGATATAATTTTTCCTATTAATATATTTGTGCCTTCAGGAATAGTAGCAAGGTGGAGAGTATACATGGACTACAAGCAAACAAAGAAGAAACACATCCACCATGGTAACGCAAAAGGGAGTAGTGGCAAGCACATTGGCCAAACTCTTTTTGGGCAATATTGTCACCCGATGGAGGGTGCGGATGGACTATTAGAAGTATAAAAAACGACCATCCTCAAGTTTTCTAATATATGCACTAACATTAGAAGATGCATGATGGCACTCTTTTCAGACATGGTCGAAGACTTCCTTGAGATCTTCATGGATGATTTTTCCGTTTCTGGTAGTGACTTCAACAGTTGCCTTGACAATTTAGGGAATGTGTTGGCAAGATGTGAAGAAACCGATTTAGTCCTTAATTGGGAGAAGTGCCATCTTATGGTAGATGAAGGAATAGTGCTCGGCCACAAGATTTCATCCAAGAGAATTAAAGTAGACAAAACTAAGGTGGACGTGATCGAGAGACTACCCTCACCAAGATAATGTCTTCAATTTTGATGATTCTTGCGCCCAAGCATTCGAAACCCTAAAAGAAAAGCTTGCCTCGGCAACCCTCGACACCGCAGCAACTCCTGATACGCATGCCTCGGCAACCATGGATACGCATGCTTTGGCAACCTTCAACACCATAGTAACTCCTGATACACACGCCTCGGCAACCATGGATGCGTATGCCACGGCAACTCTAGACACACACGACTCGACAATCTTGGGAGCAGTCGCCACGGTAGCATATGCCTCGGCAATACCCTGGTACGCGAATTTAGTTAATTTCCTTGTTTGTGGCATTTTACCTTATGGCCTTACTCACCAAGGGAAGAAGCGGTTCCGCCATGATGCTAAGCATTACTTTTGGGACGAGCCTCTTTTGTTTAAACAATGTGCAGATCAGGTTATACGCCGATGTGTCCCTAAAGAGGAGCAACAGAATGTACTCTGATAATGTCATTCTTCACCCTATGGAGGACATTTTGGAGGAACTCGTACCGCGGCCAAAGTTTTTCAATCCGGTTTGTATTGGCCAACACTGTACAAAGATGCCCAAGAGTTTTACAAGCAATCTGATCGTTGCTAGAGGACACGCAATATCACCTACAAACCAGTGGGCAATCAAGACCGTTAATATGGATTAGGAAAGTGCCATACAAAAGCGTTTGTTGTACCTCAACGAGATAGAAGAATTTTGTGCACTCGCTTATAACAATGCACAAATATACAAGGAGAAAACAAAGCAATGGCACGACAAGAAACTATTGCCGCGACAATTCATGCCAGGGCAACTAGTTATCTTATTCAACTCTCGACTAAAACTTTTCCCGAAAAAACTAAAATCAAGATGGTCGGGACCATTCGAAGTTGTCAATCCATTCTCCCATGGTACTGTGATAATCAAGTCCATTACTGACGAACATGAATTCAAAGTTAACGGACAGAGATTGAAGCACTACAACGGTGCCCATGTAGAACGAAACAAAGAAGTTGAAACCTTAGGAGATGCATGAGCATGCTCTCCTTTCGATATTTTCTTTTTCTTTTTATTTTTTTTTTCGAACTATTTTTTTTCTTTCTATTATTTTCAGTTATTTTTTTCTCTTTATTTATTTTTGGAATTTTTAGGAGATATTTTATTTTTCTTCATTATCTTTAGTTTCCAGGTTTTCATTTCCACAACAAGACTCACAACCACCATGCTAAGGAAATTTACTGCCGACTACTTGCAACAGCAACCACAACAGAAACTGGCGATGCCCAGGCAACAACAATGGCTTCGACAACTATTGATGCCCATGCAAGTGAACCTGCATCGGCAAACATGGATCAAATCAAAGCAATGCTATTCACGCGGTACCAACATTCAACCACCGACTGAAAAATGAATCAAGCAAACGACAAGGAAACTTATCACTCGAGGTGACGACCTCTCTGACTAACTCATTTCATTTAGTTTCTTTTAAATTTTGTTTCACTCTTACATGCATTGAGGACAATGCTTCTCTCGAGTTTGGGGGGTGTTGGTTTCTGGTTAGTTTCATGTTTAGTTGCATTCATCTCTAGCAATCACATATAGGTTGCAAATGTTACTTGCCATGCCTTTAATTGGATTTAATTGCTTAAGACTTGTTGAATATCCAATGATGAATTTTTGCCACTGCACTTAATTAAAAGAACCTTTAATTTTAGGATTGTATGAAAAGAACTTAGAATTTTACTATGATGCTGATTTTTTTTACACGGTTGTGGCTTGTTGATTGAAAGAAACTTACTGAACTTAGGTTGCTTAAAATTTGGGTAAATTTGAAAATTAAAAGTTAAATTCTTGCTAGAGGTGCCCAAAACTGGCTCTAGTAGTAAATGCACTTTCTTGCTAGAGGTGCCCAAAACTGGCTTTAGTAGTTAATGTACGTTAAAGAATCGCTAGAGGTGCCCGAAATTGGCTCTAATCGACTAAAATAAAATGAGAAATTGCTTACTTTGCTAGAGGTGCCCGAAATTGGCTCTAGTGAAAATAAAAATAAATGCCCCGATAATTAAATTGATAAAAGCCTATTGTTCACATAGAATCTTGAAAATCAACTTGCACACAACTACGCACACATTGTCACGAGCATTATAGTTTTGTTCAGGGTAATTTTTGTGCTATCCGAAAAATTAAAAGGTGATCATACATTGTGCCACGATTCCGAGGTTTGAATTCAAGTTTGAAGCATGTCTTTGATGATTAAAGTCTTGGCAGGTAATTGTTAGCTTGCATTGCTTGAGGACAAGCAATAGTTCGAGTTTGGGGGTGTGATAAGTGTTCAAAAGTACTATTTTTATTACCCTTTTTACTCATATTATTGTTAGACTTAAGCTCATATTAGTTGCATAATTAGTCATTCATGCATTAATTCATGTTTCTTTCCACCGTTGAGCTTGATTACATAACTTGGTAGTTTTTGTGGGAAAAGATGCTGCTTTGGTGTGTTTTGTGTGTATATGCAGGATCACTTGCCAAAGCAAGACTAGAGCTAGTTGCCAGGGCAATACATGAAGGAGATGTCGAGCTAGTTGCCAGGGCAATGCATGAAGGAAACGCAGAGCCAGTTTCCATGGCAATTGTTGACAAGAGCAAAGGTGATATGGTAGTCAAAATTGATGGCTAGACAAGCCCAAGATGACGTGGAGCAAAGCCCAAACCCAAAGGAATTTGATTTCCATGCAGAAATTAAAGAAGAATTAAATTCCAAGAAGATAGGAGAAGTTCTAGTAGGAATATAATTATAATAAAGAATTATATTCTTTAAAGATAATTTAATTCCAACTTAACTTCCTCCTAAAAGAAGGACTTTGGCCTAGCCCTATAAATAAGGAGATTTCGACAATTGAGGGAGAGCAAGAAGAGGGAAAATTTCGACAACTCCAAAGGGAAAGAGGAGAGAAATTTTGACAAGAGAGCAAGGGGGAGAGAGTTCGATTTCTTCTTCTTCTTCTTTGCTTCCATTAGATTCATGGTTTTGGGATTATTCTTTGTATATCTTTTGAACCCAACCATGAACTAACTTGATTGGTTGTGGTTATTGTGTTTTGTTGTTGTGAGAAACAATTGGATTTTGTTTTGGTAATAAGAGTTTGCACTTTTCTATTCAAGGTTTACTCATTCTTGGCTTTTATTCTTGTTTGCGAGTGAATTGGGAGAGGATCTCATAACTTCATCTATTTATCTAATATCGGGAGAGTTAGATTCAAGAAACGAATGAGTATGGTCTTTATTCAATCTATTGATGGTGAAGATTAATCCGGCTTAGGAATAAGTTAAGGATTTCAACGGCTAAGAGGAGCGCAAGATTGGTTGTTGTTCACTCTTGATTCACGTAGGGATGCATTACCAAGGCATGCACAAGTAGCTAGAGTGTCGACTTAGGGATAAGAAGAAACCATTGAAGAACGCTCCGCCGAGCCTTGAAGTTGCTGCCCAGCCGCCCAAGTAGTTGCCCAGCTAGTTGCCCAGGCAACCATCGATTAGTTGCCAAGGCAACCCCGCTGTGCGCGTTGCCACGGCAATTGAGTTGCCCTTGCACTCTTTTACCAAGACGATCCAATCGGCTATCACACCTTAACTCACGATAACCTGGCCTATTTACTCTACTTTAATTTCATATATTCTTTTAGTTTATTGCTCTTAGTTTACTCGTTAATTAGCACTCCTACTATCAATTGTGTTTTTACTTTTCACAGTGCAGTAACTTAAGCAAAGTGGCCCAAACCAATCCCTGTGGAGGAATACTCGATACTCATATCACTTTATTACTTGCGACGTGTATACTTGCACAATTGCGTAGCACTTATTACGCGCAACACTCATCATCACCGACTGACTAGTGTTTTGAAATATCAACAGAATACAATGCGATGTATGCTCTATATGATACAAGTAAGGCAAGAAAAGTGTCAGTACATGATAATAATGAAATAAAATACAAGGAATAATACAGAAAAACACAATAAATAATAGAAAAAACAAAATCTACGGCTTTTCGCATGGCTCTAACGAGGTTGGCTTTATAAAGTAAAACATATGGGCTTAGATCTAAAAAAGGTTCTCGAACAGCCCTTGCCTCCTACTAAGGCTGTCAAGATGTTCAATCCTAGCCCATCACAGGCTTGGAGATCGAACACGGTTTAAGGGGATGCATTTCCACTATGCCCATGCAGAGGGCTACTCACAAAAGCATAGGAAGGATTAGCACCCCACAATGCCCGTAAAATGGCGTTTAATTGATCACTAATATTTTTCTTTGTAATCCGAATGAATACGTGAAACGATTAATAAAAAATCCACAAAGTTCTAAAAGAGATCCGAATTTGCTCACGGTTGAGGAAGCCCAGGCCAAGTTTAAACGTAATGGAATTAAGGCATTAATCCCTAAAATCTAAAAGTATAGTCTCGCATAGGAGTTTCGACCGTTCACCAACGGCTAGGGAAGACCAAGTTAACCCTACTTGAGAAAATATTATGTTTTTTTTATGCTATAAAAACAATTTTTAAAATGGCATTTTATGTTTAATTTTTTGGGTGATTTAACGTTAAAAATTAAATATCATTTTTTAGAAGCATGTGTTTAAAGAAACTAATCCTAATTATTTACATCTAAGGGAAAAATATTTACCTTTTAAAAATATTACTGAAAAAATTTATTTAATTGCTTACAATTAATGAAAATGTTTATTTCTTTTCTAAAAAATCACCTAAGAGAGGTTTATTTACAATTAAGGAGAATGGATTATTTACTTTTCTAAATAATTTACTAAGAGAGTTTTTTAATTCTTACAATTAAGGGAAATGAATTATTTACTTTTGTGAATAATTTACCAAGTTAGTTATTAAGAGATAAATTATTTAAGGAATCTAAACCTAAGGCATTTATAGTCAAATTATATTAGTAGTAAATTAACCTACAAGGCAAAAAAAGAGTCTTATTAAGCCATGTAAAACTTATTAATTATTACAAGGGAAACTAGCCTAAAGGTAAATTTTTATAATTATTTTATTTAAAAAAAAGTATTCCTTTTGTCATCTTTATGGAAATTATATTATCACATAACATATACTAACCAATTAGATTTTTTTGAAAAGAAAGACATGAATTAAATAGCCCAAAAATTAAATTGCACAAGTAAAAATTAAAGGATTGAAATTTAAATAAAAAGGACTAAGGTGTAGAGATTGCAAATAGTAGGAGTCAAAGTGTAAACTCGTCAAAGATGGGGTACGGGTCGAGTCGAGAACTGCACTCTATCGCCGCGTCTGCTGCCATGCAAGGACGTTGGATGCGGCTTGCTGGCAGCATTCCTCTAATGTTTATGCTTCTGGTCTAGGAGGTTCCACCTCTTGGTGATAACGACTCCTCCGCGAGCTAAACTTGGTGAAAACCGCATCCCTTTTCCTTCTGATTTGAATCAAAATACCACAAAAAATAGAGTTTTGGTATGAAAAATACCTCAAAAATCAACTAGACTTGTATTGCTCTTCAATAAGGTGTATGTTACAAAGGATGAATGCTTGGACTTTTATAGCCAATTACAAGGGTATAAATGGGAGAAGAATTTCAAAGATTCTTTCCTGAATTACAAAAAGTAAAAACCTAATATCTACATGATTTCCTTTCCCAATTTGCTTGATACGATTTGGTTTTTCCATCATTTTTAGTTGATTCGATATTTAGTCCCCTTTTATTTGCTTGCAAGGCACGACCAGCCAAGAGAGATGGTGCATGTGGCAACAGTTGTGGTGGTAGATGGTGGTCACGGTGATAGCTGTGGTAGCTGGCCAGATGAGGGGGTTGATCACGTGATCACTATGCATCGGTGATGATCAGATAATGAAGGGTACGGTGTAAAAAAGGTTGATAAAACTAGGTGACTACTTCCATTAATAGGGTTTTGAAGGGTATTAAGATATTGGGATTTTCCCATGTTTTCAAAGTTGTTAATATGTGGCCAAATCTCTTTCTAGTATTTGGTTTAAGTCTTGATTCATTTCCTTTTTGGTGAGGCAAAAGAAGGTGATCTTGAGGTTCTTGTAAGCTTGAGCCGAGAGAGAAGTTGATGGGATTTTGGTTCGAAGACTTGATTTGAGATTCTTGCTAAAATTTCCGTACATCTCTTACTCTTATATCTTTTTGAGGATCATAAAGTGATTGCTTTGCTTAATTTTATGGTTTATGGGTAGAGCTTTCCCTAAGAAATCAAAGTAATGAAATTGATGATGTAAATGGTGTTTGATGACTCTAATATCCCCATATATAACATGGTAAACCTTAGTAACCTTTTAGAGTGGGTTGGATGTGGTTAGAGGCAAGTTAGGATGGATTTCTGAGCTTTGGGAAGCCATTTTTGGGCTTCAGCATCGGTACACGGGGAGCTAGTACCAGTACCCCTTGTTTGAGTGAAGACGGTGATGAACTATGAGAGGAGTATTGGTACGTTGTTTAACCAGTATAGTACGCAATTTAAGGTAGTATCAGTACGGGTCAACCTGTACCGGTACGTGAAGGCTTGTAGAAATTCTAGTAAGCCATTTTGGTATTGGTACATCAGTGAGTACTGATGCCCAAGGCTAGTGTATCAGTACAGTCGACCCAGTACCGATACTAATAGAAATTCTAATGAGCAGTTTTTGTATCGATACGTGTATGAGTACCGGTGCCCTTGGGTAGTGTACCAATACTCGTGGGCTAGTATCGGTACTGGCTGGGCAATTTGCCCAAGGTTGTCATTTTGAGCTTGATGGGCTATAAAATTGAGGGCTATGGCCAATAGGTTCCTCTTGAGATAATGTAACATATGAAATTAAGAAACTAAGATTTTACTCCTAAATAAAAGCATAATGTGTAATAACCTGATAATTGTAAAGGGGTGAATTATTATCATAGCAATCCTAGAGATGCTTGGTACCATGTTGTTCTCGTGTGCTGGGGGCACTTGATGGGCTGATGGTTTTGAATCAAGATATGAACCTTGATGGCTAGTAACATTCATTGGTGGCCTTTTCTTGAAAGTTTGGCTTGGAGCCATTTACCTCTTGGTGAGGTGTATTAATGCCCGGGGAGTATAACGTATCTTATGGTTGATGTAAATGAATTCAGATGTCCTAGAGTCACTACTACGGTACTTATATAAGAGGATGTGTACTTAAGTTTGAGTGAACAAGTACATCTAATGTACCCACGGGCTGAGTGATATGGGTGCGGTTAGGAACCTATCTGTGGCTATGGTGATCCGAATAAGGTAATTAACTTGACAGACTGAGTGAGCTCGAGTAACCTGATAGGGTGAGTGACCTCAAGTAAAGAATACATCTGGCTAATTTGACCTAAGTATATCTAGGACGTATCTGTGGCTATGGTGATCCAGATATGGTCCATTTAACCCGACAGCTATGTGAGCACGGGTAACCCGACAGTTGTGTGAGCACGGGTAAAATAGGGCTTCGTTGGCTATTTATGTAGATGATGTATGGATGTAATTATGTATGCTATGAGTATGCTATAGATGATAGCTTATTGATAAGTAGTGTATTTGTATTTTTTCTTATATATTTCCCTATGTTTTAGCACACTAATCTATATCCAAGTCCTTGTTTTGGTCATATTTTATTTTCCAGGTGTTTAAGTGGCAAGTGAACATTCCATTCATAAAAAGAAGACATTAGCACGTATTTTACACATTGGAAATTATCCTATAAAAATAAAGGCTACGAACATCGATAATTTAGTACGAAGATGCGAACATTTGAGTGCTAACGCACCAATAAAGGCTATGCGGACATATATAGAAGTAGAGTTATGGACTCGTCTAAGCGAACTCTGACATGCAATTAGACGCTAGCATTGGTTGTCAACACTGGAAACAATGCGAGAAGACATGGCATAAAGAGTGTATGCTGACAAAGTGCAAACACATGACGCGAACACTGGAATACGCGTAAAAGTTGAATGCTGCTAACCTTGAGCGCAAAAAAGAGGATCGCAGATAGAATACAATGATGATATCAGTCGCGAACCTTGAAGCGCAAACAATAGTTGCTAACGTTGGTTTGTGAACACTAACGTGTCCGGTAATGCGAACACTGAAATACGAAGGAACTACATGAACGCTATACACTAATGTGTAATCTATGCAGACACTGGAGGAAGACATGCACAAGGAATCCTATGCTGCCATGATTGCTTGGAAAAGAAGAAATACTAGATTAATTAGACTTTCACTTCACATTAAATGTGGGATTAGGGATTGTATTTTATTGTAACTTCTTCTCCTATTTGATGTGTAATTCTTTGCCTGTAAATAGGATCGATGTGGGAAGAGAGGCAGGAGAGACGGATCACCATAGAAAACCCTTCATGCTTCCATCTACTCTATGAGTAGCTAAACCCTTAAGTTCTAGCTGAGTTGTTTCAAGGTTTTCAATACAATTGATAAGTGTTCAAAAGTACTATTTTTCTTACCCTTTTTACTCATATTATTGTTAGACTTAGGCTCATATTAGTTGCATAATTAGCCATTCATGCATTAATCCATGTTTCCTTCCATCGTTGAGCTTGATTACATAACTTGGTAGTTTTTGTGGGAAAAAAATGCTGCTTTGGTGTGTTTTGTGTGTATATGCAGGATCACTTGCCAAAGCAAGGCTAGAGCCAGTTACCAGGGCAATACATGAAGGAGACGCCGAGCTAGTTGCCAGGGCAATACATGAAGGAGACGCCGAGCCAGTTGCCAGGGCAATTGTCGATAAGAGCAAAGCTGATATGGTAGTCAAAATTGATGACTAGACAAGCCCAAGATGACGTGGAGCACAGCCCAAACCCAAAGGAATTTGATTTCCATTCAGAGATTAAAGAAGAATTAAATTCCAATAAGATAGGAGAAGTTCTAGTAGGAATATAATTATAATAAAGAATTATATTCTTTAAAGATAATTTAATTCCAACTTAACTTCCTCCTCAAAGAAGGACTTTGCCCTAGCCCTATAAATAAGATGGAGACTTCGAAAATATAGAGAGAGCAAAGAGAGGGGAATTTTGACAAGTCTAAGGAGGGCAAAAGGAGAGAATTTTCGACAAGCATCTAGGGCAAGGAGGATTTCAACAAGCCTCCTTCTTTATCCTATTCTTTCTTGTTCGATTGGGTTCATGCTAGGGATTATTTATCTTGTGTTTCTTTAGAACCTAGCCATGAACTAAATCTATTTGGCTATGGTTATTATGTTTTGTGGTTGTGAGAAACTATTGGATTTTGTTTAGGTAATAAGAGTTTGCACTTTTCTATTTCAAGGTTTATTCATTCTTGGTTCTTATTCTTGTTTGCGAGTGAATTGGGAGAGGATCTCGTGATTTCATCTATTTATCTAATATCGGGAGAGTTGGATTCAAGAAACGAATGAATATGATCTTTATTCAATCTATTGATGGTGAAGATTAATCCGGCTTAGGAATAAGTTAAGGATTTCAACGGCTAAGAGGAGCGCAAGATTGGTTGTTGTTCACCCTTGATTCACGCAAGGATGTATTATCAAGGCATGCACAAGTAGCTAGAGTTTCAACTTAGGGATAAGAAGAAACCATTGAAGAACGCTCTGCAGAACCTTTAAGGTTGCTGCCCAGACGCCCAAGTAGTTGCCCAGGCAACCATCGATTAGTTGCGAAGGCAACCCCGTTGTGCAAGTTGCCACAACAACTGAGTTGCCCGTGCACTCTTTTACCAAGACGATCCAATCGGCTATCACACCTCAACTCACGATAACATGGCCTATCTCTCTCTCATTTGATCTCATCTTTTATTTTACTTTTTTGCTTTCTAGATTAGTTATTAGTTAAACTCCTATAATCCTTTATTTGTGTTTTTACTTTTTACAGTGCAAGAGACTAGATTCTTGAAGTGGCACCAATCCCTGTGGAGACGATATCTTTTATATTATAACTTGCAACGTGTATACTTGAACAATTGCGTAGCACTTATTACGCGCAACAAGTTTTTGGCACCGTTGCCGGGGATTGGCAATAGCGACTTTGTTTTTATTTTCTTGCAGTTTCTTTTTACTTTTCTTGTTTAAAATTCAAAGGGCTAACAAACTTTGGTTTTGCATTGGTATATGACCAGTGCGAGACCGACTTCACCAGAATATCTTTTTACTTAGACGAAGGATAAGAGTAGCGATGGCTAATCAAGACGGCAATATGAATCAAGATGTTCTAGCAGGAGGAGGAGGAGTGATTCTTGCACGAAACAGAACTATTCGAGACTATCTTGAAGAAGATCTTGATGGACTTAATCCAGGAGTTGTTGCACCTAAAATTTAAGTCGACCACTTTGAGTTAAAACCGGTAATGTTTAATATGATCAACACAATTGGTCAATTTGGAGGCTCAACAACTGAAGATGCACGACAACATCTGAAATCTTTCCTCGAGATTTGCAACTCGTTCAAAATACACGGAGTCACCCCCGATGTCTTACGATTAAGATTATTCCCCTATTCACTGAGGGATAGGGTGAAAGCATGGTTGAATAGCATTCCTACCGGATCAATAGCATCTTGGACTGATCTTTGTCGTGATTCCTTGCTAGATTTAATCCTACAAATTTGACTGATAAGCTTCGTAACGACATTACTTCTTTTCGGCAGGCAGATGATGAATCCATGTGCGAGGCTTGGGAGCGATATAGAGAACTTCTACACAAATGACCCCTACATGGATTCCCGGTGTGGACTCAAGTAACAATGTTTTACAACGCCGTGAATACACCAACAAGGATGATGCTAGATGCCTCGGCAAACGACATACTCCTAGATAAGTAGCCGGAGGAAGCAATGCAAATTCTAAATAGGCTGGCCAAGAATGATTATCAATTCCCATCTACTAGAAGAGGAGTTAGACGCAAAGCCACAATACATGAACTAGGATCATCAGATTCAATTTCGGCACAATTGGCCACTTTAACCAAGATGGTCCAGAACATGCAAAAACCAAACAACACACATGAGGTCAAGGTAATGGATTCTTTTTGTGAGTTATATGGTGATAACCATAATTCTTCTGAATGTATGCAGAATCCGGAATCCAGCTTCTATGTGGGGAATTACAATCGGAACAACAACATGATGTCCAATACATACAATCCAGCTTGGAAGAAGCACCCAAATTTTTCATGGAGTAATCCCAACAGTGCTCTAAACCAGAACAATCAGAATGCACAAGCATCGGGATTCCAGCAGAATATGCCACGGCAACAGTTGCCGCAGCAACAACCGACAACATCTAGTTCTTTAGAAAATTCTCTCAATGCTTTTATGATGAAAACTGAATCTTATATGGCTGAGAATAGTAATTTCATAAAAAGAACTAATGCTTTTATTAACAGGACCGAGATGAGATTGCAAAACCAAGAGGCGGCAATCAAATCATTGGAAAATCAAGTCGGACAGTTTGCTCAAAATCTGAATACTAGACCGCAAGGAGGTTTACCTAGCGATACTGAAGTCGCAAGAGGAACTGGCTATGAGCAATGTAAGGCAATCACCACTAGAAGTGGCCAACAACTTAGAGAGGCTCAACCCTGCTCATCAAACAAAACTCCACAAAAAGATCAAGACGAACCTAGCGGCAAAGCCTCAGATGCTGAACCAGGAATTACCTCGGCAACCGGCAATAAGCATGCCTCGGCAACTGACGATAAAGACACCTCGGTAACTTGCGATAAGCATGCCTCGGCAACCCCAGTTGATAACTCCTCAGCAACTCCAGTTGTCCCGACAATGCCGTCAATTAGGTTTCAAACCAATGAAAGGATCGAAGATATCTGACTTCCACCACCATTCCCACAAAGGTTGAAGCGACAAAATCAAGAATATCAATTCAAGAAGTTTCTTGATATCCTAAAGCAAGTCCACATCAACTTGCCATTGGTGGAAGCAATTGAACAAATGCCAAACTATGCCACATCAACTTGCCCTGTTCCATTGGAAATCACTATGTCGGGAAAGCATTATGCGACCTTGGGGCTAGCATAAACTTGATGCCTAAATCAGTTTTCTAGAAACTAGGAATCGGGAAGGCAAGACCTACAACAGTTATACTACAGCTAGCCGACAGATCCTATGTGCATCCAGAGGGAAAAATCGAGGACATACTGGTAAAAGTTGATAAATTTATTTTTCCCGTTGAATTTATTGTTTTGGATTGTAAAGCAGATGAGCATGCACCCATCATTCTCGGGAGACCATTCCTAGCAACAGGAGAACCTTGATCGATGTTGAAAAGGGAGAACTCACAATGAGAGTGAATGACCAGCAAGTTAAACTAAATGTGTTCCAAACACTAAGGCATGCCGATGATCCAGAAGAATGCCAACTTCTTCATGCCATGATAGAGTTTAACTTCGACGAGGAATTTAGTTGCCTCGGCAACTACATTGCCGATCAAGAGGAACCTGAGGAGTATGAAGAACTGGTCGATGAGGAACAACAAGAAGAGGCAAATTGGCTAGTCAATCGACCAGGTACATACTTTGAACCACTAGATTACTCAGGTAAGGAAGGTAAGCTCGAAAAACCCTCTATTGAACAACCACCGATTCTTGAGTTGAAACAATTGCTAGAGCAACTAAAATATGCATACTTAGGAACCGATAATACATTGCCTATAATTATTTGTTCTAAGTTACAACCTGAGCAGGAAAAGAAGCTGAACAAAGTGTTGAAGCTACACAAAAAGGCAATAGGGTGGACAATTGCCGACTTAAAGGGAATTAGCCCGGCAGTGTGCATGCACAAGATTTTGTTGGAAGATGATCACAAACCTTCAATTGAGGCCCAGAGGAGACTGAATCATGCCATGAAAGGGGTTGTAATGAAAGAAATCATCAAGTGGCTTGACGCCGGCATTATATACCCTATCTCTGATAGTACATGGGTAAGTCTGGTACAATGCGTACCGAAAAAGGGAGGTATAACGGTGGTAAGTAATGAAAACAATGAACTCATTCCAACCAGGACTGTGACCGGTTGGAGGATTTGTATGGATTATCGAAAGCTAAACAAAGCCACTAGGAAAGATCACTTCCCATTACCCTTTATTGATCAAATGCTTGACCGTCTTGCAGGTAAACCCTTTTATTGTTTTCTTGATGGTTATTCAGGTTACAATCAAATTGCCATAGCACCAGAAGATCAAGAAAAGACAACCTTCACATGCACATACGGTACTTATGCCTTTCGAAGGATGCTGTTCGGATTGTGTAACGCCCCGGCAACCTTCCAAAGATGCATGATGGCACTCTTTTCAGACATGGTCGAAGACTTCCTTGAGATCTTCATGGATGATTTTTCTATTTTTGGTAATGACTTCGACAGCTGTCTCGGCAATTTAGAGAGGGTGTTGGCAAGATGTGAAGAAACTGATTTAGTACTCAATTGGGAGAAATGCCATTTTATGGTAGATGAAGGAATAGTGTTCGGCCACAAGATTTCATCCAAGGGAATTGTAGACAAAGCCAAGGTGGACGTGATCGAGAGATTACCCCCACCAAGTCCGGTTAAAGGAATTTGAAGTTTTCTCGGACATGCAGGTTTTTACAGGAGGTTCATTCATAATTTTTCTAAAATCACTAAACCCTTGTGTAATCTGCTTGAACAGTATGAAGTCTTCGATTTTGATGATTCTTGCACCCAAGCATTCAAAACCCTAAAGAAAAAGCTTGCCTCGACACCCATTGTCGTTCCACCAGATTGGACGCTACCTTTTGAGCTAATGTGTGACGCAAGTGATTTCGCGGTAGGAGCAGTCCTAGGCCAATGCACAGGTAAGACCTTCCATGTGATATACTACGCTAGTAAAACTCTTAATAGTGCTCAAGTGAATTACACAACAACGGAGAAAGAGTTACTAGTTGTAGTTTTCGCATTTGACAAGTTCCGATCCTATTTGATTGGTACAAAGGTAATTGTTCATACGGACTATTCGGTAATCAAATACCTATTTGCTAAAAAGGATGCTAAACCTTGTTTGATCCGTTGGATATTACTTTTACAAGAATTTGATATTGAAATTAAGGACAGGAAAGGAACAGAAAATCAAGTGGCCGATCACTTATCACGTTTGGAACGCAATAAGGAAGACGACGTGGATCTAGAAATATGCGATGCATTCCCGGATGAACAACTTTTAGTTGCCTCGGTAACCATGGATGCGAATGCCTCGACAATTTTGGGAGCAGTCACCATGGCAGCACGTGCCTCGGTAATACCCTGGTACGCGGATTTAGTTAATTTCCTTGTTTGTGGTATTTTTACCTTATGGCATTACTCACCATGGGAAGAAGCGGTTCCGCCATGATGCGAAGCATTACTTTTGGGACGAGCCTCTTTTGTTTAAACAATGTGCAGATCAGGTTATACGCCGATGTGTCCCTGAAGAATAGCAACAAAATGTACTCCGGCAATGCCATTCTTCACCCTATGGAGGACATTTTGGAGGAACTCATACCGCGGCCAAAGTTTTGCAATCCGGTTTGTATTGGCCAACATTGTACAAAGATGCCCAAGACTTTTACAAGCAATGTGATCGTTGCCAGAGGACGAGCAATATCTCTAGACGACATGAGATGCCACTCCAGAACATCATCGAGGTGGAATTGTTCGATGTGTGGGGGATCGATTTTATGGGACCTTTCCCATCTTTATTCGGCAATCTCTACATCTTACTTGCCGTCAACTACGTGTCTAAATGGGTTGAGGCAGCTGCAGTTCCCAACAACGATTCCAAGACCGTGTAACGATTCTTGCAGAAAAACATATTTACACGGTTTGGGATGCCGAGAGCAATTATCAGTGACGAAGGCAAGCATTTTGACAACAGACTAATTTCCAAGATGTTACAACGCTTCGGCATATCACACAAGATCGCCACAGCATATCACCCACAAACCAACGGGCAAACAGAAATTTCCAACCGAGAGTTGAAGGGAATACTCGAGAAAGTTGTAAATCCCTCTAAGAAGGATTGGTCAGTAAGACTAGATGACGCACTTTGGGCATATCGCACTGCATTCAAAACACCCTTAGGTATGTCCCCCTTCCGACTTGTTTATGGAAAAACATGCCATCTACCGGTGGAAATCGAACACAAGGCATACTGGGCAATCAAGACCGTGAATATGGAGTGGGAAAATGAAGAACAAAAGCGTTTGATGGATCTCAACGAGATAGAAGAATTTTGTGCACTCGCCTATAACAATGCACGAATCTACAAGGAGAAAACAAAGCGATGGCACGACAAGAAACTATTGCCACGACAATTCATGCCAGGGCAACTAGTTCTCTTATTCAATTCTCGGCTAAAACTTTTCCTGGGAAAGCTGAAATCAAGATGGTCGGGACCATTCGAAGTTGTCAAACCATTCTCCCATGGTACCGTGATAATCAAGTCCATCTCTGACAACCATGAATTCAAAGTTAATGGACAAAGATTGAAGCACTATAATGGTGCCCATGTTGAACGTAACAAGGAAGTGGTCAACTTAGGAGATGCATGAGCATGCTCTCCCTTTTGATATTTTTATTTTTATTTATTTTATTTTTATTTTTATTTTCGATTAATTATTTATTTTATTTTTTTTCAATTTTTTTTATTTTTTTTTTCTGATTATTATTAATTTTCTTTAGGATAGATTTTTTTTAAGTTTAAGAATCCTATTACACATCTTTATTTATTTTCTTTATTAATTTTTCTTTAATTTTAATCCTTATTTGATTTGTCTTTGAATTATAGGAAAAAAGTTCAAGATAAAGAGGAATTTTAATCCAAGTAGGAAAACGTCTTCAACAAGGAAACTAATGGGCTGAATCTAAGGCTTATATAAAGCCTCCAATTCACCCTAATCACAACCCCTTGTCTTCAACTTCTCCCTCACCCTAAACCCTTTTTCGTTTTCCCCTAATCCCTCCCACCTATCTTTTCTATAAAACCCATCACCCTTAACCTATTCCTACTTTCTATCTTGCGACTTTTTAGTTTCTTTTCTTTTCTTTGTTTTTACAAAACTCACAACCAAGATCATCCATGGCATCCAAGATTAAATTTTTAGTTCATCCAAGTTCCTCCAAAGAACCAAGATACAAGAAGTTTGCTACACCGGTGGTTCAAGAAAGATCTCACTCCAAGTTTGAAAGCCGGAAGATTCTTGAAGAACAAGGCTTTGAATACTCCAACTCTCATCAAGATTCCGGCCTTGAACCATTCATCTTCGAGAGGATTGCACATCAAAAGGGGCAAATCTTTGGCCATCAACCGGAACCGGGTAACATCTCATGGGTAAGAGAATTCTATGCTCACTCACCTAACCCGGATAGTCCTTATGTTTTTGTTCGTGACAAGGCCATACTCATAAGTCCCAAAAGCGTCAACACCTTTTACGGGCTTTACATTGAGAAGGACGAGCATCAAGCCTTCGTTGATCAAATCACTCCCAAGCAACTCGACAAGGTGCTTCAAGAACTCACTCAACCGAGAACTCATTGGAACGTCGGTAAATACAAGGGCATGGTAAATCGCCTTCGGCTTAAATCCGAGGAAAAACTATGGAATAAGTTTGTTAAAACTTCTTTAATGCCCACCATACCCAATACTACTTTTGATATACCACGTCTTTTGCTCATATATTCTATTTTGCATAATCGTATCATTAACATTGGAAAAATTATTTGCGATGAGATTTTTGTATGCAGCTCAAAAGATAAGGGTTCTCTTTTCTTCCCTTGCTTAATTTCTAATCATTGCAAGGAGATGCATGTCCCAAGTGAGTCCACCAATGAAAAGGCCCTACCAAAGTCCGGTTGGAATCAAGCACTAATCCGAAAGCTAATGGGAGAGGCACCAGGAAATTCTTCAAGGCCTCTAATTGCCACGGCAACTCCTACCGCCCCGGCAATCCCTAATGCCCAAGCACCTAATGCCCGGGCAACTTGGCCATCAACCCTGGGACACTTTGAAGCACTCTTGCAACCATTGGTGAGCCACCCAAGTCAAATTGAGGACCGGCAACTAATGTTCATGCGGTACATGAAGGAGCACAACAATGCCATCACCCAAGTCATCCTAGAAAAGTACCCGGACAATCGCACGCCGTTCCCAATCTTTCCTGCCGAGATCCTTGCCCCGGCAACCAACGAAGCAGTCACCACGACAACCGCAAAAGAGGATATCGCGGCAACCTACATCGTGTTTGCACAAGCTGATGCCACGGCAACCAAAGCTAAAGACATCCCGACAACCACTGCAAAAGCCAAAGGTAAAGCACCTATGCCCGAATCAACTCCTACGGAATCATTTTTTGATTTTTTAGATTCGGACGAGTCCTCAATTGCACCAACAAAGACCACATCAATTGAATCCTACAAGCGAAAAGCCAATGACATTGATGAAGAGGATGATGAGGACAACCCCGTACGAGGATCGATTCCACCACCGACAACAAGGGAAAAACCATCGTATTCAAGCAAGAGAATCAAGACACCGACCAAAAGGAAACTAATCATCTACAATGACGAACTCTCGGAATAAGTCCTCGTATGCATTTTATTTTTCGTTATTTTTATTTTTATTTTTCTTTAATGCATGCATTGAGGACTGCCTCACTCGAGTTTCGGGGGGATTGTTATTAGTAGTTACCATGTTTAGCTACATTTATCTTAAGTATTACATTTAGGATACATAAATTGCTTGCCATGCCTTTAATTGGAACAAGAATTGCTTAGATTTGATGAATATTCGATGATAACTTTGCCAATGCACTTAATTGATAGAATTTTTATTCTAGGATAACCATGGGAAAACTTAGAATTTTACTATGATGCTAAATTTGATGAAACACTATTGTGGTTTGATCGATTTAAGGAATTCTAGTGAACTTAGGTTGATAATTAACAAATTGGGGGATTAGAATAAAAATTGGATGAATGCTAGAGGTACCCGAAATTGGCTCTAGCATGTGCTAAAAAAATTGATCACTAGAGGTGCCCGAAACTGGCTCTAATACGTGTTAAAAAAAATTTAACTAGAGGTGCCCGAAATCGGCTCTAGTCGAATAAATTAACTTAAGAAAACTAAAAACAAAACACTGAGGTGCCCAAAACTGGCTCTAGTTAAAACATGTTAAAAAGAACCCAATAAAGTAATTTGAAAACCTATTGTTTGCATAGAATCCGAAAAATCAACTTGCACACAACTCCGCACACACTCACAAGCATTATAGTTTGATTCCGAGTAACTCCTAAGTTTTTCGAAAAATAAAAAGCCAATCATACTTTGTGCCCCGGTTCAGAGAATTGAAATCAAGTTCAAAGCTAAGTTGGTGAAAATTAAAGTCTTGGCAGGTAATTATGAGTTTGTATTGCTTGAGGACAAGCAATAGTTCGAGTTTGGGGGTGTGATAAGTGTTCAAAAGTACTATTTTTCTTACCCTTTTTACTCATATTATTGTTAGACTTAGGCTCATATTAGTTGCATAATTAGCCATTCATGCATTAATCCATGTTTCCTTCCATCGTTGAGCTTGATTACATAACTTGGTAGTTTTTGTGGGAAAAGATGCTGCTTTGGTGTGTTTTGTGTGTATATGCAGGATCACTTGCCAAAGCAAGGCTAGAGCTAGTTGCCAGGGCAATACATGAAGGAGACGCCGAGCCAGTTGCCAGGGCAATTGTTGACAAGAGCAAAGGTGATATGGTAGTCGAAATTGATGACTAGACAAGCCCAAGATGACGTGGAGCACAGCCCAAACCCAAAGGAATTTGATTTCCATTCAGAGATTAAAGAAGAATTAAATTCCAATAAGATAGGAGAAGTTCTAGTAGGAATATAATTATAATAAAGAATTATATTCTTTAAAGATAATTTAATTCCAACTTAACTTCCTCCTCAAAGAAGTACTTTGGCCTAGCCCTATAAATAAGATGGAGATTTCGACAATCCATAGAGAGCAAGAGAGGGGAATTTCGACAAGTCCAAGAAGGGCAAGAGGAGAGAATTTTCGACAAGCATCTAGGGCAAGGAAGATCTCGACAAGCCTCCTTCTTCATCCTTTTCTTTCTTGTTCGATTGGGTTCATGCTAGGGATTATTTATCTTGTGTTTCTTTGGAACCTAGCCATGAACTAAATCTATTTGGCTATGGTAATTGTGTTTTGTGGTTGTGAGAAACTATTGGATTTTGTTTAGGTAATAAGAGTTTGCACTTTTCTATTTCAAGGTTTATTCATTCTTGGTTCTTATTCTTGTTTGCGAGTGAATTGGGAGAGGATCTCGTGATTTCATCTATTTATCTAATATCGGGAGAGTTAGATTCAAGAAACGAATGAATATGATCTTTATTCAATCTATTGATGGTGAAGATTAATCCGGCTTAGGAATAAGTTAAGGATTTCAACGGCTAAGAGGAGCGCAAGATTGGTTGTTGTTCACCCTTGATTCACGCAGGGATGTATTATCATGGCATGCACAAGTAGCTAGAGTTTCGACTTAGGGTTAAGAAGAAACCATTGAAGAACGCTCTGCCGAACCTTGAAGGTTGCTGCCCAGACGCCCAAGTAGTTGCCCAACTAGTTGCCCAGACAACCATCGATTAGTTGCCAAGGCAACCCCGTTGTACAAGTTGCCACGACAACTGAGTTGCCCGTGCACTCTTTTACCAAGACGATCCAATCGGCTATCACACCTCAACTCATGATAACATGGCCTATCTCTCTCTCATTTGATCTCATCTTTTATTTTACTTTATTGCTTTCTAGATTAGTTATTAGTTAAACTCCAATAATCCTTTATTTGTGTTTTTACTTTTTACAGTGCAAGAGACTAGATTCTTGAAGTGGCACCAATCCCTGTGGAGACGATATCTTTAATACTATAACTTACAACGTGTATACTTGCACAATTGCGTAGCACTTATTACGCGCAACAACAATTATTAGTGATACTTCTTGTTCTTAATTTTCTTCATAATTCAAATTATTTTTATATCTTTCAGGCTCATTCAATTGTGTGTGTTGGATTATACGTATGCAATCAACCAATTCATGGATTATTGATTCAAGTGGTAAGAAAACCTGGACTATGGTTTTTAAAGGTATGAAATCATATATTTAACTTGTGTGGATTATCGTTTTTTTAATATATATATATATATGTTTGGTCTCTTAATCACTTAATGTTATTTGATAGGTTTTATTCTAAAGTGAATTATCTAAGGAATTTAACCTAGAAAATAAGTGTTACACAACTTATGGACTATTAGGTTGTTAAATAATTAAAAGAAGAGAACTTTTAGGTTATTTGTGGATTATCATCTAACTTAAAAACAAAGCTACTTGAAGAATTATGTAGGTTACACTTTGAAGTCTATAATCTAATAACTTGGATTGAAGTACCGCGAACAACCTTGTTTAGGCTCCATCAACCATTCACACAACCTCAATCTTATTGCTTTCTTTTATCTTGTTCGCAACATACAAAACAAAACATCCTTTATTTACTTTTTATTCACACTAGTATTAGTTAGTAAACTTACACCTTTTGACCACTCTTTATGGCTTCGACACTTTTACCACACTATAAATACAAAGAAGTATGCATGTATTTATTTCTTGGTGGATTCGACACCCATCAAAAAATCGGCGTTGTTGCTGAGGAGTGGTGCCAAAGAGGATAAGTTCATTTTAGTTTTAGTTTTTATTTTTATTTTGTTTTCTTACTTTATGCCCGATCTTCCAAGAGTGCATATACATATTTATTATTTAATATAGAGATTGAACGTTCTCTGCAAAGACTAAAGCAAGAAGCAAAGAACGGCAAACAATCATCCAAGATGGACACTAATGACGCTGTCTACGAACAAACCCAGGTGAACACCCAAGTACAGGAATACCCTACGAACCTCCCTTGCGAACAACTAAACGTTCGCGAGATAGCTGAACAAACTCTACTCCAACTAACTGCCCCTGAGATTGCCCAACAACCTTTGTGCATTAATTATTAAGACCTCATGTTCCCCTTCGAACTTAAAACTAGACTAATTCATTTATTACCTACTTTTAGGAGACTCGGGAATGAAAATCCGCACAAGCGTCTCAAGGAATTCCAGGTAGTATGCTCAAGCATGAAGCCGCGCAACGTAGCTATTGATCAAATTAATATGCGAGCCTTTCCCTTTTCATTCGCGGATCATGCAATGTCTTGTTATACTACATACCATCCAGATCGGTGGAGATATGGATTGATATGGCGAAGTTGTTCCTTGAAAAATACTTTCTAGTTTCGCGAGCCACCAATATCCACAGGGAAATATGCGGAGCACGTCACCGGGATCATGAAACATTTCACGCATACTTGGAACAATTCAAACAGCTTTGTGCGAGCTGTCTGTAACATGGGGTATCCGAGCAATTACTTATCCAGTATTTTTACGAGGGTTTAACACACATGGAGTGAAGGATGATGGACGACGCGAGCGGAGGAGCCATAATAAACAAAAAACCCGCCCAAGCCAAGGAACTAATCAACATCATGGCTGTGAACTCTTAACAAATTGGCCCACTACAAGACACTGTCTCTCGACGTGTGAATGAGGTAATTGTCTTTCCCCTTAAATATAAGATTACAAAATTGACCTCTCTTGTAGAATGATTAACTATAGCTAATGCACAAAAGGCAAGGGTATTTTGAATTTGCACAAACCTTGAGCATACAACAGATGCGTGCCCAACACTCCTAGACAGTATGTAGTATAACCAGACCTTTGTGTCAGATAACTGTAGGACATGATGAGTCCTTAATATAGTCTCATTTTAGTATCTATAGTACGAAAATTTGCATTGTTTATTAAGTGTTTTATTGAAATTTGAATGTTTTTTAGTTATTTCATATTTTGTGGTTTGTATTTTAAATATGTTGCAGCTTTAGTACTTTTGTTATGTTTTCAGTTATTTTTAATAAATTGTATTTTTGTGTTAATTGCAGGCTTAGATATGTTGAATTTGGTGATTGCAATTATGACACAAATGAAGCTGAATCCAAAGATGATCCAAGGTGAAAGGAATTGGGAAAATGCTGGAATTGGGAAAATAGACTCAATGAACTCGTACTAAAATTCTGCACTGAATATGTTGCACGGTTTTGACTATAACATGAGCTCTAGAACTTGAAATAATTGTCTATTATCTTTTACACATAATGATGATACAAAAGTGGTCATCTACTAATCCGAATCACCTGCGTGTATAACATAAATACACGCTGAGTATATCTTAGTGAGGCATAAGATGAGTGACATATAATACACTAATGCATGATAATTTATAAAACATGATAGTCATTAAATTACATATTCGGTAATGGAAGAATTTTTGTACTGTAAAATTGTGTGCATGTACTGTAATAATTCTGTACTATAAAATTATATACATGTACTGTAAAGTCATATATTTGTACTATATAATTATACAGTTATCATGTGAAATCATATAGCCCAAAGTAAATATTAAGTGACTAATAAACGAGTCACGTACTTTAAAAGTACAATCCTTTTCTGTAACTATTGACATATTTAAGTGTCAGGTAATTGTAGGACACAATGAAGTGTCAGATAACTGTAGGACACGTGTCAGACACATTGAAGTGTCAAATAACTGTATGACTCCTAATGGTATACCACAATATTGTCCAACTTAATATTATACTACAAAGGGCAAACTTAAAACAATTCCTGTAAAATGGCAAATAATCTAAATATCATATATATATCATGTAAAACTTCTTCATACTGGAGCAGTTTATACTCCAATATGCTCTATAACATTTATGGTATACTGCCATTTAAAACTATATCAAATAACTATTCATCTGAATATCATGCTATAAAACCTTTGTAAGCATAAGAATATGCCATATATATATAAAAATAATTTATCATGCAAAAATTATGTTATACTATATAAAATATTTATCTTTTAGGTTGACTTATCATAAGTCTCCCTATAAAAACATGTATGCACTCACCTTAGCCTTGTAATGAAGTTACCTTTACTATTCAATATCACTCCCGATCTTTTTCTTTTCCTTTTCTGCTGATAGGACCTCAATTTATATTGAAATCTACGTTAATATAACATATACCATTTAAAGTATATGTTAGTACATATACAATAATGGAAAGTAAATAAAATAACCATCCATTATATAGAAAATTGATCCGATAAAGCTTTCTATATTCGAATCACAGCTTCTCATATTTTTCTTTAAATCTCCAACTTTTCCCAAAATATCTATTTTATCCCCTAAGGACTCTTTTAAACTTCCAACCAAAATTTTCAAGTCTAGTCCTTACATTTCTCATCCTTTACACTTTAGGATCCAAACTTTTAAATTTTGCACTTTGGTCGCTAAAGTAGCCAAATACTTAATTTAACCCAAAATGTTGATTTAAACTTCAAATTTAACATTTAAATCACTAGACTTAATTTTCCAACAGAATATTCCTCAAATACAAGCTTAACAATCAAGTCCCTAAACTTTACAATGTTTACATTTTGGTCCCTAATGAAAATTAATTAGGGATTTTCATTTTAGTCACCTTGTATAAAATCATTTCCATCATCAAAATATTTTTTGCAATAATTTCCCTTAAATTCTTCAAAATTGTCGAATGGTCACTAATTCAATTTAACATCGGAATAGCATTCTAACATCAATTTCACATCTCCAACATCCTTAATAACATAAATACACACCAATTCCATACAAATTTAGATTTGTTCCTCTAACTTTTAGGATTTCCGAATTGGTCCCTATCAAATTAACTTAGGGTCTTGCATCCAAACAACAAATCAAGCTTACTAAACCATTATCTAAACATCACAAACCCTAAATTAAACTTGAATCCATAAAACCTAATCATCTTCATAATAATCAAAACATGTAGAACTTAAATCCCAACTCAATATCATGATTTTAACATCATACTAGTTTGATTTCAACTTGAATTCAATCATGGAATCATAAAATTCCAAAAGCCTCAAACTTTTTCCATAAACCCTAATTCTTCTCATGCACATCAATCAAGCATGTTTTCCATGAATTATTTACACCAAAAGATAGAGCTTGAAGAGTAGAACAACTTTGTAGTTGATGAGATTACTTGAAAATCGAGTTTCGGGGCTTGAATCGAACTTGGAAAATTGTTCTCCATTTTTCTTTCTTTCTCCACCTCACATTTCGAAATTAATAAAATGCCCTTTTAAATCTTGGAAAATTGGTTTTTATCCAATTTGGCCACTTGTCTTGTATAAATGAATTTTAAATTCATTTAGATAGTGAAATTACTAAAATGCCCTTTTAATCCAATGGTTGAGATTGATCTTATCATCAATCAAGGGCCAAGATTAAATCTCCCATTTCATATTTCCAAAATTGCCGTTATAACTTTTAAATATTTCAAAATTGCCATTGGGGCAAAATGACCAATTTGCCCTCCAACTAGTTTTTATTTACTAGTTTGCCATTCTTGTAAAAATTCAACTAAATCTAGTTGGAATCCAACCAAATACAATAAAATATTCATAAAATAATATTTTATGAACTTTTCCATGTCTTTTGGACCAGTCTCTAAAATTTCCATTCGATCTAATATATCGATAAATAATCTTTTACTTAGAAATAAACTGTACGATTCATCTTGAATCAAACTAAAAATATTTCCAACACATGGAAATGACTTTTATAACCTTTCTCTATCATATGGAAAAAATTCATAATTTTCCAGTTCGATCCAGGTATCCAAATTCTACTTAAACTTTAACTGCGATTTTCCCAATAATCAAAATATCAGATCGAACCAATAATTCAACATTCGATTCACATCCTTAGATTATCTATCTATTTATGAGATAAAAACTCCTAACTTTTAAATAATTACAACTTTGGTCCTTTAACTTGTCATTTTTTGACTTGTACCATACAAGTTTTGAAAACTTATCATTTTGGCCACTAAACTTTAACCTTGAATTCCCATTCCAATTTTTCTTGGTTTTTTAACAAATTTTGTGAGTACTCTGTTTTACTCGCTCTCTATCACATAACACCTTAAAACCTTAGAATTTTCTTTTCTACAGTCCATAGTTGAGATAATCCTAACTTTTGCATTTTTGTCATTTTAGTCAATAAGTAAGCTTTTAAGCAATAATCTTAGCACTAAATGACCCTTAAACAGTACTATAAATTTTGGGGTATTAAAATTCTCTCCCCTTAAGAAAATTCATCCTCAAATTTTTAAAATGTACCTATTTTAAACAAGTGCGGATACTGCTTTTCCATTACATCCTTTGATTCCCATGTTGCTTCATCCACTTTGTGATTGCGCCAAAGGACTTCCACCAATGGTTTGCTTGTTCCTTAATTCTTTGACACCATAAGCTAGTATCTTTACTGGTTCCTCCTCATATGTCAAATCTGATTGTAGCTCAATTTCCTCCTGTACAATCACATGTGATGGATCTGATTTATATCTCTAACGCATCGAAACACGAAAAACATTATGAATTTTATTCATCTCCAGCGGAAGAGCTAACTGATATGCCATAGGCCCAACTTGCCTTATAATTTCATATGGACCAATATACCTAGAACTTAGTTTTCTTTTACACCCAAAACGCATTATTTTCTTCCAATAAGAGACCTTCAAAAATACTTTTTTTCCAACCTCAAATTGAATGTCCTTTCTTTTCAAGTTTGCATAAGACTTTTGTTGATCAGCGACCTTTTTAAGATTTTCTTGTGCAATCTTAACTTTTTCCTCCATTTCTTGTAACATATTTGGCTTAATCAGCTTGCGATCATATAATTCAAACAAATTTAATTGCGATCTGCACTTTTGACCATAGAGGACTTCATAGGGTGCCATTTGTATACTTGCTTGATAACTGATGTTGTAAGCAAATTTTGCTAGCTGTAAATACATTTCCCATGATCCTTCAAATTCGATTATTCTAGCTCTTAACATATCTTCTAGTACTTGAATTATTCTTTTAGACTGACCATCTATTTGAAGATGAAATACAGTACTGAAATTCAATCGTGTCCCCAAAGTTCTTGCAGTGCATTCCAAAATCTTAATAAAAACTTTAGATTTCGATCTGATACTATATATATTAACACTCTATGTAATCAAACTATCACCGAAAAGTTTTTCACAAACCTCCGATAATATCCAGAAAGTCCCAAGAAACTACGAACCTCGGTAAAATTCTTGGGAATTTTCCATTCAACAATAGACTGTATCTTTTTAGAATCCACTTTGATTCCTTCTGCTGGAACAATGTGACCCAAGAAAGCCACTTCAGACAACCAGAACTCTCATTTTGAGAGTTTGACTTATAACTTATTTTCTCTCAAAATTGGTAACACTATCCTCAATTGTGTATCATGATCTTCTTTAGTCTTTGAATACACCAATATATCATCAATGAAGACTTCAATAAACTGATCAAGATACGGTTGAAATACTCGGTTCATCAAATCCATGAATGCTATAAATTCATAATGTCCGTACCTTATTCTAAATGTTGTTTTAGAACATCTTCCTCCTTGATTTTCAATTGATAATAATCAGATCAGAGATTAGTCTTAGAGAATATTGATGCTCCTTTTTGTTGATCAAACAAATCTTCTATTCTCGGTAATGGATATTTTTTCTCTATTGTTACTTTGTTCAACTATCGAAAAACAAAGCAAAGCCACAATGAACCATCTTTCTTTGTGACAAATGACACTGGAGCTCCCCACGGTGATGTACTAGAACGTATAAATACTTTATCTAATAATTCCTTCAACTGTGAATTTAACTCTCTAAGCTCTGTATGTGCCATTCTGTATGGAGCCATAGACACTGGCTCATTACCGGGAATTACATCAATATCGAGCTGTCAAAATTGTACTTATGTCCTCATTATTCATCTTAATATTCACTACGAAGACTAATTAAGTCTTCAACCCTACCTTTAACAGTCTTTTCATTTTATTACTAAAGTCACTACTCCATTACTTTGAAATCCCTTTTTCTTGATAAAAGGATCTAAACACCTCTTATGCTTCTTTTCAACCAATCACTTTAAATGACACTTCATTAAAATATTTTGAGCAAGATACTTATCTGTGCCCAATATTTTATCAACTTTTCATAGTAAAGACTTTATAGACTTCACGACACTGATTTCAATATTTCCTTTAACAATTATTTTGGGGATTTACTCCAACCATTATCACTTAACCATCAATCTGCCGACATCTGATCATCATCCGTGTCTCTTGTATACCCATTAGTTCGTAAATCCTTTACTGATAGGGACCCTAAATTCGATTTCTATATGCAGTTACCATTTGTAAGTATGTATCTTGCATTTCAAACAGCTTTCATTACTATATAAGTCCATTTGCTATTACCCATTATAAATCGGTTACTAGACTTAGTTAACCTCCTTACTCATTTATGGGAGCTCAATATGTTCTCTCTTTTAATTGTCCGACGAGATTCATTCTCGTTCAGACATTCACTCTTATAGCAACCCCTTTTTGACCAATAAACAATTGCATCAATCATACAAGTATTTCTTTTTAGTAAATATGACATCCTAGTGGCATGTACACACTTTATCACTTTTATCGAGCTCGGTTTAACTCTAGAATCGGCTAAACCTATAGCTCTGATACAAATAAGTGTAACACCCCCTTCCCGTGACCATATACCAGACAAGAGTCAGAAATGTCACAACTTTTTAAAACATTATTTTAATAAAAAACCAATGTAATTTAAAATTTTTTGAAACTTCCCAATGGTCACCCATCTTGAAATTTTCTTAGCTCAAGCACGTTTAACTTGAATCAAATCAGAAATAAAATATTAATTTTAGATCCGATAATAATTTTTTTTAAATAAATAATACAGTCATATTAAGGCAAATTATTTTATTAAAAATGATTATATTTAAAATTATTCAGATCTAGCCTCATATAGGATATGTCAAATCAGGTCATATAATAATTAAATTGTAAACATACTTACTGTCTATAAAAGATTTATAAAATATTTACTGACCTAGTTATGGCACTTTAATAAAATAAACCGGTTTATATAGTACATACCACTATTAAACATATATAAAAAATACGGATGTCACGATTATCGAAATACATGTCGAACTATACATAATGATGATGCAAAAGTTGTCATCTGCTAATCTCAATCACCTGCATGTATAACATAAATACAAGCTGAGTATATCTCAGTGAGACATAAGATGAGTGACATATAATACACTAATGTATGATAATTTATAAAACATGATAGTCATTAAATTACATATTAGATAATGCAAGAATTTATGTACTGTAAAATCGTGTACTTGTACTGTAATAATACTATACTGTAAAGTCATATATCTGTACTGTAAAGTCATTATTTGTACTGTATAATTATACAATTATCAGTGAAATTATATAGCCCAGGGTAAATATTAAGTGACTAATAAGCAAGTCGCGTACTTTAAAAGTACTATCCTTTTCTGTAACTATGGACACATTTAAGTGTTAGATAACTATAGGACACAATGAAGTGTCAGATAGCTGTAGGACATGATGAGTCCTTAATATAGTCTCATTTTAGTATCTATAGTACGAACATTTGCATTCTTTATTAAGTGTTTTATTGAAATTTGAATGTTTTTTAGTTATTTCATATTTTGTATTTTAAATATGTTACAGTTTTAGTACTTTTGTTATATTTTCAGTTATTTTTAATAAATTGTATTTTTGTGTTAATTGCAGGCTTAGATATGTTGAATTTGGTGATTGCAATTATGACACAAATGAAGCTGAATCCAAAGATGATCCAAGGTGAACGGAATTGGGCAAATGCTGGAATTGGGAAAATAGACTCAATAAAGTCGTACTAAAATTCTGCATTGAAAATGTTGCACGGTTTTGACTATAACATGAGCTCTAGAACTCGAAAATTGGCCCATGAGATACCGTTGGAAAGCTTATTGAGTCCAATACATTTTTAAATTCATTGAAAATCCAAATCAGATCTGGAAATGATGACAAAATGCTAAAAACAGGAATCATACAAGTGGGACACTATGATAACCACTTGTATTCAAAGTCATCATCAAATAATTCAAAGTCATCATCAAATAATGCAAGATTTATTTCAAGTGGATGAATTTCCAGCCACCATCCTTTGTCATTTAGCATCACAAATTTCCTATAAATAGGCTTTAGTTTTGCCTTGTAAATCATCTTGGAAGCTTGGTTGTAACCTTGTTGTTAAAAATTCAAGATCACTTTTCTTTCTTTCATCTTTATATTTTTCTTTCACCTTTATTTTTTTCTTTCTTATGTTTGGTTTTTGTAAACCAAATTGTATTTTCTTTGAAGTTATGGTTTCTTTCTA
The DNA here is from genome assembly GCA_019671005.1 of Hibiscus mutabilis. NCBI lineage: Eukaryota > Viridiplantae > Streptophyta > Magnoliopsida > Malvales > Malvaceae > Hibiscus > Hibiscus mutabilis. The sequence goes on along the minus strand of CM033753.1, from coordinate 19,461,865 downwards.
AGTCAAGTTGCTGAGGTGAAAGGATGAAGCTCTTGGTATATACTAAAGTTTAGTTTGAAATTCTCAACATGTGCTAAAACATGTTAAATTAGTATATGATGTTAAATTCAGTTGGTTAATATTCATGTTAGTAAATTAAGAACCTTACTTCATTATAGACAAGTAATTTGGCACAATAAATGCTTGTTATAATTAACTTGATTTATTGTAGACAAAACAAATTGGCACAATGAACACTTGGACTTGTTTATTAATTTTGATTGCACCAATCCATATAACACCGTATGCTATGCCTTTGCATTTTTTTTGGACATTGTTTATTGCACTTTGGACTTTAGACTTTGATTATGGACATTGGACATTAGACATTGGACAATAGACTTTGGACTTTCATTGTAGGACCTTCCAATTTGGATTTCATTTCATCATATGGATTTCAATTGAGTAATAAAAAGAATAAAAATTAATCTTAATATAATACCAATAGTGGATTCTCAAAACCTCAGCTTCTTTTATTTATATTGTTGTTTATTTTCTAATCAATTATTCTCTTTGTAGATTTTTATTTTATTTTTTTATATTGTAATTTCTAAACAAAACTTCCCTATGGATTCGACCTCGGACTCCCGAGAATTATTACTTGACAACAACCTGCACTTGGGTATATGACTGAAAAGACCTAGTCAAGTTTTTGGCACCGTTGCCGGGGAAGGTAAGATTTAGAATTCAAGTTTTATATATATATATATATATATATTATTTAATGGACGGTTCTACCTCCTATATATATTATATTTAATGGATGGTTCTACCTCCTATATATATTATATTTAATGGACAGTTTTACTCCCTATTTATGTGTATATTAGTTTTTCATGTCGATTTGGCAACGTTATTTTAATTCTTTTCGTTTGGTTAGAAATAATTTTGAAACTCTTTTCGAAAATTTGTTTGACACACCACCAAATTCACCTACCATGGCTGAAGATCAACTTTTTCTCAATGAAAATGCAAAATATGCAAGCACGCTCGATGCGTGATTACTTGCAACACCCTCGAACTTCACTACCTTCATGTTTTATATTTCCCCCAAATGCAAACAACTTTCGATTTAAACCAGGTATGATATCTTTACTTCCTACTTTTCGTGGCATGGAATGTGAAAGTGCTTATGCTTTCCTTAAAGATTTTGAAGATGTATGTGTCACTTTTAATGACTAACAATGTTCAAATGAAATTATTAAGTTAAAATTATTTCCTTTTTCTTTAAAGGAAAAGGAAAAATTTTGGCTTAATACGTTGAAACCTAGGTCAATTGATGCTTGGCAAGAAATGCAAACTCAATTTTAAAAAAAAGTTATTTCCAACACATAAAGCTAATGCTTTAAAGAAACAAATTCAAAATTTCAATCAGAAAGCCAAATGAAACATTTTTCAGTATTGGGAACATTTTAAAGAATTATTAAATTCTTGCCCACATCATGGTTTTGAAGAATGGCGTATCATAAGTTTTTTCTGTGATGGTTGACTCTTGAAATTTAACAATTTATTGAAACAATATGCAATGGTGATTTCATGAGTAAACAACTTGAAGAAGCTTTTGATTACTTAGATCATTTAGCTAAAAATTCTCAGTCTTGGTACATAGATAATTCTATAGAAGGGTATGCTAAACATAATCTTGTGCATGATAAAGGAAAATATCACCTTAACCAAGATGATATTTAAGTGCTAAGTTTTCTATTTTGTCTAGAAGATTCGATGTCATAGAAACTAGGAAAATGAAAGAAGTCAATTCAGTGAAAAATCAAGAGAGTTGTAATATTTGTGATATTATGGGACACTCTACTCTTGAATGTCTGAACATTCCAGTTTTTAAAGAAATGTTGCATGAGAATGCCAATGTCATAAATACATCCTCAAAGCCTTTTCCTTCTCCGTATTCAAAAACTTATAACCCTCAATAGAAAAATCATCCAAACTTTGGTTGGCAAAATAATAACCATCCTCATGTACCCCAAAACCAAAAGCCTCTATACAGTTCATCTAATTTATATTCGTAGGTAAAAATTCATGATGAGACATAGTAAGTTTTCATGCAGAAACAAAAAAAAATTAATATTCAAACATCGAAAGCTATCAATGAAATCAAGCCAACACTTTCAACATTGACAACTTCGTTGCGCACTCAAGAAAAAAGGTAAGTTTCATGCTCAACCTCTTCCAAATCCTTCTAATCAATCTCTTGCTTCTTGTTCTAGTGGAACTCAATAAGAAGATGTTAAATCTATCACAACCCTTCGAAGTGGTAAGAAGGTTGATAAAACTATTCCATCAAAAATTCAAGAATCATCATCTCCTTCAGAATGTAAAGGTGAGAATAATGGTAAGTCTGAAAACATTGACATAGAAAAAGAGAAATGTGGAATTCGTGCTCCTTGTCCACATAGATTACAACCAGCAAAGAATTTAAACAAAAATGCTGAATTCTTAGAACTTTTCAAACAAGTTAAGATCAATATTCCTTTGTTGGATGCAATCAAACAAGTTTCATCATATGCAAAGTTTTTTAAAGATATGTGTACTGTCAAAAGAAAACATATTGTCCAAAAGAAAGCATTTTTAACAGAAACTGTAAGCTCGATCATTCAACATCTTACCCCACCCAAATATAAAGACCCTGGATGCCCGACAATTTCATGCATTATTGGTAACACTAGAATAGAGTGTGCTTTGCTTGATCTTGGTGCTAGTGTTAATCTTTTACCTTTTTCGGCATATCAACAGCTAGGTTTCGGTGAACTTAAAGCGACACCTATTACACTCCAACTTGCTGATCGTTCTATTAAAATTCCTCGAGGGGTGGTAGAAGATGCGTTGGTTCAATTTGATAAATTTTACTTTCTAGTTGATTTTATTGTTTTGGACACAAGTCATGTTTCAAATGCAAATGCACAAATTCCTGTTATTTTAGGTCGCCCATTTCTTGCTACTTCTAATGTCTTGATCAATTGCATGAATGGTGTTTTAAACCTTTCTTTTGGGAACATGACTTTAGAATTAAATGTGTTCAATGTTTGTAAGCAACCTGTAGAGAATTCTGAAATACATGAAGTGGATTTTATCGATGAACTTGTTCATGAACAAATCAATATTTCTAAACTTTCGGATTCTTTAGAAAATTATTTTGCTGATTCTGAAATTGGTGATTTCTCTAAAAAAGCTTTTTGCAGGAAAATGATAATCATTATTGGATACAAAAATTTGAGAAACTTCCATCAATACCAATTGCTTTGTATCATCAAATGAAGAACCACCAAAGTTGGATCTGAAGCCATTGCCATCTCACCTTAAATATTCATTTTTGGGAAAGAATGAAACCTTTCCAATTATAATCTCTACAACAATTGATGCATTCCAAGAAGGCAAGTTGTTAGAAAATTTTAAACTACATAAGAATGCATTAGGATGGACCATATCCGACATAAAAGGAATTAGCCCATTGATTTGCAATCATAATATTTATTTGGAAGAAAATGCTAAATATTGTAGACAAATGCAACGAAGGCTAAATCCTAATATGAAAGAAATAGTGAGAAATGAAGCCATTAAACTATTGGGTAATGGAATCATTTATCCTATTTCTGATAGTAAGTGGGTATGTCATACTCAAGTAGTACCTAAGAAATCTAGAGTTACTATGGTTAAAAATGAAAATAATGAATTAATTCCAACTAGGACTATTTATGGTTGGCGTGTGTGCATAAGTAGGAAAAATCATTTTCCTTTACCTTTCATGGATCAAATCTTAGAAAGAATTGCAGGGCATGAAAATTATTATATTTTAGATGGATACTCTGGGTATAATCAAATTGCAATTGCACCTGAGGATGAAGAGAAAACTACGTTCACATGTCTTTTTGGCACATTTGCATATATGCCTTTTGGATTATGCAATGCTCCAGCCACATTTCAAAGATGCATGTTAAGCATTTTCAGTTATATGGTTGAACGTATTCTGGAGGTATTTATGGATGACTTTTCTATTTTTGGTGATTCCTTTGATGATTGCTTGTCAAATTTTAAAAAAAAGTTTTGGTTAGATGTGAAGAAAAAAAATCTTGTTCTTAATTGGGAAAAATGTCATTTTATGGTTACTAATGATATTGTATTGGGTCATGTTGTTTATAGAAAAGGAATTGAAGTGGACAAGTCAAAAACTGATTTAATTTCCAACTTGCCAACACATAAGACTGTAAAAGATGCAAAGTCATTTTAGGACATGCGGGATTTATAGGAGATTCATAAAGAATTTTAGTGCAATATCTAAACCATTATGTAATCTCTTATTAAAAGATAGTGCGTTTGAATGGAATGAAGATTGTGAGCGTGCTTTAAAACAACTTAAAAACATGTTAATTTATGCTCCTATAATGAGACCTCCTAATTGGACTTTACCATTTGAAATCAAGTATGATGCTAGTGATTATGTTGTTGGTGTTGTTTTAGGACAAATGAATGATAAGAAATCATATGTCATATAGTATGCAAGTAAAACTTTAAATAGTGCTCAAATGAATTATTCCATTACTGAAAAAGAATTGCTTGCAGTAGTATTTGCGTTGGATAAATTTAGATCTTATCTTGTTGGATCACCAACTGTTATTTTTAGTGATCATGCAGCTTTAAAATGTCTTCTTTCAAAAAGGATGCTAAACCAAGGTTGATCAGGTGGATTCTTTTACTTCAAGAATTCGATATCACCATTCGTGATAAGAAAGGAGTAGAAAATGTGGTGGCAGATCATTTATCAAGACTAGTTTGCGATACATCTTTTGAATCCACGCCAATTAATGATACTTTTCCTAATGAACAACTTTTAAGTATTTTTGTAACACCATGGTTTGCTGACATTGCTAATTATCTTGCCGTAGGTAAAATACCTTTTCAATGGGATCTTCAAGATAAGAGAAACTTTTTGAATGAAGTAAAGAAATTTTATTGGGGTGATCCTTACTTGTTCAAGTATTGTCCTGATCAAATATTTAGAAGGTGCATACCAGAAAATGAGGTAAGTAGTGTCCTTAATTTCTATCATTTTGGGGCATGTGGTGGACATTTTTCATCAAAGAAAACTGCAGCAAAATTTTTACAATATGGATTTTATTGGAAAACCTTATTCAAAGATGCTCATAATTTTTGCAAGTCTTGCGAAGGTTGTTAAAATTGGGAACTATTTCTAAAAGAAACATGATGCCATTATATCCAATTTTAGTGATTGGAATTTTTGACTGTTGGGGAATTGATTTTATGGATCCATTTCCACCTTCTTTTGGTTTCTTTTATATTTTGGTCGCAATTGATTATGTTTCAAAATGGATAGAGGCAATTCCATGTCGCAATAATGATCACAGAACAGTGATCAAATTTTTAAAGGAAAACATTTTAAGTCGATTTAAAATTCCTCGATCTATTATAAGTGATGACGGAACACATTTTTGCAACAAGGTTTTTGAATTTTAATGAATAAATATTCCATTACACATAAAGTTGCAACCCCTTATCACCCTCAGACAAATGGACAAGTAGAACTTGCAAATAGGGAAATTAAACAGATTTTGGAAAAACAATTAACCCAAATTGTAAAGATTGGTCTTTAAGACTTAATGATGCTTTATGGGCTTATCGAACTGCTTTTAAAACATCATTGGGCATGTCCCTCTATAAACTAGTTTATGGAAAACCTTGTCATTTACCATGGAAATGGAACATAAGGCATATTGGGCTATTAAAATGTTTAACTCTAATCTTGATGATGCCGCTCAAATGCGAAAATTACAAATTAATGAACCTGAGGAAATTAGAAATGATACATATGAAAATTCAAGGATTTATAAAGAAAGAAACAAACCCTTTCACGATAAAATAATTTCAAGAAAAACATTTGATGTTGGGCAAAATGTTCTCCTTTATAATTCTAGGCTTCACTTGTTTCCTGGAAAATTGAGATCAAGATGGAGTGGACCTTTTTGTTGTGAAGCATGTTTATCCTTATGGAGCAATTGACATTGAAAATCCTAAAACTGAAAACGTGTTCAAAGTGAATAGACACAGACTTAAACCTTTCATAGAAAATCAAGCCAATCAAGGTGAGGTTCTTCATCTTTTAGATCCTTGTTAAAAATATTATGGTGTAATTATATATAATTATATTTTTATATATTATTATTATATTTACTATTATATTAAATTATTATTATTTTAATTCCTGATTAAACGACGGATAACGGTACTCCATGAAATCTTTCGGTACATCAGATACCCATAAAACTGATATTGTATATTCATTTCTCAGTTTTTCTTTCAATTTCATTCTCTGGTTTTCTCTTTCATTTTCATTTGCTTTCAAAATGGATTTTGTTCTCTCAAAATTGCAGAAATATCTTTCTTCTATTCCACCAAACATGATTCTAAAACTTTACAAAGTCAGGCTTCAAAGATTGAGAATGCTCATGCACAAAGGCATGCCTACCGATGTTTGTATGCTAATCAAAGCAAAAGTAAGGTATGAAGAATATCTTCCCTTTTTACATTTACCTGGTACTGGAAGAAGTACATATACAATGAAAAGAAGATCCAAACGTCTCAAATCTAACTGCCGAAAATGTGTAAGATGGACTTGTTCAGGAAGATTATCGTTCTATTGGGATGTCTTCCATAAATCGAGATGACAAAATTAGATTTCTTAAGGATAGACAGATTAAGGAGAATTTGGAGGATATCCAAAGTTCTCTTGAGACGCATCCTAGTGGAGATGTGCAAAGACAAATTCTTGATTTATGGTTGATATTTCAAAACAAATGGCAACATCTGGGGAATATGACGATAAAAGAACATGTTTGCCAGTTTTTAAGAAAACTGGATGGGAAGCCTATCCTCGACTCATAGAAGGCGTTCAAGCCGTTTCTAGATGTAAAACTAGAGGAAGCTGTGAGCCACAGTCGCAACTATTGTAAATATTTATCAAGCTTTGATTTGCAATAATTTCTTATTCTTCTTCTTCGTTATGTTAAATTACTGTTTGGATTTCGGTGATCTTAAATAACTGCGTGTTGCAGGAACCATTATTGCAATCATAATCATTTTCTACTGTTGACTTTTTGACTCTTTGCTGCAAGATTCATTAATGATAGCCTGTCTACTGTTTATCTTTTGAAATTTGGTTTCTACTTTTTGACATTTTATTTTTTGGTTTAACTTTTTCTACCGACAGCTTATCTACCACTTTTTGTTGCAGGATTCATTGATGATAGCCATTTACTGTTTATCTTTTCAAATTTGTTTTCTACTTTTTGACATTTTGATTTTTCGGTTTAACATTTTATACCGACAACCTATATGCAACTTATTATATATTTGTATTGTTCTTCCTTTGTTTTCAAAAAAAGAAAAAAAAAAGAAAAAATGGAATATATTTCAACTAGACGTCTTCAAAAGTTCTGTGTTTTTTGTGGAGTGTATCCAGGAAAAGATGAATCTTTTGCAAAAGCAACTAAGGAGTTGGGAGAAGTTATGGCCAAGCAAAAATATGAAGTTATTTATAGAGGTGGATGTATGGGCTTAATGGGAGTGGTAGCTACAACATTATTTGTGAAAGAAAGCTCAGTTCTGGGAATAGTTCCAAAGACATTATCTTATTTGTATAAACCTACAATAGGAAGAGAAGTACAAGTCAATACTATACCAGAACGAATAGCAATCATGATTCATTCTTCTTATGCATTCATTGCTCTACCTGGAGGTATCGGTACACTAGAAGAAATTGCCTCCGTAGCTTCTTGGTCATCCCTGACTAGCAATAAAAAACCCATTGATTCGCTTAATATTAATGGTTATTTTGATAGTTTACTCTATTTTCTTGATAATTCTGTGGAAATTGGATTTATGTTTTCAGAGGCAAGAATAATCTTAATCTCTGCTACAACAATTGAAGAACTACTGAAAAAGCTCCAAGTTTCAGGTGTCTTCATGATTTAATTGAGAGTACACGTGGGAAAAGGAAAAGAAACGAAGATGAGCGAGATGTGGATTGTTCTTTATCACTGTGATATTATATTATCTTATTTTAATTTTTTGTTTGTTTTATTCTTTTTATGTGTCAGTTCTAGCAATCTGTAGCAACATAACAGGTAAAATCCTCTAAATTCTACTTTTAATTTTGACATTGAGGACAATGTCCTAATTAGGTGGGGGAAGGGGATATAATAAAAAAATTAAAAAAACTTCACGTTTGTTGACTCATTAGGTTAAGTCAAATTGAAAAAAAAGTGACCGATTATAGTTAATCTTGTTGGTTAATGGTAAGACGCACTTTGATCTTTTTGACATATCTAGGAAAAAGGTAGTTGAGTAAGTATTTATACTGAGACACACCTTGTTGATTATAATTTGTTTACCTTGTTATAAAGTAGTAGTTATAATATATGTTCTATTAGATGTCTAAATTTTTAAGAGAAGTTAAGTTGAAAAAGTGATTGAGTAAAGTAAATCTTGAGACGCACTTTGACAATTTGATAATATACAAAAAAAGAAAAAAAGTGATTGGTTTGATGCTTGAGTGTTTATTTTTGTGTGCATATAATGTTGCATGTACTTAGTTGATTTCTGTAAGTTGAAAATAATTTTGTGAATATAAAGTAAAACATCACTATTAAAGACTTGAAAGATTAAATATGTGTCAAAATTATGCTATGACTTGTCTATAGAAAGAGTCTATGATGTTTCACAGTTAGAAAGAATAAGTACACTGGATGCTTCACTTTGAATCTTCCTTGATATCTCCAAAATTTGTGATTTCTTTGTTACACATCATCTGTCTCATGGGAGGTACATAGAATTGTAATCGATCGTAAGTGAATGATGAACCCAATCATAAAAAATCATTATTTCATTTTTTATAATAATAAGAGTTCCAAATGCATGATAGGGGACGTTCCAAGTCTTTATTTTTTTGGATCGATTGAGCCTTTTTAGCCAACCATATAATATTTCCCTTGAACACCTGATTTTGAGCCTATAACCTTTTCTTGACTCACCAAATATTTCTTTATTTATCTTTACCTACAGAGCTTAAAGTTCCAACCTTACCTTTGTTTGCTTTAGATGCTCAATACTTACCGGACATATCTTTATGAGCATAAGTATTAATGGGGTAGGTGCATAAATTTTAACAGGAGAAAGACATAAGAAGGATTAAAGCATGGAAGTCTATTTTTCTACAAAAATGTTCTCTTTATTGAAAAAAAATAATAAAAAAATAATACTAGTGTCTTAAGAAAAAGAATAAAATGAAAAGAAAGAAAGAAAGAAAAATACTTATGCATTATGTTTTATCCTTTTGTAATGGAGAAATAAGGAATATTTTGGAAAACGATGGAGTTGGATGATCATTAGGAGTATTTTTGTGTTAATTGCAGGCTTAGATATGTTGAATTTGGTGATTGCAATTATGACACAGATGAATTTGAATCCAAAGATGATCCAAGGTGAAAGGAATTGGGAAAATAGACTCAATAAACTCGTACTAAAATTCTGCACTGAATATGTTGCACGGTTTTGACTATAACATGAGCTCCAGAACTCGAAAATTGGCACGTGAGATACCGTTGGAAAGCTTATTGAGTCTACTACATTTTCAAAGTGATTGAAAATCCAAATCAGATCTGGAAAATGATGAAAAATGCTAAAAACCGGAATCATACAAGTGAGACACTATGATAACCACTTGTATTCAAAGTCATCATCAAATAATTTTGCCTTGTAAATCATCTTGGAAGCTTTGTTGTAACCATGTTGCTAAAAATTCAATATCACTTTTCTTTCTTTCATCTTTATATTTTTCTTTCACATTTTTGTTTCTTTCTTAAGTTTGGTTTTTGTAAACCAAATTGTATTTTCTTTGAAGTTATGTTGTCGTTCTAAGTCAAGTTGCTGAGGTGAAAGGATGGAGCTCTTGGTATATACTAAATGTTAGTTTGAAATTCTCAACATATGCTAAAACATGTTAAATTAGTATATGATGTTAAATTCAGTTGGTTAATATTCTTGTTAGTAAATCAACAACCTTGATTCATTATAAACAAGTAATTTGGCACAATAAATGCTTGTTATAATTAACTTGATTTATTGTAGACAAAACAAACTGGCATAATGAACACTTGGGCTTGTTTATTAATTTCGATTGCACCAATCCATATAGCACTGTATGCTATACCTTTGCATTTTGTTGGACATTGTTTATTGCACTTTGGACTTTGATTATGGACATTGAACAATGAACTTTGGACTTTCATTGCAGGACCTTCTGATTGGATTTCATTTCATCATACAGACTTCAATTGAGTAATAAGAAGAATAAAAATTAATCTTAATATAATACCAAGAGTGGATTCTCAAAACCTGAGCTTCTTTTATTTATATTATTGTTTATTTTCTAATCAATTATTCTCTTTGCATGTTTTTATTTTATTTTTTATCTTGTAATTTCTAAACAAAACTTCCCTATGGATTCGACCTCAGACTCCCAAAAATTATTACTTGAGAACAACCTGCACTTGGGTATACGACTGAAAAGAGCCGGTCAAGACACAATGAAGTGTCAGATAACTATAGGATACAATGAAGTGTCAGATAACTGTAGGATACAATGAAGTGTCAGATAACTGTAGGACACAATGAAGTGTCAGATAAATGTAGGACACGTGTCAAACACATTGAAGTGTCAAATAACTGTATGACTCCTAATGGTATACCATAATATTGTCCAACTTAATATTATACTACCAAGGGAAAACTCAAAACAATTCCTGCAAAATGGCAAATAATCCAAATACCATATATATATATCATGTAAAACTTCTTCATACTGAAGCAGTTTATACTCCAATATGCTCTATAACATTTATGGTATACTGCCATTTAAGACTATATCAAATAACTATTGATATGAATATCATGCTATAAAACATTTGTAAGCATAAAAATATGCCATATATATATATATGTAAATAATTTATCTTGCAAAAATTATGTTATACTATATAAAACATTTATCTTTTAGGTTGACTTATCATAAGTCTCCCTATAAAACATCTATGAACTCACCTTAGCCTTATAATGAGGTTGCCTTTACGATTCAATATCACTCCCGGTCTTTTTCTTTTCCTTTTCTACTAATACGACCTCGATTTATATCAGAATCTACGTTAATATAACATATACCATTTAAAGTATATGTTAGTACATATTCATTCCATATACAATAATGGAAAGTAAATAAAATAACCATCCACTATATAGAAAATTGATCCGATAAAGCTTTCTATATTCTAATCACAACTTCTCATATTTTTCTTTAAATCTCCAACTTTTCCAAAAATATCTATTTTAGCCCGTAAGGACTGTTTTAAACCTCCAACCAAAATTTTCAAGTCTAGTCCTTACATTTCTCATCCTTTACACTTTAGGACCCAAACTTTAAAATTTTGCACTTTGGTCCCTAAAGTAGCCAAATACTCAATTTAACTCAAAATGTTGATGTAAACTTCAAAATCAACATTTAAATCACTAGACTTAATTTTCCAACATAATATTCCTCAAATACAAGCTTAACAATCAAGTCCCTAAACTTTACAAAGTTTACATTTTGGTCCATAATGCAAATTAATTAGAGATTTTCATTTTAGTCACCTTGTATAAAATCATTCTCATTATTTCCATCATCAAAATAAATTTTGCAATAATTTCCCCTAAATTCTTCAAAATTGTTGAATGGTCACTAATTCAATTTAACATTGGAATAACATTCTAACATCAATTTCACATCTCCAACATCATTAATAACATAAATACACACCAATTCCATACAAATTTAGATTTGGTCCTCTAACTTTTAAGATTATCGAATTGGTCCCTATCAAATTAACTTAGGGTCTTGCTTCCAAATAACAAATCAAGCTTACTAAATCATTATTTCAACATCACAAACCCTAAATTAAACTTGAATCTATAAAACCTAATCCTCTTCATAACAATCAAAACATGTAGAACTTAAATCCCAACTCAATATCATGATTTTAACATCATACTAGTTTGATTTCAACTTGAATTCAATCATGGAATCATAAAATTCCAAAAGCCCAAACTTTTTCCATAAAACCTAATTTCTTCTCATGCAAAATTCTCATCAATTAATCATGTTTTCCATGAATTATTTACACCAAAAGATAGAGCTTGAAGAGTATAACAACTTCGAAGATGATGAGATTATCTAAAAATCGAGTTTCAGGGCTTGAATCGAACTTGGAAAATTTTCTCCATTTTTCTTTCTTTCTCCCCCTCACATTTCGAAATTTGAAGATGAACTTCATCTTCTATTTTTTTATCCAATTTGGCCACTTGTCTTGTATAAATGAATTTTAAATTCATTTAGATAGTGAAATTACTAAAATGCCCTTTTAATCCAATCGTTGAGATTGATCTTATCATAAATCAAGGTCCAAGATTAAATCTCACATCTCATCTTTCCAAAATTTCCCTTATAACTTTTTAAATATTTCAAAATTGCCATTGGGGCAAAATGACCAATATGCCCTCCAACTAGTTTTTATTTACTAGTTTGCCATTCTTGTAAAAATTCAACTAAATCTAGTTGGAATCCAACCAAATAAATTAAAATATTCATAAAATAATATTTTATTAACTTTTCCATGTCTTTTGGATCAATCTCCAAAATTTCCAACCCATCCAATATACCGATAAATAATCTTTTACTCAGAAATAAACTGTAAAATTCATCTTGAATCAAACTAAAAATATTTCCAACACATGGAAATGATTTTTATAACCTTTATCTATCATATAACAAAATTTCATAATTTTCCAGTTCGATCTAGGTATCCAAATTCCACTTAAACTTTAACTACGATTTTCCCAATAATCAAAATATCATATCGAATGAATAATTCCACATTCGATTCACATCCTTAGATTCTCTATCTATTTATGAGATAAAAACTCCTAACTTTTAAATAATTACAACTTTGGTCCTTTAACTTTTCATTTTTCGACTTGTACCATACAAGTTTTGAAAACTTATCATTTTGGTCACTAAACTTTAACCTTGAATTCCCATTCCATTTTTTCTTGGATTTTTTTACCAAATTTTGCGAGTACTCTATTTCACTCGCTCTCTATCACATAACACCTTAAAACCTCAGAATTTTCTTTTCTACAGTCCATAGTTGAGAAAATCCTAACTTTTGCATTTTTGTCATTTTAGTCACCAAGTAAGCTTTTAAGCAATTATCTTAGCACTAAATGATCCTTAAATAGTACTGTAAATTTTGGGGCATTACAGTCGTAGTATGAGCAACTGCTCTTCGACCTTTCTCCCTATACTGAAAATTACCTCGACTACGCCCATGGCCTCTATGTGGTACAACAGCAGGTGCAGGAACTTGTCATTTCCTAGCCAACCGCGGAAAAGCACGCCTAATGTGATCTCATGAACCAAAGCTTCAACATGTACCAAGGGTACCCCTAACACTCCCCTGAATTTCACCTACCACACTATCTATAATTAGATGCTCGAACATAGGTGCTCTGACTGTGCTGTCCACCCCCAACAGTACTCACACCACGACTCTAATCAGAGCGATACCTCCTATTTGATGCTTTTTATAGCGATATCTACCAGCATCAAACTCAGTAATCCTCTTTCCAGTAGAAGAACTACCCGAACGTAAGGATAATCTGGGATTAGCTCGAGAAACTAGGAAATCAAACTTGGTGTAATCCGTAGCCAACATATAGGTCTTCATTTCCTTAACTAGCCCATATCGAAAATGATTACATTGCTGAAACTTATCGAAAACTAACTCAGGAGCATACCGACTCAACTGAACAAACTTAACCTCATAATCCAATACAGGTATGATACCCTGGACCAACACCATGAACTCCCATTTTTTTCATCCTAGTATCAGAAACCCAAATACTTCTTTTGGAAAGCAGCACAAAAGAACTCCCATGTTACATATGTAGGTGCCATCCCCGCGATAGAAGTCGTCCACCAGCTATAGGCATCTCCCTGAAGCAAAGACACTATGCAGCATAATTTACGAACATCCGTACACTCCATCTATCCAATAATTCTCTCGGTACTAGAAAACCACTCCTCAGTTGCCTCTGGAGCTAAACCTCTAAACTTGGTACCTCCCAAACTATGCAAATGATCCAATGGAAGTCTCGTATTAACAGCTACTACAGGTGCCAGTGCAGGTACTTGCACTCCAACTATAGCTACCTGAAACGCTCCAATTATCGCCTGGATCAATAGTGTCATATCCCCAAAAACTGGTCTTTGTGGTGCATGAGGCACACCACCCTCAACTCTAGCACTAACAGGAGGAATCGGTGGAGGATGAGGCAACTCATCATTATGTCCATCCACAATACTGCCCATATAAGCTCTCGTCTCTCATATTGGTCCCATGTCTCGAAAATATGAGTCTAAAGCATGATAGTGCAACAAAACAAAATAATTAGGCCATCTGGAAGCAAGAATTCAAGTCGCTCATATTTCAAAACAAAAATTATTTTACACTTACTGTAATAAGGCAATGTGTCCCCAAGTTTCTACCCCAACATAGCACATTTTAAACATAAACATACAAAATCAAACACTGAGTATGCGATTCAACAAAGTCATTCATCAAAAATACACCAAACAATCATAACGCACCTACCAACAATCATAACTTGGCTTTGATATCACCAAATATAACCCCCTTGACCCGGCCTAGATGCAAGACCGAACTGAGCGAGTTACATTGGGTTTGTCGAGACAAACCTAAAAATTTATATAAAAAATAGTCTATTTTTTCTTTTATCTTGTATAAATGCATAATTAAGTCCTAGGGTGATCATGTTGGCAACGGTGAAATTTACAACTCAATCAGGAATTGACATCCAATTGAACAAAATTGGACTTCAGGGAGTAAATTGTAATTTTGGAAAATTAGAAGGACTTAATTATATCCAGTATTACCAAACATTAATTAACCATGTTTCATGCATTCAAGTTAAATTTCAACTTAAAATAATCATCCAAACTCATTTAATTGCATGATCAAGAAATAAGGACTAAATTGTAAAGATTCAAACTTCAGGAAGCATATTACCAGAAACAACGACCTGCGTATTGGTGCACTACCTTCCGGTATTGGTACAAGTATAAATTTCAAAAGGATATTGGTACGGTCCTCAAGCATACCGATACGGGTATTTGATATCTAAAATAGGGGATTCCAGTAGCCAAAGGGCGTACCGATACGGTTGCCCTTGTACCGACACCAGTGTAAATTTCTAGCCACGCGTACCAATACGATTACCAGGCATATCGGTACGCCTATGCATTTTTGGCAAATTTGAGCTGAGATAGATCCTGCATACCAATCCCTGAGGACCTGTACCGATACGGACAGGCTTGTAATGACCTTTTGGTCAAACATATGACACTTTCGTTCAATCTAACATGCCCCAAACAACAACTAAACATCTTATAACAAGTCTAGAAACATTTCCACAATCAAATAGACATGGTAGAGGATCACTTGCATTGTAGCAAAACCAATCAAAGATCCCATAGGCACGATCTCTATCCAAGCATGCAAATCATATGCAAACCCCTCAAGGCAAGATTTTAAGCACCATACAAATCCAAAACATCAAATGGAACTCGTTCAAACTAGGGAGTTACAAAAACAACCCTTCCAATTACAACTTGGTCACATTGCCTCTTATTACTACTAAGTATTTATAAAATTATACTTGAGATTGCTTCACGATTGGATTATCTCTTGCTTACTTGCTATGTAAAAGTGCTTACTTCTCTGTATTTATGAGAAAGGAGAGCGTAAGCTTATAAGCTTGTGAGGGAATCTCAAAAACACTCATCAATGCAATTAAAACCATTTTGCTTCCAAATAAGTATCAAAGCTCATGCCAAAACATCCCATGCTTCTATAATCCTTACAAAAATTGACTTTTAAACAATTGCAACACATGTATCATGGATTTCTAGCAAAAACCTCAATTTAAGCTTTCTCACGCTAAAACCACAAAATAGCAAGCTTAAATAGCATCTCATGTGTAAACCATATTATACAAAACATAATTCATTTCTCATGATACATTATATCATATATTGGCATTCAAGTGACCCAAAACCAACTCCATTCTATTTTATAAAAACACATCGGATACACAGATTTCCCAAGTGGTTCCTTCGACCACTTCACATACATCCTCAAATCGGAGCAGCCCTTAATAGTTATGATGTATAAATCCAACAGCGGGATAATTGGCACACTCTTGACCCCTCGACACACATGAGGTGACTTATTATAGTGAACTTTAAACCCTATGGCTAGCCAACTATATCTGATAACTTTTAATCTCAACCACTTGCCAATATACTCAATAAAACCACATTGCCTCACTATTTTACATATGCATCAATATTCTCAAAACTTTTTTCATAAACCATTTTTCATACTCAATAATCATCACATTTGATCATTTGCAACATCTTTCATTTCTAAAACATGCATATAACAGTAGGTAATCAAAACCATAAACATGTGCATGAGATTGTTTTTTGTAAAACCAAAAACGAGAGTGAGAACAACCAGTACTTACTTTCGAGCTTAGAAAAGTATTTTAGACTTAATATAAACTCTTAAAAATCATCCTCAAACCTTTCAAAAGAAGTAAACCATGTTTCCACTCACCAACAACACAACGTTCTACTTGTCATTGCAAAAATAAGCTCATGAAGCCTCCGTAACCTCTCGAAATGCTAAAGAATCTATCTCCCTTACTTTAACCAAACAAAAACAGGGGATTAATGCATTTCCATGCATTTCTAATCACAACAACACCTCTTCTCAACTTCGCCTCACTAAAAACCATCAAACGCTTCCTTAAAATAACCAAAATCACCATCAAACTCAACCTAAACAAAGCCCATCCATAACCTATTGATTTTAACATCTTAACATCATCAATTAACATCCAAAAACAATAATATAACAACCTCATATCTCAACCAACCTTTCAACACCAATATCATCTCAAAATCTAACTATTTACAACCTAGAAAATTAGCAATTCATTTAGTTTCAGGATTCTTTTTATTAATATCTTCTCATAACATTAAAACACATTTTACATGTGATCTAAATCCATTAGAATCAATACGAAATAGATCTATATCAAGATCCATCCAATCTCTTAATAAAACTTAATAGAAACCTTTTAAACATGATTTAATCATCAACACATAACAAAAATAAGATGTAAAGGATCTAGAACTGGGTAATTTCAACAAAGAACAATTAATTAGAGGAGAGAAACAAAAATCACCTCTAATTGCTGATCTCTCCCTTACTTGGTAAGATTTGAATGAAATCTTCAAGAAAACCAATATGATTTGATGTAGAAATCAAAGAAATCAATTAGGAAATCAAAAAGGAATGATTCATGAGGATTTTGGAGTAAAATTGATAGTCTGACTGCTAAGAAGGTTGAGAGAAAAAATAGTTACGTAAGAAAATGAATTTGGTTATTTAATATATTTTTAATCAAATCTATTTTATTTTCATTTAATAACCTTTTAAAAACCATTTAAAATAGCCTAAATTAAGGGAAAATCTGACTAAAAACTTTGCAAAATTATCTCCTTAGAGATTCCAAGCTTTGACCATTTTACAATTTAGTCACAAAAATATTTTTGAAAACTTTACATTTTAGTCACCAAACCAAGATGTCCCAAAAATCCGATTTTAATTCTTCAAATTGAGTTTTCCAAAGCCCTTAGAATATTACTTAAATATTTTCTAGCATTTTTTCATATTTTATTTTAGCCAAAAAAAATTTATTAAGAATTAATTCCTGAAACTAGCTAGAGTCGCCTAATCCTGTTCTCCTGAATTGTCTAATCAATCTATCTAGCATCTAGACCCAAATTCGGGGGTTAAAGTTTTTTTCAAGAATGATTAGTTTCTTCTAGAACTTGCATTGTAACCCCCATAACTCGGCCTAGTCGAAACCAAGCTAAAAGAATCATATTAGGTTTGCTAAAGCAAACCCGAGCTAATAACCTAAACCGGTCCATTTTTTGTTTTATATTGTCTAAATGCATCAATATAATTCCTAAGGTGAACACACAACATCGGAAATGTTACATTGAAATCAAATTGCAAAACAGGGTTCAATTGCTCAAACGCGCACATTGGGGACCAAAATGTAATTTCTTCAAATTGTAGGGGTATAATTTGAAATTAGGATTACCAAACCTTCATTAGTCCAATTTCATGCTCACATGTTAAATTTCAGCTTAAAGCAATCATCCAAGCACATGTAATTGCATATATAACATTCAGGAATCAAATTACACAATTTCCAAACTTCAGCAAGCTAACACGCACAAAAGCAACAGGGTGTACTGATACGGGCGGCCTAATGATGAAAATGGCTACACGTACCGATACAAGAACCACCGTATCGATACTGTGTGTTAACCCACCCGTACCGATACGGTCTTGACCCCGTACTTATCCCCTTGTGATTTCTCAAAACCCATAATTCCACCGACCAATTTGCGTACCAATACGGTACCCCACGTATCGATACAAATCTATAAAAATGAAGGGATTGTACCGGTACTCTAACCCATGTATTGATTATGATGTACAAAACTAAAGGGGTGTACCGATACTCGGCTAATTGTATCGGTACTCCTTTTCATTTTACCCTCAAAACAAAATTGTTTTAGACCCTGCGTACCGATTCCCGGGTACTCGTATCGGTACACGAAGGCTTATAATGACCTATAGGTCCAACATATGACTCTTTGGCTCAATTCAAACTTCTTTAAACATCTCTTAAACATCATAAAACATCAAAAGCATGCTTGGCATCAACAAACCAATATTTTATACAAACCTGTCAAGCCTAACACGATCATCCATATCATCTAAAGGCATGCTACCTACTTAACATCCAAAACATAAATCCAAGCACATCTCAAGCACTTTAAAACTCTTACAAATCCAAACCAACATATAAATTTTCACAAACAGAGAGTTTAGCAAATAACCCTCCCAAAACAACAATTGACACATTACCCTTATTACTACTATGTATTGTATCAAACCATACTTTGCAATCAAGTCCTTGGATTTCCTTCCTTGCTTGCTTACTACCCTTCAATCTGCTAATCTGCATTCATGATAAAAGAAAGCATAAGCACCAATACTTAGTGAGGAGACCTCAAAAACAAAACATCATCCAATGCATTTTAAAATTGATTTATTCCAAAACATTTCACATACGTCTTATTTTAAAGAAACCATCATGCCTTACTTTCAAAATATGCACTTAACCTTTTCAAACCTTGCATATTAAACCATATGCAACATGTATCATAGATGCAACAACATAGTCCCATATGCAACCCTTAATTTAAGCCTTCCCATGCATAACATCCCATATGAAAAGCTTAAAGAGTATCCATATGTATAAACCTCATTATACAAACAATCCATCAACATGATATGTCAAATCATTATATTGGCTTATAATTGATCCTTTCCCAAATCTCATTACTTTCATCAAACCACATCAGATACACAGATTTCCCAAGTGATATCCCAATCACTTACAGCTCAATGGCATGGAGTATATGCAACACATGCAATACCTCTACACTACCAAGGCTCATCCTCCAATTTGGAGTAAACACTTCCAATGCATCACCTCTATGGTCACAGCCGGAGTAAATACCATTGAAGTATTACCTCAAAAATATTAGAGTTCACATGGTCGGAGTAAATACTTTCAATACATCACCTCTACAAACCACTGGTGACTTATTATAATGCACATTAAATCCTATGGTCGGCAAACTATATTCGATAACATTTCCATAACCCTTTCATGCCATCAGTTGCCAATATAATTCATTTCATTAACATTAACTCATTGTTTCTATATGCATCAATTAAAACCATTTATCCAATGCTTTCAACCAAGCATTATGTAACACCCTTTCCCGGTCTGGTAGGAATTCGGGTCAGAATGTGTTATCGGTGACTAAACGATGTTTGTTATAGTATTTTAGTAAATAAACGATAAGTCAGTGATCAAAATGATACAAAAATTAATACATTATAACCAATGAATTGATACGATTAACCACATGCTATTTTGGAAAATTTTTGAACTTTTGGAAGTTTTAGAGAGTAATTTGTAATTTTGATAAATTAAGGGTCCATTATCGAAATCAAGCATACCATAATGCAATTCGAACTATAAACTGTATGTCTGTAAATTTTCACATTACTCAGAACTCATTTACCAACTTAATTTAAACTTTGAAACTTAGTGACCAATATGCAAAATTCTAAAATTTCATTCTAATCTTTATATCAGCTTTAAACTCTACGGGTATCGATACGCCATGAAGTCGTATCGATACACCTCTGCTTAGTTCGGTAATTCAGTTATGCATGAAAGGGGATCGTACCGATATGGGGCCTATCGTATTGATACGCTGTGGTTATTAAGAATTAGGGATTTTACATATTAGAAAGCCAATACTGATACGAGTAAATCCGTATCGATACGCTCTGACCATGACCATTAAAATAGTTGAACTCGTTGTGTTCATACGGATACTGAGTATCGATACACAGCTGGTAATTTATTTAATATTATTAGGTTTCGATAAGGTGTATCGTTACCGTATCGGTACCGGGCTACTTTAATTTTACATATTCAAAATCTCACATCGGTACTGCTTGAGCTGTATTAGTACGCCCATTTAATCTCGTTCCAAATATGCAAGCCCGTATCAATATGCCATCACCCGTATCGGTACGACAATGTTTGTAATGTATTTTTAATCTAGTTTAATAGCATTTTACCCATCCCAACCATTTCCAAAATTAATGAAATTTTACCAGCAAGTTTATTTACTCCAATTCTATGAGCATGCAAAATTTCAAAGCTAAATGAATCCATTTACTATTTTTTCCCTCTTTTAGGCATATTATGCGTATTTGGTCATTTTTAAACACTTTCAAAAAGGTCAAACTTAAGCCTATAAGTCAACACAAGCCAACCATATTACATGCGTCATCAAAAAGGGTGAAAATGAATTGTGCAACACCTATGCCACCATACTAGGAGTCTGTAGAGTTGATATACTTTGCTTTAGCAAGAAGGTGACTTTCCAAAAACCTTCACCAATCTCGATCTCAAAATCTTCTTAACCTAAAATACAAGAAAGATGAATGCATTAGGCATACTTTGCCTAGTGAGGTAGTCATAAACAATAATTGAATACAATATTCAATGGCAATAATTCAATTTCAATATTTAAATAGCAATATTCTATGCTCAATGATCACTGATTCTAGATGTCAATGCTTCAATGATTCCGGTGACAATAACAACGATGCTACAAACAATGAATCGATGTAGTGCTTACAAATACGTACAAATATAGCCATCAACAATGTTTTTATGCAATATCCTTAATACACAAGGTTAGCAATGCAATAATCAATATTCAAGGTTCGAGAAAGGCACCTACCCTACTCCCGAGACTCTGACTACACTCACCTCAACTTTTGAAGCTCTCAAGGCTTTCGGATAACGATTCCCTTGTTCCTAGCTTTTGAAGTAGATGACGGTCCTTATTTCTCCAATTCTTGAGCTAGGAAAAATTAGTAGGGAAATGTTAGAATTATAACTATAAACTCAAAATCAATATTCAAACTTAATATAGTTTTTTAACCAATAACCTTCCAAGGATTCATGCTCCAAAAGCATGGGTTCAACTATGATCTTCAAGACTTCAATCTTGAAATTAAACTTCAAATATTCATGGATTCACAAAATTGGTTGGGGCCTTTATCTTACCAAACCAAGGACTATCCAATAGCGTAGAGAAATCAAGGAAAGCTTGTACAAACAAGAGAGATGGTTGCCAGAGCTATAGGCAGGGGATGACAATAGGGGTTTGGGCTTAGGTGGGTGATGAGAAAAGATGGAAACAAAGCAAACGTAGGCTCGACGAGTTTTCTAGGTTTCATATATCCTTTTACTAAACCTTTTTAATCCTTAAGTATAAGGAAATAAACTGGCCCAGGATTTCCTTCCAAATGAGGAAAACTTAATTTATTAGTTTTTATCTTTTCCCACCTTTTTACACTATCAAGGCAACCATAATTATCCCCCATTAACTTTCTCAACTTCATCAGTTCATTCACGTGGATTTATATGAAGCAAGGAGGTGAATCATCCTCAAAATGGTATAATTACGAAGGTATTCCCTCAACTTTCCAAACTTCACACTTTTGCCCCAAACTTTCAATATTTACAATTTAGTCACTAAATTGTTTTCAAAGAGTTTAATTAGGTCCAAATTCTATAAAGTGACTCAATTAGAGTCCAATGTGATGAAATTGAGTCCACGATTTAAGTCAATGTAATATTTGGACCTTTTCGATATAGAATTTGTGATAACTAGAACCTTATTCTGACTAGACCAGTTTTTGGGGTGTTACAACTCTCCCTCTTAAGAAAAATTTACCCCAAATTTTACCTGAATCGAAGAGGTGAGAGTTTTGTTGCTTCATTGATTCCTTCAGTTCCCAAGTAGCCCCTTCAACAGTATGGCTTCTCCAGAGAACTTTAACCAATGATACAGATTTATTATAGAGCCTTTTGACTTCTTTTGCAAGAACTCGATCCAGTTCTTCCTCGTAGGTCAAATCCGGTTAGATCTGTACAGATTCTGGCTCAATAATGTGTGAATCGTCAGAGCGATATCATTGAAACATAGAATACATCATGTATTTCACTAAATTCTAAAGGTAAAGCCAGACGATATGCCACAGGGCCAACTCTCTCGGTAATTTCAAAGGGCCCAATGAATCGGGGACTCAATTTCCCTTTTTACCAAATCTCATAATCTTTTTCCATGAAAAACTTTAAGAAAGGCTTTCTCACCAACTTCATACTGTATATCCCTTCTTCTAGGATCAGCATAGGACTTTTGACGGTTGAACGCAGCCTTCAAACGATCATAGATGACGGTGACCTGCTCTTCAGTTTCACGAAGTAAGTCAGGGCCCAACATCTTGCCTTCACTCAATTCAGACCAACACAAAGGAGTTCTACATCGTTTGCCATACAATGCCTTATACGAGGCCATTTTGATGGAAGCTTGATAACAATTGTTGTAGGAAAACACGATAAGAGGTAGGGATTTCTCCCAAGATCCCTTGAAATAAATAATGCACACTCAAAATATGTCTTCTAGAATCTGAATTACCCTTTCTAACTGGTCGTCAGATTGAGGGTGGAATGTTTCACTAAGATTAACTTTGGTACCCAAAGCCTCCTGTAAGGTCTTCCAGAATCAAGAGGCAACGCGAGGGTCTCGATCAGGGATGATGGACTTTGGTACTCCATAGAGTCAAATAGCTTCCCTGATGTACAAGGCAACTAATTTAGGAAGCCCATAATCCATTCTAACTGGTAAGAAATGTATTGACTTGGTGAAGCGGTCTACAATGACCCAAATAGCATCATGTTTTGTAGGAGTTAGAGGCATAACACTAAAAAAATCTATGGTGATCTTCTCCACTTCAATTGCAATAAATCAATAGATTGCAATAACCCAGTAGGGACATGATGCTCAGCTTTGACATGTTGCCATGTGAAGCATTTAGACAAAAAGTTAACTATAGCTTGCTTCATGCCTGGCCACCAATATAGTTCCCGAAGATCTTTATACATATATACAGAACATGGATGTACAGAGAAGGGACTCAAATGAGCTTCTTTCAAAATGTCAATACAAAGGGTTTCATTATTAGGTATATAGACCCAATCACGAAAGCACAATAATCCTTCAGAATTAGTCATGGAGTTAGAATTCTTATCATCATGTAATTTGGACACAACAACTTGAAGCTCAGGATCTTGACTTTGCAATGTCTTAATTCTCGACACGATGGTAGACTGAACATGAAGTTCAGCTACAAGACAATGATGTTTTCTTAAACAGACATGAGCGTTAATGGCTTGAGGGGCTATAATTCAAAGATTTTAGCTTGAGTTGGAATAATAACATTGTTCAGAATTCAATAGTCAATAAAGATACTTACTAGGTAGAGGTTTGAGGCTGAGTGCATCAGCTACAACGTTGGCTTTGCCCGGATGGCAGTTAATGACAATATCGTAATCTTTGAGGAGTTCCATCCATCTATTTTGTTGGAGACTCAACTCCTTTTGATTCCGGAGATATTTGAGGCTTTTATGATCTATAAAGAGGTAACATTTTCTCCTTAGAGCTAATGTCTCCAAATTTCCAATGCAAAAACAACTGCAGCGAACTCTAAATCATGAGTACGATAATTTATCTCATGTGGCATGAGTTGCCTCGAAGCATAAGCAATGACCTTACCTTCCTGCATTAGAACACATCCTAGCCAGAGATGTGAGGCATCACTGTATACTATGTAGTCCTTTCAAGACTCGAGTTGGGTTAAGACTATAACATGAGTCAAAACTTGCTTTAACTGGTCGAAGCTTCTCTGCTAGTCCTCACTCCAGTTGAATGGAGTTTCTTTTCTTAACAATTTAGTCACCGGGGTCGCTAATATAGAGAATCCTTTAACGAATCTTCTATAGTATCCAGCTAGACCAAGGAAGCTTCTAACTTCTCCAACATTCCTCGGTGGCTTCCAATCTAGGATAGCTTGAATTTTCTTCAAATCCACCTAGATTCTCGAGAAAGAGACGATATTTCTAAGGAAGGTAAATTCAGTAGCTAGAATTCATATTTGGAAAACTTGGCGTACAATTTCTTTTCCCACAGGGTTTGAAGCACAATACAAAGGTGATCACGGTGTTCAGTAGCATTCTTAGAATAGATCAATAAATCATCAATGAATACCACTATGAACTTATCCAAATAGGGTCTAAAACTCAGTTCATTAAGTCCATAAAAGTTGTCGGTGCATTGGTTAGCCCAAATGGCATTACCAATAATTCGTAGTGGTCTTATCGTGTACGAAAATTAGTTTTGGGTACATCACATTATTTAACTTTCATTTGATAGTACCCAGACCTTAAATCAATCTTAGAAAACATAGAGGCATCCTTAAGTAGATCGAATAGGTCATCAATTCTTGGCAAGGGATATTTATTCTTGATGGTCACCTTATTCAACTATCGATAATCAATACACAGTCTCATAGAACCATCTTTCTTCTTTACAAAGAGGACCATAGCTCCCCAAGGTGAGGAACTTGGCCGAATGAAACCTTTATCTATTAACTTTTGAATCCGAGTCTTCAACTCCTTAAGCTCAACTACTGCCATACGATAGGGTGCAATGGAAACTAGGGTTGTTCTAGGTTGCACTTCAATGTCAAACTCTACTTCACGGGTAGGAGGTAAACCCAAAAGGTTATTTGGAAATACGTCAGGGTATTCATACACGGTATTGATATTTTTTAGTTGGGATTCGTCCTTGGCCTCTAAAGATAGAGAGTACAACGATGGAGTTTTTGAATTCATCAAAGTGATGATTTCTTTTCCCAGACCCAGAGGTATAGCTTCTTCTTGCAACAATCTACCCAAGCTTGATGTTCACTGAGCCAATCCATACCAGTATAACATCGAATTCATAAATTGGTAACGCTAACAAGTTGGCTGGAAAAGGATTCTAAGAAACCATCAGCCAAAACATGGTAATATAGCTCCTTAAAGATTCTAAGAATTTGATCATTTTCGTTTTAGTCACCTTTAAAAATAGTTTTCAAAAATTACATTTTGGTCACTAACCAAAATGTCATATTTCCGAAACCCATTTTCCAAAATTAATTTCACCAATATTAGTCATATATTAAAATATGATTTTAACCATTTTTACATATTTTTATCTCATCGAAAAATATTTACTCCTAAATCCGACTCGAATCCTTAACCCGAACCACCGAACCGTTTGACAAGCCACAAAACCGCTAGGCCCAAAATGAAGTGATCAACCAACATTCCTAGGCTTTCCAAAAGTGTGTCTTACAATTGAAGAACCAGTCTCTATTTATAGGATTTACAAAATGAAGTCATCAGCCAACATTCCTAGGAAGGTGTGAAAGACTAATAAATTAAAAAAAAAGAAGCCTTGAAATGTGTGCCTTTACCGCCCAATGTAATCATAAGCTAGCATGACAATTTCCATTTGAATGCAAGCAAGCAAGCAAGCATGTTAATTTCCATGTGAATGCAAGCAAGCAAGCATGTCAATTTCCAGGTGAATGTAAGCAAGCACCTCAAGCAAGCATCTCAAGCAAGCACCTCTTTAAAATTGTCGTCCATGTAAGTAAGCATGTCAATTTCCAGGTGAATGTAAGCAAGCACCTCAAGCAAGCATCTCAAGCAAGCACCTCTTTAAAATTGTCGTCCATGTAAGAAAGCATGTCAATTTCCATGTGAACGTAAGCAAGCACCTCCAAAGCCAAGCAAGCACCTCTCCAATAGTCATAATTCTCTGAATCACCCTAATGATGTGTCTATTCATTGTCCTTACATAACACCTACAAATATGAGAAATATGATCAGAAATAAAGGTAGGTAATATGATGCATGCTAAATATAATAAATATATGGTATATGATTCAACGAACTCTAGTGTTGTAAAGTAAACAATAAACAGCATAATAGAAAACATGTGCAGACTAAAACTATAATAATCAAACGGAACATATGCATTAGAAATAAACATACAACACGTTGCATGGACTCCCTTTCACGTTGCATGAATCTTCCATGTTGCATGATATTAATTGAACTTCGGTAGCTTCAATAATCTTCCATGCATGATTGCACTTGTTGCTGACCGCATCTCTAAATTTCCTTGCCCTTGCACGACTAATGGGGCCTTAAGGGAAATTCCTCTGGGTCCAAGGGTGGTGGTGGTGCCATGATCTCATCATCCTCTCCTTCTTAAGAACGATTTGTCCTCAAATCTTTACCTTGCTTAAAAAGCGACAAGTCTAAAACATTAAAAGTAGCTCTAACACCAAACTCTCCTAGAAGATCTATCTTGTAGGCATTCTCATTGATCTTCTACAATAATTGAAATGGCCCATCCCCTCTAAGTGAGATTTTAGATTTCCTTTGTGCTGTAAATCATTCTTTCCTGAAGTGCACCCAAACCCAATCGCCGGGTTCAAAGTTGACTATCTTTTGTCCTTTATTTTCTTGATGTTCATATTGTTTTGTTCTTTTCTCAATGTTCCCTCGCATTTTTTGATGTAGCTCTTTCACCGATTTTAGCTTCCTTTTGTCATCTACAATCACAACTATATTAGTAAGAAAATAAATTAAGTATGATGAACTTGAAATATAAAATATGTTGATGATTTGGAACGGTGGGTGTTGATTAGTAGAAAATTTTGAACTATTGTAAAAAAATTCTACATATGGAAAATAGTCCTCTACATATGGAAAACTCTTCCTAATGATTACCCTTTACTCAGTGGATAGTGTAACGCCCTAAATTTGGGCTTAGATGTGGTCTGGATCAGGTTTGTGGCTCGGGAGAACCAGTTTAGACAATTAGACTAATTTTGAGAAATTAAATCTTAAAAATTGATTTTGGATTGAAATAAATTATGGGAAAATGTGGGAAATTACTTAATTGATATTTTAAGTAATTTGGTAAAGTAAATTTGGGATAATTAAATCTGACTTTATGACATTTTGGTCAAGTGACTAAATTGAAAGTTTTCAAAACTGTTTTGGAGACTAAATTGAAAGAGGATCAAAACTTAGAATCTTTAAGGAGCTATTTTCCCACTAAGTTTTTATCAGATTTCTCTCTTGATTTGGTTTATTTTAAAGTGTTTTAAAGGTGGTTTTATAAACAATTAAAAAAGGATTTAATAAAAAATAAATTTTGGTTAACTAAATCATTTTATTACATAACCACTTTTCATTCAACCATTTTCTCTCTACTTTGTCTGTAACCAAACTATCAAAACCTTTCTAAAAATTCCAGGAATCAATCACTTTTGATTTCCTTTTGATTTCTCATTTGATTCCTCTAATTTCCTCAACTAAATCAACTTGGATTTCATCAAAGCTTTGCCAAAGAAGGGAGAAATGAACAATTAGAGGTGATTTTCATTTCTCTCCTCTAATTAAGGGTTATTTGTTGAAGTTCTCAAGTTCTTGATCCTTTGTTATTGATTTATGTTAAGAAATTATGATTTTAAAATGGATTTATTGGTTAAATTGAGTTTTCTTGGAAAATTGTTAGAAACTAAATTGGATCTGTTTTGGTGATGGATTTAATTGATTTATACCTCAATTTGGATGTATTTTAATATTGAAAGAGTTGATTAATCAATCTAATCCTGAAACTATGTGAATTGTTAGTTTTCTAGGTTGTGTATAGTTGGTTTGTGGCTTGATCTTGTTGATGTAGTGTTGTTGGAAGTATAAGGACGTGTTAAGTGTTTTTGGATGTTAATGTGTTAGAATCATTAGATGTTGGTTGGGCTTTGTTTAGGTAGGGTTTGGTGATGTTCTTGATTGTTTTAGGTGGGTGTTGAGTGGATTCTTGAGAGGCAACGTTGTGTTTGCTGGTTGCTGGAGGTTTGAGGTACAGAGATGTGTTTTAATCCTCTGTTTTTGATTGGTTAAAGTAGGGGAGTTGAGTCTTTTGGCTTTTGAAGAAAGCATGGAAGCTTCAAAAGCTTCAATCGTGCATCTGCAAGCAAGCGTGAGATTGTTGGTGAGTGGAAAAGTGTTTTTCTGCTGTTAAAAGGTTTAAAAAGGAGTTGTGGGTGTTTAGAGTATATCTCTGGTGATATATTGGCAACAAATCCATTGGTTCAAAGTGCAGTAAGTAGAATATGTAGAAATTGTCCGATAAAGATGCAAGAAACTGAGTTTTCGGCAAACCTAATAGAGTTACCTTTCAGAGAATTTGAAGTGATATTAGGCATAGAATGGTTATCTTTCTACCATGCCATCGTGGATTGTCGCTTAAAGCGATTAACCTTGGAAAGTTTGAAAGGTGGGGAGATAATTGTAGTGGGAGAAAGGATGAATTCTTTATCTAATGTGATTTCAGCAGTTTCTGCGAAGAAGCTGCTATTAGAAGGTTGTCAAGCTTTTCTATCTAATGTGGTGGATACCAGAACTGCTGAAATTAAATTGAAAGATATTTCTACAATTCGGGAATATCCAGATGTATTTCCTGATGAATTACCATTATTAGCCCCTGATCGGGAAGAAGAATTTAAGATAGAGGTGCTACCTGGTACAACACCCATATCAATGGCCCCGTATAGAATGGCGCCAGCTGAGCTTCGAGAGTTAAAGGCACAGTTACAAGAATTATTGGATTGGGGTTTTATAAGACCAAGTGTGTCACCTTGGGGCACACCGATATTATTTCTGAAAAAGAAAGACGGGTCTATGCGACTATGCATAGATTATCGTCAGCTAAATAAGGTGACAGTGAAGAATAAGTATCCTCTTCCGAGGATTGATGATCTTTTTGATCAGTTAAAAGGTGCTGCTGTGTTTTCTAAAATTGATCTTCGATTTGGACATCATCAGTTGAAGATTAAGGAAAAAGATATTTCAAAGACAGCTTTGCGAACCCGGTACGGGAACTATGAGTTTGTAGTGATGTCGTTCGAATTAACTAATACCCCTGCAGCGTTCATGGATCTGATGAATCGAATATTTCAGCCATAATTGGATCAATCTATGGTAGTATTTATTAATTATATTTTGGTTTATTCAAAAACAAAAGAGGAACATGATGCTCATCTCCGAATTATTCTTCAGATTCTTCAAGAAAAGAAATTGTATGCCAAACTGTCAAAGTGTGAATTTTGGCTATCGGAAGTTACTTTTCTTGGTCATGTGGTTTCGACAGAAGGAATAAGAGTAGATCCCAAGAAAGTACAAGCTATAGTTGAATGGAGAGTACCAAAGAATATTTCTAAGGTTCGATGTTTCTAGTGTCTGGCTGGTTATTATCGAAGATTTGTAAAGAATTTTTCCATGATTGCCTCTCTGCTAAACAAGCTATTAAGAAAGGATATGCCATTCATTTGGACGAATAAGTGTGAAGAAATGTTTGAAACATTAAAGAGGATTTTAACTGAAGCTCCGGTGTTGGTGCAACCAGAATCGGGTAAGGA
The DNA here is from genome assembly GCA_019671005.1 of Hibiscus mutabilis. Lineage (NCBI taxonomy): Eukaryota > Viridiplantae > Streptophyta > Magnoliopsida > Malvales > Malvaceae > Hibiscus > Hibiscus mutabilis. The sequence goes on along the minus strand of CM033753.1, from coordinate 19,431,494 downwards.
TTTTGTAGTGTATAGTGTGGCGTAGCGACTAAAAATGAGTTTTATCTATTGTTTTGTTTTGAAAATAATGTCTTCCGTGGGATTTTGTAAAAACCGCATTTTATTTAGAAATTAGAGTCGCCACCGGCCACGTATGTAGGCCGGACACCGTAAAACCAGAGATTTAAAAATTGTTGGGTTCAGGAGTCGGTTACGGATGGTGAAGGATTAGCACCCCCATACCGCCCAAAAATTGGTACTTTAATATTAAACTTTTTGGATTAAAGTAACGATTAAATTAAAGTTTGGTTATAAGTGCGAGTAAATTTTAAAAGCCCCGTTATCCGAGAGTAAATGCCCAACCACCGTCACTACGCCTGATACTGGCCCCGTTTACTCTCAGATAAAAGGGCACCGCATTGACAAAATATATTAACCCTTTATGCAACCTTAGAAAAAAAATTAAAAGAGGACATATATTTACATCGATATGGTACTAAAACATGAATATTTCAATGCTGAAAAAAAAAATAAAATACATAAAAACATAATATATTATAATGATAAAAAACAAAGTACAAACATAAACAATAATAAAACATACTTCCAACATTAAATAATTAAATCTAACATGCTTGAATATATTAAGATGAACTACAACGATAACGTGTGCATAACATATATAATATGATGCTAGATTAATGAAACGTCATCTTCATGGTAATACATTAAAGCTTAACATATGACATGTTTTATGCACACATCAAAATAAAAACAATACATTATATAAAAAAAACACACTAACATGTAACCTAGAAAAGGGATACGGAAATTTATGTTAGTATACACAAACATGCTAACATATAACATGATATTCAAAATAAACTAAACCTTACATATAAAAGATATGCATGCAAACACGAACAAATGAAGTAGAAAATAAAACAAGACATAACATACCTAAAAACAAAAGAAAGCATGATAGAAAAATCATAAGTAAATAATGGGCAAATTATACAAACTAAAAAACACATAATATAAAAAAAATAACATAAATATTCAAAAATTTACCATGGACCGAAATTAACGAAAAATAAATAGAAAGTTGAAATTAAATAAACAAAATGCACACTTAGGGATAAATTTGCGAACTGGACAAAACTTAGGAGACTAAGAATACGATTAACCCATGCGGCAAGCTCAGACTGAAAACTTAAAAAACGCGGAGGGACTAAGCACGCATTTTTTCCTTTTTAAAACTGATTTTGGTTTAATTTAGGGGTTGAATTGAAATTTTGGCAAACCAGGGAGGACTGGGGTCGTGATTATACCAAGGGGCAGACTCATTTTGAAAAATTGAAAGACGCGGGAGTCCTTATGAGGCAATTTCACCATTTTCTTTTTATTTCCCTCCTATAAAACACACCATCCGGCTTTTATTTCTTTATTTCCTCATTTTTTAACCCCTTAGAGATAATCCTCTCAACCCTCTAGGATATTCAACCGAAAAAACTCTCTCTGGGTTCAAACCCAGAATCTGGCCACATACCGCCCCCTTTTCCGCTTTCGGTTGCCGCTAGTCGACGCCGACAAGGCCTTAATCCACCCCAAAACATCAGTTTTTCCACCCCAAAACACGAATCTACTCTTAGATTTTAAAAAAAGGGCCCTTACTTTCTTAGATATAAGAAAGACCAAATTAAAAACCATTTATTATGCTAAAACGAGACCAGAAACCTTCTCCCTTTGGCTCACCATATTCGGCCTCGAGACCGATGGCTTGTTGCCGGCGGGGGAACTGACGGCCGAAGGTAAATCACCCACTCTTTTTTCTTTTTTTTTTTGGTTATCTCTAGAATATATACATGCATGCAAAGCTAAATATGAATATATACCTTTCTGGTTTTTTTGTGTTCAAAAGATAAACAAGAAGATAGGAATTTTTATATCTGAAACCGATAACTTGGTAACTTCTTTTACAAAATTTTTGCGTTTCATACATATATCCCCCTTTCGTTTGGTGGAAAGTACTATAAAAATACATATTTGTTTAGATCTAAAATGATACCACATAACCTTTTTTTGGTGATTTTTCTGATGCATCTAGCAACCCTGAGTGCGATGGTTAGAGGCCGGCATGGTGGAGGTATGGTGGCAGTGTGGGGGAGATGTCCATTCAGCTAGAAGGGATCCTGGCCATTGGATCAAATCTAATCCAACAGTCAGGATTTCTTGAAGTTTGAACGACCGAGATTCAATCTTGAAGTTGAGAAGACTACATCAGATCATGACGTGTGGCTCATGGAAGGCGACCAGTCACGAGTGAAAAGTGCAGAGTCCCCTCGGGTACATCACACGCGCACCAGCTGTATTGGCTCCTTCTGATTTGGTCCGTTGGATAATTTCTAATCCAACGGCTTGGATAATGACGGCTACAACAGATAAAAGGGGTGTTAAATAAATTTTAGGGTTTTTGGTTAATTTGATAGGCTTGGGTTTTGGCTGGTTAGGCCTTGTGTAATTTATTTTGGATTATGTAATATTCATTGGACTTGGACTATTATAATATATTTGGGTTTTATACATTTTAGATCTTATTTAAAATAAGTCCAATAATAATAATAATAATAATAATAATAATAACAATAATACTGGTAATAATAATACACACACACTCATACATGGACACACATACGTACATAGCATACACATACATGCTTACGTACACCTACGTACAATTGTGACAAAACACACTCACACATAAATACTCTTAATAATAATAAATACACCTTATGCAACACTCATTCGTATACATTCCAAAATAACAAGGACATTAATGATACGTACATGCAAACATATATAAACATACACATAATAATCACTAATGCATGCATAACATAACATATATACTATACATGCATTTACACACATCACACACATAGCTCATATACACTAGTCACACATACATATAAACACATAGTATAACACGCCCACACGCAATAATAATACCCTTAAATTATTATATTAACAATATTCATAAACCAGATAAAAATGAGTGATTACAGTAGTGATGCTTCTCATAATGGCTTGGGATGCATGCTCATGCAAATGGTTCTAAACAACTTAAGACGCATGAGAGGAATTATCCCACCCATGATTTAGAGTTGGCAGCGGTTGTTTTTGCTTTAAAGATATGGCGTCATTATCTATATGGAGAATGATGTTATATCTATACAGATCATAAAAGTTTAAAGTATCTGCTAACTCAAAAGGAGTTAAATTTGAGGTAGAGAAGGTGGATTGAGCTCTTAAAAGATTATGATGTGGTTATTGACTACCATCTAGGAAAAGCGAACGTGGTAGCTGATGCTCTCAGTAGAAAGACTTGAGAGCTATAAATGTGAAGCTAGCTTTGAAAGAAAATGGTGTTTTGATTACTGAGTTAAGTTTAAGTCCTGCTTTAATAGATCAGATAAAGGAGCTTCAGAAAAGAGATGTGGAATGTTTGACAGGGTTCAAACAAGTCAAAAATGGTGAGACCAAAGATTTTGAAGTTAAGTCTGATGGATGTTTATATTATCGAGGAAGAATTATTATTCCCGAAGATGAAGAATTAAAGAAAGAACTTCTCTTTGAAGCACATTATAGTCCTTTGACTATGCATCCAGGTGGAAACAAGATGTATCAATATCTAAAGAGTCGATATTGGTGGCCAGGAATGAAAAGAGCTATAACTGAGTTTGTTTCCAAATACCTGACATGTCAACAAGTAAAAGTAGAGCATCAGGTGCCTTCTAGCTTATTGCAACCAATTTCCATTCCTCGGTGGAAATAGGAACGGGTAACTATGGATTTTGTAACAGGGCTACCTTTGACTCCAAGCAAAAAGGACTAAATTTAGGTGATTATTGATAGATTGACTAAGTCGGCACATTTCATTCCTGTCCAAACTGATTTCTCTATGGATAAATATGCTGAATTATATATTAAAAAGATAATTCAGCTACATAGAGTACCAATTTCAATAGTATCTGACAGAGATCCAAGGTTTACTTCCAGATTTTGAAAGTCTCTACAAAAAGCTTTAGGTGCTTGACTTAATTTTAGCACAGCCTTCCATCATCAAACAGATGGACAATCAGAACGAACCATTCAAATTTTAGAGGAAATGTTGAGGGCTTGTGTGATTGAATTCAAAGGATCATGGGAGAAATACTTGCCGTTAGCAGAATTTTCTTGTAATAACAGCTATCAAGCAAGTATCAAAATGGCACCGTATGAAGCCTTGTATGGAAGAAGGTGCAGGACTCCTTTGAATTGGCATGATTAAAAGATCGGGACGTATTAGGACCCAATCTAATTAGAAAAGCTGAAGACAAAGTAAAGATCATACAAGATAACCTCAATATAGCCGCCGATCGACAAAAGTCATATATAGATTCAAAGACGAAAGAAATTGAATTCCAAGTAGGTGATAAAGTGTTTCTCAAAGTATCACCTTGGAAAAAATATTGGGATTTGGACGAAAAAGAAAGCTGAGTCCAAGATTTATTGGACCGTATGAGATTGTAAAAAGAGTTGGTCCGGTGGCTTATCAACTTGCTCTACCTCCCTAAATGAATAAAATTCATAATGTGTTTCATGTATCGATGCTCAGAAAGTATCGATCAGATCCTTCCCACATCAATACACCAGAGGAAGTAGAGATTCATCTAGATTTGACATGTGAGGAGGAACCGATCAGAATTTTAGCACGTTAGGTCAAGGAACTGAGGAACAAGACGATCACACTTGTTAAATTCTTTGGTGAAACCACAAAGTGGAAGAAGCAACGTGGGAAAGAGAAAGATATGGAAAAATGATTTCCTCGTTTATTCAAATCAGGTACGTTCTGAAAATTCGAGGAAAAATTTTCTTAAAGGGGAGAATTGTAATACCCCAAATTTTGGTTAGTGACTAATTTGCAAAGAATTAAAATTTGGTGGTTTTAGTTCAGTGACTAAAATGTAAAATGTTAAAGTTTGGTGACCAAAGTGAAAAGTTGAGAAAAGTTCAGGGACCAACATGGAAATTTTCCCAATAATTATTTTTATTCTATAAATAAATATATCACATAAGGGAGTGAATCTAATATAAAATTGTTGGTTCAATTTAATGTTTCTATTATTGGGAAATTACAGTTAAAGTTTAAAATGGAATTCGGGTTGTCGTATAAGCTCAGATTGTGATGAAATTTTGAAGGGAGTTGTAAGAGGACTTGAAGGACATGACATTTTGTTTTGGAATCATTTTTAATCGATTTAGATTTGATTGAAGACAGTATTTTGAAATAGTGCACAAATGGCATTTTTGAGAATACATGGATTCATTAATGGCATTTTAGTCATTTTGCCCCTACTTTTTGATTAAAAATGATTATTGAAAAGTTAAATCTGCAGGTGTCAACATCTAATTGGTTATAACTAAGGGGCAAAATGGTCATTTTACTTTGAAAAGAGTTTTTTATATTGGATTTAAAGGAATAAAATGCCATTTGTCATGCAAATTAATTAAAGAAAAAGCTAGAAACTCTTTCCTCTTCTCCCTCCAATTTTGAAACCACCATATCCAAGGTAAGAAAATTTTTTATTCAATTTTTAGCTTGATTCGATTGGTTTTTGTTTCGAGACATGAAATAGAAAATTAATATCCATTGATTTCTCTTTTATTTGGTATAATTTTTGCATAGTTTCCATGCTTATATGTTGAGATTGGAGATTAGGGTTTATGAAGAACAAGTTGAGAATTCATGTTTCATGGGTTGTTTAAGTTGGATTTGAGGCTGTGATGATGATTCATGCATGATATGATGAAAATTTCATGGATTTTGGTTTTAGGTATTATTTGGGAAAATTTAAAAATTAGGGGAAACTCTTGCAAGATTTTTATTTGAATGGGATATGATGTGAGAAGGTTGAATTTATGTTTGAATCAAGTTGGAAAAATTTTGGAGAGTGACCCTTGGTATTCGGCGTATAGGAAAAATTTGGGGAAAATTATGGAAAAAATTTCCTAGGGTTAGAAATGGTGTAAGGATGATTTTGTAATTTTTGAAATGTTATTTGGACTAATGTGGAAGTTTATAAATTGTTAAGGACTAAAGTGTAAAGTTGGAAAAATATGTGATTAAAGTGGAAAGTTGTTTTGAATTTAAGTTGTGTGATAAAGGATTATATTGAAAGAATTTGTAGAAGTAATTGTTATTATTCCTAATGTGGTTTTATGTTACAATGATACTAACATATACTTAAATTGTATTTTTTGGTGAATTTGTTGTAGATCATAATTGTAATACAAACTGGGAGCCGAGTAACTCTAAAGGCAAAGAAACAATGCAAAAGTGAAGTTGGGTAAAGCAAACTAGTGAGGTAACATGTGAGTGCATTTCTACTATTTTAGTTGATATGAGAAAGACTTGCAATGAGTCTATCTCAAAATGTCAATTCACAAATGATATCTTTTCAATGATTTTTGAAAAGAACTATGAATGATTTTCGGGTATGAACTGCCCAATGCACTTTTATATGATACTATGAAATGTTTATATCTTTTGATATTTTAAATAAGTGAAAGATATATGATAGTGAATGTAAAGCCCATTGTTTGCATTATGAGATTTCTTGGTATAATTGGCATGCCAATGAGGTGGGAGTATGATGATACAGTGATGTTGTATAAATATACAACAATTGTTAAGTGAATCAGTGATGATGTGTTCTACATCTATGACCTAGTGATACAGTGATGCTATATAAGTTTACAGTAGTTATAAAGTGATAGAGTTTTTTATTTTGGCATAACAAATTAGTTGATGCCGCACATGTGCATACTCAGTAGTGACTCGCATACCATGCATTCTTATTTATCTTACATTGGGCTATGATTTAAATAATAGTGACAAGTGCAATTGAAATGATTGAATGAAAGTGATATTAATTTTTGAACAGGGTTTTCTGATGTGAACTGCCTTATTTACATAAACTATTATTTTCAATGTTTTTATTGAATTCTTTTATTTCAAAGTTTTAAATTGAATTATTAGTTGCCTCACTAAGATTATTCTTAGCGTGTGAATGTTTCACGTGTAGGTAAAGATCGTAAGGAGTAAAGAGCTGTGATATGAGACATCATCTATTTTGGAAGATGTACATCGTTATCAGTAAGACATCCCCGATGTCCCTTTTTGATATTATTAGTTGACATGTGTTAAGTGTCTAAAAGTACTATTTTATTCACCCTTTTTATTCATATTATTGCTAGCCTTAGGCTCATATTAGTTGCATTATTAGCCATTCATGCATGTTTGCATTGTTTCCTTGGTGGTTAAGCTTGATATCATATTTTGCTTAATTTTGTGGAAAAAAGGTGCTGCCGATAGTTATTTTTGTGTGTGCAGAATCACTTGCCAAAGCAAGGCTAGAACCAATTGCCAGGGCCATACAAGAAGGAGATGTCGTCGCAGTTGTCAGGGCAGTGCATGAAGGAGATGTCGAGCTAGTTGCCAGGGCAACTATCGATAAGGGATACGATCATATGGCAGCCGAAACTGATGACTAGATAAACCCAAGATGACGTGGAGCAAAGTTAAATCCCAGAGGAGTTTGATTTCCATGAAGAGGTCAAAGAGAAATTAAATCACAATAAGATAGGAGAAGATCTAGAAGGACTTTAAATATAATAAAGAATTTTATTCTTTAAAAGTAGTTAATTCCAACTTAACTTTCTCATCAAGAAAAACCTTGACCTAGACCTATAAATTGAGGACCAAGCCATCACCTCAAGGAGGTGCAAAAAAAGGGGAGAAAAATCGGCAAGAAGGTTTCAACCATTCTTCATCTTTTTCTTTCTTGTTCGATTAGGTTTATGTTAGGGACTCTCTGTTTTGTGTTTCTTTTGAACCTAGCCATGAACTAAATCTATTTGGCTAAGGTTATTGTGTTTTGTGGTTGTGAGAAATAATTGGATTTTGTTTAGGTAATAGGAGTTTGCACTTTCAATTCAAGGTTTACTCATTCTTGGTTTTTATTCTTGTTTGCGAGTGAATTGGGAGAGGATCTCGTGATTCTATCTATTTATCTAATATCGGGAGAGTTAGATTCAAGAAACGAATGAGTATGGTCTTTATTTAATCTATTGATGGTGAAGATTAATCTGGCTTAGGAATAAGTTAAGGATTTCAACGGCTAAGAGGAACGCAATATTGGTTGTTGTTCACCCTTGATTCACGTAGGGATGTATTGTCAAGGCATGCACAATTAGCTAGAGTTTTGACTTAGGGATAAGAAGAAACCATTGAAGAAATGCTGTCGAACCATGAGGTTGTTGCCCAGCCGCCCAAACAGTTGCCTCGCCAGTTGCCCAGGCAACCGTTCGATTAGTTGCCAAGGCAACCCAGTTGAACAAGTTGCTACGACAACTGAGTTGCCCTTGCACTCTTTTACCAAGATGATCCAATTGGCTATCACACCTCAACTCACGATAACCTGGCCTATTCCCTCTCTTTTGATACATCTTCTTTTACTTTATTGCTTTCTAGTTTAGTTGTTAGTTAAAACTCTTACAATCACCTACTTGTGTTTTTAATTTTACATTGCAAGAGATTGAATTCTTGAAGTGACACTAATCCATCTGGAGACGATATGTTTTATACTATAACTTGTGACGTGTACACTTGCATAATTGCGGAGAACTTATTACGCGCAACAAGTTTTTGGCGTCGTTGCCAGGGATTGGCAATAGCGACTTTGTTTTTATTTTCTTGCACTTTTTATTTTTATTATTTAAGATTCGAAAGGTTAACAAAATTTGGTTTTGCATTGGTATATGACCAAGGCGAGACCGATTACACCAGAATATCCCTTTGATCCAGAAATCGCACGAACCTTCCAAAGACTCTGACAAAGGTTAAGAGTAGCAATGGCTAATCAAGACGGCAATATGAATCAGGATGTTCCAGCAAGAGGATGAGTGATTTTTACACGAAACATAACTATTTGAGACTATCTAGGGGAAGATCTTGAAGGACTTAATCCAGGGGTTGTCAGGCCTGAAATTAAAGCCGACCACTTTGAGTTGAAACCCGTGATGTTCAATATGATCAACACAATTGGTCAATTTGGCAGCTCAGCAACTGAAGATGCACGACAACATCTTAAATCTTTCCTCGAGATTTGCAACTCATTCAAAATACAAGGAGTCACCCCAGATGTTTTACGGCTAAGATTATTCCCCTATTCACTGAGGGATAGGGCGAAAACATGGTTGAATAGTATTCCTACCGGATCAATAGGATCTTTGACGATCTTTGTCATGATTTCCTTGCTCGATTTAATCCTACAAATTTGATTCATAAGCGTCGTAATGAAATTACTTCTTTTCGGCAAGTAGATGATGAATCCATTTACGAGGCTTGTGAGCGATATCGAGAACTTCTACACAAATGCCCCCTACAGGGATTCCCAGTGTGGACACAAGTAACAATGTTTTACAACGCTGTGAATAAACCAACAAGGATGATGCTAGATGCCTCGGCAAATGGCATACTCCTAGATAAGTCGCCGGAGGAAGCAATGCAAATTCTAAACAGGCTCGCCAAGAATGATTATTAGTTCTTATCTGCTAGAAGATGAGGAGTTTGATGCCAATCCACAATACATGAAATGTGATCATTAGATTCAATTTTGGCACAATTGGCCACTCTAACCAAGATGATCCAAAACATGCAGAAACAAAACAACACACATGAGGTTAAGGTACTAGATTCCTTTTGTAAGTTATGTGGTGGTAACCATAATTCTTCTGAATGTATGCAGTGTAACACCCTTACCAATATTTATTAACCAATACTAGTATAGAGTGTCACATACTATTTATCCATATTTTTACACTAACCAAATTAATCCAAAAATAGTAATTTTTGAAAATTTATATTTATCGCGTAAAATCAATTACTAATTTTTAATTATTCAAATAGGTTTCGTTTTCATGCAGCAATTTGGCAGTTTGTAACTACATCTTTTAATTAAGTAAATTGCCTAAGTTAAAAATGGTCTTGACTACTCTAAAATTCAAAGTTATAAATTGTACCTGATTTCCATTGGTAGAAAGTTCTTTAAACTATTATAAATCACATTATAAAGTACCCATATACCTAGATATTAATATTACAAACCATATCTAGATCAATTAAAGTGAGCTACTACTATTTTATACATGCCAACTAGAAATAACCAAAATACATCAAAGATGTAAATTACCGATACAACTAATTTTCCTTGAGGTGATGATGCTGATATTCCTTACTCCTGCCCTGAATTATTACCTACGCGTGAAAACCATCACAAGTTAAGTAAACACTTAGCGAGGCATTATAATTATTTAACATACATCAACATGCTTGAATTATATCAATAATATAAAGAACATGAAATTTGATCACCATTCTTTTATTTTCCTTATGTTAATCAAGTATCAACATAATATATTCCGGATTTATAAATCCTATTAATATCCTTGAAATTATCCGAGAGTTTATCTACCCTCTAATTTTATTAACCATTTATTATCAAATAAATTATTGCCCAACATAGTTTGAGAACTTGAGTACACGAGTCAAATCCGCACCAAAGTGCTAATACACCGCACCGAAGTGCTAAGAGACCGCACATATGTGATAAGAAATCACACATAAGTGTTAATAAACCATTGGACTATATGGAATGCCAACTATACTCTATACCTCAATTACTTATTTGGGCATATTTTTCCCAATTCCATATTCGATTCATCCATGGCAATATAATAAAATACTGAGCAGTTCATACCCTATAACACAACATATCAAAATTAAATTACCTATGATCAATGCATGTAATTCTTCTACCTTTGACAATTCTCAACATGTCAAATATAAATTCATAATATGGTTATCAAGCAACTATTCATGCATAAAAATGCACTCACCTGGACACTTTATACTTTGTCAATGTTCAACTAGCCTCAATAAGTTGAACTTTGATCTTGTTCCTTTCCTCGATTGCTAACTCGGTCTTGATTTTGTTCACAGTCTACAGTGTATTAATAAATTACCATAAGTACATTCCAAATTATGTGTTAGTATCCTACTAACACATAAACAATATAGGAATAATTTTCCTATAAACACCCTAATATTTTCCAAATATTAGTTTTATGACACAAGTCATTCCATCCCCAATACTTTGTATTTCTTCCAACCCTTACTCAAAGAATGATTTATAACTCATTCTAACCTTAATTCCAGCATAATGTTTCCATGAAAATAAATTTTCACATTAGTCCTTAAATTCTTCCTAATTGCTGAATTGGTCCCCAATATTTTCCAAATTTTCGAATTGATCCCTATGTTCTACAAACTTCCAAAGTGGTCCAAATGACATTTTAAAGCTTGTAAAATCATAATTTCAACATTTCCAAATTTATGGAAATTTTCCATAATTTCCCCTAATTCCTTCATAATGCCGAAATCACCCCTCTACTTTTCCAAGTTTCCAATTTAGTCTACTTAACACTTAAACATCATTTCCAAGCCTTCACAACCATTCCCAACTCAAAATCATTCCAAATTCAACTTTTCTACTAAAACCCTAACTTTAAATAATTTAGGGTTTAGCTATTTCCATGTAATTTCAACCATCACACAAGCTTTAGTATGACTCCACAACAACATATTTATCAAAAACTAACCTTAGTTCATCCTAAATCAACATCCCCTTCATCCATCAATTCCTCAAAACTAAGGTTTTAAGTAAGAAAAACATGAACAAATGGTACCAAGAGATAGAGAATTTCATATAGATTAATTCTTTGTTTCATGCTTTCATCCAAAATCCAAAGAAATAAGCTTGAAAAATCAAAATAAATTTTTTTCTCCTTACCTCAAGAAGTTTTCGAATAATGGTTGATATTGGGAGAAAAATCTTGAATTTTCTTTTAGTTCAATTTTGGCCATTTGTCCTTAATATAATTAAAATGAATTTAAAATTCATTTTAATGTTTAATGACCTTTTTACCCTTGAAATCCAGAGCTCCATATCAAGCCACATGTCTACCTACCAATCTAAGGGTCCAAAACAGTCCAAGGAGTTAGTGATTACCAACTTTGCCCTTGCCATCTTCAAAAATTACCATCTTGCCATTTTTCATCCAATGGCTAAGATTAAACATGGAAAAGTAATCTTTAATCCAATGATCCACATTAATTCCCATTAAAATAAGGAATGGAAATGACCCCTATACCCTTGCCTTATTTTAATAAAATATCTCATTAAAGATTTCTCATTTATTCGATTAAATCCGATTATCCGGATTTTTCCCAAACTTTAAAGCTTTATAGCTCTTAATACAAACTTTGTATCAAAAATACGCGTATCACAAAAATGCCACTCTTGGGGGTGAACTATTCATTTATGGCACTAACTTACATACTTTTGAAAATTACAACTTGGTCCTTGAACTTTCCAATGTTTACACTTTGGCACCAAACTTTTCAAGTTTTACATTTTGGTCACTAACCAAAATTTCAAGATATTACAATTCTTCCCCCTTAGGAAAATTCATCCTCAAATTTTCCTAAGTAGTAGGTTGAAAAATATGCGATACTACTTTTTCATTGATTCCTCAGTTTCCCAAGTAGCTTCCTCTACTTTGTGATTTCTCCATAACACTTCAACTAGAGGAATTTTTTATTTCTTAACTATTTTTCTCCGTGAGCTAATATTCTCACAGGTTCCTCCTCATATGTCAGATCTTGCTGAATCTTGATTTTTTCCGGTGTAATGACACGTGAAGGATCGGATCGATACTTCCTCAACATGGATACATGAAAAACATCATGGATCTTACTCATCTCAGGTGGCAATGCTAACTGATATGCCACTAGACCAACCCTTTTTAGAATCTCATATGGGCCGATGAATCTTAGACTAAGCTTGCCTTTTCGTCCAAAGCGTAACACCTTTTTCCTGGGTGATACTTTTAAAATACCTTATCTCCAACTTCAAACTCAATATATTTTCTTTTAAGATCCGAGTAAGATTTCTATCTGTCAGAGGCAGCTTTGAGATTATCTTGAATAATTTTTACCTTATCTTCCATCCTCTGAACAAGATCCGGTCCAATAACCTTTCGATCCTCAAGCTCGAACCAATTTAACGGTGTTCTGCATTTCCTCCCATATAATGCTTTGTAAGGAGCCATCTTTATGCTTGTTTGATAATTATTGTTATATGCGAATTCTGCTAATGGGATATGCTTTTCCCAGGAACCCGTAAAATTTATTACACATGCTCTAAGCATATCCTCCAATACTTGAATAGTTTTCTCTGACTGTCCGTCTGTCTGGGGATAAAAAGCAGTACTAAAATGTAATTCAGTTCCCAATGCCTCGTGTAAAGCACTACAAAATCTTGAAGTGAACCTGGGATCCCTGTCCAATATAATAGACATAGGAACACCATGCAATTTAACAATCTCTTTGATATACGGTTCTGCCAGCTTGTTCAAAGAATAATCCGTACGAATTGGTATGAAGTGTGCCGATTTAGTTAATCGATCCACAATCACCCAGATTGCATTCTTTTTACTTGGTTTCAAAGGCAAGCCCGTTCCAAAATCCATAGTAACTCTCTCCCATTTCCATTGTGGAATGGAAATTGGTTGAAGTAATCCGGATGGTACTTGATGTTCTATTTTTTCTTGTTGACAAGTCAAACACTTGGCAATAAACTCTGTGATGGCTCGTTTCATGCCTGGCCACCAAAAATGACTTTTCACATCTTGATACATTTTGTTACCGCCTGGATGCATTGTTAAAGGGCTGTAATGGGCTTCAAAAGTATTTCTTTCTTCAGCTCATCATTCTCAGGAACGTATAAACATCATTTATAATATAAGCACCCATTAGACTTTACTTCAAAGTCCTTAGATTTACCACTTTCTATTTGTTTCATATTCTTCAAGCACCCTTCATCTTTGGCTTATAACTCTTTAATTCTCTCTATCAAAGTGGGCTTGATTTGAAATTCTGCCACTAATGCACCATCTTCCTACATTTTCAATTGGGCATTCAAGGATCTCAAGGTAGAAAATGTTTTTTGGCCAAGTGTGTCTGCTACAACATTAGCCTTTCCCGGATGATAATAAATAATTACATCATAATCCTTGATTAATTCTATCCATCTTATCTGCCTCAAATTGAGCTCCTTTTGGGATAGCAAATACTTCAAACTTTTATGGTCAGTGAAAATATAGCATTTTTCACCATATAAGTAATGTCACCAAATTTTCAGAGCAAACACCCCTGCAACCAACTCTAAATCATGAGTGGGATAGTTTCTTTCATGAGTTTTGAGTTGTCGTGAAGCATAAGCTACCACCCTTCCTTCTTGCATTACCACACATCCCAAACCATTATGGGAGGCATTGCTATATATTACCAATTCTTTTCCAGGTTCTAGTTGTACTAAAACATGAGCTTCTATCAGAACCTTCTTTAATTGATCAAAGCTTTCTTGACATTTTTCCGTCCAAATGAATGGTACATCTTTTCTTAACAGATTGGTTATCAGAGAAGCAATCATTGAAAAATCTTTCACAAACCGCCGATAATAACCAGCTAATCCCAAAACGCTTCTCACTTTAGAGATGTTCCTTGGATACATCGGCTCCTCCAAGACAAAGCAAAAAGCCAATGAAATTGAGGAAGAGGATGATAAGGATGATGAAGACACCCCCGTACGAGGATCGATTCCACCATCGGCAACAAGAAATAAACCACCGCGTTCAAGCAAAAGAATGAAGACACCAGCCAAAAGGAAACTAATCATCAACGACGACAAACTCTTGGAGTAAGTCCTCGTTTGCATTTTATATTTCTTTATTTTTATTTTTATTTTTCTTTGTTACATGCATTGAGGACAATGCCTCACTTGAGTTTTGGGGGGATTGTTACTAGTTAGTTGCCATGTTTAGTTGCATTCATCTTAAGTATTGCATATAGGATACATAAATTGCTTGCCATGCCTTTGGTTGGAACAAGAATTGCCTAGATTTGATGAATATCCGATGATGACATTGCCAATGTACTTAATTGATAGAACTTTTTATTCTAGGATAAATGTGGAAACACTTAGAATCTTACTATGATGCTAAACTTAATGAAACACTGTTGTGGCTTGATTGATTTAAGGAATTTTAGCGAACTTAGGTTGATAGTTAAAAAATTAGGGGATTCGAAAAAAAATTGGATGAATGCTAGATGTGCTCGAAATTGGCTCTAGTATGTGCTAAAAATTGGTCGCTAGAGGTGCCCGAAACCGGCTCTAGTGGAATAAATTAATTAACTTAAGAAAACTAAAAACAAAACACTAGAGGTGCCAAAAACCTACTCTAGTTAAAACATGTTAAAAGAACCCAAAGAAGTAATTTGAAAACCTCTTGTTTGCATAGAATCCGAAAAATCAACTTGCACACAACTCCACACACACTCATAAGCATTATAGTTTGATTCCGAGTAATTCCTAAGTTTTTTGAAAAATGAAAAGCCAATCATACTTTGTGCCATGGTTCTGAGGATTGAAATCAAGTTCAAAGCTAAGTTTGTGAAAATTGAAGTCTTGGCGGGTAATTATTAGTTTCCATTGCTTGAGGACAAGCAATAGTTTGAGTTTGGGGGTGTGTTAAGTGACTAAAAGTACTATTTTATTCACCCTTTTTATTCATATTTGACTTAGGCTCATATTAGTTGCATTATTAGCCATTCATGCATGTTTGCATTATTTCCTTGGTGGTTAAGCTTGATATCATATTTTGCTTAATTTTATGGAAAAAGGGTGCTACCGATAGTTATTTTTGTGTATGCAGAATCACTTGCCAACGCAAGGCTGGAACCAGTTACCAGGGCAATACAAGAAGGAGATGTCGACGCAGTTGCCAGGCAGTGCATGAAGGAGATGCTGAGCTAGTTGCCAGGGCAATTGTCGATAAGGGATAAGATGATATGGCAACCGAAATTGATGACTAGATAAACCCAAGATGACGTGGAAAAAAGTTAAATCCCAAAGGAGTTTGATTTCTATGAAGAGGTCAATGAGAAATTAAATCCCAATAAGATATGAGAAGATCTAGAAGGAATTTAAATATAATAAAGAATTATATTCTTTAAAAGTATTTAATTCCAAATTAACTTCCTCCTCAAGAAAGACCTTGACCTAGCCCTATAAATTGAGGACCAAGCCCTATAAATTGAGGACCAAGCCGTCACCTTACGGAGGTGCAAAAAAAGGAGAGAAAAATCGGCAAGAAGCTTTCAACCATTCTTCATCTTTTTCTTTCTTGTTCGATTAGGTTTATGTTATGGACTCTTTGTTTTGTGTTTCTTTTGAACCTAGCCATGAACTAAATCTATTTGGCTAAGGTTATTGTGTTTCATAGTTGTGAGAAACAATTGGATTTTGTTCCGGTAATAAGAGTTTGCACTTTCAATTCAAGGTTTACTCATTCTTGGTTTTTATTCTTCTTTGCGAGTTAATTGGGAGAGGATCTCATGATTATATCTATTTATCTAATATCGGGAGAGTTAGATTCAAGAAACGAATGAGTATGGTCTTTAATTAATCTATTTATGGTGAAGATTAATATGGCTTAGGAATAAGTTAAGGATTTCAATGGCTAAGAGGAGCGCAAGATTGGTTGTTGTTCACCCTTGATTCACGCAGGGATGTACTGTCAAGGCATGCACAATTAGCTAGAGTTTTGATTTAGGGATAAGAAGAAACCATTGAAGAGCGCTCTGCCAAACTTTGAAGTTGTTGCCCAGCCGCCCAAATAGTTGCCCAGGAAACCGTTCGATTGGTTGCCAAGGCAACCCAGCTGCGCAAGTTGCCATGGCAACTGAGTTGCCCTTGCACTCTTTTACCAATACGATCCAATTGGCTATCACACCTCAACTCACGATAACCTGGTCTATTCCCTCTCTTTTGATTACATATTATTTTACTTTATTGCTTTCTAGTTTAGTTGTTAGTTAAAACTCCTACAATCACCTACTTGTGTTTTTACATTTTATAGTGCAAGAGATTGAATTCTTGAAGTGGCACCAATCCCTGTGGAGACGATATCTTTTATACTATAACTTGCGACGTGTACACTTGCACAATTGCGGAGCACTTATTACGGGCAACAACATGTATCTTATAAATGTTTTGGTTACTCTGATACAAAATATTGGAAATGGTTGTAAAGTTATAAACATGAATATGAATACTTTTAATGGATATTATTAATTAAATATGTTGAAATCGTATTTTATTAGCTAATCGAATGATTTTTAAATTAGGCAATTTTTAGGTCGTTTATTTATTTATATAAAGGAGAATCAAACTACCAATTTGCTGCCTGAATCTAGGTTAAGATTGAACTTAGAAAAATTAGTTTTAAATTTTACAAGATTAAATATTATTTTAGTTAAAGAGTTCATTGATTATATTTTAAAGAAACAAAATTTTACCAATTTTGAAATAAGAACTATTGTAGGAGTGTCATGTGACATCTCTAACTCGTATTTAATGATGGATACGGGTAAGGGGTGTTACAATTTCAATAACAATGCTTACTTATATGGGATTGATAGAAGGAGGTTTCAATATTTACCTAAATTACCTTTTTTGGCTGGCCGTCAGACTGAGGGTGGAAAGCAGTACTAAGGTTGACTCTGGTGCCCAAAGCACCCTGCAAGGATCTTCAAAATTGAGAAGCAAACTGTGGGTCTCGATCGAAGATGATAGATTTAGGTATCCCATGGAGTCTCACAACTTCCTTGACGTATAAGTCAGCTAGCTTAGGAAGACCGTAGTCCATCCTAACTGGTAAGAAATGTGCTGACTTGGTGAAACGGTCCACAATGACCCATATGGCATTATGTTTAGTGGGGTTTAAAGGCAACCCACAAATGAAATCCACGGTAATCTTATCCCACTTCCATTGCGGTAGGTCAATAGGTTGCAATATGCCTATATGAGAACGATGCTCAGCTTTGATACACTGGCATGTAAGGCACTTAGACACGAAATCAACTATGGCTCATTTAATGCCTGGCCACCAATAAATTTCTCGAAGACCCTTGTACATCTTTACAGACCCCAGGTGTATAGAGAAAGAGCTCGAATGAGCTTTCTTTAGGATATCGGTATGGAGAGGTTCATCGTTGGGCACGCAGACCCGATCGTGATAACATAAGAGGACTTCAGGACTAATTCTGAAGTCAGGTTCATCCCTACTCTATAGTTTAGAGATAATAGACTGCAATTGAGGGTCTCGATCCTGTAGATCCTTGGTTCGGGATACGATGGTAGACTAAATCTATAGTTCAGCTACGAGACAACGATGTTTTCGAAGACAGAAGTGTGCATTAACAGCATGAGGGGATACAATACAATGATCATCTAATGAGTTCGATACAATGGTAGGGTTCAATAGTCAATAACAATACTTACTAGGTTGAGGTTTGCGGCTGAGTGCATCAGCTACAACGTTGGCCTTGCCCTGGTGGTAATCAATAACTAGGTAATAGTCCTTAAGGAGTTCCATCCATCTCTGTTTCTGAAGATTTAACTCATTTTGTGTAAGAAGATACTTGAGACTTTTATGGTTGGTGAAGAGGTAGCATTTTTCCTCGTAAAGATAATGCCTCTAGATTTTCAATGCAAAGACAACTGCAGCCAGATCTAAATCATAAGTGGGGTAATTCAACTTATGTGGCTTAAGTTTTTGAGATGCATAAGCTATGACCTTGCCTTCATGCATGAGAACACATTTTAACCTGAGATGCGATGCATCACTATAAACTGTGTAGTCTCTGCCAGACTCAGGTTGGGTTAGAATAGGTGCATGAGTCAAGACCTGCTTTAGTTGATCAAAGCTTCTTTGTTGTTCCTCGGTCCAAGCAAAAGGAGCATATTTTCTCAATAACTTTGTTAAAGCAGCTGCTATCATGGAAAATCCTTTTCACGAACCTCCAATAATAGCCAGCTAGACCAAAGAAGCTTCTGACTTCTCTCATATTCTTCGACTGTCTCCAATCTATGATTGCTTGGATTTTCTTCAAATCTACTTGGATACCCAAAGTTGATACAATATGCCCAAGGAAGACAACTTTAGTGAGCCAGAACTCACACTTGGAAAATTCAGCAAATAATTGCTTCTCCCGAAGGGTTTGCAACACAATACGAAGGTGGTCACAATGTTCTACAGCGTTCCTCGAATAGATCAATATGTCATCAATGAATACCACTACAAACTTATCCAAGTATGGTCTAAAAACCCAGTTCATCAAATACATAAAGGCTGCCGGTGCATTAGTTAGCCCATATGGCATCACCAAGAATTCATAATCCCTGTACCTGGTACGGAAGACAATTTTGGATACATCGCATTCCTTGACTCTCATTTGGTAGTAACCTGACCTCAGATTGATCTTGGAAAACACAAAAGCATCTTTAAGTTGATCGAACAAGTCATCAATTCTTGGTAGGGGATACTTGTTTTTTACGGTCACCTTGTTCAATTATCGGTAATCAATACATAGCCTCATGGATCTGTCATTCTTCTTCTCAAAGAGGAGCAGAGCTCCCCAAGGTGAAGAACTTAGTCAGATGAAACCTTTATCAAGAAGATCTTAAATCTGAGCCTTTAACTCTTTAAGCTCAATCACGGCCATGCGATAATATGCAATAGAAACTGGGCAATTCCAGGTTGCACTTCGATGCCAAACTCCACCTCACGGGTTGGATGTAAATCCAAAATTTCACCAGGGAAGATAATGGAAAACTCATATACAATGTCAATATTAAGCAATTGAGGTTCATCCCTGGTCCCCAAGGTCATCTTATACAAAGATAGGTTTCTTGAACTCATAAGGGTGACGCTCTCCATGCCAAGCCTCAAAGATACAACTTCTTTTTAGAGCAATCAACCCAAGCTTGATGTTTACTGAGCCAATCCAGGCCCAATATAACATCAAATTCGTGAATCGGTAAGGCCAATAGATTAGCCAAAAAAGGAATCCCTTGGATAATTAAGGGACAATTCTTATACACCAAACTTATGGCGACACAATCACCCAAAGGATTGGTTACAAAGATCTTAGATACCATGGGTTTAAAAGACATATTATACTTCTTTGCTAACCTCGAACTAACGAAAGAGTGCGTGGAGCCAGGATCAATCAATGCATAAATAGAATGAGAGTACATCTCAATGGTACCTGTAATGATATTAGGATCATCCTCCTCCTCACGGCTCATTACATGGTACAGCTAGACTAGGGCCTTTGAATCTTGCCTGTTTGACGCTTTAGCCAAGCCACTGGGTCTCTTCGTAGCTCTCAATGAACCTTGTTTCGATCCCTTGCGTCAATAAGACTGAGCTGGTGATGCTGTAGTTGTTGATATGGTAATAGGCTTACTGGTATTTAGTGCACAGTCTCAGATGAAGTGGCCCTGTTCACCACAGAAATAGCAAGCTCCAAACTACTTGCGACATTGTCCCACATGATGCTTGTTCTGGCAATAGTTGCATACTAGATATTGTATAGCTTGCCCCAAACCTCCAGTACTTTCAACTAAAGCAGCCTTAGCAAACGACTAGGTCATCATCTACGGCTTAGCAATATTCCCAGATTAGAAAGGCTGAGGGTAAACATTCTACTTTGGACCTCGATACTTTTCTTTCTTGTTAGGCTTTGGAGGAAGAGAATCATCATATTATCTCTTCTCGGATCAGCTGGATCCCCCAAACCTTTGAGCCTTCTAGACAGCTTCGGTGGCTTTGACCCGATTCATCAGGTCCTGAAAGTTCGCAATGCCTAATTTTGTGAAAATAGGGTGTAGCTCGTCACTAAGTCCAACAATAAACATTTTGCACTTCTCTTTCTCCTTCTTGATGTATTCGGCTCCGTATCAGCAATACTTGCAAAAGTCATCAATGTACTGCTCCACGGGTCGTCCACCTTCTTTAAGACGAAGGAAGGTGTTATGTCTCTCAACAAGGGAGCACTCACTGATGTACCTGTTGCGAATTCTCGAAGAAAGAACTCCTAATTTATAGCTTCTTCCGGTGTAGTGATAATAGTAGTTTCCCACCACTGAAGCTCATCATCGGCCAGTAATGCGAGAGCATATTCCAACTTGTGTTCATCCGAGCACTGTAACTACTTGTTCAAGATTCGCAGTGTGCTATCCAACCAGTACTTGGCAACCTCAGGATTGTCACCATCCTAACCAATAAAGGTATAAGCATGGAGTTGAGATAGCTTGTCAATAGGGGCTTGAGTGTATTGAATAATCGGAGCAATAGGTTACATGACCTGCTCAGCTCTTATTAAAGACATAAATTGTTTGAACATGTCAGCCATGTTCCGGTAACATTCTGTCTGAGCAGCCGTTGCCTCTGGCTCAAGGTTTTGTGCCAGAGGGTTCTGCTATGGTGGAGGATCTCCACCCCTAATCTCCTCATCATGGATAGAGAAGACAATAACATGCTTATCTATACGAGTTTCATTAGGGTTAGACATCTATAAGAAAGAGACTGGGTTAGTCGACAAGTCACTTTATACGCAATGAATACTCTTAGGTGGCAAAGTAACACAACAACAATGCAATAGACTTTGGTTTAGTCCTAGAATCAACTAAACTCTAGCTTTGATACCACAAATGTAACACTCCCTTCTTGGCCTTGTCGGGAACTGGGTCGGAAGGCGTTACCGGTGAAAAACGCGATAATCGGTATAATAATTTTTAGTCAATGTTCGATAAAATAAATATGTCATATTGACAGCCAATGCAGACCATATTACAAGTTTAATTAATCCAATACAAAACAGTGATCATCCATTTAGGACCAGTTTGCAACTTTTACAAGTTTTAGGAGCATCCAATAGGAAGCTTTCCTAGCTTGGGAGGTTTCCTATTTAAGAGTTTAATAAAACTCCTTTTTAATATAATAAGCCTACACCAATTGTCATTTCTATGACAATTTCACATGGCTTCACATGATAGAACTTAAGTGAGGTGACCCCTACCTTAATTTGGTATAATTACGAAGGTGGTCCTTTAACTTTTCAAACTTTGTACCTTTACCCTCAAACTTTCAATTATCATAATTTAGTCACTAAAAGACTTTTAATTCTTTCAAAAAGGTCCAATATAGCTAATTAAGCCCAAATGAAGTTCATTACATCATATTCGAGTACAATAATGAAGTCAAAACATTGATTGGACCATTCCAATACAAAATTTTCGATCATCGGAACCTAATTTTGACTAGACTAATTTTTGGGGTGTTACAAATCTTTTCTTTTTTAATCATGTTTTCTTGCTCAAACTCTTCTTTCTTTTCAAATTCTTTTTCGATCTCACCCTTTTATATTTCTTTTTCCATCTCAAAATATTCTTTTTCAACACTTGTTTCTTGCATCTATGTTTCTTTGACATAGTTGTCAAAACACTTTTGAAATCGAGCTAGAGTTTCGGGATTGAAAGATACATAAGTGTTTGGCTTGCTTCGTGATGAACTTCTGGAATTGCTTCTTATTCGAGAATTGGAATTCTCTTCATAAGATTTTTTGTTATGATTGGACGTAGAACTAGAAAATGATTGAGTGTTATGTCTCCTTTTTAGATGCCTTTGTTATTTCGGTGGAGTTGTTTGTTTCCAACGAGAAACTTCCTCTATTCTATCCAACTTCTTTTTTATGTGTTCCAAACATTGTTGAATCATCCGAACCATCTCACGGCTAAAATCATGTAGAGTAAAGTCTAGTGTAACATTACCTGTAGAATCATGACACTCTGTGGATTGTTGATACATGATGAACCAAATGATTAGTAGGAAAAGAATATTTAATACCTCACTTATCACACCAAAGCAAGAAAATTCCTCACTAAGTCACTCAAAAAGAAAATTCGCTCCACTCATGTTTGCACTTGGGGTCTGGCTTTTATCCCCTTGATGCACTTACTCTCCCATGCTTTTTACCACTCTTTTTATCTCAAAATTTCTTCAATCAAACTTACTCAATATCCTCCAAAATACTTGTTGAATCAGCTGCAAAATAAATGTTAAGGTTTGAAAAGATATGTTGTATAAGGTGGGCTTAGAGGAAAAGGCTTAAGGTTCAAATTTAGAATATTGAAATAACGAAATATTAATTCTGAAACAAGGAGAAAATGTATCAACCCTTGTTATCATTTTGCTTTCTCTTTTTTTAATCTTTTTTTTCACAATAATTCTTTCCTTTTCTCTTTTTTATTGTTTTTCAATAGCATAACACAATGCTTACTTGATTTAGCCTAAGCTCTGATACCATCTGATGCGATCTCATCTTGGAATTTACGAAGATGCTTGATTTGCCCGATCGTAAATAAAGTAACTTTGTGTTATAAGACTTGTAACGGTTTTGGATGCTTTAAAGGGTGATGGTGTGTAACGATATAAAAAGTGATGGGAATAAAGATTATAGAATTTTGGAAGGTTATTGTGTTTGATAGTGGTGGTAGAAATGGATGATGGAAGATGGAAAGTAGTTTAGGACTTGAGAATTGAACCAACACTAAAAAGTGACCCGAACCCTATAACGGTCTCTAAATGAAATAAGGATCTTGACCCACTAGTTAAGTAGAACTAGGAACCAAAGATATCAATGGTTTTGATTCAACAAGCAGAACTTGAAGGATCCATAAAGTTCTCAAAACAACGAAAGAGATAAAACTCTCAATTTTCTAAAATCAAAGTGTGCCTTACAATTGAAAACCCAACCTCTATTTATAGGCTTTACAAAATGAAGTGATCAGCCAACATTCCTAGGGAGGTGTGAAGGGATAATAAATAAAAAAGAGAATCCTTGAAATACATGCTTTTGCTGCCCAATGTAATCATAAGCTAGCATGTCAATTTCCATGTGAATGTAAGCAAGCATGTCAGTTTTTATAAGAATGTAAGCAAGCACCTCAAGCAAGCATCTCTTTAGAATTTAATGTAAAAAAGCATGTCAATTTCCATGTGAACGTAAGCAAGCACCTCCAAAGCCAAGCAAGTATCTCAAGCAAACACCTCTCCAATAGTCATAATTCTCTGAATCACCCTAATGATGTGTCTATTCATTGTCCTTGCATAACACCTATAAATAAGAGAAATATGATCAGAAATAAAGCAAGGTAATATGATGCATGCTAAATATAATAAATATATGGTATATGATTCAACAAACTCTAGTGTTGTAAAGTAAACAGTAAACAACATAATAGAAGACATGTGCATACTAAAACTATAATAATCAAATGGAACATATGCATCAGAAATAAACATGCAACACTTTGCATGGACTCCCTTTCACGTTGCATGAATCTTCCACATTGCAAGTCATTGATTCAACTTCGACAGCTTCAATAATCTTCAGTAATGAGGCCTAAGGGAAATTCTTCCAGGTTCGAGGATGGTGGTGGTGATGTCATGATCTCATTAGTGTTACCAGTGACTAAAAAATGTTAGATATAGTATTTTAGTAAATAAACGGTAAGTTAGTGATCAAAATGATACAATAATTAATACATTATAACTAGTGAATTGATACAAAATAGCCACATGCTATTTTGGACAAATTTTAAACTTTTACAAGTTTTAGGGACTAATCTATAATTTTGATAAATTAAGGGTCCATTATCAAAATCAGGAACACCACAATGCAATTCGAACTATAAACAATATGTGTGTAAATTTTCACATTATTCATAACTCATTTACCAACTGAATTTAAACTCTGAAACTTAGTGACCAATATGCAAAATTTTGAAATTTCATTCTAATCTTTATATCAGCTTTAGACGCTACGTGTAACGCCCTGGTTTTAGGTCTAGATTTTTTGTGGTTGTTTTGAGAGTTCAGTGGACCGGTGTTAGGGATTTAAGTCGGTTTTGGGATTAAAAGGGATTAAATATTTTTGAAGGTGATAAAAATATAGAAAGTTGTTATAAAATAATTATTTAATATATTAATGATTGTGGTGAAATCAGTTTTGTAAAATGAGTTTTGGAAATCGGACATTTTGGAATAGTGACAAAAATGTAAACTTTGAAAACTATTTAGTGATTGTTTTGTAAAAAGGTCAAAACTTTGAATCTTTAAGGAGCTATTTGCCCAAAGTCTAATCTCAGACTTTATCCCTTAATTGGCTATTTTTAAAGTGGTTTTGGAAAATATAAATAGGTTGGAGGGAATCAATTTGATAATTAATTCATTAAACAAAAATCACTTAACTAACTTTCTTTCATTGTCTTTTCTCTCAAAATCTCTCCAACCAAACACCATTCTCTTCATCTAAATCTTAAGGTAAAATCATGTTTTCTTTAATCCTTTGATTTCAAATGGTTTCTTATTGATTGTTTATCAAAACCTTATTGTTTTAATTTTGTTTTCTCATGTAAAATCATCCAATTAAGGGAGAAAGCATCCATTAGAGGTAATGTTCGCCCTTCTCCTCTAATGAAAGGTTCTTTACTGAAATTACCAAGTTATTGATCCTTTACAATTGTTTTCTAATGTGTTTTGATAGTTTTATTAAGGAAAGTTGGTTTACTTGTGTTTTGATTGATAAAATTAATAGATCTTCATTTTGGATCTATTTTGCTGGGTTATTGATCAAATTAGATAATGATTTTGATGTTTAATAGTATTAATAGCTTGGTTTTAACATTGTAATCCTGAAACTAGTTGAATCTCTAATGTTAAAGATTGTTAGTTAAGGGTTTGTGTGATGTTAATGGGTTTAACCATTGGTGGAAGTAAAATGATGTTTTAAAGGAATTTTTAGATGATAATTGATGAGGTTTGATGTATCAAATCGTTGTATTGTGCCTACGTTAAGATTGGAAGGTGTTTGAGATTGATTTTGATAAGTTTCAGATGGTTTTTGAGTGGCCAACTTGTGAGTTTCGGGTAATTGCATGTAGGCAATGGTTTGGATGCATAATAATGCATTTTCCCTCTGGTTTTATGTGGTTAAAACATGGGACGAATGAGACAAAGTTGCATAACGTTGTATGTTGCTTGCTGGGAGCTCGATTCGCGTTGGCGAGCAAGGCGAGGTGTATCAGTGAGTGGAAATAGTTTTAAAAGTCTTTCAAATGTTTGAAAATGTTTTGGGAGTTTAGGATAAGCATGAAACTCTTACCTAAGATCGAAAGTAAGTATCCTTCTTTTTGCTCTTTAATATCATATTGGATATGAGCATGGTTGATTACATGTTTTGGTATAAGAAATGCTAGTGAGCATTGTTTTACATTTCGGTTGGGAATGTGGTATTGCTTTGGCAATGTGGTTTGCATATGTGGTGATTTTGTATAATGCATTGTAAAACAGTGAGTATATGGTTTTGGAAATGATATATTGTCTATGTGACAAGATGGAAAACAATCGGATATAGTTGGCATGTCAGAGGATGAAGTGCACTATAATATATATAAAAAAATTGACAGTGGCCATGGGTCCTTGAGGTATGGTGGTTTAACTAGGCAGCCTAAGATGATGGTGATCTTGAGGTTTAACTAGGCAAGGTTGGTAAAGCTCGCGGTTTAACTAGGTGAGGCTGTTAAATCTTGTGGTTTAACTAGGTAAGGTTTGGGATATCATACCGTTTAACTAGGCATGGTTTGAGAGATCCATGTATTCGATATGTAAAGTTAACGGTTGGTTAACCAATGATTAGTGGTTGGCTAATTGAGGATAGTGGTTGACTATCCGGGGTCACTATAAATGCCAATATATGAAAGTTCATGTGTTGAACCTATTTTATAATGCTTTGGGATTTTGAGCATGGGAATATGATTTAATGCTTTGGGATTTAAGCATGTGATTTGTAAAAGTTTTTGCATATGGTCGATATGCATGTTTCGATTTGGAATCAGTGAAAATGCTTTGGTTGTAAGCATGGTTTGAAAACAAGTGTTTAGTTTTCAAAGGATTTTAAATGCATCATTGTTTTTATGAGCATTGTAACATCTTGAAACTAGGTCTAGATGAATGATATCCCTTTTGTTTCCTACGAAGTTATTCTAATATGCAATAAGGTAGAATATATTTATATATATAGGACCAAAATGAACGAATTGAAAGAAGGGGCGCTCAAAGTGCAAGGGACCTAATTGAATAATGCTTTAACCTTTGAGTTTGCATGCTAAATTCTCAAATTTCATGGGCTTAAACACATGTCAATCTAATAATAAGCTAAGTGGAATGGTGATGATTCGGTTTTGATTTTAATCTAGGAAGATCATCTTCCCCCTTGAATTGAACCAAAGCAAAAAGCTTGTAAGAGAAATAGAGAAATCTTCATGAAGGCATGAAGATCTAAGCAAATATGGTTAATTCTCGGAGAGCATTCAAATAAGATTCAAGATGAAGGAAAAACACTCTTTCTTTCACCCTTATAAGTTAAATTGTTAAGTTGCTCCATGGGAATTTGAAATAATTGGATGATACTTGTATGAATGCTCATGTTTAGGATTTGTAAAATATACTATTTTGGCTGAATTGCATGAATTTAAATATTAGAGTAGTTTGAGATATTGACATATTCGAATGGTATATATGCATAGGTGAACTCGCTTGAATTGTTGGAGAATTAAATATATACTATGAGTTATAGATCCAAATGAGAAATATATGTGTGTGCATACTATGATTATTGTTGTGATTTCATGAAATTTGTAATATGAAATGTTAGGATAAGCTATGTTTGGAGTATTGGATATTTGAATGAATCCTTATTAATGTTACATTAATGTTGGACTCAAATTTTGTGTACTTTTTTTATGAAGATTAAACCGAGACTATTTTATGTATGGACCTAAAAGTGTATAAGTTGCTTGAATATTTGGAATAAGAGATTATGGTGTGAAATGTTTAAAGGTTGTTTTAGAAGTTCAAGGGCTATTATGCATGTGTATATGAATGATAGGGACTGTCCTGGCTTTGTATAAATAGGTTTGAAATTGTTTTGGTACACTTAGACCAAGAAGAAATTGAAGGTGTAAGGAATAAGGTAGTTCAAATCATAGATAAGCAAAAAGAGGATCGTTATTCGGGAGCAAAACTAGCATGGAATAATCAGTGAGTGTAGTTTAAAGTTTCGGGATAGGCTGAAAACCTTCTGGAGCATCTTTTGTTAATTATAAGTTATTTTATATTCTTTTGAGATTAAGATATGGCTAAGTATGTTGGATCGAGGTAAGTACCTAAATCCGAAAAGGTACATAAAATGCAAATTGTTTGATTTGGTTATGTGTTCTTCTTGAGATTAATACATACATGAGATGTGGTTTTTGCTAAGAAAACCTTGAGATAAACAAATGATTAAACTTAAAAATTATATACGAATTATGTATATGAATAACATAACAAACTTTAAGTATTGTAAATTGATATTCTGATATAATGAAACATGCTATTCGAATAAAATGAAAAAATTGTATTGAGAAATTTACATGAGGTGAATACTTGCCTAATATGAAAGGCAATAGCTTTGTTGATATGGTATTTTGATAAGGAGTTGTGCTCAATCTGTCTCTAATAAGATAAGATAAATATGAAAGCCTTGGTCTCGAGTCAGTCTTAGGTATAGTTAGCATTCCATAGAGTCCATAGAGCTCGTGTTTGGGATGGACTACGGTCTTTATTTTGGCGACAGTGGGAGGGAAGTTTTGTGGTCACTTGGCGACAGTAGGAGGGATTGACCGGTACTATGAGTACCATTATTTTTGGCGATAGTTGGTTGGGGATTCACATACCTATGCAGTTACTTGATTCTCAAGGCTATGTTAAAGAAAAATAATGAAATTTGCGATCTAAGTAAAGGAATAGTATTAATATGTCTTGTGAAAAGAAATTATGTCTTTAATATGTTACGTTCAAAATTTTATATGACGAATATGGCAGGATGTTGATATGATATGCTCTATACCTTTGGTGATAAGTAATCCATGCCTGTGGGGCACTTTACTTACTTTCTTATATGAAAATAACATTAGTCTACGATGTGCTATACTTGATAAATAAGTAAACTTGATCATGACTTGTTAAGCCAATAACTTGTTTGATAAGTAATAGACATGTAAGCTACATATTGATAGATTATGTTGCTAGGGATCATGAAAGTTTATAGATTAAATGATTGAAATATAACGATGACTTACATAGCTAGTAAGTCATGTCCATTGATTTATAAATATCTTTTTGGGGTGAATAAATATGCTCTGTTGGAATGTTTCCTGTATCTAAGATTATTTGTATGCTCAATTGCATATACTTTGATCAAATACCAAATGAATATAAGTAAATGCTTGATTGAATATCATGTGTGTTCTTTGTTCAAAAACTATGTGTAATTAGAAGTATATGTTTGTATGGGCGCTATATATATACGAATGTTTGATTAAATGTTTTATTTAATATGGTTAAGCCATTGTCTAGGCTAGAATTGGTAGTTATAATGATTTGCAATTGGTCAAGTTGTCTTACATAGCCTTAATAGACTTAGAATTGTTGTTATGTTTGAATTCTATGAATAAAATAAGTTCAATCGATCAAGCTTGGTACTTAATTAGATCCTATAGATTTGATGAAAGAATGAAGTTACCTCTTAAAGCTTTAATTTATATATATATATATAAGCTACCTCACTAAGTGATTACTTACTTAGCCATTTCTATCATTATTTTAGGTTAAGTTAGTGATCTCTTGTCTCGGAGCTCTGTCAAGATCACAAGTACAAGATATTGCTTTGTAAGCCTGTGTCAAATCTCCTAGTATGGTGGCACATGTTTTATTTTGCATATGGATATTTGTTAAGTTTTGAGTTCTGCTAGCGATCATTCGATTTGGTTGTATAAATTAAGTGTGTAATTGGCCTCTTATTTCGTGGTGCTAGATGCTTAGCTAAAATTTGATTTGATTTGTTTGGTAATGAGTATAGAATGTTAGAAGTCAAGATTAAACCTAAGGAATTTATCTATGGATCTTCATGGTTTCAAAGTACTAGTTTATGTTGGTTTGAAATCGAAATTTCTAATGATGCAGCTAATAAGCTTAGGGTTATACATGCTATATTTTTAAATGAATTAGGAATTAAACAGCTTGGTCAAACCTACTTCGATCTTTGTCTATATCAAAATTAAGTATTAATTGTGAAAGTATACATGTTAGAGTTCTAATGTACAGGGATATGTCTTGTATGGTAAATTACTAATAGAATCTTGTTTGCAACACCTTTAAAAAAATGCATGTAGGATTGAATGTATCGCTGTTAAAGAGTCAAGACTTGGAATGCAAGGATTTCCTAACCAAATAGGTTGAATGAATCTAATGTGAGAGTTTGATTTCTTTGTCTGTTAATTGTTTGGAATCTTACATGTTTTGTATAAAGAAAATCCTTATTATGTTCATTTCGAGTATTGTTAGATTAACTAGTATGTCGATAAATGTTCTAATTGGATGCTCTTAATTGGCTAAAACCAATATTGAAAACATAATAAATAATCTAGTTTTATTATAGACATGTTTTGAATGGTGTCTAAAAGATGTTAAGGTCTAATGATTGGCTGGATGTTTAAGTAGTAATTCTCTCTCTTTTGTATGTATGAGTTTAAAATAAGTTGCTAAATTTTGATACGAAATCTGATTTCGGTTAATATTTATGAGTTTAAAAAGGCAATCCATGACCTATACTATCTTTGAGTGTGAGACTTAGTTTTACTTTCGGTTAATAACGCAATGTGTTCGCCATATTTTGGGGGATTTTTAATGATGTATTACCATGGTTTTTGTTGTGGTTTACATGTTGTGGTTTGGTGATCATTTGATGGATGAAAATCATGTTGGTTGAGCTATGCTAGTATGTGATGTTGCTATGAGATACCTTCGATTGTATCTAGCTTGTGTTTGTTTGTTATAATGCTTTTAGGATGCTAGCATGTTTTGATCGATGCTAGGGAGGTATTGGTTTGTTGACCATGTGGTTAATTGCCTTGTGTTTGGATTTTGGTGTGTGAGTTGCTTGATTTTAGGAAGCATGCCTCTAGCTTGAGATTCGAGTAGATTGCCATGATATGTTGATGAAACTATGGTATTATGATTAGGATCGATCCTTGGTAATGTTGTATGAATGCTAGAAGCATGTTTAAGTATTTTGGATTCCATAAATGTATGTTAAACCAGCAAATTTGAACTTTACAGGCCAAGGAGTATTGATATGTGTGAGACCGTATCAATACAGGTCAGTGATTTTAGACATAGCGTATTGATATGCGTGAGATTGTATTTATACAGGTTGGTGATTTTAGGTATAGTGTATTGATACGCGTAAGACCATATCGATACGAGTCAGTGTTTTTAGGCATAGCGTATCGATACGCGTAAGACTATATCGATACGAGTTGGTGTCTCCAGACATAGCGTATTGATACTCGAATAGGTGTATTGATACGGGTTTAAGCTACTGGAATCTAGAATTTTGAAAATGCACAGGTGTACCAATACACTTTCCCGTGTATTGATACGGGGAGCTATTAATTCAATTAAAGTGTGTTTTAAAGGTTCTATTTTCTTACGTTTTAGTCTCTGAATGTTGTAGATGAAATTAAATCGTTTTGAATGGTCAGTTTGAGTTGAGAATTGACATGCAAGCATGTAATCTAACTAATTAAGGATTGGTAGCCCTAATTTCAGTAATGGTCCTTTAGTTTACCAATTTTATGTTTTGGTCCCTAAAATGTATTGTATGCAATTGGTTGCCTTTTCGAGGTTCGTTTCCTTTGTAACTTCACCCGCTGCAAGCATGATCATTTAGGATTAATAATATGCATACAGACAAGATAAAAGGAAAAAATGGATTAGTTTTTGTAATCTTTCTTCAGTTTGCTTCGGTAAACCTAATGTAGCTCGCTCAGATCTATCAGGCATCTAGGCCGAGTCGAGGGGGTTACATTTTGTGGTATCAGAGACAAGTTTCGAAAGGTTGGGATGTTGTTGTTTGATTGATTACTATTGTTTGATATGCATGGTGATTGTGTATATGTACGGTGATTGTTTTATATCATGATAGGTTTGAATTGGGAACACGTTGCCTATTAACAAGGTTTTAAAATGCTTTATAAGGTTGTCTTGGATCCTTTGCCTAATGCTAGCCGGACTTTAATGTACTTTGATGCTTTTGTTAGCATAGATCAACGTGAGACTTGTTCGACGGCTGGTAATGCCAGATCTAGGCAGAGTAATGATGAGAAAGGGAATCCTAATAATGTTTTACCCCCTCCTCCTCCGATGGTACCTCCTGTTAACGCTGGGGTTGGTGATATACCTCAGGCTCCGCAAGGGCCAATTTTTGGTGATTTAACACTGTTGATCCAAGCAATGATGGGAGTATTCCAGTCAGCGATTGATGGAGTGTAAGCGCAAGCACTGGCATCTACTATGGTGGTTAATCAAGGTTTACCCTTGGAGCGCCTTCGTAGTTTGGGATGCAAGGAATTCAAGGGTATGAGCCTTAAAGTAGCCGAGGGATGGCTGGAAAAGATAATCAGTATCTTGAATCGGATGGATTGCAATAATGTGCGCAAGTTGGGTTGCACCGTGTCCTTATTGTAAGGTGATGCTTATCACTGGTGGGTGACCATGGTTGCGGGTGTTCCAGAAGTAGATGTGCTTGGGAGTTTTTTTAGAGAGCTTTCAAGAGGAAGTATCTTGGTCCTCGTTACCTAGATGCGAGGAAGCGAGAGTTTATGTCGTTATCGCATGGTGGCATGTTAGTGGCCGAGCATGAGGTGAAGTTAGTTCACCTGGGAGTCCTTTCTTGAGGCTCTAGCATGATTAGCACTAGTTGGGTTTTAGACTGTTGACCGATATGTCTATTTGTGGAAGCATCAAATGTGCTAGTGGTATTCGAGATGATGACGTGTTGGGTATTCTCTAAATACCTAGTTTTGGGTAGTATCGAGAAATAGTTATGATCAACAAGTGGGGGTTGCTAGAGTGTTTTCGACGTGTTAGAGGGAATATTGGTACCGAGAATATTATAAGTAAGTGTGGATATTGAACATGCACAGTGCAAAAACACTTATATGTATATATTTAAATATGTAGTACATGTATACATCTTTGGGCATGACATTAGAGGATTTGCATCCATATGCTTAGACATCTAGGATGACATATAGGAATCATGCATACATATGTCCACACTTACGGATAATTTCTCAGAGGTCGATGAAGTATTAGTAACTAGTTCTTTTGGGGGAGATGGTCCTTTGGTAGTGCAAGGTCACGAGTTTGCCGTGAATTTCATGGAATTGCCATTCCATGGTTTTGACATTATTTTGGCCATGGATTGGTTAAGTGAGCACAAAGCGTTTATGGATTGTGTATCCAAAATGATTTATTTAGGTAAGCTGATGATTACGAAGTTGTGGTGGTTGGCAAGAATGTGAAATTCTTGTCCAATTTTGTTCGGCTACTCAAGCGGAAAAGATAATACGATAAGGGTATCAAGCTTATTTGGCTATCGTGATGAATCTAGAAGTTAAAGGTGTTAGGGTGCAGGACATTTGAAACGTTTGTAATTTTTTGTAGGTTTTTCCTGAAGAGTTTCCGGGTTTACCGCCAGATAGAGAGGTGGAATTTGGTATTGAGACGTACTCGGGTACAACACCAGTGTCTATTGCTCTCTATATAATTGCACCAAAGGAATTGAAAGAGTTGAAGACTTAGCTTTATGAGTTGTTGGATTGTGGGTTTATTTGACCGAGTGTTTCACCTTGGGGTGTTCTGGTTTTTTGTGAAAAAAAATGATGGTTAGATGTGTGTGTGCATTGATTACTGGTAGTTGAATAAGTTGACGGTAAAGAATAAGTATCCTTTACTGAGGATTGATGATTTGTTTGATAAGTTTCATGGAGCAATAGTGTTTTCTAAGAGTGATTTGAGATCAGGGTATTATCAGTTGAAGGTTAAGGATGTGGATGTGCATAAGAATGCGTTTTGTACAAGGTACAGGCATTATGAGTTCTTGGTGATGCTGTTTGGTTTGACGAATGCCCTAGCGGTATTAATAGATATGATGAATAGGGTGTTCCATAAATATCTTGATCACTTCGTGGTGGTGTTTATAGATTATATTCTCATGTACTCTCGTATCGAGGAGGAATATGATTGGCATCTGCAGATTGTGTTGGAAGTTTTGAAGGATAATCAGTTGTATGCCAAGCTGAGTAAGTGTGAGTTTTTGTTGAAGGAAGTCATCTTCCTTGGTCACGTGGTTTTTGCGGAGTGTATTTGTGTTGATCCACATAAAATTAAGGCTATTCTTAATTGGAAGTAACTTAAGTCTGTATCAGAGGTTCGTAGTTTCCTTGGGTTGGCTGGTTATTATCGACGCTTTGTAAATGGGTTTTGTAGTGTTGCAGCACCGTTGACGAAGTTGTTGCAAAAGAATGTTTCTTATGTGTGGACAAAGAAGCAAAAACATAGTTTTGAGAAATTAAAAGTGGTTTTGACTCATGCTTCTATGTTGATTCAAACTGAGTTCGAGAAGGAGTTTATAGTTTTTAGTGATGCATCTTACGTTGGTTTGGGTTGTGTGCTAATGCAAGATGGTAAAGTTGTGGCCTATGCATCGAGACAACTAAAGGTTCATGAGCGCAATTAGGTAGCTTGTGTTGTACCAAAGTGTGAGTGTTGTGGTAAGATACACAGGCCAGATCACAGGCGTGGTGGTGGTACTGGTTAAGGCAATCAGGTAGCTCGTGTTGTACCAGAGTGTGAGTCTTGTGGTAGGCATCACATGGGTATGTGCTGGGGCAATGCTGGAGCTTGTTGAATATGTGGATCTTCTGAGCACATGAAGCGTGAATGTCCTCATGCTTTGAGGGATGCACTGACACATGTTGATGTGCTTGTTAGAGGCTGAGGCCGTGGTAGGGGTAGTTTTAGAGGCGCAGGGATGGACAGAGGGTTATGGCTTATGCCGCAGCGGTGAGACCAGAAGGTGGTGGACCAGCTCGGGTTTATGCTCATAGCGAGGGCCGCAATGACACGAATGTGATCACAGGTACTTTTACTTTGCAATCCTTGTCATTGTTATCTTTGATTGATTTAGGGTCTAATTATTCATATATCTTGGGTGAGCATGCATCTTTGTTGAATGTTCCTGTTGATATCCTTAATGTTGTCATTTTAGTAACTAGTTCCTTTGGAGAGACGGTTACAACTAGAAAGTTGTATAGGCGGTCTCTATTGGCTGTGCAAGGTTATGAGTTTGTCGCGGATCTAATGGAATTGCCATTCCATGGTTTTGACGTTATTCTAGGTATGGATTAGTTAAGTGAGCACAAGGCGGTGGTGGATTGTGAATCCAAGAGGATTTCCTTGAAGTTAACCGATGATTATGAAGTTGTGGTGGTTGGTGAGAACGTGAAGTTCTTGTCCAATGTTGTTTTAGCTACTCGAGTGGAGAAGATGATGTTTGATGGTTGTCAAGCTTCTTTGGATATCGTCATGAATCAATAGGCCAAGGGTGTTTGAGTGCAGGACATTCAGACTGTATATGAATTTTCAGAGGTGTTTCCTGAAGAGTTACCGAGATTACCTCCAAATAGAGAGGTGAAATTCGGTATAGAGACGTATGAGGGTTCGACTTCGGTGTCCATTGCCCCTTATCGGATGGCACCGAAGGAGTTGAAAGAGTTAAAAATGCAGCTTTAGGAGTTGTTGGACCATGGGTTCATTCGACCTAGTATTTATCCTTAGGGTGCCCCAGTTCATTTTGTGAAAAAGAATTATGGATCGATGTGTATATGCATTGATTACCGGCAGTTAAATAAGTTTATAGTAAAGAACAAGTGCCCATTGCCGTAGATTGATGACTTATTCGATCAATTTCGTGGGTCAGAAGTGTTTTTAAAGATTGATTTAAGGTTAGGGTATTACCAGTTGAAGGTTAAAGATATGGATGTGCATAAAATTGCATTTCGCATGAGGTACGAGCATTACGAGTTTATGTTGATGTCGTTCGGTTTAACAAATACCCTACCGACTTTTATGGACATGGTGAATAGGGTTTTTGTGAGTACCTTGATTAGTTTGTGGTGGTTTTTATCGATGATATACTCGTGTACTATCATACCGAGAAGGAGCATGATCAGCATTTGCGGATTGTGTTGCAAGTGTTGAAGGATAATCAGTTGTATGCCAAGTTGAGCAAGTGTGAGTTTTGGCTCAAGGTGATGATGTTTTTAGGTCATATGGTTTTCGCGGAGGGCATTTGTATTGATCCACAAAAAATTGAGGTTATTTTCAATTGGAAGCAACTTAAATCGTTCTCGGAGGTTCGCAGTTTTCTTGGGCTGGTTGGTTATTAATGTCGCTTTGTAGATGGGTTTTCGAGTATTGCAACACCGTTGACGAAGTTGTTACAAAACAATGTTTCATATGTGTGGACGGAGAAGTAGCAGTAGAGTTTTTAGAAGTTGACGGAGGTTTTGACACATGCTCCTGTGTTGATTCAACCTGAATCTGAGAATGAGTTTGTGGTTTATAGTGATGCATCGTATATGGGCTTGGGTTGTCTACTGATGCAAGACGGAAAGGTTATGGCCTATGCAACGAGATAGCTGAAGGTTCATGAGGTCAACTATCCGACTCATGATTTGGAGCTTGCGGATGTGGTTTCTGCCTTGAAAATTTGGAGACACTACATTTATGGTGAAAAGTGTGTGGTTTTTATGGACCATAAGAGTTTGAAATATTTGATGTCTTAAAAGGATTTGAACTTTAGGCAACAAAGATGGTTGGAGTTGCTTAAAGATTACAATGTAGCAATCTAGTATCATCTTGGAAAAGCCAATGTGGTGGCGGACACGCTAAGTGGTAAGGTTGCTGTTGAGCTTAGGGCAATGTTTGCGAGGTTGAGCGTGACACAAGAGGGTGGTTTGTTGGCTGAGTTGCAGGTTAAGCCTACAATGTCGTAGTTGATTAAAGCTAAGTAGCCGTTTGATGATTCTTTGGTTCCTAATCTTAAGGACATAGCGGATGGAAATCCGAAAAATTTTCATTTTGATGACGATGGTGTTTTTTGCTTTAAAGGTCGAATAGTGGTGCCATAGGTTTCGGAGCTTAGGCATACTATTTTGGCGGAGGCTCATTCTAGTTCTTTTGCTATGCATCACGGTAGTACCAAGATGTATCATGATTTAAAGGAAGTGTACTATTGTTTTGGTTTGAAAAAGGATGTGGCAGAGTTTGTTTCTAAGTGTATGGTGTGTTAGTGGGTTAAGGCTGAACATCAGTTTCCATTCAGATTGTTGCAACCGTTGAGAATTTTGGAATGGAAATGGGAGAGAATCACCATGGATTTTGTGTCAGGGTTACCTTTGACACCAGCTAAAAAGGATTCCATTTGGGTGATTGTTGATCGGCTTACGAAGTGTGCACATTTTCCACTAGTGCATACGACGTACACCTTGGACAAGTTAGCGGATTTGTACATTTATGAGATCGTGTGTCTGCATGGGGTACCTAACTCTATTGTTTCGGATAGGGACCTGAGGTTCACAGCAAGATTTTGGGTGAGTCTGCACTGGGCTTTGGGTACGAGATTGAATTTTAGCACATCTTATCATCCTCAGTCGGATAGACAGTCTGAGCAAGTTATCTAGAACTTGGAGGATATGCTAAGGTGTTGTATTATTTAGTTTCAAGGAACCTGGGAGAAACATCTACCTTTGGTTGAGTTTACGTACAATAATAGCTTCAAAAAAGTATACAAATGGCACCATATGAGGCATTGTATGGCCGGAGGTGTCGTACACCCTTGTGTTGGGCTGAGGTAGGGGAAAAGCATGTTTCCTTGCCGCATGTGTTGAAAGACACAGATGAAAAGGTAAAGCTTGTGTGTGATTGCTTGAAAGCGGTTGCGGATCGATAGAAATCTTATGTGGATTTGAAGCGTAGGGAAATTGAATACGCGGTGGGTGATCGTGTATTCTTGAAAGTGTCACCATGGAAGAAGGTGATGGGGTTAGGACGTAAGGGTAAACTTAGTTTGAGGTTTATTAGACTATATGAGATTGTGGAGCGTGTAGGTCCTGTGGCTTATCGTTTGAGGTTACCTCTCGAGCTTGAGAAAATACATGATGTGTTCCATGTATCTACGTTGCGGAGGTATCGGTCAGATCCCTCGCATGTTATGTCGATGGAGCACATTGAGTTGAGATCGAATTTATCCTATAGTGAGAAACCAATGGAAATCCTTGATTCCAGCAGCAAAGTTTTTCATGGCAAGACGATGGAGCTTGTCAAGGTTTTGTGGCGGCACTGTGGTGTCGAGGAAGCCACTTGGGAGAGTAAGGCGGACATGTTGGAGCAGTATCCGCATTTTTTCCTCCAAGTAAATTTCGAGGACGAAATTTTTTAAGTGGGAAAGAGTATGTTATACCGGTGGAACATATTGAGTTGAGGCCGGATTTATCCTGGGGAGCCGGTGGAAATCCTTGATTCTAGCAGCAAAGTTCTTCATGGCAAGATGATTGAGCTTATTAAGGTTTTGTGGCGACACCGTGGTGTAGAGGAAGCCACTTGGGAAAGAAGGCAGACATGTTGGAGCAATTTTAGCATTTGTTTCCTCCAGGTAAATTTTGAGGACAAAATTTCTTAAGTGGGGGAGAGTTGTAGCTTCTCGGCTTTGGGTCTAGATGTTTTGGGGTTGTTTTGAGGGTTTAGTGGACCGTTGTTAGAGATTCATGTCAGTTTCGGGATTAAATTGAATTAAATATTTTTGAAGGTTATAAAAATATAGAAAAACATTCTAAAATCATTATTTAATATATTAATGATTGTGGTGAAATCAATTTTATGAAATGAGTTTTGCAAATCAGACTTTTTGGACTAGTGACCAAAATGTAAACTTTGAAAACTATTTTTAGTCACTGTTTTGTAAAAGAGTCAAAACTTTGAATCTTTAAGGAGCTATTTTCCCAAAGTCTAATCTCATACATTATCCCTTAATTGGCTATTTTTAAATTTGTTTTGGAAAATATAAATAGGTTGGAGAGAATTAATTTGATAATTAATTTTTTAAACAAAAATCATGTAACTAACTTTCTTTCAAAGTATTTTCTCTCAAAATCTCTCCAACCAGACACCATTCTCTTCTTCTAAATCCTAAGGTAAAATCATGTTTCTTTAATCCTTTGACTTCAAATGGTTTCTTGTTGATGTTTATCAAAACCTTATTGTTTTAATTTTGTT
The DNA here is from genome assembly GCA_019671005.1 of Hibiscus mutabilis. Taxonomy (NCBI): domain Eukaryota; kingdom Viridiplantae; phylum Streptophyta; class Magnoliopsida; order Malvales; family Malvaceae; genus Hibiscus; species Hibiscus mutabilis. Next base: position 19,392,095 of record CM033753.1, on the reverse strand, counting down.
TTCTCATGCAAAATCACCCAATTAAGGGATAAAGCATCCATTAGAGGTAATGTTCGTCCTTCTCCTCTAATGAAAGGTTCTTTACTGAAATTCCCAAGTTATTGATCATGTATAATTTTTTCTAATGTGCTTTGATAGTTTATTCAAGGAAAATTGGTTTAATTGTGTTATGATTGATGAAATTAATAGATCTTCGTTTCAGATCCGTTTTTCTTGGTTCTTGATCAGATTAGATCATGATTTTGATGTTTAATAATGTCAATAGCTTGGCTTTAACATTGTAATCCCGAAACTAGTTGAATCTCTAATATTAAAGATTGATAGTTAAGGGTTTTTGTGATGTTAATGGGGTTTAACCATTGCTGGAAGTAAAAGGATGTTGTAAAGGTGTTTTTAGATGGTAATTGGTGTTTTTTGATGTATCAAATCTTTGTATTGTGCCTGTGTTAAGATTGGAAGGTGTTTGAGGTTGATTTCGATAAGTTTCAGATGGTTTTTGAATGGGCAACTTGTGAGTTGTGGGTAATTGCTTGTAGGAAATGGTTTGGATGCAAAATGATGCATTTTCCCTCTGGTTTTATGTGGTTAAAATAGGGGACGATCGAGACAAAGTTGCATTACGTTGTATGTTGTTTGTTGGGAGCTCGATTCTTGTTGGCGAGCAAGGCGAGGTGTATCGGTGGTTTTAAAAGTCTTTCAAAGGTTTGAAAATGTTTTAGGAGTTTAGGATAAGCATGAAACACTTACCTAAGCTCAGAAGTATCCCTCTTTTTGCTCTTGAATATTGGATTGGATATGAGCATGGTTGATTACATGTTTTGGTATTAAACATGGTTTGATTTACTTACTGTAAATGCATGGTTTTGAATACATATGCAATGGTTTTAAAGTATTTGAAATGCTAGTGAGCATTGGTTTACATTCCGGTTGGGAATGTGGTATTGCTTTGGCAATGTGGTTTGCATATGCGGTGATTTTGTATAATGCATTGTAAAACAATGAGTAAATGGTTTTGGAAATGATATATTGGCTATGTGACAAGGTGGAAAACAATAGGATATAGTTGGCATGCCATAGGTGTAACCCCCTCGACTCGACCTAGTCACAAGACCGAATCGAGCGAGCTACAATAGGTTTACCGAAGTAAACCGAGAAGGTTAAACCCGAAACACTTCCATTTTTCTTTTATCTTGTCTAGATACATAATTATTATCCTACATGTTCATAATGACCTCCGGTCAAAATCCAACTCAATCAGGCGCTGAATTGACATCCAATTGATCACATTTGCAATTTAGGGACCAAATTGCAAATTTAGAAACCTGAAGGGTCTTAGCTCATTTTTATGTTACCAATATTTAATTAAGCAGGTTTCATTCTTACATGTTAGAAATCAAGTTAAAAAGATCATCCAAACTCATTTAATTGCATCCACAACATTCAGGGACCAAAATGTAAGAAAACAGAACTTCAGAAGGTTCCAACTAGCCAAATTAACTACCATCGTACCAGTATGGACAAGGGTGTTTCAATACACCTTCACTATTTTAAAATCCCAAAATTCCAGTAGCCAATTTCTGTTTCAATACGCCCCCGCGTATCGAAACACCCTTCATGAAAACACTGTACAGTATCGAAACGCCTCCCCGAGTACCGAAACACTGGCAAATTTTGCCTAGGCCCATACCGAAATAGTTGCCTGCGTAGCAGTACACTAAACCTGGAATGGCTTACTCGTATTGAAATAGGAACACCATACCGGTACGCGTAGACTTGTAATGTCCATTTTTGCTAGTTTAACATGCTTTTGAACATTCCAAAACATCCTAACATGCCCGCAACACACATACAACATATTCAGGAATCAAACCACACCAAGACATCCTAATTTCAACATCAAATCATGGCATCATAGTTCAAGTGTAAATCTAGAGGCATGCTTCATAGAAAACCAATCAAGCAAATCATGAAACTTCATACCATCACCACAAACAATCATTAATGGGCATTTATAAACCAAGAGCAACAAAACAAACTTGCTCAAACAGGGAGTTTAACAAAACATCTCCTAAAACAACAATGGAACCTCCACTGCCCTTATTACTTATAGTCTATACCAAAAGCATACTTTGATTACCAAGTGTTGTTGTGATCCCTTGCTTCCCGCTGCATTCCAAGCTTTTAATTCTCTGCATTGATGGAGAAAGAGAGCGTAAGCACGCTAGGCTTAGTGAGGAGTGCTCAAAAACAACACACCATCAATGCATTAAAACCATTTCTCAACATTACATTGAAATCTCATTTTTATCATCTTTTAAAACATTATCAAGCCTTGAAAACCATGCACTTAACATTTTTAAAAACCAGCATATCAAACCATATGCAACATGTATCATTAATCAACAACTCCCATTGCTCAACCTCGATTTAAGCTTTCCCATGCATAACAACCATATGCAAAGCTTAAAGAGTAAACATGTATAAATCACATTATACAACATAAACCTTTCAATGATACATCAACAATTATATTGGCATACAAGTGATCATTAAGCAAGTAACTTTACCAAAATAGTTCATCGGATACACGGATTCAAACAAGTATCCTCGCAACACTTCAAGCCATCTCAACCGGAATAGCGATACAATCACAATCGCGGTACATTAACAATCGAGTACAATTACAACTCACAGGGACTCCAACCCCAATCATCGGTTAGATGCTTAGCCCACTAACGGGAGTTTACGGTACCATATAACCCCACGACCGCTAGGGTACTTGGATGGAGTTTTCGGTACACCAAATGAAAACCCCTCAACATCCAAGGCGACTTATTATAGTGCATTATCAATCCTATGGCCGGCCAACTATATCTGATAGCAATTTTTTAAATACATCACTTGCCAATATAATTCACCATTAACCTCACTATTTTTACAAGCATTTAACCAAACAATGCTTTAAACACAAGCATAAACCATATACTTACAAGGATCACTTACCATGTGCATCCTTCAGCATTTCATGCTCAAAAGAGTATCGCATATTGTCGCGACCATTTTTGAAATTGGGTGTATAAAAATAGCCTAACGTCAATCTTTTAGAAAATTAAGATTTTCTGGCCATTTTTATTTTAATCTAAAAAATTTAGGGTTTTTCATATTAAATCAAATTTTCCTTTATTTATATTTAAAAACATTTTGAAGTCATCACCGATCACTACGAGGTAGACCGGACACCATAAAAACAAACCAGAGATTTTGTCTTAAAAATTGGGTTTGGGAGTCGGTTATGTGTAGGGAAGGATTAGCACCCCTACGAAGGCACGTTATCGGTACCTTTAATTTTACATGGCATTTTGGCATTTTGAATAATAATTTGAATTTAATTTATCCCATAATTATTAATTGAATTTAAATTCCAAATGCAGATATCCTTTTATAAGGAAATTCATTTTGTTCGAATATGAGATTAAAGGCACCCCGTTAGGTGGCACCCCTATTCATATTAAAAAATGAATTTCCAACATAAAAGGTTTTTAATGATTGTCCTTTTATTGTCTTGTTCATTTTAAGTATTAATCCTAAAAAGGCTTTAATCAATTAGTTATTTAAAACTATGAATATTAATTAATTTAATGGCTTCCATGTGAAAATGTCAATTTCTTGAACACCTTCCATATATTTAAAGCCCTTAAATTAATCATATTCCTAATTAGTTAATCTTCTAATTAATTAAAGTTTTAGTCCTAATTAAAGCTCTAACAATTTATTAAGTCAATATTATAAGTAAAAATGTATATTAAATGTTCACCTTTAAAACCAATATTGAGATAACACCCTATTGTAAACAATGGAACACCATCCAAATTTGGATTCCAAAGGTTCAATTTAATATACATTTAATTATCTACAATGTATTATAATTAATTATTTAGTTTTAATTAAAGAACTAAATTAATTTCCAATTATATGTGTAATGTATATTAAATATAATTGATTAAAATCCATGTTGAGATAACACCACATTGTAAACAATGGAACACCATCCAATTAGGATTTTAAAGTTTATATTTGATATACATTTAATGACTACAATTATCTATCCTATTTTAATTATTGAACCCTAATTAGAGAACCCTGAACTAAAGGCTCTATCTTAATTAATTAAATCTAAGTGTATATATGCTAATTTTAAAATATGCAACAATCAAATAATTTAATTTTATTTAATTGAATAAAATAATTAAAATAAATGACTAAATTAAAAGAAATTGAAACAAGAATTGATTTTATTAATATAGGGACTAAAATGTAAGAAGTACAAAACTAAATGTCCAATTACAAAACCATGAGGGACCCAATTGAAAGAATACAAACCTAAGGGATACAGTTAATGGGTACGAGGGACTAAGTTGAGAGAATTACAAATCTGGTGATTAAACAATGGGGTATGGGTACCCAATTGAAATTTTTACAAAGCCTATGGGAACAAATTGGGAAGAAATAGGGACTAAAATGAATAATATGTAAAATTAGGATGCCAAACTATGAGAAACCCATAGTAGGGCGCGGACCCTTCCTAACCCGACCCGAATTCACTTCGCAGGTCACCCAACCCGGTGCCAAAACGACACCATTTTGGTTCGAGTATAAAACTCATATACCGAGTTAAACTCAGTCATTATACACTTCTCCCTCTCTCTCTCTCTTCATTCTCTCTCTCCCTTTTCTCTCTAAACACAAACACCCTAATTACCCAGATTCCCCAAAAAAGATCAAAACCTTAGGTTTTGCTTAAATGTTCTTCGTGTTCATCCATTTTCGGATGAACACTAAACTGTTTGGCCACAAAATCGCCACCATCTCCACCTTTGAATCTATTCCGCTACCACCAGCCAAACTCTAACGTGTTTCACGACCACCACCTATGATCTTTGACCACCATTAGTCATCGGCCGATCACCATACCTGAATCCCAGCCACGCCTCACTTCGTCTGGCTGTCGTGAGGCGATTGCCGGCCACCATCGATCGCTTCACCGAAACCCTAAAAAACCCCAATAGTCCCGATTTCCAACCTAAAAGCCATAAATCTACCTAGATCCAATAGGATCTACCCACTTCACTCAGCTAAAACTACCCAAACCACTCATTTTCAACTCCGACTACGGCCCTAAAAACACTCTGACAATCATCCATTTCTCTTTTTTCAGATTTAAGTTTACACACACACATATATATATATATACGTTTTATTTTTTCATTTTGATCTAATGTTTTTCATGTTTGTTTCGCAGGAAAAATGAAAAGGAAAAAAAGCTTCCTTCACAGCGGTGTAATCACGATGACAGTTGACTTTCTCGGCGACGAGCAAGCTTTTTTCGGTGACCTTTTCCTCTTTTCGGTGGTAGTGCAGCTCCAGGCAGTTCAGCTACTCAGACGGTTTGGTTTTTGATGTCAGGTATAATCCCTGAATTGCCCGTTATCTCTCATTGATATTTATCATTAGTTATTTATTTATTATTAGTATTTAATGATTGCTAACTAATTTTGACATGAATTTTCTCTCTCCTATTTATAAGTGAGTAGAGGATAACGTCACAATGGGGCTTAATCCGCGTGAAAGGGTAATTGACCACTCCCTGGTTTCCACGTGGCTAGTTCGTGTGGGCTAAACAAACGCAACTGTGTTTCTTGGGCTTCTTTAGCTAATAACATGTATTTGCGATGGGAACTTGGTTGTAAATTGGGCCTGGATTTGTATTTCGGTGTTTGGGGTATTTTATATGTATTTGGACATTTAAATATTGACTTTTGGACTATTTTGGGTATTATTTATTTCTTTATTTGGGCTATCATAATACTATATTTATATTTACTATTTATTATTTATTAATCCCAGTCAAAATTTGGGTATTACGACTTCCCCTCTTTGCTTATTGCTGTGGATCAGGAAGTGAGCAAAGACTGAAAAGACACAAATTTTGTCCAGTCCTCTTGGTCGTCCTCTAAAAGGCAAGTTTTTCTTTGCAAACAATGTTGAAGTTTGAAGTTGTTCTTCTTATAACGAAAATTTTCAATCTTTTGCCCAAACTACGAAATCTGAAGATGTTCTTCTTGAAATTCTTCAGCTTCCAAAGTCTGAAATTACTTTTGACATTCTTCATCTCCTGAGGTTTGAAGTTGTTCTTCTTATTATGAAATTCTTCATCCCTCCGTCAAACAATCCACCTTTCTGCAAGGGTATCGAACAAATGAGTTCTTCTTATTAGGAACTCTATATTCTTTGCTAGCGTATTCTTTACACTACAAACTCTGTATTTGTTGAGCAAACTCTTCACATTAGGAGCTCTTCATTGTTTTCTGTGTGAACTCTTCTCATTAGGAACTCTATCTTTGCCAAGCAAACTCTTCCAATTAGGAGCTCTTCGTTCTTTGCTGGGAATGCTAATTCATCTTCTTTTATGGAAAAAGCGAACCTACAGCAAAGAAAATATCATTGATTAATAAGAATTCAACCTGAAGCAATATGAAGTATACCCAATTTCTCGCTTGAAGAATTGAGATCTTTAGTGTCACTACTTATTGTGCCTAAGATATCACGATCTTTCAGCCTAAAACACGCATGAAATCCTCTATTTTTCTATTCTTTTGTTGATCAACTTCCTTCTTCTATGCCTCATTTGAGCCTGAAGTTGGTCTATATTGCTTTCAATCTGGCAACTTGAATCCTTTTTGTTCTTCTTCTTTTTCCTCCGTTTTCTTTATTTCTTTTTCTTTTTTTCTCTTTTTATTTTTCTTTTCCTTTTTTCTTTTTCTTTTTTCTCTTTTTTTTGTTTTTGTTTTTTTAAACTGAGGGCCCAAAGGATCAACATTTCTGTCGATGTCATGCCTTACTGTCTTATTGCGATAACAATCATAAAGTTCTCATCATTTCCAAAGGTATCGGCCCGAAGGACTTAACATCATGCCTTAAGGACTTACTAATGACCCGAAGGATTTAAAACTGTAATGCACTTCATTTCCAGTGCAAACAATTACATCACTCCCGAAGGTGATGGCCCGAAGGACTTACTGACGACTCCAAGGATTTAGAATTGTAATACATTTTTTTCTGTGCAAACAATTACATCACTCCCGAAGGACTTAACATCATGCCCGAAGGACTTCCTGATGACCCGAAGGATTTAGAATTGTAATACACTTCCTTTCATGTGCAAACAATTACATCACTCCCGAAGGTAATGGCCCGAAGGACTTAACATTATTCCCGAAGGACTTACTGATGACCCAAAGGGTTTAACATCATGCCCGAAGACTTACTGATGACCCGAAGGATTTAGAATTATAATACACTTCCTTTCTCGTACAAACAATTACATCACCCCCGAAGGTGATGGCCCGAAGGACTTAACATCATGCCTGAAAGACTTACTGATAACCCAAAGGACTTAACATCATGCCCGGAGGACTTACTGATGACCTGAAAGATTTAGAATTGTAATACACTTCATTTCCTATGCAAACAATTAGAAAATCTTTGCTGAAATTCGCCTCTGCAAACGGATTGAAATCTTTGTTGAGATCCGCCTCTTCAAACAGATTGAAATCTTTGCTGAGATCTGCCTCTTCAAACGGATTGAAATCATTGCTAGGATCCATATCTTCAAACAGATTGAAATCTTTACCAAGATCCACCTCTTCAAATGGTTTGATATCTTTACTTCAAAAAAATGATTGAAATCTTTTCTAATCTTTGTTGGTTCTACTTTCTCCAATCTGAGGTTGTAGATTGGAATATTTCTTTGTTCTTTGCTGATTCTTGTAAATTCCTACAAAAATGTACAAAAATGCTTTGAATGCAAGATTTAATATGCTTCTATCTTATAGATGCCTAACTATATATGATGAATGAATTGTGACAACCGAGGACCACTCGGATGAGCTCTAATCTTCTTTGCCTATCCGTTGAGCTTTTTGCTTCAATTACAACAATAAAATTGTTTTATTTAAATCTTTCCTTGATTGATCTTCTATCTTGACTTGATATTCTTGATATTTATCTTAAGCTTTAATTGTCTTCATACTCCAACAAAATTTCCCCATAATCTTTGATGTTGAGCTCATTTTCTTCCTAAGCCAATTTTAACCTTTTTTAGTGATCGACTTCTTTCAGACTATGCACACTCTTGTCTATTCTGATTTGAACTCTTATGCACCATGATATCCCACCAATCTCTTTGTTTTCTTGCATCATTACATAGAATTTGCCCCCTTCTATAATTTAGGGCGATCAACTACCTTGAGTCCCTGAACTTTCAAGTCCCCAAACTTTTCATTCTTGCCATTGTCGTCACCATGTCCCCTGATGGATGATTCCTCTTTCTGACCAGAAGACTGTCAAACAGATAAGAGTCTCATACTCAATCTTATATTTATCAAGAAAATCTGTCTGCTTGTACAAATGTCAGCTTGATTATCGGCATTTCAATGAAGGATACTTTATAAAGCCCACAAAATTAGGATAAAAAGAAAGAAAACAGAATATGATACCCTGGATATCAAGTGCATGAGAGTCTCAGATTCAACCTTCCTATGAATAGAATAATTTGAATGTTGTGTCAATTTCTTAAGTTATGAAATTTCCTCTAAATCACCCGGTTCACACCCTATGATTATAGTGTTGTTCGATCCAGTCAGAAACAACTCATTTTCCGTTCTCCTCATTCTTTTCCATTCATAAATGTGTTCAAGCTTCCCGAACTTGTTTAACCAGTAGAGTGCAAAAATATCATTCTAAGAATAAAATTCTATAAGTGCATATGTGATTTTGATTGTTACTAATTATTATTATTATTATTATTATTATTATTGTTGTTGTTATTATTATTATTATTATTATTATTATTATTATTATTATTATTATTATTATTATAGACATGTCTTCAAAGATACATCTCTGACGTTTGGGTATTGGACAGGTGAAGCATAGCTCCTTATTAGATTTGTCGACATCCCCCACGGCTCCATCAATGTGTTTTGAGACTTATTTATTCAAATAGTTCATTATTTCTCACCTTTCTTTTTTCTTTCTTCTTTTCTTATTCTCGATTCATTTTCTTTTTCTCTTTCCTTCTTTTTCTCTCCTCACTTCTTTTTTCTTTTCTTTTCTATTCTTTCTTCTTTTTTCTTTTTTCCTATTTTTTTCTTTTCTCTCTCTCTTATTGTACTTTTAAGGTATAGAAGACTACGCTTAGAACTTCAATTTCAAGAAACTCTAATTGGTTAAATTCATCTAGTCCACTTCATGGTTTATGAATTTCAAAGATTTATCATCGAACATCATCAAAGGCGTAGTAATCTGACCTTTTCTTACCTTGCCGACCAGGGTAGACTGAGAAAAAAATTTCACTTCATCGTGTTCACAACATCCAAATGATTTTTGTATCGAAATCAATGTCGCATTTTGAAATTGGCATCTAGGGTAATATATTGACCTTTGATAAGCCTAAAATGGGCATTTCAAGTATGTCAGGATTTGCATTTGTCCAAGGAATTTTCCACGATAGTCCTGATAAGTTAGTTGACCTTTTTCTCTCAGGACCTCAGGGAGTCTGATCATTGTATTCATTCACATCTTTTTTTTGCTTGACATTTTTTGCACTTGCTTTCTGACACTCCAATTACAATTTCTCAAATCAGGGGACTAGCTTTTAAGTTACATATCTTACATATCTTAATAGCTGATCTTTAGCGACAACTTCCAAAATCTCACACTTCAGAAAGTTTTAAATTTGCAGCTTGAAAATGCAGCAATCTTCAATGTCTCAATCATAACTCACAATAATCTTGATATTGTAACAACTGAATTAATGGGGCTTTGATAGTTCCTCATGATACTGTGAAGCTTCAAGCAATTTGAAATGTATCTCACAATGGAAAACATGAATGAGATCCAGTCTAGATTTTGACTTTCCATTGACATGAGCATCTTGAGCATCTGATCTTAGAGCTTTCTTCGATAAAGAAAATATTGCAGAAAAGATACCAACTACTGTAGCAAATAATAGTCTTTGATTGAACTGGGCTCTTTAAATATCTAACCCTGATGAGATAAAAAAAATTCAGTGGAGCCATTATCAGAAAGTGATTTTGGATAGGGTAGAGCCTCAAATCTGAACATTAAATTGGACAAGAATAATTGACTCTTTTTTTATTGAACTCTTCAGCTTTTTGTCTCGCATCTGTATTCTGCTCCTCTTGCACAAACTACAATCTTCAACTGCACTTAGCGTTATCTCTTTAGAGAAAGACTCTTCTATTGCCCCCTTATTTCTATTAGGATCATTATATCTTCTGACTACTGCTGAACTAATTGATCGATAAGACTTTTGGTTAAATCCCAGAATTTGAATTCATTCAGTGTTTCTATGGTTGTCTACTAGGCTTCTATCATTTTAGCATTTGCAAAATCCACTAGTACCTCTAAGTCAAGCATTCCATTGTTCTCATCATAATTCAAACTCAGATCTTCTAAATTCCCTACAGATGCCCTGGCCATATTGATCCGAACTTACTCATCTTTTTATTTGGCTTTTTATTTCCATCTATTTCTCTTCTTTTTTTGACTTCTCTCTTTTTGATTTTTTTGTTTTTGACTTTTTTTACTTTTCTTCTCTCTTTTTTTTGACTTTTTTCCTTTTTTGACTTCTCTTTTTTGACATTTTTTTACTTTTTTTTGCATGAAGAGTCCTTTCAGACTAAACCTTTATGTGAGATGAGTTTTTATCTTGATCAATCTTGTTGGTATTTTGTCTAGAACCTTTCCTTTATTAACCTTTCTGATTCAAAGCAAAGTGGTGGCTCGTATCCATCTCGTAATCAGACTGATCAGCCTATTTCTTCTTTCCATCCAAGTGACCCTCAACAATTCTTGTGATTGCTCAGCCTTAATAAGTATGTTGCCCACACTTTTCAGAAAATAAATTTTAACTAATGCAATGTTACAAAAAGTGCAATGTTTTAAACAAAGGTGCAACATTTTTTAATTTACATAATATTTAAATGATGTAATGCATGTATGCACGATGTAAAGATTTCAAGAACTAGTCATTAGAACAACACCCATTTAACTGAAAGGTCGAATACAAAGAAAGGCAATATGTTCACTAGCTCCAGCTCCTTTGGTTGATCAGTTTGTTCAGCCTCTAAGTCAACATTTGTCCTAGCTCGGTGTCGATAACAGAATGTTGTTGCAGGTTCACAACTTCATCGAACAAAATCTGCACATGTAAGGCGACTTCCCGCACATGGCTCCCAAAGTTAATCATATCATAACTTTGTTTTTGGATAGCCTAGATTAGTGCCTCGACTTGATTTTTAGTGTTTTATCCTTCATTGTCTCTTCGAAACTTACGAGCTAGTTTTTCAAATACTGTAATGTGTTTCCTGATTCTGCCACTTTCCTCAAGACCTCATTTTTATCAGCATATCCCTTAATTATGGTATCCTTTGATAAATTTCATTATTTGTGAAACTTGGATATCACCTTTGAGTTCAAAGCTCTCTATTCTTCCTTGGGTTCGTTCCTGACAACAACGGCTCTCAAATGTCCCTTCAATTTATCTGTTATTTATTCCTCCGCTGGTTATCATTGTTTTTCTGAATACTACATCTTGTTTATTTTTGTAACTGCCATTGACTCTATCTTGAAACTTAACCTGTTGTTAAGCCTTGTATGGACTTTTTTTACCCTTAGAAAGCCTCGTATTTCTCTATCGTTGGTGTCACATACATTCTCCCAAAAAAGTGAACAATTACCAGGTTTCAGATTTCATAAACAGGTCATGGTTCTGAACAACTCTTGATCTACTTGACTATCTAGCAGCAATATTATAACCCATGAGTCTTACTGTAAATGACTCTTCATATTCCCTATTCTATGGTTCTCAAATTAAATTGGTTTTAGCAAAAATTCATCATGTTCATAAATTTCCGGTACAACCTTGCATTAATGACATCTGGTATCCACGCATATTATCTTTGTTCATGTAGTGAGTCTTCTCGAATCCATTCCTTAGTGACATATTATCCCCCACTTGTCTATCGATCCCTTCAGCTCTTACGGCCACTACCTACTCGACTAATTCTCAAACCGATACCTCTCATGATTTCAATGTGATGCAACATTTATCAAATAAAACACACCCACACAAAACAAAAGACAACAAAAATTGTGTCAGTATAGTGAAGTAATACTGCAAGCAAAAATATTTGTTACATGAAAAAAACAATTTATATTGCGTAAAATTAACTAGAGAACATTTTATTTTGCACACAAGAATAACCAGAAAAATAAATTTAATTAAGCAACACCCTATCCTAGGTCATTGTTTGGCTCTAATGGGGTAGGTTTCTATTAGAGCATGTGGTTTTCAATCTAGACTCTAGTATCCGAACTGTCATTACTAGACTGGTAAGACATCGATTCTGGAGTATACAACCCCTTGTAGTGGAGGCATAACCTCACGGTGTATATGGTTGGTATACCGAGAGGAGGACAAAATTCTTATCACGGAGCTGAATAACTCATATAAGATCATGCCTCACTCCCACTTAAGGGTCAAAAGCTCGGGTATAAGGCTTATGCATGAATGATAGTTTATATCACACAAGAAAAAGCTACTTGCATTATTTCTAAAAATTCATCCAATAATTATGGAAAAAATTAAATTCAAATTACCGTCCTAAAATGCCAAAATGCCACATAAAATTAATTAGGCCTGACTTTGAATTTTTTTTTTAATTTTCCCCAGTAGAGTCGCCAAGCTGTCGCGACCATTTTTGAAATCGGGTGCATAAAAATAACCTGACGACCGATCGTTTAGAAAATTAAGGTTTTCTGGCCATTTTTATTTTAATCTTGAAAATTTAGGGATTTTCATATTAAATTGAATTTTCCTTTATTTATCCTTTAAAAAACATTTGGAGTCGCCACCGATCACTTTGAGGTAGATCAGACACCGAAAACAAACCAGAGATTCTGTCTTAAAATTGGGTTCGGGAGTCGGTTACATGTAGGGAAGGTTTAGCACCCCTATTAACGCCCGTTATCGGTACCATTAATTTTACATGACATTTTGGCATTTCAAATAATAATTTGAATTTAATTTATCCCATAATTATTAATTGAATTTAAATTCCAAATGCATATATCCTTTTATAGGAAAGCTCATTTTGTTCGGATATGAGATTATAAGCACCCCGTTAGGTGGTACACCTGTTCATATTTTAAAATGAATCTCCAACATAAAAGGTTTTTAATGAATATCCTTTTATTGTCTTGTTTATTTTAAGTATTAATCCTAAAGAAGGCTCTAATTAATTAGTTATTTAAAACTATGAATATTAATTAATTTAACGGCTTTTATGTGAAAATGTCATTTTCTTGAACAGCTTCCATATATTTAAAGCCCTTAAATTAATCATATTCCTAATTAATTAATCTTTCTAATTAATTAAAGTTCTAGTCCTAATTAAGGCTCTAACAATTTATTATTCAATTATAGGTGAAAATGTATATCGAATATACACCTTTATGGCCAATGTTGAGATAACAACCCATTGTATACAATAGAACACCATCCAAGTTTGAGCCTCAAAGATTCTATTCGATATACATTTAATTAACTACAATGTATTCTAATTAATTATTTATTGTCAATTAAAGAACTAAATTAATATTCAATTATAAGTGGAATGTATATTAAATATAATTTATTAAAATTCATGTTGAGATAACACCCCATTGTAAACAATGAAACACCATCCAAATTGAAATTTTAAAATTATATTTAATGTACATTTGGTTACTACAATTATCTATTCTACTCAATTATTGAATCCTAATTAGAGAACCCAGGTTAAAGGCTCTATTAATTAATTAATACTATGTGACTAGGTTATCTAACAAATAATCCTACATGATTAATTTAAAACATGCATCACATATATAAATTGATTTGCATTTAATTAAATTAAACAATTAAAAGAAATGACTAAATTAAAAGAAATTGTAAACTAAAACTGATTTTATTGAAATGGTGACTAAATTGAACTAATACAAAGTTTAATGTCCTATTACAAAACCCTAAGGACCCAATTGAAACATTGTAAACCTAAGGGGTACAATTAAGGGGGATGGGGACTAAACTGTGAAAAATACAATGTATGGCTCAATTACAAGATAATAGGGACTAAATTGAAAGAATGCAAAATGTTGGGAAAAAACCAAATGGTACCCGAATAATAGAGCGTGGATCCTGTGACCCGATTCAATTGGAATATGGGGTTATCCAACCTGGTGCCAAAACAACACCGTTTTTGAAAAGCTATAAATCCCCAAATTTGCCCCAAATTCTCATTTTTTAGATTTACTCTCTCTCTCATCCCTCAAACACTCTCTGTCTCTCTCTCTTACAAAAACAATTTATCCAGAAAAACCCTCGCCCAAGATCAAAATCATCCATATTTGGATGAATACTCATTGAGTTCATCAAGAACTCAAATGAGTTCATCTATTCAGGCTTAAGCCCGCCGCATACGCCACCACTCAATCTTGCGCCACCACACTCCGACGACCTTTAGGTGTTCGTTGGCACCGTTCTAGTGCTCCGACCACCGCTCGGTTTTGGCCGACCGTCGCGAGGCAATTTCTAGCCGCCGCGTTAGAACTCAATTTGAACCCTAAAACCCAAAATTATCATTTTTCTTATCGGGAACACCTAAATCTATCATGGTTCAATAGAACCTCTCATTCTTCACCCAGCCTAGAACTACCCGAAACCCTAACCTTTTTAACTGCGCCACAAAACAAGGCTCCAGCCACCACGATAAGATTCAAGCCACTCATTATTTCTATTTCATTGCATTTTGTATGCAATCTAACAGCCTTGTTTCTATTATTTGCAGAAGTTAAAGATACAAAAAGGATTTGACCTCGAATATGGCGGCCAGGGTGGTTTTGGCATCTTTTCGGATGACGATACGACTTCGCCTACGACGGACGAGTTTCTCTACGACCGTTCGTGCTCCAAACGGTTCAGCTTCGGATGGTAAAATTCCCAAAATGCCTTTTCTCTCTCTTTATTTATATTTATTATTATTTATTATTGTAGTTAATTAATGACTGCCATTATTGACTGACACACACTCTCTCTCTTCCTATTTATAGGTGGGCAGAGGATGACATCATCAAAACCATAATCCATGTGATATTGGAACGGGCCAACCGGGGACTACCACGTGTCCTTTCTGATTACAATTTGGGTGGGATTTTGGGCCGTTTGTGTTTGTTTGGTTTATTAACTGTAAAAAATAGGCTTGTAATGGGTTAAAATCTAGTGTAAGGGATTTTGGGCTTTTAGCTTTGTAAACAGGTTTGGGTATTTGTAATATGGACATTATTCATGGACTATTTGACTGATTTTAGTTATTATTTATTGTATATTATTTATCTATTATTATTGACCTTATTTATATAATAATTTAGATACCCCAGACAAAATACGGGTATCACACATATACTTTAAATCATGCTTAAATAGTAAGTTCAATATAACTCGAAAAAAGTGCATAAAGCCATTTCATAATGGCACGACCAAGAGAGAAAACCACATTATACTCACTTCCGAGTTTAAATCGGTGTTTCAAGCTCAAATTAAACTCCCATAAACCACTTTTAAAACATTCCAAAGCTATAATCCACATTCTCACTCACCGATAAACGAAACCTCGATTCGTTGACGCGAAATCAAGCTTCCAAAGCCTCCAAAGCTTAACCAATTACTTCCGAATCAACCTCCCCTTATTTTAATCACATTGCAACAGAGGATTGATTCATCTCAATGCATTCAAAACACTGCAACAACAAATCCTCACAAACTTCCACAATCCTCTCACAATTACCTAACCACAACAACCGAAATCATCATCTAATCCTTTCCAAACGCAACTCAGCCACAATCTAACACTTCCATAATTATCAATTAACACTTAAAACTAGGATTAATTCATCCAAAAACTTCCAGCACTAAACAACTCCACAAAAACACAAATCTAACAACCTAAACAACTAGAGATTCAAGAGTTTCGGGATTCCATTGTTAAAAACAACTTATCAACTTTATTGTACATCCAAAATATGATTAAAATCAATCTTCAACGCTGGAAAACAGATCCAATTTGAATCTTTCACTATTCATCAAATTCACCCAATTAAATCAATTAATCATTACAAAATCATAAAATCAGATTATAAACTATAAATCAAGGATCAAATACTTGGGAATATCAATAAAGAACCATTCAATAGAGGAGAAAACGAACCTTACCTCTATTGTGTGATTTCTCCCTCAATTGGTTGATTAAAGCTAGGAAAACGCAAGATTTCATTAAGGTTTTGTAAATCAAAGATAATGAATTATTTACATATCAAGAAATTAATAAAAACAAGACTCTCACCTCTGTGATTTGATGGAAATAAAATTGTTTGATAGAAAAGAAGTGGAGAGAAAAAGTTGAGAGAAAAGTTACGTGAAATTTCTTTTAATCCAATAACTAACTTTTTAATAACAAAACTCTTTTAATTATCTGTAAACCACATGTTAAAATATCTTAATTGGAGGGAGAAACCATCAGGCAAAACATGGTAATATAGCTCATTAAGGATTCTAAGAATTTGAACCTTTTCATTTTAGTCACCTTTAAAAATAGTTTTCAAAAATTACATTTTGGTCACTTACCAAAATGTCACCCTTCCAAAACCCACTTTCCAAAATTGTTTTCACCAATATTAATCATATATTAAAATATTGTTTTTAACCATTTTTCCATATTTTTATCTTACCAAAAAATATTTACTCTCGAATCTGACTCGAATCCCTAACCCAATCCACTAGACCGTCTAACAAGCCACAAAACTGCTAGGCCCAAAACTAGGGCGATACAACTCTCCCCCAGTTAAGAATTTTTTTCCTCAAAATTTTACTTGGAGGGAACACGTGCGGAAACTGATCGAACAAATCCGACTTGTGTTCCCTCGTGACCTCCTCAACACCGCGGTGCCTCCACAATACCTTAACAAGCTCAACCGTCTTGCCACACAAAATCTTATAGCTGGTATCAAGAACCTATATCGGTTCCTCATCATAAGATAGATCTGGCCTCAACTCCATATCCTCCACCGACATAACATGCGAGGGATCTGACCGATACCTCTGCAACATCGAAACATGAAACATATCATGAATCCTCTCCAACTTAGGAGGTAACCTTAAACGGTAAGCAACAGGACCCACACGCTCCACAATATTATATGGTCCAATAAACCATGGGCTAAGCTTCCCTTTTCGCCCAAAACGCATCACCTTCTTCCAAGGCGATACCTTCAAAAACACTCGATCAACAACATCATTCTCAATATCTCTACGCTTTAAATCTGCTTAGGATTTCTGGCGATCCGAAGCATCTCTCAAGCGCTCACATAACAATTTCACTTTCTCATTTGCGCCTTTCAAAACATCAGGCATGGAGACATGCTTTTCCCTAACTTCAGCCCAACATACAGGCATACGACACTTCCTGCCATACAACGCCTCATACGGTGCCATCTGTATACTATCCTGGTAACTGTTAATATAAGCAAACTCCACCAAAGGCAATTGCTTTTCCCACGTTCCCTGGAACTCAATAATACAACATCTCAACATATCCTCCAAAACCTAAATCACACGCTCCGACTGACCATCTGTCAGATTATGTACGAAGTACTGAAATTTAGCCGAGTTCCCAGAGCACGATGCAATCACACCCAAAACCTTGCTTTGAAATGCAGATTTATATCTAAAACTATGGACTTGGGTACCCCATGCAAACACACAATCTTAGAGATGTACGGATCCGCCAACCTATCCAAGGTATACATCGTATGCACTGCATAAAATGCGCACACTTCGTGAACCGATCAAGAATCAACGAAATAGAATACTTTTTGGTCGACGTCAAAGGCAACCAAACACAAAATCCATGGTGATTCTTTCCCACTTCCATTTCGGTATCCTCATTGGTTGCAACAACCCAGATGGAAATTGATGCTCAGCTTTCACCGCTGACATACCATGTATCGAGAAACAAAATCAGCCACATCTTTCTTCAGTCCAACCCAATAGTACTCTTCCTTCAAACCACGATACATATTAGTACTATCGGGATGCATAGCAAAAGGACTAGCATGTGCTTCGGTCATAATGGTATGCCTCAACTCCTCATCTTCGGGCACCACAATCCAACTTTTAAAACACAGCACTCCATCATCATTAAAATGAAAATCCATAGGATTCCCATCCATGATATCCTTCACATGCGACATCAAACTCTCATCATGCGGTTGCCTTTCTTTAATAAAAAATGAAAAGGATGGTTTCACTTGCAACTCAGCTATCAATCCACCCTCACACGTCATACTCAATCGAGCGAACATAGCTCTCAACTCCATAGCAACCTTCCTACTCAAAGTATCTGCCATAACGTTAGCTTTACCTGAATGGCACTCTATGGTCAAATCATAATCCTTTATCAACTCTAGCCATCTCCGTTGCCTAAGATTCAGCTCATTCGGGACATTAGATACTTCAGACTGTTTATGATTTGTATAAACCACACATTTCTCGTCATAAAGGTAATGCGTCTAGATTTTCAAGGAAAACACAACTGCGGCAAGCTCAAGATCATGAGTAGGGTAATTACGTTCATGCACCTTCAACTGTCTAGATGCATACGCAACTACCTTACCCTTCTGCATCAACACGCAACCAAATCCAACATAGGACACATCACTAAAAACAACAAACTCTTTTCCTGATTCAAGTTGAACCAAGACTAGAGCTCATGTCAAAGCTTCATTCAATCATTCAAAAGCTCGTTGTCTATCCTCCGACCACTCAAAGCGAACATTCTTCTGCAACAACTTGGTTAAAGGGTAGCTAACTGGAGAAGCCCTCAACAAACTTACGATAATAACCCGCCAAACCAAGGAAACTCAGAACTTCTGACACAGATTTTGGCACCTTCCAACTCACCACATCCACAATCTTGTGCGGATCAACACGAATTCCCTCGGCCGACATAACATGCCCAAGGAAAACAACCTTTCTAAGCCAAACCTCGCATTTACTTAACTTGGCATACAACTGATTAGCCAACAACGTCTGAAGCATAATCCGAAAATGCCTATCATGATCATCCTCGGTATGAGAGTACACAAGGATATCATCGATAAACACAACCACAAACAGATCTAAAAACTTATGTAACACCCGATTCATCATGTCCATGAAAGCAGCCGGTGCATTGGTTAAACCAAATTGCATCACCAAAAACTCATAATGATCGTTCTCGTATGAAAACCTTTCTTGGGCACATCCACATCTTTCACCCTCAACTGATAGTACCCAAACCTAAAATCTATCTTTAAGAACACCGAGGCACCACTGAACTAATCAAACAGATCATCTATCTGCAGAAAATGATACTTGTTCTTTATCGTCAACTTCTTCAATTTTTGATATTCTATACACATCCGCAATGTACCATCCTTCTTATTCGCAAACAACACCGGTGCACCCCACGGTGAAATACTAGGTCTAATAAAATGTCGATCAAGCAACTCTTACAGTCGCGTCTTCAACTCCTTTAACTCTTTCGGGGCCATGCGATACGGAGTAATAAACACTGGTGCTGTATTCACAAAAACCTCGATGCCAAACTCAACCTTGCGGTCTGGTGGCAACCCTGACAACTCTTCCAGAAAAACTCCTAAAAACTCACATACAATGCGAATATCCTTCACCCTCATCTCCTTCGAACTAGGATTTATAACATAGGCCAAGAAAGTCTGACATCCAAAATCCATCATTCGACTCGCTTCCAAAGCCGACACAACATTAGACAAAAACTTAGCATTATAACCAACAACTACCACCTCAAAATCATCTGATAACCTCAAGGATATCCGTTTGATCTCATGATCCACCATAGCCCTGGGTTCAGTCATCCAATCCATGCCCAAAATCACATCAAAACCATGGAATGACAACTTCATCAAGTCCACGACAAACTCATGTCCCTAAACCATCATCAGACATCTACAATACAAATTCATAAACACGACTGTCTCCCCGATAACTAGTCACTCTAACACCCACATTAAGAATTTCAACAAGTATATCAAGCAACTATGCATGCTCACTCAAGATGTATGAATAGGTAGAACCAGAGTCAACCAACGAATACAACGACAAAGACTGTAAAGAGAATGTACCTACAATCACATCGGTATTATTGCAACCCTCACGATGCGCATACACCCTAGCTGGTCCACCTCCATCAGGCTGGATAGCAACGGTATGAGCCATAGTTCTCTACCCAGCATCTTTGCGCTGAAACGGCCCACGACCATGACCACGACCTCTCTACGGAGCAACAACAAGTGAAGCACCCTGCCTACCTCCAACTAATTAGGGACACTCACGCCTCAGATGGTTGCCAGACCCATAAATCCAACAAGCATTGCCCACAAGAGGCGTAGGTGCCTGACCCTCTCTCGCCAAACGTGGGAAATCCTGCCTCAAATGATCACACGATCCACAAGCTCAACAAGTATTGTACGAAGCTCTAACCTGGGTACCTTTACCCTATGTTCCATGTCCAGCAACATCTCTACCACGCCTCGGCTCAAGGCGATGCCTGCTATCTCGGTGTCTCTTAGCCTGACCACCGCTAAAACTAGAATCAACTGCTCTCTTACCTTACCTAAAGACTCGTGACCCAGAAACCAAACCAAGGTTTTCCTCAACATCCTTTGTTTGTGTCTGAAACCCCCTCGACCAAGCCTAGTCGCAAGACCTAACCAAGCGAGCTACATTAGGTTTACCGAAGTAAACCAAGAATATAAACTTGAAACACAACCATTTTTTTCTTTTAACTTATCTAAATGCTTAATTATTAACTTACATGTACATACTGATCTTTGGTGAAAACCCAACTCAATCGAGCGTCGAATTGACATCCAATTGACCACTTTTGCAATTTAGAGACCATTTTGTAATTTTAGAAAACTGCAGGGTCTTAACCCATTTTTATATTACCAACCTTTAGTTAAGAAGGTTTCATGCTCACATGTTAAAAATTAAGTCAAAATGACCAACCATACTCATTTAATTGCATCCACAACATACAGGGACCAAAACGTAAGAAAATATAACCTTAAAAGATTCCAAATAACCAAATTAACTACCGTCGTACCGGTACGGACAAGGGTGTGTCGATACGCCTTTATTGTTTTAAAACCCTAGTATTCAAGTAGCTAAAACTCATTTCAATACGCCCCCGCAGATCGAAATGCCCTTTATAAAAACATTGTACCGTATCGAAATGCCTCCCCGAGTACCGAAACACTAGCCAAATTTGCCTAGACTTGTACCGAAATGGTTGCCCGCATACTGGTACGCTAAGCCTGTAATGACTTACTCATACTGAAATAGGAACTGCCGTACCGGTACGCCTGGACCTGTAATGTCTAATTCTATTGGTTAAACATGCCTTTGAACAATCCAAAACATTCTAACATGCCCCTAACACACAACCTACATACTCAAGGATCAAACCGTACCAAGGCAACCTAATTTCAACATCCATTCAGGGCATTATACTTCAAATGTAAATCTAGAAGCATGCTTCCTTGAAAACCAATCAAGCAAAGCATGAAACTTCAAACCATCACCACAAACAATCAATAATGGCCATTTACAAACTAGGAGCAGCAGAACAAACTTGCTCAACAGGGAGTTTAATAAAACACTCCCAAATAAACAACAAAACCCCCATTGCCCTTATTATTTATAGTCAATACCAAAAACATACTTTGGTTAACAAGTCTTGTTGTGATCCCTTACTTCCTACTGCCTTCCAAGCTTTTAATTCTCTGCATTGATGGACAAAGAGAGCGTAAGCACACTAGGCTTAGTGAGGAGTGCTCAAAAACAACATACCATCAATGCATTAAAACCATTTCTCAACATTACATTGAAATCTCATTTCAATAATCTTTTAAACCGCTATCATGCCTTAAAAACCATGAACTTAACATCTTTTAAACTAGCATATTAACCCATATGCAACATGTATCATTAACCAACAACAAACCCCATTGCTCAACCTCAATTTAAGCCTTTCCATGTATTATGACCATATGCAAAGCTTAAAGAGTAAACATGTATAAATTCCATTATACAACTTAAACCATTTCAATGATACATCAACAATTATATTGGCTCACAAGTGATTATTAACCAAGTTCCTTTACCAAAATAGTTCATCGGATACACCGATTCAACAAGTATTCTCCCAACACTTCAAGCATCTCAACCGGAAATAGTGATACAATCACAATCGCGGTACCTAAACAACTAGGTACACTTTCAACCCACGAGGACACCAACCCCTTACCTCGGTTAGATGCTTAATCCACTAACGGGAGTTTAGGGTACTGTATAACCCCTCTACCGTTAGGGTACTTGGATGGAGTTTTCGGTACACAGATCTAAACCCCACAACATCTAGGGAGACTTATTATAGTGCACTATCAATCCTATGGCCGGCCAACTACATCTGATAACAATTTTAAAACTACATCACTTGCCAATATAATTAACCATTTACCTCATTGTTTTTAACAAAGCATTAACCAAACCAATTTTCCAAAGCAACAACCATGCTTTAAACCACAAGTATAAACCATATACTTACAAGGATCACTTACCATGTGCATCCTTCAGCATTTCATTCTTAAAAATAGAATCTCAAATACTCTAAATAATGCTTAAACAGTAGGTACATTGTAAATCAAAACAAGTGCATAAAAATCATTTTACACTAGCATGACCGAGAGAGAAAGCCATATTTTACTTCTGAGTTTAAACCAACGTTTCAAGCTCAGTTTAAATCCTATAAACCACCTTTAAAACATTCCAAATATGGAATCCACATTCTCACTCACCGATACGTGAAACCTCAATTTGTCGACGTGAAATCAAGCGTCTGAAGCCTCTAAAGCTTAACCGATCACTTCCAGATCAATCTCCCCCTATTGTGTGATTTCTCCCTCAATTGGCTTTTTTAAATCTCTGATTTTTAATGAAAACTTGAGTGTTTGGTAGAAGAGAAGTGGAGAGAAAAGTTGAGAGAAAAGTTACGTCAATTTTCTTTAAAGTGATAACTAACTTTTAATAACCAAATTCCCTATTAATTAACTTTTAAAACACATGTTAAAAAGACTTAACTGATAGGAGAAATCACCAGCAAAAACTTGGTAAAATAGCTCCTTAAGGATTCTAAGAATTTGATCCTTTTCATTTTAGTCACCTTTAAAAACTAGTTTTCAAAAATCGCATTTTGGTCACTATCCAAAATGTCACCCTTCCAAAACCCATTGTCCAAAATTGTTTTCACCAATATTAATCGTATATTAAAATATGATTTTTAACTATTTTTCCATATTTTTATCTTACCGAAAATTATTCACTCCTGAATCCGACTCGAATCCCTAAATTGGTCCACTAGACCGTCTAACAAGCCACAAAACCTCTAGGCCCAAAATCAAGGCGTTAAAACTCTCCCCCACTTAAGAAATTTCATCCTCAAAATTTTACTTGGAGGAAACAGGTGCAGAAACTGTTCCAACGTATCTAACTTCCGTTCCTATGTGGCCTCCTCAACACCGCGGTGCCTCCACAACACCTTAACAAGCTCGACCCTCTTACCACGCAAAACCTTACTGCTGGTATCAAGAACCTCTATCGGTTCCTCATCATAAGATAGATCTGGCCTCAACTCAATATCCTCCACCGACATAACATGCGAGGGATCCGACCGATACCTCCGCAACATCTAAACATGAAATACATCATGAATCATCCCCAACTCAAGAGGTAACCACAAACGGTAAGCAACATGACCCACACGCTCAACAACCTTGTATGGTCCAATAAACCTCAGTCTAAGATTCCCTTTCGCTCGAAATGCATCACCTTCTTCCATGGTGATACATTCAAAAACACTCGGTCACCAACAGCATACTCCACATCCCTACGCTTCAAATCCGCGTATGATTTCTAACGATCTGAAGCCACTCTCAAGCGCTCGCATATCAATTTCACTTTCTCATTCGTGACTTTCAATACATCAGGCATGGAAATACACTTCTCCCCAAAATTAGCCCAACACACGGGCGTACAACACTTCCTACAAGACAACGCCTCATACGATGCCATCTATATACTAGCCTGATAATTGTTATTATAAGCAAACTCTACCAAAGGCAACTATTTTTTGCATAATCCCTAGAACTCAATGATACAACATCTCAAGATATCCTCCAAAACCTGAATCATACACTCCGACTAACCATCCGTCTGAGGATGATACGAAGTACTGAAATTTAGTTGAGTTCCCTGAGCACGATGCAAGCACACCCAGAACCTTGCTATGAAATTTGGATCTCTATCCAAAACTATAGACTTAGGCACCCTGTGCAAACGCACAATCTCAAACCCCTACATATCAGCCAACCTATCCATGGTATACGTCATATGCACTAGCACAAAATGCGCACACTTCCTAAATCGATCAACAATCACCCAAATGGAATCCTTTTTGGTTGGCGTAAAAGGCACCAGAGACAAAATCCATGGTGATTCTTTCTCACTTCCATTCCGGTATCCTCAACGGTTGTAACAACCCGGATGGAAACTGATGCTCAACTTTCACCCGTTGACGTACCATGCATCGAGCAACAAAATCAGCCACATCCTTCTTCAGTCCAACCCAATAGTACTCTTCCTTCAAACCATGATACATCTTAGTACTACCGGGATGCATAACAAAAGGACTAGCATGCGCTTCGGTCAGAATGGTACGCCTCAACTCTTTATCCTCAAGCACAACAATTCGACCTTTAAAACATAACATTCTATCATCATTAAAATAAAAATTTGTAAGATTCCCATCCATGATATCCTTCACATGCGGCACCAAGCTCTCATCATGTGGTTGTCTATCCTTAATCAACTGCGACAAGGATAGTTTCACTTGCAACTCAACTACCAACCCACCGTCACATACACTCAACCGAGCGAACATAGCTCCCAACTCCACAACAACCTTCCTACTTAAAGCATCAGCCACAACGTTAGATTTTCCTGGATGATACCCAATAGACAAATCATAATCCTTAAGTAACTCCAACCACATCCGTTGCCTAAGATTCAGCTCCTTCTGGACATCAGATCCTTCAAACTTTTATGATCCGTAAAAACCACACATTTCTCACCATAAAGGTAATGCCTCCAGATTTTCAATGCAAACACAACTACTGCAAGCTTAAGGTCATGAGTGGGGTAATTACGTTCATGCACCTTCAACTCTCTGGATGCATACGCAACTACCTTACCCTTCTGCATCAACACGCAACCAAGCCCAACATAGGACGCATCACTATAAACAACGAACCCTTTTCCTGATTTAGGTTGAACCAAGACTAGAGCTCGTGTCAAAAATTCCTTTATTCTTTCAAAATCCCGCTGACTATCTTCCATCCACTCAAAATGAACATTCTTCTGCAACAACTTGGTTAAAGGATAAGCTAAACTGTAGAACCCCTCAACAAACCTACGATAATAACCCACCAAACCAAGGAAACTCTAAACTTTTGACACAGGTTTAGGCAGCTCCCGACCCACCATAGCCTCAATCTTGTGAAAATCAACACGAATTCCCTCGACCGACAGAACATGCTCAAGGAAAACAACCTCCCTAAGCCAAAACTCACATTTACTTAACTTGGCATACAACTGATTAGCCAACAAAGTTTGAAGCATAATTCGCAAATGTCTATCATGATCTTCATCAGTACGAGAGTACACAAGGATATCGTCGATAAACACAACCACAAAGTGGTCCAAAAACTCATGGAACACACAATTCATCATGTCCATGAAAGCAGCCAGTGCACTGGTCAAACCAAACAGCATCACCAATAACTCATAATGCCTGTACCTCGTACGAAAAGCTATCTTGGGTACATCCACATCTTTCACATTCAACTGATAGTACCTAGACCTCAAATCTATCTTACAAAACACCGAGGCACCCATAAACTGATCAAACAAATCTTCTATCTGTGGCAAAGGATACTTGTTCTTTATCATCAACTTATTCAATTATCGATAGTCTTTCACTATTTCATCAAATTCACCCAATTAAATCAATTAATCATTACAAAATCATAAAATCAGATTATAAACCATAAACGAAGGATCAAATACTTGGGAATATCAATAAAGAACCATTCAATAGAGAAGAAAAAGAACCAAAACTGGGGTGTTACTGATAAGTGTTCAAAAGTACTATTTTTCTTACCCTTTTTACTCATATTATTGTTAGACTTAGGCTCATATTAGTTGCATAGTTAGCCATTCATGCATTAATCCATGTTTCCTTCCATCATTGAGCTTGATTACATAACTTGGTAGTTTTTGTGGAAAAGATGCTGCTTTGGTGTGCTTTGTGTGTGTATGTGCAGGATCACTTGCCAAAGCAATGCCGAGCTAGTTGCCAGGGCAATGCATGAAGGATATGCCGAGCTAGTTGCCAGGGCAATGCATGAAGGAGACGCCGAGCCAGTTGCCATGGCAATTGTCGACAAAGAGAAAATGCAATAGGGATGTCGAAATTAATGACTTTACAAGCCCAAGATGACATGGAGCAAGGCCCAAGCCCAAAGGAATTTGATTGCCATGCAGAGATTAAAGAAGAATTAAATTCCAAGAAGATAGGAGAAGTTCTAATAGGAATAAAATTATAATAAAGAATTATATTCTTTAAAGATAATTTAATTCCAACTCAAACTCCTCCTTAAAGAAGGACTTTGGCCCAGCCCTATAAATAGATAGGAGATTTCGACAACTATAGAGAGGGCAAGAGGGCAAAATTCGACAAGTCCAAGAGAGGAAGCAAGGGGAATTTTCGGCAAGCTTTTAGGGCAAGGGATTTTCGACAAGCTTCATATTCTCTTCCTTGTTCGATTGGGTTCATGCTAGGGGTTAATTATTTTGTGTTTCTTTGGAACCTAGCCATGAACTAAATTTACTTGGCTATGGTTATTGTGTTTGGTGGTTGTGAGAAACTATTGGTTTTTGTTTAGGTAATAAGAGTTTGCACTTTTTTATTTCAAGGTTTATTCATTCTTGGTTCATATTATTGTTTGCGAGTGAATTGGGAGAGGATCTCGTGATTTCATCCATTTATCTAATATCGGGAGAGTTAGATTCAAGAAACGAATGGATATGTTATTCAATCCAATGATGGTGAAGATTAATCCGGCTTAGGAATAAGTTAAGGATTTCAACGGCTAAGAGGAGAGCAAGATTGGTTGCTGTTCACCCTTGATTCACGCAGGGATGTATTATCAAGGCATGCACAAGTAGCTAGAGTTTCGACTTAGGGATAAGAAGAAACCATTGAAGAACGCTCCGCCGAATCTTGAAGTTGCTGCCCAGATGCCCAACTAGTTGCCCAGGCAACCATCGATTAGTTGGCAAGGCAACCCCGTTGTGCAAGTTGCCACGGCAACTGAGTTGCCCGTGCACTCTTTTACCAAAACGATCCAATCGGCTATCACACCTCAACTCACGATAACCTGGCCTATCTCTCTCTCATTTGGATTCATCTTTTCATTTACTTAATTGCTTTCTAGATTAGTTATTAGTTAAAACTACTATAATCCTTTACTTGTGTTTTTACTTTTTACAGTGCAAGAGACTAGATTCTTGAAGTGGCACCAATCCCTGTGGAGACGATATCTTTTATACTATAACTTGCGACGTGTATACTTGCACATTTGCGTAGCACTTATTACGCGCAACAAGTTTTTTGCGCGCCGTTGCGGGATTGGCAATATCGACTTTGTTTTTTTTCTTGCACTTTCTTTTTATTTTTCTTGTTTAAAATTCAAAGGGCTAACAAACTTTGGTTTTGCATTGGTATATGACCAGTGCGAGACCGACTTCACCAGAATATCCCTTTGATCCGTAAATCGAGCGAACCTTACAAAGACTTAGAGGAAGGATAAGAGAAGCAATGTCAAATCAAGGCGGCAATATGAATCAAGATGTTCGGCGGAGGAGGAGTGATTCTTGCACGAAACAGAACTATTCGAGACTATCTTGAAGAAGATCTTGATGGACTTAACCGGGAGTTGTCGCACCTTTGAAATTGAAGCCGACCACTTTGAGTTGAAACCGGTAATGTTTAATATGATCAACACAATTGGTCAATTTGGCAGCTCAAAGCCCGAAGATGATGCGGCAACATCTGAAATCTTTCCTCGAGATTTGCAACTCGTTCAAGATACACGGAGTCACCCCGATGTCCTACGATTAAGATTATTCCCCTATTCACTTTGAGGATAGGCGAAAGCATGGCTGAATAGCATTCTGCCGGATCCATAGCATCTTGGATTGATCTTTGTCGTGATTTCCTTGCTAGATTTAATCCTACAAATTTGTGATAAGCCGTAACGACATTACTTCTTTTTGGCGGATGATGAATCCATGTACGAGGCTTGGGAGCAATATAGAGAACTTCTACACAAATGCCCTCTACACGGATTCCCGGTGTGGACTCAAGTAACAATGTTTTACAATGCCGTGAATACACCAACAAGGATGATGCTAGATGCCTCGGCAAACGGCATACTCCTAGATAAGTCACCGGAAGAAGCAATGCAAATCTTAAACAGGCTGGCCAAGAATGATTATCAATTCCCATCTACTAGAAGAGGAGGAGTTAGACGCCAAGCCACAATACATGAACTAGGATCATCAGATTCAATTTCGGCACAATTGGCCGCTTTAACCAAGATGGTCCAGAACATGCAAAAACCAAACAACACACATGAAGTCAAGAATCCGGAATCCAGCTTCTATGTGGGGAATTACAATCGGAGCAACAACGTGACGTCCAATACATACAATCCAGCTTGGAAGAAGCACCCGAATTTTTCATGGAGTAATCCCAACAATGCTCTAAACCAGAACAATCAGAATGCACAAGCATCGGGATTCTAGCAGAATATGCCACGGCAACAGATGTCGTAGCAACAACCGACGACATCTAGTTCTTTGGAAAATTCTCTAAATGCTTTTATGATGAAAACTGAATCTTATATGGCTAAGAATAGTAATTTCATAAAAAGAACTGATGCTTTTATTAACAGGACCGAGATGAGATTGTAAAACCAAGAGGCGGCAATCAAATCATTGGAAAATCAAGTCGGACAGTTTGCTCAAAATCTGAACACTAGACCACAAGGAGGTTTACCTAGCGATACTGAAGTCGCAAGAGGAACTGGCCATGAGCAATGTAAGGCAATCACCACCAGAAGTGGCCAACAACTTAGAGAGGTTCAAACCCGCTCGTCAAACAAAATTCCACAAAAAGATCAATACGAACCTAGCGGCAAAGCCTCAGATGCCGAACCAGGAATTGCCGCGGCAACCGGCAATAAGCATGCCTCGGCAATCGACGACACCTCAGCAACTTGCGATAAGCATGCCTCGGCAACCCCAGTTGATAACGCCTCGGCAACTTCAGACGTCCCGACAATGCCGTCAATCAAGTTTCAAACCAATGAAAGGATCAAAGATATCCGACTTCTACCACCATTCCCATAAAGGTTGAAGCAACAAAAGCAAGAATACCAATTCAAGAAGTTTCTTGATATCCTAAAGTAAGTCCACATCAACTTGCCATTGGTGGAAGCAATTGAACAAATGCCAAACTATGCCAAGTTTCTTAAAGACATTGTGTCCAAGAGAACAAGGCAATGAGAGTTTGAAATAGTTGCCACAACAGAGGGATGCATGGCAATGTTGCACAATCGTATGCCACCCAAGTTGAAGGATCCCGGAAGTTTCACAATACCCTGTTCTATTGGAAATCACTATGTCGGGAAAGCACTATGCGACCTAGGGGCTAGCATAAACTTGATGCCTAAATCAGTTTTCCAGAAACTAGGAATCGGGAAGGCAAGGCCTACAACAGTCATGCTGCAGCTAGCCGATAGATCCTATGTGCATCCAAAGGGAAAAATCGAGGACATACTGGTAAAAGTTGATAAATTTATTTTTCCCACTGACTTTATTGTTTTGGATTGTGAAGCAGATGAGCATGCACCTATCATTCTCGGGAGACCATTCCTAGCGACAGGGAGAACCTTGATTGATGTTGAAAAGGGAGAACTCACAATGAGGGTGAATGACCAGCAAGTTAAACTAAACGTGTTCCAAACACTAAGGCATGCCGATGATCCAGAAGAATGCCAACTACTTCATGCCACGACAGAGTTTAACTTCGATGAGGAATTTAGTTGCCTCGGCAACTACATTGCCGATCAAGAGGAACATGAGGAGTATGAAGAACCGGTCGATGAGGAACAACCAGAAGAGGCAAATTGGCTAGTCAATCGACCAGGTAATACTTTGAACCACTGGACTACTCAGGTAAGGAAGGTAAGCTCGAAAAACCCTCTATTGAACAACCACCAATTCTTGAGTTGAAACAATTGCCAGAGCAACTAAAATATGTATACTTAGGGACCGATAATACTTTGCTTGTAATTATTTATTCTAAGTTACAGCCTGAGCAGGAAAAGAAGCTGATCAAGATGCTTAAGCTACACAAAAGGCAGTAGGGTGGACAATTGCCGACCTGAAGGGAATTAGCCCGGCGGTGTGCATGCACAAGATCTTGTTGGAAGATGATCACAAACCTTCAATTGAGGCCCATAGAAGACTAAATCATGTCATGAAAGGGGTTGTAATGAAAGAAATCATCAAGTGGCTTGGCGCCGGCATTATATACCCTATCTCCGATAGTACGTGGGTAAGTTCGGTACAATGTGTACCGAAAAAGGGAGGTATAACAGTGGTAAGCAATGAAAATAATGAACTTATCCCAACCAGGACTGTGACCGGTTGGAGGGTTTGTATGGACTATCGAAAGCTAAACAAAGCCACTAGGAAAGATCACTTCCCATTACCCTTTATTGGTCAAATGCTTGACCGTCTTGCAGGTAAACCCTTTTATTGTTTTCTTGATGGTTATTCAGGTTACAATCAGATTTCCATAGCACCAGAAGATCAAGAAAAGACAACCTTCACATGCCCATACGGTACTTATGCCTTACGAAGGATGCCGTTCGGATTTGTAACGCGCCCGCAACCTTCCAAAGATGCATGATGGCACTCTTTTCAGACATGGTCGAAGACTTCCTTGAGATCTTCATGGATGATTTTCGGTTTTTGGTAATGACCCGACGGCTGCCTCGGCAATTTAGTTAAGGTGTTAGCAAGATGCGAAGAAACGGATTTAGTCCTCAATTGGGAGAAATGCCATTTTATGGTAGATGAAGGAATAGTGCTTGGCCACAAGATTTCATCCAAGGGAATTGAAGTTGACAAAGCCAAGGTGGACGTGATTGAGAGATTACCCCCACCAAGTTCGGTTAAAGGAATTGAAGTTTTCTCGGACATGCGAGGTTTTACAGGGGAGGTTCATTCATAATTTTTCTAAAATCACTAAACCCTTGTGTAATCTGCTTGAACAGGATAAAGTCTTCGATTTTGATGATTCTTGCACCCAAGCATTCGAAACCCTAAAGAAAAAGCTTGCCTCGGCACCCATTGTCGTTCCACCAGATTGGACGCTACCTTTTGAGCTCATGTGTGATGCAAGTGATTTCGCGGTAGGAGCAGTCCTAGGCCAACGCACAGGTAAGACCTTCCATGTGATATACTACGCTAGTAAAACTCTTAATGGTGCTCAAGTGAATTACACAACAACGGAGAAAGAGTTACTAGCTGTAGTTTTCGCATTTGACAAGTTCCGATCCTATTTAATTGGTACAAAGGTAATTGTTCATACGGATCATTCGGCAATCAAATACTTATTTGCTAGAAAGGATGCTAAACCTTATTTAATTCGTTGGATATTACTTTTACAAGAATTTGATATTGAAATTAAAGACAGGAAAGGAACAGAAAATCAAGTGGCCTATCACTTATCACGTTTGGAACGCAATAAGGAGGAGGACGCGAATCTTGAGATATGCGATGCATTCCCGGATGAACAAATTCTAGTTGCCTCGGCAACCCTAGACGCTTCGGCAACCATGGACGCACACGCCTCGGCAACTCTCAATGCCGCAGCAGTCTTTGATGCGCACGCCTCGACAATTTTGGGAGCAGTCGCCACGATAGCACATGCCTCGGCAATACCCTGGTACGCGGATTTAGTTAACTTCCTTGTTTGTGGTATTTTTCCTTATGGCATTACTCACCAAGGGAAGAAGCGGTTCTGCCATGATGCTAAGCATTACTTTTGGGACGAGCCTATTTTGTTTAAACAATGTGCAGATCAGGTTATACGCCGATGTGTCCCTGAAGAAGAGCAACAGAATGTACTCCGGCAATGCCATTCTTCACCCTATGGAGGACATTTTGGAGGAACTCGTACCGCGGCCAAAGTTTTGAAATCCGGGTTATATTGGCCAACATTGTACAAAGATGCCCAAGACTTTTACAAGCAATGTGATCGTTGCCAGAGGACGGGCAATATCTCTAGAAGACATGAGATGCCACTCCAGAACATCATCGAGGTGGAACTGTTCGATGTATGGGGGATCGATTTTATGGGACCTTTCCCATCTTCATTCAGAAACCTCTACATCTTACTCGCCGTCGGCTATGTGTCTAAATGGATGGAGGTAGCTGCAGTTCCCAACAACGATTCCAAGATCGTGCAAAGATTCTTGCAGAAAAACATATTTACACGGTTTGGGATGCCGAGAGCAATTATCAGTGACAAAGGCAAGCATTTTGACAACAGACTAATTGCCAAGATGTTGCAATGCTTCGGCATATCACACAAGATCGCCACGGCATATCACCCACAAACCAACGGGCAAGCAAAAATTTCCAACCGAGAGTTGAAGGGAATACTCGAGAAAGTTGTAAATCCCTCAAGGAAGGATACGTCATTAAGACTAGATGACGCACTTTTGGCATATCGCACTGCATTCAAAACACCCTTAGGTATGTCCCCCTTCCGACTTGTCTATGGTAAAACATGTCATCTACCGGTGGGCAATCAAGACTGTGAATATGGATTGAGAAAGTGCCGGACAAAAGCGTTTGATGGATCTCAACGAGATAGAAGAATTCCGTGCTCTCGCCTATAACAATGCACGAATCTACAAGGAGAAAACAAAGCGATGGCACGACAAGAAACTATTGCCACGACAATTCATGCCAGGGCAACTAGTTCTCCTATTCAATTCTCGGCTAAAACGTTTCCCGGGAAAGCTGAAATCAAGATGGTCGGGACCATTCGAAGTCGTCAAACCATTCTCCCATGGTGCTGTGATAATCAAGTCCATCTCTGACAACCATGAATTCAAAGTTAATGGACAAAGATTGAAGCACTACAATGGTGCCCATGTGGAACGTAACAAAGAAGTGGTCAACTTAGGAGATGCATGAGCATGCTCTCCTTTCAATATTTTCTTTTTCTTTTTATTTTTATTTTTAGGAGATATTTTATTTTTCTTCATTATCTTTAGTTTTCAGGTTTTCTTTGTTTTCTTTTTCACAACAAGACTCACAACTACTATGCTAAGGAAATTTACTTCCAAGATCCTTGCCCCGGCAACCAAGGAAGAAGATGCCGCGGCAACCTACATCGTGCCTGCACAAGCTGATGCCACGGCAACCAACCCTGAAGATGCCACGGCAACCAAAGCTAAAGACATCCCGGCAACAAGAAAACAACCATCGCGTTCAAGCAAAAGAATCAAGACACCGACCAGAAGGAAACTAATCATCTACGATGACGAACTCTCGGAGTAAGTCCTCGTATGCATTTTTATTTTTCGTTATTTTTATGCATGCATTGAGGACAATGCCTCACTCGAGTTTGGGGGGGATTGTTATTACCATGTTTAGTTTCATTCATCTTAAAGTATTACATTTAGGACACATAAATTCTTGCCATGCCTTTAATTGGAACAAGATTTGCTTAGATTTGATGAATATTCGATGATGACTTTGCCAATGCACTTAATTGATAGAATTTTTATTATAGGATAACCATGGAAAAACTTAGAATTTTACTATGATGCTAAATTTGATGAAACACTGTTGTGGTTTGATTGATTTAAGGAGTTCTAGTAAACTTAGGTTGATAATTAACAAATTGGGGGATTAGAATAAAAATTGGATGAATGCTAGAGGTGCCCGAAATTGGCTCTAGCATATGCTAAAAAAATTGATCACTAGAGGTGCCCGAAACTGGCTCTAGGAGGTGTTAAAAAATTTTTAACTAGAGGTGCCCGAAACCGGCTCTAGTCGATTAAATTAACTTAAGAAAACTAAAAATAAAACACTAGAGGTGCCCAAAACTGGCTCTAGCTAAAACATGTTAAAAAGAACCCAATAAAGTAATTTGAAAACCTATTATTTGCATAGGATCCGAAAAATCAACTTGCACACAACTCCGCACACACTCACAAGCATTATAGTTTGTGAAATCAAGTTCAAAGCTAAGTTTGTGAAAGTTGAAGTCTTGGCAGGTAATTATGAGTTTGCATTGCTTGAGGACAAGCAATAGTTCGAGTTTGGGGGTGTGATAAGTGATCAAAAGTACTATTTTTCTTACCCTTTTTACTCATATTATTGTTAGACTTAGGCTCATATTAGTTGCATAGTTAGCCATTCATGCATTAATCCATGTTTCCTTCCATCATTGAGCTTGATTACATAACTTGGTAGTTTTTGTGGAAAAGATGCTGCTTTGGTGTGCTTTGTGTATGTATGTGCAGCATCACTTGCCAAAGCAATGCCGAGCTAGTTGCCAGGGCAATGCATGAAGGATATGCCGAGCTAGTTGCTAGGGCAATGCATGAAGGAGACGCCGAGCCAGTTGCCATGGCAATTGTCGACAAAGAGAAAATGCAATAGGGATGTCGAAATTAATGACTTTACAAGCCCAAGATGACATGGAGCAAGGCCCAAGCCCAAAGGAATTTGATTGCCATGCAGAGATTAAAAAAGAATTAAATTCCAAGAAGATAGGAGAAGTTCTAATAGGAATAAAATTATAATAAAGAATTATATTCTTTAAAGATAATTTAATTCCAACTCAAACTCCTCCTCAAAGAAGGACTTTGGCCTAGCCCTATAAATAGATAGGAGATTTCGACAACTATAGAGAGGGCAAGAGGGCAAAATTTGACAAGTCCAAGAGAGGAAGCAAGGGGAATTTTGGGCAAGCTTTTAGGGCAAGGGATTTTCGACAAGCTTCATCTTCTCTTCCTTGTTCGATTGGGTTCATGCTAGGGATTAATTATCTTGTGTTTCTTTGGAACCTAGCCATGAACTAAATTTACTTGGCTATGGTTATTATGTTTTGTGGTTGTGAGAAACTATTGGTTTTTGTTTAGGTAATAAGAGTTTGCACTTTTTTATTTCAAGGTTTATTCATTCTTGGTTCTTATTATTGTTTGCGAGTGAATTGGGAGAAGATCTCGTGATTTCATCCATTTATCTAATATCGGGAGAGTTAGATTCAAGAAACGAATGAATATGATCTTTATTCAATCCAATGATGGTGAAGATTAATCCGGCTTAGGAATAAGTTAAGGATTTCAACGGCTAAGAGGAGCGCAAGATTGGTTGGTGTTCACCCTTGATTCACGCAGGGATGTATTATCAAGGCATGCACAAGTAGCTAGAGTTTCGACTTAGGGATAAGAAGAAATCATTGAAGAACGCTCCGCCGAATCTTGAAGTTGCTGCCCAGACGCCCAAGTAGTTGCCCAACTAGTTGCCCAGGCAACCATCGATTAGTTGCCAAGGCAACCCCGTTGTGCAAGTTGCCACGGCAACTGAGTTGCCCGTGCACTCTTTTACCAAAACGATCCAATCGGCTATCACACCTCAACTCACGATAACCTGGCCTATCTCTCTCTCATTTGGATTCATCTTTTCATTTACTTAATTGCTTTCTAGATTAGTTATTAGTTAAAACTACTATAATCCTTTACTTGTGTTTTTACTTTTTACAGTGCAAGAGACTAGATTCTTGAAGTGGCACCAATCCCTGTGGAGACAATATCTTTTATACTATAACTTGCGACGTGTATACTTGCACATTTGCGTAGCACTTATTACGCGCAACAGTTACAATAGGTTGAAGTGCACTATAATATATAAATAAAAATCGATCGTGGCCATCGGTCCTTGAGGTATGGTGGTTTAATTAGGCCACTCGGACTATTGGGACATCTCTTGGGGTATGCGGTTTATATAGGAAGCCCAAGATGATGGTGATCTTGCAGTTTAACTAGGCATGGTTGGTAAAGCTCATGGTTTAACTAGGCGAGCCTGTCAAATCTTGCGGTTTAACTAGGAAAGGTTTGGGATATCATGCGGTTTAACTAGGCATGGTATGAGAGATTCGTGTATCTGATATGTAGGGTTAATGGTTGGTTAACCAATGATTAGCGGTTGGCTAATCGAGGATAGTGGTCGACTATCCAAGGTCAATATAAATGCCAATATATGAAAGTTCATGTGTTGAACCTATTTATAATGCTTTGGGATTTAAGCATGGTAATATGATTTAATGCTTTGGGATTTAAGCATGTGATTTGTAAATGTTTTTGCACATGGTCGATATGCATGTTTTGATTTGGAATCAATGAAAATGCTTTGGTTGTAAGCATGGTTTGAAAATAAGTGTTTAGTTTTCAAAGGATTTTAAATGCATCATTGTTTTTATGAGCATCCTCACTAAGCATTTGTGCTTACGCTCTCTTTTCTAAATGAGGTAGAGCACTAGAGTTTGAGGCAGCATTGGCAAGGCAAAAAGGTGATCCAAGACCTTTACTATCTTTGATTGTGAGACTCGATTTTACTTTTGGTTAATAAGGCAATGTGTTCGCTATATTTTGGATGATTTGTAATGATGAATTACTATGGTTTTGTTGTGGTTTACAATTTGTGGTTTGATGGATGAAAAACGTGTTGGTTGAGCCATGCTAGTATTTGATGTTGCTAGGAGATACCTTAGATTGCATCTAGCTTGTGTTGGTTTGTTACAATGCTTTTATGATGCTAGCATGTTTTGATCGATGCTAGGGAGGTATTGGTTTGTCGACCACGTGATTAATTGCCTTGTGTTTGGATTTTGGTATGTGAGTTGCTTGATTTTAGGGAGCATGCCTCTAGACTTGGGATTCGAGTAGATTGCCATGATATGTTGATGACACTGTGATATTATGATTAGGACCGATCCTTGGTAATGTTGTATGAATGTTAGAAGCATTTTTAAGTGTTTTGGAATCCATAAATATATGTTAAACCAGTAAATTTGAACTTTATAGGCTAGGGCATATTGATACACGTGAGACAGTATCAATACGGGTCAATGATTTCAGGCATAGCATATCGATACGCATAAGACCGTATCGATACGGGTCAGTGTTTTCAGGCATAGCATATCGATACGCGTAAGATCGTATCAATACATGTTGGTGTTTCCAAGCATAGCATATTGATACTTGAAGAAGTGTATCGATACGGATTTGAACTACTGAAATCTGGAATTTTGAAAATGCATAGGTGTACCAATACACAGGCCCATGTATTGATACGGGTAGTTGTTAATTCAATTAATGTGTATTTTAAAGGTTCTATTTTCTTACGTTTTAGTCCCTAAATGTTGTACATGCAGTTAAATGGGTTTGAATGGTTGGTTTGAGCTGAGAATTGACACGCAACCATGTAATCTGACTAATTGAGGATTGGTATCCCTAATTTCAGTAATGGTCCTTTAATTTACCAGTTTTATGTTTTGGTCCCTAAAATGTATTGCATGCAATTGGTTGCCTTTCTGAGGTTTGTTTCCTTTGTAACTTCACCCGTTGCAAGCATGATCACTTAGTATTAATAATATGCATCTATAAAAGATAAAGGAAAAAATAGACAAGTTTTCATAATCTTTCTTCAGTTTGCTTTGGCAAACCTAATGTAGCTCGCTCGGTTCGGTCGGGCGTCTAGGCCGGGTCGAGGGGGATACACTATAGGTATCAATACGCCATGAAGTCGTATCGATACAACTCTACTTAGATTAGTAATTCAGTTATGCATGAAATGGTGATCATACCGATACAGGGCCTATTGTAACTGTACGTTGTGCTTATTAAGAATTAGGGATTTTACATATTCGAAAGGCCGTATTGATACAAGTACAACCATATTGATACACTCTAACCATGACCGTAAAATGGTTGAATCCATTGTGTCTGTACTGATACTGAGTATCGGTACGCAACTAGTAATTTATTTCATATTATTAGATTTCGATAAGGTATATCGGTACTGTATCGGTACCAGGCTACAATAATTTTACAAATTTAAAATCTCGTACTGGTACAGCTTGAGCCGTATTGGTATGCCCATTTAATCTCGTTCCAAATATACAAGCCCGTACCGATACGCCATCACCCGTATTGGTACGACATGGTTAGTAATGTATATTTTTATCTGGTTTAATAGCATTTTACCCATCCCAACCATGTCCAAAATTAATAAAATTTTACCACCAAGTTTATTTAGTCCAATTCTATGAGCATGCAAAGTTTCAAAGCTAAATGAACTCATTTACTGCATTATCCCTCTTTTAGGCTTATTATGCATATTTGGTCATTTTTAACCACTTTCAAAAAGGTCAAACTTAAGCCTATAAATCAACATAAGCCAACCATATTACATACACCACAAAAAGGGTAAAAATGACTTGTGGAGCACCTATGCCACATACTAAGAGTCTATAGAGTTGATATACTTTACTTTAGCAACAAAGTGACTTGCTAAAAACTTTCACCAACCTCAATCTTGATCTCAAAATCTTCTTAACCTGAAATGCATGAAAGACGAATGCATTAGGCATACTTTGCCTAGTGAGGTAGTCATAAACATTGAACTAATCAAGGAATGCATTCTAGCATGCTTCAATAATATCAAGGACAATGATAACATGGGCATGTACTTCAATGGAAAATTTACAAGATACCAATAGTCAAATACAACAACGATACTCGATGCAATAGCAATAATCAATGGCAATTTATACTATGTATCAATAAGTTTTCTTGGACCGATGTAAGGAGTATGGATACGCGAATTCATATGCCACGCCAAAATCAATAGTGGTCTAGTCCCTCCGTCGCACCAATATGACCAAAACACATCATACCTCCGCCGTACCACAATAAAGGTCGTAGCCTAAGGACCATAGTCCACCTGTACCAATGAGCTCATGAATTCTATGGCATGCCAATTGTATCCAATCCTACTTTAATCCAAGGTTCAATACAATAGTCTAGTAACAATAATTTCAATAGCAATGATTCGGTACAATGAGTCGATAGCATTATTTCCATAACAATGGATCGATAACAATAGTTCAATAGTCATGTCTTAAGCCCATGAGCAATAACAATAATTCAATACAATACTCAATGGCAAGAATTTAATTTCAATATTTCAATAGCAATATTCTATGCTCAATGACCAATGATTCTGCATGTCAATGCTTCAATGATTCCGCTGACAATAACAACGATGCTACGAACAATGAATTGATGTAGTACTTACCAATACTTACCAATATAGCCATCAACAATATTTTTATGCAATATCCTTAATACACAAGGTTAGCAATGCAATAATCAATATTCAAGGTTCGACAAAGGCACCTAGCCTATTCTTGAGACTTTGACTACAATCACCTCAACTTCCGAAGCTCTCAAGGCTTTCGGATAAAGATTCCCTTGTTCCTAGATTTTGAAGGAGATGAAGGTCCTTCTTTCTCCAATTCTTGAGCTAGGAAAAAGTAGTAGGGAAATGTTAGAATTATAACTATAAACTCGAAATAAACATTCAAACTTAATATAGTTTTTTAACCAATAATCTTCCAATGATTCATGCTCCAAAAGCATGGGTTCAACTATGATCTTCGAGACATAAATCTAGAAATTAAACTTCAAATATTCATGGATTCACAAAATTGGTTGGGGCCAAACCAAGGACTATCCAATTGTGTAGAGAAGTCAAGGAAAGCTTGCACAAACAAGAGAGGTGCTTGCTAGAGCTAGAGGTAGGGGATGACAATGGAGGTGTGAGCTTAGGTTGGTAATGAGAAAAGATGGAAACAAAGTAAAAGTAGGCTTGGTGAGTTTTCTAGGTTTCATATATCATTTTACTAAACATTTTTAATCCTTAAGTATATGAAATAAACTGGCCAAGGATTTCCTTCCAAAGGAGAAAACCTTAATCTATTAGTTTTTATCTTTTCCCTTCTTTTTACACTATCAAGGCAACCTGAAACACCACGGTATAGGTAAAATACCGAATTCAGAAGCATCACTAACAAGCAAAGGCCATAAAACATAACAATAAGGAATGACTACCTCTTCGAATGAAAGGAACAAGAATAGACATGATGTAATGTAACAACAAAAATCTATTCTAATTATGGAATTATGCTATGTACTAGTCCCCACATTAACTAATCAACATGCTATGATATTCCAAAGCAAAAAGCTAATTCATTCATAGCCAAGACATAATCACGCATCTAACAAACAACAACTTTTATGATAATAACAAAACATATACAATACATCACTTAAAAGATCAACTCAATGCATCTAAATGTGAATATATATGTAAACCTAAACATCAAGCAACA
Organism: Hibiscus mutabilis; assembly: GCA_019671005.1. Classification (NCBI taxonomy): domain Eukaryota; kingdom Viridiplantae; phylum Streptophyta; class Magnoliopsida; order Malvales; family Malvaceae; genus Hibiscus; species Hibiscus mutabilis. The sequence goes on along the minus strand of CM033753.1, from coordinate 19,351,107 downwards.
TATAGACCTTTAAACATGTACTATACTATTCATATAATTACGACAATAGTTGTATTTTGGAAATTTTAAAATCCTATTTTCCTTTATGTCAAATAGACAATTTAACAAGAACATTTTCCTAGTTTATACTTATAATTTTACTCTATCAATTTATTAGGATATCTACCAACTTAGCATAAAAGAAACCATACCAAATCAAACATCCATCCGATCTTATACAAGACATCATTCTAGACATAAGCTAACTCAAACATGTTCTTACACATAATTTTGTGCATAGCAAACAATCTCATAAACTAAACATCTACCATTTATAAGCAAATACTTATAGAGGCCATTTACAAAGGCTTTCAAGATAGCATGCTATTAACAAATATTTACATACCAAAATAGACTTATATGCATCTATATGCATTACAAAACATGTTGCCACCCATCTGGGAGTTTTTAACAAAACGGTGTACTAAAACATACATTATATTACATGTGATCTAGCCAAGCTCCCGAGCTATCAAGTAGTCCAAGCTTTATCCTTGAATAGATGAAAGGAATACATAAGTTTTCACTTAGTGAGGTAGTTTAAAGTAGCATAAGGTAACAACAATCATTTAAGCATCCTTTCATTCAATCCATTGATCATGTATAACAATATCTTGAACAAGAAGATAGGTGATATAAAATAGGGCATTCGAAAAAAGTAATTACAATTAGACATGGTGATCAAGGCATTCTAGTTAATCAATTACTTATAGGCACAATTATCAACAAATCATATTCAAAGATATATCATGCTCTCAATTGAAAATCATAAACAACTATAAGCTTCTTTTTATCTTATATCATGATCTATAATCAAGAATATACATATATCTTGTTATACAAGTTACTTTAATACTTCTTTGATTTATTTATAACTTTCATGATTTCATATTAACATAGCCTTGTGATTCAAGCAACAGCCTAGGTACACGAATCCCTAACCAACTATCGCCAAAATAATAAAAATGGTACTCACAGTACCGGTCAATATCTCTTACCGACGCCAAATGACCACAATACTTCCCTCCTACTGTCGCCAAATAAATACTGTAGTCCATCACAAACAAGAGCTCTATGGACTCTATGGCATGCCAATTATACCTAAGATTGACTCGAAACCAAGGCTTTCACGTTTATCAAGTCTTATTCAGAAAAGAGTGAGCATAGCTCCTTAGCAAGATATCATATAAACAATCTTATTACCTTTTTCACATTAAACATGTATTCACCACATATGAATTTCATATGATTCATTTCTCAATCTCTAAGGGTATCATAACAAGGGTTTCCATCAACATATATCATGTCTAATTCACTTTATGAGCATATTGATAAGTGTTCAAAAGTACTATTTTTATTACCCGTTTTACTCATATTATTGTTAGACTTAGGCTCACATTAGTTGCATAATTAGTCATTCATGAATTAATTCATGTTTCTTTCCACCGTTGAGCTTGATTACATAACTAGGTGATTTTTGTGGAAAAAGATGCTGCTTAGGTGTGCTTTTGTGTGTGTGCAGAATGACTTGCCTAAATAAGGTTGGAACTAGTTGCCAAGGCAATGCACGAAGGAGATGCCGAGCTAGTTGCCAGGGCAATGCATGAAGGAGATGCGGAGCTAGTTGCCAAGGCAATTTTGACAAGGAATAAGATGATATGGTAGTCGAAATTGATGACTAGATAAGCCCAAGATGACGTGGAGCAAAGCTAAATCCCAAAGGAGTTTGATTTCCATGAATAGTTTAAAGAGAAATTAAATCCCAAGAAGATAGGAGAAGTTATAGAAGGAAATTAAATATAATAAAGAATTACATTCTTTAAGGATAATTTAATTCCAACTTAACTTCCTCTTTAAAAAAAGACTTTGACCTATCCCTATAAATTAAAGACCATGACGTCAACTCCAAGGGGAGAGAAAAGAGAATTTTTGACAACATCAAAGGGGGAGATAGTGACAAGGTTGAACCATTCTTCATCTTTTTCTTCTTTGTTCAATTAGTTTTATACTAGGAATTCTTTGTCTTGTGTTTCTTTAGAACCTAGCCATGAACTAAATCTACTTGGCTAAGGTTATTGTGTTTTGTGGTTGTGAGAAACAATTGGATTTTTTTTAGGTAATAAGAGTTTGCACTTTCAATTCAAGGTTTACCCATTCTTGGTTTTTATTCTTGTTTGCGAGTGAATTGGGAGAGAATCTCGTAACTTCATCTATTTATCTAATATCGGGAGAGTTGGATTCAAGAAACGAATGAGTATGGTTTTTATTCAATCTATTGATGGTGAAGATTAATCCGGCTTAGGAATAAGTTAAGGATTTCAACGGCTAAGAGGAGCTCAAGATTGGTTGTTGTTCACCCTTAATTCACGCAGGGATGTATTATCAAGGCATGCACAAATAGCTAGAGTTTTGACTTAGGGATAAGAAGAAACCATTGAAGAACGCTCCGCCGAACCTTGAAGCTACTGCCCAGCCGCCCAAATAGTTTCCCATGCAACCGTCGATTAGTTGCCAAGGCAACCCCGCTGCGCAAGTTGCCACAGCAACTGAGTTGCCCTTGCACTCTTTTACCAAGACGATCCAATCGGCTATCACACCTCAACTCACGATAACCTGGCCTGTTCGCTCTCATTTGATTACATCTTCTTTACTTATTTTCTTTCTAGTTTAGTTGTTAGTTAAACTCCTACAACCACCTACTTGTGTTTTACTTTTTATAGTGCAAGAGATTAGATTCTTGAAGGGGCACCAATCCCTGTGGAGACGATATCTTTTATACTATAACTTGCCACGTGTACACTTGCACAATTGCGGAGCACTTATTACGCGCAACAAGTTTTTGGCGACGTTTCCAGAGATTGGCAATAGCAACTTTGTTTTTGTTTTCTTGCACTTTTTATTTTTCTTGATTAAGATTCAAAGGGCTAACAAACTTTGTTTTTGCATTGTTATATGACCAGGGAGAGACCGATTACACCAGAATATCCCTTTGATCCCTAAATCGAACGAACCTTGCAAAGACTTAGACGAAGGTTAAGAGTAGCAATGGCTAATCAAGACGGCAATTTGAATCAGGAAGTTCCAGCATGAGGAGTGATTCTTGCACGAAACAGAACTATTTGAGACTATCTTGAAGAAGATCTTGAAAGACTTAATCCAGGAGTTGTCACACTTGAAATTGAAGCCGACCACTTTGAGTTGAAACCGGTGATGTTCAATATGATCAACACAATTGGTCAATTTGGCGGCTTAGCAACTGAAGATGCACGACAACATCTTAAATCTTTTCTCGAGATTTGCAATTCATTCAAAATACAAGGAGTCACCCCCGATGTTTTACGACTAAGATTATTCCCCTATTCACTAAGGGATAAGGCGAAAGCATGGTTGAATAGTATTTCTGTAGAATCAATAGGATCTTGGACCGATCTTTGTCGTGATTTCCTTGCTCAATTTAATCCTACAAATTTGACTGATAAGCTTCGTAATGAAATTACTTCTTTTCGGCAGGTAGATCATGAATCCATGTACGAGGCTTGGGAGCGATATAGAGAACTTCTACACAAATGCCCCCTACACGGATTTCCGTTTAGACACATGTAACAATGTTTTACAATGCTATGAATACAACAATAAGGATGATGCTAGATGCCTCGGCAAATGACATACTCCTAGATAAGTCATCGGAGGAAGCAATGCAAATTCTAAACAGGCTTGCCAAGAATGCTTATCAATTCCCCTCTGCTAGAAGAGGAGTTAGACGCCATGCCACAATACATGAACTGGGATCATCAGACTCAATTTCGGCACAATTGGCCACTCTAACTAAGATGGCCCAGAACATGTAGAAACCAAACAACACACAGGAGGTCAAGGTAATGGATTCCTTTTGTGAGTTATGTGGTGGTAACCATGATTCTTCTGAATGTATGCAGAATCTGAAATCCAGCTTTTATATGGGGAATTTCAACCGAAGCAACAATGTGATGTCCAATACATATAATTCAGCTTGGAAGAAGCACCCAAATTTTTCATGGAGTAATCCCAACAATGCTCTAAACCAGCACAATTAGAATGCACAAGCATCGGGATTCCAGCAGAATATGTCATGGCAACAGTTGTCGCGGCAACAACCGACAACATCTAGTTCTTTGGAAAATTCTCTCAATGCTTTCATGTTGAAAACTTAATCTTATATGGCTGAGAATAGTAACTTCATAAAAAGAACTGATGCTTTTATTAACAGGACCGAGATGAGATTGCAAAGCCAAGAGGCAACAATCAAATCATTGGAAAATCAAGTCGGGCAATTTGCTCAAAACCTAAATAGTAGACCGCAAGGAGGTTTACCTAGCGATGCTCAAGTCGCAAGAGGAATTGGCCATGATCAATGTAAGGCGATCACCACTAGAAGTGGCCAACAACTTAAAGAGGCTCAAGCTCGCTCATTAAACAAAACTCCACAAAAAGATCAAGATGAACTCAGTGGCAAAGCCTCAGATGCAGAACCAGTAATTGCCACGGCAACCAGCGATAAGCATACCTCGACAACCGGTGGAAAGGATGCCTCGGCAACCAAGGTTAGGCATGCCACGGCAACCCCAGTTGACAATGCCTCGGCAACTCCAGTTGCCTCGACAATGTCATCAGTCAACTTCTAGACCAATGAAAGGATCAAAAATATCTGACTTCCACCACCATTCCAGAAAGGTTGAAGCGACAAAAGAAAGAATATCAATTCAAGAAGTTCCTTGATATCCTAAAGCAAGTCAACATCAACTTACCATTGGTTGAAGCAATTGAACAAATGCCGAACTATGCCAAGTTTCTTAAAGACATTGTGTCCAAGAGAACAAGGCTATGAGAGTTTGAAAGAGTTGCCGCAACAAAGGGATACATGGCCATGTTGCACAATCGCATGCCACCCAAGTTAAAGGATCCCAGAAGTTTAACAATACCCTATTCCATTGGAAACCACTATGTCGAGAAAGCATTATGTGACCTTGGAGCAAGCATAAACTTGATACCTAAATCGGTTTTCTAGAAACTAGGAATCGGGAAGGCAAGATCTACAATAGTTATGCTACAGCTAGCCGACATATCCTATGTTCATCCAGAGGGAAAAATCGAAGACATACTGGTAAAAGCTGATAAATTTATTTTTCCCAATGACTTTATTATTTTGGATTGTGAAGCAGATGAACATGCACCTATCATTCTCGGTAGACCCTTCTTAGCAACAGGGATAACCTTGATCGATGTTGAAAAAGGAGAACTCACAATGAGGTTGAATGACCAGCAAGTTAAACTAAATGTGTTCCAAACACTAAGGCATGTCGATTATCCGGAAGAATGCCAACTTCTCCATGCCACGGTAGAGTTTAACTTCGACGAGGAATTTAGTTGCCTCAGCAACTACACTGTCGATCAAGAGGAACCTGAGGAGTATGAAGAACCGATCGATGAGGAACAACAAGAAGAGGAAAACTGGTTAGCCAATCGACCAAGTACATACTTTGAACCAGGAAAGTAAAATCGAAAAGCCCTCTATTGAACAACCACTGATCATTGAGTTGAAACAGTTGCCAGAGCAACTAAAATGTGCTTACTTGGGAACCGATAATACATTGCTTGTAGTCATTTCCTCTAAGTTACAGCCTGAGCAGGAAGAGAAGCTAATCAAAATGTTGATGCTACATAAGAAGGCAATAGGTTGGACAATTGCCGACTTGAATGAAATTAGCCTGGCAGTGTGCATGCACAAGATTTTGTTGGAAGATGATCACAAACCTTTGATTGAGGCCTAGAGGAGACTGAATCATGCCATGAAAGGGGTTGTAATGAAAGAAATCATCAAGTGGCTTGACGCCGGCATCATATACCCTATCTTTGATAATGCATGGGTAAGTCCGGTACAATGTGTACCAAAAAAGGGAGGTATAACAGTGGTAAGTAATGAAAACAATGAACTCATTCCAACCAGGACTGTGACCGGTTGGAGGGTTGTATGGATTATCAAAAGCTAAACAAAGCCACTAGGAAAGATCACATCCCATTACCCTTTATTGATTAAATGCTTGACCGTCTTGCAGGTAAACCCTTTTATTGTTTTCTTGATGGTTATTCAGGTTACAATCAAATTGCCATAGCACCAAAAGATCAAGAAAAGACAACCTTCACATGCCCATACGGTACTTATTCTTTCCGAAGGATGCCGTTCGGATTGTGTAACGCCCCGACAACCTTCCAAAGATGCATGATGGCACTAATTTCAGACATGGTCGAAGACTTCCTTGAGATCTTCATGGATGATTTTTCCATTATTGGTAATGACTTCGATAACTGCCTCGGCAATTTAGAGAAGGTGTTAGCAAGATATGAAGAAACCGATTTAGTCCTTAATTGAGAGAAGTGTCATTTGATGGAAGATGAAGGAATAGTGATCGAACACAAGATTTCATCCAAGGGAATTGAAGTAGACAAAGCCAAGGTGGACGTGATCGAGAGATTACCCCCACCAATTAAAGGAATCTGAAGCTTTCTTGGACATACAGGTTTTTATAGGAGGTTCATTTATAATTTATCTAAAATTACTAAACCCTTGTGCAATTTGCTTGAACAGGATAAAATCTTCAATTTTGATGATTCTTGCACCCAAGCATTCGAAACCCTAAAGGAAAAGCCTGCCTCAGCACCCATTGTCGTTCCACCAGATTGGACGCTACTTTTTGAGCTCATGTGTGATGCAAGTGATTTCGCGGTAGGAGCAGTCCTAGGCTAACGCATAGGTAAGACCTTTCATCTGATATACTACGCGAGTAAAACTCTTAATAGTGCTCAAGTGAATTACACAACAACGGAAAAAGAGTTACTAGCCGTAGTTTTCGTATTTGACAAGTTTTGATCCTATTTGATTAGTACAAAGGAAAGGAACAGAAAATCAAGTGGCCGATCACTTATCACGCTTAGAACGCAATAGGGAGGAGGACGCAGATTTAGAGATATGCATTACATCCCCGGATGAGCAATTGTTAGTTGCCTCAGCAACCATGGATACACACGCCTCGGCAACCCCTGACGCCTCGGTAACCCTCGACGCTTTAGCATATCTTGACGCGCACGCCTCGGTAACCCTTGACGCCTCAAAAACCATGGATGCGCATGCCTTGGCAACCCTCGACGCACACGCCTCATCAATCTTGGAAGTAGTCGCCACAGCAGCACATACCTCGGTAATATCCTGGTACGTGAATTTAGTTAACTTCCTTGTTTGTGGTATTTTACCTTATGGCCTTACTCCCCAAGGGAAGAAGCGATTCTGCCATGATGCTAAGCAATACTTTTGGGACAAGCCTATTTTGTTTAAACAATGTGCAGATCAGGTTATACGCCGATGTGTCCCTGAAGAGGAGCAGCAGAATGTACTCCGGTTATTGATCTCTCATCGTAGCCTCAGGTTCCCAAGTTGCCTCTTCCATTTTATGATTTCTCTATAACACTTTCACCAAGGGAACATTCTTGTTTCGGAGTCTTCTAACTTCTTTGTCAAATATTCGTATTGGCTCTTCCTCATATGATAGGTCGGGATTTAACTCTACTTCTTCAGGTTCAAGGACTTGGGATGGATCAGATCGACATTTTCTAAGCATGGAAACATGGAAGACATTGTGGATCTTAACAAATTCACTAGGGAGTGCCAATCGATAAGCCACTGTACCAATACTTTCAATGATTTCGAATGGTCCAATGAATCAGGGACTAAGTTTCCCTTTTCTTCCAAACTGAAAGACTTTCTTCCAAGGGGACACTTTCAGGAAGACCTTGTCTCCAACATTGTACTGGATGTCTCTCATTTTCAAGTTCGCATAGGCTTTCTGTCTATCAAAAGCTTACTTCAATCGATCATGTATGATTTGAACTTGTTCATCGGTTTCTCTGAGTAGTTGAGGTCCCAATATTTTGTTTTCTCCAGTTCAGACCAGCACAAGGGAGTCCTACATTTTATTCCATATAGAGCTTCGAAGGGAGCCATCTGGATAGATGTCTGGTAGCTATTGTTGTAAGCAAACTCTACTAGGGGTAGAGATTTCTCAGTTCTTTTTGAAGTCTATAACACAAGCGCGTAGCATGTCTTCAAGTACTTGTATGATTCTTTCAGATTGGCCATCTAATTGAGGATGAAAGGCTGTACTAAGGTGCACTTTAGTTCCAAGGGCTTTTCGCAATGATTTCTAGAATTGGAAAGCAAATATGTGGTCTCGATCAGAGATTATAGCTGTAGGTACACCGTGTAATCTAATCACTTCACGGATGTATAACTCGGCTAAGGTTTCCAAGATCATGTTCATTCAAAAAGGGATAAAGTGAGTAGACTTTGTGAATCCATCAACAATCACCCATACAACGTCATTCTTTCTTGGAGTGGAAGGAAGGCCAGTAACGAAGTCCATTGTAATTCGATCCCATTTCCACTAAGGGAATTCGATTGGTTGGAGCAATCCAGCAGGGACTTGATGCTCGGATTTGACCTTTTGACAAGTTAAGCACTTTGAAACAAAGTTTGTGATAGCCGATTTCATGCCTGGCCACCAGTATAGTGGCTTTAGGTCCTTGTACATCTTAACCGATCTAGGGTGAATCGAGAAACTGCTTTGGTGAGCTCTTTGTAACATCTCGTGTCTTAGTTCTTCGTTGTTAGGAACACATACTCTATCTTTGAAATAGAGGAGTCCATTCCACTTGAGGGAAAAGTCAGAATTAGACTCAGAGTCTAGCTTGGACATGATCTTCTAAAGATCTGGATCAATTTGTTGGAGTTCTTTGATTCTCATGATTAGACTAGATTGAACTTGAAGTTCAGACAAGAATTTTCGTCCTTTGGATAAACGAAAATGAGCATTGATAGCCAAGGAAGCTATAAACGAATGGAAAAGATCATTAAGGGAGATTTTTGAATAGTTACTTGTAAATCAAGAAAGGTCTAATTTGAATGGTTACTTGCAAGTCAAGAAAGAAAAAATTCGAATGAATTATTCTAGGATTTAGAATTAAGGGCTTACCTGAGTATGGTCTGCGACTAAGGGCATTAGCAACCACGTTTGCTTTCCCCGGATGGTAGTTGAAAACTAAATCGTAATCTTTAAGTAACTCTAGCCATCTCCTTTGCCTTAAGTTCAAGTCTTTCTAAGTTATAAGGTATTTGAGACTCTTGTGGTCTGTGAACAAATTACATTTCTCCCCGTACAAGTAATGTCTCCAGACTTTGAGTGCAAACACGATAGCTGCTAATTTTAGATCGTTCGTAGGGTAGTTTGACTCGTGTGGCTTTAGTTGCCTTGAAGCGTAAGCTACCATGTTTCCATCTTGCATTAGGACATATCCTAGTCACAAATGAGATGCATCACTATAAACAGTTTACTCCTTGCCCAATACTAGTTGGATGAGAATCGGAGCATGAGTCAGGGCTTGTTTAAGCTGATCGAAGTTTCGTTGTTGGTTCTTCACCAAACAAAGGGTGTATCTTTGCGAGTTAGTTTAGTCAAACTTGTGGCAATGGATGAGAATCCTTTGACAAAACGTCGATAATACTTGGCTAAATCGAGAAAGCTTCTGACCTCACCAACATTCGTCAGAGGTCTCCAATCCAGGATGTATTGAATTTTGCTCGGGTCTACTTTAATCCCTTCTGCCGAGATGACATGGCCAAGGAACGACACTTCTGATAGCCAAAATTCTCATTTAGAGAACTTTGCAACAATTGACATTCTCGGAGAGTTTGCAATACAATTCAAAGGTTTTCAGAATGTTCTTCCTTATTATGAGAATACACCAAAATGTCATCAATAAAGACGACTACGAACTTGTCAAGATAGGGTTTGAATATGCGGTTCATGAGATCCATGAAAGCAGCTGGAGCATTCATTAATTCGAATGGCATTACAAGGAATTCAAAATGGCCATATCGAGTACGAAAGGTTGTCTTGGGTACATCTTATTCTTTTACCCTCATTTGGTAGTTTACCGATCGTTAGATCGATCTTTGAGAATATTGCAACATCTTTGAGTTGATCGAAAAGATCTTTAATCCTAGGGAGAGGATATCGATTCTTGATAGTAAGCTTGTTCAATTGTTTGTAGTCAATACAGAGTCTAATGTACCGTTTTTCTTCTTCACGAGCAGGACTGGAGCACCCCAAGGAGACGAGCTACGCCTAATGAAACCCTTGTCTTGTAGCTCTTGGAGTTGCTTGTTGAGTTCTTTCAACTCAATAGGTGCCATTCGATAAGGTGTGATGGACACCGGAGTTGTTCCAGGTTGGACATCGATCCCAAACTCAACTTCTCTGGTTAGAGGGGGACCAAGGAGTTCCTCGGGAAAAACATCGAGATATTCAGATACAATAGGCACACTAGGTAAGCCGAATTCAAGTTTATATTGTAAGATCATAGCAGCAAAGATTGAGGTCTGTTTCTTGTCAATTAGAATAATTGATTCCTTTCCTAAACCCCGGAGGTAAAGTCTCCTATTTAGGCAATCTACCCAGGCTTCGTGCTTACTTAACCAATCTAGTCCTAGTACTAGACTGAATTCACGAGTTGGTAGTACATATAGATCAACAAGAAAGGGTACATTTCGAATGAGTAGGGTACAATTTCTACAGACAAGGCTTATGTTTTTAATTCCCCCTATTGGGTTCGAAACTACAAGGCTTTGTTTTACAATTTCAAGCTTTAAGTTCAATTTTTCAATCAAGGTTGAGCTTGTTGTTGTGGAGGATTCTGTTCTATTCTCACAATATCTCCTTCATTTGAGGAGCCTATGGAGCTTTCATCATCCCGACCAAGCCTATGTTCAAATAGAACAATTAGGAATTTGGTTTAGTTAAGAAAAGACATAAGCTATACAATACAAGTCTCCTAGGTGCCACAAGTATCCTATATGATGCAAGAGAGCTCATTTAGTCCTAGAACTGACTAAAAAGGCTCTGGTACCAAACAAATGTAACACCCCCTACCCGAGTTGGCAACAAACTAATTCGGGAGCGTTACAAAGTACATTACAAGCGAGAAAAAGCAAGGAAATGAGCTTACTCATCCCTATTAGATGAGTTACTTAACTATCAAACAACCAAACATTTAAAACTTATCATGTACACAATCATCTTTACATACATTATTGGTTACCAAAAATTCAATTATCATCATCATACAACATTATCATTCGAAACCACAAAGCAAACAAGTTTCCATTTTCATTTCATTGTTCATTATCTTGATTACATATAACATTTCATGCATAACTTACTAATCATGATCTAGTTCACATACCTTAATTCCACGCAAGCATATGCCACCCTTACCATTCGGCATTTACCATTCAAGATTATAAAAGTATATAAACAACATGATATGCTTACACAAGTAATTATCACATAATGCATTCGAATGATGCAAGTTTAGATGATCATTTTGAACATTCCATGTATATCTATCAATATGCACAACAAATACTTATCCGTTTCATACAATTTTGAGTTCAGAAAATCCACCAAGATCATATCATGGAAGGTCATTCAAGACATATATACAAGATCAAGTATTCAAAATGCATGCACTAGGCATTATGTACATCTATGTGCCACCTACTAGGGGAGTACAAAATGAGTATGAACCATACTTTAGCTAATCTTGTGTCTTGCTTTGAGCTCAAGGAAGTCATACTTCAGGATCAAGCAACGATCGAATCATTAATCTGTGGTTGGGAAGGATGAAAACAAGAGTGATAAGTACAAGATTGTACTTAGAGAGGTAGCAACTAGTTCTAACCATTTTAATTACAAGTATCAATTAGCTAAGTTTGAACATAGTCAAGATTTATAGAAATCAAACTAAGCTTTATGTACAAAGTAGTTCGAAAAGCAAGTAACTCAAGTATCAAACAATTCAAGAATCAAGTAGTTCAAGTATCAAGTAGTTCATGTAGCACGTCATCCAATACAAGATTTAAGCATAGACAATTATCATTTCCAAGAGTTTCATGCCAAGATTCAAGTATTACATGTCAAGCAATTTGAGTATTTCAAGGTGTAGTTCATTTAATATCTTTAACACAATCCTTGGTTCTTAGTTTGACTAGGTAATCATGTCTCCAACCAACTGTCGCCACAAGATGTACCGTAGTACGCGTCAACCCTCCTACTGTCGCCAATTAGGGGCCTTAGCCCTGGACCGTAGTCCACCCTTACACAATAAGCTCTAGACTCTAAGGCATACCCTTCTACCTATTCAACTAGCAACCAAGGTTGTTTGATTACACTTCTTTTATTCAAGAATTTCAAGATTTTCAAGTTTAGAGTCATGTATTATTCAAGAATCAAGTCAATCAATACATAGAAATATCATGCTTTAGTCCTTACACCAATCGAGCCTTAGCTCTTTAATTTCATTTCACATTTCATGTGTTTCATGCTCAAGGCAAACCATTCATGTTCAAGGTAGTACATTTCATGTTCAAAGCAATACATTTCATGTTCAGGACAATATATTCATTTTCAAGACAATACATTCAAGTAGCATTCGATAATTCACACCCAAGGCATTAAGAATCAAGCAATTCTAATTGTACAACACTTCAATGATGTAAACAAGTTTCATATATTATCTTATTTCATACTTCCATTATTATTTATATTCAAGTTAAATTAGGTTCATTATCACGGCATATTCATAGCAAGAAAGTAGTCATGCATATTTGGTTAGGACCTAAGTCCCAACCCTATATTAAACTACACTCACAATACTCCAAGCTTAGCTAATCTTCGATCCAAAGTCCTTTGTGTTTGTCACTAGCTTGGCCACTCCTTTCTTCTTCCACAAGTTTTACTCCTTGCTCTATCAATTCATACAATTAAATCAAGGTCACGATAAAGTACATTCATTCCTTCAAAACATGGCAACAATGCATAATTCATTCATTTCAAAACATCAAAGTTTTTGCTACTGAATGGCAGCTTGTACACTACTTACTAAAATATGCATAACTTTCATTCCGTACGTCAGAATTTCAATTGGTTTACACCGTTGGATAGCTAACTTAATTTTCTTTCTAAAAATATAGGCCTTGAATTTTAATTGTTTTCCAATTAATATAGTTTTTTGTTTAAGGACAGGGTAATTTACCACATTGGACAGTTTGCACTGTCCTTAGTGTTTCATTTCTACAATTCATTCTACAATCCAGAATTTAGTTCTGTTTTCTCCTAATGATTTTAGATATATTAAGGCATTGTGCATAAAAGTTTCAGCCTTAAATTCCCTTCATACAATATTTGGTGATTTTTCAAAGTTACTGCCCAGAACAAAGCATTCTGGGCAGATTTCACTAGTTTGAGTTTCTAGCTTCTTTAATCACTTAGATGACATTTCAAACATGTTAATTCAACTTATATACAAATTCATACAAGTATATGTCAGTTTTATTCTGCTACCAATGTGATCAAAACAGAGCATTTTATCTAATCAAACATGTTTACACAATCTTCACTAGCAATGTGATCAAAACAGTTTTCATGCCATGTTACATTCAAGTCATATCAATTTAGTACCTAAATTTTCCAGCAACTTCCCAGCAAATTCCAGCAACCATATATATTTCTTTCTTAGCAATTTGATCACAACATTCAAATTTTAAGAAATTTTAGAGCTAACATCACAATAATATGCATATCTTCCATCCTATTCAAATTAAGCATCAAGAACATCATAAATTTCCAGATTTAAGCAACCTATTTTAATCATTCAAATCTATAACTTGTAGTAATCAATAATTATACCTTCTCCTAAGCTAATTTGATCAAGACTAAATCAAGAACATGATTTTGAAGACGATTCCATGAAGCTTTATCTCAAACTCTCCCTATCTCTCACTATTCGGTTATGGTAAGCAACAATATGAAGAAGAATCAAATTTGGGTTTTCTCTTTCTTTCACACAAGATGGCCGACCATTACACCCTTAATTGCCATGTGTGAAATTACCTGCCACATGTATTCCATTATAGAATAATGGTCTAATTACATATGCAAGTTTGTTGTTTCATTCATATTCCAATTTGATCCTTTTAATTTGGCACTCTAACTTGTTGGCTATAACATTTTAGTCCTTTAATTATGTTAGCTAATGTTTTTCCAACATTAAACCATGCTCAAGTTAGGCATATAACTGTGGGAAATCAATTCAATAAAATAAGTGCATCAAAACCAATTTGCCAAACTAAGTTCAAGGGAGAAATCATCATTTGCTTACTTCTGAGGTTACACCAGCGTATCAAGCTTCATTTAAACTGTCCAAACACAACTGTCAAACCTTTGAAAAGCTATAAATAATGTTCTCACTCATCGACAACCAAAAATCCTCGCTTGTTGATGCAAAACCACGCCTCCAAAGCTTCCGAAACGTTGGCTCAAGCTTGAGAATCAACCTCCCCTACTTTAACCATCACAAAATAGAGGTTTCAATGTATCATAATGCATTCACAACCCAACAACACCAAATTACAACAATTCTCAAGCAATTACCCTTCCACAACAACCAAAAACACCACTAAACAACTCACAAACTTAACCCGACTAAACCCTAAAGGTTTAAACTAACAATTAACATCGATTAACATCCAAAAGCACATCCACACATCATCCTTATACCTCCACCATTCATTAAACAACCACAACTCCTCAAAAACTCACAACTAGCAACCTAGAAAATTAGAGATGCATATAGTTTCAGGATTCCAATGTTAAAACCGTCTTAATAACATTATAAAGTATCAAAACCATGTTCTAATTTAATCAAGAACACAACAAAATAGATCCAATTCAAATCTCATCAACTAAACCTTGATTTAACCAATTTTCCTCAATTAATTCATTAAAACTCAATAGAATACATTTATAAAGGATCAATAACTTGGGAATTTCAACAAAGAACCTTGTATTAGAGGAGAAGAATGAACATCACCTAAAATTGCTGGTTTTCCCCTTAATTGGATGGATTTACATAAGAAAACAATGAGAAAATACTAAGATTTTGATAGGAAATCATTATAATCTCATTTGAAATCAAAAGATTAATCAAAATAAGATATTACCTAGAGATTTTGAAGAAATAAGAAGTGTTTGGTTGGATAGAATTGGAAAGAAAATCTTTTGGAGAAAAGTTAGTTACGTCAAATTATTTTAAGCTTTTTAATTATCCAATTAATTCTCCAAGCCTATTTATATTATTTAAAAATTATTTAAAATACCCAATTAAGGGAAAAAGTATGATATTAGATGTTGGGGTAATTAGCTCCTTAAAGATTCAAAGTTTTGACCCTTTTGCAAAACAATCACTAAAAATAGTTTTAAAACTTTAGATTTTGGTCACTATCCTAAATGTCACTTTTTGAAACTTCTTTTTGTAAAATTGATTTTACCAAAATTATCTATATATCAAATAATGGTTTAAGATTATTTTTTCATATTTTTTCCTCACTCGAAAATATTTATTCTTAATTAAATCCTGAAACAGACTCAAATCTTCTAATCCAATCCATCGGACCGTCTAAACAACCTAGAAAACACATAGGCCCAAAATCGGGGCGTTACAACTCGCCCCCACTTAAGAAATTTTGTCCTCGAAATTTACCTTATGGAAATAGATGCGGAAACCTTTCTTTCATGTCTGACTTACTCTCCCACGTGGCCTCTCTAACACCGTGATGTCACCACAACACCTTAACAAGCTCAATCATCTTGCCACGAAGAACTTTACTACTAAAGTCAATGATCTCCACTAGTTCCTCATCATATGACAAATATTATCACAACTCAACATCCTCCACTGGAATCACATGTTAAAGATCCGAACGATACCTCCACAACATGGTCACATGAAACACATCACGAATCTTCTTTAACTCATGAGGCGAACTCAACAGATAAGCCATAGGACCTACGCGTTCTAACACCTCATATGGTCCAATAAATCTCGGACTCAACTTTCCTTTGCGCCTAAAGCGCAACACCTTCTTCCAAGGTGAAACTTTCAAGATGAACTTTTCACCAACCGCGTACTCAACATCTCTACGCCTCAAATATGCGTAGGATTTTTGTCTATCGAACGCCTCTTTCAAACGATCACATATAAGCTTCACCTTTTCATCTGTATCTTTCAACACATCAGACATGGAAACATACTTTTCCATAGCCTCAACCCAACACAAGGGCAGACGACACTTCCTACCATACAAGGCTTTATATGGTGCCATTTGGATACTAGCCTGATAACTATTGTTATAGACAAACTCCACCAATGGTAGTTGTTTCTCCCATGTTCCTTCGAAATCAATGATGCAACACCGCAACATATCCTCCAATACCTGGATAACGCGCTTAGACTGACCATCCATTTGAGAATGATACGAAGTACTGAATTTCAACTGCGTACGCAAAGCCTTATACAAACACTCCCAAAACCTTGATGTAAAGCGTGGATCCATATCTGATACTATAGACTCTGGCACCCTGTACAAACATACAATCTCAGCAATATGAAGATCTGCCACCTTATCCAAGGTATATGTTGTACGCATTGGTAGAAAATGTGCACACTTTGTAAACTGATCAACAATCATCGAGATGGAATCCTTTTTAGTCAGTGTCAAAGGTAACCTCAAAAAAATCCATGGTGATATTTTCCCACTTCCATTCTGAAATTCACAATGGGTTCAACAATCCATAAGGAAACCAGTGCTCAGCCTTAACACGTTGACACACCATACATCGAGCAACAAAATCAGCCACATCCTTTTTCAAACTCACCTAATAGTACTCTTACTTTAGATCTCAATACATCTTGGTACTACCGGGATGCATAGCAAAAGGACTAGCATGAGCTTAGGTCAAAATGGTACATTTTAAGTCATCATCACTAGGCTCCAAAATTTGATCCTTAAAGCATAACACCCCTTTATCATTAAAGTGAAAATTCGTCGGATTTTCATCCATGATAGCCTTAACAGGCGGCACCAACGCCTAGTCATAAGTTTTTTTCCCTTAATTAACTACGACAAAGATGGCTTCACTTGCAACACGGGCAGCAAACCACTATCACGCGTCACACTCAACCTTGCAAACATGGTCCTCAACTTAACAATAGATTTCCTACTCAAAGCATCGAACACAACATTCGCGTTGCTCGGGTGATACTCGATCGTCAAATCATAATACTTGAGCAACTCTAACCACCTACGTTGCCTAAGATTCAACTCTTTTTGTGACATCAAATACTTCAAACTCTTATGATTTGTATACACAATACACTTCTAACCATACAGGTAATGCCTCTAAATCTTTAGCGCGAACACCACAGCTGCTAGCTCTATATCATGCGTAGGGTAATTACACTCGTGCACCTTCGACTGCCTCGATGCATAAGCTACGATTTTCCCATCTTGTATCAAGACATACCATAACCCCACGTAGGATGCATCACTATAAACCAAAAACTTTTTCCCTGACTCAGGTTGAATCAAGACCGAAGCGTGTGTCAAAGCTTCCATCAACTTCTCAAAAGCTTGTTGCCTAGCCTCCGTCCATTCAAAATGTACTTCCTTTTGTAACAACTTGGTCAACGGAGCAGCATCACTCGAGAACCCATCCACAAACCATCGATAATAACTTGCCAACCCCAAGAAACTACAGACCTCCACAACCTACTTAGGTTGCTTCCAATTCACAACCGCCTCAACCTTTTGCGGATCCACCCGGATACCTTATGCCGAAACAACATGAACAAGAAAAACCACTTCTTTAATCCAAAACTCACACTTGCTCAACTTGGCATAAAGCTGATTATCCAACAAGGTTTGTAACACAATTCGTAGGTGTCGATCATGATCCTCCTCGGTACGAGAGTACACGAGAATGTCATCGATGAACACTACCACAAATTGATCCAAGAATTCATGGAACACCCAGTTCATCATGTCTATGAATGTTGTTGGCGCATTTGTCAACCTGCACGGCATCACTAAAAACTCATAATGCACGTACCTCGTATGAAAAACAGACTTCGACACATCCTTATCCTTCACCTTCACCTTCACCTTCACCTGATAGTATCCATATCTCAAATCGATCTTAGAAAACACCATAGCACCCCAATATTGATCGAAAAACTAGTCAATTCATGGTAAAGTATACTTATTCTTAATTTTTAACTAGTTCAATTGCCAATAATTAATACACATTCTCATCGTGCCATCCTTCTTTTTCATAAACAACACCGGTGCTCCCCATGATGATACACTAGGTCAGATGAAACCACAATCCAACAACTTCTAAAGCTGCGCCTTCAACTCCTTTAACTCCCTCGGTGCCATGCAATACAATGCAATTGACACTGGAGCCATATCCACACACGTCTCAATGTAAAACTCTACCTTCCTATCTGACGGTAAACCAGGCAACTCCTTTGCGAACACTAATGGAAAATCACAAACGCTGCAGATATCTTAGGCACGCACTTTATTCATATCCAGATTCATGACATAAGCTAGCTATACCTGACTCACAGACTCCAACAACTTTTGTGCTTCCAAAGTCAAAAATACATTGGACAAGAATTTAACATTCTCGCTCACAACCACTACTTCATAATCCTCAACAAGTTTAAATGAAACTCGCTTGGTTTCAAAATCAACCACATCCATGTGCTCTGACAACTAAACTATCCCCAAGATGTTATCAAATCCGTACAACGTCAGCTCCATCAAATCAACCGTAAACATATGACCTTGAACCATCAAAGGATATCTCCTATACGACCTCCTCGTGACAACTGTCTCTCCAAAAGAACTTGTTACTTGCATACCCACATTTAACATTTTCAATGGTATATCAAGAAAATGTGCATGCTCATGCAAAATATATGAATGTGTAGAACCAGAATCTATCAGAGAAAGTAATGACATAGACTCCAAGGTAAATGTACCTCCTATCACATTAGTGCCATTCCTCCCCTCGACTCCTTGCCCTCCAGCAGCAACATTCTCGCTCGATTGCAATTCTCTCCTCCGTGGTATCGTATAAAAATGTATCTAAGGCATGATAATTACACAAAAAAAAAACAATCATGCTAACTTCAAGCAAGGATCCAAGACTTTCATCTCAAACCAAAATCATTTTACAACTGTAGTAATAATGGAATGTGTCCCCAAAAATACCCCAACATTAGGCATTGAACAATCACCATGCATAGCAATCGGCATCGAACAATCGTCAACAACATCCCATTTTTTTGTAAACTTGGCTCTGATACCACCAAATGAAACCCTCTTAACCCAGTCTAGCCAAAATCGAGCTAAAAGAATCACTTAGGTTTGCTAAAGCAAACCCGAGATAATAACCTAAACTGGTACATTTTTTCTTTTATCTTGTCTAAATGCATCAATATAATTCCTAAGGTAAACATACAACAGCAGAAACATTACATTGAAATCAAATTAAAAATAGGGTTTAATTCCTCAAACGCGTACATTGGGGACCAAAACTTAATTTCCACAAATTATAAGGGTTTAATTTGAAATTAGGATTACCAAATCTTCATTAGTCCAATTTTATGCTCACATGTTAAATTTTAGCTTAAAAAAATCATCCAAGCACAAGTAATTGTATATATAACATTTAGGGACCGAATTGCACAATTTCCAAACTTCAGTAGGCTAACATGCACAAAAGCAACAAGGCGTTCCGATACGGGCAAGCCCATACTAATATAGCCTAACGACCAAAATGGCTACTTGTACTGATACATGAACTACCGTATTGATACAGTTTGTTGACCCACCCGTACCGATACGGTCTTCACCCTGTACCGATTTATAGCACCCTAAAAACTAGTCTAGCAAGAATTAGGTTCCGGTGATCAGAAAATCCATATTGAAAAGGTCCAAATGTTATACCGACCTGAATTGTGAAATCAATTATATCGTATCGGACTCTAATTGAGTCAATTTAAAGACGTTGTACCTAATTGAATTCCTTAGAAATAATTTAGTGACTAAATCGTAAAATTCTGAAGTTTGGGGGCAAAAGTGTAAAGTTTGGGAAGTTGAGGGACTACCCTCGCAATTATACCATTTAGAGGATGAGTCACCTCCTTTCTTGGACAATATCATGTGAAAGTGCTAAGGATGGCTGGGTGTTGGTGTGTGTGCTTGTATAAGCCATTATGGTTTAGTTTCCCAAAATAGGATAAGATGAAATCAAAACAAGGATAAAAAATAATAATAAAATAGTATAGTATAGCGGACCCTCCTTGAAGGGAAACCACAATGGTTTACTTTTCTAAAGATAGGAAATGTTTTAAGATAGCATAAGTGTGTCGAGCCTCCCATTTTTCACTTCATCTTTCTCTCAAATACCAAGCAAGCACCTCTATTGTCATCTTCTACAACGAGCTCAAGCAAGCACCTCATGGTTGCTTAATCTTTTCTTGATTTCTCTACACTATTAGATAGCCCTTGATTTTGTAAGACAAAACCCTCGAACAATTTTGAGAATCTATGGATAGATAGAGTTTAATTTCAAGATTTAAGTCTTGAAGACCATAATTGAACCCATGATTTTAAAGCATGAATCTCTAGAAGTCTTATTGGCTAAAAGCTCTTCTAAGCTTAAGTATTGATTTTGAATCCATAAGTATTGATTCTAACATCTCCCTTTGTTTTACCTAGAACAAGTGTTGGAGAAAGAAAGACCACCATATCCTTTAAAAGCTAGGAACAAGGGAATCGTTATCTGAGAGCCTTAAGAGCTTCAGAAGTTGAGGTGAGTGTAGTCAGAGTCTCGGGAATAGGCTAGATGCCTTTCCCAAATCTTTGAATTTCAATTAGTACAATGCTAACCTTGTGTATTAAGGATATTTCATAAAACATTGTTGATGGCTATATTGGTAAATAATGGTAAGTATTGCATCGATTCATTATCCGTAGCATCGTTGTTGTTGTTACCGGAAGCATTGAGACCTTATCATATAGAATTATTGTTCATTGAGCATGGTTTATCGATAATGGATATTTTATTGAATCATTGCTATCGGTTATCGACATTGAAACATGGCTATTAAACTATTGCTATTGATCATTTGTTATGGAATTATTGTTACATGTAATCACTGATTTTATCCGGAGATTTAACCCATTTTTTATTTTTGTAAAATATTTGAGTAATGGGCTTGGTTAATATTACATATTTCTATTAATGCCAAATATATATATTACTACTATTGTTAGTATAATTAATTGCTACTAATTTGTTTCAATTATATGTAAAAGCAAAACTAAATAAATTATTAATATTTGCTTTTGTTAAAATTCAATTACTATATTATATTATTATTAGTTTATTATTGTATTATTATTATTATTATATTATACTAGTATATTATATTATTACTATTGTTAAACTAAAACCAAAAATATTAAATAAATAAATAAACAAAGCCCAAATAAATATTTAAAGTCCAAAGTTTTTTAACAGTCAATGTTACAAATTAAAAAACCCAAAAGTATTTTATTACAAAGCCCACTTGCGGCCCAAACCCTAATCTGCCTAATCACTACCAAAACCCTAATAGATATTTCACTTTTGTGCAGCCAAATCTGGATCGTCAGATCTAGTTGATTGATCGAACGGTCTAGATCTAATATGGGAAAGAAACCCTAATTAGGGTTATCATCTACCAACACCGTATCATCAAGGTTGTTGGATCTGGGATTTGGATGGACGGTCCAGATCACTCTAGAAGGCTCTGGAACTCTCACATGCCCACACGCAGCTCGTCCGCTCCTCCACGCGCGCGTGTGCCATATACACTGACTTTTTGGCTCCCCTACGTACACCCTCTGGCGATACAGTTGCCACGGCCACAGCCTTTGCACTGGTCCCCCATAGCCCTCATTCCGCCACGATCACATGCAAGCCAAAATAGATCAAACATCAGCAATAAGGATCAAAAGCAAATCAAGCCAAAAATAACACATTTTCAGCGAATGTCGGCAGATTTCAGAACCAATTGTAATAGTTAATTTTATGTTTATCACATGTAAACTATTTCAGTTATATAAAACCGAACAGAAACATTGTAAGGAGTTGATAAGCAATACAAAAACCAAAAGACTTAGAGGCTTTTAGAGGTGTTTTCTTTGTTTAATGTTTTTTTGCATGCATACAAAACAAAGGATCCTAGGTCTAGGGTTGAAGAGTTTTACCCTTTCTTTGTTGTTGACCGTTCATCCTCCCTGTGATAAGCCTTCAACCGATGTGTTCTTAAAGGTGAACGGGGAGATGTCGATTGGAGTTTTGGCATTCAAAAAAGTTTTTCTTGCTTTTAAAAAGGGGGTCCTTTCGAATATATTTTTCCTAGATCTAGGTGAGAGCATATTTGTTTTTGGAAAAGCTAAGATTGTTTCTAGTTTAGGGTCAAAAGAGGTGTGTTTTAGTGTTTTTTTGAGGTTTTCGACCACCAGTGAGCGGTGGTCGGCGCGGCGGCTTACGGCGAAGGACCTTCCAGATTCTGGGTTTTTGTGGTGGAAAGGATGAACACCACAATGGTGTTCATCCATTTCTAGAGAGAGGTTTAGAGGTTTTTGAAGTTTCTGAAAATGGAAAAAATGGTTTGGATTTTAAAAATGGCTAAAAGACTTTTTTCTCCGAAAATGACTCTTATATATTAAGCCCATTGTTTTAAATGGGTTAATAGCCTCTTAAACCCTTTTGCATCGTGTTAATTACACACGGAAGGGTTTTTGTTTTTTAAATAACGTTACAGGTCCCCCTAATATTTTCAATATTTACAATCTCGTCCAAAAATTGAAGTCGAATAAAAAAAATAATAGTTTGGTATATGTTTAGTCCTTCTGTCTTTTTTATACCTTTTTAGGGTTTTTGTCTTTTATAATTACACTTTAGTTCCCTTAAATCTTTTTAAAACTTTCAATCTCACCCAAAGTCAAAGTAGATTTGATTTTTAAAAGTGGTTTATTCCACTCCAGTCCTTTTGTCCTTTTAAAAATTCTTTTTTAGGGTTTCCATTTTTTTAAATTACTCCTTAGGTCCTTCCAGCTTTCACCCGTTTTTAATTGAGCCATCATTTTTAATTTAATTAGTTTTTTAAAGGGTTCAATACCCATTTAGTCCTTATTTTTTAATCTTTTAATTAAATCCCTTCCAGAGCCTAAATTTTCTCAATTTGATCCCCTTCCAGTTTTTAAAATCACCTATTTGGTCCCTTAGGTTTGCTTTTTATCTTAATATAACTTTGCATTGCATATTTATTTATTGTTTTATTTTTTCCATTTATTGTATTTATTCGTTCTTTTATTATGTGCCCTAATTAAGCTTTGTTTTGATATTTTGGTCCCTTAGGCTTTTAGAATAGATCTATTAGGATAGTTTTAGGTTTAGTTTGATTAATTTAAAATTGTGTGCTCGTATTATTGGGGCATGATTTAAATTAAATTTAGGGTTAGAGCCTTAGTTAAATCATAGGTTCGAATCGATTTAACCCATTTAAATTCGCCCTTGGCTCATTGGGGTAAATGCTAAATGTATTAAATTAGTTGAACAACTCTTAATTATCTTTAGGAGTAAAATTGATATTTAACATAGCTCACCTAATATAAATCACAATTAATCAATTCGAATAATTTTAAATAGAATCTTTGGCTCACTGGGATCCTAGTTTAAAATTAATCAAATTAATTGTTGTGATTTTTAAGATAATCAATAAAATATTAGGATTTTTAGTTTTTTTGGAATAAATTAATTTAGGGTTAATATTTAGACTAACCTAGTTAATAATTTCACTAATTGAATATCCATAATTTGGGCCTTTTAATTTAGGACTCTAGTGGGCCTAGGGCTTTGATTTCTTGTATTTCTTTGCCATACATTTTAATTGTCATTCATATGACGTTTATTTTAATTGGACATATTTTTAATCAATTAACTTAAGTCATAAAAAGGAAGTAGTTATTAATTCCGATATTTGTGTCGGAATAGTCTAGGCAAATGGATGTTGACCAAATATTCGAATTAATTCTTACTGTTTGAAGGTAAAATGTAATTCGGGATAAAATTTTGGTAAGTCATACGATCATGTTTAACTGTTTGCATCATGCATAAAGGTGATGAACGGAATTCGAACCATAAATTAACACGACAGTCGGCCTTATTCGATGTCAGTTTAATCCGTGGTTTGAGGTTTCGTCACCCTTATTAATTAAATGTTTAATTGATTCGAATTCACCAAATTGACAAAAGCCTGTCTAATTAAAGTGTTATTCAATCACGAGCAATTTAATTAAATTCAATTTAAATATTGATAATTTCCATCAATTAAAAGCAACATACATTTTGGTACCGATTTCCGGGCGCGATGGGGGTGCTAATACTTTCCCACGTGTAACCAAATCCCGAGGCCCTTTTCTTGAACGAATATATGATTTTATGGTGTCTGGCCTACCTTAGTGGCCGATGGCGACTCCAAGTTTTTTTCTCAAAAAAACAATTTTTAAAGGACTTCCCCACATTTTCAAATATTTTCCAAAAGACTTCAAAAAATTTTAGTCGCTACAGTTGGCGACTTCGCTAGGGACATAATTTTTGTTTTTTACAAAACAAAAGAGAGTTAGGCCAAGAAAATATATGTTGTTTTTAATTATGAAAATTTTGAGATTTAAATCGACTTTAATTAATTTGTCCTTTATTGAAGCTATGACTTTAATTGAACGGGCTTCGATAGTTGGTGGCTTTGAATTAATTGCTCATTTAATTTCTAAGGAATCACCGACACGTGTTGCATCATGATCATCAAGCTCTATACCCTAGCTTTGTCCCTTGAGTGGGAGTGAAACGCCACATACCCACGTGAGTAGCCCTCCACGGGTCGGTAATTCACTTTTGGAGTCCATGCCTTTTGACATGTGAGCAGCCCTCCATGTCACTAGGTCGTTCATTCCCTCAAACCAAATCCAATTCTATAATAAGCCAGAATTGGGGTTCTTGTTGTCTTAGTAGGCGGCAAGATTGGTTCGAGTACCCTTTTTAGAACCAAGCCCATGTGTGAGAAACTAGGAGCCCACCCCGATTAGAGCCACGTGGACAATCATAGTAATCTAGAATTCATGTGGTTAGGGTTTTCTTTTCGTGTTGTTCTATTTGTTGCTCCCTAATTCATGTTTTTATTTCGCAATTTCGAATTGGTTTATTTTGTTTTTGTTCTTTCCCCTTTTATGCTTTGTTTTGCATACTTTATGATATCATGAAGAAAACACTGATTCAGAAATAGTCTGAAGTTAGAGACTTGATCAATGGGAGACTTAGTTCGTAGCACTGATGAAAAGAATTCCAAGGTACAAATATGGTCAGAAGGCGAACAGCTTTATGATGGAGACAATACTTCTTCTAGGTATAGGTCAGTGATGTCAGCCAAATTTTTTATAAACCCTAAGTGCAACGATGTGTTAGGATTGAGACTAGTATGGCATAGTTGGGATTACGAAGCGAAAAGTGTTTTCAAAAGCAAGTACGGCCACATAGCATACTTGTTAGATGTCCCAGTCGATTAGTCACTACTCCAAGCCTTGGTGAGATTTTGGAACCCGGCTTACAGTTGCTTTACAATTGGCAACATAGATTTGACTTCGACGATCGAGGTGTATCTATACCTCGTGAATTGTAAAAAGATTGATGAGAACCGAGTCTACTCCAAACCACCCAAGAACAAGTCATTTCGAGCCAAGCTAGGTAGGTTTTCAGGAACTCTATTGTCTTGGGTTGAAGATCAAGTTACCACTTGGAACAAAAATGAGTATCTCAAGTGGGAAGGGATTTTGGCATTAGCTTTAGTATATACAGTGGACCGAGTTCAGCAAGATCTTTTTGCATTGTTGAATTATGGGTTGGTCTTGTTTCTGAAGGCATTAGGACTCATCCATCCATCAGTGTTAGACTTGTTTGATTGCTTAGAAGGGAAGTCCAACCTAGTGCATGTTATCTTGGCCGAAACTTTCCAATCTCTCAAGTTTTGTAGGAAACATGGTGGGGGTCGCTTCCTAGGATGTCTTCAACTTCTCACAGTCTGGTTTTATAGTCACCTGTGGTTTGACATTCACTTTTTGAGGCCTCTCTTTGACGGTAATTTCTCATAGCTAGAAGAGTTCGTACAAAAGGGAGATTGGCCGACGAGAAGATCCGAAGGGGTATGGCTAGAAATCCTACAAAATTTGAAAGACGACGATATAGTTTTGAAAGCTCCATGGTTACGCACGAGGAACATTCTTTATCGATGTGGGGAGCATCCATGGGCACCGTTAATTGGCCTTTGGGGGCACCCGGCTTACGCACCCCTATTGGTTTCGAGACAGTATGGTTCCAAACAGTTTATACCAGCCACGAGTGGACTAAATGAGTTCAACATAGACTACACGACTGAGAAAGGCTACAAAGGGAAGGTGTATGACGCTTATTCTATATAGAATAATACTAGACGAGTCAGGGTTTTGAGCGCTCCATACATGATGACTCCGGATATAAAGTGTGGCAATTCAATCGCATCAATGACAATATTCCTCAGTTGAATCCTGATGGTATGAAGTCTGTTCAAGAAAGGTTGGCTACGCTTCCCACTGAAGTCGACTTGATGAGAAAGAAACTTGAAGATAAGCAAAAGAAATTCATTCAGCTAGAAGCAAAGGCCGATCAAGATAGGTTGAACTTCGATTTGGACAAGACAAAGCTAGAGGGAGAAATCAAAAGTCTGCGAAGGAGGCATGTTATGTTGGAATCCGAGCTCAGCTCAAAAAATGATGAAATTCAGAAGTTGCAAAGGCTAAACAAGAGTAAGAGAGTTGCAAATGACGGGCCGAGTGAAGGGTTAGAGCTTAGACTCAAGGATGAAAAGGCAAGAACCGAGGCTTACAAGAAGTACTATGAGCACAAGTACCAAGTACTTGCCATGACCCAAAAGATGGAGCACTTGAAGACTTCTCATTCAATAAAGCTTGAGAACGAACAATGTCAGAACGAGGCATTAAAGGCTCAGATAATACAGTTAGAGAAATCCTTTCTCAAGCATAAAGGTTCTACCAGAAGCTAGAAGCCAATAGTTTGAAAAATCGGGCCTTGAAGGACCGGATCGAGGATCTAGAAACCAAGGTCCAACAACT
Organism: Hibiscus mutabilis; assembly: GCA_019671005.1. Lineage (NCBI taxonomy): Eukaryota > Viridiplantae > Streptophyta > Magnoliopsida > Malvales > Malvaceae > Hibiscus > Hibiscus mutabilis. Next base: position 19,323,797 of record CM033753.1, on the reverse strand, counting down.
CAAAGATCAAGTAATGAGCTTTTGGGGAGCAATACAAGTGCACCAGATGCCTACGATGGAGTAGCATCAGTTTGCCGCCTACAACATTTGGAGGCAAGAGCAAGATTTGGCACGCTTCATGACTTAGATGCAAGAAGTCACCTGGAAGGTGCAGTTCATAGCGGAAGATGCTACCGAGCTCCAAGAATGTGTGGACGATGAATCCGAGGAAGGAGAAACGATCATTTGGATCTTGAGAGAGATTTTTGACTTAGGCGCTAGCTTAGAACCATATGCGTAGCGATTTTCTTTGAAATATTGTAATAGAACAACGTTTTCATCGATGCCAGTCATTTAATGATGATATTTTCTGGGATCAGTATCTTTCTTTGCATTCATGCATAGCACATTTATTTGCATATTTCATTAAATCCATCAATACTAATTAAAAGATCACTTATTTTAGAGCATTTTTATTCTGTTAATTGCAATCATTCCACATCCATACCGCACACGTCTTCAAGCCAGAAAAATGGAAGAGAGCTTTGCTAAGCTAGAAGCCGATCTTAGAAATCAGTTGGAGAGAATGCAACAAGAGTTAAGAGATACCATCATCAAATCTCAGCAAAACATGACGAGGGAAATATCTCAAATGCTGCAAAATCGTCGAAGGGAAGATATAAAAGGAAAGAGTATTGTTATGAACCCTGCTCAGAACCCGAGAGACTCCACTTATTCTCCAATCTTTAATCCCCTCTTCATTAATCCTACACCAAACCCCCCACAAGGGGTATCATCATCCCACCAGGCGGGTGACTCTGCTCCACCTCAGTCAGCCGTGACATTTGCAAATGTTGAACATATCAGAGATAGTATCCCAAACTTTGATGAACAAGAAAAACTGGACCAAGTGAAAGCAAAATTTTCCAGACAGTTGGAGGAAACTCGGAAGGATCTTAAAGAGAAATTTCGGGTAAAAGAGGACGAGGATGGTTCTTATGGAATGAACGCTAAAGACCTCAGTCTAGTCCCTGAAATAGGAATCCTATACAAGTTTAAGACCCCTAATTTTGAAAAGTTTGATGGAACATTCTACCCAACAGTTCACGTAATGATGTTCTATTGCAAGATGGCTAGCTATACTAACAATGAGAAGCTGTTGATACACTGCTTTCAAGACAATTTAGTGGGGTCTGCCTCAATATGGTACAATCAGCTCATACGAGCTCAGATTAAATCGTGGAAAGACTTGGCAAAAATTTCATTAATCAGTATAAGCGGGTTACTGATATGGTCCCCAATAGGCTTTTATTACAAGGAATGGAATAGAACCGAAATAAGAGCCTTTGGGAGTACGCCCTAAGGTGGTGTGACTTGGTGGCTCAAGTCCAGCCTCCTCTTCGTGAAAACAAGATTGCCCTTATGTTCATTGATACGTTAAAAGGGATGTTCTATGATCATTTGATCAATAACCCTATTAGTAATTTTGCTGATATGGTAATGACCGACGAGCGTATTAAAGCGGCCATAAAAAGTGGAAGAATCGACGGAGGGGAACCGTTGCACAAGCAATTCAAGAAGAAGGACCATGAAGTGAACACAACAAATACTTACGAGGCTGTTAATAATTTCACTATATCTTAGCCTCAAGCTTCGAAGCCCTAAAATTTTAATAAAAGGGAAGAGCAGGGACCCAAGAAGGAGAATGAGAATAGATTTTTCATGTCGCTATCGATTACTTACAAATAACTCTACTAACAGCTATACAAAGCGGATTTTGTATGACCTTAGTATGTTACTCCTTACAACCCCCTTATCTTACATGGTATGACCCTAAGGCCCACTGTGAATACCATGTCGACTTCCCAAGCCATACCATTGAGAAAAGTATAGCATTTAAAAAGTTTGTTCAAAATTTGATCAAAACTGGAGTGCTACAGCTAGGGGAGCCAAGTACCACCAGTAACCCTTTGCCAAATCATCGTGGTCAAAGCGTAAATGCTATTGAGGAAGAATGTGCAAGAAAGGCTAAGGTGAGCATGTCAGAAGTAAGGTCCCCTCTGAGATGGGTCTTTCAGCAGTTATGTATGGCTTGTCTCATCGACTATGGAATGGTAATTGTGAAAAAGGGGTTGTGGCCCCTATTGTGAGGAATTCTGCCAAGTTGTCCAGAAGTTGATGGATAGCAAAGTGGTTTAATTCTTTGAGGAAGAAGAAATAAGTAGCGAGCCTGAAGTTTGCAAGTTGGATACTCCAGATGCCAGATACAGTGCAAAAAGGCCATTCGTCATTGGCCTCAAACCAAGTCAAGAGAATGCACCACGAGAAAAAAGTCCCATGATAGCCCCTAAAATTATAATCTCAGCCCCAACATCCTTTCCCTTTAAGGATACCCGGATGGTTCCATGGAACTATACCACAAACATTTCATACAAGAAAAATCTAGTTCGTAAGAAGGAAAAGAACCAATTGCGAAAGAAAGCCCACCGTAAGAGAGCATGCAAAACCAAACCCCGAAGAGATAAATGATGTAGGGCATTTTATGAGGAACGGTCGATGCTATGCTCCTAAAGCCTCAAAGGCAGTAGAAAATATGAAAGGAAAAGACAAAGCAACTTGAGCCTGAACCTATGAAAATATTTAGGGAAAGGCCAACCACGAAATTCAATAAGCAAGTAACTGAGGCTCAAGCTCAGGAATTTTTGAGGTTCTTAAAACACAATGAAAACAGTGTGGTAGACCAAGTCAAAAAACAGTTGGCTTGAATTTCAGTGCTTGATCTACTGTTAAACTTAGAAAAGCATCGTGAGGCCTTGTTGGAAGTATTAAATCAAACTTTTGTCGAGAGTAATATTTTGGTTGATATGCTTAACCAGATCATCGGATATATTACTGACTGTAATCATATCACCTTTAGCGACAATGAGAAACCAGAAGAAGGAAAGGAGTCTAACAAGGCCCTAAACATTACCACTCATTGCAAAGGTCACATACTACCGGGAGTGCTTATCGATAATGGCTCAGCCCTGAATGTTATGCCCTTAGCTACTCTACAACACCTACTGATCGACAGCTCGCATATGAAACCTTGTCAAAATGTCATCGTCCCTTCGACGGGACCCAAAGAAAAGTGGTTGGGAAAATTGAAGTACCCCTGCTCATAGGTCCAACTGAATACACTATGGATTACGTGGTCATGGACGTCCGACAATCCTACAACTATCTATTAGGGAGACCATGGATCCATTTTGCCCAAGTTGTTCTGTCTTCTTTGCACCAGAAATTGAAGTTCATCATCGAAGGAAAAATAGTAACAGTCAATGCCGAGCAAGACATTGTGGCTTCGGTAACCTCGGACACTCCATACATTCCAACTGATGAAGATGCTTTGGAATGTGCCTTCAGGGCATTGGAATTCATCAATGCCACCTTTTATTGCTCATGGGAACTGGATCCTATACCCGAGATTATCAAATTGCACAAAGATGGTGGTGACATAAACTCTAGGAAAAGGAGCAAAAAGAGGAAGAGTTTTGGGAAAGAGCTTGCAAGGACGTCTGTGACCTATAGGCATTATCCACAAGTATGACCGGTTTGCGATTGGTTATAAGCCAAACTTTCTACAAAAGAAACAAGAATGGAAGAGAAGAGAATAACAAAGAAAGGCCCGACTCAAAAGAGAGGCGATTCCATGGGCTCCGATCACTTATGCGGGCCTCATGAATATGTTTGTCTTTGGGGTAGTTGTCAACCCCGAGATGAAAGTCCAAAAACCAATCAGGAGAATGAGAGGATCCTCTATGAAGAATTGATCTGCGAAGCCATGGAGGGAATGGATGTGAATGTAATATCCGAAGATGGCAAGATAGTTCAGCCTTTGGATAAGATCTGCCCATGCTTCCCAGGTGAAGAGCTTAACAATTGGACCAGCGTGGATCTGCCTGTAGCTTTTAGGATTAAACCAAAGTAATACCCGAAATCACCCTATTGCTTTTGGCCCGAGAGTACTAGGAATCTTTTGTAAAAGGGCTACTATGTCAATCTGTTTTTCTTTTCAATGAAAATGATGCTTCCTATGTTTCTCAAATGGCAAACATGACACTCATTTCATTCATTATTTATTCATTCATCACTTATTCTTTTATAAGCTATTTCTATTCCCAATATATACTTTTAAACTCGTGCAGGTCCCCAAATATTAACTGTATGAATGATTCTGGGTCTAGTCCCGGGGTAGATTTTGAACAACCCTCATGCTCGGCTGAAATAGACGAAGGGGATGACAAGGAGGAATATGAGGTCCCTGGATGAATTGCTAAGATTGATGGCTAGTGAAGAGAAACAGATCTTGCCCGACCAAGAAGAATTAGAAGTTTTGAATTTGGGAACCAAAGAAGAAAAGAAAAAAGTGAAGATTGGTACCACTCTATCATCAACGGTGAGACAAGATTTGGTGGAATTGCTTTCAGAATTCAAAGATGCGTTTGCATGGACATATCAAGACATGCCATGTCTAGAAATGGATATAGTGGTGCAAAAAATCACAATAAAGACAGAGTGTAAACCAGTCTAGCAAAAGCTCTGAAGAATGAGACCAGATATGCTGTTAAAGGTTAGAGATGAAGTAAAGAAACAGTTTGAAGTTGAATTTCTAAAGGTCACGAAATACCCAGAGTGGGTAGCGAGTATAGTCCCGATACCCAAGAAGGATGGAAAGATGCGTATATGTGTGGATTATAGGGACCTCAACAGGACAAGTCCTAAGGACAATTTCTCCCTACCTCACATTGATACCCTGGTCGACAACATTGGGGGCATTATTGGTTCTCTTTCATGGATGGCATTTAAAGGTATAATCAAATTAAAATGCACCCCGAGGACATGGAAAAGACCACCTTTGTAATCATGTGGGGTACATTTTGCTATAAAGTCATGCCTTTTGGATTGAAGAATGCCAGGGTAACTTATCAAAGGGCCATGGTTACCTTGTTCCAAGACTTGATCCACAAGGAGATTGAGATGTATGTGGACAACATGATAGCCAAGTCTTGAACCGAAGAACATATCGAGAATTTGTGGAAGTTGTTCCAAAGGCTAAGAAAATATCAGTTGAATCTCAATCCGTCCAAGCGTACCTTTACAGTCACAATTGGAAAGCTCTTAGGTTTTGTGGTTAGTCAAAAAAGGATTAAAATTGACCCCAACAAATTGAAAGCAATTCAAGATCTACTGCCACCTCAAACTTAGAAGGAGGTCTGAGGATTATTAGGAAGGCTCAATTACATTTCTCAGTTCATCTCCCAAATTGACCCGACAAGTATGATCATGTTTTCATATTACTCCAAAAGAATGACCCAGGAAGATGGGATGAAGATTTCCAAGAGGCCTTAGAAATGATTAAGAAGTATTTGACCAATGCCCCAATCTTAGTACCACTGGTACTAGATAGGCCGTTAATTTTGTACTTGACAGTGTTCGATAATTCAATGGGATATGTATTAAGGCAGCATGATGAGAAAGGTAAGAAAGAAAAGGCCATTTATTATTTGAGCATGAAGTTCACCGAATGTGAATCGCATTACCCATTGATCCAAAAGCTATGTTGTGCCCTAGTATAGGCTACTAAGAGACTCAGACAACACATGTTGTATCATACTTCTTGCTTCATTTCCCGGATGGATCCACTAAAATTTCTGATGGAGGCACAACACTAACCGAAAGAATGGCCCAATGACAAATGTTGTTATCTGAGTTTGATATCGTCTATATGAGCCAGAAAGTAGTAAAGAGGAGTGTGGTAGCAGATCTTTTGGCAAGCCGAAACTCATTTGACAATGAGCCTTTGGATTTTAGTTTTTCAGATGAAGGCTTGATTGGTACTCTGGCAGAGGAGAGGCCCATCAATGAATCTTGGAAACTCTATTTTGATGGGGCATCCAATGCCCTAAGCTGAGGGATATGGCCAATATTAGTTTCTCCGGATGAGGTTTATTACCCCTTTACCAGTAGGCTAGAATTCTTTTGTACAAATAGCATAGCCGAGTATGAGGCTTGCGTCATGGGACTTTAGGCTGCCATAGAAAGAAAGATCAAGGTGCTTCAAGTCTTCGGGGATTCATCTTTGGTGATTTACCAGCTTCGAAAAGAATGAGAGATGAGAGATTAGAAGCTAGTGAAATCTAGGATTTCATCCAGGAGTTGGTTAGAAATTTTAAAGAAATCAGCTTTGCTTACCTACCAAGAGAAGATAATCAGATGGCTAACACCTTAGCAACTTTGGCCGCCATGTTTGAGGTAAGCCCGACTACCGAAATGAAGACGATTGAGATGAAAATTTTTGAGGTATCGGCCAACTATTATAATTTGGAGGAGGAGGAGGATGGGAACCCATGGTACTATGATATCCTCCGGTACATTAAGTTTTAGGTATACACAAAAGAGGTGAACAACAATGACAAAAGGAACATTAGGAGGTTGGCGTCGGGTTATGTCCTTGATGGAGAAGTTTTGTACAATAAAAGTAAGGATCATATTTTGTTGAGATGTGTCAATGCTCGGGAGGCTAAAACCATCTTAGCCAAGGTACACGATGGCCTGTGTAGGACCCACGCCAATGGTTTTTCAATGGCTAGGAAGAGCATGAGATATGGATATTTTTGGTCTATCATAGAGGGAGATTGCATTAAATATGCGAAGAAAAATCACAAGTGTTAGATCTATGCCGACAAGATACACGCTCCACCAGTACTGTTTCACACCATGAATTCACCATGGCCTTTTGCTACTTGGGGCATGGACGTTATCGGCCAAATACACTCAAAAACTTTGAATAGACATCGCTTCCTCTTGGTAGCCATCAATTACATTACCAAATGGGTGGAAACTGCCTCTTATGCTAACATCACAAGAGCAACTGCATGTAAATTCTTAAAGAAGGAGATTATCTGCTGTTACGGTTTGCCAGAAAGAATCGTCACCGATAATACTTCCAATTTAAACAACAAGATGATGACTGAAGTATGTGAACAGTTCAAGATTATGCACCACAATTCTACCACTGATCATCCCAAGATGAATGGGGTAGTTGAAGCAGCAAATAAGAATATCAAGAAGATCACAGCCAAGACTACCAACACTTTCAAAGATTGGTATGCGAAGTTGCCATTTGCACTGTTTACTTACCGGACATCTGTAAGAACCTCGACAGGGGCAACGCCATATTCTTTGGTTTATGGCACAGAGGCGTTACTTCCAGTTAAAGTGGAAATCCCATCACTGAGAATTCTGAATGAGACAAAGTTGGATGATGCTGAATGGATGCACGAAAGGATTGATCAGTTGAACCTCACTGACGAGAAAGGATAAGTGCCATCTGTCTTGGCCAAATGTATCAGAAGAGGATAATGCATGCCTACAATAAGAAGGTTCACCCGAGAGAGTTCCAAGAAGGAGATCTGGTGCTCAAGAAGATCCTGTCAATTCAAAAAGGACTTCCAAGGAAAACGGTGCCTAACTGGGAAGGGTCTTATGTCGTTAAGAAGGCTTTCTTAGGATGAGCGTTAATTCTGGCAGAGATGGATGGGAAGGAGTTGAGCAATCCCTGAAATTTGGACTATGTCAAGAAGTATTATGCCTAAAATAGGAGGGTTCAAGATGGAAACTCAGAAATGGGCATCTTGAAACCAAAGGTGGATCTGAATCGAAAGTCTAAAAAGGACGGTTCATATGAATTTTGAGGTTGGGCATCTGACTGATGGGCTCTGTTACAGTTCAAGTGCTCTATTTCGAGTTAGGTGGAACTCCTTATGGGCTATTGGGAATTTCAGTCTAAGACAGGTAGTGAAAGATTTACCACGGTCGATGGGCTCTCGCATCATTCATACAATCGAGGTTCGGGAATGTTGCACCCTATATTACTTATATCTTTTTCTCTTTCTCATGTTTGCCATGACTTTCAAATTGTTCCAACATCTCTTATATTAATAAATAAATATTTCATTTTCTCCATTCCTTTGTTTATTTCACGAGTATCATTCGAATATATTGACATAGATCATTCAAAGACAAATGATTTCTTGGCATTACTAAGATTTAACCCTTTAAGTACAGGTTGTTCCAAGACAGAAATCGATTCCGTTAGGAAGAAGCCTACCAAAGTCAAGGCTAAAGGACATGGTATGCAAAGTTGAAAAGATTTTCCAAAAAGATGACGAATGCCCTCCGTATTGAAGTTCAAGATGGAAGAGCCAATGGCAAAAACAGGGAAGGGTGCCCCAAAAGAAAAAAGAAAAAAAAAGAAAAGAAACATTAATCAAAGTGAAAACCCGAAAAGGGCAGAAAGAGAAAAGTCTCTAAAGTGGAAACTCGAAAGAGCATTTTAGAGAAAAGTTTTGGAGAATATAAGGGTCAAACGGGAACTGAGTCTGGACACAAGAAGTGACAACAAATGTTCCAAGACAGGAAGAAGAAAGAAAGACGAAACAAGAAGCCAAGAAGGAAGGCGTTCGAGCATTGATTACGTTTTATTTGTCATGCATCATGAATAGTTAGGCGGCATCCCTAAGAGAGGAGCATGCTAACTCATTCTATTATAGCATTTCATCTATTGTAGGTATTTAATTGTTAGATCAGGTACTTTCTTAGAGGAAGAGTAAAGACACAAAAGAGACTGCGAGCGAGGAATTTCAGACTCGTAATATCAGTATTTTAGAAGCAAATGAGGCAGTACCCGTAGCACAAGAATTTTCAGACAGGAAAGTCAAAAAGCCTATCTGTCCAGGCTCACGGGGAATGGACACCTTCATTTGGAGAACAGTTATATGGTCTGTCCATTGCCACTATGGAATGATATACCATTTTCTTCACCACTTCAGGAATGCAAGTTATATGGTCTGTCCATTGCCACTTCGGAAGGATATGTCATTTTTGTCGCCACTCCGGGAAAGCAAGTTATCTGGTCTGTCCACTGCCACTTCGGAAGGATATGCCAATATGTTTTTGCCACTCCGAGAAAGCAAGTTATCAGGTCTGTCCATTGCCATTCCGAAAGGATATGCTAGTATGTTTGTGCCGCTTCGGGAAAGCAAGTTATTTAGATTTGTTCATTGTCGCTTCGGAGGAACAAGTTGTTTAAAGTTCTAGTTCGTCCACTGCCACTCCGGAAGGACTTGCCAGTGCTACCAGTTTGTTTTCGCCACTCTGGGAAAACAAGTTATTTTGGTTTGTTCATTGTCGCTTCGAAGGAGCAAATCGTCTAACAAGGAAGTCGGATAAAATTAGCGCTTTTGGTCTTTGCTCTATTCTTGTTTTACAAAAATAAGCAAATAGGGGCAGCTGTAATCACTAATTTTATTCAGGGATTTAACCTTTTTTTTATTTTTGCAAAATATTTGAGTAATGGGCTTGGGTTAATATTACGTATTTTCTATTAATGCAAATATATATATATTACTACTATTGTTAGTATAATTAAAAATGGATTTTAGTTTAAAAGTTAGTTAAGCTCTTTAAAGAAAATTCACGTAACTTTTCTCTCCACTCTCTCCTCAGCCAAACACTCAAGTTTTCATCAAAATCCAGAGGTGATGAGTCTTTTAACTTGTTTTTATGATTTGTAATTGATTGGTTAACATTGTTTTTGCAAAATCTCATCTAAATCATGTGTTTTCTTAGCTTTTATCAAACCAATTGAGGGAGAAATCTCACAATAGGGGTAAGGTCCATGATATTCTCTATTGTATGGTTCTTTACTAAAGTTCCCAAGTATTTGATCCTTGATTTATTGATTGTAAACTGACTTTAATGATTTATCAATGTTTGATTGAGTGAATTGAGTAAAATTGTTGTAACAAGGTAATTTTCAGAGTGGATCTGTGTGTTTAAGGTTGATTCAATACATATTTTGGATGAATTATGATGTTGATAGGTTGTTTTATCAATAGAATCCAGAAACTCTTGGATCTCTAATTGTTTAGGTTGTTAGATTTGAGTTTTTGTGATGATATTCGAGTTTAATCTTTGCTATAAGTAAAAAGATGTGTGGAAAGGGTTTTTGGATGATAATTGATGTTGATTGATGAGTTGAATCGTTGTTTTATGGCTGGGTTAAGTTTCGAAAACGGTTGATGATGATTTCGGTTCTTTTTGGATGGTTTCTAAGTGGGCAACTTGATAGTTGCGCGGTTTTGCTTTGAGGCAGTGGTTTGAATGCGTAATGGTGCATTTATCCTCTGGTTTTATGTATTTTAAATAGGGGATGATCAAGGCGAAGAAGCTTGACGTTGTTTTGTTGCTTGCCGGGAGCTTGTATTGCGTTGGCAAGGAAGACGAATCGTATCAGTGAGTGGAAACTGGTTTTAGATGCTTTACAAAGGTTTGTAAAGGTTGTTGGGAGTTTAGGGTAAGCATGAAATGCTTACCTAAGCTTGGAAGTGAGTTTCCCTTATTTTGCTCTTGAATATCGGCTTAGATATGAGCATGTTGTTTGCATGTTTTGGTGATAAACATGGTATGATTTACTTACTGGTAATGCATGATTTTGAGTACATATGCAGGGGTTTGAAAGTATATTAAATGTTATTGAGCATTGGTTTCATTCCAGTTAGGAATGGTGTTATTGCATTGGCAATGAGATTTGCATATGTGGCATTTTATGAAATGGATTGTAAAGTAGTAAGTAAATGGTTTTGTAAATGGTATATTGGCTATGTGACAAGGTGAGAAAATAATCAAATATAGTTGGCATGCCATAGGATTAAAAGTGGAGCATAAAATCTAAAAAAATCAATCGTTGCCATGGGACCTTGAGGTATGGCGGTTTAACTAGGCCACTCGGACTTTTGGGACCTCATTTGGGGCATGCGATTTAGCTAGGCAACCCAAATTGATGGTGATCTTACAGTTTAACTAGGCAAGGTCGGTGCTCTTACGGTTTAACTAGGCGAGGGTGAAATCTCGCGTTTAACTAGGTGAGGGTGTCAAATCATGTGGTTTAACTGGGCAAGGTTTGGAATATCATGCGGTTTAACTAGGCCTGGTATGAGAGATCTGCGTATCTGATGTGTGGAGGATAATGGTGGTCTATCCGGCTCATTTTAAATGCCAATATATGAGAAAGCTCATGTTTTGAACCTATTTTTAATGCTTTGGAATTTATGCATGGTTTATGATTTAATGCTTTGGAGATTTAAGCATGGAATGTACATGATGTTGCATAAAGGTTATTATGTTTTGATTCAGTTGGAATCATGAAAAAATGCTTAGGTTGTAAGCATGTTTTGGGAAAACAAGCATATGGTTTTCAAATGGGTTTTAATGCATCAATGTTGTTTGAGCATCCTCACTAAGCAAGTGTGCTTGCACTCTCTTTTTTAATGATGCAGAGCATTAAGGTTTGGGGGCAGCAAGAGGCAAGGCTAAGCGATCCAAGGACATTTGCAGGCTTGAGTACGAACTCAGTTTATATTTTGGTCAATAAGGCAATGTGTTCGCCATGGTTTTTAGGAGTTGTAATTTTGTTTTCTTATGGATTTTTAAGTATGTTTCCATGCTGGTTTTTGAGGATGGTTTGATGTTGCTAAGTTTGATGATAACCATTGCTTTTAGTTGAGGATGATTGGTTTCCTAGGTATGAATCTAGAGCGTCCTTATTGATTGCCATGTTTTGATGGTTTGAGCAAGTTTATTATGTGTATTGGTTGTGCTGGCAAGTTGCATATGCTAAGAATGGTCTTTTTGTACATTTTGGTATGTTTGGCAAAATGGTTTTGGAAGGATGCCTCTAGAGTGACCCTTTGATAGTAAGAAATTATGTTGGTTGATTGATCCTATCATGGATATGAGTTTATGTGTTTATGGTTGATTATATGCAAGTATGCAAGTTGCTAGAACCTAAATGCATCTAGATTCGAGTGAAAAACCAGCTAAACTTGACATTACAGGCCCAGGCGTACCGATATACGGGGGACCGTATCGGTACGGCTAGGCAATTCTGGGCAGGGCATTTCAATATAGTGGAGGTGTTTTGATACGGTTTAATGCTACTAGAATGACGCTTTTTGGAATAAGCCCGCATACCGAAACACTGCATGACCGTATTGGTACGGTGTTTAATGAAATAAAAATGGATTTTCATATTCGAAGTAGCGTACCAGAAAGAAGTTGGTTGTATCAAAACGATGGTTTCAATACCGTATCGATACGATACTTAGCGTATCGATACGGTGACCGTTATTTCTATTAATGTCATGGAAAGGCAGTTCTAGTTTCTTTCGTTTTGGTCCCTGAATCTTGTTTTATCAATTGAATGAGTATGGTTGATCGTATTAAGCTGATTTTTGACACATAAGCCTGAAATATGCTTAATTAATGGTTGGTAACTTAAAATTGGGAAAGTCACTGTAAATTGTTGAGTTTACAATTTGGTCCCTAAATTGCATTGTATACAATTGGATATCGTATCGGTGCCCGATTGTATTGAGTTATCACCTGTGGACAGTATGTAAATGTAGGAATGTAAAAATGCATCTAGACAAGATAAAAATAATGGCCGGGTCAAGGGAGTTACATTTTTTGGTATCAGAGCCAGATTTGTAAAAAGTTGGGATGTTGTTGCTTGATTGGCTAATGTTGTATGAAATGCACAGTGATTGTGTATATATTCGGTGATTGTTTAATATCATGTTGGGGTATAAATTGGGAATACATTGCCTATTACCAAGGTTTTAAAATACGTTTAAAAGTTGTCTTAGATCCTTGCCGACAGCCTCAAATATATTCGTTTGGTCTCAAAATCCACCACAGCCCGATGTTCAATCAACTAATCCATACCCAAAATCACATCAAAACCATGGAATGATAACTCCATCAAGTCCACGACAAACACATGTCCCTGAACCATCAGCGGACACCTACGATTCAACCTCCTAACCACGATTGTCTCCCGAAGAGAACTAGTTACTCTAACACCCACATTAAGAATTTCAGCAGATATATCAAGCTGCTCAACATGCTCACTCAAAATGTATGAATGAGTAGAACCAGAATCAACCAATGAATACAACGACAAAGACTGTAGGGTAAAAGTACCTGCAATCACATTAGTGTCATTGTGACATTCACGGTGCGCATACACCCTAGTCGGTCCACCTCCCTCAGGTTGGGTAGCAACAGTATGAGCTACAGTCCTTTGTCCACCATATCGATGCTGAAATGGTCTACGACCACGACCACGCTGTGGAGCAACAACATGTGTAGCACCCTGCCCACCTCGAACCAGCAATGAACAATCACGCCTCTGATGGTTGCTTGACCCACAACTCCAATAAGCACTAGCCACCACAGGTGTATGTGTCTGACCCTCCCTGGCCAAACATGGACAATCTCGCCTCAAATGATCTCGGGATCCACAAACCAACATGTGCTAAACGGTGTTCTAGCCTAGGCTCCCTGCCCCTGGACTCTATGTCCACCCGCACCTCCACCATGCCTAGACTCCGGGTGAAACCTCCTATCACGGTGTCTCATGGCCTGACCATCGCTATAACCCGAATCAGCAGCTCTTTTACCCGAGCTAGAATCTCACGATACAGAAGCCAAACCCAAATTCTGCTCCACATCCTTGGCTTGCGAAACCAACACATCAAAATCGGTATAATCAGCAACAAGCATGTATGTCTTAACATCCTGCACAAGCCCATAACGGAAACGATCACATCGAGTACGCTCTTCAGAAACCAACTCAGGTGCATACTGACTCAACCTCACGAACTGCACCTCGTACTTCACAACAGACATACTGCCCTGCACCAAAGCCATAAACTTACGCTTCTTCTCGTCCTGATATTATACTGCTAAAAACTTTTTTTGGAATGCTTTACAGAAGAAATCCCAGGTCACATCATCCGTCGCCATACTGGATATTGTGGTAGTCCACCTTGTATAAGCATCACCCTACAGCAGGGTAATAGGAAAACCCAACTTACGTGCATCAGTGCACCCCATCTGGCCCAATATCCTCTTAGTATTGGCCAACCAACCCTCAAAAGCCTCAAGCGACAATCCTTGAAACTCAACTTCGCCCAAGCTACAAAGACGCTCAAGTGGAAAACCTTACCCATCAACCGGTGGTGCTAGCAGACGAACACCCGCAACTGCTGCCTGAAACGCACCGGTAATGTCCTGTATCAGCGGTGCCATATCACCTACCCCTGGCCCAGCTGGCGCATGTGGTACTTGCTCCACGCCCTCAGGTAGATTAGGTAGGGACAGTGGCAACCCTCTAGGAGGTACAACTTTTCCTTTATCATCCTGCCCAGCGACAGCAGCAATCGCGCTAGATCACAACTCTCTCCTCGGTTCCATCGTGCTAAAATATATATAGGGCATGATAATCATTTCAAAATAAAACAGTCAGGCCAGCCTCAAGCAAGGATCCAAGACTTTCCATTTCTAAAATCAAAACTTCCCGGACTATAATAATAAGAAAATGGGTAAACCAAAAATCCCCAACATAGCATACAACAATCAACATTCATATATCAATCACCGTGCATATCAACTAGCGTACATACAACAATCACCATACATATCAAACAATAGAGCATAACTTACAGTAACAACACAACCACCTCCCAACGAACCAAACCTGGCTCTGATACCACCAAATGTAACCCCTTTGACCCGACCTAGCCGCTAAACCGAATCGAGGAAGCTGCATTAGGTTTACCGAAGCAAACCGGAGAGGTACAACGAAACCCTATCCATTTTTTTCTTTTTATCTTTTCTAGATGCCAATTATTAACCCTACATATACATGCAAGCATCAGGTGTAACCCCAACACAACCGGGCATCAATTTGACATCCAATTGATCATATTTGCACCTTGGGGACCAAATTGCAAATATAAAAAATTGAGAGATTAAAGCCCACTTTTGAATTACCAATCTTTAATTAGTCAGGTTCTGAACATTCATCTCAAAATTTTATCTCAATCTGATCATTCAAGCTCATACAATTGCATTGACAAGATTCAAGGATTAGAATGCAAAGATAGCAAAACTACCAAGCTAACTTTAATAGAAAACGGTTATCTGTACCGATACGGGTGAGCCTGTACCGATACGGTTAGAAATACCCCGTTTCGATACACTAGCAAGTCATTCCGATATGTCCAACCAACTTACCGAACTTTTGAATCTTTGACAACCGTACCAATACGGTCTCTTATACGTTTTGGTACGCGGGCTCGTGTTGAAAAAGTAGAATCCAGTGACTAAAAAGTGTACCGAAACGCCCCTTTCCATACCGATACACTAAGGCCAAAATAGCCTTGGCGTATAGAAACACCCTTGAACTGTACCGATCCCTCAAGCCATAAAATGCCTAGTCGTACCAATACAGTCCCCCGCGTATCGATATGCCTGGACCTATATTGTCACTTTTTGCTGATTTCTCACTTCAAAAGCATACTCAAACCACTCCAACATGCTTTAAACACAGTACTAATATGTCAAACATATCTCATGCCAACTAGCATCACCTATCTAGCAACACAACGAGAACTTATGCATCAAATAGGAAATCTATAGGCATGCTTTCTATTTGCATCCAACCAACATATCAAAAAGGTACACCATCATCAAAAGCAATCCCTAAAGGCCATTTACAATCCAAGAGCAATTAAAGAAACATGCTCAAATAGGGAGTTTCACAAAACATCTCCCAAAACACAAGAAGTACCCATTGCCATTATTCATTATAGTCTAAACCAAAACATACTTTGGTAACAAAGTCTTGCCAAGATCCCCTTGCTTCTAGCTACCTTCCAAGACCTCAATTATCTGGATTGATGGACAAAGAGAGCGTAAGAGCACAAGGCCTAGTGAGGAGTGCTCAAAACAAACACCATCAATGCGTTTAAAACCATTTACATAACATTATTCTTTAAAACATCATCATGCCTCTTTAAAAACATGCACTTTACGTCATTAAAAACCAACATTCTAAACATATGATACATGTATCATTAACCAATAGCAAGTTACATTGCTAACCCTCCACTTAAGCCTTCCCATGCATTACTACCAAATGCAAAGCTTAAGGGAGAAACATCACTTGCCAATATAGTTAACCAATTAACATTTACCTCATTGTTTTAACAAGCATTAAACCATGCCATTTATCCAAGGAATCAACCATGCTTTAAAACACAAGTATAAACCATACTTACAAGGATCACTTACCATGTGCATCCTTCAGCAAAACATGCTTAAAAATAGTATATCCAATACTTCAAAACATGCTTAAATAATAGGTAACACGTAAATCAAAACAAGTGCATAAAACCATTTCAAACTAGCACGACCGAGATAGTAAAACCACTTTATACTTACTTCCGAGTCTAGGTAAGCATTTCAAGCTCTACCTTAACTCCCAAACTATGTTCTCAAAATAGCAAAACACTTTAAACCACGTTTTCACTCACCGATACATGAAACATTGATTCGTCGATGCAAACCAAGCATCTGAAGCCTCAAACGCTTCTCTAGTCACTTTCGGATCAACCTCCCCTATTTTTACCACAAAACAACAGAAGATTAATGCATTCTAAACACAGCAGCTACAATCATTCTCGGATTCCCACAATTAACCTTCCTCAACAACTGAAACCATAACCAAAACACTTCAATTCACAACCAGCCAACATCTATCAATCTAACATCACTTTCATCTTCAAAACACATCTAAAAACAGATTCAAAACAACCTACTACCTCCAGCAACCTTACAACCATATAAACACCACAAAACCTCAAACTAACAACCTAAACAAATAGAGATTCTTAAGTTTCGGGATTCCATTGATAAAAACCACTTATCAACATTATTAAACATCCAAAATATGAATCAAAGCAACCTCACTTATTGGAAATCAGATCCAATTCGCGAATCTACTCATTTTTCCCAAATAACTCAATTAAACAATTGAAAATCATCAAAACCATATTAGAAACACAAAAACAAGGATCAAATGCTTGGGAATTTCAATAAAGAACCATACAATATAGGAGATCCCAGACCTTACCTCTATTGTGAAGTTTCTCCCTCAATTGGTTTGTGAAAAGCTAAGAAAACACAAGATTATTGTAAGATTCTATATAACCAATCATTATAAAACAATTTGATTTAATAAAATCAAGTTAGAAAACACATCACCTCTGGAAATTTCATGAAAACTGAGTGTTTGGATAAGGAGAGAATGGAGAGAAAAAGTTGAGAGAAAATGACGTGATTTTTGCTTTGGAAAAGATAACTAAGTTTTTAACAAAATCATCTTTAATTATTAATTAAACCACATGTTAAAATAAGTCAAAATCAAGGGAGAAATCATCAAAAACCAAATGGTAAAATAGCTCCTTAAAGATTCTAAGTATTTGACCCTTTTTCATTTTAGTCACTAGAAAATCACACTTTTCAAAACTTTTATTTTGGTCACTAGCCAAAATGTCCATCTTCCAAAACCCATTTTTCTAAATTGATTCCACCATTATTAAATATATAATTAATAATGATTTTTAAACATTTTTTCACAAATTTTCCAACACCAAAAATATACGATCTCGAAATTGACTCGAATCTCTACTCCGATCCACCAGACCATCTAATAATCCACCAAATTGCTAAGCCCTAAAACTGGGGCATTATGGTATCGTAAAAAATTCTAGCAATAATGTATTATTTTTTTATCGTTCAAACATTGATTTACCATTTATCAATTGTATCTAACCTTGTTTAGTCACCGGTAACACATTCTGACCCAAATTCTTACCAGACCGGGAATGGGGGTGTTCCATTTATGGTATCAGAGCTAGAGTTTAGTCGATTCTAAGACTAAACTAAATTTTATTGTATTGCCATTGCATTATGCCACCTATGAGTTATTTATTATATATTTTGACTTGCCAACTAACCCGATCTCTTTACATAGAGATGTATGACTCTAACGAGGCTCATATAGACGAGCATGTTACCGGATCCTAAACCCATTGTGAGAAGATTAGGAGGGGAGACCCTCCAATTCTGTAAAACCCTCCGACATAAAGCCCTCAGCCCGAGGTATAAGGTGCTCACGTCGAGTGTTTTAGGAATATGGCCGACATGTTCAAAATATTTATGACCTTGATAAAGGCTGAGTAGACCTTCCAACCTCCTACCATTACAGTCTAGAATGCCCAAGCTCCCATTGATAAGATACCTTAGCATTGACCTTACTTTTTTACCAATCGTGATGATCATGATCCTAAAATTGTTGAGTATTGGTTGGACATCACTCTAAGAATCCTGACTAAGCAACTACAGTTTTTGATGAACACAAGCTTGAGTGTGCCCTCTCCTTGCTAGTGGATGAAGTGCTTTATTGGTGGGAGACTACCATCCTCGCAGTCCCTGAAGAAGTTGTGACTTGGGAGTTTTTCCTGCATGAATTTTGAAAGAAATACTTTAGTGAGTACTATCTCGCTGAAAAGCATGACATCTTCCTTTATTTGAAGCAAGGTGGATTACCTGTGGAGTAATACATCCATGATTTTTGCAAGTACTGTAGGTATGGAGCCGAATATATCAAGAAAAAGGAAGAAAGTGTAGAATGTTCATCAATGGGTTGAATGATGACCTACGCCCTATGTTCACGACATTGGGCATTACTATTTTTTAGGACCTTGTGAACAGGGTTAAAGCTACTGAAGTTGCACATAAAGCTTAGAAGGCCAGTGGATCAGGCAAGTTTGATAAGATATACCGAGGTGACTTCTATCCTCATGAGTCTTTCAAAAAAGGGAATTATCATGGTCCGAAACAGAATGTGTATTGCCAGCCTTCTCGTTCTGAATATATTTCTAGGCCTTAAGCCATAACCCAATCCTTCCCTAGGACTAATTCTATTGATAGCACTGGTGGTTTTGGACAAGAGACACAATTTCCAGTTTGCAATTTCTGCCAGCACAGGTATCCTGTAGGGCAATGTCGTAAGAAGTTTTAAGTATGTTTTTTCTATGGCGAGATAGGACATCTCATTCGTGATTGCCCCAAGAATACCGTCAGGTCTACCTCTGCACTGGCTAATCCTTTATCCCTTGCCTATTCCTTACGAGGCAAGGGAGCGAGACAAGGATCTTCAGGGAAGCCTAGTGGCTCATCTAAGGAATCTTACAAACCTGAAACCAAGGCTCCTGCACATATTACCATGTAAGGAGCAAGGAAGAGAAAGATAATCTCGATATCATTGCAAGTAAAAATTTGAGGATGAATTTTTCTTAAGGGGGAGAGTTGCAACACCCCAAAAACTGGTCTAGTCAAAATTAGGTTTCAGTGACCAAAAAATCTATATTGAAAAGGTCCAAATATTATACCCACCCTAATTGTGAAACCAATTATACTGCATTGGACTTTAATTGAGTTAATTTAAAGATGTTAGACCTAATTGAATTCCTTAGAAATAATTTAGTGACTAAATTGTAAAAATTGGAAGTTTATGGGCAAAAGTGTAAAGTTTAGGAAGTTGAGGGACTATCCTCATAATTATACCATTTAAAGGACGAGTCACCTCCTTGCTTGGACAATATCACGTGAAACTGTAAATGATGGTCGGGTGTTGGTGTGTGTGCTTGGATAAGCCATTGTGGTTTAGTTTCCCAAAATAGGATAAGATGAAATCAAAACAATGATAAAAGAATAATAATAAAATAATATAGTATAGCTTACCCTCCTTGAAGGGAAACCCCACCGGTTTACTTTTCTAAAGATAGTAAATGTTTTAAGATAGCATAAGTGTGTCGAGCCTCCCATTTTTCACTTCATCTCATCTTTCTCTCAAATACCAAGCAAGCACCTCCATTGTCATCTTTTACATCAAGCTCAAGCAACTCATGGTTGCTTAAGCTTTTCTTGATTTCTCAACAATATTAGATAGCCCTTGATTTGATAAGCCAAAACCCTCAAACAATTTTGAGAATCCATGGATAGTTAGTGTTTAATTTCAAGATTTAAGTCTTGAAGACCATAGTTGAACCCATGCTTTTAAAGCATGAATCTATATAAGTCTTATTAGCTAAAAGCTCTTCTAAGCTTAAATATTGATTTTGAATCAATAAGTATTGATTCTAACATCTCCCTTTGTTTTACCTAGCACAAGTGTTGGAGAAAGAAGGACCACCATATCCTTCAAAAGCTAGGAATAAGGGAATCATTATCTAAGAGCCTTAAGAGCTTCGAAAGTTGAGGTGAGTGTAGTCAAAGTCTCGGTAATAAGCTAGGTGCCTTTCCCAAATCTATGAATATCGATTAGTACATTGCTAACCTTGTGTATTAAGGATATTGCATAAAACATTGTTGATGGCTATATTGGTAAATAATGGTAAGTATTACATCTATTTAGTGTCCGTAGCATCATTGTTATTGTTACCGGAAGCATTGAGACCTTGTCATATAGAATTATTGTTCATTGAGCATGGTTTTTCGAGAATGGATATTGTATTGAATCATTGCTATTGCTTATCGACATTGAAACATGGCTATTGAACTATTGCTATTGATCCATTGTTATGGAATTATTGTTACCAAATCATTGCTATTGAAATTATTGCTACCGGACTATTGTTTTTAAACCTTGGATTTGGATACAATTGGCATGCCATAGAATTCATGAGCTCATTAGTATGGGTGGACTACGGTCCTTAGGCTACGGCTTTTATTGTGGTGCGGCGGAGGTATGATGTGTTATGGCCATATTAGTGCGGTAGAGGGAATAGACCACTATTGATCTTTGTGTGGCGTAGGAATTCGTGTATCCATACTCCTTACATCGATCCAAGGAAAACTTGATGATATGCAAAAGAATTTACCATTGATTATTGCTATTGCATCGATTATTGTTATTACATTAACCATCATTATTAAGTAGAAATTGCCATTAAAGCATATGTCTATGTTGTTATTGTCATTGATAATATTCAAGCATGGCTAGATTGCATACCATGATGTATCCATTGTTTATGACTATCTCACTAGGCAAAGCATGCCTAATAAATTCACAATCAATGCATTTCAGGTTAGCAAGGTTTTAGAGTTCAGGATCAAGGTAGCGAACATTTTTGGCAAGTCACGTCTTTGGTAATGTAATGTACATCATCCCGATAGACTCCTAGTATGGTGGCGCAATGTTTGTATAAGTCGCTTTTGATCATTCTGGCATGTATAAATTGTCTGTGACTATACTATGCAAAAAAAGGTTTAAAATGGGTAAAAGTTTCATAATTGGCCTAAATAAGAGTGAACCTAGTAAATGGATTCGTTTAGCCTTAAAAACTAACATGCAGATAGACTTAGGCTAAACAAATTTGCTGGTAAAATTTTATTGAGTTTGGATACCATTAAATGGTTAAAATGGAATAAAACTAGATAAAATATGACATTACAGACCTTGCCGTACCGATAAGGGTGATGACGTATCGGTAGGGGTGTGAAATTCTGGGCTTTAGTTAAAGGGCGTATCGATACGTCTTTGAGGGTATCGATACGGCCACTTGAATCTAGAAAATCATTGTTACTCGGTACCAATACGGTACCGATACACCCCTTCAAATATGTAAAATAAGGATTTTGATCTAGCCAAGCGTACCGATACAAATTAATCTCGTATCGGTACGACTTTTGTCTCTTGTAACCATTTTAACGGTCGGATGATGGTGTACCAATACGCCTGAAGGTGTTTTGGTATCGTCTTTTGTCTCTGGAATTCCTTAGCCTAAGTGAG
This sequence comes from Hibiscus mutabilis, assembly GCA_019671005.1. Classification (NCBI taxonomy): domain Eukaryota; kingdom Viridiplantae; phylum Streptophyta; class Magnoliopsida; order Malvales; family Malvaceae; genus Hibiscus; species Hibiscus mutabilis. Next base: position 19,302,010 of record CM033753.1, on the reverse strand, counting down.
TCACAGTGTATCGATACAGTTTTGATTAGTATCAGTACGACTACCCTTAATTTGTAACTAAATTACCGAACCGTATAGAGGTGTACCGATACTCCCCCATGTCGTATCGGTACCATAATGTCAAAATGTTATAAAGAGTAAGATGAACTCTGAAATTGTGCAGATTGGTCAGTAAAACTTATGAGCTCATATTATGTTGGATAATGAAGTCTGATTGACATAAAAATTCACACGCATACTATTTATAGTTCGAATTGCATTGTGGTATGTTTAATTATAGTATCATATCTTTGATTTATTAAAATTACAGTTTAATCTCTAAAATTTGTAAAATATTAAATTAGTCTAAAATTATATAAGACTATATCGTAAAAATTTCTAGTAATAATGTATTAATTTTTTGTATCGTTCAAACATTGATTTAACGTTTATCTATTGTATCAAACCTTGTTTAGTCACCAGTAACACACTCCAGCCTAGATTCCTACTAGACGGGAATGGGGGTTACACGATCCCCTTTGTGATTTCTCAAAACCTAAAATTCCAGTGAACAATTCGCGTACCGATACTTTTCCCCACTTATCGGTACGGATCTTTAAAAATAAAGGTATCATAATGGTACTCAAACCTGTGTACCAATTTTATGTAAAAAACTCAAGGTGTGTATCGATAGTCTGCTAACCGTACCGGTACCCCTTTGCATTTTACCCTTAAAATGGAGCCGTTTTAGACCCTTCGTACCGATTTTCGAGTACTCGTACCTATACGCGAAGGCCTGTAATGACTTCTAGGTCCAACATATGACTCTTTGGCTCGCTTCAAACAACTTCAAACATCTCCTAAACATCATAAAACATCAAAAACATGCTTGACATCAACATTTTACACAAACCTAGCAAGCCTAACACAATCACCCATATCATCTAGAGGTATGCTTTCTACTTAACATCCAAAACATAAATCCAAACACATCCCAAGCACTTTAAACCTCTTACAAATCCAAACCAACATATAAAACTTGCACAAACATGGAGTTTAGCAAACAACCCTCCCGAAACAACAATTGACAATTGCCCTTATTACTACTATGTATTATTTCAAACCACACTTTACAACCAAGTCCTTGTAACACCCCAAAAATTGTTATAGTCAGAATTAGGTTTCAGTGATCGAAAAATCTATATCAAAAAGGTCTAAATATTGTATCAACCCTAATTGTGAAATTAATTATACCATATTGGACTCTAATTGAGCCAATTTAAAGATGTTGGACCTAATTGAATTCTTTAGAAATAATTTAGTGGTTGTATTGTAAAAATTGAAAGTTTAGGGGGCAAAAGTGTGAACTTTAGAAAGTTAAGGGACTACCTTTATAAATTTCTTATTTGAGGGATGACTCACCTTCTAGCTCGTTACCACTTCATGTGGGATTGCTAGGAGATGATGTCAAAAGTTGGTTTAACTAGTGGGAAAAGGTGATGGCTTGGGTGGCTAGTTAATTTGGATAAGATAAGAGAAAGAAATAAATTATTATAATATTGCTTACCCTTCCTAAAGGGAAATCCCACCGGTTTGTTTCTCTAAGGATAGGGAATGTTTTAACATAGTATAAGTGTATCGAGCCTCCCTCATTACTTTATCTCATATTTTCCCTCAAAATAAGCAAGCACCTTCATTGTCATCCACTACCTCTAGCTCAAACAAACACCTCTCTTATTTGTGCAAGCTTTCCTTGATTTCTCTACACTACTAGATAACCATTGATTTGGTAAGTAAAAGCCCTTAAACAATTTCGAAAATCCATGGATAGATATTGATTAATTTCAAGTTGAAGCCATTGAGCTTCTAATCTAAACCCGTGTCATCAAGTTTAAAATCCATGGAAGATTGTTAGCTAATAGCTAGGCTAAGCTTAAATATTGATTTTGAATCCATAAGCATTGATTCTAACATATCCCTTTGTTTTACCAAGCTCAAGTGTTGGAGAAAGAAGGACCATCATCTCCTTCAAAAGCTAGGAACAAGGGAATTGTCATTCGAGAGCCCTAAGAGATTCAAAATCTAAGGTGAGTGTAGTCAGAGTCTCGGGAGTAGGCTAGGTGCCTCTCCCGAACCTTTGAATATTGATTATTGCATTTCTAACCTTGTGTTTTAAGGTTATTGCATAAAAACATTGTTGATGGCTATATTGGTAAGTATTGGTAAGTACTACATCGGTTCATTGTTCGTAGCATCGTTGTTATTGTCACTAGAAGCATTGAATCATTGACATGTAGAATCATTGGTCATTGAGCATTTAATATTGCTATTGAAATCTAGAAATTGAATTATTTCCATTACGTATTGTATTGAATTATTGTTATTGCTCATTGGCTTAAGACATGACTATTAAACTATGGCTATTGATCCATTGTTATAGAAATAATGTTATCGACTCATTATACCAAATCATTGCTATTGAAATTATTGTTACTGGACTATTGTTATTTAACCTTGTATTCAAGTAGGATTGGATACAATTCGCATGCCATAGAATTCATGAGATCATTGGTACGGGTGGACTACGGTCCTTAGGCTACGACCTTTATTGTGGTGCAACGGAGGTATGATGTGTTTTGGTCATATTTGTGTGGCCGAGGGACTAGACCACTATTGATTTTGGTGCGGCATAGGAATTCACATATCCATACTCCTCACATCGATCCAAGGAAAGTTATTGATATATAGTATAAATTGCCATTGACTATTGCTATTGCATTGAGTGTCATTGTTGCATTTGACTAATGAAATCTTGTAAATTTGCCATTGAAGTACATGCCCATGTTATCATTGTCCTTGATATTATTGAAGCATGCTGGAATGCATTCCTTGACTAATTCATTGTTTATGACTACCTCACTAGGCACAGAATGCCTGATGCATTCATCTTTCATGCATTTCAGGTTAAGAAGGTTTTGAGATCGAGATCGACATTGGTGAAGGTTTTTTGTAGGTCACCTCGTTGTTAAAGTAAAGTACATCAACTCTATAGACTCGTAGTATGGTGGCATAAGTGTTGTACAATCCATTTTTACCCCTTTTGATATGTATGTATTATGGTTGGCTTGTGTAGGTTTATAAATCTAAGTTTGACCATTTAAAAGTGGCTAAAAATGACCAAAAATGCATAGTAGGCCTAAAAGAGGGAAAACATAGTAAATGGACTCATTTAGCTTTGAAATTTTGCATGATCATAGAATTAGATTAAATAAAGTTGTTGGTAAAATTTTATTAATTTTGGACGTGGTGTGGATTGGTAAAATGCTATTAAACTAGAAAAATATATATTACAGACCTTGTCGTACCAATACGGGCGATGGCGTATCCGTATGGGCTTGCATATTTGGAAATGAATTAAAGGGCGTATCGATACGGTTTGAGTTATATAGGTACAAGATTTTGAATCTAGAAAATTACTGTAGCTCAGTATCGATATAGTACTGCTATGCCTTATTGAAACTCAGTAATATTAAATAATTATCAGATGCGTACCGATACCCAGTATCGGTACGGGCACAGTGTAGTTAACCATTTTAATGGTCATGGTCGGGGCATACCGATACGGTTGTAACTGTATCGGTAAGGCCATTTAAATCTGCAAAATCCTTAATTCTTACTGAGCATAGCGTACCGATACAATAGGGCCCGTATCGGAACGACCACCCTTAATTCGTAACTAAATTACCGAATCGTATAGAGGTGTACCGATACGGCCCCATGGCTTATCGATACCCGTAGTGTTAAAACAATTATAAGATTAAAATGAACTTGGAAATTGTGCAGATTGGTCACTAAAACTTATGAGCTTAAATTGAGTTGGTTAATGAGGTCTGAATGACATGAAAATTTACAAACATACTGTTTATAGTTCAAATTTCATAGTGGTATGTTCAATTTCAACATTAGATCTTTAATTTATCAAAATTATAGTTTAATCCCTAAAACTTGTAAAAGTTTAAAATTAGTCTAAAATTGCATAAGACTGTATCGCATCAATTTACCAATAATAATGTATTAATTATTGTATCATTTTGGACACTAGTATACCGTTTATCTTCTAAAATACTGTATCAAACATTGTTTAGTCATCGGTAACACATTCTGACCCCGTTTCCCTACCAGATCGAGAAGGGGGTGTTACAGTCCTTGGATTTTCTTCCTTGCTTGCTTGCTGCCCTTCAATCCTCTAATATGCATTAATGATAAAAGAGAGCGTAAGCATGTAATACTTAGTGAGGAGCGCTCAAAACACAAAACATCATCCAATGCTTTTTAAAACAGGTTTATTCCAAAACCTTTAACATACGTCTTATTTCAAAGAAACCATCATGATTTACTATCAAAATATGCACTTAACCTTTTCCAAAACACACATACTAAACCATATGCAACATGTATTATGGATTCAACAACATAGTCCCATATGAAACCCTCAATTTAAGCCTTCCCATGCATAACGTCCCATATACAAAGCTTAAAGAGTATCTAAATGTATAAATCTCATTATAAAAACAATCCATCAACATGATACATTAATTCATTATATTGGCTTACAAGTGATCCTTTCCCAAATCTCATTACTTTCATCAAACCACATTGGATGCACGGATTTCCCAAGTGATATCCTAATCACTTACAGCTCAATGGCATGGAGTATATGCAACACATGCAATACCTCTACACTACCAAGGCTCATCCTCCAATTTAGATTAAACACTTCCAATGCATCACCTCTACGGTCGCAGTCGGAGTAAACACCATTGAAGTATTACCTTAACAATATTGGTGTTCACATGGTTGGAGTAAATACTTTCAATATATCACCTCTACGAACCACGGGCGACTTATTATAATGCACTTTAAATCCTATGGCCGACCAAATATATCTGATAACATTTCCAAAAACTTTTCATGCCATCACAGCCAATATAATTCATTTCATTAAGTTAACTCATTGTTTCCATATGCATCAATTAAAACCATTTATCCAATGCTTTCAACCAAACATTACCAAAGATCAACAACATTATCAAATCATGCATTACTTCCAAATGCATCATCATCATTATATAACCATTTTCTAGCATTAAACCATGCTTAAATCATGCATATACGGTGAGTAGACAATTCATTAAAACAAGTGCATCAAAACCAATTGCGAAATCGAGTTCGAAAAAGAAATCATCATTTACTTAATTCCGAGCTTAGACCAGCGTTTCAAGCTTGATCTAAACTCCCAAACACAACTTCCAAACCTTTGTAAAGCCATAAAACACATTCTCACTCACCAACACGCAAAGCCTCGCTTGCCGATACAGTATACACACCTCCAAAGCTTCTAAAACATTCATTCAAGCTTGAGGTTCAACTTCCCCTATTTTATTCACATAAATCCTCCACAAACTCTACTCGATTTCACTCCACAACAACGAAAATCAACATCAAACATCTTCCAAACTTAACCCAGCCAAAACCTAACATTTTAATCCACCAATTAACATCAATCAACATCCAAAAACATATTAACATCATCCTTATATCTCGAGCATTCATTAAACTTCCATAAGTCCTTAAAAACTCACAACTAACAACCTAGAAAATTAGAGATTCACTTAGTTTCGGGATTCCATTGTTAAAATCAACTTATTAACATTATAACACATCAAAATCATGATTAGAATCAATCAAGGACTCAGTAAAACAGAGTCAATACGAAAATCCATCAATCTTATCATTTAAACCTTTATTTAACAAATTTTCCACAATTAAATCATTAAAACCCATTAGAAAACATATGTAAAGGATCAATAACTTGGGAATTTTAGTAAAGAACCTTATATTAAAGGAGAATAATGAATCTCACCTCTAACCTGGGCTTTCCCCTTAATTGGATGGTTTTACATGAGAAAACAATATTAAATTAAATAGTTTTTATTTGGAAATCATTAAGAATCCATTTAGAAATAAAAGAATGTTGAAATCAAGTGATTACCTAAGAAAATTGAAGTAGAAAAGAGTGTTTGGCTAGAGAGAATTTGAGAGAAAATCTTTTGGTGAAAAGTTAGTAACGTAAAATTTTCTTTTAAGACTAATTTTAAAATTAACTCTCCAAACCTATTTATTCATTTTAAAACCTTTTTAAAATATCCAATTAAAAGAGAAAAGTCTGATATTAGACTTTGGCCAAATAGCTCCTTAAAGATTATAAGTTTTGACCCTTTTACAGAACAATCACTAAAAACAGTTTTAAAACTTTACATTTTGGGCACTGGCCCAAAATGTCCAATTTCGAATTCTCTTTTTGTAAATTGATTTCACCAAACCATTTAACATATTATTTAATGATTTTAGAATATTTTTCCATAATTTTCCTCACTCAAAATATTTATTCCCATTTAAATCCCGAAACTAACTAGAATCCTCTAATTCGATCCATCAGACCATCTAATCAACCTAGAAAACTCCTAGGCCCAAAACCGGGGCATTACATGCATCATTATACATGTTGAGGCCACACAAGATTGAATTACTTGAGTTGATTATGGCACTTAGGTATGAACCACGAGCCAAAAAGCCTACTTTGGTATATTTGACCCTTAGAGAACCACTTTTGAGCCTAAGCCTTTTGTTTAGAAATTAACCACATTCAAGCCTAAATCCTTTTTGTTGATTTCCCCCATTTGAACCCGAATTTAGAACTATATACCTTCTTGAAAATAATAAAAATCAAGCAAAAAGAAAAGGAAAATAGGAGGAAAGAAATATAAGGATTTTTTTTTGTCTTGCTCAAAAAAAAGAGAAATGACAAGATAAGCGAACAAAGAAAGTATCCTTGATTCTCATGAAAATTAATGTGAATGCTTGGTACGCAATAAATGAAGTATAAAGTTTTTCAAATTCCAAGAAGCCCAAAAGTCTCTCTCGCCATACTTGTCCTAAGCCTCGTTACAACCTTATCAAAGACATTTTGATCTTGTGGTTCAATCTAACCAGTGGTGGAGATGTGATATATTTGCAAGCTTATGGTAAGATTCTTTTACATGCTTTGACTTAAGTGTTGTTGTACCTTAAACACACTGAGAGAACAATGAGTGAATCTGATATGCTTGTAGCATGCTCGAATCGATCTTTCAAAACCGTCAACAGGGTTAAAAGTTGTTTCTTGAATGAATTGGCTAAACCAAAAATTAATGGACAATTTGCATGACGATTTAGAGTGGTTCGACTATCCAATCAAGTCTACATCCACCACCTTAGCACGGCACTAAGGATTTTCTAATTCACTAAGAATTTTTCCCTTTTTCTAGGCTCAAGAGGAAACTTTTACAACCCTATCTTTTACTGGCTAAGATAGAACCACCCTAGTTTTTACTTAGACTAAACTGGAACCTCTCCCTTTTACAAAGTAAAAGATGTAAACAAATAAACCTCACAAGGTGGGTGTTAACACAATTGAGCTTACAAGAAAAAGTGAAGGATAAAAACAATAAAAATACTCTTTACAAATATTTACAATAGAAATAAAGAAAAATACTTAAACTCAATTTATGTTGAACATGAAGCATGGATGTGATCTCTCTTGATCTTCATGTGTTCCAGCCTTCATTTTATAGTTAGGGATGAGCTTGTAGCCTTTTATGTAACCCCCTCGACCTAGCCTAGACGCCCGACCGAATCGAGAGAACTACATCAGGTTTGCCAAAGAAAACCAGAGAAAAATTATGAAAACTGATCCATTTTTTCTTTTATCTTATCTAGATGCATATTATAAAACCTAAGTGTACATGCTTGCAGCAGGTGAAAAACCAAAGAAAATGGATCATGGAAAGGCCTCTAATTGCACAACATACATTCCAGGGACTAAATTGCAAAACTGACAATTTTAGGAACCAATATTGAAATTAAAATTACCAATCATCGACTAGTCCAATTCCGTGCTTCATGTCAAATTTGAGATCATTACGATCACCCAAACTCATGAAATTGAATGCACAAAACCCAGGGACCAAAACGTAAGAAAACAGAACTGCAAAAATCCCAAATAACAGATTTAACTACCACCGTATCGGTATGGTCAAAGGGGTGTTTCGATACGTCTTCGTTATTTAAAACCCCAAAATTCCAGTAGCCAATTTTGTTCCTATACGCCTCTGCGTATCGAAATCCCTTCATAAAACCATTAGACCGTATCAAAATGCCTCCTCGAGTATCGAAACACTAGCCAATTTTGCCTTGGCCCGTACTGAAATGGCTACATGCGTACCGATACGCTAAGCTTGGAATGCCTTACCCGTACCGAAATAGGGACACCCGTACCGGTACGCCTGGACCTATAATGTCCCAAATTGCTGTCTAAACCCACTTTGATGATAGCCAAAACACTCCAACATGCTTCAAACACTTATACAACATTACTAAGATATGTTACCAACCAAAGCATCTCAGATTCAACAACCATTCATGGCATTTACACTACACAAGACATCCTATAGGCATGCATCCTAATATCATTTCACCAAGCATCCAAAACTCACATTTGATACATTTAAGGCATACTCCGCATGCTTGCACATTAATAGCATCATACCAAACTTGCTTGAATCAACATGTTATGGCAATCAATCAAAATCAACTAGAAGCATACTCTAGTACTTGGCTACCAACAACATAGGTAAGATACACTCAAGCTCAACCATCATCAACAAACCATAAAAATCCAACATTACTCATGCTTAAAACTCATGGAAAAATAGAAATACAAATCCCCAAAATATGGTGAACACATTGCCTTATTATCTGGAAACATAAACTGAGTTCATACTCAAAGTATCCTTTGTCTTAGGATCACTTTAGCCTTCCCTTTGCAGCCCCAAAACTTCAATGCTCTGCATCATTAGGAAAAAGAGAGCTTAAGCACACATTCTTAGTGAGGATGCTCTTTAAAACTGTAACAACCTCAACCCGATTTAGAAGAAAAACTGAAATTACAGATGTCACTGCAAGAATTTTCATGAAACACATGATCAAAAACAAAAACTTCCAAAGCAAAACGAGTCAAGCTAACAATTTTTTTATTTAAAACATTCTTTAACCATATGAATTAATTATAATATACCATACTCTTGACTTTCTTTCATTTTATTACCAGAACATTTTGAACTAATACGAAAACAATTTTCATATATCATGCCTAACGTATAGTGCTATGGTACAAACACCAAACAAATAAGGTTAAATTAATCTATCACAAACAAATTCAAATCTCGTAAAGTGTTAGATACACTTAAATCTAATACCTTATGTAAAACCATATTAGGTTCATTCATATATATATTAGAGTAAAGTTAGGACTAATTACCCATAAGGGTTCGAACAAGAGGGCAAAAATGGGTGATTCGACTAATGTATTGTAATCCAATTAATGATTAAGTAAAGCTAAGCTTTGAAGAGCATGATCATTCATTTTTTCTATACATGAACATTTACTACATTTTAAATTTTATATCTTGAAGACCTTAAGCATCAAACATGTAAGTCGACAAAACATTAAGAAAGCATGAGTGAGACCCAAGTAACATTTTTAAACATTCAAAGATCCTTTAACCAACTAAAAGACATCCATAGGCATGCAACTTAATGTCATAGAGTACATCAATCGGCATGTAACTTAGGATTTAATCACATAAATAACTTAACAATTACATTCAAACTTATATACATTATATACAGATCAGAAGTTGAATTTCTTGTATCATACCTAATAATTGTGTCACCATTTGACAAACGCATGAGAAAGATTCATGTATACATACTATATCAAGTTACCGATTTATCAAAACATCAAACCATAATCACGAAAATGTAAAAGCAACTTCGGAACAATGAATACTTAATTACATTATTCTTATAGCTAAGCATGAACTAATTGGAAAATTTACCTTACAATAATCAATCATATCACATTCAAAGTCACATGCTTTACAACCCAAAAGATTAATTTGGAATATTAGCTACTCAAAGGTTACTAAACCTACATGAAAATAATATGCCACCTTTCTATGAGTTTCTTAAGATAAACATAATCATAAACAATATACAAAAATCTTGGAACGTGACTTGCAACCTTCAACCATGATCGAACAATGAGAACTCTCTAAGTCTTGAAAAATGCATGAAAATGAATGTATTATGCTTAAATAGCCTAAGTGAGGTAGTGGTCTATATAAACATAACATTCAATGATGTCAATATAAAAGAAAGGTAATAAATTTCCAAGTTTTATTGGTGACTAGATATACTCCATTTTAGCTTTAATAAGATTAGGTTTCTTTTTTTCCTTTGGAAACTTTAATACTATTGATAATCTTTCCAATCTTGTATAACATATTTCAAGGTTTTCAATCGAGTTCCTTTCTATCTCTTATCGAACTTATCAAGAATTTCAGAATTCTTATCACGTCTTATCAGAATGCTTATCAAATCTTATCAAAGTCTTAAAATATTTCTTACAAGTTTACGTCTTTTACAACGTTATCCTTGGATCACTTTTAGTCATAAGTAGCATTGGTTTTGAAATCACTTAGCATAAATCACAAAGCAATGGCTAATGTGTAGCATAACAAACCTAACTTTTATTCTCTATCCATCCAACTGTCGCCAATCTCCTTACTATCTCCCCCATTACCTCCTATTGTCGCCATTATATCATACATGTAGGGTCGTCACCTTGAGTCGTAGCTTGTGGACCGTAGTCCCTGAATTATACCTCTACATTATGCGAAAGTGTCAAAGGACTTCCATTGTTTGGGAAACTTAAATATTTTATACTTTAAAGTTAGAAGAGGTATCTTATGACGCAAGTAATCTTACTTGTTTCTTTTCTTAGTATCTTATAACATGAGATGAGCTTTTAGCTCCTTAAGGGTTTAGAATTCCTGGACTTATAACATTAGAATTGTATTCTTTTATTAGAATCTTATGGCATTGCAAGTCATAGGTTAGCTTCAAAGTTTATAACAAGGTATACATAAACTTCCATTACAAGGCATAGCATAACAAGACACCAAATACATATGTAATGCAAACATAACCATAAGGATTATCAAAGATGCCATATTATTTCACTTCTAAATTGGATCCCTTCCCTAGCCATACTTACCAATATGTGTACCTCAAAAACAATTATCCAAACATTACCAACCATGTCATCCAAAAAACTAACATATCCTGCCAAACTTTACACACATTAATCACATCCATCATTTTGATACTTAAGAAAATTTATATTCATTTGCATTTCAAACTATATATATAAGTTTGAGCATACTATTCCTTTATCTTACAAGCTATTTTACACATATTCATTTCATTATTAAACTCTTTCTTAAACTTGTAAATTATCCCTTTAACAATTTTACAAGACAGTCCAAAGCATGATTATGTATTTTTATATGAAACCGACCCATATATACTCATATAAAAACAATCCAAAATTATATACGTATTCAAATACATACTCAAACTGTCCTCATTATTCTCATGTATGCAATATAGCTCACATATTTTCTTATCAACATAAAACTGCCCCCAGTTCATTTACATGGATGCAAAAATAGTCTTTTGCTTATTATCACACATGTGCATAATCAAAACAATCCACTAATGTTCAAGAATTTGCAACTCTGCTTTGTTTTTTTATAAATGTACAACTACATGTCCAAAACAGTCCAGATTTTCATGTCCAAAACATATGAACATTCAAGCAATCCAACATAGTTTCAGTATGTCCAAAACAGTCCAGATTTTCAGGTTTAAACATATGAACATTCAAGCAATCCAACATAGTTTCAATATGTCCAAAACAGTCCAGATTTTCAGGTTTAAACATATGAACATTTAAGCAATCCAACATAGTTTCAATATGTCCAAAACAATCCAGATTTTTAGGTTTAAACATATGAACATTCAAGCAATCCAACATAGTTTCAATATGTCCAAAACAGTCCAGATTTTCAGGTTTAAACATATGAACATTCAAGCAATCCAACATAGTTTCAATAGCTACATACATGGTGAAAGTCATAGCATGAAACACTCTTCTAATTTTCTACCAACATGATGGTTATGAAAGACTTACTAAAGAATTCAAGCCCCCTTCGATAACTCAAGAACAATTTAGCATCCATGTCTTAGATTAAAAAGGTAAGGTGAAGGATCCTGACCTACAATTCCAATTAATTCCAATGAGAGACCATTCGAACAATTTAACATCCATGTCTTAGATTAAAAAGCTATTCTAAGCTCCCTCACTCTCCTTTTTTCCCTCTCATTCTCGTTGGAAAATTAATAGGATGAAGATAATGGTTGCTTTTTTTTTTCTTCTCCACCGATTACACATGTAATGACCCTTAATTGACATGTGTACTAGTCCCCCATTGTATTTTTAGATTAACATGCAACCCTCAACGTTTCTAAAAGATCATTTTAAAGCTTCTACATTTGATTATCCATTACTCTTTTTCTTTCAATTCGGTCTTAGACTCTTCATTAAATCTAGGTTTATACACACACACACATATATATATATATCAAATAAATTTCACATTTTCAAATTAACTTATAATATGTCTAATAGCTATCAAATAAAATCATACAAATTTATTTTATCTCAAAAGACCATTCCAAATACAAAAATATTAAATACAATTGACCCAGTTTTAGGGATATTACAAAAACAATGATGTATTACAACCCTTGAAAACTAAACACTTGTTTTCAAACCATGCTTACGACCTAAGCAAGTTCCAATGATTCCAATTCAAACATGCGTATCGACCATATGCAAAACATTATAATCCACAAGCTTAAACTCCCAAAGTATTATATACAAAACCATGCTTAAGTTCCAAAGCATTACAAAATAAGTGCAACACTTGAATTATCATTTATTGGCATTTATAGTGAGCCCAAATATATAACCTCTATCCTTGATTAGTCGACCTCTAATCTTTAAGTAACCAACCGTTAACTTTACATTTCGGATACATGGATCTTCAATGATAGTCGATCACTACCATGACCCATACCATGCCGACCGCATGTTATAGCACCCTTGCCGACCGCAAGATCAACTTCAACAAGAGGAACCAACCGCTTAACCCAAGTGACAACATTATAATCCGAGTAGCCGACCGCTTACCTCAAGGACTCTTAACCACGATTGATTTTTAACATATTATAGTACACTTCATCCTATGGCAGGTCCAAATGTTTTCTCATCATGTCACATAGCCAAATATAACATTTACAAAACCATTTACTCATTGTTTTACAATGCATTTTGCAAAACCACCACATATGTAATCACATTGCCAAAGCAATAACACCATTCCCGACTGGAATGAAAACCAATGCTCACTAGCATTTCTTGTACTTTTAAACCCCCGCGTATGTACTTAAAATCGTGCATTTCCAGTAAGTAAATGAAACCATGTTTACGAACAAAACATGAATTACACATGCTCATATATGAACCGATTTTAAAGAGCAAAAGAGGTAAAACTTACTTTCGAGCTTAGGTAAGTGTTTCAAACTAATCCTAAACTCCCAACAACCTTTATTAAACCTTTTAAAGGCGTTTAAACCAGTTTCCACTCACTGATACGCTTCGCTTTGCTCGCCAACGCGAATCAAGGTTCCGACAAGCCAAAATCAACGTCAAGCTTCGTCGCTTTGATTATCCCCTATTTTAACCACATAAAACTAGAGGACAAATGCATCATTATGCATTCAAATCATTGCCTACAAGCAATTACCCACAACTCTCAAGTTGCCCACTCAAAACGTATCTGAAACATACCTAAATCATTAATAAACACTTTTGAAACTTAACCCAGCCTTATTACAACGATTCAAACCATCAAACATCACCAATTAACACTTAAAACAATATTAATTCATCCAAATACATCCAGCAACTACCTAACCACTTTAACTCCACAAAAAAACAAATATAACAACCTTAACAACTAGGGATTCAAGACTTTCGGGATTCCATTGTTAAAATCAACTTAACAACAATACAATACATCCAAAATATGTTTAAAAATAATCCTCAACACTGGAAAATAGATACAATTCGAATCTTCCACTATTTCATCAATTTTACCCAATTAAATTAATTAATCATTATAGAAACACAAAATAAGGTTATAAATCATAAATCAAGGATCAAATTCTTGGGAATATCAATAAAGAACCATCAATAGAGGAGAAGAACGAACTTTACCTCTATTGTGTGATTTCTCCCTCAATTGATGGTTTAAAGCTTAAAAAACACAATAATTCAATAAGGTTTTGTAAATCAAAGATAAGGAATCAGTTATAAATCAAGAAATTAAGAAAATAGGTCTTTGGCAGAAAAGAAATGCAGAGAAAAGTTACGTCCAATTTCTTTAAAAGAGATAACTAACTTTAATATCTAAAATCCCACTTAATTATCTTTTAAAACACATGTAAAAAGGACTTAGTTGAAGAGAGAAATCACCAGCAAAAACTTGGTAAATTAGATCCTTAAGGATTCTAAGAATTTGATCCTTTTCATTCTAGTCACCTTTAAAATTAGTTTTCAAAAATTACATTTTGGTCACTAACCAAAATGTCACCCTTCAAAAACTTGTTTTCCGAAATTGATTTCACCATAATCATTAGTATATTAAATAATGATTTTAGCACATTTTCCATAATTTTATCACCATCAAAAATAATTATTCCAATTAAATCCCGAAACCAACTCGAATCTCTAATATCGGTCCACCAGACCTTCGAACCAATCTTTAAAACATCTAAACCCAAAACTGGGGTGTTACATTTTATGACTATTAGGGGTAATTTGGAGCCGATAGAGACATTTTTCAACTGTTGGAGGCAGTTATGGGCAGTGGGTATCGATACGTGTGATGATTGTATTAGTACCTACATTTAAATTAGAAAACTAGCCATTGTAGGTCGTTGGACGTATCGGTATGCGATACATCCTTATCGGTATGGCACTAGGCGTAACGATACACTATAAAGCATATCAATACCAGAATTCCTCTCTAGAATTCTAGAAACAATCCTGTATAAGTACATGTAAGGCCTGTATCGGTACGGCTATACGTTTTTGACCATTTTGAGAATTTAAACATGTATGCAAGTCAAAAACACTTTTAAAAAAAATTTAATTTGTTATATCGAAATGATATCTCAACAATCTCCCCTTTCTTATATAACAAAACATTTGAAAATTTGTTTTTGAGATTGCTCCCCTTAGAAAAATAATTTTTGAAAAAAAATAATATTTTCCTTTTGTTAACTCCTCAAAAGTACTATTTTTATGCTTATTTTACAATGCCTTTGCTTTCCCTTTTAGTACATTTAGGTAATAAAATCATGCATTTGCATAAGGAGTTTATGAGCTATTCTATTTGCCAGTGTGAAGAGTTATTTTGTTGTTTCTGACGCAGGACAAAGGCAGGCAAGATAGGTAGGAAGGCATGAAAGAGAATGCAAGAAAGGAAGATAGAGAATTATAGAAGCGCAGTTGGCACAGAAGGACCAATCAATGCCAAGCCCAGCTGGCAAAAGAGTGACGTCAGCTGACCGGTCAAAAGTCTCTGTTAGACCTTGTACATGTCAGCCCTAGAATTCAAATCTAGACAAGATGCCTTATCATCTTATCCCTTGTGCTTTCAACAGTTGCAACAACCTAAAAAGAAACTGATGCTCAACTTTCACTCGTTGTTATACCATCTATCGATTAAAAAAATTAGCCACATCTTCCTTTAAACCAAACCAACAAGAAATGGCATGCGCTTCAGATAAAACAACACACCTCAACTCAACATTAAGAGACACCACTTTTTGATCTTTAAAACACAAACCATATCATCATTAACATGAAAATCCATCAGATTTTCTTCCTCGATAACCTGGACATGCGATAATGACACATCATCACAAAGTTGCCATTCTCTAATCAATTGTGTCCCGAATGACCTCGCTTGTAATTCGGCCATCAAGCCTCCATCACGCATCATACTCAACCGCGTAAACAACATCCTCAACTCCACCACAACTCTCATATGCAAGGCATCGACTACAACCTAAGCTCGAACGATATTCAATCATCAAACTGTAACTCTTAAACAACTCCAACCATCACTCTATTGATTTTTGATCAATCATCTATAAGTGTGAACATATGTATGCATTATTACTTATATGCCCTCACAGATGTCAATGTGTATGTATGCAAAACCTCTAATGTCATGCCCTAATGTATGCATGTACTGACATATTTACATATACATATAAGTGTTTTTGCATTGTGCATGTTTATCTGTTCACGCTTACTAATAACATTCTCAGAACCAAAATTCTTTGTGACATACCCAAAACTCGTACTTCCCAAACAAAGAGCAACATTCACCTTCCCCAAAAATCCACTAATCTATCCATACTTATTGATCTAAACTCTTCTCGGTGCTTCTATACACAAAAAGACCATCAGTAGGAACAACAACCAACTGACCGAAAAACTCATGGACTACCCAACTAATTATAAATATGAATGCAACCCATGCATTGATCAAACCAACGGCATATCCAATAACGCACACTGTCGTACCCCTTACAAAAGACAAATCTAAACCCAACAACATCCTTTACCTTCAACAGATAACACCCAAACCTCAAACGAATCTTACAAACCACTAAAACATCTCTAAACTGATCAAGGGAACATCAACTTGTTCAACTACCAAAAACCAATGCACATCGGCATCGTGCCATCCTTCTTTTCCACAACAACACCGGCGTAACCCCCGGTGAAACACTAAACCTAATAAAGCCTTGACCAAGCAGCTCCTAAAGTTGCATCTTTATCCCCTTCAACTCTATCGAGCCACGCACAGAGAGTGAGAGACACCGGAACTGTGTCTCATACAACTCAATGCCAAACTCAAGTTCTCAAACCAATGGCAAACCTGGCCATTCCCTCGAAAACTCCTAGAAACTTACATAACGTATGAATATCCTGAGCACATACTTCCTTTGACCTCAAATTCATAACATAGGCTATGAATACCTTACAACAAAAACCACCAAATGACTCGCCTCCAGCGCCAAAATAGCATTAAACAATAATTTAACATTCTCGCCCGTGATTACCACCTCATAATCATCAGCAAGTTTCAAGGCAACTCGTTAGGATTCAAAATCAACCACAGCTTTGTGTTCCAGCTGTAATACCCCAAATTTTTCTAAGTTGATTAAGGATCATTTAGTACTAATATAAAATCTTAAAACTTATCTTAGTGACTAAAATGACAAAATGAAAAGTTAGGATTTCTTCGATTGTGGGTTATGGAAAAGGAATTTCTGAGATTTAAAAGCATCATATAATATAGGGAAAGTTAATTAGCGTACTTGCAAAGTTTGGTCGAAATTCGAGGAAAATTGGAATAGGAGTTGAAGTTTAAAATTTAGTGACCAAAATGTTAAGTAGTCAAAACTTGTGTGGTACAAGACTAAAAATGAAAAGTTGAAGGACTAAAGTTGTAATTTTCCAAAAGTTAAGGGTTTTCATTTCATAAATAGATAGATCACCTAAGGGTGTGGAACAAATGTGGAATTCTTGTTTGAACCGATATTTCGATTGTTTGGAAATCGCAGTCAAAGTTTAAGTAGAATTCAGGTATCCGAATCGAATTGGAAAATTATGAAATTTTACTATATGATAGAAGAAGGATATAAAAAATTATTCCCCATTTTTGGAAATATTTTTAGTTCAATTCAAGATGAATCCTATGATTGATTTTGATTAAGGAATTTACTTAGTAACCGATAAATTTCTCGATAACTATCGGTAAATCAAATCGAGCTAAAATTTCAAAGATAGTTCCATCGATCTTAGAACATTCATGAAATATTATTTTATGAATATTTAGATGTTAAAAAGATCAAGAAAAAGTTAAATCGATTGAAATGATATGGAATGGCAATTTTGTGAATAAGTTTATCTGTAAAGGGACATGGAAGGAATTTTTGAGATTTCTTTTATTGATGAATAGTTGCTGATTAGAATCCAACTAAGTCTAGTTGGAATTTTACAAAATGGAAAATTGTAATTATAGATCTAGTTTGAGGGTATTTTTGGAAAGTGTAAATTATTGAATTAAAAAATCATTTTTATAATACAAGTGGCATAAATACATGAGAATATGAAGGAATTATCAGAAAAAGACCCTCCAAAACCGTGGTGAAGAGGAGAAAGAAGAAGGAAATTTTCCAAGCTCGATTTAAGCCCTGAATCTCAGTTTTAAGGCAATTTTTCGAACTACAAAGTTTTTCTATTCTTCAAGCTCTATCTTTTGATGTAAATAATTTATAGAATACTTGCTTGATTGATGAGATTTGATATGAGGAAGAAATTAGGGTTTATGGATTTAAGTCCAACTTAGGGTTTGTGATGTTGGATTAATGATCTAGCAAGCTTGATTTGTTGTTTGGAAGCAAAACCCTAAGTTAAATATATAGGGACCAATTCGGGAAGCTTCAAAGTTAAGGGATCGAATCTGAATTTTATGAAATTGGAGTGTATTTATGTAATTAATGATGCTGGAGGTGTGAAATTGATGTTAGAATGCTAAACCGATGTTGAATCGAATTAGTGGCCATTTTGACAATTCATCAAAATCAAGTGACCAAATAGGAAATGAATTCTTGGAAAGTTATGTAGAAGAAATCTCTTAACATATTTTGAAACCATGCACTTAACATCTTTTAGTGCATGGTTTTATAAGATGTAATTAATTCTAATTTGGCACTTAGCATCTTTTAAAACCATGCACTTAACATCGGTTTTGATGAATTGCCCAAAAGTAATGTAGATTTGAAGACTAAATTGCAAAGTTATGAAGTTTGAATCCTTACATTTGCATTTTAGTGACTATTTTGGCAATGAAAGAAAATTAGAGGGAATTATTTTGAATAATTATTTGTTGAAGAAGATGATGAATTGGTGGTTTGAAGCAAGTGATGGGACTAAATTGACAAGTAGAAAAATAAGAAGTTAGTATAAATTAGAAGTTAATTATGGAAAGTTACGTAGAAGATTGAATTTTGGCAGTGACTTCGAAAATTCACAATAAATTCTACAAAAAAGTTTAGATGATTAATTTTATATCGATGTAAAGATTTGTTCGTCTAGTTTTGTTTCCAACAAACGGAAACTGATTTTGAGTTCTGAGTTAAAAGATATGAATTTTTAATCGAATGAAGGTCAAAAAATTTACAGAGCAGTTTCTATTAGGACAACTCTGTGACGGGAGTTTGAAAATTTTTCATAATTTTTGTAGATTTTATTAATTTATGTGTCTTATACCGTTAGAATCGTTATCGAATCTAGTTATTGCAGTATGAAGGATATTAAGATCCAATGTGTATTCTGATCTTTAGAAGTAAAACTCTGAGGGTAGGACAAGTTGCCAGAAAATAGAATTTGATACATTTTGTATCTAAATGTTTGATAACAAGCTCGGAAGAATTATTGGAAGTTCAAAATGGTCATTAAGAACCGAAATGAATTTTTGGAAAGTATAAGGAAGGAAGGAAAATTATGGAAATTTTTATGTTAAATGATTAGATAGCTTAATTGAAATATTGTTAGAAGTGAATCTAACAAATATTAGTTTATATTCATGTGGTTAATGAAGTCAAATCTGAATCAAAAGAAGATCTGAGGTACTATGAAGGAAATGATCGAGTAGAATTTAGTGAGGTATGCTAATAAATGGCCCATGTGAGTGCATTTTTACTTATTTATTATATATGTGATATGAGTGATTGCATTATATATATTTATGACATGTTGATAAATAGGACGAATTGCGATGAACCGGCCTTTGTATAAATAAAAATGTATGATGGCTTATTTATGAAAATAGCATGAAATATTAAATGGCATATTGATACAATGATTGTAGCATAATGATTTACTCAAGGTAAATCGAATTTTATATATTTGGATATGTACTGCTCTTTATTGAATTATGGACAATAGTCTATACCAAAAACATACTTTGGTTACCAAGTCTTTCAAGATCCCTTGCTTCCCGCAGCCTTCCAAGACTTTAATCCTATGCATTGATGGACAAAGAGAGCGTAAGCACACTAGGCTTAGTGAGGAATGCTCGAAAACAAAACACCACCAATGCATTTAAAACCATTTCTCAACAACACAATGAAATCTCATTTCAATCATTCTTTAAACATCACTTAAACATTATCATGCCTTTAAAACCATGCACTTAACATCTTTTAAAACCAGCATATTAAACCTTATGCAACATGTAACGTTAATCAACAACAAATCTCATTGCTCAACCTCAATTTAAGCTTTCCCATGCATAAGAACCATATGCAAAGCTTAAAGAGTAAACATGTTTAAATCACATTATACAACATAAACCTTTCAGTGATACATCAACAATTATATTGGCTCACAAGTGATTATTAACCAAGTTCCTTTACCAAAATAGTTCAT
This sequence comes from Hibiscus mutabilis, assembly GCA_019671005.1. NCBI lineage: Eukaryota > Viridiplantae > Streptophyta > Magnoliopsida > Malvales > Malvaceae > Hibiscus > Hibiscus mutabilis. Next base: position 19,281,384 of record CM033753.1, on the reverse strand, counting down.
CGGATACACAGATTCAACAAGTGTTCCCCCAACACTTCAAGCCTTCCCAACCGGAAATAGCGATACAATCACAATCGCGGTACCTAAACAATCAGGTACACTTTCAACCCACGACGACACAACCCCTTGCCTCGGTTAGATGCTTAATCCACTAACGGGAGTTTACGGCACTGTATAACCCCTCTACCGTTAGGGTACTTGGATGGATTTTTCGTTACACGGATCTAAACCCCTCAACATCCAAGGCAACTTATTATAGTGCACTATCAATCCTATGACCGATCAACTATATCCGATAACAATTTTAAAACCACGTCAGTTGCCAATATAATTAACCATTTACCATTTACCTCAATGTTTTAAACACAAGTATAAACCATATACTTACAAGGATCACTTACCATGTGCATCCTTCAGCATTTCATTCTTAAAAATAGTATCTCAAATACTCTAAATCATGTTTAAACAGTAGGTACAATGTAAATCCAAACAAGTGCATAAAAATCATTTTACACTAGCATGACCGAGAGAAAAAAACCACATTTTACTTACTTCCGTATTTAAACCAGCGTTTCAAGCTCATTTTAAACCCCCATAAACCACCTTTAAAACATTCCAAAGCTGGAATCCACGTTCTCACTCGTCGATACGTGAAACCTCGACTCACCGACGCAAAATCAAGCGTCCAAAGCTTCACTGATCACTCCCAGATCAACCTCCCCTTTTTTAACCACAATACTATAGAGGACTAATGCATCTCAATGCATTTAAAACACTGCAACATCAATCCTTCACGGATTCTCACATTCCTTTCACAATTACCCAACCACAACAACCGAAAACATCATCTAATCCTTATCCAAACACAAACCGACCATAATCTAACAATTAAACTCCTTCAATATCATCAATCAACACCTATAACAGGATCAAAACATCCAAACACCTCCAGCAACTATACAGCCACCACAACTCTACAAAAACACAATTCTAACAACCTAAACAATTAAAGATTCAAGAGTTTCGGGATTCCATTGTTAAAATCAACTTAACTACATTATAATACATCTAAAATATGATTAAAATCAATCTTCAACACTGAAAAATAGATTCAATACGGATCTTTCACTATTTTATCAAATTCACCCAATTAAATCAATTAATTCAATATAAAAACACAAAATCAAATTATAAACCATAAATCAAGAATCAAAAACTTGGGATATTAATAGAGAACCATTCAATAGAGGAGATCACGGACCTTACCCCTATTGTGTGATTTCTCCCTCAATTGGCTTGTTTAAAGCTAAGAAAACATAAGATTTCAATGAAGTTTTGTAAATCAAAGTTAAAGGACAATTACAAATCAATAATTTGAATAAAATGATCTCTCACCTCTGGTTTTTAACGAAAACTTGAGTGTTTGGCAAAAGAGATGTGGAGAGAAAAAGTTGAGAGAAAAGTTACGTCAATTTTCATTAAAACCAAATAACTAACTTTAATATCAAAAGAATCTCTTTTTATTATCCTTTAAAACACAAGTTAAAATGATTTAATTGAAGAGAGAAATCACCAACAAAACTTGGTAAAATAACTCCTTAAGGATTCTATGAATTTGATCCTTTTCATTTTAGCCACCTTTAAAAACTGTTTTCAAAAATCGCATTTTGGTCACTAGCTAAAATGTCACACTTCCAAATCTCATTTTCCAAAATTGATTTGACCAATATTAATCATATATTAAAAGATGGTTTTAACCATTTTTCCATATTTTTATCTTACCAAAAAATATACGGTCCCGAATCCAACTTGAATATCTAACTTGGTCCATCGGACCGTCTAATAAGACTCAAAACTGCTAGGCCCAAAACCACGGTGTTACAACACTCCCCCACTTAAGATATTTTGTCCCGAAAATTTACCTAGAGGAAACAAAAGCAGAAGCTCCTCCAACATCTCCGACTTACGTTCTCATGTGGCTTCCTCAACACTGCAGTGTTTCCACAACACCTTAACAAGCTCAATTGTCTTACCACGCAGAACCCTATTGCTGGCATTAAATATTTCCACTAGATCCGTATTACAAGATAAATCTGATCCCAACACAATGCCTTCCACCAACACCACATTCGAGGAATCCAACCGATACCTTCGCAACACCGTCACCTGAAACACATCATGGAACCCCTCTAACACAGGAGGTAACCTCGAACAGTAAGCAATAGAACCCATATGCTCAACAATCTCGTATGGTCCACAAAACCTCGGCTAAGCTTTCTTTTCTGCCCAAAACACGTCACCTTCTTCAAGGAGACACCAACATGACCACCCGATCACCAACAACACACTCTATTACACTACGCTTCAAATTTGCGTAGAATTTCTGACGTTCTAAAGTTGCTCTCAAGCACTCACATATCAACTTCACCTTCTCATTCGTGCCTTTCAACACATCAGACATGGGAATGTACCTTCCCCTATTTCAGCCCAACCCACAGGCGTATGGTACTTCCTACCACACAACGCCTCAGACGGTGCCACCTGCATACTTGTCTGATAAGTGCTATTAAAGCAAAATCTACCAAAGGCAACTGCTTTTCCCACGTTCCCTAGAACTCAATGATACAACATCTCAACATATCCTCCAAAACCTGAATTTCACGCCCCAACTGACCATCCGTCTGGAAATGACACAAAGGACTGAAACTCAACCATTTAGTCAAGCGCAAAACAACACCCCCAGAACCTCGCTATAAACCACGGATTTTTGTCCACACTATGGACTCAGGCACATCGTATAAACATACCTAATATACAAATCTGCCAGCTTATCTAAATCACATATCGCAAGCATAGCCACAAAGGTGCGCACACTTCACAACTCAATTAACAACCACCCAATTGGAATCCTTGGTCGGTGTCAAAGGCAACCCAGACACAAAATCCATGGTGATTCTTTCCCACTTCCATTTCGGTATCCTCAATAGGTGCAACAACCCAAAAAGAACTGATGCTCAGCTTCCACTCGCTGTCATACCATGTATCGATCAACAAAATCAGCCACATCTTCCTTTACACCAACCCAACAAGAACTGGCATACGCTTCAGATAAAATAACATGCCTCAACTCAACATTAAGAGACACCACTTTCCGATCTTTAAAGCACAACACCCTATCATCATTAACGCAAAAATCATTAGATTTCCTTCCCCAATAACCTGGACAAGTGATAACAACACATCATCATAAAGTTGCCTTTCTCTAATAAACTGTGTCCCAGATGACCTCACTTGCAATTCGGACATCAAGCCTCCATCACGCATCATACTCAACCGCGTAAACAACATCCTTAACTTCACTGCAACTCACATATACAAGGCATTGGCTACAACCTTAGCTCGGACGATATTAAATCAATAAACTATAACTCTTAAACAACTCCAACCATCCCAGTTGTCAAAGAATCAAATCATCATTCATTTTTTCCTAACCACACATGATCCATATACACAACATACTCTTCATCATAGAATTGGTGTCTCTAAAACGTTTAAACAACCACCATCGCGACAAGCTTCACATCATGCGTAGGACAAAAATACTCATGCACCCTTAACTATCTAGGTGCATAAGCCACAACTTCTCTTGCAATACTACAATCTCAACAAACCTTGATGCTAAAAAATGGATCTAGCAAACCCTGAAACTGTCAACTCTAACTTTGGTCGCTCAAAAACTAGCACAAGCCAGTCTCCTTAGAATCAATCTTTAACATCCTCTAAAAAACTTGAGAACTCCAAAAACCATATTACCAAAACTACCTACATATGCTACCTTACTTACACCATCACTCCATTGATTTTTGATCAATCATCTGTAAGTGTAAACATATGTATGCATGATTACTTATATGCCCTCAGAGATGTCTATATGTATGTATGCAAAACCTCTAATGTCGTGCCCAAATGTATGCATGTACTGACATATTTACATATACATACAACTATTTTTGCACTATTCATGTTTATCTGCTCACACTTACTAATTCTCTGAACCAGGATTCTTTACGACATACCCAAAACTCGTACTTCCCAAACAAAGAGCAACATTCACTTCTCCCCAAAAATCCACTAAACCATCCATACTTATCGATCCAAACCCTTCTCAGTGCTTCTGTACATAGAAAAATCATCAATAAGCACAACAATCAACTGACCCAAAAACTCATAGACTACCCAACCCATCATAACTATGAACGCAACCCATGCATTGATCAAACCAACGGCATAACCAAGAAAGCATGCTGTCGTACCCCTTATAGAAGGCAAATCTAAACACAACCACATACTTTACCTTCAACAGATAACACCCAAAACTCAAACCAATCTTACAAACCACTAGAGCATCCCTAAACTGATCAACAGAACATCAACTTGTTCAGCTACCAAAAACCAATGCACATCCGCATCGTGCCATCCTTCTTTTCCACAACAATACTGGCGCAACCCCAGTGAAACTCTAAGCCTAATAAGCCTTGATCCAGCAACTCCTGAAGTTGCGTCTTTAACCCCTTCAACTCTATCGAGCCACGCACAGAGAGTGATAGACACCGGAGCTGTGTTCTTATACAACTCAATGCCAAACTTAACCTCTTAATCCAATGGCAAACCCGGCCATTCCCTTGAAAACACCTAGAAACTCACATACCGTACGAATATCCTGAGCACTACTTCCTTTGACCCCAGATTCATAACATAGGCTAGGAATACCTTACAACCAAAATCCACCAAATGACTCACCTCAAGCGCCAAAACAACATTAAACAAGAATTTAACTTTCTCACATGTGATTACCACCTCATAATCATCAACAAGTTTCAAGGCAACTCGTTCGGATTCAGAATCAACCACAGCTTTGTGTTCCGGCCACTAATCCAAACCTAGGATTACATAAAAAATTGTGGAGCTACAACTCCAACAAAACAACCTCATCCTCAAGACCTTAAATCATCAAAAGACATTTTCAAACATCCTTCTCGCAACAACCATCTCATCGGAGGAACTAGCCACTTAATTCCTACATCTAACACTTACGAGATGATCATTCAAACCACAATTCCCACAAACGTTAAGAACAACAAGCATAGGAGTTTACACTCAACATATCAAATGCGGGTAGTCCCGCCTCATGAGATCACATAATCCACATACCCAACAAGTATTAAATATTGCTCTAGTTTGGATACTCTGACCCCGTGGTCCTCAACTCAGGGCGATATCTTTTATCACACCTCTTTTCAAACTAAACACTACTGAAACTAGATTCCGTAATTCTCTTGCCAGAGCCAGAACCCAGGTTCTGCTGATATACTTCTCTCGTGTACTAACACGTCGAAAATGGTGTAGTTAGAAGCCAACGTGTACACCCTAACATCCTGTACCAATTCATAGCAGAATCGATCACAACGACACCTCTCTAACGGTACCAGTTTAGGAGCATACCGGTTTAACCGAATAAACTGTACCCTAAACTTGGCCACATACATACAACCTTGAACCCAAGCCATGAACTATCGTTTCTTTTTATCCAAGTATCTAAACCCTAGACACTTCTTCTTAAAAATAGCATGGAAAGACTCCCAATTCATATCATGAGGTTCCACGACCGCAGATACAGCTGTCCACCAACTAAAACCATCATCATGTAACAGGGATTCAACACATCCTAACCTACGGGTGCCAATGCACTCCATTCGATCCATAACTTGAACAACACTAGTCATACATGTCTTAGATGCCTCGGGTGACAACCCACGGTACTCAACTTCTCCCAAACTATAGGGATATTCCAACGGCAACCTCATTTGCCCAACAGTCGGTGCAAATACATGCACTCCAGCAAAAACAGCTTAAAAGCTCAAAACATCACCTATATCAAGGCATCATATCTTCCAACACTGGCCCAACCGGCACAGGTGGTACATACTTTGGGGTGAAAAACCCCTAGGAGACATAACACTTTCCTCAACTCACTGCCCAAAGGCAACAACATCACGCTAGTTCTTATTTCTCCTCTCGGTCGTAACATTCAAAGGTATGATAATTATTTCAAAACAAAAATTTTAAGGCCAGCTTCAAGCAAGGATCCAAGACTGCCATTTTAAAATCATAATATTTTAGACTATAATAATAAGGCAATGAGTTTCCCAAATTTCCTCCCAACATGGCATAAAGTAACCAACGTGCATATTATAATCACCGTGCATAGCAAGCAATCGAGTATAACTCACAACAGCCTTGCAATAACCATACCAACTCCCACATCACAAACCTATCTTTGATATCACCAAATGTAACCCCCTCGATCCAGACTGGACGTTAGACCAAACTGAGCGAGCTAATTAGGTTTACCGAAGTAAACCGAGAATATAAAACCCGAAACACGTCTATTTTGCTAGTTTAACAAGCTTTTGACCACACCAAAACATCCTAACATGCCCCTAACACACATCCAACATATTCAAGGACCAGACCACACCAAGACAACCTAATCTCATCATCCATTCGAGGCATTATACTTCAAATGTAAATCTAGAGGCATGCTTCCTAGAAAACCAATCAAACCATCACCACAAACAATCATTAATGACCATTTACAAACCATGAGCAACAAAAAAACATGCTCAAATAGGGGGTTTAACAAAACACCTCCCAAAATAATGACGGAACCCCATTGCCCTTATTACTTATAGTCTATACCAAAAACATACTTTGGTTACCAAGTCTTTCAAGATCCCTTACTTCCCGCGACCTTCCAAGACTTTAATCCTCTGCATTGATGGACAAAGAGAGCGTACGCACACTAGGCTTAGTGAGGAATGCTCGAAAACAAAACACCATCAATTCATTTAAAACCATTTCTCAACAACACAATGAAATCTCATTTCAATCGTTCTTTAAACATCACTTAAACATTATCATGCCTTTAAAACCTTGCACTTAACATCTTTTAAAACTAGAATATTAAACCATATGCAACATGTATCCTTAATCAACATCAAATCCCATTGCTCAACCTCAATTTAAGCCTTCCCATACATAACAACCATATGCAAAGCTTAAAGAGTAAACATGTATAAATCACATTATACAACATAAACCTTTCAATGATACATCAACAATTATATTGGCTTACAAGTGATCATTAACCAAGTTCCTTTACCAAAATAGTTCATCAGATACACAGATTCAACAAGTGTTCTCCCAACACTTCAAGCCATCTCAACCGAAAATAGCGATACACTCACAATCGCGGTACCTAAACAACTGGGTACACTTTCAACCCAGGGGACACCAACCCCTTCCCTCAGTTAGATGCTTAATCCACTAATGGGAGTTTACGGTACTGTATAACCCCTCTACCGTTAGGGTACTTGGATGGAGTTTTCGGTACACGGATCTAAACCCCTCAACATCCAAGGCGACTTATTATAGTGCACTATCAATCCTATAGCCGGCCAACTATATCCGATTACAATTTTAAAACCATATCACTTGCCAATATAGTTAACCATTTACCATTTACCTCACTATTTTTAACAAGCATACACCAAGCCAATTTTCCAAAGCAATAACCATGCTTTAAACCACAAGTATAAGCCATATACTTGCGAGGATCACTTACCATGTGCACCCTTTAGCATTTCATGCTTAAAAATAGTATCACAAATACTCTAAATCATGCATAAATAGTAGGTACAATGTAAATCAAAACAAGTGCATAAAAATCATTTTACACTAGCACGACCGAGAGCTAAAAACCACATTTTACTTACTTTCGAATTTAAACCAGCGTTTCAAGCTCAATTTAAACTCCCATAAACCACCTTTAAAACATTCCAAAGCTGGAATCCATATTCTCAGTCACTGATACATGAAACCTTGATTCCTCGATGCAAAATCAAGAGTCTGAAGCCTCCAAAGCTTCACCGATTACTTTTGGATCAACCTCCCCTGTTTTAACCACAATACAATAGAGGATTAATGCATCTCAATTCATTTAAAACACTGCAACATCAATCCTTCACGGATTCTCACATTCCTTTCATAATTACCCAACCACAATAACCGAAAACATCATTTAATCCTTTCCAAACACAACCCAGCCATAATCTAACAATTAAACTCCTTCAATATCATCAATCAACACCTAAAAATAGGATCAAAACATCCAAACACTTCCAGCAACTATACAGGCACCACAACTCCATAAAAACATAATTCTAACAACCTAAACAATTAGAGATTCAAGAGTTTTGAGATTCTATTGTTAAAATCAACTTAACAACATTATAATACATCCAAAATATGACTAAAATCAATCTTCGACACTGCAAAATAGATCCAGTATGGATCTTTCACTATTTCATCAAATTTACCCAATTAAATCAATTAATTCAATATAAAAACACAAAATAAGATTATAAACCATAAATCAAGGATCAAACACTTCAGAATATCAATAAAGATCCATTCAATAGAGGAGATCATAGACCTTACTCCTATTGTGTGATTTCTCCCTCAATTGGCTTGTTTAAAGCTAAGAAAACACAAGATTTCAATGAGGTTTTGTAAATCAAAGTTAAAGGATCAATTACAAATCAATAATCTGAGTAAAATGATCTATCATCTCTGGTTTTTAAAGAAAACTTGAGTGTTTGGCAGAAGAGAAGTGGAGAGAAAAGTTACGTCAATTTTCATTAAAACCAAATAACTAACTTTAATATAAAAAAACCTCTTTTATTATCCTTTAAAACAGATATTAAAATGATTTAATTGAAGGGAGAAATCACTAGCAAAAACTTGGTAAAATAGCTCCTTCAGGATTCTAAGAATTTGATCCTTTTCCTTTTAGTCGCCTTTAAAAATTGTTTTCAAAAATCGCATTTTGGTCACTAGCCAAAATGTCACACTTCCAAATCTCATTTTCCAAAATGGATTTCAGCAATATTAATCATATATTAAAAGATGATTTTTAACCATTTTTCCATAATTTTATCTTATCAAAAAAATATATGTTCCTAAATTTGACTTGAATCTCTAAACCGATCCACTAGACTGTCTAAAAAGCCACAATACCGCTAGGCCCAAAACTGGGGAGTTACGTCACCATAATCATTAGTATATTAAATAATGACATTGGTATATTTTTCCATAATTTTATCACCATCAAAATAATTATTCCAATTAAATCTCGAAAGCAACTCGAATCTCTAATACCGGTCCACCGAACCTTCGAACCAACCTTTAAAACATCTAAGCCCAAAACCGGGGGTGTTAAAACTCTCCCCCACTTAAGAAATTTCATCCTCAAAATTTATCTGGATGAAACAAATGCAGAAATTGCCAACAAATCTGCCTTGCTCTCCCAAGTGGCTTCCTTGACACCACGGTGTCGCCACAAGACCATAAAAAGCTCAATCGTCTTGCCACGAAGAACTTTGCTGTTGGAATCAAGAATTTCCACCATCTCCTCGTCATAGGGCAAATCTGGCCCCAACTCAATATTCTTCACCGGCATAACATGAGAGAGATTCGACCGATACCTCTGCAACATGGATACATGGAGTACATCATGTATTTTCTCCAACTCGGGAGGCAACCTCAACCAATAAGCCATAGGACCAACACGCTCAACAACCTCGTACGGTCCAATAACCTTACTAAGTTTACCCTTACGTCCGAACCTCATCATCTTTTTCCATAGTGACACCTTCAAGAACACGCGATCGCCCACCGCATATTCAATTTCCCTACGCTTCAAATTTGTGTAAGATTTATGCCGATCCGTAGCCGCTTTCAAGCAATCACACACAAGATTTACCTTTTCACCCATGTCCTTCAACATGTCCGGTAAGAAAATATGATTTTCCCTACCTCAGCCCAACACAAGGGCGTACGGCATTTTGTGCCATACAATGCCTCATACGGTGCCATTTGTATACTTGCCTGGTAACTGTTGTTATACACAAACTCAACCAAAGGTAAATGCTTCTCCTAGGTTCCTTGGAACTCAATAATGCAACATCTCAACATATCCTCTAAAACCTGGATAACCCGCTCAGGCTGACCATCCGACTGAGGATGATACACGGTGCTAAAATTTAATCTCGTACATAATACTTGATACAAACTCACCCAAAACTTCACTGTAAACCTCAGATCCCTATCCGAAAAAAAGGACTTCGGTACCCCATGCAAACACAATAGCTTAGCAATGTACAAATCTACCAACCTGTCTAGCGCATACGTTGTATGCACTGGCAAAAAATGTGCACACTTCTTAAATCAATCAATAATCACCCAAATGGAAACCTTTTTAGCCGTTGTCGAAGGTAATCCTGACACAAAATCCATGATGATTCTCTCCCATTTCCATTCCAGAATTCTCAACGGTTGCAACAACCCAAATGGAAACTTATGTTCAGCCTAGACCCGCTGACATACCATGCTCTTAGAAACAACTCAGCTACATCCTTTTTCAAACCAACCAAGTAGTATGCTTCTTTCAACCCTCGATACATTTTCACACTACCAAGATGCATAGCAAAAGGGCTAGAATGTGCCGTTGTCAAAATAATGTACCTCAACTATGGATCATTCGACACCACCATTTGACCCTTGAAACACAAAACTCCATCATCGTTAAATGAAAATCGGTCGGATTACCCTCAGAGATGTCCTTAGCATGATCAACCAAGGAATCATCAAACAGTTTCTTAGCTTTAAGAAACTGTGACATCATAGGCTTAACTTGCAATTCAGCCAACAACCCACCTTCCCACGTCACACTCAACCTTGCGAACATAGCTCTAAGCTCAACCGCAACTTTACGACTCAACGCATCCACAACCATGTTGGCTTTACCAGGATGATACTCAATTGTCAAGTCGTAATCCTTAAGGAACTCCAACCATCTACGTTGCCTAAGGTTCAAAATCTTTCTGAGACATCAAATACTTCAAACTCTTATGGTCCGTGAAGACAACACAGTTCTCACCATAGAGATAATGTCTCCAGATTTTCAAGTAAACACCACCGCCGCAAACTCTTATGGTCCGTGAAGACAACACAGTTCTTACCATCTTGCATCAGCACACAACCTAACCCAACGTAAGATGCATCACTATAAACCACGAACTCCTTTCCAGACTCAGGTTGAATCAACACAGGAGGATATGTCAAAAATTCCTTCAACATCTCAAAACTAAGATGTTGCTTCTCCGTCCACACCTAAGGAACATTCTTATGAAACAAATTCATCAACGGTGTCGCGATACTAGAAAACCTATCAATAAAGCGACGGTAAAATCTAGGTAGCCCAAGAAAATTGTGAACCCCCGAAATAAATTTAGGTTGCTTCCAATTGAGAATAGCCCTAATTTTTTGTGGATCAACACGAATACCCTATACGGAAACCACATGACCAAGGAAAATTACTTCCTTGAGCCAAAACTCACACTTCCTCAACTTGGCGAACAACTGATTATCCTTCAAAATCTGCAACACAATCCGCAAATGTTGATCATGTTCTTCCTCGGTACGAGAGTACATGAGAATATCATCTATAAACACCACTACGAATTGATCAAGATATTCACAAAACACCCTATTCATCATATCCATGAAAACAGCTAGGGCATTTGTCAAACCAAAAGGCATGACCATTAACTCAAAATGCTCGTACCTCGTACGAAACGCAGTTTTATGCACATCCTCATCCTTAACCTCTAACTGATAATACCCCGATATGAGATCAATCTTAGAGAACATCGCTACCCCATGAAATTGATCAAACAAATCATCAATCCTCGGTAATCAATGCACATACTCATCGTACCATTCACAAAGAGAACCGAAGCACCCCAATGCGAAACACTTGGTCGGATGAACCCATAATCTAACAACTCCTTAAGCTATGACTTTAACTCATTCAATTCCTTCGGCGCCATCCTACCCCCATACGTCTCGATACCGAACTCTACCTCCCTATCCGGCGGTAAACCTTGTAACTCTTTAGGGAAAACCTCTGGAAAATCACAAACAGCCCGAATGCCCTACACCCGGACACCTTTTAACCTCAAGATTCATCACAATTGCTAAATAAGCTTGGCAACCTCCTTACATTATCTTTTTTGCCCGAGTTGCCTAGACAACATTAGAGAAGAACTGCATATTCTCGCCAACAACCACAACTTCATAATCATTGGCCAACCTCAAAAAAGTCTGTTTGGATTCACAATCCACAATTGCCTTATACTCACTCAACCAATCCATACCCAAGATGACAAACCATGGAGTGGTAACTCCATTAGATCTGCGGCAAACTCATGACCTTTCACAACCAAGGGACACGGCCTATACAACTTTCTAGTGGTAACTGTCTCACCAAATGAACTAGTTACCAACATGCCCACATTAAGGATCTGAACAAGAACATTCAACAAAGATGCATGTTCACTCAAAATGTATGAATAAGTAGACCCCGAATATATCAAAGATAACAATAACAAGGATTGTAAAGTAAAGGTACCTGCTATCACATCCATGTCATTACTACCCTTTTGATGAGCATAGATCCGAGTTGGCCCACCATTCTCCTGCCGTACTGCAGTAGCATAGCTACAACTCTCAGACCATCCTTACGCCTATGAAAATTACCATTGCCATGACCTCGGTCCTTAGCAGGTACAACAACCTGAGCGGGTGCATCCCTCGCAACCCGAGGATAATCACGCTTCACGTGACCAGGAGATCCACAAATCCAATAGATCACGGTATTCCCCCAGCACGCACTCATGTGACGTCTACTACAGCACTCACACTCAGCTACAAAATGAATTCCTGGGTTACCCTGAATACCTAGAATCGACCACTCTCTTAGTCTACCTCTTATTCTACTTCCCAAAATACCTAGAATCAGCCACTCTCTTACCCAAGCTCGCATTCACGGCCTGAACTAATGAAACCAAGGACTGCTCAATATCCTTAGCACGGTTGACAAACACATCAAAATCTGTGTAATCTGTAGCAGGAGATAAGTCTTAATGTCCTTCACAAGACCATACCAGAATCTATTACATCTCTGTTGATCATCAGGAACTAACTCCGGGGCATACTGACTAAGGCGGACAAACTTTACCTCATATTCAGAAACTGTTATACCTCCCTCAAATAGCGATATAAACTCAGGCTTTTTCATATCCAAGTATTGCGTACCAAGATACTTCCACTTGAAAGCTCTTTGAAAGAACTCCCAAGTCACATCCGCGTTGGAAACGCCAGCAATTGTGGTCACCCACCAATAATATGCATCACCCTGCAATAGTGACACAGTGCAACCCAACTTGCGCTCCTCATTACAACCCATATGGTTCAGAATGCTGATTGTCTTCTCCAACCACCCCTCAACTACCTCAGGACTCAAACCCTAAAATTCCTCACCTCCCAAGCTTCAAAGACGCTCCAAGGGTAAACCTTGATTAGCAGCCACAGCAGGTGCCGGTGCTTGCGCTTGCACTCCAGCCATCGTTGCCTAAAATGCTCCCATCATCACTTGGATTAACAGATTCAAATCACCAAGAATTGGCATAGGAGGAGCATGGGGTACACCACCCACCCCAACATCAACAGGAGGAACCAACAAAGGAGGAGGAGGTAAAATATTAGGGGGACTCCCTTCCTCAACATTATTCTGCTCAACTCTCGCATTATTAGCCATTGAATACGTCTCACGTCAAACCATGCTAACAAAAGCATCAAAACACATTAAAGTCAAGCTAGCATTAGGCAAGGATCCAAGGCTACCTTATAAAACATTTTAAAACCTCGCTAATAGGCAATGTGTTCCCAAATTATACCCCGCATGATATTAAACAATCACCGTACATGTCACACATCACGGAATTATCAAACAATAATATCCCAGCTTTTTGAAACTTGGCTCTGATACCAACAAATGTAACCCCCTCGACCCGGCCTAGACGCCCGACCGAACTGAGAGAACTACATTAGGTTTGCCGAAGCAAATTAGAGAAAAATTAACAGTTTTATGAACCAATATTGAAATTAAAGTGACCAATCCTTGATTATTACAATTCAATGCTTACATGTTAAATTTTAGATCATTACGATCACCCAAACTCATGCAATTGCATTCACAAAACCTACGGACCAAAACGTAAGAAAATAGAACTTCAAAAAATCCCAAATAACAGATTTAACCACCACCGTATCAATATGATCAAAGGGGTGTTTCGATACGCCTTCGTTATTTAAAACCTCAAATTTCTAATAGCCAATTTCTGTTTCGATATGCCCTCGCGTATCGAAACGCCCTTCATAAAACCATTAGACCATATCGAAATGCCTCCCCGAGTACTGAAACCTAGCCAATTTTTCCTTGGCCCATACCAAAATAGCTACCTTTGTACCGGTATGCTAAGCCTAGAATGGCTTACCCGTACCGAAATAGGGACACCCGTACCAGTACGCCTAGACATGTAATGTCCCAAATTGTTGTCTAAACCCACTTTGATGATAACCAAAACTCTCCAACATGCTTCAAACACTTATACAACATTACTAAGATACATTACCAACCAAAGCATCTCAGATTCAACAACCATTTATGGCATTTACACTACACAAGACATCCTATAGGCATGCATCCTAATATCATTTCACCAATCATCCAAAACTCACATTTTATACATTTAAGGCATACTCCACATGCTTGAACATTTATAGCATCATACCGAACTTGCAGGAATCAACAAATCATGGCAATCAATCAAAATCAACTAAATGCATACTCTAGCACTTGGCTAGCAACAACATAGGTAAGATACGCTCAAGCTCTACCATCATCAACAAACCATAAAAATCCAGCATTACTCATTCATAAAACTCATGGAAAAAATACAAATCCCTAAAATATGGCGAACACATTGCCTTATTAACCCAAAAACATAAACAGAGTTCATACTCAAAGTAGTCTTTGTCTTAGGATCACTTCAGCCTTGCCTTTGCAGCCCCAAAACTTCAATGCTCTGCATCATTAGGAAAAAGAGAGTGTAAGCACAAATTCTTAGTGAGGATGCTCTTTAAAATAATGATGCATTACAACCCTTGAAAACTAAACACTTGTTTTCAAATCATGCTTACGGCCTAAGCAAGTTCCAATGATTCCAATTAAAACATGCATATTGACCATATGCAAAACATTATAATCCACATGCTTAAATTCCCAAAGCATTATATACAAAACCATGCTTAAGTTCCAAAGCATTACAAAATAAGTGCAACACTTGAATTCTCATATATTGGCATTTATAGTGACCCCGGATAGATGACCTCTATCCTTGATTAGTAGACTGCTAATATTTAAGTAACCGACTGTTAACTTTACATTTCAGATACACAGATCTCCCATGATAGTCGACCACTACCATGACCCATACCATGTCGACCGCATATTATAGCACCCTTTTTGACCGCAAGATCAACATCAACAAGGGGAACCGACCGTTCAACCCAAGTGACAACATTATAATCCGAGTAGCCGACCGCTTACCTAAAGGACTCTTAACCACGATCGATTTTTAACATATTATAGTGCACTTCATCCTATGGCATGCCAACTATATCCGAATGTTTTCTCATCATGTCATATAGCCAATATAACATTTACAAAAACCATTTACTCACTGTTTTATAATGCATTTTACTAAATCACCATATATGCAATCACATTGCCAAAGAAATAACACCATTCCCGACAAGAATGAAAACCAATTCTTATACTTTTAAACCCCTGCATATGTACTTAAAATCATGTATTTCCAGTAAGTAAATCAAACCATTTTTACGACCAAAACATGAATTACACATGCTCATATCTGAACCGATATTAAAGAGCAAAAAAGGGAAAACTTACTTCCGAGCTTAGGTAAGTGATTCAAACTTATCCTAAACTCTCAACAACCTTTATTAAACCTCTTAAAGGCATTTAAATCAGTTTCCATTCACTGATACGCTTCACTTTGCTCGCCAACGCAAATAAAGCTTCCGGCAAGCCAAAATCAACGCCAAGCTTCGTTGCTTTGATTATCCCCTATTTTAACCACATAAAACCAGAGAGCAAATGCATCATTATGCATTCAAACCATTGCCTACAAGCAATTACGCGTAACTCTCAAGTTGCCCACTCGAAACATATCCGAAACATACCGAAATCATCAACAAACACTTCTAAAACTTAACCCAACCTTATTACAATTATTCAAACCATAAAACATCACCAATTAACACTTAAAAATAGGATTAATTCATCCAAATACTTTCAGCAACTACCCAACCACTTCAACACCACAAAACACAAATCTAACAACCTTAACAACTAGGGATTCAAGAGTTTAGGGATTCCATTATTAAAATTAACCTAACAACAATATAATAAATCCAAAATATGTTTAAAAACAATCCTCAACACTAGAAAATAGATCCAATTCGGATCTTCCACTATTTCATCAAATTTATCCAATTAAATCAATTAATCATTATAGAAATACAAAATTAGGTTATAAATCATAAATCAAGGATCAAATACTTGGGAATATCAATAAAGAACCATAAACAGAGGAGAAGAATGAACCTTACCTCTATTGTGTGATTTCTCCCTCAATTGATTATTTAAAGCTTGAAAAACATAAGAATTCAATAAGGTTTTGTAAATGAAAGATAAGGAATTAGTTATAAATAAAGAAATTAAAAAAAAACAAGTTTCTCACCTCTGTGATTTGATGAAAATAAGAGTGTTTGGCAGAAAAGAAATGGAGAGAAAAGTTACGTCAAATTTCTTTAAAAGAGATAACTAACTTTAATATCTAAAATCCCACTTAATTATCTTTTAAAACACATGTAAAAAGGACTTAATTGAAGAGAGAAATCACCAGCAAAAACTTGGTAAATTACCTCCTTAAGTATTCTAAGAATTTGATCCTTTTCATTCTAGTCACCTTTAAAAATAGTTTTCAAAAATTACATTTTGGTCACTAACCAAAACGTCACCCTTCCAAAACTTGTTTTCCAAAATTGATTTCATCATAATCATTAGTATATTAGATAATGATGTTAGCATATTTTTCCATCATTTTATCACCATAAAAATAATTATTCTAATTAAATCCCGAAACTAACTTGAATATCTAATACTGGTCCACCAAACCTTCGAACCAATCTTTAAAACATCTAAGCCCAAAATCAAGATGTTACATTTATGACTATTATGGGTAATTTGGAGCTATTGGCGATATTTTTCAACCATTGGAGGCAGTTCTGGGCAGTGGGTATTGATATGTGTGATGATCGTATTGGTACATGCATTTAAATTAGAAAACTAGCCGTTGTAGGTCATTGGGCGTACCAGTACTCGATACATCCTTATCAGTATGGAAGTAGGTGTCAATATGCTATAAATCATATCGGTACCAAAATTCCTCTCTAAAATTTTAGAAACAATCCCGTATCAGTACAAGTAAGGCCCGTATCGATAAAGCTGTATGTTTTTTACCATTTTGAGTATTTAAACATGTATGCAAGTCAAAACAATTTACAAAAAAAAATTACTTTGTTATATCGAAATGATATCTCAACAATCTCCCCCTTTTTATATAACAAAACATTTGAAAATTTGTTTTTGATATTACTCCCTCTTAGGAAAATAATTTAAAAAAAAAAGAATATTTTCCTTTTGTTAACTCCTCAAAAGTACTATTTTTATGCTTATTTTACAATGCCTTTGCTTTCTCTTTTAGTACATTTAGTTGCATTTAGGTATTAAAATCATGCATTTGCATAAAGAGTTTATGAGCTATTCTGTTTGCCAGTGTGAAGGGTTATTTTACATTTTTTGACGTAGGACAAAGGCAGGTGGGCTTTGTAGAGAATGCAAGAAAGGAAGCTAGAGAATTGTCGAAGCGCAGTTGGCGCAGAAAGACCAATCAATTCCAAGCCCGGCTGGCAAAGGAGTAACATCAGCTAACCGGTCAAAAGTCTCTGTTGGACCTTGTACACGTCAGCCTTAGGATTCAAATATGGATAAGATGCACTATCATCTTATCCCTTGTGCATTCAAAGTTTAAATTCAAAGGCCTTATCTTAGGGTTTCCCATGCAAGCCTATTTAAAAAGACCAATGGGGGATTGAAGAGGCTGAACGGTGGTGAAGCAAGACGTGGTCCGACCAGCTGAAGACTAAAAGCTTGGAGCCATTGAAGGGTTGCATCGATGGACCCCCTTCTTGCACATTCTCTTTGTTTTTTATTTATTCTATTTAAATGATGATGTGGAGATACGATAATGTTTTTTAATGGAAACCCCAACCATGAACTAAACTTTTACAGTTGGTTAGGGGTGTTTGCGATGGATGCTAATTTCATGTTTAGTTTTTAATAATTAAAATGCCTTGGCATTGTTTTCTATTTGGCATATACTTAATCTTTTTCCAAATCCATTGCCATACGACAGTTGGCATTGGATGCTTATTGCACCTTAATATCTTAACATACTTAAGGGACAATTATCTATTTCTAGGTACTAAGGTGAGAAGCTTTGACATAAGATGTTCAAGTAGATGAACTTACTTCGGAAGTGAGTCTATCCCTTAGGAGTAAAGATTGTCGCTTAATCGAGTTAATTAATGAAAAACATTCACTATAAACATATAGGGGTTTTATCAGAGTTAACTTAGGGTACTGCCGTCGACAGAGGCAATACTACCTTTAATCTTCTAGGTAATAAACCAAGGCATATCATTATTGAAGGCTGGTATAAGTAGCGTAAAATTTGGCATCCCATTGCCAATGCTCATCATTTATTTTGAATAACTCATTGCCAAACTGCTTATTTTCACTACTTTGTTATGTTAATTTTCAATCAAAATTCCAAAACATTTCGAGCACTTTTAAATATTATGAACAAGTAAAGATGGAGCAAATAAGTTCTTGGTCAATCCTTGTGGATTCGATACTCAGCTTATTGTTGTATTACTTGATGACCCTGTATACTTGCACACATAAGAATCAACTTGGCACTGCTCTTCGGCATACTTTTACACTAAAAATATACTCTTTTGCCAAGCGTTAGCAATAGTCGACAAGTTTTTGGCGCTGTTGCTGGGGATTGCAACGAAATTTTTTTGTTCTCTTTACTTGTTTCATTCCTTTTATTATTTATTTAGTTTAACTGGTGTATGGCCAGAAGCCACCCCATAACACCCCGTTTTGGGGCTTATATGTTTTAAAGGTTGGTTCGAAGGTCCGGTGGACCGTTATTAGAGTTTCAAGTCGGTTTCAAGATTAAATTGGTTTAAATGTTTTTGAAGGTGATAAAATTGAGAAATAATATTCTAAAAACATTATTAATTATATTAAGGATAATGGTGAAATCAATTTTGGAAAATAAGATTTTGAAATCAGACAATTTGGCTGGTGACCAAAATGCATGTTTTGAAAACTGCTTTTAAAGGTGACTAAAATGAAAAGGGTCAAATTCTTCGAATCTTTAAGGAGATATTTTACCAAATTTTTTATGATGATTTCTCCCTTAATTAAATATATTTTAACATGTGTTTTAAAGTTAATTAAAAAGAGATTTTAGTTAAAAAGTTAGTTAAACTTTTTAAAGAAAATTCGCGTACCTTTTCTCTCCACTCTCTCCTCAGCCAAGCACTCAAGTTTTCATCAAAATCCAGAGGTGAGTAGTCGTTTAACTTGTATCTATGTTTTGTAATTGATTAATTAACATTGTTTTTACAAAATCTCATCTAAATCTTATGCTTTCTTAGCTTTTATCAAACCAATTCAGGGAGAAATCTCACAATAGTGGTAAGGTCCGTGATCTCCTCTATTGTATGGTTCTTTACTGAAATTCCCAAGTATTTGATCCTTGATTTATTGATTGTAAACTCATTTTAATGATTTATCAATGTTTGATTGAGTAAATTGGGTAAAATTGATGTAACAAGGTAATTTTTGAAGTAGATATAATTTCCACTGTTTAAGATTGATTTAATACATATTTTGGATGTATTATGATGTTGATAAGTTGTTTTTACCAATAGAATTCCCGAAACTCTTGGATCTCTAATTGTTTATGTTGTTAGATTTGAGCTTTTGTGATGATATTCGAGTTTAATCTTTGCTAGAAGTAAAATGATGATGGGAAAGGGTTTCTGGATGTTAATTGACCTTGATTGATGGGTTGAATCATTGTTTTACGACTGGGTTAAGTTTCAGAAATGTTTGATGATGATTTCAGTTTGTTTCGGATATTTCTAAGTAGGCAACCTGAGAGTTACGGGGTTTTGCTTCTAGGTAGTGGTTTGAATGCATAATGATTCATTTATCCTCTTGTTTTATGTGTTTAAAATAGGGGATAATTAAGGCGACGAAGCTTTACATTGTTTTGTTACTTGCCAGGAGCTTGTATCGCGTTGGCAAGGAAGGCAAAGCGTATCGGTGAGTGGAAACTGGTTTTACATGCTTTACAAAGGTTTGTAGAGGTTGTTGGCAGTTTAGGGTAAGTATGAGACACTTAACTAAGCTCGAATGTACGTTTCCCTTATTTTGCTCTTGAATATCGGCTTGGATATGAGCATGTTGTTTGCATGTTTTGGTGATAAATATGGTATGATTTACTTACTAAAATGCATGATTTTGAGTACATATGCAAGGGTTTACAAGTATATTAAATGCTAATGAGCATTGGTGTTCATTCCGGTTAGGAATGGTATTATTGCATTGGCAATGAGATTTGCATACATGACATTTTGTTTAATGCATTGTAAAGTAGTAAGTAAATGGTATATTGGCTATGTGACATGGTGGGAAAATAATCAGATATAGTTGGCATGCCATAAGATTAAAAGTGAACTATAAAATATAACAAAATCGATCGTGACCATGGGTCCTTGAGGTATGGCGGTTTAAGAAGGCCACTCAGACTGTTGGGGACTTCATTTCGGGCATGCAATTTAACTAGGCAACCCAAATTGAAGGTGATCTTGTAGTTTAACTAGGCAAGGTCGGTACACTTGCGGTTTAACTCAACAAGGGTGGAATCTTACGGTTTAACTAGGAGAGGGTGTCAAATCTTGCTGTTTAACTAGGCAAGGTTTGGGATATCATGCGGTTTGACTAGGCATGGTATGAGAGATCCATGTATCCGATATGTATATGATAGAGGTAGTCTATTCATGTCACTATAAATGCCAATATATAAGAAAGCTCATGTGTTGAACCTATTTTTAATGCTTTGGGATTTAAGCATGGTTTATGATTTAATGCTTTGGAGATTTAAGCACGAAATGTACATGATGTTGTATAAGGTTATTATGTTTGATTCGGTTGGAATCATGAAAAAATGCTTTGGTTGTAAGCATGTTTTTGGAAAATAAGCATATGGTTTTCAAATGGTTTTAATTCATCATTGTTGTATGAGCATCCTCACTAAGAAAGTGTGCTTACGCTCTCTTTTTCCTAATGATGCAAAGCATTAAGGTTTTGGGGAAGCAAGAGGCAAGGCTAAGTGATCTAATGATATTTACAAGTTTGAGTATGAACTCAGTTTATATTTTGGTTAATAAGGCAATGTGTTCGCCACGGTTTTTGGGAGTTGTAATTCTGTTTCCTTATGGATTTTGGGTGTGTTTCGATCCTGGATTTTGAGGATGGTTTGATGTTGCTAAGTTCGATGTTAATCCTTGCTTATAGTTGTGGATGAATGGTTTCTTAGGTATGCATCTAGAGCTTCCTTGCTGAATGCCTTGTTGTGATGGTTTGAACAAGTTTATTACGCTGTGTTGGTTGTGTTGGCATGTTGCATATGCTAAGAATGGTTTATTTGTGCAGTTTGGTATATTTGTCGAAGTGGTTTAAGAAGCATGCCTTTAGAGTGATCTTTTAGAAACATGAGTTGTTTTACGGTGTTTAATCTTAGTAAAGATGTGAGTTTATATATTTATGGTTGTTTGTATGCATGTATGCAAGTTGCTAGTACCCAAATGCATCTAGATTCGAGTGAAAACCAGCTAAATTTGACATTACAGGCCAGGCGTATTGATACGCGGGGGACCATATCGGTACGGCTAGGCAAATTGGGGCAACTGTTTCGATACGTAGGTGATGATTCGGTATAGTCTGTTGTTATTGGAAATCCTTCTTTTTGAAACCAAGCCCGCGTACCGAAACCCTTGCTTACTGTATCGGTACGGTATTTAATAAAAGTACTCGAGAATTTTGTAAACAAAAAAGTGTACCGATATGGTAAACAACATACCAAAACGAGGCTACTACACCATATCAATATGGACCATGGCGTATCGATACGAGGACCGTTAATTCTGTTAATGTCATGGAAAGGCTATTTTGTGTTTCTTTTGTTTTAGTCCCTAGGTCTTGTTTTATCAATTGAATGAGCATGGTTGATCGTATTGAGCTGATTTGTGACATGTATGCATGAAATATATTTAATTAATGGTTGGTAACCTAAAATTGGGAAAAGTCCATGTATATTGTTGAAATTGCATTTTAGTCCCTAAATTGCGTTTGTGTCCAATTGGATATCGTTTTGATGCCCGATTGAGATGAGTTCTCACATATGAACAGTATGTACATGTAGGAAAGTAACAATGCATCTAGACAAGATAAAAAAGTAAAAAAATGGTTGCATTTTTGGTTTTATCTTCCAGTTTACTTCGGTAAACCTAATGTAGCTTGCTCGGTTCAGTTTTACAACTAGGTTGGGTCAGGGGGTTACATTTGGTGGTATCAGAGCTAGGTTTACAAAAATTTAGGCAAGGGTGGAATCTTGAGGTTTAACTAGGCGAGGGTGTCAAATCTTGCTGTTTAACTAGGCAAGGTTTGGGATATCATGCGGTTTAACTAGGCATGGTATGAGAGATTCGTGTATCTGATATGTATAGGATAGAGGTAGTCTATCCGAGTCACTATAAATGCCAATATTTGAGAAAGTTCATGTGTTGAACCTATTTTTAAAGCTTTGGGATTTAAGCATGGTTTATGATTTAATGCTTTGGGATTTAAGAATGGTTTATGATTTAATGCTTTGGAGATTTAAGCATGAAATGTACATGATGTTGCATAAGGTTATTATGTTTGATTCAGTTGGAGTCATGAAAAAATGCTTTGGTTGTAAGCATGTTTTTGAAAAACAAGCATATGGTTTTAATGAATCATTGTTGTATGAGCATCCTCACTAAGCAAGTGTGCTTACTCTCTCTTTTTCCTAATGATGCAGAGCATTAAGGTTTCAGGGTAGCACGAGGCAAGGCTAAGTGATCCAAGGACATTTACAAGTTTGAGTATGAACTCGGTCTATATTTTGGTTAATAAGGCAATATGTTCGCCATGGTTTTTGGGAGTTGTAATTATATTTCCTTATGGATTTTGGGTCTGTTTCTATGCTGGATTTTGAGGATGGTTTGATGTTGCTAAGTTTGATGTTAATCCTTGCCTATAGTTGTGGATGAATGGTTGCTTAGGTATGCATCTAGAGCTTCCTTGTTTAATGCCATGTTGTGATGGTTTGAACAAGTTTATTATGTTGTGTTGGTTGTGTTGTCATGTCGCATATGCTGAGAATGGTTTATTTGTGCATTTTGGTATGTTTGGCGAAGTGGTTTAAGAAGCATGCCTCTAGAGTGATCTTTTAGAAAAATGAGTTGTTTTAGGGTGTTTAATCTAAGTATAGATGTGATTTTATATATTTATGGTTGTTTGTATGCATGCAAGTTTCTAGGACCCAAATGCATCTAGATTCGAGTGAAAAACCAGCTAAATTTGACATTACAAGCCAGGCGTACCGATACGCGGGGACTGTATTGGTACTGCTAGGTAAATTTAGGCAACCGTTTCGGTACAGGGGTTATGATTCGGTACAGTCTGTTGTTACTGGAAATCCTTCTTTTTGAAACCAAGCCCGCGTACTGAAACCCTTGCTTACCGTATCGGTACGGTATTTAATAAAAGTTATAGGGAATTTTGTAAACAAAAAAGCGTATCGGTACGATACATGGCGTACCGAAACGATGTTGCTACACCGTATTGATACGGACCATAGCATATCGATACGGGGACCGTTAATTCTGTTAATGTCATGGAAATGCTATTTTGGGTTTCTTTCGTTTTAGTCCTTGGGTCTTATTTTATCGATTGAATGAACAAGGTTGATCGTATTGAGCTGATTTTTGACATGTAAGCATGAAATATATTTAATTAAAGGTTGGTAACTTAAAATTGGGAAAAGTCACTGTATATTGTTAAAATTGCAATTTAGTCCCTAAATTGTGTTTCTGCCCGATTGGATATTGTTTCGATGCCCGATTGAGATGAGTTCTCACCTGTGAACAGTATATACATGTAAGAAAGTAATAATGCATCTAGACAAGATAAAAGAGAAGAAAATGGTCGTGTTTTTGGTCTCATCTTCCCAGTTTACTTCGATAAGCCTAATGTATCTTGCTCGGTTCGGTCTTGTAACTAGGCCAGGACGAGAGGGTTACATACCCTGTGGTGGAAGATTGGCCATACGACCCAAAAATTGAAAGAACCTCACAGAGGTTAAAAAGAAAAGCTTGAGAGATGGCACATGGTGGTAATGGAGGAGCTGATGGTAACCCAAACAACCAGGGAAACCCTCCACACAATAATGGGATACCAGTCCCACCTGCTGCCCCAACAGTTAATGTGGAGGAGGAGAGACCAATATGAGAACACACAGCACCAAACATAGACAATTTGATGCTAGGACTAATTGGTCCGGAGGTAAAGACACTGATTTTTTGAACTCAAACTGGTAATGATACAAGCGCTTTTGAATGTAGGACAATTTGATGGAGCACAACTGAAGCTATTCATGGAGATTTGCCAACTATTTCAGCAGCTTGGAGTATCAGAGGATACAGTGAAGCTAAAATTGTTCACCTTTTCCTTGAAAGATAGAGAAAAAGCATGGCTATGTTCTTTGCCACCTGGTTCTATCTCCTCATGGGGAGATTTATGGCATAAATTTTTGCTGTGTTTCCAGCCACCTACACTCACTGCCAAGCTCAGGAGTGAGATCATTACATTTAGGTAGACTATGGAGGAAACCTTGTATGATGCCTGGGAGAGACTTAAGGACCTATTGAGAAGGTGTCCCATGCATGGATTCCCAAATGGGACCAAGATGCAGACCTTCTACAACGAACTCAATGCCCAAACCAGGACTAGTGTTGATGCTTCATCAAACGGTTCACTACTTGACAAAAATTATACAGAGGTAGTTGACATCTTTGAGAGGATTTTAGTTAATGACTTTGAATATCCTATTACCAGACTTGGGACTGTGACTAAAACTGGTGGGAAATTACAGCTAGATGAACTTACATCCATCCACGCTAAGATTTCCAATCTTACTAGCATGGTGAGATATTTGCAAAAGAGTAACGATTCCCGAGAAGTTAAAGCATTATACTCATTCGGTACAATATGTGGAGAGAATCATCACATAGAAGACTGCTCTGCTAACCCTGAGTCAGTAAATTTTGTTGGCAATTTTAATCATAATTATAATCCGAACTCTAATACTTACAATGCAGGATGAAGACAACACCCAAATTTAGCATATGGAAATCAAGAAGGTATTCAATACAATGCCCATCATCAGAACAAATGCGTAGAGGGCGTAAAACAATTTTTATGTAGGGCAAAGGAACAACTAGGGGACTTTGGCAGATTACATGGATAGGAATGATGCAACTGTCTAGAGTTTGACATCATCTGTGTGAAACTTAGAGATACAGATTGTAGTGCACTCAGCAATAGACCCTAGGGAGCTTTGCCAAACAATTCAAAAGATGCTCGGCATAGAGGCAATGAACAATGCCAACTTGTAACTCTTCTGAGTGACAAACAATGCAATGCTAAGACATCTGACAAGCAGCGAGTTAATTGCCAAGAAAAAGAGAAAAGACCAGTAGATGAACCAAAAGAAGTAGAAGAGAAAGAAGCGGACATAAGCGATGTCAGACCCAATCTGATGCCAAATCTCAATCGGATGACAGCAAACCCTTGGCAAAACTAGAAGAGCCAGCACATGCTTATCCACCTCTACCATTACTACAAAGATTATAGAAGAACAAGCGGGATCAACAATTTAAGCGTTTCTTGGAAGTCCTTAAGCAATTGCAGATCAACATACCATTGGTGGAAGCTCTCGAGAAAATGCCCAATTATGTGAAATTCATGAAGGACATCTTTTCCATGAAAAAAAACTGGGTGATTTCGAGACTGTAGTTCTCACTGAGGGATGCAGCGCAATGATACTCAATCAGTTGCCACTGAAGTTAAAAGATTCGTGAAGTTTTACTATTCCTTGTACCATTAGCAGCAGATTCATGGGTAAGGCACTATATGACCTGGGAGCCAGCATCAATTTGATGCCAATGTCGATTTTCAGAAAGCTCGGCATTGAAACAAGGCCTACCACGGTAACACTTCAGTTGGCAGACCTATATTTTGCACAGCCTAAGGGTAAGATTGAGGATGTGTTGGTAAAGATAGACAAATTTATATTCCCAACTGATTTTATTATTTTAGATTATGAGGTAGACATAAATGTCCCAATTATATTGGGTAGACCATTTCTTGCCACAAGTAGAGCTTTGATTGATGTTCATGAAGGAGAATTAACTACGTGCATGATTGATCAGCATGTTACATTTATTGTTTCAAGCCCTTAAATGCGTAGATGAACCTGAGGGATGCCAAGCTGATGAGATTATGGAGTCTATTTTCACTATGGATGTGGCACAATTGTGCCAAGAAATTGATGATGATGCCAGCGAGTCAGATAGTAAAGAAGAGACAAGTGAAGACACTGAAGGAAGATTCTTAGAGAGAGAAGAAGTGAGTTACTTCGAACAACTAGAGCCACTGGATTTGGCTGACAGAGAGATCATGGCACCAAAACCATCCACTAAGGAGCCACCTGAATTGGAACTAAAACCATTGCCAGACCATCTTAAGTACGCTTATTTAGGTAAACACTCAACCTTGCCAGTGATCATTGTTGCTGAGCTAACTAATGATTAAGAGGAAAGATTGCTGGAAATTCTATGTAATCACAAGCAAGCGTTGGGATAGACCTTGGTTGATATCAGAGGAATAAGCCCAACTATTTTCATGCACAAAATAATTATGGAGGAATATCATGACAAAATAATTGAAGGCCAGAGAAGATTGAATCTGAGCATGAAGAATGTAGTAAAAAAATAAATTATTAAATGGTTGGATGCCGTTTGATAATCTACCCCATTTTCGATAGCTCGTGGGTCAGCCCAGTGCAATGTGTGCTAAAGAAAGGTGGCATGACCATGGATTAAAATAGCAAAGATGAATTGATTCCTTCCAAAACTATTACCGGATAGAGAGTGTGCATAAACTATATGAAGCTGAACAATGCCACCAGGAAAGACCACTTCCCCCTACTCTTTATCAACCAGATATTGGATAGGCTATAAGGCAAAGCATACTATTGCTTCCTAGAAATCTATTCAGGATAAAATCTTATTTCCATCACTCCCGAATATCAGGAGAAAACCACATTCACTTGTCCATATGGAACATTTGCCTTTCGAAGAATGCCCTTTGGACTGTGTAATGCGCCTGTAACATTCCAACGATGTATGATGTCTATTTTTCAGATATGATGGAAAATAACCTAGAAGTTTTCATGGATGACTTCTCGGTGTTTGGAAAAACATTTGAGAATGCCTACAAAGTCTAGAACTTGTATTGAGAAGATGTATTGAGACAAACCTAGTCCTAAACTAAGAAAAATGCCACTTTATGGTGAAGGAAGACATCATTCTTGGTCACAGAGTAACCAAGAGAGGCTTGGAAGTAGATAAAGTGAAAGTGGAGGTAATCAAACAATTGCCACCTCCTAGAAGTGTAAAAGGTATCATGAGTTTTTAGGACATATAGGTTTTTACCATTGATTCATTGAAGATTTCTCAAAATTTTCTAAACTTTTACGCTTGCTTTTAGAAAAAAATGCCACTTTTACGTTTGATGATTCTTTTTTAAAAGTGTTTCAGGAACTCAAGGACAAATTGATCAATGCCCCAATTGTTGTGGCACTCGATTAGAATGAGCCCTTCGAGCTCATGTGCGATGCCAGCGACTATGTCGTTGGACCTGTATTGGGACAAAGGCGTGGCAAGATTTTTCATGCCATATACTATTCCAGCCGGACATTGAGCAAAGCCCAACTTAACTATACAACAACCGATAAAGAATTTCTTGATGTTGTATTTGCATTTGATAAATTCAGATCTTATTTAGTTGGTAACAAAGTTGTTGTGTATACAGATCACTCAACATTGAAACTCCTATTGACATAAAAGGATGCCAAGCCCATATTGATCTGATAGACACTATTATTGCAAGAGTTTGATCTCAAGATTCGAGATAAGAAGGGGAGTGTGAACTTAGTTGCTAACCATTTATCTTGGTTAAAACATCACCTTGAGAAAGGTAGAGCCACTGCCATTATAGATGAATTCCCCGATGAACACCTGCTTATAGTCAGTTCAATGTCATGGTATGTTAACATAGTCAACTATCTGGTAAGTAATATCATGCCACCGGATTTGGCAAGTAATGCCAGGAAATATTTCCTACGAGATGTGTGGCAGTACTATTGGATGAGCCCATTCTGTTTAAACATTGTGCCGACCAAGTAATTCGCCAACAGGTGCCAGAGGAGGAGCAGCACAACATTTTGCAATTATGCCATGCTACACCAAATGAAGGATACATTGCTGGAATAAAGACCACTACCAAGGTATTGCAGTCTGGATTATTTTGGCCTACGCTATTTAAAGATGCTTATTACCTTGCCAAGGCTTGTGATCGATGCCAGTGAATGGATAACATCTCTAGCAAACATCAATTGTATCTCCAGAATATCATGTCAGTAGAGCTGTTTGACGTACGGGGAATAGACTTCATGGGTCCATTTTCCCTATCATTTGAGAACCTGTATATCCTTGTAGTTGTAGACTATGTTTCAAAATTGGTAGAGGTAGTAGCTTTGCCAACAAACGATGCCAAGGTTGTTTCCAAGTTCTTACACAAGCATATCTTAACTAGATTCAGTGCCCCTAGAGCCATCATTCATGATGAAGGTACGTATTTTAAGTGCAATTTAATAACTAGAGCTATGTGCATGTACGAAATCCAACAATGCATTGCCACAGCCTACCATCCCTAGACAAATGGCCAAGCAGAGCTATCAAATAAGAAGATCAAGAATATTCTAGAGAAGACTGTGAATCTATCGAGGAAGGACTGGTCCTTGAAACTAGATGATTCCCTGTGGGCCTATAGAACAGCCTTTAAGACTCTGTTGGGAATCTCTCCTTATAGGCTCGTGTTTGGGAAAGAATGTCACCTGCCAGTGGAATTAAAGCATAAAGCTTATTGGGCAATCCAAAATCCCAACATGGAGTGGATAACTGCGGGTGCAAAACATTTATTGGACATAAATGAATTAGAGGAATTCAGAACACAAGCCTACGAGAATGTCAAACTCTACTAGGAAAGAAAAAAAAACGATGGCATGACAACATAATATTGTCAAGGAACTTTGAAGTAGGTCAACATGTTTTGTTATTTAACTCAAGGCTAAAGTTGGTTCTAGGA
The DNA here is from genome assembly GCA_019671005.1 of Hibiscus mutabilis. Taxonomy (NCBI): domain Eukaryota; kingdom Viridiplantae; phylum Streptophyta; class Magnoliopsida; order Malvales; family Malvaceae; genus Hibiscus; species Hibiscus mutabilis. The sequence continues at coordinate 19,251,554 of CM033753.1, read as the reverse complement.
AGGCTCAAGTCTAGATAGGTCCCTTTAAAGTTGTGAAGCCATATGTTGATGGAGCAGTAGATATCAAGGATTTGAAAATGGGAATAATTTTCAAGGTGAACGGCCAATGCTTGAAACACTATTGGGAAGATACTCAAAAGGATGCCAAAGAGGTTGTGCTCCTGGCAGAAATTTCGTTAACATTATCATCATGGGTTGATTTTTGTGTATAGTAAGATAGATGTTTTTCTTTTTTTAGCATTATATTTGTTTATTTTCTTTCTTTCTTTCTTTTAGTTTTTATTTTTCCTTTCTGCGTTGAAAGGTTTTTCTTTGAGTGGGTACAAGTTTGTGTGCTAGACAAATTGCCAGGTAGAATGCCAGGGCTTCTTGGCATGGGGCGATAAGAAGATTGGAGAAAAAGTTTTTACCCTAGCAGCTCAGCGCTTGATGAAGTTCAACCAAAAAAGAAGGAGAGAGATTTTTACATGAAATTACCCTAACCGACCAAATAATGATAAGTTGAAATTCAAATTTTAACTTAATTCACTTATCCCTCCACCTTTTGCTCGCCTTATCCTATTAATTCCCCTTATCACATCAACCTTTTGTTTTCCCTTAAACACGCAAAAGCCCATCATCACCCTCCTTAACTGTCCATATTAAGCAATTCCAATTAAACACTCAACCCCTTTATCTCCTTAAAACCCTAACCGATCCAATCCTTAAAACCTTTCACCTTTTACCCTAGTTTCTTTATCGACAAGAACACCAAGAATCTTTTCTCCTTCTCTCGATAAAAATCCTTCAAGTTCTCCAACTTCTTTCCATGGCTTCTTCTTTGACACCTTTCAAGATATTCTTTAATAAAGAACTTCACAAGAAATATGATGAGAACTTTGCCGCACGAACATTTTGCTACGAGAAGAATTTATAGTTCAAGAATGAACCCAACTTGGGTTATTGTTGCGCGTAATAAGTGCTACGCAAATGTGCAAGTATACACGTCGCAAGTTATAGTATAAAAGATATCGTCTCCACAGGGATTGGTGCTGCTTCAAGAATCTAGTCTCTTGCACTGTAAGAATAAAAACACAAATAAAAGATTATAGAAGTTTAACTAATCTAGAAAGCAAATAAGTAAAAGAAAAGATGAATTCAATTGAGAGAGATAGGCCAGGTTATCGTGAGTTGAGGTGTGATAGCCGATTGGATCATTTTGGTAAAAGAGTGCACGGGCAACTCAGTTGCCGTGGCAACTTGCACAACGGGGTTGCCTTGGCAACTAATTGATGGTTGCTTGGGCGACTAGTTGGGCAACTACTTGGGCGTCTGGGCAGCAACTTCAAGGTTCGGCGGAGCGTTCTTCAATGGTTTCTTCTTATCCCTAAGTCGAAACTCTAGCTACTTGTGCATGCCTTGATAATACATCCCTGCGTGAATCAAGGGTGAACAACAACCAATCTTGCGCTCCTCTTAGCCTTTGAAACCCTTAACTTATTCCTAAGCCAGATTAATCTTCACCATCATTGGATTGAATAAAGATCATATTCATTCGTTTCTTGAATCTAACTCTCCCGATATTAGATAAATGGATGAAATCACGAGATCCTCTCCCAATTCACTCGCAAACAATAATAAGAACCAAGAATGAATAAACCTTGAAACAGAAAAGTGCAAACTCTTATTACCTAAACAAAAACCAATAGTTTCTCACAACCACAAAACACAATAACCATAGCCAAGTAGATTTAGTTCATGGCTAGGTTCCAAAGAAACACAAGATAAATAATCCCTAGCATGAACCCAATCGAACAAGGAAGAAAAGATGAAGCTTGTCGAAAATCCCTTGCTTCCTCTCTTGGACTTGTCGAAATTTGCCCTAAGCTCTCTCCTCTAAGTAGTCGAAATCTCCTTGCTATTTATAGGGCTAGGCCAAAGTCCTTCTTTGAGGAGGAGTTTGAGTTGGAATTAAATTATCTTTAAAGAATATAATTCTTTATTATAATTTTATTCCTATTAGAACTTCTCCTATCTTCTTGGAATTTAATTCTTCTTTAATCTCTGCATGGCAATCAAATTCCTTTGGGCTTGGGCCTTGCTCCATGTCATCTTGGGCTTGTAAAGTCATTAATTTTGACATCCCTATTGCATTTTCTCTTTGTCGACAATTGCCATGGCATCTGGCTCGGCGTCTCCTTCATGCACTGCCCTGGCAACTAGCTCGGCATATCCTTCATGCATTGCCCTGGCAACTAGCTCGGCATTGCTTTGGCAAGTGATCCTGCACATACACACACAAAACACACCAAAGCAGCATCTTTTCCACAAAAACTACCAAGTTATGTAATCAAGCTCAACGATGGAAGGAAACATGGATTAATGCATGAATGGCTAACTATGCAATTAATATGAGCCTAAGTCTAACAATAATATGAGTAAAAAGGGTAAGAAAAATAGCACTTTTGAACACTTATCAGTTATTCATCAGAGTTCATGACGGTGGTCAAAAAGCATAAGTGGGAGTTGTTTTGCCAACAAACGGGGGAAGTCTACTCTAATATTGTTTGAGAGTTTTATGCCCACCTCGCGACTAAAGATTTGCATTTCTTTCTCATACGAGGTACTTGTGTCAGATTTGATGAGGGGTATGTTAATATTGTGTTTGAACTTGATGGTGTATTGGAGGAGCACTCTGAGTTTACTGACTCATTGATGATGCCAAGAGGCAAAAGCTACTAAAGGATTTATGTGAGCCTGACACCAAGTGGAGCGTGTCATCCAAGGGCCACCGTACGGTGAAGCGGCTGGCATTGAAGCCACAACCAAAAGGGTGGAACCATTTCTTGAAGGTAAACCTAATGCCAATGGCTCATAACGAGAATGTCTCGAAGGAGATGATGGCTGTAACACCCCTTACCCGTGTCCATCACTAAATACGAGTTAGAGATGTAACATGACACTTGTACAATAGTTCTTACTTCAAAAATCGGTAAAATTTTGTTTCTTTAAATGTAAACAACTAACTCTTAACTAAAATAACATTTAATCGCTTAAAATTTAAACTTAATATTTCTAAGTTAAATTTGAACCTAGGTTCAAGCAGCAACTAGGCAGTTTACTTCTAATTCACATAATTAATAAAACTGCCTAAGTTAAAAATCATTTGGATATCAAATAAAATACGATTAAATTGTTTCTTTATTAAACATATTCATATCAGAGCATCTTAAAATATTTATAATTTATATATAAACTAATAATATTAAAAGTAACATCGAAGATGTCATACTGATATTGATGTTTCGCTTTCAAAATGGATGATGTCTTCTACTGCTGCTCCTTACGCTCTTTACCTACGCGTGAAACATTCACACGCTAAGTATACACTTAGTGAGGCAACACAAAATAATTTAACTATAGAGAAATGACACAAACAAATAAAAGACAATATATATATCATATAGGATTACGAAATCGTAAAAACTGACTTGTCAAAGTCGTTCCACTATTATGTGACCTGTACATCTCAAATCCATATATATATATATATGTAAGGCAGGTTATAACAAAGTAACTCTTTATTTGAAAATTCATTTTCACTTGAATCATTCTCTGCACTTTCACTCTTAATTGATTATAGCCTAATGTAAAGTAAGTGAGAATGCATGGTATGTGAGTCGTTGTTGAGTACGTACATGTGCGACATCAACTAATATGTTGTGCCACAATAAATCACTGTATCACTGCTGTAATTTAATAGCATCACTATTTCACTTGGTCATAGTTATAGAACACAACGTCACTGTATCATTATATCACTATACTCCACCTTATTGGCATGCCAATTATACCAAGAATCTCAATAATCATACAATGGGATTCTAACAATCATTATCATGTATTCTTCACTTATTTAAAATTTCAATAGATATTAACATATCACACTATCATATAAAAGTGTATTGGGCAGTTCATACCCAAAATTAATTCATAATTCATTTAAAAAATCTTTGAAAATATATCATTTACGATTCAAATCCTTTTTATTTTCAATGTTCGAGGTTGACTTATCGCAAGTCTTCCTCATATCATAATAAAAATAAGTAGGAATGCACTCACCTGTTGCCTCACTAGTAAACTGTACTATTACTTTCGATTTTACTCTTGTACTTTCTCTTTATCCACAACCTCGCTTGTATCTCGATTTTGATCCCAATTATGATCTACACAATATTTAACAACACATACGATTCAAAGTACATGTTAGCATTATACTAACATTGATACATATTAGGAATAATATTCCTAATAATTCTTCTAATGCCAACTTCATATTATAATATCAATGTTAACTTCTAAATCTTTCAAAATAGTCCTTTCTCATAAATCTTCAATTCCAACTACTTCATAACACTTTCAAGTGTTCCAACTAAACATTCAAGCTCAATACATCAATCTTTAACTCAACTTCCACTTAATTTTCATATTTCCTTAAAATTACAATTTGGTCCTTAACACTTTACAAACTTCCTTATTAGTCTAAACAACATTCCAAAGCTTAAAAATTCATTCTTAGATCAATTCTAACTTTAGGAAAATTTTTCCATAATTTTCCCTTAATTTCCTCTAATAGCCGAATACCAAAGGTCACCTTCTCCTAATTTCCCAACTTGATTCAAGCATAAACTCAACCTCTAAACATCATATTCAAGTTTCTCACATCACTTCCCATTCAAATAAAAATTTTGCAAGAGTTTCCCCAAATTTTTCAATTTTCCCAAAAATAACCTAAAACACAATTCATAGAAATTTTCACTATTTCAAGCATGAAACAACGTCACAACCTCATATTTGATCAATTTAATCCATAGAACCTAAAATTCCAACTTACTCTTCATAAACCCTAATCTCCAATATCAACATATAAGCATGGAAACCACTAAAAAATTATACCAAATAAAAGAGAATTCAATAGAGATTAATTCTCTATTTTATGTCTTAAACCAAAAACTAATCAAATCAAGCCAAAAATTGAATCAAAATTTTTTCTTACCCTTGCTAAAAGCTTTCGGCCAAGAGAAAGAAGATGAGAGAATTTCTATCTATTTCTTCAATTAATTATCAAGACAATTGGCATTTATTTAGCCTTTATCTAATATAAAAATCTCATTTAATAGCAAAATTACCATTTTGCCCCTTAATTATGACCAATTAGGTGTTGACACCTAATAATTTCACTTTTCCATAATCATCTTTAATTAAAAAGCATGGGCAACATGACTAAAATGCCATTAATGAATCCATGTATTCACAAAAATGCCATTTGTGCACTATAATAAAATACTGCCTTCAATCGAATCTAAATCAATTAAAAACGATTCGAAAACGAAATGTCATGTTCTTCAGGTCCTCTTACAACTCCCTCCACATTCCGAGCTCACATGATTACCTAAAGTCCATTTAAACTTTAACTGTAATTTCCCCAATAATAGAACCATCGGATCGAATCAACCATTTCATATTCGATTCACACCCTTATGTGATCTATTTATTTATATAACAAAAAATTTATTGGGAAAATTACCAAGTTAGTCCTTAAACGTTTCTCAACTTTTTACTTTGGTCACCAAACTTTAACATTTTACATTTTAGTCGCTGAACTAAAACACCAACTTTTAATTCTTTGCAAAATAGTTACTAACCAATTATTGGGGTATTACAATTCTCCCCCTTGATAAAATTTGTCCTCGAATTTATAGAACGTAACCGATTTGAACAAATAAGGAAACCGTTCCTTCATATCTTTCTCTCTTTCCCACGTTGCTTCTTCCACTTTGTGATTTCGCCAAAGAACTTTAACAAGTGGAATTGTCTTGTTCCTTAGTTCCTTGACATCACGTGCTAAGATTTTGATCGGTTCCTTTTCATATGTCAAATCTGGTTAAATCTCTATTTCCTCTGGAGTAATGATGTGGAAAGGATCTGATCGATATCTTCTGAGCACCGATACATGAAATACATTATGAATCTTATCCATTTCCGGAGGTAAAGCAAGTTGGTAAGCCACCGGACCAACTCTTTTTACAATCTCATACGGTCCAATAAATCTTGGACTCAGCTTTCCTTTTCGCCCGAAATGTAGTATTTTCTTCCAAGGTGATACTTTAAGAAACACTTTATCACCCACTTGAAATTCAATTTCTTTTCTTTTTGAATCAGTATATGATTTTTGTCAATCGGCAGATATCTTAAGATTATCTTATATAATCTTTACCTTATCTTTGGCTTCTCTAATAAGATCAGGACCAACTATGTCTCGATCTTTTAACTCGTACCAATTCAAAAGAGTCTTGCACCTTCTTCCATACAAGGCTTCATAAGGTGCCATCTTGATACTTTCTTGATAGCCGTTATTATAAGAAAAAATCTCTAATGACAAGTACTTCTCCCATGATCCTTTGAATTCAATCACACAAGCCCTTAACATATCCTCCAAAATCTGGATAGTCCGTTCAGATTGTCCATCTATTTGAGGATGAAAGGTTGTGCTAAAATTGAGTCGAGTACCCAGAGCTTTATGTAAAGACTTCCAAAATCTGGAAGTAAACCTTGGATCTCTATTAGAGACAATGGAAACTGGTACTCTATGAAGTTGAATATTTTCTTTAATATACAACTCAGAATATTTGTCTATAGAGTAATCTGTCCGTACCGGGATGAAGTGTGCTGATTTAGTCAATCTATCAAAAATCACCCAAATTCAATCCTTTTCGCTTGGAGTCAAAGGTAGCCGTGACACAAAATCCATGGTTACTCTTTCCCATTTCCACTGAGGAATGGAAATTGGTTGTAATAAACCATAAGGCACCTGATGCTCTGTTTTACTTGTTGACTAGTCAGGCACTTCGAAACAAACTCAGTTATAGCTCTTTTCATTCCTGGCCACCAATATCGACTCTTAAGATCTTGATACATCTTGTTTCCACCTGGATGCATGATCAAAGGACTATAATGCGCCTCAAAGAGAAGTTCTTTCTTTAATTCTTCATCTTCAAGAATAACAATTCTTCCTCGGTAATACAAGCATCCATCAGACTTAACTTCAAAATCTTTGGTCTCACCTTTTTTGACTTGTTTGAATCTTGACAAATATTCCAGATCTCTTTTCTGAAGCTCCTTTATTCGATCTACTAAAGCATGCCTTATTCTTAATTTAGCAATCAAAGCACCATTTTCTTTCAAAGCTAGCCTCGTATTTAAAGCTCTCAAGGCAGCAAAGGTCTTTCTACTGAGGGCATCGGCTACCACGTTTGCTTTACCTGGATGGTAGTCAATAACCACATCATAATCCTTTAGAAGTTCGATCCACCTTCTCTGCCTCAGATTTAACTCCTTTTGAGTTAGCAGATACTTTAAACTTTTATGATCCGTATAGATATAGCATTGTTCTCTGTATAGATAATTACGCCATATCTTTAAAGAAAATACAACCGGTGTCAACTCCAAATCATGGGTGGGATAGTTCCTCTCATAAGTCTTAAGCTGTTTGGAAGCATAAGCCACTACCTTTCTCTCTTGCATGAGTACACATCCCAATCCGTTATAAGAAGCATCACTATACACTACAAAATCCTTACACGATTCTAGCTGCACTAATATCGAAGCTTCAGTTAAAATCCTCTTTAATGTTTCAAAGCTTTCTTGACACTTATCCGTCCAAATGAATGGCACATCCTTTCTTAATAGCTTAGTTAGTGGAGAGGCAATCATCGAGAAATTCTTTACAAATCTTCGATAATAACCAACTAGTCCTAAGAAAATTTAAACCTCAGAAATATTCTTCAGAGGTTTACATTCAACTATAGCTTGTATTTTCTTGGGATATACTCTTATCCTCTCTGCTGAAACCAAATGGCCGAGAAAAGTAACTTCTGATAACCAAAATTCACATTTTGATAACTTAGCATATAGTTTCCTTTCTCGGAGGATTTGAAGAACAACACGAAGATGAGCATCATGTTCTTTTTTTGTCTTTGAATAGACTAAAATATTATCAATAAATACCACCCCAAATCGATCCAAATATGGCTGAAATATTCAATTCATCAAATCCATGAATGTTGCAGGAGCATTAGTTAATCCGAATGGCATCACTACAAACTTATAGTGTCCATACCGAGTTTGGAAAGCCGTCTTTGAAATATCTTCTTCCTGAATCTTCAACTGATGATATCTAGATCGAAGATCAATTTTGGAAAACATAGCTGCACCTTTTAATTGATTAAAAAGATCATCAATCCTCGAAAGATGATACTTATTCTTCACTGTCACCTTATTTAACTGGCGGTAATCTATGCATAATCGCATAGATCCATCTTTCTTTTTCACGAATAATGCTGGTGCACCCCAAGGTGACACACTTGGCCTTATAAATCCCTGATCTAACAATTCTTGCAATTTCTCTTTTAACTCTCGAAGCTCAGTCAGAGCCATTGATATAGGTGCAATATCATGTAACACTTATATTTTAAATTCTACTTCTCGATCTGTAGGTAATCCTGATAACTCATCAGGAAATACATCTAGGTATTCTAGAATAGTAGGAATATCTTCCAACTTAACTCCAAAAGTTTGAGTATCCACCACATTAGCCAGAAAAGCCTGACAGCCTTCTAATAGTAGCTTCTTCGCAGAAACGACTAAAATTACAGTAGATAGAGGATTCATCCTTTCACCAACTACTATTACCTTAGCACCTTTCGAATCCCTCAAAATTAGTCATTTTAGATGATAATCCACAATGGCACGATAAAAAGATAACCAATCCATTCTCAAAATTATCTGGAATTCTTCAAAAGGTAGTTCTATTAAATTTGTCGAAAACTCAATTCCCTGCACCTTTATCGACAGTTTCTACATATTCGATTCACTCTCGCACTCTGACCCAATGGATTTGTCGCTACTATATCACTAGATATAAACTCTAACGAAATATTTCTTTCTTCAATTAAATTAGTGCTAATGTACGAATGTGTAAAACCAAGATCAATCAAAACCAATACAGACTTATCAAAAAGATAGAATGTACATGCAATGATTTCTAGATCATCAAGATCCTTATTTGTCCTAATATTAAAAACTTGAGCTGGTGCATGTATTTTTGGCTTTGAAGTAGACTTAGGTGGTCTTCCAGATATGCCTCTTCCTCTACCCCTCTGTTGCATCACTGCAGATTTCTCTGTCTGCACAGGTCTTTCTTCAGATATCAGGGGGCAGTCTTTCACAAAATGACCAACTTTTCCACATTTAAAACATGCCCTTGTCACCATCCAACATACGCCTGGGTGAAGTTTTCCACAAACATCACACGGCTAAGATCTAAACTAAGATGATGAACCAACACCAGAATTAGCAGTTTGTGTTTGTCTATTTCCTCCAACATTGCCTCCTTTATGAGCAAATGCAGTAGATCTAGATTTATTCCTATTCCAAGAACCATAACCTTTATTCCGCTTAGATGAAAAAGAAGCTGAAGAGGTTCCTGGTCTTTTTATTGATTGTAAGGTTTGCTCTGCCATATCCTCTAAATGGACGTGTTCATCGCTTTAGTCTGATTCACCACTTCTTGAAAGGTAGGCAAATTCAATGCCACCAATAATTCTTTCGGTCTCTTATTCAAGCCTTCAATAAACCAATCACATCGATCATTTTTACTATGAATCAATTCTGCTGCAAACTGGCTCAACTTGTTAAATTCACACTCGTTCTCTTAGATGGTCTGGTTTCCTTGCTTCAGGATGAGAAATTATTGTTTCATCTCCCAGATAAATTGATATCCAATATATTTATTCTTGAATTCTTCCAAGAAGAATTTCCAAGTAACCCGCTCAGAAGGGATGTGCATCGTAACATTTTTCCACCAAAATCTAGCTTGCTCTCAAAGCAATGAGACAACTCCATCCAATTTATCGGTCTCCAAGCAGTGGAATCCCTCTAACATGATCTTTAAATCATTTAGCCACATATCGGCAGCCACGGGACCATTATCTGCTTCTCTTTTAAATTCAGGTGCTCTTAGACTTTTTAGTTCTTTAGCAATTGACATCCGAGGAGCAGAGGAGCTGGTGGCTACAAACGTGTCAGAACCATTTCCAAAGCCTAAATAAAAGTCCCCTGATCTTACACGAGCATTCTCTACTGTGCTGGTTCTCTTCTATGTTCCGATTAAACCGGAGGGTTATTATTAACCTTATTATTTCCACTATTGGCTTCTTTCGGAACCTCTTGTTCCGTAGCTCGTCTAGAACTTCCTGATTCAGACATCTATAACCACATAACTACTACATTAGTAAGGAGCGACATTCATTAATTTTATAAACTTCCGATCAATAATATTGATATTCTAGTGGCATGTACACACTTTTCAACAAAAACAACTTCTATTTAGGCTGAGAATCGGCTAAACCTATGGCTCATACACCAATAAATGTAACACCCCTTACCCGTATCCATCATTGAATACGAGTTAGAGATATAACATGACAGTTGTACAATAGTTCTTACTTCAAAAATCAATAAAATTTTGTTTTTTAAATATAAACAATTAACTCCTTATCTAAAATAACATTTAATTGCGTAAAATTTAAACTTAATATTTCTAAGTTAAATTCGAACCTAGATTCAAGCAGCAACTAGGCAGTTTACTTCTAATTCACATAATTAATAAAACTACCTAAAAACTGCCTAAATTAAAAATCATCTGGACATCAAATAAAATACGATTAAATTATTTATTTACTAAACATATTCAAATCAGAGCAGCTAAAAATATTTATAATTTACATGCCAACTAATAATATCAAAAGTAACATCGAAGATGTCATACTGATATTGATGTTTCGCTTTCAAAATAGATGATGTCTTCTACTACTACTCCTTACGCTCTTTACCTACGCGTGAAACATTCACACGCTAAGTATACACTTAGTGAGGCAACATAAAATAATTTAACTATAAAGAAATAACATAAACAAATAAAATACAATATTAATATATATCATATAAGATTATGAAATCGTAAAAACTGACTTGTCAAAGTCGTTCCACTTTTATGTAACATGTACATCTCAAATTCATATATATATATATATATATGTGTGTGTGTGTGTGTGTAAGACAAGTTATAACAAGGTAACTCTTTATTTGAAAATTCATTTTCACTTGAATCATTCTTTGTACGTTCACTCTTAATTGAATTATATCCCAATGTAAAGTAAATGAGAATGCATGGTATGTGAGTCACTATTGAGTATGCACATGTGCGGCATCAACTAATATGTTGTGCCATAATAAATCACTGTATCACTGCTGTGATTTATCAACATCACTATTTCACTTGGTCATAGTTGTAGAACACAACGTCACTGTATCACTATATCACTATACTCCACCTCATTGGCATGCCAATTATACCAAGAATCTCAATAATCATACAATGGGCTTTTAACAATCATTATCATGTATTCTTCACTTATTTAAAATTTCAATAGATATTAACATATCACACTATCATATAAAATTGTATTGGGCAGTTCATACCCAAAATTCATTCATAATTCATTTCAAAAATCATTAAAAATATATCATTTACGATTGAAAGCCTTTTCATTTTCAATGCTCGAGGTTAACTTATCGCAAGTCTTCCTTGTTTCATAATAAAAATAAGTAGGAATGCACTCACCTATTGCCTCACTAGTAAACTGTACTATTACTTTCGACTTTACTCTTGTAGTTTCTCTTTATCCACAGCCTCGCTTGTATCTCGATTTTGATCCCGATTATGATCTACACAACATTTAACAACACATACGATTCAAAGTAAATGTTAGCATTATACTAATATTGATACATATTAGGAATAATATTCCTAATAATTCTTTTAATACCAACTTCATATTATAATATCGATGTTAACTTCAAAACTTCTAAATCTTCCAAAAGAGTCCTTTGTCATAAATCTTCAATTCCAACTACTTCATAACACTTTCAAGTGTTCCAACTAAACATTCAAACTCAATACATCAATATTTCATTCAACTTCCACTTAATTTTCATATTTCCTTAAAATTACAATTTGGTCCTTAACACTTTACAAACTTCCTTATTAGTCCAAACAACATTCCAAAGCTTAAAAATTCATTATTACATCCATTCTAACTTTAGGAAAATTTTTCCATAATTTTCCCTTAATTTCCTCTAATAGCCGAATACCAAAGGTCACCTTCTCCAAATTTCCCAACTTGATTCAAGCATAAACTCAACCTCCAAACATCATATTCAAGCTTCTCACATCACTTCCCAATCAAATAAAAATTTTGCAAGAGTTTCCCCTAATTTTTCAATTTTCCCAAAAATAACCTACAACACAATTCATAGAAATTTTCACTATTTCAAACATGAAACAATATCACAACCTCATATTTGATCAATTTAATCCATAAAACCTAAAATTCCAACTTACTCTTCATAAACCCTAATCTCCAATCTCAACATATAAGCATGGAAACCACTAAAAATTATACCAAATGAAAGATAATTCAATGGAGATTAATTCTCTATTTCATGTCTTAAACCAAAAACTAATCAAATCAAGCCAAAAATTGAATCAAAATATTATCTTACCCTTACTAGAAGCTTTCGGCCAAGAGGAAGAAGATGAGATAATTTCTATCTTTTTCTTCAATTTATTATCAAGATATTTGGCATTTATTTAGCCTTTTTTAATATAAAAATCTCATTTAATAGCAAAGTTACCATTTTGCCCCTTAATTATGACCAATTAGGTGTTGACACCTTATAATTTCACTTTTCCATAATCATCTTTAATTAAAAAGTGTGGGCAAAATGACTAAAATGCCATTAATGAATCAATGTATTCACAAAAATTCCATTTGTGCACTATAATAAAATACCGCCTTCAATCGAATCTAAATCGATTCAAAACGATTCCAAAATGAAATGTCATGTTATTTAGGTCCTCTTACAACTCCTTCAAAATTTCATCACATTCCGAGCTCATACGATTACCCGAATTCCATTTAAACTTTAATTGTAATTTCCAATAATAGAAACATCGAATCAAATCAACCATTTCATATTCGATTCACACCTTTAGGTGATCTATATATTTATAGAACAAAAAAATTATTGGTAAAATTACCATTTTAGTTCTTAAACTTTTCTCGACTTTTCACATTGGTCACCAAACTTTAACATTTTACATTTTAGTCACTGAACTAAAACCACCAACTTTTAATTCTTTGTAAAATAGTCACTAACCAATTATTGGGGTATTACAATGGCCTTATTGCATTCATTCATCGTGGGCCCTCATGATCAACATCGTTCGTATCATTATTGATGAAACTTATAAATGCGTCGGTAAGAGTAGTGGGAGTTTGTTTTTCCCTTTATTGATTTTTAATATTTGTATGAAGCATGGTGTGCCAAATATTGATTTGGACAAGATCCACGAGACTCAGGGAACAACAATTACGCCTGCCCTGTAGAGGCAACTAACTACCACTGAGTCCAAAGACAAGGACAAGGGAAAGGCGACAGAGCCAATGACCAAGGCTAAGCTACCTAAGGTAGAGCCTGGCACTCCTATGCCAGCCAGCTCAGTGGCAATGCCTTCCCAAATTTTCAAACGCCAAGAGACCATTCTCCAAAAGTTAGAGAAAGCTGAGGAGCAGAATTCTCTGTTCAGGCAATATGTGTATGCCCGAGACGGTGCCATAAAGAAAACCCTTGATGGCATGTCCACGCAACCACTGCCAGCATTCCTGGAGTTCCCTGCCAACCTATTTGCTAGCACTTCTATGCCAGCCAGTCCTCCTTCAGTCCATACACTGTCAGATGCCACTGTTCTAGTTTCCTCTGTTCAAGTTGAATCTGCCATCACAACCACGTTATCTGACTCTAAAGAAGAGACAAAACATGTACAAAGCTTGTTGCACCTGTATTTTCTACTGCCACTGATGTCCCGGCTACCTCTAAGCTGGTGAAGATTGTTGAGGAAGTTCTCCAAGACCTTGGAGCGTCCATAGTTGCAGCAAAACCCAGCCTGAAGCGCAAAAAGCATATGGCTCCCAGTAGAGGGAGTTTCATCAAGAGGAAAACACGCGTTTCACAACCAGAACCTTCTAAAGGGAAGTCTTCCTCCTCTTAAACTCCTTGCATTTCATTTCATTTTCATTCACATGTTCATCTCAGTTGTATATATGTGTTGTTTTCATGCATTGAGGACAATGTACACCTTAGGTTCGGGGGTGTGAGTTGCCTCACATTTTATTGCCATGACATTCATGTTTAATTTTTAGTTTGCCATATAGAATAGTTCGCCATGTAGGATTTAAATTTTCATACCAAACCACTAAAAACATTTATCTCAGCCAATAAGTTGATTTAATTCCCAACACTACTAGTTTAGTTGAATTTTGTTCTAGATTATTTATCCGATGAAGAAACTGGAATTTTAGAACTTGTATGCCAGCATGTTAGCATTGACAAGTAGCTTGGCAATTGAACTCTAGTTTAGGGAACTTTAGTTTCACCCTTCACGTGATATGCATCTAGTTTGCAAGATAAACTTAGGTTCTCTTGAAACTGAACGCATAACAAAAAAACAATGCCAGTGTATGAGTGTAATGGGTTAGATTAGTGATGTAATCTAGATTAATGTGGGTATTCGTGGTTTGCTCCCTCTTATGTCTCATGCCAAATAGTGCATGATGCAACCCTAATTTAATGCCATCATAAAAACACCCTTGAAAAATAAAGAAAATAAATAAAAAATGATGAAAATGATTATGAGTTTGGGTAGAGAACTTAGCTAAGGGAGTTAAGTAAATTTGATGTATATTGAACGCACTTCACGCACACTTAATGACCTCAGACTAGAGCTATATTGCTGCACTTGAATTTGTTTATCTGCTTGGCATTGATACACTAAATATCTGGGGACAAACCTAGAATCATATTTTGCTAGTTGGCAGGTGTTGGTGACTATGACAAATTTTTTCTGAGGTATCTTTTTGTTTTTCTATTTTATTTTTAGTTGCATTACTTGAGGACAAGCAATGAGCTAGGTTTGGGGGTGTTAACTCCTCAAAAGTACTTTTTTATGCTTATTTTACAATGCCTTTGCTTGCCCTTTTAGTACATTTAGGTATTGAAATCATACATTTGCATACAGAGTTTATGGGCTATTCTGTTTGCCAGTGTGAAGGGTTATTTTGTTGTTTTTTACGCAGGACAAAGGCAAGCAAGCTAGGCAGGCAGGCTTGGTAGAGAATGCAGGAAAGGAAGCTAGAAAATTGTCGAGGCGTAGTTGGCACAGAAGGACCAATCAATGCCAAGCTCAGCTGGCAAAACAGTGACGTCAGTTGAACAGTTAAAAGTCTTCGTTGGACTTTGTACACGTCAGCACTAGGATTCAAATTTGGATAAGATGCGTTATCATCTTATCCCTTGTGCATTCAAATTTTAAATTCAAAGGCCTTAGTCTAAGGTTTCCCACGCAAACCTATTTAAAGAGATCGATGGAGGATTTGAAGGGGGATTGAAGAGTCAGAATGGTGGTGAACCGAGACATGGTCTGACCAGCTGAAGATCGAGAGCTTGGAGCCATTGAAGGGCTATATTGACTGACCCCTTTCTTGCCCATTCTCTTCACTTTTTATTTATTCTATTTAAATGATGATGTAGAGATATAATAATGTTTTTTGGATGGAAATCCCAACCATGAACTAAACATTTAAAGTTGGTTGGGGATGTTTGGGATGGATGTTGATTTCATGTTTAGTTTTTAATAATGAAAATGCCTTGGCATTGTTTTCTATTTGGCATATAGTTAATCTTTTTACAAATCCATTGCCATACGATAGTTGGCATTGCGTGCTTATTGCACCTTAATGTCTTAACAGATTTAAGAGGCAACTATCTATTGCTAGGTACTAAGGTGAGAAGCTACGATAGAAGATGTTCAAATAGATGAACTTACTTCGGAAGTGAGTCTACCCCTTAGGAGTAAATATTGTCGCTTAATCAAGTTAATTCATGAAAAAATTCACTATAGACATATAGGGGTTTTATCATAGTTAACTTAGGGTATTGCCATCGACAGAGGCAATACTACCTTTAATCTGTTTGGCAATAAACCAAGGAAGATCATTATTGAAGGCTGGCATAAGTAGTGTAAAATCCGGCATCCCCTTGCCAACGCTCATCATTCATTTTGAATAACTCATTGCCAGATGGCTTATTTTAACTACTTTGTTTTGTTAATTTTCAATCAAAATCCCAAAACATTTCGAACACTTTTAAACCTTCTGAACAAGTAAACGTTGAGCAAATAAGTTATTGGTCAATCCCTGCGGATTCGATACTCAGCTTACTACTATATTACTTGTTGACCGTGTATACTTGCACATATAAGACTCACCTTGGCACTGCTCTTTGGCATACTTTCACACCGTGTATATTTTTCCAAGCGTTAACAATAGTCGACACCTTTTAAAATCAAAAACTCACCATTAATCAAAGCATTCCATTTTAATAAATTTAGTTCAAATGCTTGACACTTAAAAGAATTGAATTTCAATATTGAATTAAATCTATTTAAAAACACTTGAAATTCAATGTATCCGAGACTTTAAAAAATCTTTATGCAAATATATGAATGAAATCATTTGACTCATATGCTTAAAGAACTCAAATAATGTCATGCTATTTATATATTGAAATAAAAAAACACTTAAATGCATGAACATTAATCAATCAAAAATAGATAACCAAAAGCATAAAATTAAAAGCATTAAGCTTAGAAGTTACCCATTTTCTTCTCTTGTGTGACTAGAGCATTTTCATGTCTTTGCATTTCTTTCCATTGCTCCAACACACCTACAAGAGACATTTATTTGGATTTTGGTATCCAAATTCCTTTGGATCCGTTTACATTAATTTCAATGTCTCTAGTCCCCTTAGGAACCCATACTTACCCAATTTTATAAGGGTTTTCTTTGCTTTATAGGACATTTATGTAAAGAATGACCATGATAATGGCAATATGAGCAATTTGCCATTATGTGAAAAGATGAATTATTAAAATAATTTCTTTTTCTTTTGTTAAGCTTTCAAGCTTAACCTTCAAATCAAGATTTTCTTTTTCTAAAACTCCATTGCTTGTTTTTGAAAACTCTAAATCATTTTTCAAAATTTTATTTTGGTTTTCAAAATTAAACTTTGTTTTCAAAAGAAAATCATTTTCAAATTCAAGTTCATAAATCATTTTCTTAAATTTGAAATTCATGGTCTCAAATTTCAAAAATAATTCATCAAAAGCATCTTGCAGCTCATCGAAAGAATAAGAATTAAGCTCACCTGAGTTACAAGATACCTCAGGCTCATCGAGAGCCATAACACTATCCACCTGAGGTGATGAGAAGAGGTTTGCACAAGATGAAGCATTATCTTTATTCTCTCCCTTCTTGTTGCCATAGAGTTTCTCAAGATTCTCCAATATTTATTTGGCACTTTTGCTTGTGGAGACCTTCTTGGAAACATCTTTATTAAGGCCACAAAGAAGAGCGTGCATCGCCTTTGCATTTAGCTTGGACTTCATGTCATTTGCACTTGCTTCTTCATCTTAGGAAATTCAAAATATCCATCTTCAATGATATCCCAAACCTCAAAATCGAGAGATTTGATGAAATACTTCATGATGTTGCTCCATTAGAAGTATGCTTCTCCTTTGAAGAGTGGAGAACACGAGATATAGAGGCCTTCTTCAAATCTTGCCATTTTTCTTAAACGGTGGACTTCAAGCAAATGATCTTTACTCTTGAATGTTAGTCCTTTTATGGAGATGAGGCCCTGATACCAATCGATATGCTTGTAGCACGCTCGAATAGATCTTCCAAAACTATCAAGAGGGTTGAAAGTTATTTCTTGAAAGAATTGGCTAAACTAAAAATGAATGGACAATTTGCACGATGATTTAGAGTGATTCGACTACCCAACCAAGTCTACATCCACTGCCTTAGCACACCACTAAGGATTTTTCATTTCATTAAGAATTCTTCCCCTTTTTAGGCTTAATAGGAAACCTTTACAATCCTATCTTTTACTGGCTAAGATAGAACCACCCTAGTTTTTACTTAGGCTAAACTAGACCTCTCCCTTTTATAGAGTAAAAGATGTAAACAAATAAACCTCACAAGGTGGGTGTTTACACAATTGAGCTCACAAGAAAAAGTGAAGGATAAAAACAATCTTTATAAATATTTACAAGAGAAATGAAGAAAATAATGACTTAAACTCAATTTCTCTTGAACATGAAGCTTGGATGTGATCTCTCTTGATCTTCAAGTGTTCCAGACTTTATTTTATAGTTAGGTCTGATCTTGTGGCCATTTATGACTATTAGCGATAATTTTGAGCCTTTAGGGACATTTTCCAACTATTAGAGGTAGTTCTGGACAATAGGTATCGGTACGATGATGACCGTATTGATACCAGCATATAAATCAGAAAACTAGCCATTGTATGTTGTTGGGTGTACCGGCACGCGATACATCTGTATTGATATGGAACTTGGGGTATTGGTACTCTATAAAGCATATCAGTATCAAAATTCCTCTCTAAAATTCTAGAAGCAAGCCCGTATAGGTATAAGCATGGCCCGTATCAGTACGGCTATACGTTTTTGACCATTTTGAGTATTTAAACATGTATGCAAGTTAAAAACACTTTCCAAAATCAATTTTATTTTGTTATATCGAAATAATATCTCAACAGAATCATTGCGAGTGTGTTTTAATTATGTTCCATCCTTGACTTCATGAAATTAATTAGATGACTATTTGCTTGAGCTAAATTGAAATCATGACTTATTACTGCTCTTATCCTTTCAATTTACCGAACGAACCCTAGGTTTTGAATCTTTAGTTTGCTTGAGGACAAGCAAAAATCTAAGTGTGATGGTATATAATAAGTCGTATATTTTCATATTTTTCTTATATAATTCCCTATGTTTTAGCACACTAATCTATCTCCAAGTCCTTGTTTTAGTTCATTTTTAGTTTTCTGAGTGTTTAAGCGGCTAATGAAATTCCATGCATAAAATGAGGATATTAGCACATATTTTACACATTGTAAATCATCATACGAATGAGGGCTGCAAGCATCTAGAATTTAGTACGAAGATGCGAACATTCGATGCGAACGCATCAATAAAGTCTATACAGACAAATACAGAAGCAGAGTTGAGGACCAGTATAAGAGAACGCTGACATTCAATTAGATGTGAGCATTCGTTGCAAACACTGGAAACATTACGAGCATATATGGCATAAAGACCGTACGCTGACAAAGTGCAAACACCTGACACGAACACTTGAATATGAGCAGAAGTTGAATGCTGATGTAGGCGAATGCAAGTAGAAGTCCTACGGACGGTGACGTAGACGAATGCAAATAAGAGGATCATAGACGAATAAAATACAATGATAATCCCAGCCGCAAACCTTGAAGCGCGAACGAAAACTGCCAATGCTAGTTCGCGAACACTAACGTATCCGACAATATGAACATTGAAATGCGAAGGAACTACGCGAATGCTAGACAATGATATGTAAGCTATACAGACGCTAGAGGCAGACACGAACAAGGAATCCTATGCTGCCATGCTTGCTTGGAAAATAAGAAATCCTACATTAATTAGACTTTCACTTTACATTAAATATAGGATTAGGGTTTGTATTTTATTGTAGCTCCTCCTATTTGATGTATAATTCTTTGCCTATAAATAGGATCAATAGGGGAAGAGAGCCAGGAGAGATGGATCACCGTAGAAAACCCTTCTTGCTTCCATATACTCTATGAGTAGCTAAACCTTTAAGTTCTAGCCGAGTTGTTTCAAGGTTTTCAATACAATTATTAGTAAGACTTCTTGTTCTTAATTTTCTTCATAAGTCAAAGTATTGTTATATCTTCTAAGCTCATTCAATTGTATGTGTAACACCCTTAGCGTATACTCGAAGACCGAATATACACTAAAGATGTTATAGAGTTGTTAAGAAAACTTGACTTAATTTTTTATACCAACTTTATCTTATAGTTTAACCATTTCTTGGTTATGAATTAAAAATTACGTTAGTCTATAGCAACTAGTTTTAACCCTAAATTGATTTATAAAATTTATAAATGTGTTATTGAAATTAAAATATAATTCAGGGAGAAAACTATGTACCCTGCCTACACCTTTTCTTGATTTTAAAATTTCTACGCGATTAGGGTTAAACTATTCCTAACTATATCGAAAATATAATTACTTGTAATAAACCATTTTCTATATCCATACGCCTGTAATAGTGCATAAACATATTATAAACTTGAGATTTCAAAATAGTTTGTCTCTTTAAAACCACCACATATATGTACATGCCCACTAGACATCAAACTTATAATTTAAGATGTACGTACCGTGATTACTAATGTAACTTGATTTTCCAATTTAATAGCTCCTTCTTGTCCTTCTACTTGGGAGAACCTACATGTAAAATAACACACACTAAGTACGAACTTAGTGAGGTAATAATCTTATTTAATAAACATAAAGTGAATTAATATTTATCACATGATATCATATCAAGTTCTTTACCTAAGATAGGATAGAACTATCGAGGTTTCCATAGTCACTAGATATTCATGTGCATGTCATCAATTCCTAAATTAATCATGGTTTCAATACACTATCATCATAAAGCAGCATGGTACACATACTAGACATGATTCACATACATAACATGATTAATATACATGACATGGTTCATATACGTAGCATGATTCATATTCATGGCATGATCCATTTATATAACATGATTCTTATAATTGCATATTTCATTTGCATGACAGGATTTCATACGTGACATGATTCATATACATAACATGTTTCCATTCAAATACATAACATGATACATGTACATGGCATAATTCATATGCATGGCATAATTTATATACGTAACATAATTTGTATACATGGCATGATTCATATGCGTAGCATATTTCTTATATATGTGACATACTTTGTATACTTGACATAATTCATTTTCTTGGCATGATTCATATACGTGGCATGATTCATATACTTGACATATTTCATACGCATAGCATGGTCCATATTCATGACATGTTTCATATACGTAACATGATTCATATATGTGACATGATTCTTTTATCATTGCCCAAAGTATGCTATATGAGATCGAGGTACGCGAGTCATCTTCACATGGCACCGTAGTGTCAAACGTGAACATGAAGATGAGTACGTACTCGGGAATGCTCTTTGCTCCCCATAAACATGAAGCACCTTGACAGTGCACTCGGGCACAGTGGGCATGGATCTCTAGGGTGCATGTGACACAATCATTTTGTCACAATATCTTTTTGATAACTTGAACATGAGGGTCCAGCTGCTAAAGACTCTATGGTATGCCAACTATACCATGGACTCTCATACTCAATACTTGGCCATTTCTGTTATCATCAGCCAATCATCATAATCAACCATATAAATAAACATTTAATGTTTCATGCTTTGTTATAAATGTTCATGGTAAACATAGATCACAATATAAATAACATTTCACATCTCATACTTCAACATAGTTGATCATAGCAACATAAATTAACATTTCATGTATCATGTTATCATATAACATTTGTATCATGTATTATCTTGTTATTAATATCCGTATTACATGTATAGACATGCATTGCCATTATGCAGAATAAAATCCTTACCTCATATTCAACTGAAGTTTGCAACAAGTCAGGTTTTGTACAAATAATGAAATATCATTTTAATTTAAGGTTGACTATTCGCAAGTCTTCCTAATTGCATTTTAAAGCAAGTAAATGCACTCACATGGGCCATGAATAGTATGCCTCACTGAGCTTACTCGAGGTTCTTATCTTTCTTTCTATCTTTGATTCTCCTTCGATCTCTTTTAGAACTATATAAGATCAATCGAACATATGTATTACCATTCTCAAATTTTACTTAAATCTAACATTGGTAACTTGATTCTTAAACATAACTACTCGAATAAAAAAATTTCTGAATATTTTCCTCAATAATTTATGAAATGCCGAATCAGTCCCTAGGTCTTTAATGACTAATTTGGACCTTAAACATTTGTTCAAACCTATGTTTGAACAATTTCCATAATTAATCATTTATTTTGGACTATTTTCCTCTTTACTCCTTCAACTTTATTAAAGTGACATTTTAGTCACTATATTGATTTTGTACATTAAATTAATGGACAGTTAAACCTTTTAGTTAATTATAACATCCTTGTACATTTTCCTTTAACTTCCAAACTTTATTCAATTTAGTCCCTAATCAAACTTTCTTTTCAAATTTGGTCCCTTATGTTTTCTTTATTGACATTTCAATCCTTTAACTGTCATACCATGCTTAAATCTTCAATTTTATCACTCTTTCATAAATTCAAGACCAATCCCTAACTTTTACTAAATTGCCGAAATGGTCCTTGAATTTCCAAAAATTTCATTTTGGTCCCTAATCACCAATTCAAGCTAATTTCACCATAATTCAATGATTTCCATGCTAAAATAAAATTCACAATAATTTCCCCTAAATTTTCCAAATTTTTGAAATAGCCCCTAATTTACAACTTGGGAAATTATTCAACATATCATAAAAATAGGTCTCTTAACATTATAATTCAATTAATTTCATCCTTAATTTAACTTCCTAACCAAAACCCCCAAATCTTAGGGTTAGGGCTATAATCTCTAACATGGAATTTGTCCAAATTCAACCTTAATTCCCAGTTTCTGGATAAACATCAATCCCAAACTGTATTTCCCTATCTGGAGGCAACCCTGGTAGTTCATCCAGAAATACTTCAGAAAACTCCTTTACAGTCGGGATGTCTTTAATCTTCTTAAAAGGCTTTTGAGTATCCACAACATAAACCATACATGCTTCACATCCATTATATAACAGTCTTTGAGTTGTTTTTAGAGAGATTACTAACTCTAAGCGATCAGTTCTTTCTTCCACAAAGATTATTGAAACCATGGGTCCCTCAAGTATCAACATTTACTTCTTACATTTTACATCTGCATCATATGCAAATAACCAATCCATTCCAAGAATGATTTCAAATTCATGGAATCAAGTTCCCTTAAATCATCGGGAACTTAATTCCTTGAATTTATAATAGGCCTAATCAAATAAAATAAGCACGAGGTTCTTTCCAAAGCCTTTACTTTATTCTGCCTCTTGAAAATTTGATAAGTTCATGCCCAAAAGAATCTCCTTGGGCCTTGGTCAAATCTTCTCTATAAACCATTCACATCGAGACCTTTCGATCAGCATCCATTTAAGCTGCGTATTCGACTCAACACTAAATCACATTGAACTTGATTTAGCCTCAGATTTTGCCTAAATCTATAGCTCGATACCAATACATGTAACACGCTTTAACGTATACTCAAGACCAAATATACACTACCGATGTTTAGTCATTAAGAAAACTTGACTTAATTTTTTATACCAACTTTATCTTAGAGTTTAACCCTTTTGTTATGAATTAAAAAATTTATAAAGTTTTGTTATTGATAAAATTTATAAATGTGTTATTGAAAAAATATATATAATTTAGGGGAGAAAACTATGTACCTGCCTAGACCCTTTTCTTGATTTTAAAATTTCTACGCGATTAGGGTTAAACTATTCCTAACTATATCGAAAATATAATTACTTGTAATAAACCATTTTCTATATCCATACATTTGTAATAGTGCATAAACATATTATAAACTTAAGATTTCAAAATAGTTTGTCTCTTTAAAACCACCACATATATGTACATGCCCACTAGACATCAAACTTATAATTTAAGATGTACGTATCGTGATTACTAATGTAACTTGATTTTCCAATTTAATAGCTCCTTCTTGTCCTTCTACTTGGGAGAACCTACATGTGAAATAACACACACTAAGTACGAACTTAGTGAGGTAATAATCTTATTTAATAAACATAAAGTGAATTAATATTTATCACATGATATCATATCAAGTTCTTTACCTAAGATAGGATAGAACTATCGAGGTTTCCATAGTCACTAGATATTCATGTGCATGTCATCAATTCCTAAATTAATCATGGTTTCAATACACTATCATCATAAAGCAAGTCATATACATGGTATAATTCGCATAACAACATGATACACATACTTGACATGATTCACATACATAACATGATTAATATACATGACATGGTTCATATATGTAGCATGATTCATATTCATGGCATGATCCATTTATATAACATGATTCTTATAATTGCATATTTCATTTGCATGACAGGATTTCATACGTGACATGATTCATATACATAACATGTTTCCATTCAAATACATAACATGATACATGTACATGGCATAATTCATATGCATGGCATAATTTATATACGTAACATAATTTGTATACATGGCATGATTCATATGCATAGCATATTTTTATATATGTGAAATACTTTGTATACTTGACATAATTCATTTTCTTGGCATGATTCATATACGTGGTATGATTCATATTCTTGACATATTTCATATGCATAGCATGGTCCATATTCATGACATGTTTCATATACGTAACATGATTCATATATGTGACATGATTCTTTTATCATTGCCCAAAGTATGCTATATGAGATCGAGGTACGCGAGTCATCTTGACATGAAAACCGTAGTGTCAAACGTGAACATGAAGATGAGTACGTACTCGGGAATGCTCTTTGCTCCCCATAAACATGAAGCACCTTGACAGTGCACTCGGGCACAGTGGGCATGGATCTCTAGGGTGCATGTGACACAATCATTTTGTCACAATATCTTTTTGATAACTTGAACATGAGGGTCCAGCTGCTAAAGACTCTATGGTATGCCAACTATACCATGGACTCTCATACTCAATACTTGGCCATTTCTGTTATCATCAGCCAATCATCATAATCAACCATATAAATAAACATTTAATGTTTCATGCTTTGTTATAAATGTTCATGGTAAACATAGATCACAATATAAATAACATTTCACATCTCATACTTCAACATAGTTGATCATAGCAACATAAATTAACATTTCATGTATCATGTTATCATATAACATTTGTATCATGTATTATCTTGTTATTAATATCCGTATTACATGTATAGACATGCATTGCCATTATGCAGAATAAAATCCTTACCTCATATTCAACTGAAGTTTGCAACAAGTCAGGTTTTGTACAAATAATGAAATATCATTTTAATTTAAGGTTGACTATTCGCAAGTCTTCCTAATTGCATTTTAAAGCAAGTAAATGCACTCACATGGGCCATGAATAGTATGCCTCACTGAGCTTACTCGAGGTTCTTATCTTTCTTTCTATCACTGATTCTCCTTCGATCTCTTTTAGAACTATATAAGATCAATCGAACATATGTATTACCATTCTCAAATTTTACTTAAATCTAACATTGGTAACTTGATTCTTAAACATAACTACTCGAATAAAAAAATTTCTGAATATTTTCCTCAATAATTTATGAAATGCCGAATCAGTCCCTAGGTCTTTAATGACTAATTTGGACCTTAAACATTTGTTCAAACCTATGTTTGAACAATTTCCATAATTAATCATTTATTTTGGACTATTTTCCTCTTTACTCCTTCAACTTTATTAAAGTGACATTTTAGTCACTATATTGATTTTGTACATTAAATTAATGGACAGTTAAACCTTTTAGTTAATTATAACATCCTTGTACATTTTCCTTTAACTTCCAAACTTTATTCAATTTAGTCCCTAATCAAACTTTCTTTTCAAATTTGGTCCCTTATGTTTTCTTTATTGACATTTCAATCCTTTAACTGTCATACCATGCTTAAATCTTCAATTTTATCACTCTTTCATAAATTCAAGACCAATCCCTAACTTTTACTAAATTGCCGAAATGGTCCTTGAATTTCCAAAAATTTCATTTTGGTCCCTAATCACCAATTCAAGCTAATTTCACCATAATTCAATGATTTCCATGCTAAAATAAAATTCAATAATTTCCCTAAATTTTCCAAATTTTTGAAATAGCCCTAATTTACAACTTGGGAAATTATTCAACATATCATAAAAATAGGTCTCTTAACATTATAATTCAATTAATTTCATCCTTAATTTAACTTCCTAACCAAAACCCCCAAATCTTAGGGTTAGGGCTATAATCTCTAACATGGAATTTGTCCAAATTCAACCTTAATTCCCAGTTTCTGGATAAACATCAATCCCAAACTGTATTTCCCTATCTGGAGGCAACCCTGGTAGTTCATCCAGAAATACTTCAGAAAACTCCTTTACAGTCGGGATGTCTTTAATCTTCTTAAAAGGCTTTTGAGTATCCACAACATAAACCATACATGCTTCACATCCATTATATAACAGTCTTTGAGTTGTTTTTACAGAGATTACTAACTCTAAACAGTCAGTTCTTTCTTCCACAAAGATTATTCAGAACCATTGGGTCCCTGAAGTATCAACATTTACTTCTTACATTTTACATCTGCATCATATGCAAATAACCAATCCATTCCAAGAATGATTTCAAATTCATGGAATCGAAGTTCCCTTAAATCTGTCGGGAACTTAATTCCTTGAATTTATAATAGGCCTAATCAAATAAAATAAGCACAGGTTCTTTCCAAAGCCTTTACTTTATTCACAGCCTCTTGAAAATTTGATAAGTTCATGCCCAAAAGAATCTCCTTGGGCCTTGGTCAAATCTTCTCTATAAACCATTCACATCGAGACCTTTCGATCAGCATCCATTTAACTGCGTATCGACTCAGACTATTAAAATCTAACTCGTACTTATAAACAGTACAAGTACATTATTCAAACTTAGGACTGATGCAACGTTTTTCTTTTAACTAGTTGCCAACATACTTAACTTTAACATTCTTCTTTCTTCTCTTGATTCCCATAATTAAACATTTATGCAGCCCATCAGTACTTAACATCATCTATTTCTACTAAAACTTATTCATGTTTTTGAGGAGCATAATCAAGTTACACAATAGTACATCAGTAACATGACATCTTAGGGCATGTACTTAACACTAAATCACATTGAACTTGATTTAGCCTCCAGATTTGCCTAAATCTATAGCTCTGATACCAATACATGTAACACGCTTAACGTATACTCGAAGACCAAATATACACTACCGATGTTACAGAGTCATTAAGAAAACTTGACTTAATTTTTTTATACCAACTTTATCTTAGAGTTTAACCCTTTCTCGGTTATGAATTAAAAACTACATTAGTTTATAGCAGCTAGTTTTAACCCTAAGTTGTTTTATAAAATTTATAAATGTGTTATTGAAAAAATATATATAATTTAGGGAGAAAACTATGTACCCTGCCTAGACCCTTTCTTGATTTTAAAATTTCTACGCGATTAGGGTTAAACTATTCTTAACTATATCGAAAATATAATTACTTGTAACAAACCATTTTCTATATCCATACATTTGTAATAGTGCATAAACATATTATAAACTTAAGATTTCAAAACAATTTGTCTCCTTAAAACCACTACATATATGTACATGCCCACTAGACATCAAACTTATAATTTAAGATGTACGTATCGTGATTACTAATGTAACTTGATTTTCCAATTTAATAGCTCATTCTTGTCTTTCTACTTGGGAGAACCTACGTGTGAAATAACACACACTAAGTACGAACTTAGTGAGGTAATAATATTATTTAATAAACATAAAGTGAATTAATATTTGTCACATGATATCATATCAAGTTCTTTACCTAAGATAGGATAGAACTATCGAGGTTTCCATAGTCACTAGATATTCATGTGCATGTCATCAATTCCTAAATTAATCATGGTTTCAATACACTATCATCATAAAGCAAGTCATATACATGGTATAATTCGCATAAGCAACATGATACACATACTTGACATGATTCACATACATAACATGATTAATATACATGACATGGTTCATATATGTAGCATGATTCATATTCATGGCATGATCCATTTATATAACATGATTCTTATAATTGGCATATTTCATTTGCATGACATGATTTCATACGTGACATGAATCATATACGTCTTTCCATTCATATACATAACATGATACATGTACATGACATAATTCATATGCATGGCATAATTATATACGTAACATAATTTGTATACATTGCATGATTCATATGCATAGCATATTTCTTATATATGTGAAATACTTTGTATACTTGGCATAATTCATTTACTTGGCATGATTCATATACGTGGTATGATTCATATTCTTGACATACTTCATATGCATAGCATGGTCCATATTCATGACATGTTTCATATACGTAACATGATTCATATACGTGACATGATTCTTTTATCATTGCCCAAAGTGTGCTATATGAGATCGAGGTACACGAGTTATCTTGATATGAAACTGTAGTGTCAAACGTGAACGTGAAGATGAGTGCGTACTCGGGGATGCTCTTTGCTCCCCATAAACATGAAGCACCTCGATAGTGCACTCGGGGCACAGTGGGCGTGGATCCCCAGGGTACATGTGACACAATCATTTTGTCACAATATCTTTTTGATAACTTGAACATGAGGGTGCAGCTGCTTCGATCTCTTTTAGAACTGTATAAGATCAATCGAACATATATATTACCATTCTCGAATTCGACTTAAATCTAGCATTGGTAACTTGATTCTTAAACATAATTATTCGAATAAAATATTTTTTGAATATTTTCCTCATGAAATGTCGAATTAGTCCCTAGGTCTTTAATAACCAATTTGGACCTTAAACAATTGTTCAAACCCATGTTTGAACAATTTCCATAATTATTCATTTATTTTGGACTATTTTCCTTTTTAGTCCTTCAACTTTATTAAAGTGACATTTTAGTCACTATATTGATTTTGTACATTAAATTAATGTACAATTAAACCCTTTAGTTAATTCTAACACCCCTGTACATTTTCCTTTAACTTCCAAACTTTATTCAATTTAGCCCCTAATCAAACTTTCTTTTCAAATTTGGTACCTTATGTTTCCTTTCTTGACATTTCAATCCTTAAACTTTCATAACATGCTTAAATCTTCAATTCTATCACTTTTCCATAAATTCAAGACCAATCCCTAACTTTTAGTAAACTGCCGAATTGGTCATTGAATTTCTGAAAATTTTCATTTTGGTCCCTAATCACAGCTACCATTTCAAGCTATTTTCACCATAATTTAATGATTTCCATGCTAAAGTAAAATTCACAATAATTTCCCCTAAATTTTCCAAAATTTTGAAATAGTCTTTAATTTACAACTTGGGAAATTATTCATCATATCATACAAATAGGTCTCCTAACATCATAATTCAATTAATTTCATCCTTAATTTAAATTCCTAACCAAAACCCCCAAATCTTAGGGTTAGGGTTTATAATCTCTAACATGGAATTTGTCCAAATTCAACCTTAATTCCATGTTTGAATCATCAAATTAAGTAGCTACAAATCTAATTCCGTCATCAACTTCAATTTCACAATCAATCTTCCTCCAAACATAACTCATACTTGACTTTTATCATGCAAAAATACTATCAATTTGAAGAGAATCAAGTGTAGAACAATTTACCTAAATAAACTTTGCTTGAAGCTAGTCTTGAATTCTTCAAAATTGGCTTAAAAGTTGAAAAAAATTCTTTCTCCTTTTTGCCGAGTTTCGAACAGCCCTTGGTGAAGATGCGATAATTTTTTCTCATCTTTTATCTATTTAATCCAAGTGTCTAATTAAATGAATTTAAAATTCATTTAATTAGTGTAATTACCATTTTGCCCTTTTATTATAATGGCCATGATTCAATCTCATAAAAATAAATGGCTAAAATTTAATCCATGTGTAAATCTTCTTCCAAAATTGCCTTCAAAGTTTCAAAATTTTTCAAAAATGCCATCTATGGCAAATGTCCAATTTGCCCTCCAATTAGACTTTATTTACTAACAAGACTTGCAAATTGCCATTCCATCACCATCTAACTAAATCTAGTTAGAATCCTACCAAAAGTGATAAAATATTCATAAAATAATATTTTATGAATTTTCCATAATTTCCTGGAACTATCTTTAAAATTTAAGTTCGATCCGATATACTGATAATTACCGGGAAATTTTATCGAATACATTTTCTCTTAGAAATCTTACCTCCAAAATCCATTTCGAATATTATTGACTTAAAATAAATCATTTTTATCAGTCAAAATATTGAATATGAGACCTTCCCAATAGGTTACCCATCCCTATACTACTCTGGTTTGAGCATGCTTAACAAATTTCATTCGATCCAAAATTCTAATAATATAAGCCTCGTACAAAAAAATCCGAGTAACACGTAAATGCCACTCTAGGGGGGAACTATACATTTACGGGGTTAACTTACATAACTTTTGGAAATTATATTTTAGTCCCTAAACTTTTCCAAAGTTCACACTTGAACCCCTAAACTTTAAAAAATTACATTTTGGTCACTAGTCCAAAAATTGGGATATTATAATTCCTTTCCCTTAAGAAAATTCATCCTTGAATTTTCAACGTACATTCCTTTCAAACAATTTTGGATACTGTTTTTTTCATTTTCTCTTTGGTTTCCCTAGTGGCTTCCTCAACTTTATGGTTCCTCCAAAAGACTTTAACCAATGGAATTTTCTTGTTTCTCAATACTTTAACTCCATATGCTAAAATTTTCATTGGTTCTTCTTCATAAGTTAGGTCCGGTTGCAGCTCGATTTTCTCAGGAGAAATTACATGTGAAGGATCTGATTGATGCCTTCGAAGCATTGACACGTGAAACACATCATGAATCTTACTCATATCTGGAGGCAATGCTAATTGGTAAGCCACTGGTTCCACTCTTTTCAAGATCTCGTATGGCCCAATAAATGTGGGACTAAGTTTTCCTTTTCGCCCAAACCTTAATACTTTCTTACATGGATAAACCTTTAGAAACATTTTTCTCCCATTTCATACTCAATAACTCTTACCTTATCTTCCATATCTTTTGTTAAGTCAACTCCTCCAATGTTTGATTTATTCTGAACATTTTTATCTTATAACCATAACTGATTTAGAGAAGTTTGGTATTTTTCTTCCACATGCCATCCTGATACTTACTTGATAAATATTGATACTCAGACACCATGCAGTCTTACTATCTCTCGAACATAAAGTTCTACATATTTTTCCAGTGAATAATCCATTCGAGCCGGGGTAAAATGAGCAGACTTTGTTAAGCGATCAACAATGACCCAAATTGAATCCTTTTTACTAGGTGTAGCTGGTAATCTAGATATAAAATCCATCGCTATTTGCTCCCATTTCCATTGAGGAATAAAGATAGGCTAGAGCAGTCCAGAAGGTACTTGATGCTCAGCTTTTACTTGTTGACATGTTAAGCACTTTGTCGTGAATTCCGAGACCGCTCTTTCCATACCTGGCCACCAATATCGTGTCTTCAAATCTTGATACATCTTGTTACTTCCTGGGTGCATGGTTAATGGACTATAATGGGCATCCATTAAAATCTCTTTCTTTAGATTGTCATCATCAGAAATATACACTTTACCTCTGTAATATAAACAACCATTAGGCTTGATCTCATAATCTTGTACTTCTCCTACTTTAGCTTGTCTTCTCCTTTCGAGACATTCGTCATCTGAAGACTGCAAATCTTTAATTCGATCTAATAAAGTTGGCTTTAATTGAAATTCTGCTGTTAAAGAACCATTTTGTCCCATCGATAACTGTGTATTCATCATGTGCAGAGTAGAAAATGTCTTTCGGCTAAGAGCATCTGTAACTACATTAGCCTTTCCAGGGTGGTAATCGATAACCACATCATAATTCTTTAAAAATTCAACCCACCTTTGTTGTCGTAGTCAGATCCTTTTGCGTCATTAGATACTTTAAACTCTCATGATCTGTGTAAAGGTGGCACTTCTCCCACATAGATAATGTCGCCAAATTTTCAAAGCAAAAATCACAGCTACCATTTCCAAATCATATGTTGGATAGTTCTTTTAGTGAGTTTTAAGCTACCTTGATGCATAGGCTATGACACAACCTTCTTGCATCAACACGCAACCCAAACCACGATGAGATGCATCACTGTACAGAGTATATTATTTTCCTGATTCTAGCTAAATTAAAACTGATGCTTCAGTCAAGACCTTTTGAGATATTTTTCAGCTCTTCCCATACAAGAAGAGCTTCCTGTCCGTACAAATGGAATAACCTTTCTGTCCGCACAAATGAATAACCTTTCTGTCCGTACAAATGGAATAACCTTTATGTTCGTACAAATGGAATAACTTTCGTAGCAGCTGGGTAAGAGGCATAGAAATAATGGAAAAATTCAGCACAAAACGCCTATAATATCCAGCTAATCCCAAGAAACTCAGAACTTCAGAGATATTTTTCACTGCTTCCCATACAATAATAGCTTGTATATTCTTGGGATCAACTCTTATTCCTTCTGATGACACTACAAGCCCAAGAAAAGTTACTTCTGACAACCAAAACTCACATTTCGAAAACTTGGCATATAGTTGCTTATCTCTTACAGTTTATAATACCACTCGAAGATGATGATCATGCTCAGCTTCTGTCTTCGAGTATACCAAAATGTCATCTATGAAAGCCACGACAAACTGATCCAGATAGGGTTGGAATACCTTATTTATTAGATCCATGAATGCAGCATGGGCATTCGTCAATCCAAAAGGCGTCACCAGAAACTCGTAGTGTCCATAACGAGTTTTGAATGTTGTCTTTGTTACATCTTCTTCTTTTAACTTTAAGCTGGTAATACCCCGATCGAAAATTTATCTTTGAGTACACCACTGCACCTGTAAGCTGATCAAATAGATCTTCAATCCTTGGTAGCGGATACTTGTTCTTAATGGTTACTTTACTCAACTGTCGGTAATCTATACATAATCGTAGGGAACCATCTTTCTTCTTCACAAATAATATCAGAGCACCCCGTGGTGATATGCTCGGTCGAAAATAACCCCGGTCTAGCAAGTTTTGTAATTGAGCTTTTAGTTCCCTTAACCCCGTCGGTGCCATTCTATATGGTGCTATTGATACCGGCTCAGTTTCTGGGATAAACATCAATCCCAAACTGTATTTCCTTATCCGGAGGCAACCCTGGTAGTTCATCCAGAAATACGTCAGAAAACTCCTTTACAGTTGGGATATCTTCAGTCTTCTTAAAAGACTTTTGAGTATCCACCACATAAAACATACATGCTTCACATCCATTATATAACAGCCTTTGAGCTGTTGTTGCAAAGATTACTGACTTTGAACAGTCAATTCTTTCTTCCACAAAGATTACTTCAGAACCATTGGGTCGCTGAAGTATCAACCTTTTCTTCTTACATTTTACATTTGCATCATATGCAAATAACCAATCCATTCCAAGAATGACTTCAAATTCATGGAATGGAAGTTCCCTTAAATCTGACGGGAACTTAATTCCTTGAATTTATAATAAGCCCAATCAAATAAAATAAGCACAGGTTCTTTCCAAAGTCTTTACTTTATTCATAGCCTCTTGAAAATTTGATAAGTTCATGCCCAAAAGAATCATCTTGGGCCTTGGACAAAGCTTCTCTATAAACCATTCACATCGAGACCTTTCGATTAGCATCCATTTAACTGCGTACCGACTCAAACTATTAAAATCTAACTCGTACTTATAAACAATACAAGTACCTTATTCAAACTTAGGATTGTTCCAACATTTTTCTTTTAACTAGTTGCCAGCATACTTAAATTTAAACATTATTCTTTCTTCTCTTGATTTTCATAATTAAACATTTATCGCAGTCCATCAGCAGTTAAAATCATCTATTTCTACTAAAACTTATTCATGTTTTTGAGGAGCATAATCAAGTTACACAGTAGTACATCAGAAACATGACATCTGAGGGCATGTACTTAACATTAAATCACATTGAACGTGATTTAGCCTATAGAATTGGAAAAACCTATAGCTCTGATACCAATAAATGTAACACCCTTAACGTATACTCGAAGACTGAATATACGCTAAAGATGTTACAGAGTCGTTAATAAAACTTGGCTTAATTTTTTTATACCAACTTTATCTTATAGTTTAACACTTTCTCGGTTATGAATTAAAAACTATGTTAGTCTACAGTAGCTAGTTTTAACCCTAAGTTGTTTTATAAATTTTATAAATGTGTTACTAAAATAAAAATATAATTCAGGGAGAAAACTATGTACCCTACCTAGACCATTTCTTGATTTTAAAATTTCTACGCGATTAGGGTTAAACTATTCTTAACAATATCAAAAATATAATTACTTGTAATAAACCATTTTCTATATCCATATATCTGTAATTGTGCATAAACATATTATAAACTTGAGATTTCAAAACAGTTTGTCTCTTTAAAACCACTACATATATGTACATGCCCACTAGACATCAAACTTATAATTTAAGATGTATGTACCGTGATTACTAATGTAACTTGATTTTCCAATTTAATAGCTCATTCTTGTCCTTCTACTTGGGAGAACCTATGTGTGAAATAACACACGGTAAGTACGAACTTAGTGAGGCAATAATCTTATTTAATAAACATAAAGTGAATTAATATTTATCACATGATATCATATCAAGTTCTTTACCTAAGATAGGATGGAACTATCAAGGTTTCCATAGTCACTAGATATTCACGTGCATGTCATCAATTCATAAATTAATCATGGTTTCAATACTCTATCACCATAAAGCAAGTCATATACATGGTATGTTTCGTATACATGGCAAAATTCACATAAGCAACATGATACACATACTTGACATGAATCACATACATAACATGATTAATATACATGGCATGGCTCATATACATAGCAAGATTCATATTCATGGCATGATCCATTTATATAACATGATTCTTATAATTGGCATATTTCATTTGCATGACATGATTTCATATGTGACATGATTCGTATACGTGTTTCCATTCATATACATAACATGATACATGTACATGGCATAATTTATATACGTAACATAATTTCTATACATGGCATTATTCATATGCATAGCATATTTCTTATATATGTGACATACTTTGTATACTTGGCATAATTCATTTACTTCACATGATTCATATACGTGGCATGATTCATATACTTGACATATTTCATATACATAGTATGGTCCATATTCATGACATGTTTCATATACGTGACATAATTCTTTTATCATTGCCCAAAGTACGCTATATAAGATCGAGGTATGCGAGTCATCTTGATATGACACTGTAGTGTCAAACGTGAACGTGAAGATGAGTACGTACTCAGGGACACTATTTGTTCCCTATATACATGAAGCACCTCGACAGTGCACTTGGGCACGGTGGGCGTGTGTAACACCCCTACGTGGGTTGGCAGGAAACTGGTTCAGGAGAGTTACTAATGAACAATACAAGCAAGAACAAGGCAAGAATAGGTTAACTCATCCCTATTAGATGAGTTACTTAACTAACAAGTAACCAAACATACATTACTTAACATGTAAGCAATCTTATTTACATACATTATGGTTTACCAAAAATTTCAATTAACATTATCATACAATCATCATCATTCGTATAGCTTAAGGATAATCATGCTTCCATTTCATTTCATTGTTTATTAACTTGATACATGTAACATTCAATTGTACATACCTTGTCTCCAAGAAAGCAATATGCCAACCTTACCATTCAACATTTACCATTCAATATTATAAAATACATATATAACATGTCATGATCATACAAGATTATCTTAACTCACAAGACATTCGAATGGCACAAGACTAGATCAATTACTTTGATAAAATCAATATATACATAACCATATGCGCAACAAATACTTACAATACATAGAATTTAAGTCCTTTACTTGATTTATATTAATAACCAAGTTCACAAGATAGTAGGCCCATTCAAGATAATATACATATATACAAGATCAAGTATTCAAAATGCATGCACTAGACATTATATACAACTAAGTGCCACCAACTAGGGGAGTACAAAACAAGTATGAACCATACTTTAGCTATTCTTGTGTCTTGCTTCGAGCTCAAGAATTCAGGCTTCAGGATCAAGCAACGATCGAATCCTTTAACCCGTGGTTTGGAGGAATGGAAACAAGAGTGATAAGTACAAGAATGTACTTAGTGAGGTAGTAACTAGTTCTAACCAATTGTTAAGACATGTATCAATTAACTAAGTTTGAGCCTAGTCAAAGTTGGAAGCAGTTCGAATTCAAGCGTTAAATGCATACTTACCATTTTCAAATTTAGTGGCATATCATTTCAATTAAAAAAATTAGGCACACATCGATGCAAGAAGGATTATAAACCATTCAAGTAGCAATTCAAGTATCAAGTAATTCAAGTATAAAGGCATTCAAGTGTCAAGTAATTCAAGTATCATGTTATTCAAGTATCAATTAGTTCATATATCAAGAAATTCAAGTATCATGTAATTCAAGTATTAAGTAATTCATGTATCAAGGCATTCAAGTGTCAAGTAATTCAAGTATCATGTAATTCAAGTATCAAGTAGTTCATATATCAAGAAACTCAAGTATCATGTAATTCAAGTATCAAGTAATTCAAGTACCAACGCATTCAAGTGTCAAGTAATTCAAGTATCATGTAATTCAAGTATCAAGTAGTTCATATATCAAGAAACTCAAGTATCATGTAATTCAAGTATCAAGTAGTTCAAGTATCAAGACACTCAAGTATCATGTAAACTTTATTCTTTAATTATTTCTCATTTGCTTTCTTTAGTTTAAGCCTTTGGTATGTAGTTGTCCAGGTAATCGAGTCTCCAACCAACTGTCGCCACAAGATGTACCGTAGTACTCAAGATGTAACGTAGTATTGGTTAACCCTCCTACTGTCGCCAAAGACTACACATACGTACCCTCCATCTGTCACGAATTAGGGGCCTTAGCCCTGGACCGTAGTGCACCATGACACAATGAACTCTAGACTCTAAGGCATGCCCTTATACCTATGACCACTAACAACCAAGGCTTTGTTCAATTATGAATCACTTATTCAGGTATTACATGTTTATGTCAAGCAATAGCTTATTCAAGGATCAATTGAAGTGATACATTGCAAGATCATTTTCATATACACAGCCCTTAGGCCAATCGAGTCTTAGCTCTACACTTTACAATTTAATCTTGTCATTCAAGCAAGCAATTAAAATATGCCATCTCTTAGGCATCAAGCAAGATTCTTAATTCATGATTTATATCATGTTAACAAGTATTTATCCAAACCCTATATTAAACTACACTCACAATACTCCAAGGTTAGCTAATCTTGGATCCAAATTCCTTTGTGTTTACCACTAGCTTGGCCACTCCTTTCTTCTTCCACAAGGTTTACTCCTTGCTCTAACAATTCATACAAGTAAATCAAGGTCAAGGCAAGATACATTCATTTCTTCAAAACAAGGCAACGATACATAATTCATTCATTTCAAAATATCAAGGCTGCTGCTGCTACTGCCTGGCTGCATTGCACTGTTTGCTAAAACATGCATAATCGGAATTTCAATTGGTTTACACCATTGGAAAGCTAACTTAATTTTCCTTCTAACCATATAGGCCTTGCATTTTAATTCTTTTCCAATTAATACAGTGTTTTGTTTAAAGACAGGGCAATTTACAACATTGGACAGTTTGTACTGTCCCTAGATTTGCATTTCTACAATTCATTCTACAATCCCAAATTCAATTTTGTTTTCTCCTAATGAATTTGAACATATTAAGGCACTATCCATAAAATTTCCACCCTTAAATTCCCTTTGTACAATTTATTGTGATTTTTCAAAGTTACTGCCCGGAATAGAGTTTTCCGGGCAGATTACACTAGTTTGAGTTTCTAGCTTCGTTAATCACTTGGATGGTACTTCTAACACATTAATTCAACTTATATACATGCTCATACAAGTCTAGGTCAGTTTTATTCACCTACCAATGTGATCAAAACAGAGCATTTTATATAATCAAGCATGTTTACACAATCTTCACTAACAATGTGATCAAAACAGTTTTCTTGCCATGTTACATTCAAGTCATACCACTTTAGTACCTAATTTTCTAGCAACTTCCTAACAATTTCCATCACTGATTATCTTTCTTACAACTTAAACCACATATATACATATTGACATTCAAACTATGACAAATTTTCAGCAAACAATGTAACTATAAAATCAATCAAAAGCACAACAACTCAAACAACAAGAGTTCATATACATATAGTTCTCATATTCAACTTCAAATCAATGAAATGGGTGAGAATACTTACCCTTCTTCCTTACAAGACTCAAACAAAGATTCAAAATCTGCCCAATTAAACCCAAAACTTCATGTTTCCATGGTTACCAGCTCACTCTCTCTATTCTCTCTCTAATTGCTAGGATCAGTTATAGCTATTGGAAGGTTAAAGAATACTCAATTTGTGTTTTCTCTTTCTTTCAACAATATGGCCAGCTAACACCCTTAATTGCCACATGTGTATTAACTTTGCCACATGTATTCCACTGCCACTAAATGGTCTAATTACCATGCAATTTCATTGTTTTATTTTTGTTTCAATTTGGTCATCTTAATTTGGCACTCTAACTTGTTGGTTATAACATTTTAATCCCTTTAGACATTAGCTATCTTTTCTTCCTTTTATTTCAATTTGATCCTAGACTTAATTAGTCTAATAAGGGTAATTCTATAACAATTTAACTAATAGCTCCATGTTACATACTCCTAATTCTTTCAATTTAATAGCACATGACTCAATTAGTCAATAGCTTAGATAGTGATAAACTTCCTAGGCCCGGTTTAGGGTGTTACAATTCTCCCTCTTAAAATAAATTCGCCCTCGAATTTACCTGACTTGAACAAGTGAGGATATTGATCTCTCATCGTAGCCTCAGGTTTCCAAGTTGCCTCTTACATTTTATGATTCCTCCATAACACTTTCACCAAGGGAACATTCTTGTTTCGGAGTCTTCTAACTTCTTTGTCAAGTATTCATATTGGCTCTTCTTTATATGATAGGTCAGGATTCAATTCTACTTCTTCAGGCTCAAGGACATGAGATCAGATCGATATTTTTTAAGCATGGAAACATGGTAGACATTGTGGATCTTATCAAAATCACTAGGGAGTGCCAATCGATAAGCCATTGTCCCTATCCTTTCAATGATTTCGAGTGGTCCAATGAATCGGGGATTGAATTTCCCTTTTCTTGCAAACCAAAAGACTTTCTTCCAAGGGGATACTTTTAGGAAGACTTTGTCTCCAACATTGTATTGGATGTCTCTCATTTTTAAGTCTGCATAAGTTTTCTGTCTATCAAAGGCTTGCTTCAATAGATCATGTATGATTTGAACTTGTTCCCCAGTTTCTCTAAGTAATTGGGGTCCTAAAACTTTGTTTTCTCCCAATTCATACCAGCACAAGGAAGTTCTACATTTCCTTCCATATAGAGCTTCGAAGGGAGCCATCTGGATAGAAGTCTGATAGCTATTTTTGTAAGCAAATTCTACTAGGGGTAGAGATTTCTCCCAGTTATTTCTGAAGTCTATAACACAAGCATGTAGCATGTCTTCAAGTACTTGTATGATTCTTTCAGATTGTCCATCTGATTGAGGATGAAAGGTTGTACTAATGTGCACTTTAGTTCCAAGGGCTTTTTTTCAAGGAATTCCATAATCGAAAAGCAAATCTAGTGTTTCAATCAGAGAATATAGCTGTAGGTACACCGTGTAATCGAATCACTTCACAGATGTGTAGCTCAACTAAGGTTTCCAAGCTCATGTTCATTCAAACATGGATGAAATGAGTAGACTTTGTGAATCTATGAACAATCACCCACACAACATCATTCTTTCTTGGAGTGGAAGGAAGAATACCAGTAACGAAGTCCATTGTAATATGTTCCCATTTCAACTGAGGGAATTTGATTGGTTGGAGCAATCCAGTGAGGACTTGATGCTCGTCTTTGACCCTTTGACAAGTTAAGCACTTTGAAACAAAGTCTGTGATAGCCGATTTCATGCCTAGCCACCAGTATAGTGGCTTTAGGTCCTTGTACATCTTAACCGATCTAGAGTGAATCGAGAAAAAGCTTTGGTGAGCTTCTTGTAACATCTCGTGTCTTAGTTCTTCGCTGTTAGGAACACATACTCTATTTTTGAAATAGAGGAGTCCATTCGACTTGAGGGAAAAGTTAGAATTAGACTCAAAGTCTACCTTGGACATGATCTTCTGAAGATCTGGATCAATTTGTTAGAGTTCTTTGATTCTCGAGATTAGACTAGATTGAACTTAAAGTTCAGACAAGAATTTATGTCCTTTGGATAAACGAAAATGAGAATTGAT
Source organism: Hibiscus mutabilis (assembly GCA_019671005.1). NCBI lineage: Eukaryota > Viridiplantae > Streptophyta > Magnoliopsida > Malvales > Malvaceae > Hibiscus > Hibiscus mutabilis. Next base: position 19,210,871 of record CM033753.1, on the reverse strand, counting down.
AGCCAAGGAAGCTAGAAACGAATGGAAAAGATCATTAAGGAAGATTTTCGAATCGTTACTTGTATGCCAAGAAATGTCTAATTTGAATGGATTATTCTAGGATTTAGATTTAAGGGTTTACCGGAGTAAGGTCTATGACTAAGGGCATCAGCGACCACGTTTTCTTTCCCCGGATGGTAGTGGATAACCAAATCATAATCTTTAAGTAAATCTAGCCATCTCATTTGCCTCAAGTTCAAGTCTTTCTGAGTTAGGAGGTATTTGAGGCTCTTGTGGTCTGTGAACAATTTGTATTTCTCCCCGTACAAGTAATGTCTATAGACTTTGAGTGCAAACACGATAGCTGCCAATTCTAGATCGTGTGTAGGGTAGTTTGACTCCTGCAGTTTTAGTTGCCTTGAAGCGTAGGCTACCACATTTCCATCTTGCATTAGGACACATCCTAGTCCCAAATGAGATGCATCACTGTAAATAGTGTACTCCTTGCCCGATACTAATTGGATGAGAACCGGAGCATGAGTTAGGGCTTGTTTAAGCTGATCGAAGCTTCGTTGTTGGTTCTCCGACCAAGCAAAGGGTGTATCTTTGCGAGCTAGCTTAGTCAAACTTGCGGCAATGGATGAGAATCCCTTGACAAAACGTCGACAACACCCCGCTAAACCGAGAAAGGTTTTGACCTCACCAACATTCCTCGGAGGTCTCTAATCTAGGATAGATTGAATCTTCCTTGGATCTACTTTAAACCCTTCTGCCGAGATAACATGTCCAAGAAACGACACTTCTGATAGCTGAAATTTGCATTTAGAGAACTTTGCAAACAATTGACATTCTCGGAGTGTTTGCAATACAATTCAAAGGTGTTCAAAATGTTCTTCCTTATTCCGAGAATACACTAGAATGTCATCAATGAAAATGACCACAAACTTGTCAAGATATGGCTTAAATGCACGGTTCATGAGATCCATGAAAGCAGCCAGAGCATTCGTTAACCCGAATGGCATTACAAGGAATTTAAAATGGCCATAACGAGTACGAAAGGCTGTCTTGGGTACATCTTCTTTTACCCTCATTTGGAGTATCCCAATCGTAGATTGATCTTTGAGAATACTGTAGCATCTTTGAGTTGATTGAAAAGATCTTCAATCCTTGGGAGAGGATATCGATTCTTGATAGTAAGCTTGTTCAATTGTCTGTAGTCAATACAGAGTCTCATAGTCTTGTCTTTCTTCTTCATGAACAGGACTAGAGCACCCTAGGGAGACGAGCTAGGCCTAATGAAACCCTTGTCTTGTAGCTCTTAGATTTGCTTCTTAAGTTCTTTCAACTCAATTGGTGCCATGCGATAAGGTGTGATGGACACCAGAGTTGTTCCAGGTTAGACATCAATCCCAAACTCTACTTCTCTGGTTGGAGGGAGACCAGGGAGTTGCTCATGAAAAACATCGAGATATTCAGATACAATAGGCACACTAGGTAAGCCAAATTCAAGTTCGTCTTGTAATACCATAGTAGCAAAGATTGAGGTTGGTTTATTGTTAATTAGAATAATTGATTCCTTTCCTAAACCCTGGAGGTAAAGTCTCCTATTTAGGCAATCTACCCAAGCTTCATGTTTGCTTAACTAATCTAGTCCCAGTACTAGATCAAACTCACAAGTTGGTAGTATATATAGATTAACAAGAAAGGGTACATTTCGAATGAATAGGGGATAGTTTCTACAGACAAGGCTTATATTTGTAATTCCCCGATTGGGTTCGAAACGACAAGGCTTTGTTTTACAATTTCAGGCTTTAAGTTCAATTTTACAATCAAGGTTGAGCTTGCGCTCTAGGTTTAGCTCATTGTTGTGGAGGATTCTGCTCTATCCTCACACTATCTCCTTTATTCAAGGAGGCTACAGGACTTTTATCGTCCCGAGCGAGCCTTGTTTCAGACATTCTACATTTAAATAGAACAATTAGGAATTCGATTTAGTTAAGCAAAGACATGCTATAAAATACAAGTCTCCTAGGTGGCACAAGTATCCTATATGATGCAAGAGAGCTTAGTTTAGTCCTAGAACCGACTAAAAAGCTCTGATACCAATAAAATGTAACACCCCATTCGTGGGTTGGCAGGAAACCGGTTCGGGAGTGTTACTAATGAACAATACAAGTAAGAGCAAGGCAAGAATAAGTTAACTGATCCCTATTAGATGAGTTACTTAACTAACAAGTAACCAAACATACATTATTTAACATGTAAGCAATCTTATTTACATACATTATAGGTTACCAAAAATTTCAATTAATATTACAATACAATCATCATCATTCAAATAACTTAAGGACAATCATGCTTCTATTTCATTCCATTGTTTCTTAACTTGATACATGTAACATTCAATTGTACATACCATGTCTCCAAGCAAGCATAATGCCAACCTTACCATTCGGAATTTACCATTCAAGATTATAAAATACATATATAACATGTCATGATCATACAAGACTATATTAACGCACAAGACATTCGAATGGCACAAGACTAGACCAATTACTTTGATAAAATCAATATATACATAACCATATGCACTGCAAATACTTACAATACATAGAATTTAAGTTCTTTACTTGATTTATATTAATAACCAAGTTCATAAGATAGTAGGCCCACTCAAGATCATATACATATATACAAGATCAAGTATTCAAAATGCATGCACTAGACATTATATACAACTAAGTGCCACCAACTAGGGGAGTACAAAACAAGTATGAACAATACTTTAGCTATGCTTGTGTCTTGCTTCGAGCTCAAGAATTCAGGCTTCAGAATTAAGCAACGATCGAATCCTTTAACCTGTAGTTGTGAAGAATAGAAACGAGAGTGATAAGTACAAGAATGTACTTAGTGAGGTAGTAACCATTTGTTAAGACACGTATCAATTAAATAAGTTTGAGCCTAGTCAAAGTTGGAAGAAGTTCGAACTCAAGCTTTAAATGCATACTTTTCATTTTCTAATTTACTGACATATCATTTCAAGCAAAAAATTAGGCACACATCGATGCAATAAGGATTATAAACCATTCAAGTAGCAATTCAAGTATCAAGTATCAAGGCATTCAAATTTCAAGTAATTCAAGTATCATGTAATTCAAGTATCAAGTAGTTCATATATCAAGAAACTCAAGTATCATGTAATTCAAGTATCAAGTAATTCAAAGTATCAAGGCATTCAAGTGTCAAGTAATTCAAGTATCATGTAATTCAAGTATCAAGTAGTTCATATATCAAGAAACTCAAGTATCATGTAATTAAAGTATCAAGTAGTTCAAGTATCAAGACATTCAAGTGTCATGTAATTCAAGTATCATGTAATTCAAGTACCAAGTAGTTCAAGTATCAAGACACTCAAGTATCAAGTAAACTGTACTCTTTAATTATTTCTTATTTTCTTTCTTTAGTTTAAGCCTTTGATTTTTAGTTTTCCAGGTAATCGAGTCTCCAACCAACTGTTGCCACAAGATGTACCGTAGTACTCAAGATGTATTGTAGTACTGGTCAACCCTCCTACTATCGCCAAAGAGCACGCATACGTACCATCCCTCTGTCGCCAATTAGGGGCCTTAGCCCTGGACCATAGTCTACCTTGACACAATGAGCTCTAGACTATAAGACATGCCCTTCTACCTATGACCACTAACAACCAAGTCTTTGTTCAATTATGAATCACTTATTCAAGTATTACATGTTTATGTCAAGCAATAGCTTATTCAAGGATCGATTCAAGTGATACATTGAAAGACCATGTTCATATACACAGCCCTTAGGCCAATTGAGCCTTTGCTCTACACTTTACAATTTAATCTTGTCATTCAAGCAAGCAATTAACATATGCCATCTCTTAGGCATCAAGCAAGATCTTTAATTCATGATTTATATCATGTTAAAAAGTATTTAAATCATAGAGGTACATTTATGCACTCATTCGAAATGATCACAATCAAGGCATCATGGTTCAAACATTTGTTTTCTCTTTTCTTCTTAGATAATTTAACAACATAAATGTTTCTATTAGATCCCAAGTTTTAGCTTAACCATTCTTCCACTTTTTCATCACAACTAAGCTTAAATTAAGTATATTAACATGGCATGAAATAACAAGAAATAAACATGCATCTTTGGTTAGGACCTAAGTCTCAACCCTATATTAAACTACACTCACAATATTCCAAGCTTAGCTAATCTTGGATCCAAATTCCTTTGTGTTTGCCACTAGCCTGGCCACTCCTTTCTTCTTCCACAAGGTTTACTCCTTGCTCTAACAATTCATGCAAGTAAATCAAGGTCAAGACAAGATACATTCATTTATTCAAAAAAGGCAACAATACATAATTCATTCATTTCAAAACATCAAGGTTGTTCTTGCTACTGCCTGGCAGTATGTGCACTGTTTACTAAAACATGCATAACTTTCATTTCGTACGTAAGAATTTCAATTGGTTTACACCATTGGAAATATAACTGAATTTCCCTTCTAACCATGTAGGCCTTGCATTTTAATTATTTTCCAAATAATACATTTGTTTGTTTAAAGACAGGGAAATTTACAACACTAGACAGTTTGTACTGTCCCTAGAGTTTCATTTCTACAATTCATTATACAATCTAGAATTCAATTATGTTTTCTCCTAATGAATTTATACATACTAAGGCACTATTCATAAAATGTTCAGCCTTAAATTCCCTTTGTACAATTTATAGTGATTTTTCAAAGTTACTGCCCAGAACAGAGTTTTCTGGGCAGATTACACTAGTTTGAGTTTCTAGCTTCTTTAATCACATGGATGGTACTTATAACATATTAATTCAACTTATATACATACTCATACAAGTCTAGGTCAGTTTTATTCACCTACCAATGTGATCAAAACAGATCATTTTATATAATCAAGCATGCTTACACAATCTTCACTAACAATGTGATCAAAACAGTTTTCATGCCATGTTACATTCAAGTCATACCAATTTAGTACCTAATTTTCCAGCAACTTCCTAACAATTTCCAGCATTGATTATCTTTCTAACAACTTAGACCACATATATACATATTGGCATTCAAACTATGACAAATTTTCAGCAAACAATGTAACTATAAAATCAATCAAAAGCACCACAACTCAAACAACAAGAGTTCATATACATATAGTTCTCATATTCAGCTTCAAATCAATGAAATGAGTGAGATTACTTACTATTCTTCCTTAGAAGACTCAAACAAAGATTCCAAATCTGCCCAATTAAACCCAAAACTTCATGTTTCAATGGTTACCAACTCACTCTCTCTATTCTCTCTCTAATTGCTAGGATCGGTTATAGCTATTGCAAGGTTGAAGAATACTCAATTTTTGTTTTCTCTTTCTTTCAACAATATGGTCAGCCAACACCCTTAATTGCCACATGTGTATTAACCTTGCCACATGTATTCCACTACCACTAAATGGTCTAATTACTATGTAATTTCATTGTTTTGTTCTTGTTTCAGTTTGGTCATCTTAATTTGGCACTCTAACTTGTTGGTTATAACATTTTAATCCTTTTAGACATTAGCTATCTTTTATTCCTTTTATTTCAATTTGATCCTAGACTTAATTAGTCTAATAAGGGTAATTCTATAACAATTTAACTAATAGCTCCATGTTACATACTCCTAATTATTTCAATTGAATAGCACATGACTCAATTAGTCAATAGCTTAGATAGTGATAAACTTCCTAGACCCGATTTAGGGTGTTACAGCATGGATCCTCAGGGTGCATGTGACACAATCATTTTGTCACAATATCTTTTTGATAACTTGAACATGAGGTGCAGCTGCTAAAGACTCTATGGCATGCCAACTATACCATGGACTCTCATACTCAATCCTTGGGCATTTCTTTTATCATCAACCAATCATTATAATCAATCATATAAATAAACATTTCATGTTTCATGCTTTGTTATAAATGTTCATTGTAAACATAGATCATCATATAAATAACATTTCACATCTCATACCTCAACATAGTTAATCATAGCAACATAAATTAACATTTCATGTATCATGATTATATAACATCTGTATCATGTATTATCTTGTTATTAATATCCATATTCCATGTATTGATATGCATTGCCATTATGCATAATAAAATCCTTAACTCATATTCTACTGAAGTTTGCAACAAGTCAGGTTTTCGTACAAATAATGAAATATCATTTTAATTTAAGGTCGACTATTTGGAAGTCTTCCTAATTGCATTTTAAAGCATGTAAATGCACTCACCTGGGCCATGAATAGTATGTCTCACTAAGCTTAATCGAGGTTCTTATCTTTCTTTCTATCACTGATTCTCCTTCGATCTCTTTTGGAACTGTATAAGATCAATCGAACATATATATTACCATTCTCGAATTTAACTTAAATCTAACATTGCTAACTTGATTCTTAAACATAACTTTTCGAATATTTTTTTTTTGAATATTTTCCTTAATACTTTATGAAATGCCGAATTAGTCCCTAGGTCTTTAATGACCAATTTGGACCTTAAACAATTGTTCAAACCCATGTTTGAACAATTTCCATAATTAATCATTTATTTTGGACTATTTTCCTTTTTAGTCCTTCAACTTTATTAAAGTGACATTTTAGTCTCTATATTGATTTTTTCATTAAATTAATGTACAATTAAACCTTTTAGTTAATTCTAACATCCTTGTACATTTTCCTTTAACTTCCAAACTTTATTCAATTTAGTCCCTAATCAAACTTTCTTTTCGAATTTGGTCCCTTATGTTTCCTTTCTTGACATTTCAATCCTTCAACTTTCACAACATATTTAAATCTTCAATTCTATCACTTTTCCATAATTTCAAGACCAATCCCTAACTTTTATTGAATTGCTGAATTGGTCCTTGAATTTCCAAAAAATTTCATTTTGGTCCCTAATCACCAATTCAAGCTACTTTCACCATAATTCAATATTTTCCATGCTAAAATAAAATTCACAATAATTTCCCCTAAATTTTCCAAATTTTTGAAATAGCCCTTAATTTACAACTTGGGAAATTATCCAACATATCATAAAAATAGGTCTCCTAACATCATAATTCAATCAATTTCATCCTTAATTTAACTTCCTAACCAAAACCCTTAAATCTTAGGGTTAGGGTTTATAATCTCTAACATGGAATTTGTCCAAATTCAACCTTAATTCCATGTTTGAATCATCAAATTAACTAACTACAAATCTAATTCCATCATCAACTTCAATTTCCACAAATCAATCTTCCTCCAAACATAACTCATACTTGACTTTTATCATGCAAAAATACTATCAATTTGAAGAGAATCAAGTGTAGAACAATTTACCTAAATAAACTTTGCTTGAAGCTAGTCTTGAATTCTTCAAAATTGGCTTAAAAGTTGAAAAAAATTTCTTCCTCCTTCTTGTTGCTGAGTTTCGATCAACCCTTGGTGAAGATGAGATAATTTTTTTCTCATCATTTACCGATATAATCCAAGTGTCTAATTAAATGAATTTAAAATTCATTTAATTAGTGTAATTACTATTTTGCCCTTTTATTATAATGGCCATGATTCAATCTCATAAAAATCAATGGATAAGATTTAATCCATGTGTAAATCTTCTTCCAAAATTGCCCTCAAAGTTTCAAAATTTGTCAAAAATGGCATCCATGGCAAATGTCCAATTTGCCCTCCAACTAGAAAATTGTCATTCCATCACCATCTAACTAAATCTAGTTAGAATCCAACCAGAAGTGATAAAATATTCATAAAATAATATTTTAGGAATTTCTCATAATTTCTTGGAACTATATTTAAAATTTTAGTTCGATCTGATATACCGATAATTACCGTGAAATTTTATCGGATACATTTCCTCTCAGAAATCTTATCTCCAAAATCCATTTCGAATATTATTAACTTAAAATAAATCCTTTTAACCAGTCAAAATATTCAATATAGGACCTTCCCAATAGGTCACCCATCCCTATACTACTCTGGTTTGAGTACGCTTAATAATTTTCATTCGATCCAAAATTCTAATAATATAAGCCTCGTACGAAAAATCCGAGTAACACAAAAATGCCACTCTTGGGGGTGAACTATTCAGTTCGGGGTTAACTTACATAACTTTTAGAAATTACACTTTGGTCCCTAAACTTTTCCAAAGTTCACACTTTAACTCCTAAACTTTCAAAAATTACATTTTGGTCACTAGTCCAAAAATTGGGATATTACAGTGTGTGTTAGATTATACGTATGCAATCAATCAATTCATGGAATTCTGATGCAAGTGATAAGAAAATCTAGATTATGGTTTTTCAAGGTATGAAATCATATATTTAACTTGTGTGATGTGTTTGGTCTCTTAATTACTTAATGCTATTTGATAGGTTTAATTCTAAAGTGGACTATCTAAAGAATTTAAGCTAGATAATAAGTGTTAAACAACTTATGGACTATTAGGTTGTTAACTAATTAAAACAAGAGAACTTTTAGGATATTTGTGGATTATCATCTAACTTAAAAACCAAGCTACTTGAAGAATTATGCAGGTTACCCTTTGAAGTCTATGATCTAATAACTTGGATTGAAATACCGTGAACAACCTTGGCTAGGCTCCATCAGCCATTTGCACAACCTCAATCTTATTGCTTTCTTTTATCTCATTCGCAACATACAAAACAAAACCTCCCTTATTTACTTTTTATTCACACTAGTATTAGTTAGTAAACTTATACCTTTTGACCATTCGCTGTGGATTCAACCCTGCTTACCACACTACAAATCCAAAGAAGTGCGCAGGTATTTATTTCTTGGTGGATTCGACACCCATCACTTATGCACCTGATGGCTGAGTGATCAAGGTAAAGTATGGAACCTACTCGATAGGCTGAGTGATCTCGTGTGTGGTAAAGCATTGTGTGATATGTAAGACTTCTTGTAGACTTAATGATGCCTTGAGATATGTGATCTAAGAACTGTAGCTTGTGGAGGCTACGTAATGACTCATAGATAGTGAAGCCTTATCTATGCTCTCTAAGCTATATTTATCTTGCATGCTTATTTTATGATAATCACGAATTATGGTAGAGTATAAATGTACCACTGAGCTTTGTAAGCTCATCGTTCGAAATCGTTGTTTTCATTTGTCGGTTTGTAGTGTGATCGTGATCGAGGAGTACATCGAGAAGGGATCTTCCAACACCACGTCGCTTCAGAGTCTAGTGCTTAGTATTTACTTTTAGGGCTTATGTATTTATGTTTTCATATGACCTTACAAATGTTGAGTCTGTAAACTCTATTTGCCTTACTATTTTGATATACAGTATTTTAAACTCATAGCTCCTATTTTGTAAACTGATTTATATGGATTGATTTTACTATGCGAAATTATGGATTTTTAATGTTTTTAAATGAAGGTTAAACTCATGGTTTTAAATTGGAAATTTGATGGGTCAAATTTTAGGTGACTCAAATATAGTACCTCGGATCCAGATCGGGATCGGGGTGTTACATGCCTACCTTACCACCCACTGTGAGTCTAATTTTTGTCTTCATTCATTCTTTAGCACCCGCGAAACATGTTCTCATTCCCATTTAATTGGGTACGAAGTGGGACGAATCCGCATAAAACTTGTCCCATTGACAACCCTACCTCCAAGCCAAAATTCATTATACAAGAAATGAAACACGCAATATATTTTTATATAAATATGTAACCGCCTCGACCCAGCCTAGTTGTAAGGCCGAACCGAGCAAGCTACATTAGGTTTACCAAAGTAAACCGTAAAGAATTAAGCCCAAAACCTAACCATTTTTTCTTTTATCTTATCTAGATGGAAATTTTTTATCCTATATAAGCATATTGATTTTCAGTGAAAACCCAACTCAATTGGGCGTCGAATTGACATCCAATTGGTTATATATCCAATTTAAGGACTAAAATGCAAATTCTAAAAGTTTTGAGGACTTAGCCAATTTTAAGTTACCAACCTTTAATTAGACACGTTACATGCTTACACGTCAAAAATTAGCTCTAAACGATCATTTGAACTTATCCAACTACATCCACAAAATTTAGGGGCTAAAACATAAGGAATCAGAACTTCAGAACATTCCAAATAACTGATTTAATGGTATCCTTATCGGTTCAGTTACTCCCATTTTAGTACGCCCTTGCTGATTCAAAACCCCAATTTACCAATAACCAAAAATCGTTTCGATACGTCCCTACATATCGAAACACCCTCAATTTAACACTATGTCGTACCGAAATAGGTATCCGTGTACCGAAACGCTAGCTGAAAATTGCCTTGGCCCATACCGAAATAGTTGTGTAATGCCCCGGTTTTAGGGCTTAGCGATTTGGTGGTTTATTAGACGGTCCAATGAACCGGAGTAGAGATTCGAGTCGGTTTCGGGATCGTATATTTTTGGTGTTGGAAAAATTATGGAAAATGCTCTAAAATCATTATTAATCATGTATTTAATAATAGTGATACCAATTTTGTAAAACAAGTTTTGGAGGATGGACATTTTGGTTAGTGACCAAAATGAGAGTTTTGAAAATTGTGATTTCCTAGTGACTAAAATGAAAAAGGTCAAATACTTAGAATCTTTAAGGAGCTATTTACCAATTGGTTTCTGGTGATTTCTCCCTTAATTTGACTTATTTTAACATGTGTTTTAATTAGTAATTAAAGAGAATTTTGTTAAAAAAGTTAGCTATTACTTTCCAAAACAAAAATCACGTCATTTTCTCTCAACTTTTTCTCTCCATTCTCTCCTCAGCCAAACACTCAGGTTTTCATCAAATTTCCAGAGGTGAGGTGTTTTCTAACTTGATTTTATTGTTTTGAATTGTTTATAAAAATTGTTTACACAAAATCTTACAATAACCTTGTGTTTTCTTAGCTTTTCACCAATCAATTTAGGGAGGAACTTCACAATAGGGGTAAGGTCTGAGATATCCTCTATTGTATGGTTCTTTACTGAAATTCCCAAGCATTTGATCCTTGTTTTATGTTTCTAATATGATTTTGATGATTTTCTATTGTTTAATTGAATTGTTTGGGGAAATGAGTTAATTCACGGATTAGATTTGATTTCCAGTAATTAAGAATGCTTTGATTTATATTTTGGATGTTTAATAATGTTGATAAGTGATTTTTATCAATAAAATCCCAAAACTTAAGAATTTCTATTTGTTTAGGTTGTTAGTTTTGAGGTTTTGTGGTGTTTCTGTGGTTGTAAAGTTGCTGGAGGTGGTAGGATGTTTTGGATCTGTTTTTAGATGTGTTTTGATGATGAAAATGATGTTGGATTAATAAATGATGGCTGGGTTGTGTATCGAAGTGTTTTGGTCATGTTTTCGGTTGTTGTGGAGGGTTAGTTGTGAAGGTTTTGTGGAAATCAAAGAATGATTATGGTTTCTGTTTTTAGAATGCATTATGATGCATTAATCCTCTATTGTTTTGTGGTAAAAATAGGGGAGGTTGATCCAGAAGTGATTGGAGAAGCATTGGAGGCTTCAGATACTTGATTTTGCATCGGCGAATCGAGGTTTTGCGTATCAGTGAGTGAAAACGTGGTTTAAAGCGTTTTGATGTTTTGGGAACAGAGTTTTGGGAGTTAAGGTAGAGCTTGAAACACTTACCTAGACTTAGAAGTAAGTATAAAGTGGTTTTATTCTCGCGGTCGTGCTTGTTTGAATGATTTTATGCACTTGGTTTTGATGTTCATGTACCTACTGTTTAAGCATGTTTTAAAGTATTCGATATACTGTTTTTAAGCATGTTTTGCTGAAGGATGCGCATGGTAAGTGATCCTTGTAAGTTTGGTTTATACTTGTGTTTTAAAGCATGGTTGTTGCTTTGGAAATGGCATGGTTTAATGCTTGGTAAAGCAGTGAGGTAAATGTTATTTTGTTAATTATATTAGCAAGTGATGTGGTTTTAAAATTGTTATCGGATATAGTTGGTCGGTCATAGGATTCAGTGCACTGTAAATAAGTTACCTTGGATGTTGAGGGGTTTTACGGTGTACCCTCTATCCAAGTACCCTAACGGTTGAGCAGTTATATGGTACCAAAAACTCCCGTTAATGGATTAAGCGTCTAACCGATGATTGGGGTTGGTGTCCCCATGGGTTGAAAGTGTACCTGGTTGTTAATGTACCGCGATTGTGATTGTATCCTATTCCGGTTGCCAATTTGAGCATGTTTCATCAGTTGCTCTTAAGTTGTAAATGGCCTGAAACGTTTGGTTTTGGTGCTGATTTATCTTTTGATATGTTGGTTGGTTTCATAATAGGGAGCATGCCTATAGATCATCTTTTGTCTCATGATGATATGTTGCGATGTTGATCTTGTGAAGCTTGAATGCTTGTAATATGCTTCGCATGTTGGTGTTGTGTTATAAGCATGTAGGAATGGTTTGGGAATGATTTTGGGGTGAAAACCCAGCAAATTATGACATTAAAGGTCCAGGCATACCGATACGCTGAGGACCGTATCGGTACGTCTAGACATCATTCGGCATGGGGGGATCGGTATGCGTATGTGAGTATTGGTATGCCTAGGGAATTTTAGCCTGACATACCGATACGGGTAAGAGAGTATCGGTACACATTCTAGCCTCTGGAATTTCACTTTTTCAACCCAAACCCGTGTTCCGACAACCACGTAAGCGTACTGGTACGGATGTTTGAAAATTTAAAAGTTAGGTAAGTTGGTTTTTACGTATCGGTACGGTGTATTTTATGCGTATCGGTACGGTAACACCAGTACCGATACTCGAGGCCGATTTCTGTAAATGTCAACTGGGCAGGTTTGCTTTCTTTGTATTTTAGTAAAGCATGAAACTGCAAACCATCACCAAAATCAAACCATAATGGCCATTTACAACTCAAGAGCAGCTAAACAAACTTGCTCAAACAGGAAGTTCAACAAAACATCTCCCAAAACAACGGAAACCCCCATTGCCCTTATTACTTATAATCTGACTCAAAACATACTTTGGATACCAAGTCTTGTACATATCCCTTGCTTCCTGCTTCCTTCCATGCTTTTAATTCTCTACATTGGCGGACAAAGAGAGCGTAAGCACACTAGGCTTAGTGAGTAGTGCTCAAAACAACACACCATCAATGCATTAAAATCATTTCCCAACATTACATTGAAATCTCATTTCTAACATCCCTTAAAACATTATTATGCCTTTAAAAACCATGCACTTAACATCTTTAAAACCAGCATATTAAACCATATGCGAATGTATCACTAACCAACAACAAGTTCCATTGCTCAACCTCAATTTAAGCCTTCTCATGCATAACAACCATATGCAAAGCTTAAAGAGTAAACATGTATAAAAAACATTATACCACATAAATTTTTCAATGATACATCAACAATTATATTGGCTCACAAGTGATCATTAACCAAGTTCCTTTACCAAAATAGTTCATCGGATACACGAATTCAACAAGTGTTTACCCAACACTTCAAGCCATCTCAACCGGAATAACAATACAATCACAATCGTGGTACCTAAACATTCGGGTACACTTTTAACCCACGGGGACACCTTACCTTGGTTAGATGTTTAATCCGCTAACGAGAGTATAAGATACTGTAAAACCCATTTACTGTTAGGGTACTTGAATAGATTTTTCAGTACACTGATCTAAACCCCTCAACATCTAAGGCAACTTATTATAGTTCACTATCAATCCTATGGCCGGCCAACTATATCCGATAACAATTTTAAAACCATATCACTTGCCAATATAATTAACCATTTACCTCACTGTTTTTAACAAGCATTAACCCAAAACCATTTTCCAAAGCAACAAACATGCTTTAAACAACACGTATAAACCATATACTTAGAAGGATCACTTACCATGTGCATCCTTCAGCATTTCATGCTTAGAAACAGTATCTCAAATACTTGAAAACATGCTTAAACAGTAGGCTCAATGTAAATTAAAACAAGTGCATAAAAACCATTTCACACTAGCACGACGGAGAGAGAAAAACCATATTTACTTACTTTCGAGTTTAAACCAGCGTCTCAAGCTAAGTTTAAACTCCCATAAACCACCTCTAAAACATTCCAAAGCTAGAATCCACATTCTCACTCACCGATACGCGAAACCTCGATTCGACGCGAAATCAAACGTCTGAAGCCTCCAAAGCTTCACCGATCACTTCTGGATTAACCTCCTCTAATTTAACCACATTACAATAGAGGATTAATGCATCTCAATGCATTCAAAACACTCCAACAACAATCCCTCATGGACTTCCACAATCGTCTCAAAATTACCCAACCACAACAATCGAAATCATTACATAAACCTTTCCAAACACAATCCAGCCATAATCTAACACTTTCATAATCATCAATTAACACTCAAAAATAGAATTACCTCATCCAAATACTTCCAGCAATTAAATAGCCACCACAACTTCATAAAAACACCAATCTAACAACCTAAACAACTAGGGATTCAAGAGTTTCTGGATTCCATTGTTAAAAGCAACTTATCAACATAATAATACATCCAAAATATGATTAAAACCAATCTCCAACATTAGAAAATAGATGCAAAACAAAACTTTCACTATTTCATCAATTACACCCAATTAATTCAATATAAAAACACAAAATCAGTTTATAAACCATAAATCAAGGATCAAACACTTGTGAATATCAATAAAGAACCATTCAGTAGAGGAGATCACAGACCTTACCCATATTGTGTGATTTCTCCCTCAATTGGCTTGTTGAAAGCTAAGAAAATACAAGATTTCAATGAGATTTTGTAAAACAAAGTTAAAGAATCAATTACAAATCAATAATCCGAGTAAAATGATCTCTCACCTCTAATTTTGAATGAAAACTTGAGTGTTTGGCAGAAGAAAAGTGGAGAGAAATGTTGAGAGAAAAGTTATGTCAATTTTCTTGAAAATGATAACTAACTTTTTAGTAACCAAATCCTCTTTTAATTAACTTTCAAAACAAATGTTAAAAAGGTTTAATTGATAGGAGAAATGACCAGCAAAAACTTGGTAAAATACTCCTTAAGGATTCTAAGAGTTTGATCCCTTTTATTTTAGTCACCTTATAAAAACTAGTTTTCAAAAATTGCATTTTGGTCACTAACTGAAATGTCACACTTCTGAAACCCATTTTCCAAAATTACTTTCACCAATATTAATCATACATTAAAATATGATTTTTAACCATTTTTCCACATTTTTATCTTACCGAAAAATATTCACTCCCAAAATCGACTCGACTCCCTAACTCGATCCACTAGACCATCTAACAAGCCACAAAACCTCTAGGCCCAAAATCAGGGCGTTACAACTCTCCCCCACTTAAGAAATTTTGCCCTCAAAATTTTACCTGGAGGAAACATGTGCAAAAACTGTTCTAGCATATCCGACTTGTGTTCCCACGTGGCCTCCTCAACACCGCGGTGCCTCTGCGGCACCTTAACAAGCTCGACAGTCTTTCCACGCAGAACCTTATTGCTGGCATCCAGAACCTCTACTGGTTCCTCATCATAAGATAGATCTGGTCTTAACTCAATATCCTATACTGCATAACATGTGAGGAATCCGACTGATACCTCCGCAACATCGAAACATGAAACACATCATGAATCTTCTCCAACTCATGAGGTAATCACAAACGGTAAGCAAAAGGACCCACACGCTCAAAAACCTCATATGGTCCAATAACCCTCAGACTAAGCTTCCCTTTTCACCCGAAACGCATCACCTTCTTCCAAGGCGATACCTTTAAAAACACTTGATCACCAACATCGTACTCAACATCCCTACGTTTTAAATCCACATAGAATTTTTGAAGATCTGACTTTTCTTTCAAGCACTCACACATCAACTTCACTTTCTCGCTCGTGCTTTTCAAAATATCAGGCAAGGAAAGATGATTTTCTTCAACCTTAGCCCAACACATAGGCGTACGACACTTCTTGCCATACAACGCCTCATACTGTGTCATCTGTATACTAGCCTAATAATTGTTATTATAAGCAAAATCCACCAATGGCAATTGCTTCTCCCACGTTCCCTGGAACTCAATAATATAGCATCTCAACATATCCTCAAGAACCTGAATCAATCGCTCCGACTGACCATCTGTCTAAGGATGATACGAAGTGCTAAAATTTAGCCGAGTTCCCAAAGCATGATGCAAACACATCAAAAACCTTGCCGTAAAATGCGGATCTCTATCCGAAACTATGGATTTAGGCACCCCATGCAAACGCACAATCTCGAAGATGTACAGATCAACCAACCTATCCAAGGTATATGTAGTATGCAATTAATAACAGCTATCAAGCAAGTATCAAAATGGCACTGTATGAAGCCTTGTATGGAAGAAGGTGCAGGACTCCTTTGAATTGGTACGAGTTAAAAGATCAGGACGTATTGGGACCCGATCTAATTAGAGAAGCTGAAGATAAAGTAAAGATCGTACAAGATAACCTCAAGATAGTTGTCGATCGACAAAAGTCATATGCATGTTCAAAGAGGAACGAAATTGAATTCCAAGTAGGTGATAAAGTGTTTCTCAAAGTATCACCTTGGGAAAAAATATTGCGATTTGGACGAAAAAGAAAGCTGAGTCCAAGATTTATTGGACCGTATGAGATTGTAAAAAGATTTGGTCTGGTGGCTTATCAACTTGCTCTAACTCTCGAAATGGATAAGATTCATAATGTGTTTCATGTATCGATGCTCACAAAGTATCGATCAGATCCTTCCCACATCATTACTCCAAAGGAAGTATAGATTCAACCAGATTTGACATATGAGGAGGAACTGATCAGAATTTTAGCACGTGAGGTCAAGGAACTGAGGAACAAGACGATGTCTCTTGTTAAAGTTCTTTGGCGAAACCACAAAGTTGAAGAAGCAATGTGGGAAACAGAGAAAGAAATGGAAAAACGATTTCCTCATCCATTCAAATCAGGTATGCTCTAAAAATTCGAGGACAAATTTTCTTAATGGGAAGAATTGTAATAACCCTATTTTTGGTTAGTGACTAATTTGCAAAGAATTAAAAGTTGGCGGTTTTAGTTTAGTGACTAAAATGTAAAATGTTAAAGTTTGGTGACCAAAGTAAAAAGTTGAGAAAAGTTTAGGGACCAACATGGTAATTTTCCCAATAATTATTTTTATTCTATAAATAAATAGATCACATAAGGGTGTGAATTGAATATAAAATTGATGGTTCGATCCGATGTTTCTATTATTGGGAAATTACAGTTAAAGTTTAAAATGGAATTCAGGTAGTCGTATGAGCTCAGATTGTGATGAAATTTTGAAGGGGGTTGTAAGAGGACTTGAAGGACATGAAATTTTGTTTTGGAAATGTTTTTAATTGATTTAGTTTCGATTGAAGATGGTATTTTGAAATAGTGCACTAATGGTATTTTTGTGAATACATGGATTTATTAATGGTATTTTAGTCATTTTGCCCCTACTTTTTGATTAAAGATGATTATGGAAAGGTGAAATCTATAGGTGTCAACATCTAATTGGTTATAACTAAGGGGAAAATGGCCATTTTACTATTAAAAGAGATTTTTATATTGGATTTAAAGGAATAAAATGCCATTTGTCATGCAAATTAATTAAAGAAAAAACTAGAAACTCTTTCCTCTTCTTCCTCCAATTTCGAAACCACCATAGCCAAGGTAAGAAGATTTTTGATTCAATTTTTAGCTTGATTCGATTGGTTTTTGGCTCAAGACATGAAATAGAAAATTAATCTCCATTGAATTCTCTTTCATTTGGTATAATTTTTGCATAGTTTCCATGCTTATATGTTGAGATTGGAGACTAGGGTTTATGAAGAACAAGCTGAGAATTCATGTTTTATGGGTTGTTTAAGTTGGATTTGAGGCTGTTATGATGATTCATGCATGATATGATGAAAATTTCATGGATTTTAGTTTTAGGTATTATTTGGGAAAATTTAAAAATTAGGGGAAACTCTTGCAAAAATTTTATTTGAATGGGAAATGATGTGAGCAGCTTGAATAAGATGTTAGAAGGTTGAATTTATGTTTGAATCAAGTTGAAAATATTTTGGAGAGTGACCCTTGGTATTCGGCATATAGGAAAAATTTGGGGAAAATTATGGAAAAATTTTCCTAGGGTTAGAAATGGTGTAAGGATGATTTTGTAAGCTTTGAAATGTTATTTGGACTATTGTGGAAGTTTATAAATTGTTGAGGACTAAAGTGTAAAGTTGGGAAAATATGTGATTAAAGTGGAAAGTTGTTTTGAATTTAAGTTGTGTGGTAAAGGATTATCTTGAAAGAATTTGTAGGAGTAATTGTTATTATTCCTAATATGGTTTTATGTTAGAATGATACTAACGTATACTTGAATTGTATATGTTGGTGAATTTTTTGTAGATCATAATTGTAATACAAACTGGGAGCCGAGTAACTCTAAAGGCAAAGCAACAGTGCAAAAGTGAAGTTGTGTATAAGGGTAAAGCAAACTAGTGAGGCAACATGCGAGTGCATTTCTACTATTTTAGTTGATATGAGAAAAACTTGCGATGAGTCTATCTCAAAATGTCAATTCACAAATGATATCTTTTCAATGATTTTTGAAAAGAAATATGAATGTTTTTTGGGTATGAACTGCCCAATGCACTTTTATATGATACTGTGAAATGTTCATATCTTTTGATATTTTAAATAAGTGAAAAATATATGATAGTGAATGTAAAGGCCATTGTTTTCATTATGAGATTTCTTGGCATAATTGGCATGCCAATGAGGTGGGAGTATAATGATAAAGTGATGTTGTATAAATATATAAAAGTTACTAAGTGAAATAGTGATGATATGTTATACAACTATGACCTAGTGATACAGTGATATTTTATAAGTTTACAGTAGTTATAAAGTGATACAATGTTTTATTTTGGCACAACAAATTAGTTGATGTCGCATATGTGCATACTCAATAGTGACTCGCATACCATGCATTCTCATTTATCTTACATTTGGTATGATTTAAATAATAGTGACAAGGGCAATTGAATGAAAGTGATATTAATTTTTGAACAGAGGTTTTTGATGTGAACTGTCTTATTTACATAAACTATTATTTTCAATGTTCTTATTGAATTATTTTATTTCAAAGTTTTTAATTGAATTATTAGTTGCCTCACTATGATTATTCTTAGGGTATGAATGTTTCACGCGTAGGTAAAGATCGTAAGGAGTTGTGATAGGAGCATCATCTATTTTGGAAGAGGTACATCATTTCAGTAAGACATCCCCGATGTCCCTTTTTGATACTATTAGTTGGCATGTATCTTATAAATGTTTTGGTTACTCTGATACAAAAAATATTGGAAATGGTTGTAATGTTATAATCATGAATATGAATACTTTTAATGGATATTATTAATTAAATATGTTGAAATTGTATTTTATTAGCTAGTCAAATGATTTTTAAATTACGCAGTTTTTAGGCAGTTTATTCATTTACATAAAGGAGAATCAAACTGCCAAGTTGCTGTCTGAATCTAAGTTCAGATCGAACTTAGAAATATTAGTTAAACAGTTCATTGATTATATTTTAAAGAAACAAAATTTTACCGATTTTGAAATAAGAACTATTGTACGAGTGTCATGTGACATCTCTAACTCGTATTAAATGATGGATACGGGTAAGGGGTGTTACATGGTCCCTATTAAAAATGGACAAATTACTTCCATATATTTTGTATGGAACAAAATGTCATCACTAAAATTTTCAACTTGTTATGAATATCGTTATTTATGGTGGATATCCATATATTAAATGAGATTTTAATGTACTTTATTATTAAGCATTAATACCCATTGGAATTAGGGTTTCCATCTTATGCCTATAAATATAGAGTTTGGAGAAAGCATTGTACACAACCCTACATTGAAATAATACAAGTCTCTCTCTTTCTCTCTCATCTTGTTCTTGCTCTTCTTTACATTATTTACAACATGTTATCAGGACGAATTTGCTCGGAAGTGCTTAGTCAGAAATTAAGCCTCTTCAAAGACATTAATTATTTGGTATGTATCTCCTTTTTCTACTATGTTATATTTTAATTAATTAATAAACACCATAATAATAAATCGATTATATGTTTTGTTATTTTAAAACCTAAAATATGTTTTATTATAAAAGGTTTTGTTATATTAATTAACACCTAAAGCATGTTCTTCAATTAGTTAATATGTTCTCTATTCCGTTGGTTTAATCCAAGTATATTGGCTGGACATCCCATTCTGCGAGGCTATTGGTCTTAAAGAAGGTTTCTAAATGACCTTCTGAATTGGTTTAACAATGCCGCGTACGAGGATTAAATCTTTGTTCTCTGTTGGTTTGTATATATATGTTTTTTAAAGATATTGATATGACGTAAAAGAATTTTTTGGGTAGATTCACTATTATATTAATTTATAGTTGATCTAATTTGTATGTTTGTCTTTTATAGTACATTAATGACAAATCTTGCAAAGATTGAGTTTGTGGCACTTGATATTTCTGAAAAAGAATTATTTATCCTGGATCTTAGTTGCCGAAATACACTTGAATGCAAAAGGTCTGGGAAACAATATTAAAGAGGGGAATGCAGAATTTGCTCAAAATAAGGCCAGAGCCATGATACTTCTTCACCGTCACCTCCAAGAGGGGTTGAAATATAAATATTTAATGGTGAAAGATCCTCTTATTCTTTGGAATAATCTAAAGGAACGATATGACCACCAGAAAACTGCTATTCTCCCTAAAGCTTGATATGATAGGTTGCATTTGAGATTGCAAGATTTTAAATCAGTTAGCGAGTATAACTTAGCTATGTTTCGAATTACTTCACAATTGAAGTTATGTGGTCAAATTATTACTGATGAGGATATGTTAGAAAAACATGCTCCACTTTTCACGCAATCAATGTTATCATGCAGATATAATATCGTGAAAAAGTTTTAAAGACCTGTTGGCTCTGAGCCGTTTCTTAAAGTGAATGCAACATTTTATAGCAGAAAGAATAAATGCCACAGTAGTAATTCTTGCCGCAATTGAGGCCGTGAACATAGGCATGGACAAGATTATTATTTTATTGCTTATACCCACCAGAAGTGAGATTATAAAGATGACAATAGTATATTAAGAAAGTGAAATATTTATGTTATCAATGCGATGGTACAAACCATTGATCTCGTACTTGTCATACGCTGTAGCATTATGGACCTTTTATCCACAATCATGAATGATAAAAATATAAGCAAATTTTATTACGAAAAAGGCGAAAATAATTATTGCGTCGTTGGTCCAACTCACTTGGATGTTGTTGATTTTCTCATAATCCCTAAAGGGAATAAGTCTCCTTTTTATTTTATTTCCTTATAACCTCTAAAGGGAATAATTGATCTTTTATTTATTTTGCTTTATGTTAATTTATTTTACTTATTATTTATTTATGTTAATTTGTTTTACATATTATTTATTTACACTTTATGTTAATTTATTATCCTTTGAAGAATATGATTACTTTGGGAATAAAATATTTAATAAATTGTGACAGTTTATGCTTAGCAGACAATGCAAGCACTGATACTATACAAAAGCATAAGAAATATTTCCACATTTAAATGCAAGGGGCAAAATATGAGTACTATATCTCAAAGTACTAAAATATTAATGCTCCAAAAGAGTAATAAGTTTTTGAGAGATTATCTTGATAGTTAACTGATTTGAGATGTTGTGCTATATTTAATATTTTGAATGGTACAAAGAACATATTTTTCATTCCCTAAAGTGAATGGAACAAAGCACATATTGAAAGGTGCATAATTATGCATATTTTCCCATTTAAAATGAAAGGGAATAATGCAAGTACTATATCCGTACTAATATCATAGAAGGCTCGAAAGAGCAAATATGTTATTGCCAAATGGAACTCAATTTCATATTCACAATGCATTATACTCATCAAAGTCACAAAGAGACTTATTGAATTTTAAAGATATTTGCAGAAATATATATCATATTGAGACTATTAGTCAAGGAGATGCTGAATATCTCCGTATTACGAGTATAACTCAAGGCAATAAGGAAATCTTGACAAAAGTACATGCACTATCGTCCAGATTGTACTAAACAAGAATTAGTACAAATTGAAGCTCATGCTATTGTAAACTAGAAGTTCACTGATAACTTTATTAGTTGGCATGACCGGTTAGGCCATCCCGGTTCAATTATAACGTGAAAAATTTTTGATACTTCTTGTGGCCATTCATTAAAGAACTGACATTCTTCAAAGTAAAATTTTTCATGTGATGATTGCTCTCAAAGCAAACTGATTATTCAACCATCACCAGCTAAGATAGATTGTGAATCTATTAATTTTCTGGAATGGATGCAAGGTGATATATGTGGACCTATACACCTTTCTTATAGACCATCTAGATATTTTACCATTTTAGTCGATGCATCAACTAGATGGTCATATGTATCCTTGTTATCAACCCGCAACTTGGTGTTTGCGAGGTTACTTGCTCAGTTGATAAAATTACGAGCACATTTTCCAGATTACCCTATAAAGACAATCAGTCTTGATAAAGCTGGTGACATGCCATTTTACATGCAGCATCACTAATTTGCATCAGCCAACAAACATTACAAATGGTTTTTGGACAGGAACCAAATATTTCTCATCTTAGATTTTTTTGTGTGTTGTATATGTTCTAATTGCTCCACCACAACGTACAAAGATGAGTTCTCAAAAGAGGTTGGGAATATATGTTAGATTCAAATTCCCATCGATAATTAAATATCTCGAGCTTCTGATGAGGAATTTACTTACAACTCAATTTGCTGACTATCATATTAATGAGTCAATTTTCCCAACATTAGGGGGAGAAAATAAATAGCTGGGAAAAGAAATAAGTTGGAATGAATTATCCTTTTCTCATTTGATCCACGTACTCCATAATGTGAACTATAAGTTCAAAGGATAATTCATTTACAAAGCTTAGCAAATCAATTGCCAAATGTTTTTGCTGACCCTAAAAAAGTGACTAAGTCACATATACCAGCTATGAATGCTTCGGTTAAATTTGATATCCCAAAAGGACAAACTCTAGTTGCTAACGAGTCTAACTCACTCCTGAAGTATGGTAGGCAAGTAGGTTCCAAAGATAAAAATCCTCAAAAAAGAAAAAGAGCTATATTTTATGATTGTCTAATCGAAGAATCAATGTATTATGAAAATCTCTAGAAGAGATTAAAAGGTCTCCAACAAATATATTAACATGATTTAGGTACCTAATAATAAAGAGATCTGAATATATTATGTCATGTCTAGTAATAAGTGGAACCAAAATCAAATTAACGTCGATAATAAATTTGCATGCAATATTGCACTAGAAATTTTGGATTTTGATGTGGATCATAAATCATTGTCAATTGGACAATGTAAACAAAGAAATGATTTGCCAAAAATAGAAAGAGGCAACTGAGGTGAAACTGAAATCTCTTTTGAAAAGAGAAGTATTTGGGCCTATTTTCTGTACATCAGAATGTGTAAAGCCCACGGATATAAATGAGACTTTGTG
The DNA here is from genome assembly GCA_019671005.1 of Hibiscus mutabilis. NCBI lineage: Eukaryota > Viridiplantae > Streptophyta > Magnoliopsida > Malvales > Malvaceae > Hibiscus > Hibiscus mutabilis. The sequence continues at coordinate 19,187,146 of CM033753.1, read as the reverse complement.
AGAAGTAGAAATGAAAAATGAGAAATCATGAGATATAAAGCTCGTTTAGTTGCACAAGAATTCTCACAAAGACCTAGAATCAATTATGAGGAAACATACTCATCGGTGGTGGATGTAACTACTTTTAGATTTTTTTATTAGTCTAGCAATAAAAGACTTAGTTTCTACCTAATGGATTTTGTTACATCCTATTTGTATGGGCCTCTTGATAGTAACATTTACATGAAACTTGTGGAAGGATTTAGACTGCCAGAAGTAGTTAATTCAAGTTCTAGAGAACATTATTCAATCATATTGAACATATATTTTTATGGATTAAAAAAATTTGGGCGCATTTGGTATAATCACCTCATTGAATACTTATTAGTGGAATGCTATAAGAGTGATTCAATTTCCCCAAGCATTTTTATTAAGAGGTTTAGCTCCAAATTTTTATTGTTGTTATGTATATGATGATTTGATGATCATTGTGACTCCAGAAGAGATCTCATTGAAAATTGAGTATTTAAAAAAGAATTTGAAATAAAGGATCTCGGAAAAACAAGTTTTGTCTTGGATTGCATACTGAGCACCTAAAGGATAGAATCCTTGTGCGTCAATCAACATACATAGAAAAAATACTAAAGAGGTTTTACATGCATAACGCACATCCGTTGAGCACCCCTATGGTTGTTAGGTCGCTTGATGTTAACACAGATCCATTTCGTCCTTGAGAAAAGGATGAAGATATTCTTGGCCCAGAAGTGCCATACTTAAGTGCTATTGGTGCATTGATGTATATTTCTAGTCACACACGGCCCGACATATCATTTTCTGTCAATTTGTTGGCAAGATTTAGCTCATGTCCAACCCGAAGAGATTGGAATAAGGTTAAACACATATTTTGTATCTTCAAGGTATGAAAGATATGGGATTATTTTTCCCTAATCTACCCAAAACAGAACTGGTTGCTTTTGTGGATGTAGGATACTTATGTGATCCTCATAATGCTTGATCACAGAATGGTTATGTATTTACATACGGTTGTACCGTAATTTTTTGGCGCTCAATGAAACAAATAATTACTACCACTTCCTCTACCATTGATGAGATTTTTGCTATCCATGAGGCTAGTCATGAATGTGTATGGCTAAGGTCTGTGACCCATCACATTCAAGAAAATTGTGGTTTACACTATGGAAAAATAGCTCTGAAAGTCTTATATGAGGATAATACAGCATGTATTGCCCAACTTAAGGAATGATATATAAAGGGTGATAGAACAAAACACATCTCATCAAAAATTTTCTTTACTCGTGATCTACAAAGAATGGAGACATTGATGTCCATCAAATTCGTTCATGTGATAATTGGCAGATCTATTTACTAAGGTGCTCCTTACTGCTCCATTTGAGAAGTTGATTTACAACATTGGATTGCATCGTGCCAGAGATCTTATTTGATGTATTTATGAGGTGGATTAAATACACGTTGCACTCATTTTCCCTTAACCGATGTTTTGTCCCAATGGATTTTCCTGGTAAGGTTTTTAATGAGGCAATATGTTATGCGTATCAAAGCATTGTACATAACCCTACATTGAAATAATACAAGTCTCCCTCTTTCTCTCTCATCTTGTTGTTGTTCATCTCTTTGTTCTTGCTCTGCTTTACATTATTTACAACAAAACTATTATTTTTGATTTTTTATGAAATTTTCAATTAATTTTTTCTATATATATGGAGTAAAAGTAATTGACGATTAGGATAATATATACTAGGTCTTATGTAATTATATAAAATCATTCTAATAAAATTATATAAAATCATTTTTTATCTTAACAATCATTTATTTCGATGTCATTTACATCAATAAAATATGAAATTGTTACATTAGTATCCAACGACAAAAATGAATGAATATTTTAATGGATGAGTCATTTTGTTCTATACATTTCGTATAAATATCAAATTATCTATTTTTAATTAAAAGATAAAAAATGAAAGGATGTTGCTATACGTGTAACACCCCTTACCCGGTCAAGGAGTAAACCGGTTTAAGAAGTGCTACCAAACAAAATCCAAACATACAAAAGACATCTTAACAAAACACGACTAAGCATGCAACCAGAAAATCAGGGGATTTAAAACTTTTTAAATATTGGATAGGTCTACTCTCAGCTTTAAATCATGCACAAGCAAATATACATATGTTAAAGCAAAATACTTAATTAACTATTTTGTAGCATGTCTTTATATTTTATGTACCTCATATTACAAAGTTTATCACATATTTCTATCATCGCATGAAATTCCTTTCCATTCATACATACTATTAAAACTTAGATTGATTACAAACTTGCATATCTCTAACCATTTCTATGACAAAAAATTCATTGTTTAAGATCATTCAAGAAGATGATAGTTATGCTCAAATACTAAGATCAAAGTTATTTCAAAATTGGAACCAATCATATCTGATTACCTACAACTTTCATATAGCAATACCTTACACGTATTCGTTGACATACTTACCAATTGTTTAATTTAACTAAAAATCTAATCATACGAACTACGTTACCATTTTAAGGTTAACACATATTAATAGATTTATATAACAACCTACATACACATATGACAACAACATGGTCTAACAATTTAAAACACATAAAGATATCTAAATAACCAAAGAAACATACTAACTATTATAACTCATATAACTAGCAACTATGAAATAATTATAGGCCCATTACAATACTTGAATACTTATAAAGCTTGTATACATATGTAGCCGAATGGGATCTAAATGCACTATGCATACTTGATATCTATGTGCCACCATCTAGGAGTTATAAAAGTAATAATTCAAATCATACTTATGGATCCTTGTGATCACGTCCATGCTCATGAGAAAATCTGAAGGCACAAATACCCTGAAATGTAACGAAGGAAAAGAGTAAACAATTGCTTAATGAGGTAGTTTAAAGCAACTATAAGCATGAAACCATAATCTATCCTTTCCATCATATTTGTTAATCATATAAAAAATTTAAGCTTGGACAAGGAAATAAGCCATTTTAGAACAAGTCATTCGAACCAACTCTCACTTACAAACAAGGGTATTCATACATGGTATTTACATATATACCTGATACTCAGACAAAACACCTACATATATATATAGGTGCTCAAGTCAAACATATTCATATATATACGGAGTATTCGAGAAAGACACATTCATATATTCATATAGATATTCAAATATGACATAGATATATATACATGAGTAGTTAAACCAAACATATACATATATACTCAAGGTATTCAAGCAAGACACATTCATATATTCACATGGATATTCAAATATGACATATGCATTTTAAGCATTCAAAGCAAGTTAGATAAGTAGACATTCCAACAAAGCATATCTAATCTCCTAGAAGATATTCATTAAACAATAATTTACATATTACTTGTTATGCAAGCTATTACAATAATTCATTAATTTAACTTATAAACTTTTATGGTTTCTTTTTAATGTAGCCAATCCATTCATAATTTACTAGTCTATTACTTATTAAACAAGTTATTAAACATAGCATGACATGATCAAGAGTTACTTGTCATATAAGATAGTAACATAGCATATTGTAAGCATAAATCTTTGTCAAAAGAGGTACTAGAATTATTCATTAACTTAGTTGTAAGTTTCATTATTTATCCTTAACATAGCTTTAAAAATCATGTAGCCTATTTCACTTGTATAACTTTAGTTTAAAATATCTATAGTATCATTAACTCATAACAAAATAGTCCAAAATGTACTTTTTATTATAAGTGTGTATATATATATATCCAAAAGAGTCCTTAAATCACATATATAGTATATGGGTTCAAAACAGTCCAATAAATACTTGTATTCCTTCAAATCAGCCTTAAATCATGTGTATACCAATATAGATTCAAAGCATTCCAATACATACTAAGATTCATTCAAAACAATCTTTAAATCTTGAGAATACATATATATGTTCAAACAGTCCTAAACATGGTTGGATTTATTCAAAACAATCTTTAAAATCTTACTTTAATTTATTCTAAACAGTCCAGAATGCATACATGACTAATCACCATAAAATCAAAAGGAACCCACCTGACTTTTAATTTGCATTTAAACAATGAGTGATCATTCATGTTATTTGAGCCTAACCTCTATCTAAACGAGAATAATGCAAGTTTCCAATAAGCAAGTGTTGTTTGTTAACCAAGTAAGGCACGGTTTATTAATTAAACATATAAATCTCCTTATTGTAAGTTATAGGTATAAACTTGGTTTACTAGCTCAGAGTAATCAAATTGATAAATGAATCAACCAAACCTTTTATCCAAACATACATCATAACCACATAAGGCCCTAATTTAACAAGAGACTAGTCATTTGACTAATGACATTCGTACAAGACATATTCTTTCATACACTAGATAAAACAAAAAGATCATGTAAATGATTATTATCTATCAAGCAAGATATCATATATAACATTTCAAGAATATATTACACATTGGCCAGCCATTTCTTATTAATAAAGTTATCAACATAGCATATTATGAACATGTTACTAATCATGTAAGCTGTTAAACATAACAAATCAAAAGTATGTATTACTTGTCCTATAAGTTATCAAGAAAATTAATTGATTGGGTTTGCAACTTTCATTGTTTTGATTTTAATATAGCCTTGAGAATCAAGTAACAGCCTAGGTACTCGAATCCCCAACCAACTGTCGCCAAATCAAATAGTACTCACAGTACCAGTCAATCCCTCTTAATGTCGCCAAGTAACCACATCACATCCCTCTTACTATCTCCAAATAAGGACCGTAGTCCACCCCAAACACGAGCTATATGGACTCTATGGCATGCCAGCTATACAAAAGACCAACTCAAAACCAAGGCTTTAACATTTATCCAATCTTATTAGAAACAGGGTTGAGCATAGCTCCTTATTCAGACAATCAGATATCTTTCACATTGCTTGACTTATCAAGCCTATATACAAACACAACTTCTATTATAAGCATAGCACCAAAGTCTTTTAATCTGAAGGACATTACATAGTTCTTATTGGAAGTGAGCATAGCTTCCAGATTTATATACTTTCATAATCAAGGCTTATACATAACATATCAACGTTTTCAACTACACGTAGTTTCGAATATGTAGTTCTTAACATGTCAACATATTCAATTACATATAACATTCTAAATGCATTCCATAGTATATTAACATATTCAATTACTCATAACCTTTGAACACGCATTTCAAAACATATTAGCATATTCCATATTTATATAACTTTCGAATATAGCTTGCTTTACACCCAACATTTTTGCATATCACATAAAATTTAATAAATTTAGTACTTACCTTGTATCCCAAGCCAAATCTTAAGCATATCTTGACACGATTCCAAAGGCAATGAATTTAAATCAAAGAAAGGTGCTCAAGAAGGCAGTAGACCTATCCCAAGACTTTAAACTACACTCACAGTTATTTTGAGCTAGATTTGTTCCCGAACCACAATCTTTTTTTTTTGTCTATCTATGGTTGAGTCTAATTTGGTCCTTATAGCTTCCACTCCTTCTTGGTCTAACATACAAAAGTATAATCATGTGTTACAAGATAATTCATTACTCAAGCTTATCCACAATCTTACACAAGCATCCCAAATATTTTCGATTGTCTAAAACAATCCCTATTGACACTAACAACCATTTGTCTAGAAAACAACTCACAAACTATGAATATACATAAATTCAATCAAAACAACCCCATTGTGCTTTACACACAAGCACACATTCAAAATAATTCTCAAATGTCCATAAGATGTATTCTAAATAGTGCCGCAAACTTATACATGTATATGTAACAGCCTAATTATAAGTTCACATGTTTATATATACTTCAAAACAGTCTCGGTTACTTTTACTTGGATGGAAATCAGTCTTCTACTCATCATCACACAATTTCATTCTTCAAAACAGCACCACTTACGATCTTTCTACCATGAAACAGCCCATATAGCATCAAACAAATTTTCCCCCATTTTTAGGTTACTAAAACAATCCTATTCTTTACATATTTATGATCACATCTATTCAAATTCTCATGCACACATATGTACTGTGCATATTCATCAAAACAACCCTTAAGTGATTTCAAAAATATCCCGATTTGTAACCATACACACACATGCTTTACACAATCAAATTTTTGTATCTATAACAAGCTCGATCATCACAATTCAATTTCAACTGTACACTCAATCAAAGATTTAACACCAAGTAATTTAACATTCTAAACTATATCACAACTTTACAAAATCATGTGTGTGTTCATCATTTGCCAATTCCTAACATGGATTAGATTTCTCTAAAATATAATAACATCTAGTATATATGAATCCACACAAATTCTCAATTCATCAATTATATTAAGGGAAGGAAATGGATGCGTACCTTCTCTTCAAAATACCCAATCAAAGGTGCAAGAATTTACTAGCTAAGCCTAACACTCTTTCTCTCTCTCACTAGCTAAGCTTCGGTCATATGTAAGGGAGGAAGAAGAAGATACAAGCTTGATGCATCTTTCTCTCCCAATTGTCGGTTCAAACATCCCCCTCACACATGTTTACTACTTTACTAGACAAGTGTCCATGCCCTTTGGTTCTTATTAATTTTGCATGCAAAATCCAAGATTTACATTATTTTCTTTTGAGTTCTTATAATGTGGCTCTCAACTTGCTAAAATTCTCGATTGAGTCCTAAATTCATAATGTGATTATTCTAAGGAACATTTCAATTAATTTGAGCCACATTCGGATCACATAAAAAATTCTAGGTCATAGTTTGGGGTATTACAATTCTCTCCCCCTTAAAAGAAATTCTCCTCGAATTTACTTGGGGTGAACAGATGAGGATAAGGCTCTTCTATAGTTGCCTTAGATTTTGAGAATTTCTCAACGAGGGCATATCATGTAAAGGAATGATTTGATTCAAAATCAAATAAGACATATACAAATTTGAATACGATTCAATCTTACTCTCAAGGGTATAAGCTTCGATATTAAGCGAACTTATCTTATCGAAGTCCTTGGTTGTACAATCAAAGGTAAAAATAAGGAGTTTGGAAATCTTGTGTCAAAGAAGCAACAAATTTATTGGATGTTTCGTTATACAAAGGAAACATTCTTATTTCAGAGGATATATTGAAGGAGTTTCCTACTATTGCTAACAACATTCTGAGAATTTTGCCGCCCTTAGTTTATTCATACTTTTCTTCCTCCATTGGAAGAACCAGTCAGGCTCTTAATATCCTGACTCTAATACATTTCTAAAGGCTAATAACACATAATAAAGAGCTTTTATTAGACGTAGATCACAAGTATTTATCAAATTTAACTCCTAGGTGACACAATAACTTATGATGTTTCAACAAGTTCCGGTTTATTCTGAGAATCGACTAAACCTAAGCTCTAATACCAATAAATATAACACCCCTTACCCGGTCTAGGAGTAAACCAGTTTAAGAAGTGTTGCCAAACAAAATACAAACATACAAAAGACATCTTAACAAAACTCGACTAAGCATGCAACCAAAAAATTAGGGGGATTTAAAACTTTTTAAATATTGGATAGGTCTACTCTCTTTAATACCCTAAACCTTGGCCTAGGATTATGCTATAATGAACCATTAGTTAATTTCTATAGAAGTGTCATCCATTAGATTAATTAAGTAAAATTAGGACTAAAAAGGAATAAAAGAAGAAATCAATGACTAATTACCATAAGGACTTATCGGGCATAAATGAATAATGAAAGTTTGCATGATAATTTATATTTATCAAAGGGTCTTGTACACATGTCATTTTAGAGGAAATGGCATGTGTGAACTAGCTTTGGGAGGATAATCAGCCAATATCCCCATCTCCTCAAGCCTACCGAAGGATTTGGATTGAGAGGTTAGTGAAAGAAAGTTATTAAAAAAAGCATGCACTAAAGCCTCAATTGATTCTCAAGATTGAACCTCCCTCGGTTGGTTTTAAATTTAAAGGGTAAGGATTCATCATATTTTTCTTGATCCATGGTAACCGTAGTGAACTTCTTCAAGTTGTTAATGAAGCTAGAATTCTTCTATAGATTTCTTATAAGAATGTTTTGTTGGATTGTTAAATGAGAATTTTCTTGTATGTTGTATTCCCTTAAATTGTGCGAATGATATATGTGATCATCTTCATGTTGATTGTGAAATTTTGGTGAATTAGAAGTCAAGAGCTGCTGAATTTTGAGCACTATAACTAGTGAGATAGATAAGTATTCGATTAGGTTTGATCAAATGGAACAAATGTAATTGAACTTAATTTGATAACCATTGCTTGATAATGGAATTTTGATTGTTTAGATAATTTGATTTTTTTTCAAATGATACTTTTGCTAAATATATATATGTTCGAAATGGAATAGTGTTGTGGTCTTAAATTAGCTAAAAATTGAATCAAGCTAGAGTTCCAGGTATATGCCCTATTTGGAATAGTTTTGGCAGCCTCAAGTATTGTCTATTGTATCAATTGTGGCAACATTTAGAACTTAAAGTAATAATAACTATTGGTAACTGGGGTTAAAGGTTTAGGATTAATTAAAGGTTGTTTGTAAAAATTGAGGGGCTGTTTTCAATTAAAAATGGAACTGTTTTACAAGCTTATTTGCAGAAATGTCCTAATGATGAAAATAGATTATTTTTTCTTTCTTTTCACGAGATAAATATCATATGAAGATGATTTCAAAATTTGTCTTGGTTGACAGGTACATTGTGACAAAATAGGTACAATGATAAATTAAACATGTGTTTATGATTGTGTGAAATTTCGAATGAGATATGTTAATAGATTAAATTTCAATGAGAATGATGAATATGTCCTTGTTTCCTCTAGAGCAAGATCAATTAAAGGATAATAGAGCTAGAAAAATATAAAGCTTTAGACAACCAAAGTGGCATTGTGATCAAGGATCGAAACTAATCTTCAAACCTGTAAGTGTAGCTTAAGTCTCGAGAGGGGCTAGTAACCTTTCTGGGCATTTCTTGTTGTATAATTAGATTACTTTGTCGTGGAATATGCTATACCAAAATAAGCTTGCAATTAAAGTAAGTATCTGAGTATTTTGGTATGATATGATATGTAGTAATCTATCCATTGATATGTTCACATAATGAATTGTATTGTTCATGTTTAAATGCTTATTAAAAACCTTATTATGTTATCTGTTGACTAAGAAATAAGTTAAACCAATGAATTATTGTAAATATCTTGTCTAATAAGTAAAGTTTTGGAACTCAGTATCTAACTAGAAAAAAGATGTATTAGTTCTAATGTTTACATGTATAATATGTATATACACAAGAGTGTTCGATCAAAGGGTATACTTATCAGAATACGAATAGAGTTATACTCAATTATGATTCTGATTTTGATATGAATAAAGTATGTAAATTGAATGAGATGGGAAAATGTATAATAATTCACATGAGGGGAATACATGCCTATTATACAAGGCAATAAGCTTTGATGATATGACTTTCTATTAAGGCACTATGTTCGATATGTCTTAAATAAAATATGATAAAGATGAAAGCCTTGCTATCGAGTCAGTCTTAGGTATAGTTGGCATGTCATAGAGTACATAGAGCTCGTGTTTGGGTTAGACTACGGTCCTTATTTGAAGACAGTAGGAGGGAAGCTTTTGTGGTCACTTGGCGACAATAGAAGGGATTGAACGGTACTATGAGTACCTTCTGTTTGGCGACAATTGGTTGGGGATTTGGATACTTAGGTTGATGCTTGATTTCAAGGCTATGTTGAATCATTTTAATAAAATCCTTCTAATGAATTAAAATTAATAATTTATAAAGTAAGTAATGCATATTCTGGATAAGTATTACTTTGTAACTTCTTTGTTAAGAGATCTATGATTTCATCATATGCCATGTTAAGCTGTTTTCTCTCAATTATGATTATTGATGACTATTTGGATGAACAATGACTACCATTCTATGTTAATTTCATAATAAGACTTACAAATAAGTTATTGGATAATCTTAATATCTTGTGTGACAAAGATCTACATTTATATTAAGATATACTTATTAACTCATAAGAGGAGTAATAATTGATCTTCTAATACTAAGTTGATAAAGAGTTTAAAAAGTCAGAAAAAAAGAAATTTACATACGGATAGACTATGTTAAAATAATCCAAGAAAGTTTATAAGTTAAAAATCAAAGAATTATAAGGATGATTTGTATAACTAGTAATATGGACTTTATGCTAATTAAATTCCTTTTTATAAATAGATAAACTATGTTAGAATGCTTTCATATCAAGGACTACTTTGATTGATTAAATACTTATGCTTTGTGTAAATCACATGTGGTTAATAGCGTATAGTTGTAGGGTATCTGTCCAAATGAAAACATGCTCTATTCGAATCCTCAAATGTATGAAGGCCTATATCATGTAAAATCATAACTGGACTGTTTTGAACATCTAAATGTATCTACATGATTAATGGATTGTTTTGTATAAATTCAAGTATGTTATGGACAGATTTGAATACATAAATTGTAAACTTATGACTGGTGGGCTGTTTGGATAAAATAAAGCGTGAATAAGGTCGTTTCGAATATATATATGTATATAAATTTAGACGGTGTTGCATGAAAACAAGCATGTAATGGGTGTTTTGAGTGTATACAAATATTTCATAAAAATGACTTAATATGTTTGATATCTTGTATGTTAATTAATTTGTATGTTGGTATGCTAGTTGATAACTTATGAAATAAGTAATAATGTCCAAGAAATGCTATGTTTAATAACTTATAGGAAAGAAACCATATTCATGATATGCTATGATAGATAGCTTGTGTGACAAGTATCACCTATTTTTGAAATGCTATGTAAGATGGCTTATGTGATAAGAAACAATGACTTTGATATGATATGTATTATGCCTTGAGTATTAAGTAATTCATGAATATTATATATTATGCTTAAATGACTTATATGTCGAGAAATTCATAATATAGTAAACTGTGATTGATGACTTGAATAACAAGAAATTGATGGATTAATAGACTAAGCTAAAAAGAAAGCTTTAAGATAAATTACTGGACTCGGTATCGTCATTCTATTGTTAATTGCTTATCAATTGGGCGAAGAGATTATCACGGCTAGTTTTGAAATCGGGTGTATAAAAATAGCCTGACGATCGATCTTTTAGAAAATTAGGGTTTTCTGGCCATTTTTAATTTAATCTTGAAATTTTAGTATTTTTTATATTAAATTGAATTTTCCTTTATTTATTCTTTAAAAAACATTTCGGAGTCGCCACCGATCACTTCGAGGTAGACCGAACACCGGTAAAACAAACTAGAGATTCTGTCTTAAAATTGGGTTCGGGAGTCGGTATGTGTAGGGAAGGATTAGCACCCCTACGAACGCCATTATTGGTACCTTTAATTTTACGTGGCATTTTGGCATTTCAAATAATTATTTGAATTTAATTTATCCCATAATTATTAATTGAATTTAAATTTCGAATGCATATATCATTTTATAAGGAAATTCATTTTGTTCGAATATGAGATTAAAGGCACCCCGTTAGGTGGCACCCCTATTCATATTTAAAAATGAATTTCCAAAATAAAAGGTTTTATATGAATGTCCTTTTATTGTCTTGTTTATTTTAAGTACTAACCTAAAAAGGTTCTAGTTAATTAGTTATTTTAAACTATGAATATTAATTAATTTAATGGCTTTTATGGGAAAATGCCAATAGCTTGAACACCTTCCATATATTTAAAGCCCTTAAGTTAATCATATTCCTAATTAATTAACCGATCTAATTAATTAAAGTACTAGTCCTAATTAAGGCTCTAACAAATTATTTGGTCAATATTATAAGTGAAAACGTATATTAAATGTTCACCTTTAAAACCAATATTGAGATAACACCTCATTGTAAACAATGGAACACCATCCAAATTTGGGTCCCAAAGATTCAATTTAATATAAATTTAATTATCTACAATGTATTTTAATTAGTTGTTTAATTTAAATTATAAAACTAGGTTGAAGTCTAATTATAGGTGTAACATATATTAAATATATTTATCAAAATTCATGTTGAGATAATAACCCATTGTAAACAATGGAACACCATCCAAATTTAAATTTTAAAAATATATTTAATATGCATTTAATTAATTACAGTGATCTATCCTATTCAATTATTTAATCATAATTAGAGAACTTAAACTAAAAGGCTCTAAACATTTATTAAGTCTAAGTGTATTTAATTGTCCAACATATAAAACTATATGCTTTATTTAAAACATGCATCATAGATAAATTATTTACATTTAATTACATTAACAAATAAAAAACTAAATTGAAAAGATATTGAAATAAAAGGCTCAATTTATTATTATAGGACTGAATTGAAATCATTACAAAACCCTATGCCCATATTACAAAGCCTATGTGACCTAATTGAAAGGAATTACAAGCTGAAGGGAACAATTAAGAAAATCAATGACTAAATTGAATGAATTGCAAAGCTTAAGGAGAAAATTGAAAGGGAAAGGGACTAAATTGAGAAAAGTTAAAACTTTGGGAAAAAACCAAATGCTATCCATTTAGAAGTGCGAGGGTCAAACCCGACCCGTTAGAAAATGTGAGGGTCATTTTGACCTGTTGCCAAAATGGCACTGTTCCAACTCGGGCATAAATAACCCATTATGGAGTCAAAGCAGCCATTATTCAAGATTCACTATCTCTCATCAATTATGTTATCTCTCTCTAAAACCTCTAAACCCAAACACTTAGAACCCAGAAAAACCTCATTCTCCAAAGGGACGAACTATTCTCATTATGAGCTCTTTTTCTTCACTAGGCGAGTTTTTCTCATTAGGAACTCTGAGACGAACACTTCTCATTAAGAGCTCTTCATTCTTTGCTAAGCGAATTCTTCTCACTAGGAATTCTGGAACGAACTATTCTCATTAGGAGTCCTTCATTCTTTGCTAGGCGAGTTCTTCTCGTTAGGAACTCTAGAACGAACTCTTCTTATTAGGGGCTCTTCATTCTTGATAAATTCCTGACAAAACAGATTAAAATGCTTTGATGAAGGTTAGTATGACCCTAATTTCTACATATGATGCATGAACAATAATCTATTAGGAATCGAAAAGCAGCTTCCACTTTCTGGGTAACTAATCTGACTCCGCTTAATTGTGTTTCTTCGCTAATTCGTGACCTTCTTTGACACTTCATCTCATACTCCGGGCTAGCCTTCAGACCCTCTTTTTGCATTTTTGGTCCTGTGCTCTAAAGCGCCTTTTGGGTTTTCACCTTATTTTCTCTTGTTTTTTTTTCTTCTTTTTTTCTTTTTTTTCTTTTTCTTTTTCTTTCTTTTTTTCTTTTTCTTTTTTCTCTCTTTTTTGAAACATTCGGTGCCCTTGCGGGTTTTCATCTTATCTTCGCATTTCCTCTTGTTCATTTTCTGTAACCCTAACCTATTTAGTTATTGATTGATTCAGGCGTTTCTTTATTTTCCATCCCCATTTCTATTTGCACAGCATTCCACTCAATCTTCTCTCTATGCACTACTCTTCAATAACCTGAAGTGCAAAGGTTCACTTGCATTCTTCAAAACACAGTAATACCAAGAAATCATCATTTTTTTCATGAATTATACTAATCTACTTTCATGATTCTTTGGAAATAACAACATAAGGCTCGGAAGAGAATTCATGAATTCATTGAAGATTAATGATATGAATACAATAGATTTAAAAAGTCGTGGCAAACGGAAACAACAAAGAAAGAAACAAAGTCAGATCTTTGGGTATCCATAGTATGAAGGATTCAGCAACCCTTTCAACCAATCGTAGCTTTGAACTTGAGCCCTCGTCCAGCAGACTTCAACGTTGTCGAGATGTTTACAGATGTGGAATCCCCTCCAAAATACCAGGTATCCAAGAGGTCTTAATTGTCGGATGCCTAATCACAATCCATCTAAGCCACCCTTTACAGGTTTTCAACTCAGATCCTCTTTTCTTTTTCTCTCTTTTTCTAATCTTTAGTGCCCTTTCGGGTTTTCACCTAAGATTATTCCATTTTGTGAAGCGCCCTTTCCGAGTTTTCACTTCACTTTTTTCTTCTCTTTTTTTTAAATCTCTTTTTTTATTCTTCAGACATAATATTTCTTAACTGAATCGGAGTTCACTAGCTTGTGCAACTCTTCACCATCAATTTCAGTTAAGATCAAGAAGGCCTTTTTCACAATATACGATCCTTCCTAATTAGACATCCATTTCCCACGAAAATCTTTGTGTATTGGCAAGAACTTTTCTAGCACTAGATCACTCTTTTGGAATTCTCTGGGCTGAACTTTCTTATCATAAGCCCACATCATTCTCTTCTGGTACATTTGACTATGACATATGGCTTTTAACCTCTTTTCTTCGATAAGATTTAACTGATCATACCGAGTCTGTACCCATTCTATTTCATCCAATTTTACTTCAGACAAAACTCGAAGAGATGGAATTTCAACCTCAATTGGTAATACTGCCTCTATTCCTTAAACCGAAGAATACGGTGTTGCCCCTGTAGAAGTTCGCACTAAAGTTCGATATGCAAAAAATGCAAAGGGCAACTTTTCATGCCAATCTTTGTAAATGTCTATCGACTTCGCTATGATTTTCTTAATATTCTTATTTGCTGCCTCTACTGCACAATTCATCTTTGGATGATAAGCTATAGAGTTGTGATGCAGAATTTTGAACTGCTCGCATGCCTCTGTTACCACCTTATTATTGAAATTAGAGCAGTGATGATTCTTTCAGGTAACCCATAGCGGCAAATGATCTCCTTTTTCAAAAACATGCAGATTGTTGATCTAGTAATATTGGCATAGGAGGTCGCTTCTACCCACTTGATAAAGTAATCAATGGCCACAATAAAAACGATGTCCATTAGAGGCTTTAGGATAAATCTGACCAATGACATCCACACCCCAGACTGCAAAAGGCCATGGTAAATTCATTGTGTGAAGAGGTACTAGAGGAGAATTGATTTTGTCTGCATATATCTGGCACTTGTGACATTTCTTAGCATACTCAGTGCAGTCCCTTTCCATGGTTGACCAATAATACCCATATCTCATAAATTTCTTGGCTATTGCAAAACCATTGGCATGTGTTCCACATATTCCATCGTGTACTTCAGCCAAGATACTTCTAACTTCTCGAGCATCAATGCATCTTAACAATATCTGATATTTGCTTCTTTTATACATGATTTCACCATCAAGTACATATCCTACAACCATCCTTCTGATTGTCCTTTTATCAACACCATTCACCCCTCTAGGATAAGTATGGGATTTGATATACTGCAAAATATCATAATACCATGGGTTTCCATCTGCCTCTTCCTCTATACTGTAACAGTGAGCGTAGGTCTTGTAGCTCTGCATCTGAATTGGTACCATATCTCCTGGTTTGTTCGCTAAAAATACCGAAGCCAATGTAGCTAAAGCATCCCCCATTTGATTATCTTCTTTGGGGAGATATGTGAAATTGATTTCCTTAAACTTTTTCATCAACTCAAGGATCAATTTTCTATATTAGATCAACTTTGCATCCCTTGTTTCATACTCTCCATGAAGTTGATAGATTACCAGTGCAGAGTCTCCATATACTCTCAGAATCTCTATCTTTCTTTCAATAGCAGTTCGTAGAGCCATAGCACAAGCTTCGTATTCTGCCATATTGTTGGTGCATAAAAATTCCAATTTACTTGTGAAAGTATGATGTTTATTATCAAGAGAAATCAACACTGCTCCAATCCCACGTCCCAAGGCATTAACTGCTCTGTCAAAGTATAATTTCCACATTTCATTCTCTGTAATTTCCTTTTCCTCTGAAGAAACGTTCATCACATCTTCATCTGGGAAATTGAAACTCAGGGGCTCATAGTCCTCCGAAGCGCGACTAGCCAAGAAATATGCTATTGCACTTCTTTTTATTGCTTTTTGGTTTGCATACACAATCTTCCAATCAAGTCTGGTGCTTCCATCAAGAACTTTAATGGAACAAGACGGGATATCAACCAAGTAGTGTGGTATAACATGTATTGTCTAAGTCTACGAGTTACCCAAACCAAGGCACAACATAACTTTTGAATTGGTGGGTGCCGTACTTTACACTCTGTGAACTTTTTGCTCAAGTAATAGATGGCTCTCTCTTTTATTCCCGTCTCATCATGTTGCCCCAGCACCACCCCAACAGTCAAGCAGAGAATAAACAGCCTATCTGGAACCGGTGCTACCAAAAGTAGAGCATTTACCAGACATTTCTTTATCTTGTCAAATGTTTCCTGACATTCTTCATCCCATTCGCCTGGATTGTTCTTTCGAAGCAGCTTGAAAATTGGATCACATTTATCAGTCAATTGAGAAATGAACCAAGAAATGTAATTCAATCTCCTTACGAATCCTCGAACTTTTTTTGAGAACATGGAGGCAGTAAGTTCTGAATCTCCTTCACCTTGTCTGGATCAATTTCAATTCCTCTTCTGCTAACCACAAAACCTAAGAGTTTGCCAAATGTAACTCCAAAAGTACACTTATTCGGATTGAGCTTTAACCGGTATTTTCTCAATCTTTGAAACAATTTCCTCAAATTCTGAATGTGCTCCTCTTCAGTCTGGGACTTGGCAAACATGTCGTCCACATACACTTCAATTTCCTTATGCATCATGGCATGGAAAAGAGTCACCATGGCTCGCTGATATGTTGCCTCGTCATTCTTTAGTCCAAAAGGCATCACCTTGTAACAATACGTACCCCACAAGGTTATAAACGTTGTTTTGTCCATGTCTTCTGGGTCCAACGTTTTTTTATTATATCCCGAAAAACCATCCATGAAAGAAAACCATGAATGACCTGATGTATTGTCCACCAAAATATCTATATGAGGCAAAGGGAAATTATCTTTTGGACTCGCTTTATTCAAATCTCTATAATCCGCTCACATGCGCACTTTTCCATCTTTCTTTGGTATCGGGACTATATTAGCCACCCATTCCAGATATTGTGCCACTTTTAGAAAACCAGCGTCAATTTGTTTCTGAACCTCCTCTTTGATTTTTAGTTCCATTTCCGGTCCCAATCTTCTAAGCTTATGTTGAACCGGTTTACATTCTGGCCTCATTGGTAATTTATGTACTACGATATCTGTATCCAATCCTGGCATATCTTGATAAGACCAGGCAAAAACATCTTTAAATTCTCGCAACAAATCAACTAACTTTTGTTTTATCTCTAGCGAGAAAGTAGCGCCAATCTTCACCTTTTTTTTAACTTCTTCTGTACCCAGATTCAGAATTTCTATCTCTTCTTTATGAGGTAAGATCTGTTTATCCTCTTTTTCCACCATCCTCAGTAATTAATCAGGGATTTCACATTCTATCTCATCTTCGACCTCATTAACTTTCATTGAACACTCTGGCCGCTCAAAATATAGTTTGGGATCTAGTTCAGAATCATTCATACAATTAATAGTTGAAGACCTGCAAGAAAATAATAATATATGTTTGGAAAGGATGCAAAAAAACAAGAAACATGTTTGCCATTTGAGAATCGCAATGAAAGCATCTTTATTGAATGTAAACTTCCATAATATCCCTATATAGATAATCCTCATACTAACGGGCAAAAGTATGAGGTGGTTCTTGACTTTACTCTTTTTTATTCTTAAAGACTAGAGGAAGATCTTCGGAGGTCCAGTTGTTCAATGCTTCACCAGGAAAGCATGGACGTATTCCTTCTAGAAATGTGCTAGACTGGGATCCCTCAAATACACCGTTAATGCACAGCTTCCCTACGCTTTCACCAAAGATCTCCTCTTTCTGGAGCCTTAGTGTCTCCTGGTTGTCTTTCTCTAATTGCTTCTCTACATTGACGAACCCCCGTGACTTGAAGATGCTTGTCAGGTTTGGAAATATCATGGGCTCCCAAGTTGTTTCAGTTCCTAAAAAGCGGGCCCTTCTTTGATCCTTGTTCTTTTTCAGATATTGTTTTTGTGCTGAAGATTAGGCTTAAAACCAAGCCCAAAGCAATCATTCTTTATCAAAACAGGCCTAAGATGTAGACATCCCTGTAAATCCTTTCCAAGTCCATTTCCAATCCTTCCCCCCTCGGTCAAGTGTTTCACAAACCGTCATCTTGGTGCAATTTGATAGCCTTAGGCAGGGCATGGGCTTTCCTTCAGCAACAAAGGTCACGTTTATGAATTCGAAAGCTTGAAACGAACACTCTAGAGCACTTCCATCATTTTCAATATATGGAGCTTCAGTTGACACAAAAGCAATAATGTCCTCCTCAGCTCCAATACTCACTAGTTTCCCTTCAATCATGAACTTCAACTTTTGGTGTAAGGATGACGGTACTGCGCCAGAAAAATGGATCCAAGGCCTTCCTAACAAGCAATTATAGGTTGGCTTTATATCCATGATGACAAAATCAACATTGTAAAGTACGAGCCCAATTAACAGAGGTACGTCAATCTTTCCCAAAACTTCTCGAGTTGTTCCATCGAAAGCCCTCAAGGTATTCTTGTAGGTCTTCATATGGGAATCATCAATTGGCAACCTCTGCAAAGTTGCCATGGGAAAAACATTCAAAGCTGACCCATTATCAACCAACACTCTAGGAAGAACATGCCCCTTACAATGAGTTGTAATATTTAGGGCCTTCGTAGATCCCATCCCTTCTTCTGGTTTCTCATCATCGCTAAAGGTAGTATAGTTATCAGCAACTTATGTACCGATATATCATTCAAAAGAAGTTTGATTAAGCACCTTAATCAAAACATTGTGGTGCCCTTCTGAACTCAGCAATAGCTCAAGGATAGAAATCCTAGCTTGCTGTCTCTTTAAGTGCTCAACAATGCTATACTCACTGTGCTTCTAAAATTTCAAGAATTCCTGGGCTTGTTCCTCAATAATGGGCTCATTTATTTTTGGGGTTGGTTCTTCCCTGAATATTCTCTCTGGTATCACTGGAGTCTTTGCTTTCTCTTTTTCTAACTCTTTAGAAACTTTCGGAGAATAACATCTTTCGCTTCTAGTGAAATGCCCAACTTCAGTCACCATCTCTCCATCAAACTTTTCCACTTTTTTTGTCTCTTCCAGCACTCTTACCTCCTTTTGAGGCTTTGACTTTTCAGGTATTGTCACATTAGCGGCATATTTCCACATAACCCTCTGAGTGTCTTTGAATGCAAACGGTGCCGAGGGAGAGATCACAACCTTAAGAGTTGCCACCGGTTTTACATTGTTGGAAACACTTCTAACTTTTGGCCCAGTAGAAATGATCAATGGTCGGTTTAATCCATATTTGTCTCCAGAACTTTTAGAAGTACATACCTCTGCTTCTTTCCTCTCTCCCATCTTCTCAAAGAACTCAATCTCCTTGTTATTCATCATCATCTGGATCAAACATCTAAATTCAGCACAATGCTAGATCTCATGACCATTCTCCTAATGATACTTACAGTAAATGCCTGACTCCACTTCTTTCTCAACCTTCATATTGATATGTATCATTTCAGCATTGTATAGCTGTTCAAATACCCATTTCAAAGGTGATCTGACTTCATATATATCGGTCTTTAGCCGCTTGGCTTCATCATCTTCCTCTATTACATTCACCCCCCATCCTCCATGATTTAGTAAAGGATTCGCTGCTATGCTAGGCTCGTCAAACTTTAACACGCCATTATTTACCAAATTCTGGACCACCTTTTTTAATGTTGTGCAAGTTTCAATTGTATGCACCAGGATCCCAGCGTGATATTCATAGTGTGCCTTTGGATCATACCACGGAGGGTATGGAGGTTGCAAGGGCGTCAAATAATAGGGTCTTACCAAATTCGCATCAAATAACTGCGGATACAGCTCTGTATATGATATTGGTAGAGGTGTGAAGTTTATCCGGTCATTTCTCGAGCCTTGAGAATCCTTCTTGTTTGAATTCTGTGAACTTCCTGATGCACCAGCCGATGAAATTGTAACATTTTTCAGGGCCTCATAAGCACTCGTGTTGTTCACTTTATTGTTTTTCCTTTTAGAAGTCTTACGAGAACTCTCTCCACTTTCCAGTCTAGCGCTTTTAATTGATGCTTCAATTAATTCACCAGTCATCACCATGTCAGCAAAATTATGAGTAGTATTACCTATCAGATGTTCAAAGAGTGGTCCCCTCAAAGTGTTTACAAACATGTGGTTGACCTCATTTTCCAACAATGTCAGTTGTACCTGTGCTGCCAGTTCCCTCTATCTCTGTGGATATTGGCAGAAACTCTCAGTTGGTTTCTATTCTATAGCTTGCAACATGACCCGGCTAGGAACCATTTTAGATACGTGTTTATACTACTCCTCAAAAGCACCTAAAAGGTCTTTGCAATACCTAGTATTAACCCGGCTTAATTGTGCATACCAACGCGCTGCTGAGCCTATTAAGCTATCCTGGAAGCAATGAATCAACAATTTCTCATCCTTCAAATAAGCGGCCATTTTGCGACAGTACATAGTGAGATGCGCTTTCTGCAAGTTGTCCTATCATACTTCTCAAAATCAGGTGCCTTGAATTTGGGTGGAAGGATCAAATCAGCAATCAAACTCAGATCAACAACACTAGACCCCTGATTATTCATTTTCTGCATCTCTAACAACCTATCCTCCAAAGCCTTGTAGGGTTCCTCATACTTTCTCTCGATCTCAACAAAAATCCTTTCGACTTCATTAACCATATTTAGATCTGGGACTTCATCACCACTTCTAAAATTTGCTCCAATGTGGACCGGGTGGCTAGCGGTTGCTCCAGCCAGATTAATTTGTACCTTCTTCACAGAAGGTGGTCCTTCAGGCTGTTCCTTCATATGAGATGTAGTGTCTATCTGCTTATTCAAGTTGTCTGCGGTAACCTCTTGTACCTTGCCCTTGCTAGATTCTTTTGGTCCCAGGAAGGTAGTCAAGTGACTGATAATGTCTCTCTGTGTCTGAGCAAAGTGATCCCTCATGGATTGCTCAATATGTCAAACCTATTATGTACTTCAACACGATCACTCTCGAGTTTGGCAACTCTATCTTCAATAGCCATGGCCTGGAGCTTAAACGTGTTCCGTATGAATACGAAATGATTATGATTCAAAAACAAACTGCCATAAAACCTTTCTTTATTAAAAACTTTATTAATAAAAGAGTAATATCAAATGTTGATGTATGAATGGATGCATGAATGCATTAGGGGTATTAAGCTCAAAGACAAATCTTTTAGAAAAACATCCATTTAACTAGAAAAATTCAAATACAGGAAATAGATAATTTCAACTACAGAAAGCTAATAGCTATAACTCCTAGATTAACTATCTCGTTCAGCAAACGAACGACCCTTTCTTCAAGCTCTAGATCAACATCTGGTCATTGCAGCAAACTGGCAGCATCCTTCGGCAGTATCTGAACATATTGAGCAATGCCTCTTACTCGTCCCTTGAAGATAACCAGTACATTATTTTGTTCCTGAATTGTATGCTGAGCTGCTTAGTACTTCTGCTTCCATGCTCCGCTTTCTTCATACGCACTTTCAAAGTTTGCAAGCTTTCCTTTTAAGACCTGAACTGTATTTTCTAACTCAGCCACCTTTCCCTTTAACTCTTTCTTCTCTTCATCTGTAGCATCACTTCCTCCATTATAATGCCCTGTGAGCACTTGTTCCATCTATGATATCTGAACTCTTAGTTCTTTATTCTTTCTTCCAATTTTGTATTCTGAGTCAACAACTCTGAATTTTGTTTCTCTTTTCCTTCTAGCTTCTTTTTAGTGCGATCATATGATTCCTTCAAGTCTTGGATCCTTTTATTAGAAGATTTTGCATTGTCCTCATACTTTTTCTTATAATTATTACTCTCTTTTGCAGCCATATCCAACTATTCAGTCAAATCATTGATCATTCTGCTTGTGCTTCCTTTTTGAATCTTCTTACACTCTGAATGAGTTTCCTTTAAATCCTTCAATTCTTGACTGAGTGTTTGATTCTGTTCATGAAGCTTCTTCTTCTTACCTTTCTGTACATCTACCTCTAACGACGCCATGGATAGCTTCTGCTTCAGTTCTTCAATTCACTTCTCACACCCCTTCAACTCTTTCTCATGATCATGTTTCAACTTCTCCACTATTGAAGGCGCATCTCTCACACGTTCATTGATCAGACCAATATTACCAACTTCTTTCTGTTGAATTCCATCATTAACCCTTCGAGCCTTCCACTGCGCATAATTTTGCATGACCTCTAATCCATCTTGAAGCTTTACTCTCCTCGGCGTTTCCCATGCTGTTACGACGTCCTTTATTTTTGTCTTGTAACCTTCTATCTTATGCATGCACTCGAATTCCTCCATGCCAGCAGTAGCAGGAATAAACTATCTTGATCCGAATTGTCGAGACACTAACAGTGGGCAATAGGATGTTCCTCCTCAAACTCCCGGCAACAAAACCCAATCAAATTTTCCACATCGGTATAGATAACCTACCAAATTCAACCAAGGGGCTTTCCAAACAACCTCCGAATCTTTCATGTTTACAAAACATTCTTTCCATTGTTCTTCCATCATTTTCTTAATCGGGCAGGCTGTCAGATGTTCCTCTAGCAGTGAATAATCCGTGCAAAATCTACGAGCCCTATAGGGTGCAACCCATCTGTGACCTTGAAACCACACCTCTAACAATTGAGCACACCCATCTGTGAAGAAAGTTGGAAATGGTCACTGGGAAAAATGAAGTTTGGTTTAACAGAAAATTAAGGAAAAAAGGGAATGATGAAGTAACCGAGGATAATGAACGCATACACTGGGAGGTAATTCAAGAGTTAATTTTAACAAGCGATGAACCAGAGAGGAAAAGAAGTCTGTATGCCCTATGTATTTACGGATTAGTGTTATTTCCGAGGACTCCATATTATATTGATCCATCAACTCTCGGGCTGTTTGAGCGCTTAAAGAACAAGGTAAATCCGGTGCAACCCATCTGCCAAAATGGTTGGCACCGGATTTACCTTGTTCTTTAAGCGCTCAAACAGCCCGAGAGTTGATGGATCAATATAATATGGAGTCCTCGGAAATAACACTAATCCGTAAATACATAGGGCATACAGACTTCTTTTCCTCTCTGGTTCATCGCTTGTTAAAATTAACTCTTGAATTACCTCCCAGTGTATGCGTTCATTATCCTCGGTTACTTCATCATTCCCTTTTTTCCTTAATTTTCTGTTAAACCAAACTTCATTTTTCCCAGTGACCATTTCCAACTTTCTTCTAATGGTTGAGTTGTTAGGGGGTCTTGTGTAAATATTATCTTTTTCAAATTTCGGGCAATGTAACAAAGCCTTATATTCTTCTAGTGTCGGTGTCATATCCACTTCTCCGAATGTGCAAAATTTATATGCCTGGTTCCAATACTGCGTCATAGCCTTAATTAATCCTCGGTCGACCAGAACATCCAACAACATTACTATATCCCTGAATTCTAACTGAAAACCTTTCTTCATAGTTTCGTCCCATTATTCCCACATCCTTTTGAGTTCCGGTAAACAAATGTTTTGTCATGAATTCATTCTAGCAATCTCCTTAGTTCGCGATACATAATCTCCCCTAACATTGTCTCCCTTGACGAACTGGGTTTCCTCAGACCATGACCAGACTGTGGTATTATCCTCTCCCTGTCTATTGGACCCTTCAGCTGTATGAGACATCTCTTATTTGATTGACTTCGAACTTAATACCCTTATGAGTACAATTATGATGCAAAAACATATAACAAAACACGGAGAACAAAGCAAAAGAAACTGTGTCAGTACAGTCAAAATGAACTTGTAAACAAAAATAATTGTTGTAAAATAAAACAATTTATATTGCGTAAAATTAACCAGAGAACAGTTTATTTTGCACATAAAAGTAACCAGAGAAGTGAATTCAAAAAAGTAGCACCCTGTCCTAGGTCCCTGTCTGGCTCTAGTGGGGTAAGCTTCTATTGCAGCATGTGGGTTTTGATCTGGACTCTGGGTACTCGAACTGTCGTTACTAGACTAGTAAGACATCGATTCGTTAGTATACGACCCCTTATAAAGGAGGCGTAACCTCACGGTGTATAAGGTTAGTATACCGAAATGAGGAAAAAAATCCGACCACAGAGCTGAATAACTCATGTAAGATCATGCCTCACTCCCACTTAAGGGTGAAAAGCTCGGGTATAAGGCTTGTGCATGTATGACAATTTATATCACACAAGAAAAAGCTATATGCATTTTTCCTGAAAATTCATCCAATAATTATGGAAAAAATTAAATTCAAATTACTGTCCTAAAATGCCAAAATGTCACGTAAAATTAATTAGGCCTCACTCTCGTTTTTTTAAATTCTCTAGCAAGTCGCCAAGCTGTCGCGGCCATTTTTGAAATCGTGTATATAAAACTAGCCCGACGATCGATCTTTTAGAAAATTACGTTTTTTTGGCTATTTTTAATTTAATCTTGAAAATTTAGGATTTTTCATATTAAATCGAATTTTCCTTTATTTATCCTTTAAAAAATATTTTGGAGTCGCCACCGATCACTTCGAGGTAGACCGAACACCGGTAAAACAAACCAGAGATTCTATCCTAAAATTGGGTTCGGGACCCGGTTACGTCTAGGGAAGGATTAGCACCCCTACGAACGCCCGTTATTGGTACCTTTAATTCTACGTGGCATTTTGGCATTTCGAATAATAATTTAAATTTAATTTATCACATAACTATTAATTGAATTTAAATTCCAAATGCATATATTCTTTTATAAGGAAATTCATTTTGTTCGAATATGAGATTAAAGGCACCCCATTAGGTGGCACCCCTATTCATATTTAAAAATAAATTTCCAACATAAAAGGTTTTTTTTATGAATGTCCTTTTATTGTCTTGTTTATTTTAAGTACTAACCTAAAAAGTTTATAGTTAATTAGTTATTTTAAATTATGAATATTAATTAATTTAATGGCTTTTATGAGAAAATGTCAATTACTTGAACACCCTCCATATATTTAAAGCCCTTAAGTTAATCATATTCCTAATTAATTAACCGATCTAATTAATTAAAGTACTAGTCCTAATTATGGCTTTAACAAATTATTTAGTCAATATTATAGGAGAAAATGTATATTAAATGTTCACCTTTAAAACCAATATTGAGATAACACCCCATTGTAAACAATGGAACACCATCCAAATTTGGGTCCCAAAGATTCAATTTAATATACATTTAATTATCTACAATGTATTTTAATTAGTTGTTTAATTTAAATTATAAAACTAACTTGAAGTCTAATTATATGTGTAACATATATTAAATATATTTATCAAAATTCATGTTGAGATAATACCCCATTGTAAACAATGAAACACCATCCAAATTTGAATTTTAAAAATATATTTAATATACATTTAATTAATTATAGTGATCTATCCTATTCAATTATTTAATCCTAATTAGAGAACTTAAATTAAAAGGCTCTAACCAATTATTAAATCTAAGTGTATTTAATTGTCCAACATATAAAACTATATGCTTAATTTAAAACATGCATCATATATAAATTAATTACATTTAATTACATTAACAAATAAAAAGAATAAATTGAAAACACATTGAAATAAAAGGCTCAATTCATTATTACAGGACTGAATTGAAATCATTACAAAACCCTAAGCCCATATTACAAAGCTTAAGTGACCTAATTAAAAGGAATTACAAGCTGAAGGGAACAATTAAGAAAATCAATGACTAAATTGAATGAATTGCGAAGCTTAAGGACAAATTAAAAGAGAAAGGGACTAAATTGAGAAAAGTTAAAGCTTTGGGAAAAACCAAATGCTATCCATTTAGAAGTACGCAGGTCAAACCCGACCCATTTGAAAATGCGCGGGCCATTTTGACCCGGTGCCAAAATGGCACCGTTCCAACTCAGGCATAAATAGTCCATTACCGAGTCAAAACGGCCATTATTCAAGATCCACTCTCTCTCCTCAATTATGTTCTCTCTCTCTAAAACCTCTCAACCCAAACACTTAGAACCAATATAAAACCTTGACATTTTCGATCAAAATTCCCTTGTTCATACCGTTCTTGCTCAAAACCATCCAAAAACCTCCATTTCATCTTTCTCAAACACCAAAAACCACTAGTTTAATATTTTCTACCGATCAAACCCTCATATTCTCCCAAAGTTCATCCATGTTCTTCATATTTTCTCATTTCGATCTCTAAAAACACCAAAACATCTCTCCTAACCTATTTTCCAAGATCAAAAACCCAAAAACCTAACATGTTCCTGGTTGTTCATCACCGAACCAAATAAACCCTAGAACACCGGCCTAGCTTCGCCTTAGCCACCGCCCCTAGATCTCGCCTTCTAATATTGGCGGTGTAGATCCAGTGACGGCATAGCTCCAGTGATGACTTGTCTTCTCCGACGGCGTTCAAACTCCCAAGTAACTCCTCAGTTTCCCCTCTCTCCTTAATTATTAAAGTAATAATTGTGTAATTATTACTAGCATCATTCATTGTTTTTTCTCTCTCTGTAAGGTATTTATAGCTGGGATAAATGTTGATGTCAAGACCATTGAGCTATTGACGGTTGGGCTCCAGCATGGCTTGATCCAAGTGAACCCTGAACGGGCCATTAACATAATACCATGTGGCCAATTTGGGCGGTAAAAAGGTATGGAGACATGTCAGTCTAAATGACACAATTTTGCCACCTACCCCGAGGCAAGCTAAATCCTTAGAGGAATATCTAAAGGTGGTCCCGTCTGAGGCTGATATTCTGAGAGCTGAATTAAAAAGGGCCAAGGCTGAGATTGAAGACCTGAAAAGCCAACGTACGAAGGATTTATTTGAGGCGAATCTAGATGTGGACAAGTATAAGAAAGAGACAGACCGAGTAGTGAAGTTGTATAAGGACCTAGAAGCAAAACTTGAGATTAAGAGGGTGGATTTCCTCAAATTTCAGGCTAGAATCCGAAATGCTAATTTGAGAAAGACTCTAGAGCAGTGGAAGCAAGAAATTAAGCAAGCCGTAGGAAAAGAAAGAGAGCACGGCAAGAGAGAAATTGAAAAATACAAACAGATGCTGATAGATGAGAAGAAGAAAGGAAAACAAGTGGTCGATAACGAAAATAACAAGAGGGTCCTCAAAAAAGAAAAAAATTGTGGCTGCATGGAAGAGGAAGGCCCATGACAACAAGATCCGTTCGTTTAAGTTACAGACAGTATGTGATGAGACCAGTAAAAAGCTAAAACAGAGCCAGGCCTTCGTTGCTGAGTTACAAGACAAGATAACAGACTTGAATCATTCGCTGCACATGTTCCAGAAACATCATACTTATATTGAACTCCAGGCTAGTCTGAGTGAGAATGATACATTGAAAAGGCAAGTGGAAGCTATGGAAAGCATCATTCAGGAGTACAAAATGAAGATTTTAGTTCTCGAAGATATCAACGAATGGGGCAATGACTATTGGTTTACTCGGCTTAGGGACAATGCCAGAAGGTTCCAAGAACGAGATAAATTTAAAAAGAGCGTCATGACCCAGATACAAGACGTAGCTAAACATGTGATGATGTTAGCTACAGAAGCTACGGCTCTTCGCCAGTACATCAGGCCAGTGGGAGAAGTGGGACCAAGACTCCTACGGTTGATTGAAGAAATCAAGGAGTTGGGTGTTCGTGCTGAGATGTACTCATAGAAAAAGTTGAAATCTTTTGTAATAAGGACCTTTGGCATCCAATAAGAACTATTTCTAGAGTAATACCTTAATAGAATTGAAGGCCCTTCACCTGCATTCAAGCATTTGCATTTTGTTTGTTTGTTGTTTGTTTGCATTGGTTTATGTTTTTTTACATCATTACATACAATTCATACATAATAAAAGAATTAATTATGGTAAAATTTGAAAAATCTAAAAGAAATGAAAATTTTGCATAAGCACGATACCCAAGAAATGGTTATTAAAGACAGGTCATCAACTTTAGAATTAAACCATAAGAATACGTGATGTAACCCCCTCGACCCGGCCTAGTCGCAATACCGAACCGAGCGAGCTATATTAGGTTTATCAAAGTAAACCGAGAAGATTAAACCCAAAACACGTCCCTTTTTTGTTTTATCTTGTCTAGATACATTATTATTATCCTGCATGTTCATACTGACCTCCGATGAAAACCCAACTCAATCGGACGCCGAATTGACATCGAATTGATCACAATTGCAATTTAAGGACCAAATTGAAAATTCGAATAACTGCAGGGTCTTAGCTCATTTTTATGTTATCAATCTTTAATTAAGCAGTTTTCATGCTTACATGTTGAAACTCAAGTCAAAAAGATCATTCAAACTCATTTAATGGCATCTACAACATTCAAAGACCAAAACGTAAGAAAACAAAACTTCAGAAGATTCCAAATAACCAAATTAACTACCACCGTACAGGTACGAACAAGGTGTTTTGATACGCCTTCACTATTTTAAAATCCAGAATTCCAGTAGCCAATTTTCGTTTCGATACGCCCCCACATATAGAAACACCCTTCATGAAAACATTGTACCGTATCAAAATGGTTCCGCGAGTACCGAAACACTGGCCAATTTTGCCTAGGCCAATACCGAAACAGATGCCCGTGTACCGGTAGGCTAAGCCTGAAATGGCTTACTCGTACCGATACAGGAACACCCGTACCAGTACGCTTGGACCTATAATGTCCATTTTTGCTAGTTTAACATGCTTTTGAACATTCCAAAACATCCTAACATGTCGCTAACACACGTACAACCTATTCAAGAATCAAACCACTCCAAGACTATCTAATTTAAACATCAAATCATGGAATTATACTTCAAATGTGAATCTAGAGGCATGCTTCCTAGAAAACCAATCAAGCAAAGCATGAAACTTCAAATCATCACCAAAAACAATCATTAATTGGCCATTTACTAACCAAGAGCAACAAAACAAACTTGCTTAAACATGGAGTTTAACAAAACATCTCCCAAACAACAACAGAACCCCCATTGCCCTTATTACTTATAGTCTATACCAAAAGCATACTTTGATTACCAAGTCTTGTTGTAATCCCTTGCTTCTCGCTGCCTTCCAAGCTTTTAATTCTCTGCATAGATGGACAAAAAGAGCGTAAGCACACTAAGTTTAGTGAGGAGTGCTCAAAACAACACACCATCAATGCATTAAAACCATTTCTCAACATTACATTGAAAACTCATTTCAATCAACTTTTAAAACATTATCATGCCTTGAAAACCATGCACTTAACATCTTTAAAAACCAGCATATCAAACCATATGCAACATGTATCATTAATCAACTGCAACTCCTATTTCTCAACCTCGATTTAAGCCTTCCCATGCATAACAACCATGTGCAAAGCTTAAAGAGTAAACATGTATAAATCACATTATACTACATAAACCTTTCAATGATACATCAACAATTATATTGGCTTACAAGTGATCATTAACCAAGTTCCTTTGCCAAAATAGTTCATCGGATACACGGATTCAACAAGTGTCCTCTCAACACTTCCAGTCATCTCAACCGAAATAGCAATACAATCTCAATCGTGGTACATTATCAACCGGGTCAATTACAGCTCACTGGGACACCAACCCCAATCATGGTTAGATGCTTAACCCACTTACGGGAGTTTTCGGTACCATATAACCCCTCGACTGTTAGGGTACTTGGATGGAATTTTTGGTACACAAATCAAAACCCCTCAACATCCAAGGTGACTTATTATAGTGCACTATCAATCCTATGGCCGGCCAACTATATTCGATAACAATTTTTAAAACACATCACTTGCCAATATAATTCACCATTTACCATTAACCTCACTGTTTTTACAAGCATTTAACCAAACCATTTTCCAAAGCAACAAACCATGCTTTTACCACAAGTATAAAACATATACTTGCAATGATCACTTACCATGTGCATCTTTCAGCATTTCATGCTCAAAAACAGTATCTCATATACTTTAAATCATGCTTGAATAGTAGGTTCAATGTAAATCAAAACAAGTGCATAAAACCATTCATAATAGCGCAACCGAGAGAGAAAACCATGTTATACTTACTTTCGAGTTTAAACCAGCCTTCCAAGCTCAGTTTAAACTCCCATAAACCACTTTTAAAACATTCCAAAGCTAGAATCCATGTGCTCACTCACCAATAAGCGAAACCTCAATTCGCCGATGCAAAATCAAGCGTCTGAAGCCTCCAAAGCTTCATCGATCACTTTCGGATCAACCTTCCTTGTTTTAATCACATTGAAACATAGGATTAATGAATCTCAATGCATTCAAAACACTGCAACAACAAATCCTCACGAACTTCCACAATCCTCTCACAATTACCCAACTACAACAACCGAAATCATCATCTAATCCTTTCCAATCACAATCCAGACACAATCTAACAATCTAACACTTCCATAATAATCAATTAACACTTAAAAACAATATTAATTCATCCACACACTTCCAGCAACTACACAACCACCACAACTCCACAAAAACACAAATCTAATAACCTAAACAACTAGGGATTCAAGAGTTTTGGGATTCCATTGTTAAAAACAACTTATCAACATTATTATAAATCCAAAATATGATCAAAATCAATCTTAAACACTAGAAAACAGATCCAATTCAGATCTTTCACTATTTCATCAAATTTACCCAATTAAATCAATTAATTACCCAATTAAATCAATTAATCATTACAAAATCATAAAATCAGATTATAAACCATAAATCAATGATCAAATACTTGGGAATATCAATAAATAACCATTCAATAGAGGAGAAAATAAATCTTACATCTATTGTGTGATTTCTCCCTCAATTGGTTGATTAAAGCTAGGAAAACACAAGATTTCAATAAGGTTTTGTAAATCAAAGATAAAGAATCATTTACAAATCAAGAGATTAAGAAAACAAGACTATCACCTATGTGGTTTGATGAAAATAAGAGTGTTTGGAAGAAAAGAAGTGGAGAGAAAAAGTTGAGAGAAAATTTACGTGACATTTCTTTTAATCCAATAACTAACTTTTTAATAACAAAACTCTTTTAATTATCTTTAAAACACATGTTAAAATATCTTAATTGGAGGGAAAAACCATCAGCCAAAACATGGTAATATAGCTCCTTAAGGATTCTAAGAATTTGACCATTTTCATTTTAGTCACCTTTAAAAACAATTTTTCAAAATTATATTTTGGTCACTTACCAAAATGTCACCCTTCCAAAACCCATTTTCCAAAATTATTTTCACCAATATTAATCATATATTAAAATATGATTTTTGACCATTTTCCATATTTTTATCTTATCGAAAAAATATTTACTCTTGAATCCGAGCTTGTTGGGATGTTGTTACCCAGATAGGTCCAAAACCGGGACACTACACGCGAGCTTGTTGGGATGTTTTTACCCAGATAGCAGTCATGTTAGGGTTTTGGGACCCATATAAATAGAAAGCAACTGATGGCATGAAGCCCTATCAGGAATTACCTACGCTCACTCTGAGAATCAAGGAAAGAAATATGACGAGTACCTTGTAGCCTGAACAACTTCAGCAGTAGAATCTTGTCGGGAAGTAGACTGGTCGAGCTTTGTTGGAATTCACCCATGCTTTCCTGAAATAATGATCAATGATTTTTCTAGAAAATGGTGGAGTCATACCCATAACCAACCCTTCTGATTTTGCCCGCAAGCATTAGGGATCTTCTGTAAGGGCCTCAATGTTATTCTACTTGTGTAAAAGATGCATTCCCTTTAATTTTATCAAGTGGCAAACATTTCATTTTTTCTATGCATTTCATCTTCATCTATTTCCCTTCCAAAATGCATTCTATTAGTAGAGCCCATATTATTGATTGTATGAATGATTCTAGAATCTAATCCCGAGGTAGAAGGGCGATAAAGTGTGTTTAGGATTACTGGGAAAATCCCATTTTGAGTAAATTTTCCTCTCAAACATTGTTGTTAAGGTCCTTGAATAAAGTGATAACTCTAAAACATCTATCAACTAAAGACGGCTTCTCTTTAATGATATATGTGTGTGAAATGACATTTGCCATTCCTTCATTCCCCTTCACGAGTAAGAAAATGAAAAAATATCAGTTGTTGTCCCCTTTGAGGCTGATATTCTTCTTGTGTTTGAACTCTAACCAAGGATCACTCCCACACTAGGGCAAAGAGGATGAAAAATTATTTGCAAATGAAAAGAAAATATCAAGTTGAATGTCCTAAATTTAAAATAAAAGGACAAGGAAAAAGGGCAAAAAAGAAAAAATGAGGAAAAGAAGGAAGAAATAAAAGCTAAAAGGTAGAAGAAGAGAAAAGCATAGAACATGTGCGAAATCCTTCAAATGAGACATGTGCTAGAAAGGGAAATGAACTCTGGAGTGAAAACCCAAAATGGGCAGTCTAGAGTGATCCATAGAATAAAAGAATGGAGATTTCATCAAAAAATATTTATCCTTGGTTTAATCACCCTTAAACATGTATTTGAGCCTATATATCCTTTTTGTAACCAGAGCCTAGCCTACTTACAAGCCTTTAAAGAACGTTTGGATCACACATGAATATCTGAGAAAAAGAGTTTGCTTTTAGAACACATTCCGTCTAATTGAGTTGACCTTTCTTTAGGGACCCCAAACTTCTAATATCTGATTGAGATTAGAAAAGTGGGAATATTGAAATTCGGGGAGTGGGTGAGTTAAAGAGAGCCACCTAAAAGTGGGACACTATCCGGTTGTTGGATTCATGAATCATTCATACTATGAATTTTGGGGCATCTAACTTTGCTCTTTTCCATGTTTGCCATGACTTTTTCCTTTGAACCCTCATTTCTAGCCTTTTATGTTTCTTTAAATCCTCATTGCTAACCCTTTTCTTGCATTTTAAAAGTAAAGTGGCATAGATTCATAAAAAAATAAAGGTTTTTGGGTATTGATTCCAAATCCAGGAGCGATTGTTTACCATCGCATCAAGAAATAATAGGGGCAGCATTGCCTTCATTAGTTTATGGGATAAAAGGTTGAGTTGCCAATCAAGGTTGAAATCCATCTCTCTATATCTTGGTGGAAGCAAAACTAGAAGAAACAGAGTGGGTCTAAGCAAGATATGACCAGTTCAGTTATCCAATGAAAAAAAGGTTAAAAGTTATCTGACATGGTCAGTTGAATCAGAGAATAATGACATGAGCTCACGACAAGAAAGTTCATATACGAAAGAGATTTCGTGTTAAGAAAAAATTTTCCAGTTCAAAGAGATTCTGATAGAAAATAAACGACTAACTAGAAGAAGACCTTCTCAAAAAGAACATTGATCTTGGTCGAGATGGATAGAGATGAGCTTCATAATTCGATGAATTTAGAAGTTTTTTTGCTTGAAAAAAAGATAAAAAAGAAAAAGAGAAAAAAATTATCGAAAGGTAAAAACCTGGAAAGGGCGCCTTAGATACCAAAAAGAGAAAAGAAACAAAGAAGGGGTTCAAGATGAAAACCCATAAAGGGCGTCTTGAAACCAAAGGAGGATCCGAGTTGAAAACCCACAAAGGGCGGCTCGTATAATTTATAGATTAGGCAAGAAGCAAATGAATCTCTTGAAAACTTGGCATCTTGGAAGAAATTTCATGTCCTCGTACCTCGTCGACTTGGCAAAGGCAGGACAGGGCAATTTCTAGTGTTCTTCCTTAGGAAGTTTTGGCCAGTGGTATCTGAATTTTAAATAGGGCATGCCCAGAGTGGGGCAATTTGCATTGGCCAAGGATTTAAGGCCATCAACGTTAATAGGCGTAAGAGGAAGATAAGAAAATGCCAGTATCATCCGAAGACGTTCAAGGTAGAAATAAGCTTTTCTACAAGAGTTTACATGCAAGAACTTCAAAGAACCATGCAGGGTTTCAGCATCTGAGAACTCACAAGAAGCTTTGAGGGTGCTTGATATTATTTTAAGCCAGCATAATTACTAAACCTTCTCCCACAATGAGAACAATTTTACAGACATTGGAAGAGATATCCAGTGATGTTAAAGCTTTCATTCAAGCTTCTAAGAGGATTTGAGAGATTTTGTTCTCTCAACTAGGTAAAGGCTAAAAGAGTGTAGAAGAATATGAGGATAAAAAGTGAGTTCTCCCTAAGTAGGAATACAAGATAACTGGATTGGGTGAGCAAATGTGCAAAGCTCAGATGTTTTCTCTGAAGAAAAGAGATACAAAGAATAAATAGCTAGCATGGTTGACTATCTGGGTTGAACAAGCAAATGTGTATGGAAGCAAAGAGAAAAAATCCCAAAAGAAAAAGATGAAAAAAAGAAATAAAACAAAAAAGTTTAAAAACAAAAAAGAAAAGAAAATCAAAGAGAAAGGACATGTATTCATGTGTTAGGCATCTCTAGGAGCATGCTCATCATAATCATAGCATTTGTTAAATTTTGACAAGTATAGAACCCGCCTATCCGTTCATGCACGAGGAGAATGGAACATGCTTATCTATTCGAGCATGAGGAGAATAGAACTCGCCTATCCATTCAGGCACGAGGAGAATAGAACTCGCCTATCTATTCGGGCATGAGGATAATGAAACCTTTTTTTGAACCTGCTTATCTATTCGAGCATAAGGAGAATAGAACCTGCCTATCCATTCAGGCATGAGGAGAATGGAACATGCTTATCTATTCGAGCATGAGGAGAGTAGAACTTACCTATCCATTCAGGCATGAGGAGAATGAAACCTACTTATCTATTCGAGCATGAGGAGAATAGAACCTGC
The DNA here is from genome assembly GCA_019671005.1 of Hibiscus mutabilis. Lineage (NCBI taxonomy): Eukaryota > Viridiplantae > Streptophyta > Magnoliopsida > Malvales > Malvaceae > Hibiscus > Hibiscus mutabilis. The sequence continues at coordinate 19,152,096 of CM033753.1, read as the reverse complement.
CTATCCATTCGGGCATGAGGAGAATAGAACCCTTTTTTGAACTTGCTTATCTATTCGAGCATGAGGAGAATAGAACCTGCCTATCCATTCGGGCATGAGGAGAATAGAATATTTTTTTGAACGTGCTTATCTATTTGAGCATGAGGAGAATAGAACCTGCCTATCCATTCGGGCATGAGGAGAATGTAACGTTTTTTGAACTTGCTTATCTATTCGAGCATGAGGAGAATAAATCATGCCTATCCATTCAAGCACCAGAAGAATGGAACCCTTTTTTGAACCTGCTTATCTATTTGAGCATGAGGAGAATAGAACCTGCCTATCTATTCGGGCATGAGGAGAATGGAACCCTTTTTTGAACCTGCTTATCTATTCGAGCATGAGGAGAATAGAACCTACCTATCCATTCAGGTATGAGAAGAATGGAACCCTTTTTTGAACCTGCTTATCTATTCAAGCATGAGGAGAATAGTATTTGCCTATCCATTCGGGCATGAGGAATGGAACCCTTTTCTGAACCTACTTATCTATTCGTGCATGAGGGGAATAGAACCTGCCTATCTATTCGGGTATGAGGAGAATGGAACTCTTTTTGGAACTTGCTTATCTATTTGAGCATGAGGAGAATAGAACCTACCTATCCATTCAGGCAAAAGGAAAATTGAACATTTTTTTGAACTTGTTTATCTATTCTATTCAGGCATGAGGAGAATGGAACCCTTTTTTGAACCTGGTTATCTATTTGAGCATGAGAAGAATAGAACCTACCTATCCTTTCAGGTATGAGAAGAATGGAACCCTTTTTTGAACCTGCTTATCTATTCGGGCATGAGGAGAATAGTACTTGCCTATCCATTCGGGCATAAGGAATGTAACCCTTTTTTGAACCTGCTTATCTATTCGTGCATGAGGGGAATAGAACCTGCCTATCTATTCTGGTATGAGGAGAATGGAACCCTTTTTGAACTTGCTTATCTATTCGAGCATGAGGAGAATAGAACCTACCTACCCATTCAGACAAGAGGAAAATTGAACCTTTTTTTGAACTTGCTTATCTATTCTATTCAGGCATGAGGAGAATGGAACCCTTTTTTTAACTTGCTTATCTATTCGAGGGTGGGGATAATAGAACCTGCCTATCCATTCGGGCATGAGGAGAATGGAACCCTTTTTTAAACCTCCTTATCTATTCGAGCATGAAGAGAATAGAACCTGCCTATCCATTCGGGCATGAGGAGAATGAAACCCTTGTTTGAACCTGCTTATCTGTTCGAGCATGAAGTGAATATAACCTGCCTATCTATTCAGGCATGAGGAGAATAGAACCCTTTTTTGAACCTACTTATCTTTTCGAGCATGAGGAGAATAGATCCTCTCTATCCATTCGCGCATGAGGAGAATGGAACCTTTTATTTGAACCTGCTTATCTATTCGAGCATGAGGAGAATAGAATCGGCCTATCCATTCGGGTATGAGGTGAATAGAACCTTTTTTTGAGCCTGGTTATCTATTCGAGCATGAGGAGAATAGAACCTGCCTATCCATTCAAGCATGAGGAGAATGGAACCTTTTTTGAACCTGCTTATCTATTAGAGCATGAGGAGAATAGAACCTGCCTATCCATTCGGGCATAAGGAGAATGAAACCCTTTTTTGAACCTACTTATCTTTTCGAGCATGAGGAGAATAGAACATGCCTATCCATTCAGGCCTAAAGAGAATGGTACCCTTTTTTTGAACTTGCTTATCTATTCGAGCTTGAAAAGTATAGAACCTACCTATCCATTCGGGTATGAAGAGAATGGGACCTTTTTTTAACATGTTTATCCATTCGAGCATGAAGAGAATAGAACCTGCCTATTTATTCGGTCATGAGGAGAATAGAAACCTTTGTTGAACCTGCTTATCTATTCAAGCATGAGGAGAATAGAACTGTTTATCTTTTCGGGCGTGAGGAGAATGGAACCTTTATTTTTCAGCACAACGTCTATCCGTTCAGGCGCGAGGAGAATGAAAACTTTATTTTTCAGAAATCGCTTATTCGTTCAAGCAAGAGAAGAATGGAAACTTTTTTAGCACAATGCCTATTTGTTCAGGTGCGAGGAGAATGGAACCTTTATCTTTCAGGAACCTACCTATCCGTTCATGCATAAGGAGAATGGAACCCGCCTATCTGTTCGCGCGTTAGGAGAGTGGAACGTCACTTTTCAGTAAACACCTATCCGTTTGGGTGCGAGGAGAATGGAACCTTACTTTGATGGCCATCAACCAATTTGCTGTGTGATTGGCTAAAATCAATGTCTTTTGTTCTTTGCTCTATTCCTGTTTCACCGAAATGAGCAAAGAGGGGAAACTGTTCTCACTGATTTTTAGCTATCTTTTATTTATTTTTGCTTTATTTTATTTAATTATTTGCTTTATTTAGTTAGTTTAATAAGAGACCGAAAAAAAAATAAAAATAAGTAATGAAAAAAGTCCAATTTAATAAAGTGTCCAACTCAAATAGCCCAAATAAAAAACTTAATTGACTTATTTTATCCTTATGTGCAGCCAATTATTTACCGTAATGGATCCAACGGTCCAAATTCGACTAGAAATAGGAAGCTGGTCAACCTCCTTTTACGTGTGCCCCCCACAGCAGCAGCCCATCTCCACATGATTGCTCCTCCAGCAATTCAACCTACAATGCACAATTGAATTGAAAAAGGAAACCAATTCGAGGCAACCAAAAAGAAAAGAAATAGCTGGACTGATTCTATTCAAATGAAAATAAAAAGGAAAAATGAAGGGCCGGTAATTCAACTGGAACAAAAAAGAAAGCAAGGGCTCAAATTCGGATCATATCAAGAAAAGAAGGAAACAAATTTGAGACAGATTTGAAAAGGGGAATATTAGAATTAAATCGAAGAATGTAGGGCAATCATCTACCTGAAAATTAGTGATTTTTGGGTGATATTCTGATTTCTCCATGTATTTTTGGATAGAAAAATCCTATATAAACCCCTCTCTATCACTTGTAATAGACACCACAAGCATCTGAAAATCACAAAAAATTCTCAAGTTTGTATTGACATTTTCAAGTTTAATACAAGAAGAAAAACTCGGTTTTTAGGTATATTGCTCTTGTTCTTTTGTTCTTTATTTATTTATTTTATTTCGAATTTAACTATAATTGGAGCAGTTATAACCTTTTTAAAGTTTTAAAGGCCTTTGTTCTTCATTTTCAATCTTTTTCCATGAACACTTGATGAACTCTTTAAAATAGGGTGTTTGATCTTTGTTTTAAAATAAAAGTGAGTGAATGGTGTTTTTGGGCTCTATACCCATTTCAAATAAAGTGGGTCATTTTAATTTGAACTCATACATTTTTTAATCCTTGAAACTCATTTAAGTGTTCTTTAAATTTGAAATTATCATTTTTTATTTACTTTTAACCTAACCATTAATTTCTTTTCTTTATTTATTCCAATTTTTTTACCAAACTCTTCTTCATCATATTCTTTAAAAATAATAAAATTAACCATTTTTTACAAAAGTAGTCCAAACACCGTGTGTTCACTTGATCATGAGAAGGATACATACAATTTATTTTATTTTATTTTATTTTGTAAACTAATTTAATGTTACCTTTATCTCGTTAATTTAATTTGTTTTTAAAATCTTTAATGTCTGCCTCTTTATTTAAATATTTGTTTAGGTAAAACCCCTAGGTTAGGTTCTTTAGCGTTAGAGCCTTAGCTAATTTAGAGACTTGAATATTAATAAAATTTTCTTCACATTAAAATTCATAAAATACATTTAATCATATTTTAACCCTAGTAGGTAAAATTTACCTAGACAATTCTTTCGGTTAATAATCACTAACTTAGAATAATAAAAAATTCAACACACCAATTATCTCTGGTTGTTTGTTTAAAAATGAAATCTAATTAATGCGGTGTCCTACCAAAAGGAGGTAATGGGTTAGCGCCAGAGATGTTGGCGGTGATTAAAGTTTACTCTCTGGATGGTGGGGTCGTTAAAATGATATCATATTCATAAATGGAAAATAAGTTAAATCTTATACGAGCTTGAAAATTTCGACATTAAAATATTTTGTAATCGGCTAGGTACCAATTTTTGGGCGTTGTGGGGGTGCTAACCCTTCCCCACGCGTAACCGACTCCCGAACTCGTTTTCGTGTTTTCGAAGACAAAAATGTTGTTTTAATAAAATAAAATGATTTTATTAAAATGACCCGTTTTAGGTGATCCAATCACATCTTATTAAAAGATTGGTGGTGACTCTGTTGTTTTTGGCTTTGTTTAAAAATACGTCGAGACCCCTTAAAAGGGGTTGCGACATCGAGCATGTTTTTTATGTATGATTGAAGCAGATGCACTTAGCATGAATGCATCTAACTTGATGTATAATGTATGCATTTAATGCGAATGCATGATGAGTTAAATGCAAGATGATGATAAGAATGTCATGCAATGATGTTGACTCCGAAGGGGATGCCCCATGACTCATCGGTCATATTGGTGGCTCGGTCTTATTTTTGCTACAGTTTTGCTTTGTAGACTAGATAGGAGACTTTTGTCACTGATGTCCCAACCTCTTGTGGGTTTGGCTATCTTCTATTGGAATGTTACCTTTCTAGGAGAAAGTCAACTAGTGAATACTTTCGTGAGCTAAGGCAGCAATCTGAGGGCACCTTTGTTGTTGGTCTCTATACTTTTGAGCTTCTTTGCAAGTAATGCAGAGAAATCTTTTATTTCATATTTTAGACTACATGTTCTGATTTCAATGTGAGATGCTTATTAAAAAATTGGGTTTTTCTTTTTAGATTGTGAATATATCAAGCAATATTGAATGCCCTGAATATCAAGTGCACGAGAAATCACTAAAATAACTTACCAAGGATTGCCCTAAACAAATCTTGTGTCTAGGAGACCTCGGAAGCTAAATTGATGTTTGAAGATGTGAAGCGTCTTTTAAGTTACTTAGGTGCTTGGCCGCCTTACCTTTGGCAGATTCATTTTTGTCTCATTTTTGTTTGGGGAGTTCAATTCATCACATTCTTTTGGTTCAAAATAAATGATGGAGCAAACAACAAATGCTTGAGCTACTCGGCATTGCATGATTTTGAAAATATTACCATCACTCATGAAGCGAAAAGTTTTGATTAGAATAGGCTTCAGCGAAGTGCCCCAAAAATTCCACACTCTTATTCGAAAGATACCTATTACCAGGATTCGAACATTAGAGTGTTTTTTTATTAATTTTGAAAAATGCCTATTACAGGCTTTGGAGTGGTTTTTGAAAAAGCCTATTACCAGGCTTCATTCATTGAAATGTTTTTTTTGAAAACGCTAATTACAAGGCTTTGAAAATTAAATTGTAATGATTTGTTATTATTTGTGGTCCTTAATTTGAAATGTGAGTCACACATTCAAAATATCCGCAACTTAGAATTTCAATTCGACGCAGCCTACTCAGGCTTAACCTTCGGGTCAACGTCAATGTCCCTTGTGCAATTGATATACGGGGACTCAATAGATAGATATATTTACAGAATGAAGAGAACTGAAAATATATTGCATCTTTTTATTGAAAATTTGAATATGTTGCCTTAGGCAATTACAAAAAAATGATATTTCATCCGAGCCTTTTTTGTATGTAAACTTACCAAGGGGGTGCTCGGGTGCCCCCCAATGTGGGATCACTTACACTGTCTGCATTGCGAATGTTGGTCATTAAGCTTGCCCCCTTTTTTGTCGGTTGGGCATCATCTTTGCTGGAAACGACAAATTTGTTATTAGATGAAATGGTGAATGAGAAAATGCTTGCATCTAAATACAACATTAATGTCTAAATGTACAGATGTTAATGCAAGTGGATAAATGACTAGCACTTTAAGATGATGTGATGCAACTACGATGCAAGTAAATGAAATTAATGATGAGTGCATGAATCATGCAAATGAAAGAGATTAATGTACAATGGAACTGTCGTACAAATGAGTGAAGTTAATGTTGGATGCCATTGTGATCAACATAAAATGAATAAAGGGAAATAATTGATAATGTATGAATGAATGCAAAAAGTGTTTATTGACAAACATTCACATTGAACGACTTTTCATAATGAAGATTGAGTCCTATTACAATGAGGACAAACGATGACTGTCATATAAGGTGCATCTAGATTAGCATTTGCCCCACTTGGCTTCAAAATTCTTTAACTCGGCATTATGGACTCTTTCTTCCATTACGAAAGCCCCTAATTTTGAATTGTTCTCGAATCAACACTTTATGCAAAAATGTCATAAATATGTACAAAAATGAATAAGCAAACAAGACAACAATAGTGTATTAGTATACAAATATAAAAATAAAGAATGAGAATCTAACAAACACACCAAAGCGGTCTAACAACATGAATTCTAGATTTCTATGGTTGTTTGCATGGCTCTAAGGGGTGGGTTTCCTAGATTCTCACACATGTGGTTTGGGTTCTAGAGAGGGGTACTCGAACCTATCTTATTATCTACTAAGATAACAAGAACTTCGATTTTGGCCCATGACAGTGTAACCCCTTGACCCTGTCTAGCTGTAAGACCAAATCGAACGAGCTGCATTAGGGTTTACCGAAATAAACCCCAAAGAAGATACATTTGAACCGATCCATTTTTTTCCTTTTTATCTTTTCTACATGCATTTTTAGGTCCTACAGTGTGCGTACAAGTCATGGTTAAAACCTCAACTCAATCGGGCGTCAATTCGACATCCAATTGCTCTAATCTACATTCTACGGTCCAAATCGTAATTTCTGATAATTACACGAGTTTTCACAAAATTAAAGTTATCAGATCTCAATTAGCCATATTAGATGCCTTCATGTCAAATCACAACTCAAAATGATCATCCACACTCATTTAATTGCATAAATAAGAAACATGGACCAAAATGTAAAGCTTTCAAACATCAGACTACATATCTACAAAATTAATGGCCAGGGTTTCGGTATAGTTGTCCACCGTATCAATACGGTATCAAAGGCATTTGCGTACCGATATAGTCCTCAAGCGTATCGGTACGGCTTGTATAATTTCAAAAGTCCAAATTCCAGTAGCTAAGGACCGTACCGAAACAATGGCCCACGTATCGAAACCCTTATTGTTTCACAACTACACGTACCAATACGGTTACCATGCATATCGATACGGTAAGGCAAAATTGCACAATTTGATCCTATACAGGTCCTCGCATACCGAATCCTAAGGTACCGTACCGGTACAACAAGACTTGTAATGACCTCTAGGTCCAACATATGACACTTTGGCTTATTCTAACTCCCTTAATTCAACCTATAAACATCATATGACATCATAGACACTCATCCACCACATATATCAGCATATCAAGGGGACACTCCAAGCATGGTACAAACAAGCATTCACCTAAGAGCATGTTTTCTACCCAAGCATGCTTAATGTTTACCAAACCCCTCAAACACAAGTAAAGAGCATCATACAAATCCAAAACAATAATCCAAACTATTACATCATGGAGTATCTTAAAACAAAACTCCCAAAACAACTTGGTCAAATTGCCTTCTCGTCACTACTTAAAATGCATTAAAAACCATCCTTTGAATTGTATCAAATCCTTGGATCCTTCCTCGTTCATGTGCTACCCAGGAAAGCTATTTCTCTGCATTGATGAGGAAAAGAGAGCGTAAGCAATAAGCTTGGTAAGGGAAACCACAAAACACTCATCAATGCATTTAAAACCATTTTTTCTAAATCACATGTAAACATCTCTTATTAAAACATCTCATACTTCCCATGTCATCTCAAAATGTGCACATTTAAATCACTTTCAACACATGTATCATGGGTTCAATCTCTACCTCAATTTAAACTTCTCACCACAACACCTTTATTACAAGCTTAAAGATTAACACATGTATAAATCACATTATACAAAATAATCCATTTCTCATAATACATTACCTCATATATTGGCTTTCAAGTGACTCAAAACCAATAACCTTACGTTTCATAAAACACATCGGATACACGGATTCTCAAGTGGTTCATACAACCACTTCACATACATGCCTCAATTGAAGTAACGACACACTTGCCCACCTTAATGGTTCAACCGAAGTAACAAAACATTTACCCACCTCTATGGTTTGGATGTATTAATCCACCAGCAAGAGAAAACGAAAAATTTTTGTGGTTCTCATGGTGGAGATTACGGACACTTTAACACCACTCGACCCACATGGGGTGACTTTTTATAGTGCACTTTCAATCCTATGACAGGTCAATTATATCCGCTAACATTTTAAACACAACCACTTGCCAATATATTCAATAACCAATATTACCTCATTGTTTTGCATATGCATCAAATCATTCTAACGCAATTACATTAAACCATGTATTTCCAAAATCTCAAAATACTTGCATAAATCGTATGATATTCTCAAGAGTCATCATTAACCATTATTTGCACATCTTTCACTTTCAAAACTTGCATAATACAGTGAGTAATAAAACCATAAACATGTGAATGAGATTTCATTTCAAAATACCAAAAACGGGAGATAACTCAACCGATACTTACTTCTGAGCTTAGATATGTGTGTCAAACCTTATCTAAACTCCCACAACTGTTTTCCAAACCTTTAAACAATAGTAAGACACTTTTCCACTCACCAACAACCCAGCGTTCAGTTGCCGATGCGGGAATCAAGCCTCCGCAACTATGGCGCCTTCTTCGATAGGTAAAGGATTCAAATCCCCTGCTTTACCCAACCAAAACAGAGGATTAAGAACACATCTCTATATCAAAACCTTCCAGCAACCAATAAACTCAACACTACCTCACAAGAATCAAGCGAACACCTCCTAAAACCAACAAGAACACCACCAAACCTTACTCAAACAAGGCCCAGCCAAGATCTAACGATTCTAACACATTACTAACATCAATTAACATCCAACAACAACCTAATCACGTATCTATATCTCCAGCAACAATAGAACAACCAGATCGCACCAAAAACCAACTATAAACAACCTAAAAACTAGCAATCCTTATAGTTTCGGGATTCCATTGTTTAATCAATCCTTTCAACATTAAAACACATCTAATTTAAGATGTAAATCAATTAAATCCACCATCAAAACAAATCGAAATCATCTTCCATGAATTTTCCAAGAAAACTTAATCAAACTAGCAAAATAAATGTTTAAATCACAATTCCACAATATAAATCAACAAGAAAGGATCAAAAACTTGGTAATTTCATTAAAGAACCTTTAATTAGAGGAGAGAAACGAAAATCACCTCTAATTGCTGATTTCTCCTTAATTGGCAAAGTTTTGATGAAATCCAAAGAGTATTTGCTAAGGTATTTGAAGAAATCAAATAGAAATCAAAAAGGAAATCAACAAAGATTGATTCCTGGAAATTTATAAGTAGAAATCTCATTTTGGTTGCTGAGAAAATTGAGAGAAAAGATTTTGAGAAAAATAGTTACCTGATAAATTGCTTTTAGAAAATAAAGATCTTTATAATTAAAACCTCTTTTATCCTATTATTAAAACCTTTTAAAATACTTTAAAAATATCCTTAATTAAGAAAGAAATCTTTAGAAAAAAATGGTCAAACAACTCCTTAAAGATTCTAAGTTTTGATCCCTTTTTGATTCAGTCACGAAAATAGTTTTGAAATCTTTCAATTTAGTCACTATACTTAAATGTCTAAAAATTAAATTCAATTTCCTCAAATTGACTTCACCAATTTACTTAAAATATTAATTAAGTAATTTAGAGCATTTTTCCATATTTTATTTTACCTCAAAAAAAAATTTAATTTATTTTCCCAAAACTATTAGAATTGCCTAAATCGGTTCTCTAAAACCTTCGGTCCAACTCGATTCACATCTAGGCCCATTTTCAGGGTGTTATAGATAGGCCTGCAAATCGAATTTGGTTCGAGGGAAAACACAACCTAGTGACATGAAGGGCTGCTCACGTGTCAAAAGGCATGGATTCCGAAAGTGAATTACCGACCCGTAGAGAGTTGCTCACGTGGGTATATGGCGTTTCACTCCCACTTAAGGGGTAGAGCTCGGGTATAAAGCTTGATGAGTATGATTCAACACATGTCGGTGATGCCTTAAAAATTAACTGAACAATTAATGCGAGACCACTAATTATCAAAGCCCGTCGAATTAAAATGTATTTTCGAGAAAGAACACATTAATTAAAGTCAATTCGAACTTCAAAATTTTCATCGATAAAAGCAACGTGTATTTTTTGGCTTAGCTCTAAAAAATGTTCCCCAGCGGAGTCGCCGGCTGTAACGACCTCTTTTTTTTAAAAATCGCTTAAAAGAATATTTATATTCAAAGGTTTTTTATTTTTTTATTTTTTTGGTTTTTGAAGAAAAAATTTGGGAAATGGAGGAAATTTTGAATTTTTAGGGATTTTGTTTTAAAAATGTTTTTCTGTTTAGAAAATAAAGGGTTGGAGTCGCCATCGGCCACTAAGGTAGGCTGGGCACCATAAAAAACAGAGATTCATAAAAGACAGGTTTAGGAGGTTGTAACGTGTGAGGAAGGATTAGTACCCCCCATCACACCCAGAAATTGGTACCTAAACATACGTTGCTTTTAACTGATGGAAATTGTTGAAATTCAAAATTGTATTTAATCAACTGTTCTTAATCGAACATAGGCTTTAATTGATCAGGCTTTAAAATTTTAGTGGATTCGAATTAATTATCTGTTTAATTAATAAGGATGATTGTACATCAAACCATAGATTAAACTGACATCGAATAAGACCAACTACCGTGTTAATTTACAGTTCGAATTGAGTACATCACCTTTATGAATGATGCAAACCATTAAAAATGATGTCATGAGTTATCAAAATTTTATCCATCTTAATATTTACATTCAGACGGTGAAAATTAATTCGAATATTTAGTCAACATCAATTAAGTTCGGACTGTTACGACACAAATATCGAAACTAATAAATACCTCCTTTTATGATTAAATTGATTAATTAACAATGTAGGATATATAGTTAAATTAAAGGTGAAGTGAATGCCAAAATAGTGAATGTCAGAAAATTTCAAATAAATAAATAGAGGACAATAAATGCGAAAATAAATACGAAATAATCCATTTCTCATGTAAACATCTCATACTTCCCATGTCATCTCAAAATGTGCACATTTAAATCACTTTCAACACATGTATCATGGATTCTATCTCTACCTCAATTTAAGCTTCGCACCACAACACCTTTATTACAAGCTTAAAGAGTAACACATGTATAAATCACATTATACAAAATATTCCATTTCTCAAGATATATTATCTCATATATTGGCTTTCAAGTGACTCAAAACCAACAACCTTACATTTCATAGAACACATCGGATACACGGATTCTCAAGTGGTTCATACAACTACTTCACATACATGCCTCAACCGAAGTAACGGCACACTTGCCCACCTCAATGGTTCAAACCGGAGTAACAGAACATTTACCCACCTCTACGGTTTGGATGTATTAATCCACCAGCAGGGGAAAATAGAACATTTACCCGCCTCAATTGATGTGGTTCTCATGGTGGAGATACGGACACTTTAGCACCCCTCGACACAGATGAGGCGCCTTTTTATAGTGCACTTTCAATCCTATGACCGGTTAATTATATCCACTAACATTTTAAACACAAACACTTGCCAATATATTCAATAATCAACATTACCTCATTGTTTTACATATGCATCAAATTGTTCTAACGCAATTACATTAAACCATATATTTCCAAAATCTCAAAATACTTGCATAAATCATATGATATTCTCAAGAGTTATCATTAAGCATTATTTGCATCATCTTTCACTTTCAAAACGTGCATAATACAGTGAGTAATAAAACCATAAACATGTGCATGAGATTTCATTTCAAAATACCAAAAACGAGAGATAACTCAACTGATACTTACTTCTGAGCTTAGATATGTGTGTCAAACCTTATCTAAACTCCCACAACTACTTTTCAAACCTTTAAACAGTAGTAAGACACTTTTCCATTCACCAACAACCTAGCGTTCAATTGCTGATGCGAGAATCAAGCCTCCGCAACTCCCACGCCTTCTTCGATAGGTAAAGGATTCAGCTCCCCTACTTTACCCAACCAAAACAGAGGATTAAGAACACATCTCTATATCAAAACCTTCCAGCAACCAATAAACTCAACAACAACTCACAAGAATCAATCGAACACCTCCTAAAACCAACAAGAACACCACCAAACCTTACTCAAACAAGGCCCAGCCAAGATCTAACGATTCTAACACATTACTAACGTCAATTAACATCCAAAAACAACCTAATCACGTCTTTATATCTCCAGCAACAATACAACAACAAGATCGAACTAAAAACCAACTATAAACAACCTAAAAACTAGCAATCCTTATAGTTTCGGGATTTCATTGATTAATCAATCCTTTCAACATTAAAACACATCTAATTTAAGATGTAAATCAATTAAATCCACCATCAAAACAGATCCAAATCATCTTCCATGAATTTTCCAAGAAAACTTAATCAAACTTAATCAAACTAGCAAATAAATGTTTAAATCACAATTCCACAATATAAATCAACAACAAAGGATCAAGAACTTGGGAATTTCATTAAAGAACCTTTAATTAGAGGAGAGAAATGAAAATCACCTCTAATTGCTAATTTCTGCTTAATTGGCCAAGTTTTGATGAAATCTAAAGAGTATTTGCTAAAGTATTTCAAGAAATCAAAAAGGAAATCAACAAAGATTGATTCTTGGAAATTTATAATTAGAAATCTCATTTTGGTTGATGAGAAAATTGAGAGAAAAGATTTTGAGAAAAATAGTTACCTGCGAAACTATTTTTAGAAAATAAAGATCTTTTTTAATTAAAACCTCTTTTATCCCATTATTAAAACCTTTTAAAATACATTAAAAATAGCCCTAATTAGGAGAGAAATCTGTAGAAAAAGAATGGTCAAATTACTCCTTAAAGATTCTAAGTTTTGATCCCTTTTTGATTCAGTCATGAAAATAGTTTTGAAATCTTTCAGTTTAGTCACTAGACTTAAATGTCTAACAATCAGATTTAATTTCCTCAAATTGACTTCACCAATTTACTTAAAATATTAATTAAGTAATTTAGAGCATTTTTTCATATTTTATTTTACCTCAAAAATCAATTTTTAATTTATTTTCCCAAAACTATTCAAATTGCCTAAACCGGTTCTCTCGAACCTTCGGTCCAACCCGATTCACATCTAGGCCCATTTTCAGGGTGTTACAGATAGGCTTGCAAATCGAATTTGGTTCGAGGGAAAGCACAACCTAGTGACGTGGAGGGATGGTCACGTGGGTATGTGGTGTTTCACTCTCATTTTAGGGGTAGAGCTCGGGTATAAAGCTTGATGAGTATGATTCAACATATGTCGGTGATACCTTAAAAATTAACTGAACAATTAATGCGAGACCACTAATTATCAAAGCCCGTCGAATTAAAATGTATTTTCGAGAAAGAACACATTAATTAAAGTCAATTCGAACTTCAAAATTTTCATCGATAAAAGCAACATGTATTTTTTGGCTTAGCTCTCAAAAATGTTCCCTAGCAGAGTCGCCAGCTGTAACGACCTCTTTTTTTCGAAAATCGCTAAAAAGAATGTTTATATTTTAAGGCATTTTCTTGTTTTTTTTATTTTTTTCGGTTTTTGAAGAAAAAATTGGGAAATGGAGGAAATTTTGAATTTTTAGGGATTTTGTTTTAAAAATGTGTTTTTGTTTAGAAAATAAAGGGTTGGAGTCGCCACCGGCCACTAAGGTAAGCCGAGCACCATGAAAACCAGAGATTCTTAAAAGATGGGTTTAGGAGTTTGTAACGTGTGGGGAAGGATTAGTACCCCCCATCACACCCGGAAATTGGTACCAAAACATACGTTGCTTTTAATCGATGAAAATTGTTGAAATTCAAAACTGGATTTAATTAATTGTTCTTAATCGAACATAGGCTTTAATTGAACGGGCTTTAAAATTTTAGTGGATTTGAATTAATTATCCGTTTAATTAATAAGGATATTGTACATCAGACCATAGATTAAACCGACATCGCATAAGACCAACTACCGTGTTAATTTATGGCTCGAATTGAGTACATCACCTTTATGAATGATGCAAACCGTTAAAAATGATGTCATGAGTTATCAAAATTTTATCCATCTTAATATTTACATTCAGACGGTGAGAATTAATTCGAATATTTAGTCAACATCAATTAAGCTCGGACTGTTACGACACAAATATCGGAACTAATAAATACCTCTTTTTTATGATTAAATTGATTAATTAACAATGTGAGATATATAGTTAAATTAAAGGTGAAGTGAATGCCAAAATAGTGAATGTCAGAAAATTGCAAATAAATAAATAGAGGACAACAAATACGAAAATAAATACGAACAAAGTAAATATATACATAAATTAAAGAGCGGGAATTAAAATGTCCAAAAAATGGACCGGATCGAACAAACAGGAAATCCAGAAAAAGGACCGGATCAAACAAAAGAGCGTAAAATAAAGTGCGGAAATTAAAATGCAGAAATTTAAATTGCGGCAATTAAAAGTGGAAAATTAAATGTTAGAAGTTAGATGTTAGTGGGTTAGATGGCTACACTAAACGGGCCATAATAATACGGGTCATTCCCCGTTGCGGGTCACCGTAAAGCCGATTCGAGCATAAATTAAAAATAATAAAATATACGTATAATAAACAAGTATAAATAAATAATATATAATATGTATAATGTAATGTAATAATACTATGATATAATAACATATAATATATACTATAATAAGAATAATACTATAATATATAGTAATAATAATATAAATATGAATATAATATAACACTTATAATATATATAATATGTATTAAATAACTTATAAATATAACATATAAAAAGTATATACTATAATATATGTATATAATATCAAATATATATATATATATAATAAACTTATAGTAAATACATATATACATATATGAAAGGGAACGAAAGGTAAAAACGAAAAACAAAAGGGTCAATTCGGAAAAGGATAAATAAATAAAAAATGATAAAATTAAAAGGAAAAAAGAAGATGAAGGACTAAAATGAGAAATATCTTGTGGCTAATTTGAAAAGGATGAGAAATTTCAGGGACCAAAAGGGCAATTAGCCCCTCAATGAATATGAGCGAATCCTTTCCGAATCTGGGTCAACGCATGGATCGAGAGCTGGCTGAAACGGCGTCGTATAGGGAAATATATATATATATATATATATATATAAAGTCCAAATTTTTTTGCCTTAAACTTCATTTGCCTCATTTCGGATTTTGAAACAAAAAAAACAAAGTGAAAGCTCTAAAATATTCTTCCCATCCCCTTTGCTTATCCAGAAATCGACGATATCGCCGCCGTGTACCACCACCTCAGCCACCGCTAGTTGGTGGTGTAACCCCCTTGACCTAGCCTAGACGCCCAACCGAACCAAGAAGGCTACATTAGGTTTATCGTAGCAAACCAAAGAGATACAACCAAACACGGTCCATTCTTTTCTTTTATCTTATCAAGATGCCAATTATTAACCCTACATGTTCATACGGACATCAGGTGCAATCCCCAACTCAATCGAGCATCAATTTGACAACCAATTAGTCACATTCATAAATTAGGGACCAAATTGCTAATACAGAAAATTTCAGGATTAAAACTCATTTTCAGGTTACCAACCTTCAATTAGTCAGGTTCCAATCTTTCATTTCAGATTTTAGCTTAATCCGATCATTCAACCATATATAATTGCATTGGTAAGATTCAAGGACTAAAAAGCAAGGAAAACAAAACTGCCCATAATGACATTAACAGGAAAAATGGCCATCCGTATCGAAATGAGTAAGCTCGTACCGATACGGTTTGAAACACATTGTTTTGATACACCACCAAGCCGTTTCAATACACCTAACTAAAATACCAAACTTTTGAAATATTTAAAACCGTACCGATACGGTTATTTAGGTGTTTCGAGTTACAAAAGTGAATTCTAGAGACTAAAACTCATATCGAAACGCCCATCCCCGTACCGCTACGCCAGGCCAAATTTGCCTAGGTGTATCAAAACACACCAGACTCGTACCGATCCTACAAGCCTGAAATTGCCTAGTTGTGCTGATACGGTCCCCCGTATATCAGTACGCCTGGGCTTGTAATTTCACATTTAGCTGATTTTTCATCCCGAAAGCATACTCAAACCACTCCAACATGCTTTAAACACAATACTAACATGTCAAACATATCTTATGCCAACAAGCATCACATACCTAACAACACAATGAGGACTTATGCATCGAAGATGAAATCTATAGGCATGCTTCCTATATGCATCCAACCAACTTACCAAGATATAAAAATAGCACCAAAAACAATCCTTAAAGGCCATTTACAGCCCAAGAATAACTAAAGAAACATGCTCAAACAGAGAGTTTCACAAAACATTTCCCAAAACAAAACAATTACCCCATTACCCTTATTCATTATAGTCTAGTCTCTAACATACTTTGGAAACAAGTCTTGCCAAGATCCCCTTGCTTCTTGTTGCCTTCCAAGACCTCAATTATCTGCATTGACGGACAATGAGAGCGTAAGCACACAAGGCTTAATGAGGAGAGCTCTAAAACAAACACCATCAATGCTTTTTAAACCATTTAGTTAACATCATCATTTAAAACATCATCATACCCTTTTAAAACATGCACTTTACACAATTAAAACCAGCATATTAAACCATATGCTACATGTATCATTATTCAACAGCAAGTCACATTGCTAACCCTCCACTTAAGCCTTCCCATGCATTACTACCAAATGCAAAGTTTAAGGAGAAACATGTATAAACCACATTATACAACATATACATTCCAATGATACATTAACAATTATATTGGCTTTCAAGTGATCGTTAACAAGTTCAATAACAAAAGAGTTCATCGGATACACAGATTCAACAAGTGTTAACCCAACACTTCAAGTCATCTCAACCGGAATAGCGATACAACCACAATCACGGTACAATAACAACCGGGTACAATAACAACCGAGTACAATCTCAACCCACGGGATACCAATCCCTCTCATCGGTTAGATGCTTTACCCACTAACGAGAGTATTCGGTACCGTTAAACCCCTCTACCTTTAGGGTACATGGATAGAGTATTCGGTACACAATATAAACCCCTCAACATCGAAGGTGACTTATTTACAATGCACTTAATCCTAAGGCTGACAAACTATATTCGATAACAATTTTAAAACCATATCACTTGCCAATATTCATATATCAATTACCGTACATATCAACCAGCGTACATACAACAATCACCGTACACATCATATAACAGAGCATAACTCAAGACAAAAACACAACAACCTCTGAAACGAACCAAACCTGGCTCTGATACCACCAAATATAACCCCCTTGACCCTGCCTAGACGCCCAACCAAACCAAGAAGGCTACATTAGGTTTGTCGTAGCAAACCGAAGAGATACAACCAAACTCGGTCCATTTTTTTCTTTTATCTTATCTAGATGCCAATTATTAACCCTACACATTCATACGGATATCAGGTGCAACCCCAACTCAATCGGGCATCAATTTGACATCCAATTGGTCACATTCGCAAATTAGGGACCAAAGTGCTAATACAAAAAAATTAGGATTAAAACTCATTTTTAGGTTACCAACCTTTAATTAGTCAGGTTCCAATCTTTCATTTCAAATTTCAGCTCAATCCGATCATTCAACCACATATAATTGCATTGACAAGATTCAGGGACTAAAAAGTAAGGAAAACAAAACTGCCCAAAAAGACATTAACAGGAAAAACGGCCATCCATATCGAAACGGGTAATCCCGTACCGATACGGTTTGAAACACACCATTTCGATACACCACCAATCCATTTTGATACACCTAACTGAAATACCAAACTTTTGAAATATTTAAAACCGTTCCGATACGGTTCCTTAGGTGTTTTGATACGCGGGTTTGAGTTACAAAAGTGAATTCCAAAGACTAAAACTCGTATAGAAATGTCCATCCACGTACCGGTACGCCAGGCCAAATTTTCCTAGGCGTATCGAAACTCACCAGACCCGTACCGATCCCAAAAGCCTGAAATTGCCTAGCCATACCGATACGGTCCTCCGCGTATCGTTATGCCTGGGCCTGTAATGTCACATTCGGCTGATTTTTTTATCCCGAAAGCATAGTCAAACCACTCCAACATGCTTTAAACACAATACTAACATGTCAAACATATCTCATGCCAACAAGCATCACATATCTAACAACACAATGAGGACTTATACATCGAAGAGGAAATATATAGGCATGCTTCCTATATGCATCCAACCAACTTGCCAAGATATAAAAATAGCACCAAAAACAATCTTTTAAGGCCATTTACAACCCAAGAATAACTAAAGAAACATGCTCAAACAGGGAGTTTCACAAAACATTTCCCAAAACACAACAAGTACCCAATTGCCCTTATTCATTATAGTCTAGTCTCTAACATACTTTGGAAACAAGTCTTGCCAAGATCCCCTTGCTTCTTGCTGCCTTCCAAGACCTCAATTATCTGCATTGATGGACAATGAGAGCGTAAGCACACAAGGCTTAATGAGGAGAGCTCTAAAACAAACACCATCAGTGCTTTTAAAACCATTTAGTTAACATTATCCTTTAAAACATCATCATGCCCTTTTAAAACATGCACTTTACACAATTAAAACCAGCATATTAAACCATATGCTACATGTATCATTATTCAACAGCAAATCACATTGCTAACCCTCCACTTAAGCCTTCCCATGCATTACTACCAAATGCAAAGCTTAAGGAGAAACATGTATAAACAACATTATACAACATATACATTACAATGATACATTACCAATTATATTGGCTTTCAAGTGTCGTTAACAAGTTCAATAACAAAAGAGTTCATCGGATACACAGATTCAACAAGTGTTAACCCAACACTTCAAGTCATCTCAACCGGAATAGCAATACAACCATAATTGCGGTACAATAACAACCGAGTACAATAACAACTGAGTACAATCTCAACCCACGGGGATACCAATCCCTCTTATTGGTTAGATGCTTAACCCACTAACGAGAGTATTCGGTACCGTTAAACCCCTCTACCTTTAGGGTACTTGGATGGAGTATTCTGTACACAATATAAACCCCTCAACATCCAAGGTGACTTATTTATAGTGCACTCAATCCTATGGTCGGCCAACTATAACTGATAACAATTTTAAAACCACATCACTTGCCAATATAATTAACCCATTAACATTTACCTCACTGTTTTAATAAGCATTAAACCATGCCATTTCCAAAGCAACAACAATGCTTTAAATTACAAGTATAAACCATACTTACAAGGATCACTTACCATGTGCATCCTTCAGCATCTCATGCTTAAAAACAGTATATCAAATGCTTTAAAACATGTTTAAATAGTAGGTAACATGTAATTAAAACAAGTGCATGAAACCACTTCAAACTAGCACGACCGAGAGAGTAAAACCACTTTATACTTACTTCTGAGTCTAGGTAAGCGTTTCAAGCTCTACCTTAACTCCCAAACTCTATTCACAAAATAGCAAAATGCTTTAAACCACGTTTTCACTCACCGATACGTGAAATCAAGAATCCGAACCCTCCAATGCTTCTCCAATCACTTTCGGATCAACCCCCTATTTTTACCACAAAAAACAGAGGATTAATGTACCATAATGCATTCTAAACACAGCAGCTACAATCCTTCTCGGATTCCCATAAAACCTTCACAATTAACCCTCTTCAACAACCCAAAACATACCCAAAACACTTTGATTCACAACACAGCCAACATCTATCAATCTAACATCACTTTCATAATCAAAACATATCTACAAACAGATTCAAAACAACCTACTACCTCCAGCAACCTTACAACCATACAAACAACAGAAAACCTCAATACTAACAACCTAAACAAATAAAGATTCTTAAGTTTCGGGATTCCATTGATAAAAAATCACTTATCAACATTATTAAACATCCAAAATATGAATCAAATCAACCTTACTTACTGGAAATCAGATCCAATTCGCGAATCAACTCATTTTCCCAAAATAACTCAATTAAACATTAGGAAATCATTAAAATCAAATTAGAAACACAAAAACAAGGATCAAATGCTTGGGAATTTCAATAAAGAACCATACAATAGAGGAGATCTCGAACCTTACCCCTATTGTGAAGTTTCTCCCTCAATTGGTTTGTGAAAAGCTAAGAAAGCACAAGATTATTGCAAGATTTTGTATAAACAATCTTTATAAAACAATTTGATATAATAAAATCAAGTTAGAAACCACCTCACCTCTGGAAATTTGATGAAAACTGAGTGTTTGGCTGAGGAGAGAATGGAGAGAAAAAGTTGAGAGATAATGACGTGATTTTTGTTTTGGAAAGATAACTAGCTTTTTAAAAAAATTCTCTTTAATTGTTAATTAAACCACATGTTAAAATAAGTCAAACCAAGGGAGAAATCATCAGAAACCAAATGGTAAAATAGCTCCTTAAAGATTCTAAGTATTTGACCTTTTTCATTTTAGTCACTAGAAAATCACAGTTTTTAAAACTTTCATTTTGGTCACTAACCAAAATGTCCATCTTCCAAAACCTATTTTTCAAAATTGATTCCACCATTATTAAATACATAATTAATAATGATTTTTAAGTATTTTTCCTTAATTTTCCCAACACCAAACTATACGATCCCGAAACTGACTCAAATCTCTACTCCAATCCATTGGACCGTCTAATAAACCACCAAACCGCTAAGCCCTAAAACCAGGGCGTTAAAACTCTCCCCCACTTAAGAAATTTTGTCCCTAAAATTTACCTGGATGAAATAGGTGTGAAAATTGTTCCAACATATCCGACTTGCATTCCCACATGGCCTCTTCAACACCACGGTACTTCCACAACACCTTAACCAGCTTGACTGTTTTGCCATGGAGCACCTTATTTATGGTATCAAGAATATATATTGGTTCCTCATCATAAGATAGGTCTGATCTCAACTCGACCTTTTCCACCGGCATGAAATGCGATGGATCCGACCTATACCTTCGCAACACCGAAATGTGAAACACACCATGGATCTTTCCCAACTTTGGAGGTAACCTCAAACGGTACACAACAGGACCCACATGCTCGACAACCTAGTATGGTCCAATGAACCTTAGGCTAAGTTTCCCTTTCCGCCCAAAATGCAACACCTTTTTCCAGGGCGATACTTTCAAAAACACTTTATCACCCACAGTGTACTCTACATCCCTACGCTTCAAATCCGCATAGGATTTCTGATGATCTGTAGCCGCTTTTAAGTGCTCACAAATCAAATTTACCTTTCGTTCGTGCCTTTCAAAACATTGGGCTTCGACACAAACTTTTCCCCCGCCTCTGCCTAACACACGGGCGTACGACACTTTCTGCCATACAACGCCTCATAAGGTGCCATCTATATGCTAGCATGATAATTGTCATTGTAAGCAAACTCCACTAATGGAAACTACTTCTCCCACGTTCCCTGATAATCAATAACACAACACCTTAGCATATCTTTGAGAACCTGAATCACGCGCTCTGACTGACCATCCGACTGAGGGTAGTATGAGTACTAAAACTCAACCGGGTTCCCAAAGCACGGTGCAAACTCACCCAAAACCTTGCGGTGAACCACAGATCCCTTCTGAAACTATAGATTTGGGCACCCCATGCAAACACACTATTTCAGAGATATACAACTCAGCCAACTTGTTCAGGGTATACGTAGTATGTACAGGCACAAAATGCGCACACTTCGTAAACCAATCCACAATCACCCAAATGGAATCATTTTTGGTCAACGTCAAAGGCAGCCCAGACACAAAATCCATGGTGATTCTTTCCCAATTCTATTTCGGTATCCTCAACGGTTGCAACAACCCGGAAGGGAACTGATGCTCAGCCTTTACCTACTGACAAACCACACACCGTGCAACGAAATTAGCCACGTCCCTCTTTAATCCAACCGAATAGTACTCCTGCTTCAACCCTTGATACATCTTAGTACTACCGGGATGCATAGCAAAAGGACTGACGTGTGCCTCAGTCAAAATAGTACGCCTCAACTCTTCATCTTCAGGCACCACTATTTGACCTTTGAAACACAACACCATCATCGTTGAAATGAAAATCCATAGGATTTCCATCCATAATATCTTCCACATGAGATACCAAACTACCATCATACGGTTGCTTCTCGTTAATCGTCTGCGACAAAGACGGCTTAACTTGCAACTCGGCCAACAATCCCCTATCATTCGTCACACTCAACCGAGCCAACATGGCTTTCAACTCCACAACCGCTTTCCTACTCAAACCATCCGCCACAACATTGGCTTTCCCCTGATGATATTCAATGGTCAAATCATAATCCTTAAGAAACTCCAACCATCTACGTTGCCTAAGATTCAAATCCTTTTGGGACATCAGATATTTCAAACTCTTATGATCCGTAAAAACCACACATTTCTCACCATAAAGATAATGCCTCCAAATTTTCAAGGCAAACACAACTGTAGCCAGCTCAAGATTATGAGTAGGGTAGTTACGTTCATGCACCTTCAATTGCCTAGATACATATGCCACTACCTTACCCTCTTACATCAACACGCAACCGAGCCCAACATACGACGCATCACTTTATACCACAAACTCCTTTCCCGATTCTAGTTGAACCAAGATCGGAGCTCACGTCAAAGCTTCCTTCAACCTTTCAAAAGCTCGTTGTCTATCCTCCGTCTACTAAAATTGAACATTCTTCAACAACGACTTTGTTAATGGGGCCGCCAAACTAGAGAACCCTTCCACAGACCTCCGGTAGTAACCCACCAAACTAAGGAAACTCCTAACCTCCATCACAGACTTAGGCTCCTTCCAACTCATTACAGCCTCAACCTTATGCGGATCAATACGGATTCCTTTGGCTGACACAACATGTCCGAGAAACACAACATCCTTAAACCATAACTCACATTTGCTTAACTTAGCATAAAGCTGATTAGCCAACAGCGTCCGAGGCACAATTCTCAAATGTTTATCATGATCTTCCTTGGTACGTGAGTACACAAGGATATTATCGATGAACACAACCACAAACGGATCCAAAAACTCATGAAACACACATTTCATCATGTCTATAAATGCAGCAGGTGCATTGGTCAAACCAAACGGCATCACAAGAAACTCGTAATGCTCGTACCTCGTACGAAAAGCTGTTTTGGGCACATCCATCTCTTTCACCTTCAACTGATAGTACCTCGACCTGAAATCTATTTTGGAAAACACTGAAGCTCCCCTGAACTGATCAAACATGTCATCTATCTGCGGTAAGGGATACTTGTTCTTTATTGTCAACCTATTCAGCTGCTGGTAATCTATACACATCCGCAACGTACCATCTTTCTTCCTAACAAACAGCACCGGCGCTCCCCACGGTGAAATACTGGGTCTAATGAACCCATGATCAAGTAACTCCTGCAACTGCATTTTCTGCTCTTTCAATTCCTTCAGAACCATGCGGCACGAAGCAATGGATACAGGTATCATACCTGCAAATACCTCGATGCCAAACTCTACCTCATGGTCAGGTGGTAACCCTGGTAATTCCTCCGGAAAAACACTCGAAAACTCACATACGATGCGAACATCCTGCACCCTCAACTCATTTGATCCAGGATTTATAACATAGGCCAAATATGTCTAACATCTCGAATCCAACATTCGACCGGCTTCCAACACCGAAACAACACTAGACAAAAACTTGGCATTCTTACCAACAACCACTACCTCATAATCATCCGATGACCTCAAGGATATCTGTTTGGTCTCAAAATCCACCACAGCCCGATGTTCGGTTAACCAATCCATACCCAAAATCACATCAAAACCATGGAATGGTAACTTTATCAAGTCCACGGCAAACACATGTCCCTGAACCATCAGCGGACACCTACGATACAACCTCCTAACAACAACTGTCTCCCCAAGAAAACAAGTCACTCTAACACCCACATTGAGAATTTCAACAGATATATCAAGCAACTCAACATGCTCACCCAAAATGTATCAATGAGTAGAACCAGAATCAACCAACGAATACAATGACAAAGACTGTAGGGTAAAATTACCTGCAATCACATCAGTGTCATTGCGACCCTCACGGTGCGCATACACCCTAGTTGGTCAACCTCCCTCAGGCTGGATAGCAACAGTATGAGCTACAGTCCTCTGTCCACCATCTCGATGCTGAAACGGTCTGCGGCCACGACCACGCTATGGAGCAACAACAGGTGCAGTACCCTACCCACCTCGGGCCAACAATGAACAATCACGCCTTTGATGGTCGCTTGACCCACAACTCCAACAAGCATTAGCCACCACAGGTGTAACCCCCTCGACCCGGCCTAGTCGCAAGACCGAACCGAGCAAGCTACATTAGGTTTACTGAGGTAAACTGTGAAGATGAAACTTAAAACATGACCATTTTTTTCTTTTATCTTATCTAGAGGCGTAATTATTAACCTACATGTACATACTAACCATAAGTGTAAACTCAACTCAATCGGGCATCGAATTGACATCCAATTGAACACTATTACAAAATAGGGACCAAAATGAAATTTCTATAAGTTAAGGGTTAAATTAACAAATTAAGTTTACCAATCCACAATTAAGTTCATTTCATATAAGCTCATCAAAATTTGTCGCAATTATATCACCACAGCACCCTCAATTTATCATTCAAACATTTAGGGACCAAATCGTAAATCTACAAAACTATAAGGACTTACCTAAAATTTGATTTACCAATCATCAATTAGTCATGTTTCATGCATACGTGTCAAATTTCATCTTAAAACAACCATCCGAATTCATTCAATTGCATACACAACATCTAGGGAACAAACTGCAAGATTTCAAAGCTTAAATCGAACATATAACTAAAATAACAGTCCTTGGTTTTGGTACACAGGTTTCTGGATTGATACGGGGCCAAATTATATTACAGGTTTCCAAACCACCCCTATAGGTTTCGAAACCAGACCTCTAAAACTTAAAACGCGTACCGGTACGACTTCCCACGTGCCACCACAACTCCACAAAAACATAATTCTAACAACCTAAACAATTAGAGATTCAAGAGTTTCAGGGTTCCATTGTTAAAAACGACTTATCAACATTATTATACATCCATAATATGTTTAAAATCAATCTACATCTGGAAAACACATCCAATTTGGATTTTTTTCTATTTCATCAATTTTACCCAATTAAATTAATTAATTCAATATAAAAACACAAAATCAGATTATAAACCATAAATAAAGGATCAAATACTTGGGAATATCAATAAAGAACCATTCAATAGAGGAGATCACAGACCTTACCCCTATTGTGTGATTTCTCCCTCAATTGGCTTGTTTAAAGCTAGGAAAACACAAGATTTCAATAAGGTTTTGTAAATCAAAGTTAAATAATCATTTGTAGATCAAGAATCTAAGTAAAAGTGATCTCTCACCTCTGGTTTTTGATGAATTTTGAGTGTTTGGCAGAAAAGAAGTGGAGAGAAAAGTTACGTCAATTTTCATTAAAACCAAATAACTAACTTTAATATCAAAAATCCCTTTTAATTAACTTTTAAAACACATGTTAAAATGATTTAATTGAAGGGAGAAATCACCAGCAAAAACTTTGTAAAATGGCTCCTTAAGGATTCTAAGAATTTGACCCTTTTCATTTTAGTCACTTAAAAAAATAGTTTTCAAAAATTGCATTTTGGTCACTAGCCAAAATGTCATACCTCCAAATCTCATTTTCCAAAAATTGATTCCGAGAATATTAATCATATATCAAAATATGTTTTTTAACCATTTTCCATATTTTTATCTCACCAAAAAATATATGGTTCTAAATTTGACTCGAATCTCTAAATCAGTCCACCGGACCGTCTAACAAACCTCAAAGCCGCTAGGCCCAAAACCGAGGCGTTACAACTCTCTCCCACTTAAGAAATTTCATCCCCGAAAGAAACAAAAGCAGAAACTACTCCAACATCTCTGACTTACATTCGCACGCGGCTTCCTAACACTGCGGTGTCTCCGCAACAACTTAACAAGGCCAACCAATATACCACCCAAATATATATAAAAAGGTTAAAAATAATAATAATAATAATAATAATAAATATATTATCAAAAAAAAGGAATTGGTGTGGAGCCTAAAGCTCCACGTCACTCAAATCCCCCCCTCCACCCCTGAAATCGCCTATAAATAGGCATAGGATTGAAGCAATTTGGGAGAGGAATCGGCCATGGCAAGGCCAAATAAGGGGGCATTAGCTCCTGGCTAGCCAAGGACCAGGGTAGTGCCCTCGGTCCTAGTCGGTTCGATCGGGGTCCTATTTTAGGTCCAATCTAGTTAATATTTTTGGAGAGGTCGCGGTAGATCTCGGTGGGGTTCAATTAGGGTTCGTCATTCGAGCTCTTAGTTAGGTATATTTTCTTCCCTTTTTATTTGTGTTGTAATTTTTATAATTTAATGAAGTATTAGTTATTTTAAAATTGTATTCTTATTTTTTAGTTTGTATGTTTATGTATGTTTATGTTTTAGATTAGTATTTAATATGTTTTAAATTTGTGTTTTATATTAATATTTTATTTATATTAGATTCGTTTTTATTTATGTGTTAGATTAATATTTATTTGTATTTTAAATTAATATTTATGAATGTTAGCATTTTATTTATAGGAAAGATTAATATTTATGTATGTATATTTTAGATTAATATTTTATTTATGTTAGATTAGTATTCTATTATGTTAATATTTATTTGTATTGTATTTAAATTATTTGCCATGTTTTATATTTTGCTCACTAAGTTTACATAATGGAATATATAATGTCAATGCGGTGCCCTTTTATCCGAGCGTAAATGGGGCTAGTATCAGGCGTAGTGATAGTGGTTGGACGTTTACTCTCGGATAACGGGGCCTTTAAAATCTACTCGCACTTATAATCAAATTTTAAATTGATCGTCACTTTAATCCGGAAAATCTAACATTAATAATGCGGTAATTATTAAAGTACCAATTTTGGGCAGTGTGGGGGTGCTAATCCTTCCACATCCGTAACTGACTCCCGAACCCAATAGTTTTCAAATCTCTGGTTTTATGGTGTCCGGCCTATCTCAGTGGCCGGTAGCGACTCTCTTTCTTTAAATAAAATACGGTATTTTTAAAATCCCACAGAATAAATATTTTAATACCCAAAAAACCACAAACACTTCGAAAACCTATTTTTTAGCGAAAGGGGACATCGCTACAACAATATTTTCAAAGTACAACAAAATATAAAATAAAATACACATTGTTTTTTTAGCAAAACGAGCTAGCTATAGATGGCGACTCCGCTGGGGACTATTTTTTGTTTTTAACAAAATAAAGAGAGTCAAGCTTTTTCAAATAATTACCACTTTAATAATATTAGAAGTTCCGGATTAAAGTGATTATTAAATTAATATTCGGTTGTAATTGCACGTTTATTTTAACGCATTTAAAATTTGGCATATAAACCTGTTTTTAAGTGGGGGAAACGCTAATGCTTTCCTGGAGATATCGTTCTCCCGTGTAGGCCTAGCAAGTACCTTCGGGCCTCGAGTACCTTATGCTTTCGTAAGGATATCGTTCCTTCGTGCAGGCATAAGCGAATGGGTCCCCCTGAATTGAACCCAGTTGAAAGGAGCCTATAATGGGTGATGATCGGGGGCCTTGCTACTCTTAGTAGAGGACAGCAAGGACAATTCGGGTACCTCCTAGCACCAACACTGTATGTAGAGATCATATAGAAACCCACCCCTTTAGAGCCATACGGATAACCTTAGGTGTTTTAGACGGGATAAATAGGGTTTTTTTGTTTACCTTATTTTATTTGTCCTTTTATTTATGTATTTATTATTTTTATCCGGTACTAACTCATTTTTTGTGTTTTATTTTTATTTTTATTTTTATTTTTATTTTACACATACTTTTGTTGCATTATCATTGCATCCACATTACATAGAGGCGTTGATTCAAGTGGTTTGCCCGATTAGAAAATCTTTCATCATGGAAAAAAGGTGCCTTAGGAAGGACGACATCGATCCAGTTGTGCGACATTGGTCAAAGATTAATCAACAGATCTGAGCTAACAATTTGCCGAGCAAGCGTGTAGTGCCAAAGTATGCACACGAGACCCTGATGGTGGACATTTGCAAGGCGTGTGAATGACTTAGCTACCGAAGCAGAGGCTCTCTGACCTTTCGTAACCCCGGACATGGAAGAAGCACCAAGGCTTATCAAGTTGCCCAAAGCTATCAAGGAGCTAGGAGGTAGAGCTAGGGCTTATGTGTAGAAATTTGTTTTGTAATTAAGACTTTTTGTAATAGGGACTCTTTGTAATAGGGACTCCTTTTGTAATGTGGACTCTTTTTGTAATTTGGACCCTTTAATTCCTATAAAAGTCGTTCGAAAGGGTGATTACCAGCAGAATCAACGCCTTTATTTGCATTCATGTTGCATATCATGACATGGTGTTGATTCAAGAACAGTTCATTAAAAGGCTTTCAAAATAGAAAAAAAGTCTGCTTTGCCGAGAACGATAATATTACAGTATCAAGTTAGGCCGAGCAAAGACCAATCGAGAAAGAAGACGGTACGATAGTAAGGCACGTACGACGCAGAAGATTCAGTCAGGGCCGTAGAACCCCAATTTTAAATCTTCACATTTAACCATTTTGTAAAAATCTCAGATTTTAATTTAACTCATTTAATAAAAAATTTGAAAATATTATTATTTTGCTTTGAATCTTTTTCCCTCATAAAACTTTCAGAATAATAATAGTAAAAAAGAATAAACCTAAAAGTTTCATTTTTTAAGTAAGTTAAAACTTTTTAATAAAAAAGGGGGAAATTTTTTAAACCAAATGATCTTTGAGAATTTTAATTTAATCCCTAAAATTTTTAAAGTACTCCCCTAGGACTGATAGAATTCATCCCTGTTTAGACGTATTATTCATTTGCACCCAGATCTACAGAAGAAAAGATCTTGTCTGCCCTTGTTGATGTCCTTTTTAGAAGCCACAAAAATAAAGATCATGACGTCACGAGTCCGTGGAATAGAATAAAGGGAGAAGACGAAGTCATTCATCATCCTGAAGATGACGTCGAGACGTGGAGCACAGGTTTTGCTTTCCGAAGTCAAGGTCTCCAGAATAAATCCAACTGTTACTTGTAATTCATTATTAAGTTTTGGCAAACAAACATTTTCTCTATTGAAAGTTTTTTAAAGACTGTTCGAGAATCAACATCGTATTTGCATGCATTCTCGCATTTATAGGGTATTGATTCTCGAAGTGGTTCCTCAAATCTCAGAAATCGTTCATAATTGGCAAAGGGTCGTCTGGTCAGATATTAGAGGGCACGGATCCAGGGTTTTGTCCCAAAACAAGATCGAAGACAATAGAAGAGGAACCATCTGAAGACTTCAGGTCAGACACGGTAAGGAGACACGGTACTAGTAATGAACAAAGTAAAGTGCAAGAGTTGAAAGAAGCAGAGGGAAGAAGTGATGAATCAGATGAAGACTTTGATGAAAGGTAAGCGATCCATCGAATCGAAAGAAGAACCCATTAAGGATCAGAATAGAAAGCGGGATATTCAGAATTCTACCTCTAAGCCAGCTAAATACGACAAATTGAACCTTTTTGTGATCCGCATCAGTAAATAGGCGGAATGTATGTCTGAGTTAAGCTTTCAAAAAAAGTAGAGCTCGGTCTAGAAGAAACCCGAGAAGCAAGTAATGAAAAGTACATCTCGATTCCTGTGAGGTATACCGAACTACTACTAATGTTCATCGTGAAGAGTCTTATTACCTCGGTAAAGTCTCTAGCAAAGAGACGGTCTTATCCAAAAGATTACGACACCGTTTAGGAAGTTTGGGTCATAGTATTGAGGATTGTGGGGCCCTGAGGAACAAGTTCAAGATCTTATCACGGTGAGAATTTTGGGTTTCAAAGACGGAGTTCCCTAATTCTATAGTAAGCTAACAATCACCCGAGGGGCAAACTCGAGGAATAATCGATATCCAGGACAAAGTTCAAGTAATGCCGAAGTGGGTCACTCAAGCGAGTTAAATTTGAAGATTAGAGTTCAGCCAGCTCAGATAAGAGAGAGATAACTTTGATAAAATTGAATTTTTAGAATGATCACCCAAAGCTACTGAGTGTTTAAGAATATCAGATTGGGTCACCTTTAAAGAGTAAA
Organism: Hibiscus mutabilis; assembly: GCA_019671005.1. NCBI lineage: Eukaryota > Viridiplantae > Streptophyta > Magnoliopsida > Malvales > Malvaceae > Hibiscus > Hibiscus mutabilis. The sequence continues at coordinate 19,121,498 of CM033753.1, read as the reverse complement.
TGAACGGTGTTGTTCAGTTGAAGAACGACTTAGAATATTGGAAGAAGAGAAACTAGTCAAGCAAGAATCAAGTTAGGCTGTTATTAGATAAGTTTGAGGAAATTGGGAATAGGTACGACAGTCTCCAGAGATGAGCTATAGAATAACTTAGCCATTAACAAGAGTTTTGGGAACAAGTTTACGACAGAGCAATGACAATCCAACACTCTTCAGTTGGAAAGTAAGTAGGACAACTTCCAAGCTGCGAAAGACTAAGCAGGGGATAGATGAAGACCCGAAGATCGATATTACTCGAGCAGGTAAGGCGGCTCAACAAGGTGGCAGGCTTAGTCAGAACATGGACCAAGTGTTGGACTACAGAAGGCAAGCTGACCGGACTACTGGATGAAGTTAAGAAAGTAGACACTGAAGCTTATCAGTAACTGTAAATATCTAATATCTGATATAACGAAACCTTTTGGCCTCAATGAACGTCGTTTTATGGAGATCACTTTTGGAATCAATACCTTATTGCATTCATGTTTATATTTTAGGATTGCATTGCATTGCTTTGCAAGATCCTGACATGTTTTACATGACATTATCATTACCTTGCATTATTATTACCTTGCATAAACTTTATGAGGAGTAATTCAAAGACCAATTAGGGTTTTATCATGGATAAAAGAATTGAAGACACTCAAAAATCAATATTCGAGCAGTTAAAAGATGGGCTCGAGAGAAAAAGAAAAAGAAGAAGTTTGATGCCTTCGATGCAAGAAAAATCTGTTTGAACCCTGGTTTGTTCGTTCCTCCAGATTCCAAAGATTCCCATATTTGCGCATGATAACGGAACAAGATGCCCCAAGATTCACTCGACCATATTCTGCAAAAAGATGGAGGGCTGCATTAAAAAATTGTCGATCCACTACTTCCCCGACAGTCTAACAGGACCTACCGTGATATGATATGCTTTGGACCCAGCACCAAGTCGTCAGTATCTCCAGGGTACGAAGATGAATCCTGATGAAAGCTTCAAGGAATGTGCTTTGAGGTGTCTGTGTTTAGCGACCCAGGTGCAGCCTCCCGTAGATGAAGAGGAAAGTGACTTACATGCCACCTTTCTTATTTTTTCTTTGATAAGGTGCTCGGGAAAATGAATGCCAGCTTTGAGGACTTCATGACAGTCGGAGAGAGAATCAAACATGCACTTCGGGACCTAAGTTTAAAAGACCAGACATGCCTAGGAGCAGAAGGAAAGAATGAGATAAATGGGTACCACTTTCAAAGGTCCTCGTGTTCATAAGAGAAGAAGACAGACAGATTCCCCCGAATCACTGAGAAAAATTCCTCGAACAAGTACATATTTAGAGATATTCGGATTATTCCATCTCGGGCATATGGTCTCATCTGGTCAAGGGTTAGTACCTTACCTCAATGCCGATAAGGATTACGCCAAGCTCATATGCTCACAGTTTTGATCCATACAGTATATGTGAGTTCCACATTGAGGCGTCGGGGCATGACACTAAGAAATTTGGGTCGTTAATAGAAAAAAATCAAGAAGCTGGTTGACGATGGAGTCATGACGAGAGAGTTGATCCAGCGGTGGAAAATAAGAGAAGAGACAAGCCTACACTACAAAGGACTGGAATGAGTTAGTACTCGAGATGTAGTCTGGAAGTCCCTATGGTTTTCCCATTAGTTCATAAAGAAATTCTCAATGCTTTGAAAGAAAAAAAACTGCCAAACAGATATTTTTTAGAATTAAAAATCACATTTCCATTTAGAAAATCATTTTTACATTATTGATTCTTTAAACATTGTATTTTTATGGGGTAGTTTTTGTTCTCCCATATGCATATACACGCATTTTTGAATGGACATATGTATATATCATTTCTATACCAGGTCCTCGAATTTTGAATGCAACAGTACATTTGCTTCAGATCCAAAGATCAACTCTAAGTTGCATATATTTAGAAGAGATTGGATGTTGTGGGGATACTGTAAATGTGAGTATCTTCTAGTTTACTTAGGCCAACAGAGGAACAAAGCGAGTGTTTAGACAATGGGCAGTTCCCATTTTAAGAATTTATCTTCTCAGGCACTTGTCGTTTAAGATCCTTGAAACAAAAGTTGACCCTAAACCTCTACCCCCTGAAGGCATTCTTAGGACATCTGTGAATTTGAAAACGAATGATATTCTTTTACTTTACCAGAAGACAGAAATGAGTCCAGACAGATTGGATACGAAGATCAGAAAATCATCAGAAGAAAGTGGTTGAAAACAAGGATATATCCAAACGAAAAACCAAAGAAAAGAAGAAAAATGGTAATCAGAAGGCCGAAGCAATCCATATCGAGTAAATATCAGAAGAGCTGCAGAAAGGCAAGTAACTTCGAGCAGAAGATATCATCAATACCCAGTATAGATACGTGTTGATTCGAGGATACATTTATAGACTCGAATAAGAAGAAAGAGATTCAAGGCTAAAAACCCAAAATGGGCAGTCTAAAACAAAAAAGAAAAAGAAAAGAAAAGAAAACAAAAAAGAGAAGAAAAAAAGAGAAAAATAAAAAAGAAGAAGAAGAAAATGAGAGGAAAAAAAGGGAAAAAAGGAAAAGAGAAATAAAGAATACTGTATATGCTTCACACACGGATCAAACAATACAAGAACAAGACTTCAACTATGAGCAAGAGACACAAGGAATCCACATTTCAAGTAAATATCAGTTTTGAAAATTAGTATAGAAGCTTAAATTGAAGCCAAGTCAAGACAAGTCGGCCCGAATATTGCCAATTTCGAAAAAGGAAATGACCTCTAGGGTGAAAACCCAAAAATGGGCAGTCTAGAGTAATCCTGGAAATGAAAGAAAAAGAGTAGTCTGCCCGAGCATGCTGGCATCAATATCCAACCAAAATACACTAATCTAAAGGTACAGAAGAAGGAAGTGACCTCTAGGGTGAAAACCCAAAAATAGGCAGTCTAGAGCGATCCAAGAGAAAAAGTGAAAAAAGAAGAAAAGAAAAAAAAAGAAAAGAACAGAAAAAAGAAAGAATAGCATTTCATCTGGGCGTGCCAATCACAAGAATTCCCGGAAAAGTATTCGTAGTCCTTCTTTCAAGAAATCTCAGTTTCGAGGAGTTTTGGAAGGATCAAACATTATTGAACAGAAAACGAACATTGATATATAGCCAGAATGCAAGGCAGCCTACAGTAAAAAGAAAGGAAATGAACTCTAGGGTGAAAACCCGAAAACGGGCAGTCTAGAATGATCCAAAAAAGGGAAGGAATAATGGGCATATCCAAGTTACACAAGTACAGAAATACTGTTTCACTTAACAATAAAACCAAAGGCCTACATTACAAGCCCCAAAGACCATTCTGGTCATCCATAGATATCCAAGTTGAATAAGAATGTCTTCAGATTTCATTCCGCCTATAAGGGTTAACTTTGCTTCAAGGAACGTCAAACTTTGAAGTGCTTGATCAAAACCCAAATGAGGGAAGGATGGGGCATGGTGAGATAATGATATTAAGAGAGCCACCTTAAGCGGGGTAGAAACTAGGTAGGGTTGTTCCTCTCAAAAGCCTATTAGACCAGAAGAAACTATACATTGGCATATATCTCCACAATGGTCAAGATCTTCTAAATATGCGCTTCATTAGAGTTGATCTCTGGCAACTTGAAGCAGATGCGCTATGGTGTTTGATATTTCAGGGGCAAACATGTTTTAAAAGGTTTGACATTTTCTCCCAAAGTTTTGATGTTTACCATTTCCCCCAAACATAGTTTTTAAAAATGTTTGGCAATACACTTCGAATTTTGTTTACCATTCTCCAAGCATTATTTAAAAAAAATGTTTCATCCTTAAAAAAGAAGAAGAAAAGAAAAAGATGTTTACCATTTGTTCCAAACGATGTTTTCAAAATGTTTGGTATCCCCGCCAAGTTGTGATTTTCGAAATGACTGTTATCTTTTCAAACAATCATTATTTTTTTGAAATATACAAAAGTAAATTGCCTTTTGCATTACTTTAAAAATGAATGATGATGAGATTTAAAGCATAGGGACCGAGAGTTAGTTCTCGTCGAAGTGCTACGAGAAGATCAAGGATGAGCTCAGGGGATGGAAGCATTTTGGCTCACCCTGGTGACTAGAAATAGATCAAGGCTCTGTATGATGGGTCAGAAAATTCAAAGCAGTAGAGCCCGTGGTTGAATGGGGCAACGCTAAGCGAAGAAGATGACAAGGGTTCTTATAAGAATAATATAAGAACCAGAAGATCATTTATGAAGACGAGTGATAACCCCAAAAACAATAAAATCCTTCCGCACAAAAGGTTTAAAAGCATGTTCAAATGAGGATTTAAGAGCATACAGTGAAGAAGTAAAGAGATGAAGAAATCTGAGGAACGACCTTTCAGGGTGTAAGACTTTAGAATGAAAAAAGGGGCTAAAAGAAAAAAGAGAAAAGAGAAAGAAAGAGAGGGAGAAGAAAAAAGAAAAGAAAAAGAAAAAGAAAAAAATAAGAAGAAATTGAAGGACATAGAAAAAAGAAAAAGAAGAAAAGAAAAAGAAAATGAGAAGAGAGAAAAAAGAGAAAAGAGAAAAAGAAGAGAAAGAAAGCATTACATTGCATGCATCATATAGATAGGGGCATGTCAATTTTTGCTTGTTTTGGACAGGTACTTGAAGAATTATCAAAGAGTATTAAGAAGTGGATTTCATTAAAGAAAGAAAGTTTGGCAGCCACCTTCGGTGTGAGTCCCCAAAATTTGAAAAAAGATTTTGGCAGCCACATTCGGCGTGAGTCCCTAAATTTAAAGAAAGTTTTGGCAGCCATTTTCATCGTGAGTCCCCAAATTTGAAAAAAGATTTTGGCAGCCACCTTCGGCATGAGTCCCCAAAATTTGAAAAAAGATTTTGGCAGTCACCTTTGGCGTGAGTCCCCAAAATTGAAGAAAGATTTCGGCAGCTATAGTAGCGTGAGTCCTAGAAGATTGGTAGCCATTTTCAGCGTGAATCCCCAAATCTGAAGAAAGGTCGGTAGCCATTTTTTGTGTGAATCCCAAAATTTTAAGAAAGATTTCGGCAGCCTTAGCAGCGTGAGTCTAGAAAAAATTGATAGCCATAGCAGCGTGAGGCCCAGATGTTAGATCCTTCGGGTCATCGGTAAGTCATTCGGGCACGATGTTGAGTCATTCGAGCCATCAGTAAGTCTTTCGAGCATGGTGATAAGTCCTTTGGGCCATTAGTAAGTCCTTTGGGCATGATGCGGCAGCCTTAGTAGCGTAAGTCCAAAGATATCAACAGCCTTGTAAAAAAAAAGAGAGAAAAAAGTGAAAATGAGATAGAAAAAGAGAAGAGAAAAATGGAAAAAAGAAAAAAACAGAAAAAGAAGGAAAAAGGAAAAAAGAAAAAGAGAAAAAAATAGAAGATAAAGGTTCTATATAGGAAGGGCCTATATTTTCAAGCTCCCGTAGCAAGAGGTTCTATGTAGGAAGAATTCGCCGCTCCGAGGCTTTAGGAGCTGAAAGTTTTATATAGGAAGGGCTTGCAGCTCCAGGGTGAAGACTAGCAGTTCTATATAGGAAGAACTCCCAGCCGAAGGAATTCACCCATGACACATAAGGTTTTATATAGGGAAAACCCCGTTGTGTTGAAGGCGAAGAGTCCTATATAGGAAGGGTTCTAAGCTTTACTGTCTTAGAGTGAAAGGTTCTATATAGGAAGAACCTGTAGCTCCGAGATTTCAGAAGCTAAAAGTTCTATATAGGAAGGACTGACGGCTCCAGGGTTTGAAGACCAGCAGTTCTATACAGGAGTAACTCCCAGTCGGAAGAATCCATCAGTGGCGCAAAAGGTTTTATATAGGAGAAACCAGCGTTGAAGGTGAAGAGTTCTATATAGGAAGGACTCCAAGCATTACCGTCTCAGAGTGAAAAGTTCTATATAGGAGGGACTCGTAGCTCAAGACTTCAGAATGAAAGGTTCTATATATGGAGGACCTATAGTTCCAAGATTAGAAGGTGAAGAAGTTCTATATAGGAAGAACTTACAAGCTTGAAGATTTAGCTAAGGAAGAGAGGAGAGTTCCAGAAGAACACGTGATTCCGAAGCCAAAGACTAGGAAGTAGGTCAAAAATGAGTGCTTTTGATCTTTGCTTTGTTCTCGTTTCACAAGAACAAGCAAAGAGGGGCAACTGTAATCACTCATTTTTGACCGGATTTTAGTGTTATTAGTATTATTTTAATGGTAGTATTATTAATATAAAAATTAATAAAAAAAAGGTAATATATATATATATATATAAGGTTAAAAATAATAATAATAATAAATATATTATCAAAAAAAAGGAATTGGTGTAGAGCCTAAAGCTCCACGTCACTCAAATCCCCCCTCCACCCCTGAAATCGCCTATAAATAGGCATAGGATTGAAGCAATTTGGGAGAGGAATCGGCCATGGCAAGGCCAAATAATGGGGCATTAGCTCCCGGCTAGCCAAGGACCGGGGTAGTGCCCACGGTCCTAGTCGGTTCGATCGGGGTCCTATTTTAGGTCCGATCTAGTTAATATTTTTGGAGAGGTCGCGGTAGATCTCGGTGGGGTTCAGTCAGGGTTCGTCATTCGAGCTCCTAGTTAGGTATATTTTCTTCCCTTTTTATTTGTGTTGTAATTTTTATAATTTAATGAAGTATTAGTTATTTTAAAATTGTATTCTTATTTTTTAGTTTGTATGTTTATGTTTTAGATTAGTATTTAATATGTTTTAAATTTGTGTTTTATATTAATATTTTATTTATATTAGATTCGTTTTTATTTATGTGTTAGATTAATATTTATTTGTGTTTTAAATTAATATTTATGAATGTTAGCATTTTATTTATGTTTTTATTTATAGGAAAGATTAATATTTATGTATGTATGTTTTAGATTAATATTTTATTTATGTTAGATTAGTATTCTATTATGTTAATATTTATTTGTATTGTATTTAAATTATTTGCCATGTTTTATATTTTGCTCACTAAGTTTGCATAATGGAATATATAATGTCAATGCGGTGCCCTTTTATCCGAGCATAAACGGGGCCAGTATCAGGCGTAGTGATAGTGGTTGGACGTTTACTCTCGGATAACGGGGCCTTTAAAATATACTCGCACTTATAATCAAATTTTAAATTGATCGTCACTTTAATCCAAAAAATCTAACATTAATAAAGCGGTAATTACTAAAGTACCAATTTTGGGCGGTGTGGGGTGCTAATCCTTCCCCATCCGTAACCAACTCCCGAACCCAATAGTTTTCAAATCTCTGGTTTTATGGTGTCCGGCCTACCTCAGTGGCCAGTGGTGACTCCCTTTCCTTAAATAAAATACGGTATTTTTAAAATCCCACGGAATAAATATTTTAATACCCGAAAAACCACAAACACTTCGAAAACCTGTTTTTTAGCGAAAGGGGACATCGCTACAACAATATTTTCAAAGTACAACAAAATATAAAATAAAATACACATTGTTTTTTTTAGCAAAACGAGCTAGCTACAGCTGGCAACAAGGATCTCCACTAGGTCCTTCACACAAGATAACTCATATTTCAACACAATGCCTTACACCGGCAGAACATGCAAGGAATCCAACCGATACCTTCGCAACATCATCACATGAAACATATCATGGAACCCCTCTAACACAGGAGATGACCTCAACAACAAACAACAGGACCCACACAATCAACAAAATTGTATGGTCCTCAAAACGCATCAACTTCTTCCAAAGCGATACCATCATGATCATCCAACCATCACAACACAATTTAAATCACTACACCTCAAATTCGCGCAGAATTTCTGACGACCAAAACTGCTCTCAAGCACCCACATCACAACTTCACATTCTCACAAGTGCCTTTCCATACATTAGAGATGGGAATGTACTTTTCCCTTATTTTAGCCCAACACACGGGCGTACGGCCTCTCCAACCACACAACGCCCTATGCGGGGCCACCTGCATACTTGCCTAACAACTACCATTAAAGCAAACTCTACCAAAGGCATGTGCCTTTCACACTATTTCGAAAGCTCCATGATACACAACCCAACTCATCTTTCAAAACCTGAATTCCATGCTCTAACCCGCCATCCAACCGGGATAGATATGAAGTACATACACTTAAACTCAAGCAACACCCTCAGAACCTCACTGTAACCCACGGATCTTCATCCAGAACTATGAACTCAAGCACACAATGCAAATGCACTAACCCGGCAATATACAAATCTGCCACATATTCCAAAACATACATACAAGCATAGCCACGAGAGCGCACACACTCCACAACTCAATCAACAACCACCCAAATTGAATCCTTTCGGTCGGTGCCAAAGGTAACTCAGGCACAAAATCCATGGTGATTTTTTCCTATTTCCATTTCGGTATCCTCAACGGTTACAACAACCCAAAACAAAACCGATGCTCAGCTTCCACTCGCTGACATACCATGCATCAAAAAACAAAATCATCCATATCTCCCTTTAAACCAACCCAACAACAATCCCTTTTCAAACCTCGATATATCTTGTCATTGCCGGAATACATTTCGCAAGAACTGGAATGTGCCCCCATCAAACCTTACACCTCAACTCAACATCAAGGGACACCATCTTTCGACCTTTAAAATACAACACCCTATAACCTTTAACGTGAAAATCCATCAGATTTCCTGCTCTCAATAACCTGAACATGCGATACTAATGCATAATCACTCTGTTACCTTCCTTTAATCAATTGTGGCCTGGATGAATTCACTTGTATCTTGACATCAAGTCTCCATCACGCATCACACCTAACCGCGTAAACAATATCCTCAACTTTGCTGCAACTCTCACAACCCAAGCATCGGCTATAAGCTTAGCTCGAACGATATTCAATCACCAAACTATAACTCCTTAACATCTCCAACCATCCAGGTTATCAAGAACTCAAAACATCAATCTTTTCATTTTTTTCATTTTTTAAACCACGCGCGATCCGTGTACACAACACACTCTTCATCATAGATTTAATGCCTCTAAAACATTTAAACAACCACCAGCGTGGCAAGGTTAACATCATGCGCGGGAAAAAAGCGCTCGTGCACCTTTAACTATCTAGATGCATAAGCCACAACTTCACTTGCAACACCACAGCCTCAACAAACCTCGATGCTAAGAACTGGATCTAGCAAACCCACAACCTGCCAATTCTAACTTTGGTCGCTCAAAAACTAGCACCAGCTAAACTCCCAAGAACCATAACACCAAAACCACCTTCATACGCTACCTTACTTATACCATCACACCATTGATTTTCGATTAGTCATTTGTAAGTGTGAACATATTTACATATACATATAAGTGTTTTTGCACTGTGCATGTACGCATCTATGTCTATGTGTATCTACGCAAAACCTCTAATGTTATGTACACAAAACCACCTTCATAGATGTCTATGTGTATGTGTATGTACGCAAAACCTCTAATGTTATGCCCGAATGTATGCATGCACTGACATATTTACATATACATATAAGTGTTTTTGCACTGTGCATGTTTATCCGTTCAAACTTACTAATAACATCCTCAAAACCAAAATTCTTAGCAACATACCCAGAACTCACCCTTCCCAAACAAGAGCAACATTCACCTTTCCCCAAAAATCTACCAAACCAACTATACTTATCGATCAAAACCCTTCCCAGTGCTTCTGCACACAGGAAAAAAAACATCAATAAACACAACAACCAACTGCCCCAAAAACTCAGACTACCCAATTTAACAAAACTAGGAATGCAACCTATGCATCGATCCAACCAAACGGCATCACCAAGAACTCACATCGCCATCCCCCTTACAAAAGGAAAATCTAAACACAACCACATCCTTTACCTACACAGATACCACCCGGACCCCAGCTCATACTTACAACCACTAAAGCACCCCCCGAACTGATCAACAAAACATCAACTTGTTCAGCTACCTAGAACCCAAAGCACACTCGCATCATGTTATCCTCCTTTTTCACAATGACACCAGCGCAACCCCCGACGAAACACTAAGCCTGGTAAACCCTTTTATCATACAACTCCTGAAGTTACTTCTTTAACCTTTTCAACTCCCTCGAGCCATGCACAAAGAGCAATAGACACTAGAGCTATCTTTTCATATAACTCAATGCCAGACTCAACCTCACAATCCAATGGCAAACCCGACCATTCCCTCGAAAGCATAACAGACAAGCACCGTGCATGACAAGCAACAGTAAACGACCAAATACAACATCCCAATCTTTCGCGAACCTGGCTATGATACCACCAAATTAACCCCCTCGACCCGGCCTAGTCGCAAGACTGAACCGAGCAAGCTATATTAGGTTTACCGAGGTAAACCGTGAAGATGAAACTTAAAACACTACCATTTTTTTCTTTTATCTTATCTAGAGGCATAATTATTAACCTACATGTACATACTGACCATAAGTGTAAACTCAACTCAATCAGGCATCAAATTGACATCCAATTGAACACTATTACAAAATAGGGACCAAAATGTAATTTCTATAAGTTAAGGGTTAAATAAACAAATTAAGTTTACCAATCCACAATTAAGTTTATTTCATACAAGCTCATGAAATTTCGTCACAATTAGATTACCACAGCACCCTCAATTTATCATTCAAACATTTAGGGACCAAATCATAAATCTGCAAAACTATAAGGACTTACCTAAAATTTGATTTACCAATCTTCAACTAGTCATGTTTCATGTATACATGTCAAATTTCAACTTAAAATAGCCATCCAAACTTATTCAATTGCATACACAACATCTAGGGACCAAACTGCAAGATTTCAAAGCTTAAATTGAACATATAACTGAAATAACGGTCCTTGGTTTTGGTAAACGGGTTTTTGGATTGATATGGGGCCAAATTATATTATAGGTTTTGAAACCACCCCTATAGGTTTCGAAACTAGGGCTCTATAACTTAAAACGCGTACCGGTACGACTTCCTACGTACCGCACCCCATAGCCAATTTTGGCCTACAGGTTTCGATACCAGGGGCCAGGTTTCGAAACCTCTGGGCCTGGAATAAGAATTTTAACTGGGTTTTCATCCATTTATGATTTTTGAAACACTCAAACATACTTCAAACATAAATCCAACATATTCAAGGATCGAACCACATCAAATCATCACAGATTCAACATCGATTCATGGCATCTTGCATCAAATGAAAATCTATAGGCATGCTTCCTAGAAACCAATCAAGAAACGCATGAAACTTCAAACCATCACCAGAGCACGTTATAATGGCCATTAACAATTCAAGAGCAACTAGACAAACTTGCTCGAACAGAGAGTTTAACAACCATCTCCTGAAACATCAACGGAAACCCCATTGCCCTTATTACTTATAGTCTAATTCCAAAAACATACTTTGATTACCAAGTCTTGTTGAGATCCCTTACTTCTCGCTGCCTCCCAAACCTTTAGTTCTCTGCATTGATGGACAAAGGGAGTGTAAGCACACTAGGCTTAGTGAGGAGTGCTAAAAAATAACACACCGTCAATGCATTTAAAACCATTTTCCATCAACACTATGAAATTCCCATTTCAATCCATATTTATCATCATATAAAACATCATGCCTTAAAACCATGCACTTTAACACTTTCAAAACCAGCATATTAAACCATATGCAACATGTATCATTAACCAATAGCATTTCACATTTCTAACCCTCTACTTGGGTCTTCCCATGCATTACTACCAAATGCAAAGCTCAAGGAGAAAACATGTATAAATCACATTATACAACATAATACATTTCAATGATACATTAACAATTATATTGGCTCACAAGTGATCCACCTCAACACCAACATTTCCATTAAACCATTATTCAACATCGGTAAACATCGGATACACGCATTTCCAATAGATCTCGTAATCTCTTCAGCTCAATGGCATGGAGTCGTGCAACACATGCACCACCTCTACACTACCAAGGTTAATCCTCCAATATGGAGTAAACACATTCGATGCACCACCTCTACAGCCCTTAGCTGGAGTAAATGCCATCTAAATGCCACCTCAACAAACATCGGGGTTTACATGATTGGAGTAAGTACCTCTCGTACCACCTCTACAATCACAGGTGACTTATTATAGTGCACTTTAAATCCTATGGCCGACCAACTATATCCGATAATGTTTCCCTCACATTTTCATTACATCACTTGCCAATATAATCCACTTTTATAAACATACCTCCCTGTTTTCATATGCATTAAACCATGCATAAATCATGTTCACGACATACTTTAAAATCATGCATTACTTTTCAAATGCATCTAACATCATTTCACCTCAACTTCCAGCATTAAACCATGCTCATTTCATGCATAAAATAGGAGGTAACAAGTATTAAACAAGTGCATAAAAACCATTCCGCAAAAGCACGACCGAGAGAGTAAAACCATACCATACTTACTTTCGAGTCTAGGTAAGCGTTTCAAGCTCTACCTTAACTCCCAAACTCTATTCTCAAAATAGCAAAACTCTTTAAGCCACATTTTCACTCACCGATACGCGAAACCTCGATTTACCAACACAAAAACAAGAGTTCGAAGCCTCCAAAGCTTCCCCGATCACTTCCGGATCCATCTCCCCTGTTTTAACCACATTACAACAGAGGATTAATGCATCTTCATGCATTTAAAACACTGAAACAATATATCCTCACGGATTCACACATTCACCTCACAATTACCCAATCACAACAATCAAAAGCACCATCTAATCCTTTCTAAACACAACTCCACAAAAACATAATTCTAACAACCTAAACAATTAGAGATTAAAGAGTTTCGGGGTTCCATTGTTAAAAATGACTTATCAACATTATTATACATCCATAATATGTTTAAAATCAATTTACATCTCTGGAAAACACATCCATTTCAGATATTTTGGTATTTCATCAATTTTACCCAATTAAATTAATTAATTCAATATAAAAACACAAAATCAGATTATAAACCATAAATCAAGGATCAATTACTTGGAATATCAATAAAGAACCATTCAATAGAGGAGATCATAGACCTTACCCTATTGTGTGATTTCTCCCTCAATTGGCTTGTTTAAAGCTAGGAAAACAAAAGATTTCAATAAGGTTTTGTAAATCAAAGTTAAATAATCATTTGTAGATCAAGAATCTAAGTAAAAGTGATCTCTCGCCTACGATTTTTGATGAAATTTGAGTGTTTGGCATAAAAGAAGAGAGAAAAGTTACGTCAATTTTCATTAAAACTAAATAACTAACTTTAATATCAAAAATCCCTTTTAATTAACTTTTAAAACACATGTTAAAATGATTTAATTGAAGGGAGAAATCACCAGAAAAAACTTGGTAAAATAGCTCCTTAAGGATTCTAAGAATTTGACCCTTATTCATTTTAGTCACTTAAAAAATTGTTTTCAGAAATTGCATTTTGGTCACTAGCCAAAATGTCATACCTCCAAATCTCATTTTCCAAAATTGATTCCACCAATATTAATCATATATCAAAACATGATTTTAACCATTTTCCATATTTTTATCTCACCGAAAAATATACGGTTCCGAATCTGACTCGAATCTTTAAACCAGTCTACCAGACCGTCTAACAAACCTCAAAACCGCTAGGCCCAAAACTGAGGCATTACAACAGGCACAGGTGCCTGACCCTCCCTTGCCAAACTCGGGTAATCTTACCTCAAATGATCTCGAGATCCACAAACCCAACAAGTGTTAAACGGTGCTCTAGCCTGGGCATCCTGCCCCTGGACTCCACGTCCCACAACACCTCTACCATGCCTCGGCTCCGGGCGAAACCTCATGTCATGGTGTCTCTTGGCCGGACCACCACCATAACCCAAATCAACAGCTCACTTACTCGAGCTAGAACCTCGTGATCCAGAAGCCAAACCCAAATTCTGCTCCACATCCTTAGCTCGCGAAACCAACACATCAAAGTTGGTGTAATCAGTAGCAAGCATGTATGTCTTAACATCCTGCACAAGCCCGTATCGAAAATGATCACATCGCATACTCTTGTCAGGAACCAACTCAGGTGCATACCGACTCAACCTCACGAACTACACCTCATACTCCACAACAGACATACTACCCTGTACCAAAGCCATAAACTCATGCTTCTTCTCGTCCTGATATCGGACTCCCAAAAACTTCTTCCGGAAAGCTTCATAGAATAACTCCTAGGTCACATCATCCATCGCCATACCGGATATCATGGTAGTCCACCATGTATAAGTATCACCCTGCAGCAGAGAAATAGCACAGTCCAGCTTACAAGCATCGATGCACCCCATATGGCCTAGTATCCTCTTAGTATTGGCCAACCAACCCTCAGAAGCCTCAAGCGACAACCCTCGGAACTCAACTCTGTCCAAACTACGAATACGCTCAACCGAAGAGATACAACCAAACCTAGTCAATTTTTTTCTTTTATCTTATCTAGATGCCAATTATTAACCTTACACGTTCATACGGATATCAAGTGCAACCCCAACTCAATCGGGCATCAATTTGAAATCCAATTGGTCACATTCGCAAATTAAGGACCAAAGTGCTAATACAGAAAATTTTAGGATTAAAACTCATTTTAGGTTACCAACCTTCAATTAGTCAGGTTCCAATTTTCATTTCAGATTTTAGCTCAATCCGATCATTCAACCACATATAATTGCATTGGCAAGATTCAGGGACTAAAAAGCAAGGAAAACAAAACTGCCCAAAATGACATTAACAGGAAAAACGCCCATCCGTATCGAAACGGGTAAGCCCGTACCAATACGGTTTGAAACACACCATTTTGATACTCTACCAAGCCGTTTCGATACACTTAACTGAAATAATGAACTTTTGAAATATTTAAAACCGTTCCGATACGGTTCCTTAGGTGTTTCGATACGCGAGTTCGAGTTACAAAAGTGAATTCTAGAGACTAAAACTCGTATCGAAACGCCCATCCCCGTACTGGTACGCCAGGCCAAATTTGCCTAGGCGTATCAAAACTCACCATACTCGTACCGATCCTACAAGCCTGAAATTGCCTAGCCGTACTGATACGGTCCTCCGCGTATCGGTACGCTTGGGCCTGTAATGTCATATTTGGCTGATTTTTTATCCCAAAAGCATACTCAAACCACTCCAACATCCTTTAAACACAATACTAACATGTCAAACATATATCATGCCAACAAGCATCACATATCTAACAACATATTGAGGACTTATACATCGAAGAGGAAATCTATAGGCATGCTTCCTATATGCATCCAACCAACTTACCAAGATAGAAAATAGCACCAAAAACAATCCTTAAAGGCCATTTACAACCCAAGAATAACTAAAGAAACATGCTCAAACAGGGAGTTTCACAAAACATTTCCCAAAACACAACAAGTACCCCATTGCCCTTATTCATTATAGTCTAGTCTCTAACATACTTTGGAAACAAGTCTTGCCAAGATCCCCTTGCTTCTTACTGCCTTCCAAGACCTCAATTATCTGCATTGATGGACAACGAGAGCATAAGCACGCAAGGCTTAATGAGGAGAGCTCTAAAACAAACATCATCAATGCTTTTAAAACCATTTAGTTAACATCATCCTTTAAAACATCATCATGCCCTTTTAAAACATGCACTTTACACAATTAAAACCAGCATATTAAACCATATTCTACATGTATCATTATTCAACAGCAAGTCACATTGCTAACCCTCCACTTAAGCCTTCTACATGCATTACTACCAAATGCAAAGCTTAAGGAGAAACATGTATAAACCACATTATACAACATATGCATTCCAATGATACATTAACAATTATATTGGCTTTCAAGTGATCGTTAACAAATTCAATAACAAAAGAGTTCATTGGATACACAGATTCAACAAGTGTTAACCCAACACTTCAAGTCATCTCAACCGAAATAGTGATACAACCACAATCGCGGTACAATAATAACCGGGTACAATCTCAAACCACAGGGATACCAATCCCTCTCATTGGATAGATGCTTAACCCACTAATGGGAGTATTTGGTACCGTTAAACCCCTCTACCGTTAGGGTACTTGGATAGAGTATTCGGTACACAATATAAACCCCTCAACATCCAAGGTGACTTACTTACAGTGCACTCAATCCTATGGCCGGCCAACTATATCCGATAACAATTTTAAAACCACATCACTTGCCAATATAATTAACCAATTAACATTTACCTCACTATTTTAACAAACATTAAACCATGTCGTTTCCAAAGCAACAACCATGCTTTAAAACACAAGTATAAACCATACTTACAAGGATCACTTACCATGTGCATCCTTCAGCATCTCATTCTTAAAAACAATATATCAAATACTTTAAAACATGCTTAAACAGTAGGTAACATGTAATTAAAACAAGTGCATGAAACCATTTCAAACTAGCACGACTGAGAGAGTAAAACCACTTTATACTTACTTCCGAGTCTAGGTAAGCGTTTCAAGCTCTACCTTAACTCCCAAACTTTGTTCTCAAACTAGAAAAATGCTTTAAACCACATTTTCACTCACCGATACGTGAAACCTCGATTCACTGACACAAAATCAAGAATCTGAAGCCTCCAACGCTTCTCCAATCACTTCCAGATCAATCCCCCTATTTTTACCACAAAACAACAGAGGATTAATGCATCATAATGCATTCTAAACACAACAGCTACAATCCTTCTCTGATTCCCACAAAACCTTCACAATTAACCCTCCTTAATAACCGAAAACATAACCAAAACACTTCAATTCACAACCGAGCCAACATCTATCAATCTAACATCACTTTCACCATCAAAACACATCTAAAAATGGATTAAAAACAACCTACTACCTCCAGCAACATTACAACCATATAAACACCACAAAACCTCAAAACTAACAACCTAAACAAATAAAGATTCTTAAGTTTCGGGATTCCATTGATAAAAAATCACTTATCAACATTATTAAACATCCAAAATATGAATCAAAGCAACCTTACTTACTGGAAATCAGATCCAATTCACGAATCAACTCA
Source organism: Hibiscus mutabilis (assembly GCA_019671005.1). Taxonomy (NCBI): domain Eukaryota; kingdom Viridiplantae; phylum Streptophyta; class Magnoliopsida; order Malvales; family Malvaceae; genus Hibiscus; species Hibiscus mutabilis. Next base: position 19,104,336 of record CM033753.1, on the reverse strand, counting down.
TTTTCCCAAAATAACTTAATTAAACAATAGGAAATCATTAAAATCATATTAGAAACACAAAAACAATGATCAAATGCTTGGGAATTTCAATAAAGAATCATACAATAGAGGAGACCTCGTACCTTGCCCCTATTGTGAAGTTTCTCCCTCAATTGGTTTGTGAAAAGCTAAGAAAACACAAGATTATTATAAGATTTTGTATAAACAATCTTTATAAAACAATTTGATATAATAAAATCAAGTTAGAAACCACCTCACCTCTGGAAATTTGATGAAAACTGAGTGTTTGGCTGACGAGAGAATGGAGAGAAAAAGTTGAGAGAAAATGACGTGATTTTTGTTTTGGAAAGATAACTAACTTTTTAACCAAATCCTCTTTAATTATTAATTAAACCACATGTTAAAATAAGTCAAATCAAGGGAGAAATCATCAGAAACCAAATGGTAAAATAGCTCCTTAAAGATTCTAAGTATTTAACCCTTTTCGTTTTAGTCGCTAGAAAATCATAGTTTTCAAAACTTTAGTTTTGGTCACTAACAAAATATCCATCTTCCAAAACCCATTTTTCAAAATTGATTCCATCATTATTAAATAGATAATTAATAATGATTTTTAAGCATTTTTCCTTAATTTTTCCAACACCAAAATATACGATCCCGAAACTGACTCGAATCTCTACTCTGGTCCACCAGACCATCTAATAAACCACCAAACTACTAAGCCCTAAAATGGGGCATTACAGGTGGCTGGGGGCCTTAAAACTTCTCTTTTTTTATTTTTTTTTTTAAAAACCCGAATCTAAAATGATTGTTTTTTAAAAAATAACCCCTTTATTGATTCAAAACAAAAACTAAATCCTTTTTTGATTTTTTAAAAAACAAAACCCTAAATCTTTTTCGAAGACTGATTCAAAATCTTTGACTCCCTAAATAGGGAAGGTGAAACGGCAAAACAAAGACAGTGGAGGGAAGAGCATCGGCGACGGGTGACCAAACCATAAAGGTAAAACCCCTTTCCTTTTTTTCCCTTTTTTGATATCCGAAAGAAATTTTTTTGCTTTGAATATATTTTTTGTATTCAGCTTTTGCAATATACTTCTCTGAGTTACATGCATCTTTGGTTCGGCTTATATAGTCGTTTTATAGAGGAAAAATAAAGAAAAAAGTATGTATTTTGGTTGCCCTGTTGTTGTTGTTTGTCTTTTGTCTCTTTGTTTGCATGTTCGTACGGAGGAGAGGGTCCTGATTTGGCAGGATGAGGCATGCATGTGTGGCTGCTGGTGTGGCGTTAAAGGCGATGAGGTGGCATTGGTGGCTAATGTGGTCGTTGACGTGGTTGCAATGGAAGCCAATGTGGTGCCAACGTGGTCGAGAAATAGGGAGGTCAAAAGACTATTTCTATATGAAGAGGCTAGTAGGGTTTGTGGGGAAATTAAGGTTAGGTTTTTGTGGTTAGCTGGGTCATGTGGGTACCCGGGTTGGGTATGCAGATTGGGTTAACTGAAACGGATTTGGGTTAATTCGGGCTAAGGTAGTTTGGGATCATTTGGTTTTGGGATGTTTGGGTTTATGGATATTGGATTTTGGACTTTGGATCCGAATTTGGTTTAATGTTTATTTACCGGACAAAAATGGTGATTACAAAGGGTGATAAAACCAAGGATCATTTCTTCTAACTGAAACCTCATTTCTGGAAATACTTTTTTTATTTTCTTTGGATCGCTCTAGACTGCCCATTTTTTGAGTTTTCACCCTAGAGTTCATTTCCTTTCCTCTGGTTTAGGAACATATAACTTTGCACCATGATTGGATATTGATGCCCACTTTCATTCAAAGGTGATTAATCATTCATAGCTCTTTTAAATAGAGATTCTTTTGAATGAAGGATCCTACATATGTCTCTTGCTTTTATTTTATTGCACCTTTCAACTTAGTGCTTTCACTTTTGATTGCTTAAACTTTTATGTTGACAGTTTTCAACTTGATTTGGTTGGTTACTTGAGCACAAACTTTTCTTTTGCTATTTTTTTTCATGTTTCTCTTGCTCAAACTGCATCTTGTATTCAATGTATTTATTCTTATTTTTTGCCCCTAATTCATAATGCATTGTTTTTGTAGCATGATAAAAATCAAACGTCTTTCATTTGTAAAGAAACTTGCATCTTCTTTGCCCCCCAGTGTGGGGGTGATCCTTGGTTTGGGTTTAATCCAAAGGGAATTATCAGGCTCAAAGGGGGACAACAATGGATATATTTTCTTATTTTCTTACCTTGTGAAGAGAAATGAAGGAATGACAAATTTCCTCCCATACATGGATATCAAAAAATAATCTTCAGGTGGTAGATGTTGTCGGGTTATCACTTCATTCAGGGACCTTGAAAAACAATGTCTGAGTGGAAAAATTCACTCAAAGTCTGTATATGAGATTTTTCCCATTATTCTTGAACACTCTTTGTTGTCTTTCCCTTGGCCTAAATAAAGCAGAAGATATTCTCATTTGCAGTATCCTCACAACATTAGATTTCTTCTAGACATAAGTTGCTCGGAATTGATCTTTGGATTTGAATCAAAGTCACTCTTGCAATTGATACTCATGGACCTGATTAGAAAATGATAGAGAAGATATATACATATTTGTATGGGAGAACAAAAACTAACCCATAACAAAAGAATGAATGGAATGTTTAAAGAATGAATGAAATGTTTAAAGAATCAAAGAATATATCATATTGGTACAGTGAAATGTATATGCATGTTTCTTTTATTGAAATCAAAACAAGTAGACATATCCCTTACAAAAGATCCATATTGCTTTTGGGCTTAAGCAAAAGAATGGGTTCAATGCATTACTTCATAAAGAAGCTCAAAAATAGAGGCGCTCTTAATAAATTGAACATCCTCATAACCAAAAGAAATCAATCATATAATTCATTTGATCCTTTTAATTTCCTAAAGCAAAACTTCTCGAATTCGAACTGGATTCCCCCAAGTTAACTCGTTGGAGTTGATATGTCATTTTGGCCGTCAATAGACACTTCTTGCATACGATATTTTTTTCGATCTCACTAGTTGACAACATTTGGGTAACTAGTGCACCAAATTTGTTGAGACTCCAATATTTTGGTCTTTCATTTCTTGTTGATACTTGATCAATTGTTCTTGCAACCACTCTTCAGATCTTTCAATCATTTTCATCTTATAACTCATATTTATTGGCACAAATTGTCGATGAACCTCCGTAAATGATTCAGCTAATAAATTTCAATGCTATGATAATGTCATGTTAAATATACAATGAATGTGCAATGCAATGCCAAAATGTAAACATGTATACAACAAGGCATTGATTCTAAAAGTGGTCCCCATAGAACAACATTCATTGAGACTAAAAGTTTTCGTTTATATCAGATATTAGATATTAGATATTCACAAATAACGGTGATCCCTAACGCCTAATTTCTTCACTTCATCTAACATCCAAGCTAGCTTGCCTTCATGATCTAGTGCTGGATTGGCATTCTGACTCAATGCCATTGCTACGTCGGCCAAGTCTGCCACTTGTTGAGCCATTTCACGTGCTTGGGTAACTACAATTTTCATGTTATCATCTTTTTCCTTTATCTTCTGTTTCGATCTTTGAAGAGAGGTCGTTAAGAAATTTGGTCTTTAAATTTCCTTTTCTTCAGGCTTTTCTTGGACTGTCACCACTTTCATTGAACTCGACTCGATTATACCTCCAACTAATTTATTGATGTGAATCAAGACTGGGCGCAAACTTATTAACCATCAAGCTTCATGTTTTGGTTCTTTTCCAATTCTTCTTTCGATTTATCAGACTCTTTCTCTTTAGCCATAACAGTCATCATGTTTATCATTTCGGCCATTTACTTCATCAACTTCTGTATCTCATTTCGTTCTTCATTGATGCGAGTATCATCTAACATGTCTGACTTGAAGCCTTGGATGAGCCACCTCCCATTGTCTCCAGTGTATCCTTAGGACATTGCCCCGAATTTGTATTCTTTTCTATCTGATCACAAAACTTTCTATCCATTATGAACGATAATTTGTTGACCACTCACAAATCAACACTTTTAATGTTATGAAAATGCAAAAGATATGCAAACTAGAAAAAAAGAAAATTGAGTTAGTAAGTCGAGTATAATCAATATACCATAAATAAAGGCCAGAAAGATGAAAACAAAGCAAAGCCAATAAATAAACCTATCCGCATGACGTCTAGTTCTCTTAGGCTATTCGGATGGCTCTAAAGGGGTGAGCTTTTATATTCGCTATATGCAAGTTTGGTACTAAAGGGTACCCGAACTGTCCTCGATGTCCCCTACTAAGGGTAGAAAGGCCCCGATCATCATCCATTATAGGCTCATTTTAATCGAGTTCAATTCAGGGGGACCCATTCGCCTATGTCCATATGAAGGAACAGTATCCTCACGAAAACATAGGGTACTCGAGCCCCGAAGTTACTTGCTAGGCCCATACGGAGAAACGATATCCCCATGAAAACAATAACATTTTCCCCTCACTTAAAGGATGGGTTTATATGCCAAATTTTAAATGCATTAAAATCAACTCGCATTTATAAACAAATATTAATTTAATTGTCACTTCAATTCGCAACTTCTGATATTAATAAGAATTGTAATCGACTAATAGCTTGACTCTCTTTTTTGTAAAATTAAAATATTGTCCCCAGCGGAGTCATCATACTGTAGCGAATAAAAAAGTTTGATAGTTTCCCACTTTTCTTGAAAAATTTGTTTGAGGGGGGATTTTTGAAAAGCTCGGATTTTTTAAATAAATCTGAAGTCGCCACCGGTCACTTGGATTAGGTAGACCGGACACCAAAAAAGTCAACCATACATTCACTTTTAGGTTCGGGAGTCGGTTACGTGTGGGGAAGGGTTTGCACCCCCACCATGCCCAAACTTGGTACCAAATCGATTACCATTTTTATTAATATCAAATTTTGCAAGTTAAAGTGACATTTAAATAAAAAATCGGTTATACATGCGAGTTCATTTTAAAGGGCTCCGTTGTTCGAGGAATAAACGAAAACCAGCACCTACTTCTTAGGAACTAGCCAAATTTATCCTCTAAAAAGGAAGCACCGCATTGACAGTTTATATCCCGGATGCAACATAAATGAAACAAATAATAGGGATGGCAAAATTACTTGTCCTCGACCCGACCCGGTGTGCCCCGACCCAACCCGATCGGGTTTTTTCTTATGATTTTCGGGGATTGGGGCAGGGCGGGTATTTAAAAATGTAAGTCGGGGCGGGTTCGGGTATGATATGAAAATTCCCCGCCCCGCCCCGGTATTTTTTTATTATTTTTATTTATTTTTATTATATTTATAAAAATACCACTATATATAAATACTTTTAGGAGTTTCAAGCTATTTTTTTAGTTTGTGTTTATCGTAAATTTTTGTTAGATATTGTTCGAATTTTAACATATCTGATTCTAAAAGTTAATGGTCGAGTTTATTTTTTTAAATATGTATTTTTTCTTTATATGAGTAATTTAATTGGTTTTATTTTATTTTTTATATAGTTTAAAGTCTGTGAAATTTATATTTTATAAATATAATGGTCGTTCGATCGAATCTAATATATATCGTCGACGAAATTTAATATATTTTTTTACATTTTCGGGTCGGGTCGGGTCGGGATAGGTTTATAAATCGGGGCGGGGTGGGGCAGGTAAATTATTATTTTATTTCCGGGGCTGGGTCGGGTTTTGGGATTAATATATTGGGCGGCCAAAAACCCGCCCCGCCCCGTTGCCATCCCTAACAAATAAGCATGACAAATATACGAAGGCATAAATATTAAATGACAATATACCATAAAAGAAATAAATACATATATCTATATATCATGGTACCATACAATATTATATATATATATATATATATATATATATAAAGTATGCGGCATATGCATTTAAAAGGGGAAAAAAGCTAAACAAATATGCTAATGAGATAAAATGTATAGGGATGAAAATCCATGACATCAGAAATAAATAAAACGAATAAAAAGGGACTAAAAGAGGGATTATGCTACTGGTCTTCGGACTCAATTGAAAATAAAACAAAATTCTGGAATCAAATTGAAATATTGACAGCAATGAGAGGGAACGAAATTGAAATGTTTTTTTTCTTGAAATGACAATGTTGGCTATATTAGAAGAACAAAGGTCCAAAGGGAATACAACAAGGAAAAGACAACACACCTGGAACATAAAAAGAAAAGACAAGAAAAATAGAAAAAGGAAACAAGCAGCAGTAAAGAAAACAAAGATACAAAGCTCCCGCCAAGACAGGACGAAAGAAACCAATATTGCCAGTATAATCAAAAGGGACCATCTGCAAATCTCATCTGAAGCCTCAGAAGCGTTGGAAGAACTAGGAACGCAGAAAACAAGAGTCGAACCACTAAATCCTCAAAGAAATAGGTCAAGAAAGACATAAATCGGTGGTGAGAAACATAAGTGCACATAAGAAACTCCCAATCTAGACATGGGGATTGAACCACTGTCTATCAAACATAACAGCAGATTCAACCAGAGGGGATTTAAAAGGGGCGGCGGGATTTAAATGAGAAATAAAACCATTTTAAAGAGCACGTATATAAACCAAACAATGAAAACAAGTTTCAATATGTTTTCTCAAACCAAAACCGATCAAGATGCCCTTAAAAATCTTTGAACTGTTCATACAATTCTTGAGTTCCTCATGAACTCAGGTGAGCTTTTCAGAAGTCGGTGACCTTTCACCGCGCCGATCGTAACGACCGTCATCAGTCATCGTTTGTCAGTGTCAGTAAACCTCAAAAACAACCCTAAAAAATATCATTTTCTCTTCCCAAACTCGAAATTAAAACTAGGCTTTCAAAAAACAAACGTTTGCCCCCAGATCTTTAAAAAATCATTTTTTGAAAATCGAGACTCAAAATCACACTTTTTTTGAAAAATCATTTCTGAAAAACAAAATCCACCAAAAGGCCTCATATCATCGTTTCTTTTATTTCCTAGTAGAAACCGTCTATCATCGAAGACGGCAATCTCGGCTGAAGAACGGTCGTCCGAAGACTCAGGTAACGACACCCTAAATCCTAGCCTTTTTCTATTCAAAAAGAAGAGAGAGAAAATATACCTCTGAAAGATTTGAAATTTTTTTGGTTGTATTGATTTCTCCCTTTACAATGTTGTTTCATTTTGACTTTATAGCCAGATTTTTCGATTACATTTGTAATAGATAAAAAATAAAATACAAAGCATTCTATTGGCTGCTCAAAAGAATTTGCACCATCTGACATTTTTATTTGCTTGCATGTGCAAGGGTGTGCGAGGGAACACTGTCCTTGGCCGGTTCACACAAGACTTGGTGGCAGAATACTCTCGAGAGGGGACCAATTAACGTGGCCGGTTACCGTAGAGATAAAAAGTCACAAAAACTTGTGGGCGCGTCGCGGGACACGAACAGTCGCAGTGTGTTTTATCACGCGTGAGTGAAGAAGATCAAGAGCTATTCTTGCTCCCATTTGGACCATTAGATCATGTTTGGTTCAACGGCTGTCTTCTAATTGCGCACAAAATGTAAAATCAAATTAGGAATTCTAATATTAGGGTTAGGGTTAAGCTACTGGGCCAAAACGGGTCGAGTGTAAATATATGTATATTTTGTTTGATGCTTATTACAGTAACATTTTAAAAGTCATACATTTTGGTTAAGCACGCGTCACTGAATTTGAGGTTGATGGATAGTTTAAGCAATAAGCACCGTATAAAAAATATAAAGTTAAAATATGTCTCAACACATTTAGAATTTAGTCCTCTTATTTATATTTCTACAAATTTAGTCATCTACCTTTTACCTTTAAAAATCCAAGTTCAATTGTTAATAGCCTCAGAATTCTTCTATTAAATTCAATCTATTACAACGTTACTTTTTATTAAATGGCTAACAAATTATACCTTTTCCAAAAATTTGAACTCAACGTATAATTGAAAAATCGACTAATTTATTTTAAATGCTTATCCAGACGCATTGTTTTATGCCAACTTTTTTTAAGGGTAAAGTATACTAATTGTCACCGAATTTTTAGAGTGCTTTCATTTTGGTTAACAAACTTTTAAAATTTTTATTGGGGTCACCCAACTTTTATTTCGCTTTTGTTTTGGTCCCTCTCGTTACCTTCCGTTAGAAAATGATGACTTGCCCGTTAGTTTTCATTTTCCTCAAGGGTAAACTACATAAATAGACATCGAACTTTTAGAGGACTTTCATTTTGGTCACCGAACTTTTAAAACTTTCATTGGGATCACACATTTCCCATTCCTTCTATCATTTTACTACATCCTTTCTCCATTCTCTTTTTTGCTACCTTTATTTAGCTGCATTGTTTAATGAATTCGTTATGGATCCATTGTTAGCGTTGGTTTATAGAGAAAATAGACGAGCATAGATGTTGAAACACGTCGGTCAAGGTTAAAAAAAAAGAGAATGAAACTTTCAAAAAAAAAAAGAATGGAGAAAAGATACAGGTTGCGATGAAAAATAGAGTAAGAAAAGAAAACCAACAAGTAAGAACAAGCTACAACCAAACACAAAAGGCATCTATCAAAACAACACCGATCATGATGGCAAACAAGGACGGAGAGATGTATGGGTTGCCCCTCCCGATTTTAGGTATAATAGTATTTTAGGTTCTTATTAGTTTAAATACTAATCAAATAAGATTTTCGTCCCAACAAATTTTTATATTTAAAGGTTTAATAGTCTCTTGCCCCTCATAATGTTTGATCTTAGCTCCGTCTCTAATGACAAAGTAAATTAATGTTTGAAGTTAAACACGGGGTGCATCAAATCTGCTTGCATATTCTGGAAAATTTATGAAACAACTTTTGGATACAACTTTCAGAAGTAAACTAAAATTGTATACTCTTGGTCAATAATTAACCTCAATGTTTGTTTATTTTTCCCTTGTACTTATTAACCTTGAAGTAGCTTGAAGATGAGGTTACATACAATGTGATCCATAGATCAAAATAATGCCTTTGCATTAGAGACAATATTCAAGAGCATGATATATAAAAATTATTTTATGCTGGTAAATACATTAATTTACGAATTTTTTATAAAAAAAGGGTTAAAGTTTACTAAAGACCTTTGTACTACAATCAAAAATCTATTTTGGTCCATCTACTGTTAAAAGGAACATTTTACTCCCTGTACATTAAAAAATGAATATTTCAGTCTAAAATGTCAATTTACCATTAGTTAAACCAAAACATTTGGTTTAAATACTCCTTAGGTCCTTATTATTTATAAATTAACCAGAATGATCCTTCTCGAGGGAGTAATTCGATCCATATATATTTCAAAAGTTTGCAAATAAGGATGACTCATCACAATTAAAATTTTCCTTTAGTATGAGTCTAATTGTGATGGGATGTTTTTCAAATTCAAAAAGTTATATTAAAGACAATTATTAAAACAAATTTAAAACTAAATACCATTAAAAACTACTCAAAATAATTATTAAAACAAATTTAAAACAAAAAATCATTAAAAATCCAAAAAAAAAGAATTGTAAAAGATGAAATATAAAAATGATCATTTACAAATATGGTTTAGAAATTAAAAAAATAGAGATTTACATACAATTAAAAATAATCTTCAAAGAAAGAAAAAAAATTACGGAACAATTTCTAAGAATTTTTGTTAAAAAAGTAAAGTCTATAAAATATATTATACTAAAAAAATAAAATTAACTTAGTGATTATAAGTTGTGTTATCTTAATTTTACTTATTGTAGTTATTTTTATTATAAAAATATTTTGTATAATCATGCTAATTTTATGTTCGATTTTTTGGCCCGAACATATCTTTGAATTCTTTCGAAACATTTTTATATTTTTCTTGAGTACTATATATTTTAATTCTTTATAATATTTATTTTTAATTCCAGAATAATGTTATATTTTTAATTTTTCTCGAAGATTATTGTGTTTTTGTAATCTTTTAAAAAATTTAGTAGTTTTCCTTTTTAATTTGCTCACTTTCAAAATATGTATGGGCTAAATTACTTTGTTTGTTTAGTATAATTAATTTGTTGAATTTTTAAATTGATAGGGACCTAAGAAGTACTTAAACCTAAAAGTTTGGTTGAATTAACAATAAATTTAAAATTTTGCCCTAAAATATTCACATTTCAAACGTACAAGGACTAAAATGTTCTTTTTAATAGTAGAGGGACTAAAATAAACTTTTGATGCAGTACAAGGAGCTATAGTGGACTTTAACCTAAAAAAAGTATTGTTTATCGATACTTTTTTGTTTTTTATACATTGAAAGAGTTTTTTTTCTTAAATCAACGGGTTGCTTTAAAGCAAAACAAAAGTTTGGTGATCCTAATGAAAGTTTTAAAATTTCGATGACCAAAATGAAAGCGCCTTAAAAGTTCAATGACCATTTATGTAGTTTATCCTTGAGGAAAAGTTCGGTGGCCACGTCAGTATTTTCTAACGGAAGGTACAGGAGGGACCAAAATAAAAGTTGGGTGACCCAATAAAAATTTTAAAAGTTTAATGACCAAAATAAAAGCACCCTAGAAATTGGTGACTATTAGTGTACTTTACCCATTTTTTAATTTCTAGTTCTCTCTATAATTTTATATTTTTACATTTTAGTATATTTTGCAAAAATAAAAAGGTGACTATTAATGTACTTTACCTAAAAATCTCTTGTAACTGTCGGTGACTCCCCTCACCCATACAAGTCGGCAGTTCCCACTTCCCACCCACCCATACAAGACAATAACCGGTGACGACTCCCCTTAGTACTATAGAACATGACCATTTTCTTAAATAATTTCTCACATCGACAAGTTATCAATTTTTTTTCTTAAATAATTTTTCCTAATTTAATATAAAATAATATTAAAAAAATTAACATAACTTTAAAAGAAAGTTGACAACCTAAAAAAAATACACTCATTATTTGTTCTCACCAACATAAAAATAAAATATTTTATTTTCACTGTTTGGTGACAATGAGTTCTATGGTGTTTGATGGATGCCAACTGTGTTTTTAAAAGGGAAACACTTAAAAAAAACTAAAAGTTTTAAATAATAATAATTTTATTGACATGTAAGTTATTTTCCATTGACTACATTATTTGACTAATTTGTGAATAGAATATTGCAAAGATTTCAATTCAACTGCAAGGTAATATTTTGGTTTGGTTTCAAATTTAAATAAACTCACACATAATTATAGGCTACGCTGCTCAAACCCAAGTCAGCCAGACAACACCATCCTTTACCTACCACTATCACTCAATGGATTCATAAATCATAACTATCTTATATTTGTTTTAATGCATAATCGATATAGAAATTATAAAAAAATTGCCATCCTTAGACTGAAAAATGGTAGTAAATTGACAGGGTGCTTTTAATTTTTTGTTACAGAGAATTATAACTCCAAAGATCATAGCAAATGTAATCTACATCAACTAATCCCATATGGCTTAATCCTGATTCTTTTTTTATAAAGAGAGAAGGCTACACTGCTGAACACCATTGTTAAAAGGTGGGGCAAAGGTTGACCTGCAAGCACAATGCCCAAATTGAAAATTGGCATCTGCCTTGATTTTGCTGACCAGAAAATTCAATGACCAAATTCCATCTTCTGAAACCTTTGTATGTGCCTCTAATATCTGATTGGACCATCCAGACTCCCAGATGCAAACTGAACAAAACACAAGAACAATGTCCCCAATGAAATAAGATCATACATGTCTGTGCACATAAATACTCCTATAGATTAACAATTCATCCGTTGATTTTATCAATATGATTGTACTTTTCATACACAAAGTGTCAAATAGATTCGATACATCTATTGTATCCACGGTTACTGCTCATGCAAAGAGAGACAAACAAGGTAAGCTAGTGTTACTCTAACTTCAATGTGAGTATCATACGCAGAATTTGGGGGTCAAGCTCACATCCATTACTAATCAATACAAACTTAATCACCATTCATCACTATTCATGAGCATAATTTACACAATCTACAGGTGGGTCCCTGTTAGAAATAGTGGACAAAATAGTAATGGATTGGATCTAAACCCGGGATTTGGAGGGTCTTCAAAGGGTTTGTACCTTTGTACCTATGCACGTATGCATCAGACACAAGTACTTCAAGAAATCTAAAGAGCCCGAGAAACATAGGGGAAAACTATGAACACAATGATAGCCATACGAGATGCACAATGGTTTATGAGGTAAAAATCAAATGGAACTTGAAAAGGTGTGTGATGGGAGGGGGGAGGCCAAGTTTCCGCCAACTGTTTTCTCTTTCAAATTCATGGCAACTAGTTGCAGTCATTACCTGTCGAACAACTGGATTGGTGGATGTTGTAAATTCATCGGTCATTCCGTGCCAAACAACCTTCCCCTCATGAAGAAACAATAACCTATTAAGTAAAGGTGAGATTCAATGAGAAGGCCATCCAACATCATGGCAAAAACCAATGAAATCATGATATATCTCAGAAAACCTGTCAACAGCTCTTCGGATGGTACTATGTTGATGAGTAACAACCACATAAGAAGCAATCTTTCCTTGTTTCCCAGATGCATCCTCACCCTTCATATGGACAGAACGGATGAGATCTTCAACAACTGTTGATGCAATCGGATCAAGCCCGGCTGTTGGTTCGTCATATAAAAGCACCTGTCATTAACATGAAACAAAACTATATACACAAATAGAAAAATAGAGCCTAACAAGGAGAATGGAAGATAAATATATACAGCAATTTCTAGTGAATAAATGACAAATCAAATGATAACTGATTTTATAAATTATCACCATGGCTGTGAGATATGAAATATTAATAATAAAGGTTTCAATCCAAACTGGAACAAAAGGAGGAAGCCAAGTTGGATTAAACTCGAGTGGGAATGCAAACTAAATGTTATGTTCTCAGTTCCTACAGTTTGGGATTAATATCTGAAAGCAAATAGGATCAGCTGGATACTAGTTGAAGCCCACTTTTCCATGGAGGAAAAATAAGATTATCACAAAAGCTCCATATCCATTAATTTCAAAGAGAATTACCATACCTCCGGCTCAATTGATTCTTTGGAAATGTCACAGATTATAGAACGAGCTAAAGCAACTCTTTTCTTCATTCCTCCAGACAACTCAGAAGGTAACCTTTCTTCAACTCCCTGAAGAGAACATGCATTGATATTTTTTTACTCTGCTGGAAACTTAAATATTAAGGCGCCTACAGTGCAAAAAGAGGTGATGAAAGTAAAGGCATACACTTGTTACAAGATAAGCAGATAGTCTACAAGAACAGAGGTTCGGCATTAACTACATAAAACAAGTTCCCATGGTTCATTATGTTGATTTACTCAAGCACAGAACATCTTGCTAAGACCTTAGTTATTGGTTACATATTAAACCCGAATATTCCAAGCTGGGACAACTAATTAACATTGTATGCTATCGAGGTGAAGAAAGTCAAAATGCAAGCACACCTTTAAACCAACAGCAGCCAAGGTCTCCGTCACAAGCTGTGAAATTTGTTCGTCGGACATGCTTGAATTTTCATATAATGCATAAAAACAGTCATCAACCAACTCAAGTAATTTCTTTATTCGGGAGAAAAGGAATTTAGAATACAAGATAACCCTCTAAAATCTAAGGAGAAAAAGAGTATATTATTCTTAGGAAAGAATTTATACTGTCTCTTACAAAAGGAAACCAACATTTTCATGAACGGTCAAAGAATCAAAAAGCGCTGCACTCTGGAAAACCTGTTAACGAAGAAGTAAACTAGTAAATCGATCATGCCACCAATAAATTATCTCAAAACCCTGCCAGTATGGTATTCAGAGCTTAAATAAAATTTTACCAATCCAATTCGAAGACCAGATATCTCATCATCACCAATCAAACCTGATCTCTTTTTACCTCGAATATATACCTCACCCTGCACATAAGAATTATACGTTCTTTATGTAAGGAATAAATCAATATACAACATAATTATGCAAAAACAATTTACCAAAACTATGAAAACAGACTTGATAAGCATTACTCACCTTGTCTGGTGCAAGAAGTCCAGCAATAATCTTAAGAATCGTAGATTTCCCAGTGCCAGAAGGACCAATAATTCCAACAGCTTCACCATGCCTAATCTATTGATCAAGGGAAATGTTCAGAATCAACAGATATAAAGAGAAAAACAACCAAAAAAGAAGGGAAAAAAATCTATTTTTCTAACTCGCCTATTATTCAAATTTTTGGACATGGGGAATTGGTAAAAAATGATCCAAAATTTGGATACAAATACATGGACACATTGTATAGTAATAGAACACAAGAAATACATCTAAAACCATAAATTGTAAATAAATACTTGGTATGACTAATTCAAGATGTCACCAAATTATGGCTAATATGTTACTCATGTACTCCAATTCGTCTATGGCTAGGTGTTTGGTATGGTTTAGCCAACCTTAAAGTGTTCGTGTCTTAAGGTGCTTTGGATGCTCATAAAGAAGGCAGTCCTTAAATCATTGGAGATAAAGTTTGCCTAAGACCATAAATTGTAAATAAACACTTGTTATAACCAATTCAAGATGTCACCCAATTATGGCTAATATGTTACTCATGTACTCCAATTTATCTACAACTAGGTGTTTGGTATGGTTTAGCCAACCTTAAAGTGTGTGTCTTACGGTGCTTTGGAAGCTCACAAAGTAGGCAGTCCTTAAATCATTCAAGACAAAGTTTGCCTAGTCCTGTATGAAATTTGGGAAGTATAAAGTAGTATAGTAATACATAACTTGGTGTCATTTTATGCACTTGTTAGGGAAATTATGGGACGGAATTCACCAGAGCAGCAAGACCTTCTACTTTTCTAAAGTATGTCGATCCCCAAAATATGTTTCATTTTCATCTAGAACTGATTTGTCTAAATGAACTATTGAGCACCTTTACACTTCCCAACTCTTCCCACAAGAGAAAATGTTCAAACAGATTTTGGGAAGTATCTGATAACTTGAAATAACCCTCATCCAGTCCAACTAATAAATATCTGAATAACAGAGATTCACATGCAGTTCAAACACTACTAGAATAACAAAAGCCAAGAAAATCACCTTGAAGCTCACACCTCGCAAGATGTGTTTTTCTCCAAATGATTTGTACACGTTTTGACATTCAATGAGAACATCAGAATCATTCTCATACTTCACTTCCTTGTTCAAATTCCCAGAATTAAATGATTCCTAAAAACAAATGCAAATCACCATGTTGAGACTGAGAAACTAAAAACAAGAGATAAATAAAGCCTTTAAATTCCTAAGGCTTCATTTGGTTACTGCTTTTAAAAGTTGTTTCTCCTTCCAAAAGCAAAATGCTCAATTGGACACAATTTTTTTTTTTTTTTTGAAAAATTAAACATTAAAAGTGTAAAAGTTTATGTAAAACAAATTGTATACTTTACTTAAATAAACAATTGTGTTAGAAATGTGGTTGCATTTTATTTATTTGTGCACTTGTAATATAATGATTGGGTTTTCTACCTTATCTTTGCCTCTGATCAAATTCTGTTTGAAAGCAAAAACAAATAGCAATAAGAAAACAGAGACTAAAATCTCTAAATGCAAAAGAATTGGATATTTTTACACAGTTCGATTGCAAGAAACAAGATAAGCATAAATTGGATGCGATAATTACCATGAAAGAACAAATGTTTAGCAGAAAATGGAAAACATAAACAATTTGGAAGCGAAAAAAGGGTACATAATATAAGCAAAGACATGGTTAGCAATCAAGCAGATTCCATTCAACCAAACAGCACAAATTTCCAAGTCAATCTAAAGAAATTTCCATAAAAGATCCTTCCAAATGAATACAATAAAGAGCTAAAGGCAACATAAAATTCCAGATATATTTACATTGAACTTAGTTCCAGGGAATCCATCACGTCCCAGGTTTCTAGTAGGAGCCATACAAGCACAGATAACATTTCTATGGTCCTTCCTCTCATTGAAACAACAAAATTTGATTCTTTCTTTACCCAAATCGCAACTTTTAGTTGACGAAACCACAGGAAACGACCCCAATAAAGTTGAGGAAACGATCGCTCGTGTCATTTTGTATGAGGGGAATGAAAACTCTGAAACCCTGAAATATTAATAGAATCTAATCATTTTTTAAAGTGAAGTCTCAAATTCTGGGTATTGGAAATTAGTGGTTTTGGGGGAAGACCAGAGAGTTTGGGAATTCTAAGAAATACCCAGATAGGTTAATCAATCAGAGTCTCCAAAGTTGAAGTCAGGAAATGGGTTTGGAATATAGGAGCCCAAAATCTAATTGGGTTTTTAATTAATGAAAAGAGAAAAAAACAAGGGGCAAAGTACACAAGTGGTCACCGAATTTTTAGGGTGTTTTTATTTTGGTCATCAAATTTTTACAATTTTCATTAAGGTCACTTAATTTTTATTTCAGTTTCATTTTGGTCCTTCCGTTACCTTTGTTAGAAAATGCCGATGTGCCCGTTAGCTTTCCTTTATTTCAATAATATAACATATTTTGGGCCCCACTTTAGCTGATTAAACCATCTTACGTGGCCCTTCTCCCTTATTCTTCTCCAAATTTCATTTTTTACTAGAAGTTTGCAAAATGATTCGGAGAGCATGGAAAAGAACAAGCTTCAAGAAAAGCAACCCAGAGACCAAAGTGATTTTTTGCAAGTATTTCTTCATGTTCGTGAGAAATTCGATGAAAGATCGGACATGTTGGAATGTCTGATTTGTGGGGCATTTGCTGCTTCAACAATGAATGCGTTGAATGCTCACGTTGATAGCAGCCTTGCTCAAGCATCTCGACAAGAAAGGCGCCAAATGAGGGTGTCAATCAATCCTACGAAATTAAGAAGCCCCAAAAAACGATCCATAGCTGAGATTTTTGCTGATGCTCCTCATATCCGCAAGGTCAATCAACAAAAGGAGAAGGAGTTGAATTGCAAGATTGAGAGGCCAAAGAAGAAGAAGAAAGTGACAATTGTGGAAATTTTGATGAACAAAAGGAGCAAGTTGAAGAAGAAGAAGAAGAATGTATGTGTTTTACATCATAAAATATTGCTTAATGCTTATTATGTGCTTTATTATAATCTTGAATCCTTTGATTTCATTATCTATATGTTTTTAAGATGCTGTAGCAATGTTTTTCACTTTATCATGAGGGTTATAATTCATTGTTGTTCATATCTCTTTCCTTTTCTGATTTTAATAAAAAAACTGTTTGAACATTGTCTTCATTTTGAGGACTGGGATCACTGAGCAGCTACCTTGCAATTGTACTTGTTGTGTGCAATAAGGTTCATCAGCATCATAAAGAGAGGGGAAAATAAAACAAAAGAGATGGAGCTTTCATGTTTGGGAAGGTTTGAGCTAGTTATTATGGGAGCTTAGATGAGGAGTGGTGCTCTAGCTATACAATACGGGTTGGGGCAGAGAGCTCTTCCATTGGCTAAAGTTTTCTTGTCCTAGATTTAGCATATCTATCCTAGAATACTCATGTCATTGTTTTCTTTTAAATATTGTTGCAATTTTTTCCCTTTGCAAACATCTAGTAAAGAATGAAATTTGAAGAAGAAGAAGGGAGAAGGGTCACGTGAGATGGTTTAATTAGTTGAAAGTGGGACCCAAAATATGTATATTATTGAGATAAAGGAAAGCTAACGAGCCACGTCAATATTTTTTAATGGGGGACCAAAATAAAAGTTGAGGGACCTCAATGAAAGTTTTAGAAGTTTGGTGACCAAAATGAAAATGCCCTAAAAGTTCGGTGACCATCTGTGTACTTTACCCAAAAAAGAAGAAATATGAAAGAGAAAAGGGGTTTTAATATTAAAAGGAGAAAAAAACTTTGATACACAAGTTTGTATAAATTTTAGTGTACACAAGTTTGTTAGATTTAAGTTTATAGTTTAAGTTTAGGATTTAGATTTTAGGGTTTAGTGTTTAGGGTCAGAGTTTAAGTTTTAGGTTTTGTAATTTAAAATATAAATTTTAAAGAAGGGTTATGTAATATTTTTTACACAGCTTGTGTATCAAAGTATAAGTTTTTCGTTGCTTTTCAAATTAATTTTTGGGTAAAATACATTAAAGGTCACTTTGTTATAGGTTTAGTAACAAACATGTAACTTTTTATCTAAAACAAACAACTGAGTCACTCAATTATAGGTTTAGGAACAAATCTGTCACTTTTCTTCTAAACGTAACATTTCGGTCATTCGATTATAGGTTTAGGAACAAACAGGCCACTCAATCAAAATTTTGTGACAAACAAGTCATTTTGTCATTAAAATTGAGACAATAGCTTGGTATAATAACAAATTTAGTCATTCGAAACTTATGCATTCTATTAATTTGGTTTTAATTAAAAATTATTCAATAAACTTAACCATTCATATTTAAAAATTTTGACACTACACCATCCTGACACACCCTCTAGCCACTTACCACGCTCCATATTATGTCCACCAGTCTAATAATCAACATATGTGATAGCTCGACAATCACAATAACTTTACTATTGGACAATTGACAGACTGATGAAACATACTCATAATGACCTTAGCGTTGCCTGCTAGTAGACACAGTCACTTCACTAATCGAATTTTAAATATGAAGGGTTAAATTTATTGAATTATTTCAAATTAGGACCAAATTAATATAATGCATAAGTTTTGAGACTAAAATTGTTATTATACCAAACCATTGTTTCAATTTTAATGAAAGAGTGACTTGTTTGTCATAAAATTTTAGTTGAGTGACATGTTTATTCCTAAACATATAATAGAGTGATTGAATTGTTACTTTTAGAAGAAAGAGTGACTTGCTTGTTCTTAAACCTATAATTGAGTTACTCAATTGTTACTTTTAGAAGAAAAATGACATGTTTGTTACCAGACATATAACTAAGTGACCTCTACTACAATTTACCATTGATTTATTGAGTCAAAAATATTTGGGTAAAATACAACAGAGGTCACTCAATTATCAGTAAGTTTACATTTGGGTCACCCAATTATGAAAAATTACAATTGGTTCACTCAATTAATATTCTAGTTACAATTGTGTCACTCTCCCCGTTTAAATGCAAACGGCTATTAAAATGTTTTGTTGGGTAACAAACAGGTCACTCAACTATTAGTGAATTTACAAATATGTCACTCAATTAAAATTTGATCATAATCGGGTCACTCTTCCATTAAAATTCAAATATATATCTAACAAGGCTTGGTATAATGGCAGTTTTAGTCTTTGAAACTTATATATTCTATCAATTTAGTTCTTATTCAAAATAATTCAATAAATTTAACCCTTTATATTTAAAAATATATATCAATTTAGTTATTTTTCTTCTTCCAAATCACTTGTATACCGTCGTTAATACTAGAGTACTTTATTTGAAATAATTAATTAATCTAATACACAAATTTATAAATGTAAATATATTTATAATTTTTTTTAATGTTAGAAATGTTATTAATATCTACATTAAAATTAAATTCATTAAAATCTATTTAAAATTATTTATAAAAAGCTTCAGATTTTAGTTACTGCTACCACGTAAGTTACTGAATTTTTATTATAAAACAAATTTCTTAAGTTCTCTGAAAGTCTGTATATTTTCATTAAAATATAGTATATTTTTTTGCAAAAACTTTAAATTTTTTGTTCTTATTTATATATTTACTAATTGTTAAACATTTTGTATTGTTATGAAAGTCTACAATTTCTTTTCATGTTTAAAACATGACACACAAGTTGTTTTTGCATAATGAAACATAAGCATGCATAAAGCGATGAGAAATATATTTTCATTACATGAATATCTAAAATTCTTTTATTATATGATTCAATTATGTAATTAATTCTATGCTTCTGTTACATTAATTAACTCAAATATTAATTGATATATATTTTTAAATTTAAAGGGTTAAATTTATTGAATTATTTTAATTGAGTGACATGTTTGTAACTTCACTAATAATTGAGTGAAATGTATGTTACCTGATACGAATCTGGTTTTGAAGTAGCCAAACTTGTATCTAAAGTTACCCGACTGTGATTCGAGTAAGAACTTGGTTGTTTGCAAAATGAACAGATTTAAGTTCAAGAATGAACTTAGTAGTAGTGTAGAGGTAGTTGATATGAAGGATTAATAGTGGTGATGGGAATTGGGTTGGTGTGTTCAAGAATATGGGTCGAAAACAAAAAAAATGAAAGATAAAGGTTGGAAAATGAATGGGTTGTAAGGTAGAAGGATGAAATAATAGATATGTGGGAATGATGGTGTGAATAGGTTGGTGTGGAACAAAGGAGAACCAACACTAAAGAGTGAAGAACCAATCTTTATAAGTTCTTAACCGTAGAAATTGGATGGAAGAGTATGGAGTTATCAAGAACTAGGGACCGACAACATAAGAAAATGGAATGTATTGAATGCCACAAGAGTTATCTTGTAAGCCGATAAAGTTCTTGTAGTAAAAGAAAAAAGATAACTCTCAAAGTTTTAATATATAATCAAAGTTGTGTTTACAATGGAAATTGGTGCCTATTTATAGTGTGCAAGGCATCCAAATTGAATAGTCACAACAAGGATTAAAGACAACTTTATTATGGTGTTAAAGACTCTATAAAGGCTTCGGTTTTCCCTTCTTCTATAGTAGCCGAAAAGCTTGTTGTAGGCTTAGGATGAATGTGGACATCCTTAGGATGAATGTGGACATCCATGTCATCCACAAGGAAGAAAACCCTTGAGCTACCAAGCTTGGTTGATTATTATTCATTCTCCTTTAAAGGGTGGCAATGAAGGCCGTAATTGCTTGTCTGCTTGATAAGAAATCGATCAGCTTTCAAGTGGTGTTAAAGTAGATCTTAAGTAATGTTTTAAGTTGTTCTTGAATGCCTTGAATTCCTAGATGAAATCGATCAGCCATCTTTAAGTGGTGGTAAAGACTCTCTTGAATGCTTTGTCATCTTTGAGGAATGTGCTCAGTCCTTTTTGATTCAAGCTTAATCCCTATCTGAAAATGCATCAAACAATCTATTAGAAAACATTCTTTATTAAATGAAAGTAAATGCCAAGCAAATTTAAATGAACTAGTTTAATTAAATGAACCAATTTAAGTGAATGAACTAGTTTAATTAATGAACTATCTCACTTAATGAACTAACAAGCATAAATAAGCTAACATGTTTAAATGAACTAGACATGCATTAATAAACTAACATCCTTAAATAAACTAACATGCTTGAATGTTCTAAACAAGCTTTAAATGAAACAACATGCTTAAATGAACTGCATGTTTATTAATTCATGTGCAAGTGCTGAAATTAAATATAAAACTCAAGTAAACTCATGCAAACTCATACACAAGTAAAAGGCTGCATTGCTCCAACAAAGTTGGCATTTCCTTCTTCAAATTCCAGCCTTGACAAAACATGTATTCCAATGCTTCTTGGAACTTCTTAGCCCTAGCACAAGTCATAGGTCCACTAGAAAATTCTTGTGAATCCTTGTTGGTTGTGATCACATTAGTCCCTTTCTCTTTAAAACAATTTATCCCTAAATCGTCATCTGTATCATAGGAAGATAAATCAACCACATTGAAACTTGTACTGACATTATACTCAGCTAGGAGGTCTATTTGATATGTATTATCATTAATGCGTTTGATCACTCGGAAAGATCCATCTCCTCGAGGCATCAATTTGGATTTGCATTGAGCTGGAAACCTCTCTTTTCTCATGTGCAGCCAAAGCCAATCTCCGAGTTCAAAAGTTACTCATTTTCGCCCTTTGTTAGCTTGCTACTCGTATTGGTTCGTTCTCTTTTTAATATTGTTCCACACTTGCTGATGTAGTCTTTTGAGAAATTCCGCCTTGTTCTGTCCATCTTTATTCATGATTTGGTCGGCGAGCAATGGCAACAAATCCAATAGAGTTAAAGGATTGCACTACTTTAAATGGTGAACATTTGGTGGCTGAATGTATGGACAGGTTGTAAGCAAACTCAACATGTGTCAAGCTTTCCTCCCAAGTTCTCAAATTCTTCTGAATGATTGACCGCACCAGCATGGACAACACCCGATTCACCACTTCAGTTTGACCATCCGTTTGTGGATGACACATTGTAGAAAACAACAAGTTTGTTCAATCTTGCTCAGTAACCCCCTCGACCCAGCCTAGTCGCAAGACCGAACCAAGCGAGCTACATTAGGTTTACCGAGGTAAACTGTAAAGAAGAAACTCGAAACACACCCATTTTTTCCCTTTTATCTTATCTAGATACAAATTATTATCCTATGTGTTCATGCTGACCACAGTTGAAAACTCGACTCAATCGGGCATTGAATCGACATCCAATTGGGGTACAATTATAATTTAGGGACCAAATTGTAATTCTGAAAAATTACAAGAACTTTTCCCATTTTGATGTTACCAACCTTCAATTAGTCAGGTTTCATGCATGCATGTTGAATTTTAGCCCAAAATACTCATCCATACTCATTCAATTGCATCCACAATATTCATGGACCAAAACGCAAAAAAAAAATAGAACTTCAAAACATCCATATAACTGAATTAACGATAACCGTATCGGTACACTTACACGCGTATCAGTACGAGTTCCAGTAGCCAAATCTTGTTTTGGTACGCCCTTGCGTACCAATACACCCTACCTTTTACACTTACCTCGTACCGAAACGGTTCCTCGCATACCGAAACGCAATGCCTGAAAAGGCTTACCCGTACCGAAACACTTGCCCATGTTTCGATACGCTAAGCCTAAAATGGCTTACTCTCACCCAAACAAGGACACGCGTACTGATATGCCTGGACCTGAAATGTCCTCTTTTGTTGGTTTAACATGCTTTCAAACATACCAAAACACCCTAACATGCTTCTAACATGAATCCAACACATTCAAGAGACAAACCACAACAAATCATCACAGATTCATCAACCTTTCATGGCATCGTACGTCAAATGTAAATCTAGATGCATGCTTCCTAGAAATAAAGCCATGCAAAGTATGAAATCTTAAATCATCACCACAATCAATCCATAATGGCCAATTACAAACCAAGAGCAGCAAAACAACATTGCTCAAACAGGGAGTTTAACAAAACACCTCACAAAACAACAACGGAAATCCCATTGCCCTTATTACTTATAGTCTAGCTCAAAATATACTCTTAGTATCAATTCTTTGGCGATCCCCTTGCTTCCTCGCTGCCTTCAAATCTTTAATTCTCTACATTAATAGATAAAGAGAGCGTA
Organism: Hibiscus mutabilis; assembly: GCA_019671005.1. Taxonomy (NCBI): domain Eukaryota; kingdom Viridiplantae; phylum Streptophyta; class Magnoliopsida; order Malvales; family Malvaceae; genus Hibiscus; species Hibiscus mutabilis. The sequence goes on along the minus strand of CM033753.1, from coordinate 19,080,915 downwards.
AGCACACTAGGCTTGGTGAGGAGTACTAAAAAATCACACACCATAAGTGCATTTAAAACCATTTCTTATCAACATATTGAAATCTCATTTCAATCATCTTTACTTAAATCATCATTTAAAACATCATGCCTTGAAAACCATGCACTTAACACTTTCAAAAACCTGCATATTAAACCATATGCAACACGTGTCACTAACCATCAACAAATCTCTTTGCTAAACCTCAATTTAAGCCTTCCCATGCATAACAAACCATATGCAAAGCTTAAAGTGTAAACATGTATAAATCACATTATACAACATAAAACATTACATGACACATCCACAATTATATTGGCTTACAAGTGATCATTAACCAAGTTCCATTAACAAAAAAGTTCATCGGACACACAGATTCAACAAATGTCCTCACAACACTTCAAGCCATCTCAACCGGAATAGCGATACAATCACAATTGCGGTACATTGCAACCAAGTACACTTACAACCCACAGGGACACCAACCCCAACCCTTGGTTAGATGCTTAATCAACTAACGAGAGTTTACAGTACCATTTAACCCCTCGACCGTTAGGGTACTTGGATGGAGTATTCGGTACACCGTATAAACCCCTCGACATCCAAGGTGACTCTTTATAGTGCACTATCAATCCTATGGCCAGCCTGTAACACCCCCTACCCGAGTTAGCAGGAAACCGGTTCGGGAGTGTTACCAAGGAACAATACAAGCATGAACAAGAAAGAATAGCCTTTCTCATCCCTATTAGATGAGTTACTTGACTAACAAGTAACCAAACATACAACATTTAACAAGTAACCATACCTACATTATAGGTTACTAAAAATTTTCAATTAACATCATCATACAACTATTATCATTCGAATAGCTTAAAGGAGTACACATGCTTCCATTTCATTTCATTACTCGTTAACTTGATTTCATATAACATTTCATGCATACTTACTAAACAACATCCATTGTACATACCTTGATTCCAAGCAAGCATTTGCTACCCTTACCATTCGGCAATTACCATACAAGCTTATAAAGTTACATATACAACATGACATGATCACACAAGTAATTATCACATTATACAAGTCATTCGAATAGCATAATAGTCTAGGTCAATTACTTTGAACATTCATTAGACTCATATCAATACTTGTATGCGCAGCAAGATACATTACCATTACATAGAATTATAGTTCATTACTGAATTTACATTAATCACCAAGTTCATAGCATGATAGGCCATTCAAGACATATATACATATATACAAGATCAAGTGTTCAAAATGCATGCACTAGACATTATATACTACTAAGTGCCACCAACTAGGGGAGTACAAAACAAATATGTCCATACTTAGCAAAATCTTGTGTCTTGCTTCGAGCTCAAGGATGTCAGACTTCAGTATCAAGCAACGATCAAATCCTTAATCTATGGTTGCGAAGAATGAAAACAAGTGTGATAAGTACAAGATTGTACTTAGTGAGGTAGCAACTAGATCTAACCAATTTACAAGACAAGTATCACTTAGCTAAGTTTAAGCCTAGTCCAAGTTGGAAACAATTCGATTTTAATCTTTTTATATACTTTTCATTTCGGGCAATACATATCATGTAGTTCACGAATCATGTATTTCAAGTATCAAGCAATTCAAGAATCATGTAATCCAAGTATCAAGCAATTCAAGAATCATGTAATCCAAGTATCAAGTCATTTCAAGAATCATGCAATCCAAGTATTAAGCATTTCAAGAATCATGTAATTCAAGTATTAAGCATTTCAAGAATCGTGTAATTCAAGTATTAAGCATTTCAAGAATCATGTAATTCAAGTATTAAGCATTTCAAGAATCATGTAGTTCAAGAATCCAAGTAGTTCAAGTATCATGTAATTCAAAAATTCAAGTATGTTCAAGTATCATATAAGCTTATTCTTTAATTATTTTTATTTGCTTTCTTTAGTTTATGCCCTTGGTATTTAGTTGCCCAGGTAATCGAGTCTCCAACCAACTGTCGCCACAAGATGTATCGTAGCACTGGTCAACCCTCTTACTATCGCCAATGACCACACATACGTACCCTCTGTTTGTCGCCAATTAGGGGCCCTAGCCCTGGACTATAGTCCACCCTGACACAATGAGCTCTAGATTCTAAGGCATGCCCTTCTACCTATGACCACTAACAACCAAGGCTTTGTTCAATATGAATCACTTATTCAAGGATTTCATGTTCAAGTTAAGCAATAGTTTATTCAAGGATCAATTCATGTAATACATTACAAGATCATACATGTATATACAACCTTTAGGCCCAATGAGCCTTAGCTCGACACTTTGCAAGTCAATCTTGTCATTCAAGCAAGCAATTAACATATGCCATTTCTTAGGCATCAAACAAGATCTTAAATTCATGATTTATATCATGTTAACAAGTATTCAAATCATAGAGATACATTAGATATTCATTCGAATGGATCAAAGTCAAGGCATCAAGATTCAAGTATTTGTTTTCACTTTTCTTCCAAGGTAATTTAACATCATTCATGTTACTATTATTTCAAGTTTTAGCTTAAACTATTCTTCCCTTTTTTTCATCACAACCAAACTTAAATCATACATATTAACATGGCATCAAATAACAAGAAGTAAACATGCATCTTTGGTTAGGACCTAAGTCCTAACCCTGTATTAAACTACACTCACAATACTCCAAGCTTAGCTAATCTTGGATCCAAATCCCCTTGTTTCTAGCTTTCGAATGCTCCTCCATAGACTCGTCTCCAATTTTCCCTTCTCGTTATAACATTTCATACAAGTAAATCATGGTCAATACAAGAACATTCATTTATTAAAAACAAGACAACAATACACATAATTCATTCAACATACATTTCAAAACATCAAAGCTGCTACTACTGCCAGGCAGCATGTGCACAGTTTATTTAAACATGCATATCTTTCATTCTGTACGACGGAATTTCAATTGGTTTACACCGTTGAAAAGCTAACTTTATTGTCCTTCTAACCATATAAGCCTTGCATTTCAGTTATTTACCAATTAATACAGATTTTTACTTAAAGACAGGGTAATTACAACACTGGACAATTTGCATTGTCCCTATTGTTTCACTTCTACAATCCATTCTACAATCCCAAATTCAATTCCATTTTCTCCTAATAAATTTAGACATATTAAGGTATTATCCATTAAATTTTAAGCCTTAAATTCCATTTTTACAATTTATAGAGATTTTTCAAATTTACTGCCCATAATAGGGTATTCTGGGCAGATTACACTAGTTTAGATTTTTAACTTCTTTAATCACTTAGATAACACTTCTAACATGCCAATTCAACTTATATACATGTTCTTACATGTCTAGGTCAGTTTCATTCTCCTAACAATGTAATCAAAACAGGGCATAAAACAAAACCAAGCATGTTTACACATTTCAACTAGCAATGTGATCAAAATAATTCCATTCTATGTGACATTTAATTCATACCAATTTAATACTTAATTTTCCAGCAATCTCCCAGCAATTCATTTAACCACATAACAGCCCTTAATTGTTTATACCAACCCATGTGACCACAATTCCAATTCAAGCATGAATTATTCATTCAACAATTACATGATTCGAACTTTCTATCCAACTTAACAACTCAAGCTATCATACAATTCACAAGAGAAACATGATAGTTCAACATGCATATCATTTGAAAACTCAAGGAACTTCCTAACATAATAACAATTCTCATAATTTAACATCATAATTACAATCAATCACAACATTTCCACTTGATTACAATCAAAATCAAACAAACATTTTAATAATTATCATGTTCGTATTTCGAAAGTAAAAAGGATCCAGATGATAGGCAATTTATTAAAAAAAGAACTCTTCATAAATTTTCTATTTTGATGAATCAGCTCTTAGCAGAGTTATAAATGGACAATGAGGGACGAGGAGCCTCCCCCCTTTGTTTTCTGTATTTACTTGTTTTTATTTCCTTCCCTCTTTACTGTTCCAAGAGAAAAAAGGTATTTCTTTTTTTAATAAGATATTGCCTTAGTGTAGTCACATATTGTACACTTACCCCCTGTTTTATTTGAATTTCATTTATGTCATGCTTTATTGACTCATTTTTATATCATGGATCAAAGAAAAGAAGCAAAATTCTAAATCGGCAAGGTATGCCCTTTTTTCGAAACGAAATACGAAGAAAAGCTACCATAGAACTCTTTGGATCATCTGTCAACTGCTCAATGAATTACTTCTTTGGAATGGTAAAAAAAGATTACTTGGGTATCTTTTTTTAATTAATATATGCCTTTTCATTCTATTTTCCTTCATTTCTGATTATTTTCTTATTTTCAATAGGAATCTCGGTATCCATCAAAAGAATCAAATCCATGAAATGAAAGAATTAGAAAATCCTAAGACTTGCCTTTCAATTATTTCAGATTGATTGAAATCAACACAACTAAAATGGATCAAGCGAAGAAATAAAATTGAGATACTATGTACAATACATATATTTAATTGATATCGACATGTATGAAGATACATATTGTGGATTCATCTATATTAAGTATATTAAGCTTGTATCTTTATACATTACAATAATAGATATAGTTACCCTTCTTCCAGCTAGTTCGAACAATATTCAAGCAAGGATGTGATAAATTAAGCTTCTAGCAAGCTTTTCTCTCAACTCTCTCACTACCCTATTTGTCTTCGATTGAAGAAGATGATAATGGAGAAACTTTGATTCATTCTCTCTTTCACCAACATGGCTGGTTGGTTCCTCATTTTTTCCATATGTTTAATTAATTAGATGACATGTGTTCATACCCTTGGCTACTATTTCTTTAGCATGCAATCCTCAAATATTGCAAACTCACGGTTTACTCCACAATAATTAGGCACTCCATCTTTCTTTCATTTCACTTTAGTCCTTTTATTCTTATTTATCCTAAATTTACAAATTAAATTATGGTATTTACAATGTATTAATGTTAACTTTTTACTAGGCCCGGTTTAAGGTGTTACAATTCTCCCCCCTTAAAAATAAATTCGCCCTCGAATTTACCTAAATTGAATAGGTGATGATATTGATTTTTCATGATTCCTTCAGATTCCCAAGTTGCCTCTTCTATCTTGTGGTTTATCCACAAGACTTTGACAAGAGGAACGATTTTGTTCCTGAGCTTTCTAACTTCACGATCAAGAATTTGAACTGGTTCTTCTTCGTAAGACAAGTCAGGATTCAACTCTACTCTTCGGGCTCAAAGACATGGGATGGATCAGATTGATATTTTCTAAGCATAGATACGTGGAAGACATTATGAATCTTGTCAAATTCTCTGGGAAGAGCTAATCGATAGGCCACTGGCCCTATCCTTTCAATGATTTCGAATGGTCTAATAAATCGGGGACTGAGTTTCCCTTTTCTTCCAAACTGAAGGACTTTCTTCCAGGGGGACACTTTTAGGAAGACTTTGTCTCCAACATTGTATTGGATGTCTCTCATTTTCAAATCTGCATATTCTTTTTGTCTATCAAAGGCTTGCTTCAATTGATCATGTATGATTTGAACTTGTTCCTCGGTTTCTCTAAGTGATTGAGGTCCCAAAACTTTGTTTTCTCCCAATTCAGACCGACACAAGGGAGTCCTACATTTCCTTCTATATAGAGCTTCAAAGGGAGCCATCTGGATAGATGTCTGGTAGCTATTGTTGTAAGCAAACTCTACTAGGGGTAGAGATTTTTCCCAGTTCTTTCCAAAGTCTATAACACAAGCACGTAGCATGTCTTCAAGTACTTGGATAATTCTTTCAGATTAACCATCTGATTGAGGATGAAAGGCTGTACTAAGGTGCACTTTAGTTCCAATGGCTTTTTGCAATGATTTCCAGAATCGGGAAACAAATCTAGGGTCTCGATCAGAGATTATAGCTATAGGTACACTATATAATTGAATCACTCCACGGATGTATAGCTCGGCTAAGGTTTCCAAACTCATGTTCATTCGAACAGGGATGAAATGAGTAGACTTTATGAATCTATCAACATTCACCCACACAACATCATTCTTTCTTGGAGTGGAAGGAAGACCCGTAACGAAGTCTATTGTAATCTGATCCCATTTCCACTGAGGGAATTCGATTGGTTGGAGCATTCCAGTGGGGACTTGATGCTCGGCTTTGACCCTCTGGCAAGTTAAGCATTTTGAAACAAAGTCTGTGATAACCGATTTCATTCCTGTCCACCACTATAGTGGCTTTAGGTCCTTGTACATCTTAATCGAACCGGGGTGAATCGAGAAAGAGCTTTGGTGAGCTTCTTGTAACATCTCGTGTCTTAGTTCTTTGTTGTTAGGAACACATACTCTATCTTTGAAATAGAGGAGTCCATTCGACTTGAGGGAAAAGTCATAATTAGACTCAGAGTCTAGGTTGGACATGATCTTCTGAAGATATGGATCAATTTGTTGGATTTCTTTGATTCTCGAGATTAGACTAGATTGAACTTGAAGTTCAGAAAAGAATTTCTGTCCTTTGGATAAACAAAAATGAGCATTGATAACCAAGGAAGCCCGAGTATGGTCTGCGACTAAGGGCATCATCAACCACGTTTGCTTTCCCAGATGGTAGTCGATATCCAAATCGTAGTCTTTAAGTAACTCTAGCCATCTCCTTTGCCTCAAGTTCAAGTCTTTCTGAGTTAGGAGGTATTTGAGGCTCTTGTGGTCTGTGAACAAGTTGCATTTCTCCCTGTACAAGTAATGTCTCTAGACTTTGAGTGCAAACACGATAACTGCCAATTCTAGAACGTGAGTCGGGTAGTTTGACTCGTGTGGTTTTAGTTACCTTGAAGCGTAAGCTACCATGTTTCCATCTTGCATTAGGACACATCCTAGTCCCAAATGATATGCATCACTGTAAACAGTGTACTCCTTGCCCGATACTGGTTGGATGAGAATCGGAGCATGAGTCAGGGCTTGTTTAAGCTAATCGAAGCTTTGTTGTTGGTTCTCTGACCAAACAAAGGGTGTATCTTTGCGAGAAACTTAGTCAAACTTGCAAAAAATGGCTGAGAACCCTTCGACAAAGCGTCAATAATACCCGGCTAAACTGAGAAAGCTTCTGACCTCACCAACATTCCTCGGAGGTCTCAAATCCAGAATAGATTGAATTTTCCTTGGATCTACTTTAATGCCTTCTGTCGAGATGACATGACCATGGAACGACACTTTCGATAGCCAAAATATGCATTTAGAGAACTTTGCAAACAATTGACATTCTCGAAGAGTTTGCTACACTATTTGAAGGTGTTCAAAATGTTCTTCCTTATTTCGAGAATATATTAGAATGTCATCAATGAAGACTACTACGAACTTGTCAAGATAGGGCTTGAATACACGGTTCATGAGATCCATGAAAGCAGCCGGAGCATTCGTTAAATCGAATGGCATTACGAGGAATTCAAAATGTCCATATCAACTATGAAAGGCTGTCTTGGGTACATCTTCCTCTTTTACCCTCATTCGGTAATATCTCGATCGTAGATCGATCTTTGAGAATACTGCAGCATCCTTGAGTTGATCGAAAAGATCTTCAATCCTAGGGAGAGGATATCGATTCTTGATAGTAAGCTTGTTCAATCGTATTTAGTCAATACAGAGTCTCATAGTCATGTTTTTCTTCTTCACAAATAAAACTGGAGCACCTTAGGGAGACGAGCTAGGCTTAATGAAACCCTTGTCTTGTAGCTCTTGGAGTTGCTTCTTGAGTTCTTTCAACTCAGCAGGTGCCATTCGATAAGGTGTGATGGACACTGGAGTTGTTCCAGGTTGGACATCGATCCCGAACTCTACTTCTCTAGTTGAAGGAAGACCAGGGAGTTACCCGAGAAAAACATCGAGATATTCAGATACAATAGGAACACTAGGTAAACAGAATTCAAGTTCATCTTGTAAGACCATAGTAGCAAAGACAGAGGTCAGTTTCTTGTCAATTAGAAGGATTGATTCCTTTCCTAAACCCTGTAGGTAAAGTTTCCTATTTAGGCAATCTACCCAGGCTTCATGCTTGCTTAACCAATCTAGTCCCAGTACTAGATCGAACTCACAAGTTGGTAGTACATATAGATCAACAAGAAAGGGTACATTTCGAATGAATAGGGGATAATTTCTACAAATAAGGCTTATGTTTGTAATTCCCCCTATAGGGTTCGAAACTACAAGGCTTTATTTTACAATTTTGGGCTTTAAGTTTAATTTTTCAATCAAGGTTGAACATACACAATAATGAGTGGATCCCGAGTCTATTAAAGAATAAACATGAGTCGAATTTAATTCAACGGTACCTACTATAACATTAGGTGATTATTCATCTTTTTTTTCCCCTAATTTGATAGATTCAAGCAGGAGCTCGAGATTCTTTGTAAGTAGGGGTATTCGAATGATGGCCTTTCCCTTGATTTTCAGACTGAGCTTGTCTGGACCTTTGTTTTGAATGGAAGGAGTTGAGCTAACATTTACAGGAGTTCAATTTAGAACCTTGTTAGGATTCTGAATACAATCCCTAATATAGTGATCAGAGGCTCCACATAGGAAACATAACCAAGTATGGTGTTTCTGGAAAAATTTGCAAGTGGGATACTGAACAACTTTACTGGAATTCCCCGTACTATCAACATAGATAATCGGGGCTGGAGGCTTGGTTACCAATTGGGGTCTTGGTATGAAGTTGCTTTTTTGGGCAGAAGTGTAATTCGATGAGTGATCCTTAGAATATTTGGACTTCTTTGACTGCCAGTGAGGCTTGTCATCCTTCCTTTATCGTTTGTCGTTCCAGGAATTTCCACTTTTGCGTTTCTCAAAGGCTTTCATCTTTGCCTTGGTTGAAATGGCCCGGTTCACCAGATTCTGGAAGTCAGTGATACTCAGGGCAGTGAATATTGGACTTAATTCATCATTCAATCCATCAATAAACATCTTACACTTGTCAGCATCAGTCTTGATGTATTTCGACCCATATTTGCAATACTTACAGAAGTCACTCACGTAATGTTCAATAGGTCAGCCACCTTGCTTGAGGTACAAGAAACGTTTCCGATGCTCGGCCAGATATTGTTCACTAATGTATTTCTTCTTGAATTCATCGAGAAAGAACTTCCAAGTTACAACTTTAGCATGAGCAGTCAGGGTAGTGGTTTCCCACCAGCTCAGAGCTTCGTCTGCCAATAGGGCTATAGCACATTCGAGTTTGTGTTCATCAGAACAGGGTAGTTGTTTGGTCAGGATTCAAGTAGTGGCCTCTAACCAATACTCAGCTACTTCAAGATTGGCTTTATCAGTACCGGTGAATGTATAAGCCCGATGTTGAGCCAGTTTGTCAATAGGGGCTCTAGTTGGAGTAGGAACGAGAGGAGGAATAGAATGGTCTCATTTCAAGGTAGTTACAAGATGATCGAACATCTCCTTCATGCTCAAGAGACATTCTTGCTGCACAGGATTTATAGCAGGAGCTTCCTGTCGAGCAGCAGCTTGGGCTTGGGGTTGAGCTTGCGCTCTAGGTTTAGCTTGTTGCTGTGGAGGATTCTGCTCCATCCTCACACTATCCTATTCATTTGAGAAGCTTACGGGACTTTCATCATCCCGAACGAGCCTTGTTCCAAACATTCTATGTTTAAAGAGAATATTTAGGAATTCGGTTTAGTTAAGCATAGACACAACCTATACAATACAACTCTCCTAGGTGGCACAAGTATCCTATATGATGCAAGAGAGCCCGATTCAGTCCTAGAACCGACTAAAAATCTCTGATACCAATAAAATGTAACACCCCTACCCAGGTTAGCAGGAAACCATTTGGGAGCGTTACCAAGGAACAATACAAGCATGAACCAGAAAGAATATGCTTAATCATCCTTATTAGATGAGTTACTTGACTAACAAGTAACCAAACATACAATATTTAATAAGTAACCATACCTATATTATAGGTTACTAAAAATTTTCAATTGACATCATCATACAACTATTATCATTCGAATAGCTTAAGGGAGTACACATGCTTCCATTTCATTTCATTGTTTGTTAACTTGATTAAATATAATATTCCATGCATAGTTACTAAACAACATCCATTGTACATACCTTGATTCCAAGCAAGCATTTGCCACCCTTACCATTCGGCAATTACCATACAAGCTTATAAAAGTTACATATACAACATGACATGATCACACAAGTAATTATCACATTATACAAGCCATTCAAATAGCATAATAGTCTAGGTCAATTACTTTGAACATTCGTTAGACTCATATCAATACTTGTATGCGCAGCAAGATACATTGCCATTACATAGAATTATAGTTCATTACTTAATTTACATTAATCACGAAGTTCATAACATGATAGGCCATTCAAGACATATATACATATATACAAGATCAAGTGTTCAAAATGCATGCACTAGACATTATATACTACTAAGTGCCACCAACTAGGGGAGTACAAAACAAGTATGTCCATACTTAGCAAAATCTTGTGTCTTGCTTCGAGCTCAAGGATGTCAGACTTCAGGATCAAGAATGATCAAATCATTAATCTGTGGTTGGGAAGAATGAAAACAAGAGTCATAAGTACAAGATTGTACTTAGTGAGGTAGCAACTAGATCTAACCAATTTACAAGACAAGTATCACTTAGCTAAGTTTAAGCCTAGTCAAAGTTGGAAACAATTCGATTTTAATCTTTTTACAAACTCTTCATTTTGAGCAATACATATCAAGTAGTTCACGAATCATGTATTTCAAGTATCAAGCAATTCAAGAATCATGTAATCCAAGTATCAAGCAATTCAAGAATCATGTAATCCAAGTATCAAGTCATTTCAAGAATCATGTAATCCAAGTATAAAGTCATTTCAAGAATCATGTAATCCAAGTATTAAGCATTTCAAGAATCATGTAATTCAAGTATTAAGCATTTCAATAATCATGTAATTCAAGTATTAAGCATTTCAAGAATCATGTAGTTCATGAATCCAAGTAGTTCAAGTATCATGTAATTCAAGAATTCAAGTATGTTCAAGTAGCATGTAAGCCTATTCTTTAATTATTTGTATTTGCTTTCTTTAGTTTATGCCCTTGGTATTTAGTTGTCCAGGTAATCGAGTCTCCAACAAACTGTCGCCACAAGATGTGCTGTAGCACTGGTCAACCCTCCTACTGTCGCCAAAGACCACACATACGTACCCTCCGTCTTTCGCCAATTAGGGGCCTTAGCCCTGGATCGTAGTCCACCCTGACACAATGAGCTCTAGACTCTAAGGCATGCCCTTCTACCCATGACCACTAACAACCAAGGCTTTGTTCAATTATGAATCACTTATTCAAGGATTTCATGTTCAAGTTAATCAATAGCTTATTCAAGGATCAATTCAAGTAATACATTACAAGATCATACATGTATATACAACCCTTAGGCCAAATGAGCCTTAGCTCGACACTTTACAAGTCAATCTTGTCATTCAAGCAAGCAATTAACATACGCCATTTCTTAGGCATCAAGCAAGATCTTAAATTCATGATTTATATCATGTTAACAAGTATTCAAATCATAGAGATATATTAGGCATTCATTTGAACGGATCAAAGTCAAGGCATCAAGATTCAAGTATTTGCTTTCACTTTTCTTCCTAGGTAATTTAACATCATTCATGTTACTATTATTTCAAGTTTTAGCTTAAACCATTCTTCCCTTTTTTTCATCACAACCAAACTTAAATCATACATATTAACATGGAATAAAATAACAAGAAGTAAACATGCATCTTTGGTTAGGACCTAAGTCCTAACCCTATATTAAACTTCACTCACAATACTCCAAGCTTAGCTAATCTTAGATCCAAATCCCCTTGTTTCTAGCTTTTGAATGTTCCTCCTTAGACCCTTATCCAATGTTCCCTTCTCGTTCTAACATTTCATACAAGTAAATCATGGCCAAGACAAACACATTCATTTATTCAAAACATGACAATGATACACATAATTCATTCAACATACATTTCAAAACATCAAAGATGCTACTACTGCCAGGCAGCATGTGCACAATTTACTTAAACATGCAAATATGTCATTACGTACGTCGGAATTTCAGTTGGTTTACACCGTTGAAAAGCTAACTTTATATTCCTTCTAACCATACAAGCCTTGCATTTCAGTTCTTTACCAATTAATACAGATTTTTACTAAAGACAGGGTAATTACAACACTGGACAGTTTGCACTATCCCTATTGTTTCACTTCTACAATCCATTTTACAATCCCAAATTAAATTCCTTTTCCTCCTAATGAATTTAGACATATTAAGGTATTATCCATTAAATTTTCAGCCTTAAATTTCATTTGTACAATTTACAGAGATTTTTCAAATTTACTGCCCAGAACAGGGTATTTTGGGCAGATTACACTAGTTTAGATTTTTAACTTCTTTAATCACTTAGATAACACTTCTAACATGCCAATTCAACTTATAAACATGTTCTTACATGTCTAGGTCAGTTTCATTCTGCTAACAATGTAATCAAAACATGGCATAACACAAAACCAAGCATGTTTACACATTTCAACTAGCAATTTGATCAAAACAATTCCATTATATGTGACATTTAATTCATACCAATTTAATACTTAATTTTCCAGCAATCTCCCAACAATTTCCAGTAATTCATTTAACCACATAACAACCCTTAATTGTTTATACCAAACCATGTGACCACAATTCCAATTCAAGCATGAATTATTCATTCAACAATTACATGATTCGAACTTTCTATCCAACTTAACAACTCAAGCTATCATACAATTCACAAGAGAAACATGATAGTTCAACATGCATATCATTTGAAAACTCAAGGAACTTCCTAACATAATAACAATTCTCATAATTTAACAACATAAGTACAATCAATTACACTATTTCCATTTGATTACAAAGAGAGAATAAAGTAGTTACCCTTCTTCCAGCTAGTTCGAACAATATTGAAGAAGATGATAATGGAAAAAGTTTGATTCCTTCTCTCTTTCACCAACATGGCCGGTTGGTTCCTCATTTTTGCCATATGTTTAATTAATTAGATGACATGTGTTCATACCCTTGGCTACTATTTCTTTAGCATGCAATCCTCAAATATTGCAAACTCACGGTTTACTCCACCATAATTAGGCAATCCATCTTTCTTTCATTTCCCTTTAGTCCTTTTATTCTTATTTATCCTAAATTTACAAATTAAATTATGGTATTTACAATGTATTAATGTTAACATTTTACTAGGGTCGGTTTAGGGTGTTACGCAACCAACTATATCTGATAACATTTTTAAACCACATCACTTGCCAATATAATTCACAATGAACCACATACCTCACTGTTTTTATATGCATTAAACCAAACCTTTAAATCATTTCAAAGCTGAAATCCACGTTCTCACTCAATGATAAGCGAAACCTCAATTTGCCGACGCGAATTCAAGCGTCCGAAGCCTCCAAAGCTTCATCGATAGCTTTCGGACCAGCCTCCCATGTTTTAACCATATAACAATAGAGGATTAATGCATCTCAACGCATTCAAACCATTGCAGCAACCTTCATCACAAACATCAACAATCCTTTCACAATTACCCAACCACAACAACCGAAATCATCTTCTAACTCTTTCTAAACACGACCCAGCCACAAACTATCAATCTAACACTTCTGTTAACATCAATCAACGCTTAAAGACAGGATTACATCATCCATATATCTCCAGCAACTAAACAGCCACCACAACACCTCAAAAACACAAATCTAACAACCTAAATAATTAAAGATTCATGGAGATTTGGGATTCCAATGTTAAAAACGACTTATACACATTATAAAACATCCAATAATGTTTAAAATCAATCCTCAACACTGGAAAACAGATCCAATATGGATCTTTTTCAATTCCACAAATTAATCCCTAATTAAATCAATTAATAATCACAAAAACATAAAATCAGATTATAAATCATAAATCAAGGATCAAATACTTGGGAATATCAAAAAAGAACCATTCAATAGAGGAGAAAACAAACCTTACCTCTATTGTGTGATTTCCCCCTCAATTGATTGATTAAAGCTTGAAAAACACAAGATTTCAATGAGGTTTTGTAAATCAAAGATAAAGAATCAATTATAAAGCAAGAATCCATGAAAATAAGTCTCTCACCTCTGGATTTTGATGAAAACAAGAGAGTTTGGTAGAAAAGAAGTGGAGAGAAAAGTTGAGAGAAAAGTTTACATCAAATTTCTTTAAAATCAATAACTACCTTTTCATTATAAAATCCCTTTTAATTAATAATTAAAACACATGTTAAAAGTATTAATTTAAGGGAGAAACCATCAGCCAAAAGTTGGTAAAACAGCTCCTTAAAGATTCTAAGAATTTGATCCTTTACAATTTAGTCATCTTTAAAAAATAGTTTTCAAAAATTACATTTTGGTCGCCAACCAAAATGTCACCCTTCCAAATCCAATTCTCAAAAATTGACTTCACCAATATTTTTCATATATTTAAATATGATTTTTAACCATTTTCCATATTTTTATCGTACTCAAAAATATTTATTCCCGAATCTGACTCGAATCTCTATCCCAGTCCACCAAACCATCTAACTAGCCCATAAAACCGCTAGGCCCAACACCGGGGCGTTACAACTCTCCCCCACTTAAGAAATTTCGTCCTTGAAATTTGTCTGGAGGAAACAGATGCAAAAATTGCTTCAACATATCCGATTCGCTTTCCCACGTGGCCTCTTCAACAGCGCGGTGCCTCCACAACACCTTAACAAGCCCAATCATCGCAAAACCTTACTGCTGGTGTCAAGGATCTCTACCAGTTCCTCATCATAAGATAAATTCAATCTCAGCTCAATATCTTCCACCGACATAACATGCGATGGATCCGATAGATACCTCCACAACATCGACACATGAAACACATCATGCATCCTCTCCAACTCAGGAGATAACCTCAAACGATATACAGCTAGACCCATACGCTCAACAATATCGTATGGTCCAATAAACCTCGTGCTAAGCTTCCTTTTTCGCCCAAAATACATCACCTTCTTCTAAGGTGACACCTTCAAAAACACCCGATCACCAACAACATATTCTATATCCCTGCGCTTCAAATCCGCGTAGGATTTCTGACGATCTGAAGCCACTTTCAAGCGCTCACATACCAATTTCATTTTTTCATTGGTGTATTTCAACATATTAGGCATCGAAATATGTTTTTCTCCAACCTCAGCCCAACACAACAGTGTACGAATTACCTACCATACAAAGCCTCGTACGGTGCCATCTGTATACTAGCCTGATAACTATTATTATAATCAAACTCCACCAAAGGCAATTGCTTTTTCCATATTCCTTGGAACTCAATGATACAACATCTCAACATATCCTCCAGGACCTGAATCATGCGCTCCGACTGACCATCCGTCTGAGGATGATATGAAGTATTGAAATTTAGTCTTGTTCCCAAAGCACGATGCAAACACTCCCAAAACCTTGTTGTAAAGCACGGATCTCTGTCCGAAACTATAGATTTGGACACTCCGTGAAAACGCACAATCTTAGAGATGTACAGATCGGCCAACCTATCCAAGGTATACGTCATATGCACTGGCACAAAATGTGCACACTTCGTAAACCTATCAATAATCACCCAAATAGAATCCTTTTTGGTCGAAGTCAAAGGCAACCCAGCCACAAAATCCATGGTGATTCTTTCCCATTTCTATTCCGGTATCCTCAATGGCTGTAACAACCCAGAAGGAAACTGGTGCTCAACCTTTACTCACTGACATACCATGCATCGAGCCACAAAATCAGCAACATCTTTCTTCAAACCAACCCAATAGTACTCTTCCTTCAAACCCCGATACATCTTAGTACTACCGAGATGCATAGCAAAAAGACTAGCATGTGCTTCAGTCAAAATGGTACGCCTCAACTCTTCATCATCAGACACCACCATCTAACCTTTATAACACAACACCCCATCATCATTGAAATGAAAATCTGTAGGACTTTCATCCATGATATCTTTCATATGCGATACCAAACTCTCATTATGCGGTTGCTTCTCTTTAATTAACTGTGACAAGGATGGTTTTACTTGCAACTCAGCCAATAACCCACCATCACGCGTCACGCTCAACATAGAAACATAGCCCTTAACTCGACAATAGCTTTTCTACTCAAAGCATCAGCCACAACGTTAGCTTCACCCGAGTTATACTCGATGGTAAGATCATAATCTTTAAACAACTACAACCATCTTCCTTGACTAAGATTTAACTCATTCTGCAACATAAGATACTTCAAACTCTTATGATCCGTATAAACTAAACACTTCTCACCATAAAGGTAATGCCTCCAGATTTTTAAGGCAAAACAACTGCGGAGAGTTCAAGATCATGAGTAGGGTAATTATGCTCATGCACCTTCAACTGTTTAGATGCATAGGCAACTACCTTACCCTCCTATATTAGCACACAACCGAGCCCAACATAAGATGCATCACTGTAGACAACGAACTCTTTCCCTAATTCTGGATGAATCAAGATCGGAGCTCGTGTCAAAGCTTCCTTTAACCTTTTAAAAGCCTGCTGTCTATCCTCTATCCACTCAAGGTGAACGTTCTTTTGCAACAACTTAGTCAACAGAGCAGCTATACTGGAGAAACCATCAACAAACCTATGGTAATAACCGGCCAACCCTAGGAAACTCCGAACCTCTAACACAGACTTAGGCACTTCCCAACTCATCACAGCCTCAATTTTGTGCGGATCAACACGAATCCCCTCGGCCGACACCACATGCCCGAGGAAAACAACCTCCCTAAGCCAAAACTCACACTTGCTTAACTTGGCATAAAGCTGATTAGCCAACAACGTTTGAAGCACAATCCGCAAATGCCTATCATGATCCTCCTCGGTATGAGAGTATACAACAATATCATCGATAAACACAACCACAAACTGATCCAAAAACTCATGGAACACCAAATTCATCATGTCCATGAAAGCAGCCGGTGCATTGGTCAAACCAAACGGCATCACCAAAAACTCATAATGCCCGTACCTCGTACAAAAAAGATGTCTTGGACACATCCACATCCTTGATCTTCAACTGATAGTACCCTGACCTCAAGTCTATCTTAGAGAGCACAAAAATACCCCTAAACTAATCAAACAGATCATCAATCCGTGGTAAAGGATACTTATTCTTTATCATCAACTTGCTCAGTTGTCGATAATCTATACACATCTGCAACGTACCATCCTTCTTTTTCATAAACAACACCGGTACACCTCACGGTGAAATACTTGGTCTAACAAACCCTCGATCAAACAACTCTTGCAGTTGCGTTTTTGATTCCTTTAACTCCTTTGGGGCTATACGATACGGAGTAATTGACACGGGTACCGTGTCCACATAAACCTTAATGCCAACCTCCACCTCTTGATCCAGTGGCAACCCCAACAACTCTTTCGAAAAAACACCCGAAAACTCACATACCGTACTGATATCCTGCACCCTCAACTCCTTCAAACCAGGATTCATAACATAAGCTAAGAAAGCCTCACATTCGAAATCCATTATTCGTCTCGCTTTTAAAGTCGAAACAGCATTAGACAAGAACTTAGCATTCTCACCCACAATCACCATCTCGAAATCATCTGACAACCTCAGGGAAATTCGTTTGGCCTCAAAATCTACCACAGCCCTATGCTCGGTCAACCAATCTATTACCAAAATAACATCAAAATTGTATAATGGCAACTCCATCAAATCCACGTAAAACACATATCCTTGAACCATCACCTGACATCGACGATACAACTTTCTAACCACAATTGTCTCCCGAAGAGAACTGGTCACTCTAACACCCACATTAAGAATTTCAACAGGTATATCAAGCAACTGTGCATGCTCACTCAGGATATATGAATGGGTAGAACCAGAATCAACCAATAAATACAACGAAAAAGACTGTAAATTGAATGTACCTGCAATCACATCAGAGTTATTGCGGCCCTCATGGTGCGCATACACTTTAGCTGGTCCACCTCCCTCAACCTGGATAGCAACTGTATGAGCCACAATCCTCTGCCCACTATCCATGCGCTAAAACTGACCACGACCACGACCATGACCTCTTTTCGGAGCAACAACAGGTACAGCACCCTGCCCATCTCCAGCTAATAAAGGACAATTACGCCTTCGATGGTCGCCAGACCCACAACTCCAACAGGCATTGACCACAACAACCGCAGGTGCCTGACCCTCTTTGGCCAAACATTGGCAATCTTGCCTCAAATGATCACACGATCCGCAGACCCAACAAGTATTATGCGGAGCTCTAACCTGGGTACCTTGCCCCTACGCTCCACGCCCAACAACACCTCTATCGCGTCTCTGATTAGGGCGATACCTCCTATCACAATGTCTCTTGGCCTAACCATGGCCAAAGCTAGAATCTACCACCCCTTACCAGAGCTAAAGCCTCGAGACACAGAAGCCAAACCAAGATTCTGCTCGATATCCTTGGCTCGCGTAACTAATACGTCAAAATCTGTATAATCAGCATCAAGCATGTATGTTTTAACCTCTTGCACAAGCCTATAGCAGAAACGATCACATCGCTGTCGCTTGTCAGGAACCAACTCAGGTGCATACCAGCTAAACCTCACAAACTGCATATTGTACTCAAAAATAGATATACCACCCTGCACTAGAGCCATAAACTCTCTCTTCCTCTCGTCCAGATACCGGACCCCCAGGTACCTTTTCTTAAAATCTTCATAAAAAAATTCCCAGGTTATATCCTCAAATTCCATCCTAGCTGTCACAGTGGTTCACCAGCTATAGGCATCTCCCTGCAACAGGGGCACAACACAACCTAACCTACGAGCATCTGTACAACCCATCTGAACCAGTATCCTCTCTATACTGGCCAACCAATCCTCAAAAGCCTCTGGTGCTAGACTACGGAACTCAACTTCGCACAAACTATGAAAATGCTCTAACAGTAAACCTGTCTACCAAACCACTAGTGCCGACACATGAACACCCACAATTGCTGCCTGAAATGCACCGGTCATAGCCTAAATCAGCGGTGCCATGTCACCCATCCCTAGCCCAGCTGGCACAAGTGGTACTTGCTCCACTTTTGCAGGTGGATTAGGTGGGGGCAGCGGCAACCCCTCAGGAGGTACGACATCTTTCTCAGCTCCTCTCCCAATGGCAGCAACAATCGTACTAGATCGTAACTCTCTCTTTGGTCCTATAGTGCTAGAAATACATCTAAGGCATGATATTTTTCCAAAAACAAAACAATCAGGCTAGCTCAAGTAAGGATCCAAGACTTCCATTTCAAAACCAAAACATTTTAGACTATAATAATAAGGTAATGGGTTTCCCAAATTTCCCCCCAACATAGCATAAAGTAATCAACGTGCATATCACAACCACAGTGCATAGCAAACAATAGATTACAACTCACAACAACATTACAACAACCATACCAACTCCCAATTATCACAAACTTGTCTCTGATACCACCAAATATAACCCCCTCGACCCGGCCTAGTCGCAAGATCGAACTGAGCGAACTACATTAGGTTTACCAAGGTAAACTATAAAGAAGAAACTCAAAACGCGTCTATTTTTTCCCTTTTATCTTATCTAGATACAAATTATTATCCTATGTGTTCATGTTGACCATAGGTGAAAACTTGACTTAATTGGGCATCAAATTGACATCCAATTGGGGTACAATTGTAATTTAGGGACCAAATTGTAATTTCAGAAAATTACAAGAAATTTTCCCATTTTGATGTTACCAACCTTCAATTAGTCAGGTTTCATGCATGCATGTTAAATTTCAGCCCAAAATACTCATCCATACTCATTCAATTGCATCCACAATATTCAGGGACCAAAATGCAAGAAAACAGAACTTCACAACATCCATATAACTGATTTAATGGTAGCCGTATCGGTACTCCTACACGCGTAACGATATGGTATTGCTATTTCAAAAACCCTAAATTCCAATAGCCAAATCTCATTTCGATACGCCCTCGCGTACCATACACCGTACCTTTTACACTTACCCCGTACCAAAACGGTTCCTCGCGTACCGAAACACGATGCCTGAAAAGGCTTACTCGTACTGAAATACTTGCCCATGTTCTGATACACTAAGCCTGAAATGTCTTACCCGTACCGAAATAGGGACATGCGTACTGATACGCCTGAACCTGAAATATCCTCTTTTGCTGGTTTAACATGCTTTCAAACATAACAAAACACCCTAACATGCTTCTAACATGAATCCAACACATTCAAGAGACAAACCACAACAAATCTCATTTCAATCATCTTTACTTAAATCATCATTTAAAACATTATGCCTTGAAAACCATGCATTTAACACTTTCAAAAACCAGCATATTAAACCATATGTAACATGTGTCACTAACCATCAGCAAATCCCATTGCTAAACCTCAATTTAAGTCTTCCCATGCATAACAAACCATATGCAAAGCTTAAAGAGTAAACATGTATAAATCACATTATAAAACATAAACCATTACATAACACATCCACAATTATATTGGCTTACAAGTGATCATTAACCAAGTTCCATTAACAAAATAGTTCATCAGATACACGAATTCAACGAGTGTCCTCACAACACTTCAAGCCATCTCAACCGGAATAGCGATACAATCACAATCGTGGTACATTATAACCAGGTACACTTACAACCTACGGGGACACCAACCCCAACCCTGGGTTAGATGCTTAATCCACTAACGGAAGTTTAAAGTACCATTTAACCCATCAACTGTTAGGGTACTTGGATGGAGTATTCGGTACACCGTATAAACCCCTCGACATCCAAGGCAAATCTTTATAGTGCACTATCAATCCTATGGTCGGCCAACTATATCCGATAACATTTTTAAACCACATCACTTGCCAATATAATTCACAATTAACCACATACCTCACTGTTTTTATATGCATTAAACCAAACCTTTTTCCAAAGCAACAAACCATGCTTTTCAACAAGTATTTCCACATACTTACAAGGATCACTTACCATGTGCATCCTTCATCATTTCATGATTAAAAACAATATCTAACATACTTAAAAACATGCTTAAATAGTAGGTATCATGTAATTCAAAACAAGTGCATAAATCTATTTCATAATAGAACTACCGAGAGAGAAAACCACTTTATACTTACTTCCGAGTTTAAACCACCTTCTCACTCACCGATACGCGAAACCTTAATTTGTTGACGCGAATTCAAGCGTCCTAAGCCTCCAAAGCTTCACCGATAGCTTCTGGACCAGCCTCCCCTATTTTAACCACATAACAACAAAAAATTAATGCATCTCAATGCATTTAAACCACTGCAGCAACCTTTCTCACAAACACCAAAAATCCATTCACAATTACCCAACCACAATAACCGAAATCATCTTCTAACTCTTTCTAAACGCAACCCAGCCACAAACTATCAATCTAACACTTATGTTAACATCAATCAACACTTAAAACATGATTACATCATCCCTATATCTCCAGCAACTAAACAACCACTACAACACCTCAAAAACACAAACCTAACAACCTAAATAATTAAAGATTCATGGAGATTCGGGATTCCAATGTTAAAAACTACTTATCCACATTATAAAACATTCAATACATGCTTAAAATCAATCCTCATCACTAGAAAACAGATCCAATACGGATCTTCTTCAATTTCACCTATTAATCCCAAATTAAATCAATTAATCATCACAAAAACATAAAATTAGATTATAAATCATAAATCAAGGATCAAATACTTGGGAATATCAATAAAGAACCATTCAATAGAGAAGAAAACAAAACTTACCTTTATTGTGTGATTTCCCCCCCAATTGATTGATTAAAGCTTGAAAAACACAAGATTTCAATGAGGTTTTGTAAATCAAAGATAAAGAATCAATTATAAAGCAAGAATCCATGAAAATAGATATCTCACCTCTGGATTTTGATGAAAACAAGAGTGTTTGGAAGAAAAGAAGTGGTGAGAAAAGTTGAGAGAAAAGTTTACGTCAAATTTCTTTAAAATCAATAACTACCTTTTCATTATAAAATCCCTTTTAATTAATAATTAAAACACATGTTAAAAGTCTTAATTGAAGGGAGAAACCACCACCCAAAAGTTGGTAAAACAGCTCCTTAAAGATTTTAAGAATTTGATCCTTTACAATTTAGTCACCTTTTAAAAATAATTTTCAAAAATTACACTTTAGTCACCAACCAAAATGTCACCCTTCCAAATCCAATTTTCCAAAATTGATTTCATCAATATTTTTCATATATTTAAATATGATTTTTAACCATTTTTCCATATTTTTATCTTAATCAAAAATATTTATTCCTAAATCTGACTCGAATCTTTAACCCAGTCCACTGGACCGTCTAACTAGCCCATAAAACCGGTAGGCGCAAAACCGGGGCATTACATGCGCTATAGTGTTCTCTAAAAATGACTTAAGAACTTCACATCTCGATCGGATACGATAGTCCTTGGAACCTCATTATTTCCCAAAAAATAGATTAGCAATATTCGTAGCATCATTAGTTTTATTTCAAGGAATAAAATGAGCCATTTTAGAAAACTTTTCCACTACTACAATGATGGAGACTTTGTTGTTCTTTGTACGAGGCATTCCTAATACAAAGTCCATATAGATATCCACCCAAGATGTATTTGGAATAGGTAGTGGAGTGTATCGGCCATAGGGCATGACTTTCGACTTTGTTCTCCTATATGTGATGCAATGCTCACATAGCCTTTCCACAGCTTGCTTCATTTTTGGCCAATACAAGTGTTGTAACACCCTCGACCCGAATGTCAAATTTGAGCCTCAAACCCAAACCCAAAATCATAATTTTTTTTAAAAACTTGGTTAGTCCAACAAGTAATTCGTAAAAACATTTAAAGCCAACAATTGTGAATTAAGATAAGAAATCAAATAGTACAAATGAGCTCCAAATTAAATTTGAAACATTTGAATGTACGGTTTAATTAATATAATTTCAAATAATAAGATACAAACTCCAATATGTAAGGTCCTATGAATGCGTAGCTCAATAAACTCAAATACCGTACTCTGAAGATCACCACGTGCTAGAATCTCGATCTGATAGTGCTCCTCGATCCCACGAACCAACGCCCAACCTATACACGAAAACAACAATTCTGAGCGCTGAGCTTACAACTCTCAAAGGTACACATCTACTCTACTATACTTCATGTTAATCATAAACATAAGCATGCAAGCTAGTACGAGCAATAAAAAGAGATAAATAAACATGTGGTGCTACCAAAATTGCTTAAACACATATCAAGCATACAAGCAATATCTCAAATAACATAAGCACATCAATAAAACGAACCAAGAGTGAGGCCCAATGTCACTCGAAACTGGGAGACCTACCTATGCTCGAAATCTCACATCGAGCTGTACAGAATCTCACATTGAGCAGGTATACTCAAAATCTCACATCAAACGGGTATACTCAGAATCTCACATCGAGTGGGGCTCAGAATCTCGTATCGAGCAAATACCATCACCTAGAATCTCACATCGGATGGCCTTCATTTCATCACTCGAAATCTCACATCGAGTGTCCTTCATGTGTTGCAACACTCACTCACTGGGTATCCAGATCCCATCAAACAAAGACACATAACCAAACAAGTGTCCACGCATGAAACAACCACACATGATCCACCAATGACCCCTAAGGTTACTATTACAAGCAATCACCCAAGCTTTACCAAGTTGTTGATACATTATGGAAAAGTGTATAATTTATCTCATTCATTGTCTCTAGTAATCCACGTTATTCCATTTATCAGGGCATAATTTAATTATTAACATATATACTAATTTTCATCCTTAATTTGCATTTATAAATTATTCAATTCAGTGGGGACCGATACTCGAATTCGGGTATCAATATGGTACCCCAATCATGTACCAATACAGCTAAGCGCATACTGATATTGTATTCATAGGTTTACGTATTTCCTCGAATTATGAATATTTACAATTCTATAATCGATCTCTAAAGCTTATGAAAGCCGTTTAAGTGTGTGGCTAACGCATTTAATTCATCAATATTAATTACCAGCCTTTTACCCATTTAATCGAATATAAATTCTAAATTCATAAACATATAATCAATTATTTACCTGTATTGCCCCTTACAATATTCAATCGAACATATTAATTTATTGAGCTAACTTACAAGAAGGCACCATCATATATCACTAGTCAACCAATCATACACTCAGATAATCATACGAATATTCAGACAATCTTATATGATCTCTAAATCTCATAATAGTCTCGAACATTCTCAAGCTCATCAAGCATCTCAATAATTAGTAAGACTCGAAATATCAACATCAACACGTGCTTATTACTCATACCCTAATTTGCAACCACTAACATGCAAAGCAATTACACTTATGATGCTCATAAAGCATTTCAGATTTCGAGATGTACTAACCTTAAGTTGATATTGCTAAAATACTCATCTGAGCTTCCCGAATATTCCACTTGATTCGATATCTGATCCCAAACATCTCTCATAAATATACGAATACCAAAAGCAACACTTAAACCCACTCACTAACTCATTCACGTGATTAAATGCGTAAAAACAACTTAGTGGGTTTGAATTTGGCAAAACGAACTGCGCTAATGGATCTGAAATGTCGAAAAACCCCCGATTAAGGTCCCTCAAAAAAATTCAACGCTGATCAACGGTTAACGACCAACAGCGGTGGCAGTCAACGGAGACAACGGTGGCACGATGGTTGGCGGCGTAATAGTGGCAGCTGATGGTGCGATGGCAGCTCGACTTGGCTCAGGTTGGGTTAACTCGACCCAACTCAGCCTGATTTAGTTCAGCCTAACTCGGCCAAACTTGGTCGAGTTCACTCGGCGACTCGGTCGCCTGGTGCAGAACCACGCCTACGCGAGGCGGTAGAGTGTGGTGGCACGTGAGGGTAGCTCCGGCGGCCGATCGATGATAGTGAATGACTACCTTGACTCGCTCGACCCTTCTAAACACGGTGCTAACCTCAATTTTTTTATTTGAGCCCTCTAACCTTTTTAACTAGACAACCCAAAACTTCATCTCTCTCACCCCCTCCGATAGTGATTCCGACAATTGTGCCGCTGGTACCGGTAGACTCGTCTTGGTGAGATGAACACAATGTCAGTGGTGGTGTTGCCATCGGACGGTTGGGTCTCTATAGATGGAGTTTGAAAATCTCCCTCTACTTTTCTCTATTTCCTCTCTCCTCCACTTTTTCCCTTTTTCTCTCTATTATTTCCCCCATCATCCCACTTTAATTCAAAATAACTCACCTTATTCTTTTTCTTTTCTTTTATTTACTTATTTATTTATCCAATCATTTAATAAATCACAAGGTCGAAGCCCAAACACCCTTGGTTGGGTTCTCAACTGTTGGCCCACAACCTGGGTCCAAGACTCGATTTATAAACCCAAAAACCAAGTCGTTACAATTCTCCCCTCCTTAAAAAATTCATCCTTGAAATTTCATACCGGTAAACCAAAGAAGATGCTAAACTTTTATAACTCTCTGACTTTCTCACACATACCCCGCTACGTTTCTCTAATCTCAACACTTATCAATTATAACCCTTGTCTTATAATGGCACAAACACAACCTCAACTGATTCTTTCTCTTAGATGGAATCCTTCCTCGTCCAGTACATTACAGACGACAAGCTGAACCCAACTGCACCCCGACCACACTGTCACATGAATACATCATCCAAGAAACTTAACTTACGTTGTAGAACCCAAAAGATTGATGCACACAAAATCCTTCCACCACAACGTACAATCTAAAAAGGACCGTATGTTAAGCAAACGTTGCATCCAAAATGAAGCAATTCTTTTCATGGTGACTTCCTGAAGGAGACTTTAACTCTGATGGCATCCCATAACTATAACACTACTTGCCATGTGCAAGGCTTCATAAAATGAACAACGTCTCGACTCGCCCCAAGCACTTACCCTAAACTTGTATGATAACTCATATCGGTAACTAAAGCATATCTCATTAATTCGGTTCATGCAATAATCTTACACTCTCAACTATAACGTGTAGGAAAAACATGTCATCTGCACCATCAAATCTATCATCACATAGAAATCCCACCAAAGGATAAGGTTCCATCACAACCTTAATCTCGCACCAAAAAGATAACATTTACAACCCAACCCACTAACAACCAAGCTGACTTTCTATGTGGCTCACACCTTTGTCGAAAACTTATCAAACAATACATACCAAGGACTATATCATTACTCAACGAAACTGTGCACTCACGAATCCTGTACAAGATCTATGGTCATCTATTTAATTCTCACTGAGGAAATATCAACCAACCCAAACAACTCTGAGGAAATACATGTTCGACTCTCAACTGATGGCAAGTAAAAAACCTATAGTTGTCTCGAACACCCAACTTCACATTGTCCCTCAAACACATGGCGAAAGTTTGGTACAAACAGTCGCTCTCAAAATTCACCACATAATGACCATTTTACTATAAAGGAAGAATCTCTTACCTTGATATATCTTTTCCAAAACACCCACCACAAGATCTCAAAGTCTATTGACAACCATCAGACCCAAATTCAATCATAACATTGTATCCTCTTAACTAAAATCAGATGCTCCTTCTCGTGGCTTCCAAAGTAAATTATCCTTAACTCAAGGCTTAACTAAGAAACACACGGGTACGGGTACTGTATAGAGCTAGTATCGATATTCTCTTACATGACCATTACTTGTGATAGCCCCACACGGCAGCATGATACTCCAATCCTGGACTTACCCGGTACGATCCACTACATATTTAGCTTACTTTACTTAGGTGGTGATCGACTATACTATCAACAGTTCTCACATACTTCGTACCATGTCATCATCGAAACCTTAAATTTCTTTAAAGATCAAGTACCCCAAACTTTACACTATTGGGGAGAACACAACATTCCCCTTCTAGAACAAACATACAGCCGTAACAGTACAATAAAACATCTTCAAAGACCTCATAATCTTATTCAACTCCGATCGGGTCTACACCACTGTCACAAAAAAAGCCTTACGTAACTCGAGGTTCCACCAATGTCTCTCGACTCGCTCCAAGAAAATTATGATATAATCAAAAGCATTTACGAAGTCTCAAACCGTTGCTTCTTTAACTGATTGCACAATAATTAACCCTTCCCACACATATGGTTATTGGGATAATTATCTTTTCAACGCTAATCTTTCCGTATTCTTATACATCCACACGTGTCACGCAAAGCATCAAACTTATATTCGAGAGACAACACAATAGCTTCCATCCTATCTTCACTTAAACACCTCGACGTCACTGCGAACATCACCCGCTATCACAATGCACTTAAAGATAGAAATCTTCATTCTAAAATCCATTTAGTATTTTTTTAACCTCAACTCATTAACAATAAGCATCTCAATTTCAAACTAATCTAAAAAAACACATAGGTACTTCACATTCGGTAAAAACGGTTATCCACCTTAAGAGATGAGTAACGATCTTCCACTATCACTTAACAAACTATCAACAGTTTGAGCATCACCTCCACGAACCAACTTATTACTAGCGAACAAGTCTGACTATCCCTTGGGCGAAGTACTTGGACAAAAAGGACCTTATTCAAGTTGCTCCTCCATAACTGAATCTCTGACTACTCAACTGGGTTGATGTCTTTTGACAACAGCGATGGCACCGACATCCAACTCGGTATTACCTCAACATCTACTCATGTTCCTGATAGAGAAAGATCCTAACGTTTCATTCATAAAGCATAAACAAACACTTTGACAGTTTGAAAGCTCTCGAGCATCGAACTACACACATTAGCATCTATCGATCGATCAAACTTATCTCACAACCCCATTGCCATCTTCTAAACAACCACTGTAAAGATCACGGTAAAAGGGCGATGATTTAACATTCTCATTACTAAAAGTTGGTTTTATCGAGGTTTCGAAGCCTCAAACTCACTCTCGACATCACTAGCCAGCATTATCCTTGATTAACCGAAATAATTTCCACAGTGCAACTCCCAAGAAGGTAGCTCTCTCTCAACCCTATAGAACTTCTAACTTCGACTATACTCTGACGAAATAGTGGATCCTAAATCCACTATCTCCGAGGAATGCCCTCAAAAAGGGCAATAATACTTTTCGAGTATCAACGAGACTACCTTTTAACGAATAAAGGGTTCTCCAACCAATGCACATCTAATGATCGATTCTGAAAATAGGTTATCCATACCTGTAACACTACAATATTCACGTATAACGATAAAAATTCCTTACCATAAACTCTTGTAACAAATTTGAAGATTTAGGGGTGACTACAACGCACAACGAAGACACCATTCAGGCGACAAGAAGAGGACACATCCTCAACTCTAATATGATTCGTATAACTCGCATCTCGACCATCTAAGATGACCCTACCCCTGGAATTACTACCATGAAAGGCCTAACACTTAACTCGGCCTTCTCGGGCACGATCATAACCATCTTGACATCGCAACATTGGACGCACTATTACAATTCTAGTCTTAAGGTGTATAAACTTAGTTTAAGGGTTTGTATTCACTAGACACCTTACTAAAACACCTATATCACCTTGGGGTTTCCTAGAACTGGCTAAACCTAGGCTCTGATACCACTAAATGTAACACCCTCGACCCGAATGTCATATTTGGACCTCAAGCCCAAACCCAAAACCATAATTTTTTTCAAACTAGGTTAGTCCAACAAGTAATTCGTAAAAACATTTAAAGACAACAATTATGAATTAAGATAAGAAATCAAATAGTACAAATGAGCTCTAAATTAAATTTAAAATATTTAAATGTACGGTTTAATTAATACAATTTCAAATAAAAAGATACAGACTCTAACATATAAGGTTCTATGAATACATAGCCCACCAAACTCAAATACCGTACTCTGAAGATCACAATGTGCTAGAATCTCAATCTGATAGTGCTCCTCGATCCCATGATCTAACACCCAACCTACGCACGAAAACAACAATTCTAAGGGCTGAGCTTACAAAGCTCAGTGGTATACATCTACTCTACTATACTTCATGCTAATCATAAACATAAGCATGCAAGCTAGTACAAGCAATAAGAAGAGATAAATAAATATGTGTCTATACCAAAATTGCCTAAACACATATCAAGCATATAAGAAACATCTCAAATAACATAAGTACATTAATAAAACAAACCAAGAGTGAGGCCCAATGTCACCCGGCCCTGGGAAACCCACCCATGCTCAGAATCTCACATCGAGCTGCTCTCTCACATTGAACGGGTATACTCGAAATCTCACATCGAGTCTTCACTCAGAATCTCATATCGAGTGGGGCTTAAAATCTCGAATCAAGCAAATATCATCACCCGAAATCTTACATCGGGTGGCCTTCATTTCATCACTCAAAATCTCACATTGAGTGGCCTTTATGTACTGCAACACTCACTCATTTGGTATCCAGATCCCATCAAACAGAGACACATAACCAAACAAGTGCCCACACATGATCCACCAAGGACCCCTAAGGTTACTATTACAAGCAATCACCCAAGCTTTACCAAGTTGTTCCACGTTAATTATTAACATATACAATAATTTCCATCCTTAATTTGTATTTATAAATTATTCAATTCATTAGGGACCGGTACTCGAATAGGAGTATCAATACGTTACCTCAATCATGTACTGGTACAACTAAGCTCATACCAATATTCTATTCAAAGGTTCATGTATTTCCTCGAATCATGAATATTTACAATTCTATAATAGATCCCTAAAGCTTATGAAAGTCGTTTAATTGTGTGGCTAACACATTTAATTCATCAATATTAATTACCAGTTTTTTACCCATTTAATCGAATATAAATTTTAGTTTCATGAACATTTAATTAATCATTTACCTGTATTTCCCCTTACAATATTCAATTAAACATATTAATTTATTGAGCTAACTCACAAGGCACCATCATATATCAATCAGTCAACCAATCATACAACCAAATAATCATACAAATATTCAGACAATCCTATGCGGTCTCTAAAGCTCATAACAGTCTCGAACATTCTCAAGCTCATCAAGCATCTCAATAATTACCAAGCCTCAAAATATCAGCATCAACACATGCTTATTACTCATCTTCTAATTTGTAACCACTAACATGCAAAGCAATTACACTTATGATGCTCATAAAGTATTTTACAGTTTAAGATGTACTAACTTTAAGTTGATATTGCTAAAATCCTCATCTAAGCTTCTTGAATATTCTACTTGATTCGATATTTGATCCCAAACATTTAACCCCCTTGACCCGGCCTAGACGCCCAACCGTACCAAGAAGGCTACATTAGGTTTATCGTAGCAAACTGAAGAGATACAACAAAACCCGGTCTATTTTTTTTCATTTTTATCTTATCTAGATGCAAATTATTAACCCTACATGTTCATGCAGACATCAGGTGTAACCTCAACTCAACCGGGCATCAATTTGACATCTAATTGATCACATTTACAAATTAAGGACCAAATTGAAAATACATAAAATTTTAGGATTAAAGCACACTTTTAAGTTACCAACTTTTAATTTGACCGATTCCAAACTTTCAGCTCAATCCGATCATTCTACCACATTCAATTGCATTGGCAAGATTCGGGGACTAAATTGTAAAGATATCAAAACCGCCCAAAATGACAAATACAGAATTAACGGTCATCCGTACAGATTCAGATGAACCTGTATTGATACGGTTTGAAACACCCCGTTTTGGTACACCTCCATGCCGTATCGATACGCACAACTGAAATACTAAACTTTTGAAAACCTTGATGATCGTACCGATACGACTCTTCGGCGTTTCGGTACATAGGTTTGAGACGAAAAGGTTGATTTCCAGAAATTGAGACCCGTATCGAAACACCCCTTGCCGTACCGATACGTTAAGACCAAAATGGCCTAGGCGTATCGAAACACCAACCCGCGTACCGATCCCTCAAGCCTAAAAATGCCTAGCCGTACCAATAAGGCCCCCCGCGTATCGATACGCCTGGCCTGTAATGTCACATTTTGGCTAGTTTTTCATCCCAAAAGCATACTCTAATCAATCCAACATGCTTAAAACACAACACCAACATGACAAACATATCTCAAGCCAACTAGCATCACAGTTCTAGCAACTCAACAAGGCTTCATGCATCAAAAAGGAATTCCATAGGCATGCTTCCTAATATGCATCCAACCAACATATCAAAGGATAAACCAGCACCAAAATCAATCCTTAAAGGCCATATACAACCCAAGAGCAACTAAAGAAACATGCTCAAACATGGAGTTCCAAAAAACATCTCCCAAAACACAACTAGTACCTCATTGCCCTTATTCATTATAGTCTAGTCTCTAACATACTTTGGAAACAAGTCTTGCCAAGATCCCCTTGCTTCTTGCTGCCTTCCGAGACTTTAATTCTATGCATTGATGGACAAAGAGAGCGTAAACACACAAGGCTTAGCGGGGAATGCTTAGAACAAACACCATCAATGCATTTAAAACCATTTACACAACATCATCCTTTTAAAGCATCATGCCCCTTTTAAAACATGCACTTTACATCATTAAAACCAGCATATTAAACCATATGCTACATGTATCATTAATCAACAACAAGTTATATTGCTAACCCTCTACTTAAGCCTTCTCATGCATTACTACCAAATGCAAAGATCAAGGAGAAATATGTATAAATCATATTATACAACGTAAAACATTTTAATGATACATTAACAATTATAATGGCTTACAAGTGATCATTAAACAAGTCCAACAACAAAAGAGTTCATCAGATACACGAATTCAACAAGTGTTAACCCAACACTTTAAGCCATCTCAACCAGAATAGCGATACAATCACAATCGCGGTACATTAACAACCGAGTACATTAACAACTGGGAACACTTTCAACCCACGAGAACACCCACCCCTTTCATCGGTTATATGTTTAACCCACAAACGGGAGTTTTCGATACCATATAACCCCTCAACCGTTAGGGTACTTGGATGGAGTATTCAATAACAATTTTAAAACCATATCACTTGCCAATATAATTAACCAAATAACATTTACCTCACTGTTTTAACAGGCATTAAACCATGCCATTTCCAAAGCAACAACCATGCTTTAAAACATAAGTATAAAACATACTTACAAGGATCACTTACCATGTGCATCATTTAGCAAAACATGCTTAAAAACAGTATATTGAATACTTTAAAACATGCTTAAATAGTAGGTACATGAACATTAAACCAAGTGCATAAAATTATTCAAACAAGCACGACCGAGAGAGTAAAACCACATTATACTTACTTCTGAGTCTAGGTAAGTGTTTCATGCTCTACCTTAACTCCCAAAACTCTGTTCCAAAACATCAAAACGCTTTAAAACACGTTTTCACTCACCAATAAGCGAAACCTCGATTCACCAACGCAAAATCAAGTATCTGAAACCTCCAACGCTTCTCCAATCAACTCCGGATCAACCTCCCCTGTTTTTACCACAAAAAATAGAGGATTAATGCATCATAATGCATTCTAAGCACAACAACTACAATCCTTCTCGGATTTCCACAAAACATTTACAATTAGCCCTCCACAACAACCGAAAACATAACCAACACACTTCGATTCACAACCCAGCCAACATCTATCAATCTAACATCACTTTCAACACCAAAACACATATAAAAACAGACCCAAATCAACCTACCACTTCCATCAACCTTACAACCATAGAAACACCACAAAACCTCAAAACTAACAACCTAAACAAATAGAGATTCTTAAGTTTCGGGATTCCATTGATAAAAATCTCTTATCAACATTATTAAACATCCAAAATATAAATCAAAGCATCCTTAATTACTGGAAATTTGATCCAATCCGTGAATTAACTCATTTTCCCCAAATAACTCAATTAAACATTAGAAAATCATCAACATCATATTAGAAACACAAAAACAAGGATCAAATGCTTGGGAATTTTAGTAAAGAACCATACAATAGAGGAGATCTCGGACCTTACCCTATTGTGAAGTTTCTCCCTCAATTGATTTGTGAAAAGCTAAGAAAACATAAGATTTCAATGAGATTTTGCAAAATAAAGTTAAAGAATAAAGTTAAAATCAATAATCTGAGTGAAAAGAATCTCTCACCTCTGGATTTTGATGAAATTCTGATTGTTTGGCAAAAAAGAAGTTGAGAAAAAAGGTTTAGGAAAAAGTTACGTAAATTTTCTTTAAAAACTAATAACTAACTTAGATATTTTAATCCCTCTTAAACCACCTTTAAAACACATGTTTAAAATGATTTAATTGAAGGGAGAAACCACCAGCAAAAATTTGGTAATTTAGCTCCTTAAGGATTATAAGAATTTGACCCTTTTCATTTTAGTCACTTCAAAATAGTTTTCACAAATTGCATTTTGGTCACTAACCAAAATGTCACATTTCCAAATTCCATTTTCCAAAATTTATTCCACCAAAAATCAATATATATTAAAAGATGATTTTTAACTATTTTCCACATTTTTATCTTACCAAAAAATATACAGTCCCGAACCGACTCGAATCCCTACTCCGGTCCACCGAATCATCTAATAAACTACCAAATCGCTAAGCCCTAAAATCGGGGCATTACAACTCTCCCCCACTTAAGAAATTTCGTCCTCGAAATTTACATGGAGGAAACAGGTGCGGAAACTGTTTCAACATATCTGACTTGCGTTCCCACGTGACCTCCTCAACACCGCGGTGCCTCCACATCACCTTAATGAGCTCAACTGTCTTGCC
This sequence comes from Hibiscus mutabilis, assembly GCA_019671005.1. Classification (NCBI taxonomy): domain Eukaryota; kingdom Viridiplantae; phylum Streptophyta; class Magnoliopsida; order Malvales; family Malvaceae; genus Hibiscus; species Hibiscus mutabilis. The sequence continues at coordinate 19,046,717 of CM033753.1, read as the reverse complement.
ACGCAGCACCTTACTACCGGTTCCTCATCGTAAGATAGGTCCGATCTCAACTCAAACTCCTCCACCGGCATAACATGCGATGGATCTGACCTATACCTCTGCACATCATAAATCTTTTCCAACTCCTGAGGTAGCCTCAAACGATACGCAATAGGACCCACACGCTCAATAACCTCGTAAAGTCCAATGAACCTCGGACTAAGCTTCTCCTTCCGCCCAAACCGCAATACCTTTTTCCAAGGCAACACTTTCAAAAACACTTTATCACCCATAGCGTACTCTATATCCATAGGCTTCAAATCCGCATAGGATTTCTGGCGATCTGCAACTACTTTTAAGCGCTCACAAATCAACTTTACCTTTTCGGTTGTGCCTTTCAAAACATTGGGCATCAACACAAACTTTTCCCCCACTTCTGCCCAACACACGGGCGTACGACATTTCCTGCCATACAATGCCTCATAAGGTGCCATATGTATGCTCGCATGATAACTGTTATTATAAGCAAACTCCACCAATGGCAAATGCTTCTCCCACGTTCCCTGGTACTCAATAACATAACACCTCAGCATATCCTCGAGAACCTGAATCACGCGCTCCGATTGGCCATCGGTCTGAGGATGATATAAGGTACTGAAATTTAACCGGGTTCCCAAAGCACAATGCAAACTCACCCAAAACCTTGCGGTGAACCGCGGATCCCTATCCGAAACTATAGATTTGGGCACTCCGTGCAAACGCACAATTTCAGAGATGTACAGTTCAGCCAACTTGTCCAAGGTATACGTAGTATGCACTGACACAAAATGCGCACACTTCGTAAACCGATCCATAATCACCCAAATGAAATCCTTTTTGTTCGACGTTAAAGGCAGCCCAGACACGAAATTCATGGTGATTCTTTCCCACTTCCATTCCAGTATCCTCAACGGTTGCAACAACCCGAAAGGAAACTAATTCTCAGCCTTTACCCGCTGACAAACCATACACCGAGCAACAAAATCAGCTACATCCTTTTTCAGTCTAACCCAATACTACTCCCTTTTCAACCTTCGATACATCTTAGTACTACCGGGATGTATAGCGAAAGGACTAGCATGTGCCTCCATCAAAATAGTTTGCCTCAACTCTTCGTCCTTAGGCACCACTATTCGACCTTTGAAACACAATACCCCATCATCACTGAAATGAAAATCCATAGGATTCCCATCCCTAATATCCTCCACATGAGGTACCAAACTCCCATCATACGGTTGCTTCTCTTTAATCATCTGCGATAAGGTCGGCTTCACCTACAACTCAGCCAACAAACCCCCGTCATTCATCACACTCAACCGAGCAAACATGGGTCGCAACTCCGCAACCGTTTTTCTGCTCAAAGCATTCGCCACAACATTGGCTTTCCCCGGATGATACTCAATGGTCAGATCATAATCATTTAGCAACTCCAACCATCTACGTTGCCTAAGATTTAGCTCCTTCTGTGTCATCAGATATTTCAAACTCTTATGATCTGTATAAACCACACATTTCTCACCATAAAGGTAATGCCTCCAGATCTTCAAGGCAAACACAACCGCTGCAAGCTCAAGATCGTGAGTAGGGTGGTTACGTTCATGCACCTTCAACTGCCTAGATGCATATGCCACTACCTTACACTCATGCATCAACACAAAACCAAGCCCAACATACAACGCATCACTATAAACAACGAACTCCTTCCCCGATTCTAGTTGAACCAGGAATGGAGCTCGCATCAAGGCTTCCTTCAACCTTTCAAAAGCTCGCTGCCTATCTCATGTCCACTCAAACCCAATATTCTTCTGCAGCAACTTTGTTAATGGAGCCGCCAAACTGGAGAACCCTTCCACAAACCTTCGGTAGTAACCTGCCAAACCAAGGAAACTCCTAACCTCTGTCACCGACTTAGGCTCCTTCCAACTCATTATAGCCTCAACTTTATGCGGATCAACACGTATTCCTTCGGCTGACACAACATGCCCTAGGAACACAACTTCCTTAAGCCAGAACTCACATTTGCTTAACTTAGCATAAAACTGATTAGCCAACAGTGTCTGAAGCACAATTCTCAAATGTCTATCGTGATCTTCGTCGGTATGGGAGTACACAAGGATATTGTCGATAAGCACAATCACAAACTGGTCTAAAAACTCATGAAACACTCGATTCATCATGTCCATAAAAGTAGCTGGTGCATTGGTCAAATCAAACGGCATCACAAGAAACTCGTAATGCCCGTACCTCGTACGAAAGGCTATTTTGGGCATATCCACCTTCTTCACCTTTAACTAGTAGTACCCTGACCTCAAATCTATCTTGGAAAACACCGAGGCTCCCCTAAACTGATCAAACAGGTCATATATCCGCAATAAAGGATACTTATTCTTTACTGTCAACTTATTCAGCTGCCGATAATCTATACACATCCGCAACATAGCATCTTTCTTCTTAACAAACAGCACAGCGCTCCCCATGGTGAGATACTGGTCTAATGAACTCACGGTCAAGTAACTCCTGCAATTGCGTTTTCAACTCCTTCAATTTCTTTGGAGCCATGTGGTACGGAGCAATAGATACTGGTACCATACCCGCAAAAACCTTGATGCCAAACTCTACCTCACGGTCAGGTGGCAACCCTGGTAATTCCTTCGAAAAAACACCCAAAAACTCACATACGGTGAGAACATCCTGCACCCTCAACTTCTTTGATCCAGGATTCATAACACAGGCCAAATAAGTTTGATATCCTAAATCCAACATTCGACTTGCTTCCAAAGCCAAAACAACATTAGACAAAAACTTGGCGTTCTCGCTGACAACCACCACCTCATAATCATCTGAAAACCTCAAGGATATCCATTTGGTCTCAACGTCCACCATCAAAACCATAGAATGGTAATTCCATCAAGTCCACAATAAACACATGTCCCTAAACCATCAGCGGACACCTACGATACAACCTCATAACCACGACTGTCTCCCCAAGAGAACTAGTCACTCTAACACCCACATTAAGAATTTCGACCGATATATCAAACAGCTCAGCATGCTCACTCAAAATGTATGAATGAGTAGAACCAGAATCAACCAACGAATAAAATGACAAAGACTGTAGGGTAAAAGTACATGCAATCACATCGGTTTCATTGCAACCCTTGCGGTGCGCATACACCCTAGCCGGTCCACCTCCTTCAAGCTAGATAGCAACAATATGGGCCACAGTCCTCTGCCCACCATCTCGACGCTGAAACGGTCCACGACCACGACCCCGCTGCGGAGCAACAACAAGTGTAGCACCCTGCCCACCTTGAGCCAACAACGGACAATTACACCTATGATGGTCGTCTGACCCACAACTCCAACAAGCATTAGCCACCACAGGCGCGGGTGCCTGACCCTCCCTGGCCAAACGCGGGCAATCTCGCCTCAAATGATCTCGGGATCCACAAACCCAACAAGTGCTAAACGGGGCTCTAACCTGGGTACCCTACCCTTGGACTCCACATCCCATAAGACCTTCGCCATACCTTGGCTCTGAGCGGAACCTCCAGTCACGATGTCTCTTGGCCTGACCACCGCTATAACCCGAATCAACAGCTCTCTTACCCGAGCTAGAACCTCAGAATCCAGATGCCAAACCCAACTTCTGCTCCACATCCTTGGCTCGCGAAACCAACACATCAAAGTCGGTGTAATCAATAGCAAGCATGTATGTCTTAACATTCTGCACAAGCCCATAGCGGAAACGATCACATCGAGTACGCTCGTTAGGAACCAACTTAGGTACATACCGACTCAACCTCATGAAATGCACCTCGTACTCCGCAATAGACATACTGCCTTTTTCTGAGCCATAAACTCGCACTTCTTCTCGTCTTGAAATCGGACTCCCAAAAACTTCTTCTGAAAAACCTCGCAAAAGAACTCCCAGGTCACATCTTTGGTTGCCATACCGGATATCGTGGTAATCCACCATGCATAAGCATCACCCAGCAGTAGGGAAACAACACAACCCAGCTTACGAGCATCGGTGCACCCCATTTGGCCCAATATCATCTCAATACTGGCCAACCAACCCTCAGAGACCTCAGGTAACAAACCTCGAAACTCAACTCCACCCAAACTACGAAGAGCTCAAGCAGCAAACCTTGCCCCTCAACTGGTGGTGCTGGCACACGAACACCCGCAACTGCTTCCTGAAAAGTACAGGTCATGGCCTGTATCAACGGTGCCATATCACCCATCCCTGGCCCAGTCGGCGTAAGTGGTACATGTTCCACTCCTTCCGGTAGATTAGGTGGGGTGGTGGTAACCGTCTAGGACGTACAACTTCTCCTTCAGCATCCTGCCCAGTGGAATTAATAATCATACCTGCTCGCAACTCTCTCCTCGGTCCCATTGTGCTAAAATATATCTAAGGCATGATAATCATTTCAAAACAAAAACAGTCAGGCCAGCCTCAAGCAAGGATCCAAGAATTTCATTTTAAAAATAAAAGCTTTCTAGACTATAATAATAAGGCAATGGGTACCCCCAAAACTTCCCCAACATATCATACAACAGCCAACATTCATATACCAATCACCGTACATATCAACCAGCGTACATACAATAAATCAAACATGGCAACAACACAACAACCTCCCAAACGAACCAAACCTGGCTCTAATACCACCAAATGTAACCCTCTTGACCCGGCCTAGACGCCCAATCGTACCAAGAATGCTACATTAGGTTTGCCGTAGTAAACCGAAGAGATACAACAAAACTCGGTCCATTTTTTTCTTTTTATCTTATCTAAATTCCAATTATTAACCCTACATATTCATGCAGACATCAAGTGTAACCCCAACTCAATCGGGCATCAATTTGACATCCAATTGATCATATTTACAAATTAGGAACCAAATTGAAAATATAGAAAATATCAGGATTAAAGCTCACTTTTAAGTTACCAACTTTTAGTTTGACCGATTCCAAACTTTCATCTCAAGTTTCAGCTCAATTCGATCATTCTACCACATTCAATTGCATTGGCAAGATTCAAGGACCAAATTGTAAAGATGTCAAAACTGCCCAAAATGACAAATACATAATTAACGGTCATCCATATCGATACAGATGAACCTGTATTGATATGGTTTGAAACACCCCATTGTGGTACACCTCAATATCGTATCGATACGCCAACTGAAATACTGAACTTTTGAAAACCTTGATGATTGTACCGATACGACTCTTTGGCGTTTCGGTACACGGGTTTGGGACGAAAAGGTTGATTTCCTGAAATTGAGACCCGTATCGAAACACCCCTTGCCGTACCGGTACGCTAAGACCAAAATGGCCTATGCGTATCGAAACACCAACCCGCGTACTGATCCCTCAAGCCTGAAAATGCCTAGCCGTACCAATACGGTCCCCCGCGTATCGGTATGCCTGGCCTGTAATGTCACATTTTGCCTGGTTTCTCATCCCAAAAGCATACTCTAATCAATCCAACATGCTTAAAACACAACACCAACATGACAAACATATCTCAAGCCAACTAGCAACACAATTCTAACAACTCAACAAGGCTTCAAGCATAAAAAAAGAATTCTATAGGCATGCTTCCTAATATGCATCCAACCAACATATCAAAAGATAAACCAGCACCAAAATCAATCCTTAAAGGCCATATAAACCCCAAGAGCAACTAAAGAAATATGCTCAAACAGAGAGTTCCACAAAACATCTCCCAAAACACAACTAGTACCTCAATGCCCTTATTCATTATAGTCTAGTCTCTAACATATTTTAGAAACAAGTCTTGCCAAGATCCCCTTGCTTCTTGCTGCCTTATGAGACTTTAATTCTCTGCATTGATGGAGAAAGAGAGCGTATGCACACAAGGCTCAGTGATGAATACTCAGAACAAACACCATCAATGCATTTAAAACCATTTACACAACATCATCCTTTTAAAACATCATGCCCCTTTTAAAACTTGCACTTTACATCATTATAACCAGCATATTAAACCATATGCTACATGTATCATTAATCAACAACAAGTCACATTGCTAACCCTCAACTTAAGCCTTCCCATGCATTACTACCAAATGCAAAGCTCAAGGAGAAACATGTATAAATCACATTATACAACGTAAAACATTTCAATGATACATTAACAATTATATTGGCTTACAAGTGATCATTAAACAAGTCCAATAACAAAAGAGTTCATCGGATAAACGGATTCAACAAGTGTTAACCCAACACTTCAAGCCATCTCAACTGAAATAGCAATACAATCATAATCACGGTACATTAACAACTAGGTACATTAACAATCGGGTACACTTTTAACCCACTGGGACACCCACCCCTTTCATCGGTTAGATGCTTAACCCACTAACGGGAGTTTTCGGTACCATAGAGTATTCGGTACGCCATATAAACCCCTCAACATCCAAGGCAACTTAATTATAGTGCACTCAATCCTATGGCCGGCCAACTATATCCGATACCAATTTTAAAACCACATCACTTGCCAATATAATTAACCAAATAACATTTATCTCACTGTTTTAATAAGCATTAAACCGTGCCATTTCCAAAGCAACAACCATGCTTTAAAACACAAGTATAAACCATACTTACAAGGATCACTTACCATGTGCATCCTTCAGCAAAACATGCTTAAATAGTATATTGAATACTTTAAAACATGCTTAAATAGTATGTACATGAACATTAAACCAAGTGCATAAAATCATTCGAACAAGCACGACCGAGAGATTAAAACCACATTATACTTACTTCTGAGTCTAGGTAAGTGTTTCAAGCTCTACCTTAACTCCCAAAACTCTGTTCCAAAACATCAAAATGCTTTAAACCACATTTTCACTCACCAATACGCGAAATCAAGTATTTGAAACCTCCAACGCTTCTCCAATCAACTCTGGACCAACCTCCCCTATTTTTACCATAAAACAATAGAGGATTAATGCATCATAATGCATTCTAAACACAACAACTATAATCCTTCTCGGATTTCCACAAAACCTTCACAATTAACCCTCCACAACAACCGAAAACATAACCAACATACTTCGATTCACAACCCAGCCAACATCTATCAATCTAACACCATTTTCAACATCAAAACACATCTAAAAATAGATCCAAATCAACCTACCACCTCCAGCAACCTTACAACCATAGAAACACCACAAAACCTCAAAACTAACAACCTAAACAAATAGAGATTCTTAAGTTTCGGGATTCCATTGATAAAAATCTCTTATCAACATTATTAAACATCCAAAATATAAATCAAAGCATCCTTAATTACTGGAAATTAGATCCAGTCCGTGAATTAACTCATTTTCCCCAAAAAACTCGATTAAACATTAAAAAATCATCAAAATCAGATTAGAAACACAAAAACAAGGATCAAATGCTTGGGAATTTCAGTAAAGAACCATGCAATAGAGGAGATCTCAGACCTTACCCCTATTGTGAAGTTTCTCCCTCAATTGATTTGTGAAAAGCTAAGAAAACATAAGATTTCAATGAGATTTTGCAAAACAAAGTTAAAGAATCAAGTTAAAATCAATAGTCTGAGTGAAAAGAATCTCTCACCTCTAGATTTTGATGAAATTCTGATTGTTTGGCATTAAAGAAGTTGAGAGAAAAGGTTTAGGAAAAAGTTACATAAATTTTCTTTAAAAGCTAATAACTAACTTAGATATTTTAATCCCTCTTAAACCAACTTTAAAACACATGTTTAAAATGATTTAATTGAAGGGAGAAACCACCAGCAAAATTTTGGTAATTTAGCTCTTTAAGGATTCTAAGAATTTGGCCCTTTTCATTTTAGTCACTTCAAAACAGTTTTCAAAAATCACATTTTGGTCACTAACCAAAATGTCACATTTCCAAAATTTATTCCACCAAAAATAAATATATATTAAAATATGATTTTTAACTATTTTTCCACATTTTTATCTTACCAAAAAATATATGGTCCCGAAACTGTCTCGAATCCCTACTCCGGTCCACCGGACCGTCTAATAAACCACCAAACCGCTAAGCCCTAAAACTGGGGCATTACAAAACATCTCTCATAAATATAAAAATTCCAAAATCAACACTTAAACCCATTCACTAACTAATTCACAAAATTAAACGCATAAAAATAGCTTACCGAGTTTGAATTTGGTGAAACAAACTGCTCCATTAGATCCAGAACATCGAGAAACCCACGGGTAAGGTCCCTCAAAAAAGTCAATGGCGGTTAATGGTCAATGGCAGCAACGAATGGCAATGGCAGTCAACGACGATGCGACAACGGCAGCTAACAGGATGACGACAGCTCGACTGGACTGACTCGGCTCGGCTTAGGCTGGTTAACTTAGCTTGGGTCAGTTCAGCCTAACTCAACCCAATTCAATCGAGTACACTTGGCGACTCGGTCGCCTGGTGCAGAACTACACCCATGCACGTCGGCGGCACGTAGGGGCGAGTGAGGGCAGCTCTAGTGGCTAGTCAACGACATCAAATGGCTACCCTGACTCTATCGACCCTTCTAAACATGGTGGTGGCCTCAGTTTTCTAATTTGAGCGCTCTAGCCTCTTCAACTGGACAACTCAAAACTTCTTCTCTCTCACCCCCTCTAACGGCGACTTCGACGGTGGTGCTGCTGGTACCGACAGACTCATCTCGGCGAGATAAACACAATGGCAGTGGTGGTGTTGCGATCAGATTGTTGGATCTCCATAGATTGGAGTTTGAAAATCTCCCCTACTTTTCTCTAGTTTCTCTTCTCTCTCTTCTCTACTTTTCCCTTTTTCTCTTTTACTCCCTCTTTTTCACCCCATCAGCCCACTTTAATTCAAATTAACTCATCTTGTTTTTTCTTTTCTTTTCTTTTATTTATTTACTTATTTATTTATCCAATCTTTTTAAAATCTTTATCACATTATCATGCTTTATCAAAATCATACACTTAGCATTTCAAAATAGCATATTAAACCACATGCAACATGGATCCCACAGCAAAATCCCATTTGCTACCCTCAATTTAAGCTTTCCCATGCATACCACCAATGCAATGCTTAAAGAGTAAAATATGTTTAAATCACATTAAACAACATAATCCATCTCATGATACATAAACAATTATATTGGCTTCCAAGTGATCATTTACCAAGTTCCATTTGCTAAAACGTAACATCGAATACACGGATTCGACAAGTGTTCCCTCAGCACTTAACAAACAATCTACCAGTAACCCAAGGTTCACACACGGGAGTATTCGGTACATATAAAACCCTCCTCCGTTGTGAAACTTGTGGTGGAGTATTCGGTACTCTTAAACCCCTCAACACCACTCATCAGTACGATGTTTAACCCACTAATGGGAGTCTACGGTACCGTACAATGCCTCAACCGTTAGGGTACTTGGATAGAGTATTTGATACACCATATAAACCCCTCAACACCCAAGGCACCTTTTTATAGTGCACTATTAATCCTATGACCGACCAACTATATATGATTTCATTTTCAAACCATTTCATAACATCACTTGCCAATATAATTCATTTTATTATCAATAACTCACTATTTTCATATTCATCTTCCAAAACCATTAAACCAATGCATCAACCTTTGCATTAAACAATGTTCATAAACATTAACAAATCGTGCATTACTATCAAATGCATTAACATCATTTCGAACCAATTTCCAGCATTAAACCATGCTCAATATATGCATAAACCGTGAGTAATCAAAACATGTAAAACAAGTGCTTCAAACTATCGCCAAAACCAAGTTCAAGAGAGAATTCATCCTTTACTTACTTCTGAGCTTAGATTAGCGCTTCAAGCTCAATCTAAACTCCCAAACACAACTTTCAAACCTTTGAAAAGTTGAAAACACGTTTCCACTCACCGACTCGCAACGCCTCGCTTGCTGATGCGACAAACACACCTCCAAAGCTTTCGTAACTCATGTTCAAGCTTGAGGTTCAGACTCCCTGCTTTTGATCACACAAAATAGAGGTACATTGTATCAAAATGCAATTAACATCACAGCAACACTAAACCTCAACATCACTTACCCAAAACTACTTCCACTCCCAAAAATTAACAAACCTCTTCCAAACTTAACCCAACCATAATCAAACATTTCAACACTTCAATTATCATCGATTAACATCTAAAAACACTTTTCAAACAACATTATATCTCCAGCATCCAATTAACCACCACAACTCCCCAAAAACATATAACTAGCAACTTAGAAAATTAGAGATCCATATAGCTTCGGGATTTCAATATTAAAACCAACTTATCAACATTATAAAACATCAAAATTATGATTATAACCCATCAAGAACCTAGCAAAAAAGATCCAAAACGAAAATCTCTTGTTCTCAACAATTAAACCTTAATTTACTAAATTTCCACAACTAACTCATCAAAACTCATTAGAAAACATTAAACAAGGATCAAATACTTAGGAATTTTTGTAAATAACCAATCATTATAGGAGAAGAATGAACTTTTCCTCTAATGGATGAATTTCCTCTCAATTAGATGTTTTACTCTTGAAAACAAAGGAAAATTAATGAGATTTTGGAAAACAAGATTGAAGTATCCATTAGAAATCAATAGTTAATTAAACCAATAGCATTACATTCAATCTTTGATGAAAATGTGAGTGTTTGGATGAAGAAGATTTGAGAAAAAATTAAGAGAAAGAAAGTTACGTCAAAAGTGGTTTTAGAAAAATAACTACCCTTTTACTAATTAAATCCCTTTTATCCTTAATTAAAAACTCATTAAAATAAACCAATTTTAGAGAAAATTCTGATAAAAACATTTAGGTCAAATAGCTCCTTAAAGATTCAAAGTTTTGATCCTTTTACAAAACAGTCACTAAAAATAGTTTTCAATCTTTACATTTTGGTCACTAGCAAAATGTCCAATTTCCAAAGTTCATTTTCCAAAATTGACTTTACCAAAAATATCAATATATTAAATAATGATTTTTAGATATTTTCCCATATTTTTATCACACCAAAATTATTTGTTCTGATTTTAATCTTGAATCTGACTCGAATCTCTAATCCCAGTCCACTAGACCATCTAAACCACTAGGAAAACTCCTAGGCCCAAAACTAGGGTGTTACACGCTGAAGTATGTTATGGGACATCATTCTTGTGACAAGACTGCTCTAATTCCCAATCCTGATGCATCACATTCAACCTTAAAAATTTGTTAAAATCATGCAAAGTTAAAATGGTGCATTAGTTAAACATTCCTTGATTAGATTGAAGGATTTCTCTTGCTCTTCACCCCAAAAAAAGTTAGAATTCTTCTTAATGACTCCTATCAAAGGGGCAGCTAGGGTGTCGAAATTAGGGACAAACCGACGGTAGAAACTAGCAAGTCCATGGAAACTTCTCACTTGGCTAATGCTTGTTGGTCTCGACCAATCCTCAATTGCCTTAACCTTCTTTCAATCAACCTCCAATCCATCAGAACTCACAACAAAACCTAAGAAAACAACCTTGTTAGTACAAAATATGCATTTTTGCAAATTAGCATAAAGTTGTTCTTTTCTCAAAAAATCTAACACTGACATAAAATGCTAAACATGATCATCCAAAGTTTTGCTATAGATAAGTATATCATCAAAATACACTACACAAAACTTACCCAAGAATGGTCTAAAGACATGATTTATTAACCTCATAAAACTGCTTGGTGCATTAGTTAAGCCGAAAGGCATAACCATCCATTCACATAGCCCTTTTCTATCAATTCTGAAACTTGCCTTTGTAACTTCTTGGTTTTATTGGGGTTACTTCGTAAGCTGGCCAGTTTGGAATGATAGCACCGAGAATAAAGTCAATTTAGTGCTTTATCCCTAAAATAGGAGGCGCTCCACTTGGAATCTCCTCCGAAAATAGGTCTTCAAATTCTTGTAACAATAACACAACAAAAGATGGCAAATCTGGATTACGGTCTTAGTGTTTAATAAATTTTCCTTGTATATAAGTACAAGTACCAACCTTTCAGACATCAAACACTTCCTTATCTTTTTTTCTCTCGCAAAGATGCTAACTTTTTTTTCTCTTCTTTGTCACTATCTTTTGCTTTTCTCTCTGATTTTGTCTCTATCTCTTTGGCTTTTTCAAAACTTTCTCTCAAGTGAATTTGGTCTTTGTGAACTTGCTTTGGTGAAAGTGGGGCTAGTGTGATCTTCTTTGCTTCATAAGTGAGGGTATACCGATTGGTATATCCATTATGTACCACACATATATCGAACTGACATGGCCTCCCTAACAAGAGATGACTAGCATGTATTAGGATGACATCACATAGCACCTCATTCTTATATTTTCCAATATAGAAAGCCACAAGAACTTGTTTTGTCACATTGAGTTCCCCTCCATCGTTAAGCCATTGTAGCTTGTAGAGATGTGGATGCTTTGTTGTTGTTAGGCCGAGTTTATCTACCATCAAAGTACTAATGATATTAGTGCAACTACCACCATCAATTATGACAAAACATACCTTTATATTGATAAGGCAGCTAGTATGGAAGATATTCTTGCGTTGTTGATCCCATTCTATTGCTTGCATGCTTAGGCTCCTCTTAACTAGAAGGACCTCTCTATCTATGGCATGTTCTAACTCCTCTTCATCTTTGATAGAAGTTTCATCATCTTCTTTCTCGTCTTGATCAATTTTGGTCTCCCTATCATCTCAAATAAACATAGTGTTGTGGTTAGGGCATTGGCTAGCAATGTGGCCTCTCCTTAAGCACTTGAAGCATTGAATCTCGGGATCAAACTGGCATGGCCGAACTCTTCCCCATGCTGGTTTTAGCAATGGGCTTGTTATTCTTTGATGGTTCACCTCTATCATTAGGAGTACAAAAGATTCTTTTTGTAAGAATTTTGTCCCTATTTGGATGTAAAAATCCTATAGGCACGAGTTGTACCTTTCCGTTTGAGTTGCCTCTCCACCTTCATAGCCATATGAACCATGTATTCTATCTCTACATAGTGTTGCAACTCAACAATAGCCACAATGTTAGGATCAAGGCCTTCTAGAAACCTTACCATTGTGGTTTCTCGATCCTCATCAATGTTAGCACAGATCATGGACACCTTCATCTCTTTGTAATAATCTTCAACGCTATGGTTGCCTTGTGTGAGATTTTGAAACTTATTAAATAGCTCCCGATGGTAGTGGGTCAGGATGAATCTTCTACGCATAACTGATTTCATCTCATGCCAAGTTGAAATAGGATGGTCACCATTGCGTCTCCTACTAGATGTCAACTGTTCCCACCATATTACTGCATAATCCATAAACTCAATGGCTGCAAGTTTTACTATCTTAAGCTCGAAGTAGTTGTGGCACTCAAAGATGTGCTCAAATTTCCTTTCCTATGCAAGGTAAGCCTTAGGATCCGTCTTCCCTTGAAAGGGTAGAATAGAAATTTTGATGTTGCTGAGATCATCATCTACTCGTGGACGAGCACTTTGCCCTTGATGCGTCATACTATGTTAGGATACTTGATCATGCACATGTTCATCTTCTACTTTCTTAGGATACTCTTCGTTGCCCTGATTAGCTTGTGAAATTTCAATCTGGCCTATTCGTTCCAATAGGGGTTCCAATTGCTCTTGAATCATCTTTGCCATTGCTTGAAGCAAGGCTTCGTTTTGCAAATTGGGACTCATTCTCCACTGTGATCAGATCTTTGTGACATGGTTAGATAAAACAAAAGAAATTAAACCTTACTAGCATAAATCCTCACCTTACCACTCTAAATAAGAATGCACTCACACTCGTGTTTCACCCGGGATAGGCTTTTTTCCTTGATGCACACTCTTTGCCTTTTACCATTTTTGCTTGCTTTTTTAGTCCTAAAAGAACTTACTCTAGCCTCAACAAGCGATCTTGTGGAATTCGGCTGAAACAAAATGGTTAGGAAAGGAAGCAAGAAATATATAAGGCGTAGGGTGAGTTAACAAGAAGAATAAGATGAAATAACAAACTGAAACGTTTAACAACAAAAGTAACAACAATCCTCTTTCTCTTTCTTGTTTTTTCTTTCTAGTATAAGACTAAGACAAACTTACTCCATCCTTCTTTACTTTTGTAAACCAAGAGAGATAAACTAATAACTTACTGAATTGCCAACGCTCCGATACCAATTGATACGAATCTGGTTGTGAAGTAGCCCAACTTGTATCTAAAGTTTCCCGACTGTGATTCGAGTAAGAACTTGGTTGTTAGCAAAATGAACAGATTTAAGTTCAATAATGAACTTAGTAGTAGTGTAGAGGTAATTGATATGAAGAATTAATAGTGGTGATGGGAATTGGGTTGGTGTGTTCGAGAATATGGGTTGAAAACAAAAAAAAATAAAAGATAAAGGTTGAAAAATGAATGGGTTGTAAGGTGGAATGATGAAATAGTGGATATGTGGGAATGATGGTGTGAGTAGGTTTGGTGTGTAACAAGGGAGAACCAACACTAAATAATGAAGACCCAATCCTTATTAGTTCTTAACCGTGAAATTCGGATGGAAGAGTATAGATTGTGACCCTCTAGTTATGAAGAACTAAGAACCAACAATATAAGAATATGGAATGTATTGAATGCCACAAGAGTTATCTTGTCAGCCAATAAAGTTCTAGTAGAAAAAGAAAAGAGAGAACTCTCAAAGTTTTAATATATAATCAAAGTTGTGTTTACAATGGAAATTGGTGCCTATTTATAGTGTGCAAGGCATCCGAATTGAATAGTCGCATCAAGGATTAAAGCTTGTTGTAGGCTTAGGATGAATGTGGACATTCTTAGGATGAATGTAGACATCCATGTCATCCACAAGGAAGAAAACCCTTGAGTTGCCGAGCTTGGTTTATTGTTTTCATTCTCCTTTAAAGGGTGACAATGAAGGCCTTAATTGCTTGTCTTCTTGAAAAAAAACCGATCAGCTTTCAAGTGGTGTTAAAATAGATATTAAGTAATGTTTTAAGTAGCTCTTGAATGCCTTGAATTCCTAGATGAAATCGATCAGCCATCTTTAAGTGGTGGTAAAGGCTCTCTTGAATGCTTTGTCATCTTTGAGGAATGTGATCAGCCCTTTTTGATCCAAGCTTAATCCCTATCCGAAAATGCATCAAACAATCCATTAGAAAACATTCTTTATTAAACGAAAGTAAATGCTAAACAAATTTAAATGAACTAGTTTAATTAAATGAATCAGTTTAAGTGAATGAACTAGTTTAATTAAATGAACTGTCTCACTTAATGAACTAACAAGCATAAATAAGCTAACATGCTTAAATGAACAAACATGCTTAAATGAACTAGACATGCATTAATAAACTAACTTGCTTAAAGGTTCTAAACAAGCTTTAAATGAAACAACAAGCTTAAATGAACTGCATTCTTATTTATTCATGTGCAAATACGAAAATTAATTATAAAACTCAAGTAAACTCATGCAAACTCATGCACAAGTAAAAGGCTGCAATGCTCCAACAAAGTTGGCGCTTCCTTCTTCAAATTCCAACCTTGACAAAACATGTTTTCCGTGACTTCTTGGAACTTCTTAGCTCTAGCATGAGTCATAGGTCCACTAGGAAATTCCTCTAGATCCTTGCTGGTTGTGATCACACCAAGACCGAACAACAACATTTTAACGTTTGTTTGCATTTACAAGGGGAAGTGACCTAATTGTAACTAGAATATTAACTGAGCGGTTGAATTTTAATTTTTAATAATTAGGTGACCCAAATTTAACCTTACTAATAATTGAGTGACCTTCATTGTAATTTACCCAAAATATTTTTGTATAAAAAATAATAAAGATCATTAAGCTTTTCAGATCAAAAATGTTTTTTATCAAGCAAAGAGATATAACATTCTCAAGGTAAATGTTGAGATTCGAAGTCATACAAAATGAGACAACATGAGCATCATTGGTCACTCAACAAATTAATAGATTTCAATTAAAAATATTTTTTAATTTGACATAAAAAAATATTTCTTGAATGTTAAAATTTAACTTTTGATTTTTATAATTTTTCAAATAAAAGTACTTATTTATTCTTACTTGTATCATCAATTTTTTTATTTTTTTCCAAAACTAATATTTAAAATAAACATTTATTATTTAAAAGTATTTTATAATAATATTAAATATTTATATTTTAAGCTAAGCAATTTAAAAGCGGGATGGGTCGGTTAATTGAAGGAAGTTGTGTTTATTGCAATTTTTTTAGTATATGATGCGATCTCGTGTTAGTATTTGGTACATGCACACTTTGAAGATAAAATTGATTGAACTTAAATCTTTTATAAATAATGACATTGACCCTGATTGGTAAACAACGGTTTGAGCTAAAATTAGAGGTTTGATCGGTCAAATCCGCTAATTTATATATTTGGTGAATAGAGGATTGAAATAGCGGATTATGGTGAAACCTCTAATTTAAAAAAAATTTGATAATACGAGCTTTTTGAAATTAGAGGTTTTGACATAAGAGTTGCAAAGACTCTTTTACCCTTAATAATTACCCAAATCTCCAAATAATCAAATTTTAACCTTTTCTATTTTAATTTTTCCCTTTAATTTTTTTCTTTTTATTTTTACATCTTTACATGTGTATATAAATTTAATTATTAATTAAATTGTATTAAAATAATTATATAAATAATAAATTAATATATAAATCCTTCAAATATGTTCAGTAATGTTATATATAAAAAATTAATTTTCATAAATTTAATTAATATTAATAGATACAAAATATTGATAACTAATAAACTATTTAAACAACTATTGAATATAATCATGTCTTTGTATGTCATTTTGCTTATTTAAATAATCAAACAACTATCAATTAATTTTACCAAATAATTTTATACAATAAGCTAATATAATTCGCTAGCCAAGTCAACTAATACAATTAGCTATTAGCTATCAGCTAATATATTCTTTCAGGTATCGATTTAAAAATATTTTATTAGGATCAGTCGGAAGATTCAACTTTACTTGTTAATTGCTTGGACTCGCAAAATATTTTATTACAGTTACTTTCAATTGGAGTTAGATTTAGATTTAAAAATTTTAAATTTAAACTTTTTAACAATTATTTTTGAACAATTTATAAGTTTAACTAAATTTATTATCTAATAATAATATCAATGCCTTTCGATGAGAAATATATATTTGTCAAAGTTTTGTACTGGTCATTGTTATTTTTATGAGAGGTTCAATTTTTACATTTATACATAACATTTATTTTTTAAATTTATTATAAATTTTACAGCCAAATAACTTGATGTAATAATAACCATCTTTATCCATCTTTTTAGTACGCAAGTGTTATTTAATACAACACATGTTTTTTATATCTGTTGTACCAGATGAGACGTTAGTATCGATAAAAAGCTATACTTGCACTAAATTGAAATCTCGTGGTTGAAGATGTATATGGTTGGTTGTGGGGAGTTGATGCACTTCAAGACAACCAAATATATTAAAAACACAGAAGAATTTTTCTTTAATTTGATTGATTATATGTAAAAATCCACGGTTTAATTATGACAAATGACAACATCCCCCTCTCAATTCATAGCCATTTGTAGTAATAACAATTAACAACCAATGCTTATCATTATTATGCCACGACTTATTGTAGTTGCCCACTTTTTCATTTATAGAAATTATTTGCATCTTATCATTTTTTTAATAGTCTAAAAGTGATTACAAAGTAATATCTGTTTAGAAATATTCTTAAATTTTTGACAATATACCTTTTGCAGACAAAACAATTGAACCCGAGTCTCCTAATATTAACATCATCCACATTTCTACTGGGACCACTTGTTGACATCCGATCACTTTTGTGACAATTAAAGGAATGCTTTTATCATTAGATATAGCATATATGTTAGTTGCCATGATTAATTATTTGAGCAGCTTTTGACTCATACACCATTTCTTGAATTCTCAAAATTCAGCATATAATTGGATTGATTTGAATATTAGTTATGTTCGACTATATTTTAAACCATAATATCTTTTAATTTAATTAATAGGTAAACAATTTTTATAGTCACTTATTTAAGCAAAAAAAATATTTTGACCATTGATCTTTTAATTTTATTAATCAAATTATTTAATTATTTAAATCATGTCAATCAAGCGACTAATGGTTAAAATTTAACAAAAATGATGATGTGACAACTAAGTAAATTTTTATAATTACACATTAATAGTTATTAACTACAATTTAATCCATATATAATATGTTGTCTTCATTTCCCATTAGGCCCGAGATTAAATCCCTTCAATCCATTCTTACTCTCTTTAATTTTCACCAACTAGGTAACCTTTAATGATAAATGTTATCAATATTTGTCCAATAGAAGAGGTTGTCGCCATATGATTGGTTAATTAAATTTATTAAAGTAAATAGATTAAAATTATGAGAAATTTCATTCCGTCGTACGGTGACATGTGTCACCATCTTTTTGGCGAGTTAAATTTATTCAATTCAATTAAAATTATGACCAAAATGATAGAAAGCTTAACTAATGAGGACTAAATTTGTAACTATACAAATTTGTTTAACTATCTCATCATCATTTTTGTTAAATATTAATGGTTATTGACTTGATTGATATCATTTAAATAATTAAGTGTTTTGATTTACAAAATTAAAGACAAGTGGGAAAATAGAACTTTTCCCAAGTTAAATTATCATAGACATGGGTGGTTTTGGACATGTGCAACATGTGCGACCGTACAGAGCCCTGAAAAAAGAGGGCCCAAAATAAATTATTATATATATAATAATTCTCTAAAAAAATTTACCAGTAAATCTTTTTTTAAGGATATTAGGTATTTGGGAAATTAATAAGATGGGTTATCTTATTGTAATAATTTTGAGAATGCTACTAGGAAAGATCAGTTATCTCATATATGATGTTGATGGAAATGAGTTATTTGTTGAGCTGAAATTACTCAGAGATCTTTTACCCAAGGAAAAACAGGAATAATAGATTTATTAAAGTTTTTTAAATGTTTTAATTGCTTCTCGAATGAGACAATGCATATAGAGTTTTATTGATTGTTCCTATTACGTTGCTTCAGCAAAACAAAGCTTTTCAAAATTGATGTTTGTGAAGTCATACTTACGAACAACTATGTCACAAGAAAGACTAAATGGACTTCCTTTGATGGCAATCGAGACTAGCCTTTTGGAAGAAATCGATATCGAAAGTGTTGTAAGATGATTTTGCTTCAAAATATGCAAGAAGAACATCATTTTTCAAGTAAAAATGTTAGACTTTTGAATGTTTGCAAGTCACTTTTATGTTGCTCTAGAGAGTAATCTAACATTTTTGTATTAAGGGGTTTGGAGTATTTATAGGTAGTTAAAGAAATATAAAAAAAATTGATGCATAGTTCGAATATTAATTGTAAATTTAATTAAATTGTAAAATGTCTTTTTTTAAAATAAACTTGCATTTATAAAAGATTGCATTTTAAAATTAAACTTCGAGCTCGTAAATTCCAATATTAAGACAACGTGTAATCAACTAGGTACCAATTTTGGGTGTCATGGAGTGCTACCTTTTCCTCATGCGTATACGACTCCTGAACACATTTTGTTTTTATTCTTTGGTTTATAAACGCATACTTGAAAATTATCTTTTTGAAAGGATTTTCAAATCATTTTTGAAGGGTAATTTTATAAGTGTTCGATCATTCTCAGCCTTAAATGATCGATGAGGACTCTATTTTATTTAAATTTGAGTTTTCATAAAAATCCAAACATAATACATTTTTAAAAAAGTAACAATATATCATTTCATAGCTTCTATTTTTAAAATTTTAATTTATTTGTCTAAAAATTTTAATAGTTTTTATTTTTAGTTATTTCTAATTTTTGTTTTTAAATATTTTAAATTATTTTATTTTTTTATTAAAGATTAAATAAGATCTCAAAATTTTCTTAAAAAATCAATTAAGTTCCCTATAACGCCATCATTCATAGTGGAATATCACATTAGCTTTGTGGATTGTCACATTAGCACAATGAATCATCACGTCAACACTATAACCGTAAATGATAGTTTTCGTCGATCAAAGGTTCACATTGATTTTTTTTCTCAAATTGAGGGTCACCTTAGATGCAACATAAATTTAAGTGTCACGTATATTTTTTAAAGCTACGAGAGCCTCAGAAACTAATAAGTCGGTTTTATTTAGTAAAACTTGACTCAATTTTTTTTTCAATTTTGAATTATTCGAGTCAAGTTTCATGAAAATTTCGAGTTCGAGTCAAGTACGATTTTACCAACTCGAATAAGTGAAATTTTACTGTTTTGTGATTTAGTCCTTGATTTCTTTCTTTTCTTTAATTCTTCCTTCTTTTTAAGTTTGTTTCTGACCAAATTAGAACCATATGCTCCCAAACCACTATAGAATGCCTCTTTAGCTTCAATTCATAATTTTGAAAACAATTTTCTCTTTTTGCAATTTAGTCCATCAACTTTGTATGATGTCATCATTTCTTCAATGCCTCGTTTGGTTTAAGTCCATTTTGACCAAATCTAAACCACATGCTCCACTAACGTTATATAATATCTATGTAACTTCAATTCATATTTTTAACTGAAAAATATTGTTTGTATAATTTAGTCCCTTTAATTTTTATTTTATTTAATTTGGCCATTCAACTGTAATTTTTTGTAAATTATTCTTTTCATCAAGTTTTTGACTCCTTTATACTCCCATCAATACTTTGTCATAAAAATTACACTTTAAAAATAACTTTATAAATATAATTTAGAATTTTAGATGATATTTTTTATTAAATAACACTACAAATCTCACTCACACATTTGAAAAAATAATATGAAGAAATATATATATATATATATATATATCTTATATGATTAGAGAAAATAGTTTAAACTTGAATCAAAATACTATAACTAGGGTGGGCCAAACTTGACTCTACTTGAAAAAACTAAATTATTCGACTCCACTCAAAGCGAAAAAAGTCGAATCATTTTGACTCAACTAGTAATTTCATAAACTCGACTCGAAAAAATTTCAAATAAAGTTTGAGTTATAAAATGAAAATTTGAATAACTCGAATGACTTAAAATTTTTAGTAATTAGTGTAACCCCCTCGACCCGGCCTAGACGCCTGACGGTGCCGAGAGAACTACATTAGGTTTGCCGAAGCAAATCAGAGAAAGGTTACGAAAAGTTGGTCCATTTTTCCTTTTATCTTGTCTAGATGCAAATTATTAATCTTACATGTCCATTCTTGCAGCAGGTGAATTTTCGAAAGAAACAAAACACAGAAAGTCAACCAATTGCATCACATTCATTACGAGGACTAAAACGTAAATACCTTAATTTATAGGACCAAATTGGAAATTAAGGTTACAAATCCTCAATTAGTCAGATTGCTTGCTCACATGACAAAAATCAGCTCAAAAAGACCATCCATACTCATTCAATTGCATCACCAACATTCAGGGACTAAATTGAAAGAAAACAGAACAGCATACCCATGACATTAACCGTAATAACGACCACACGTATCGATACGCTACCAACCGTATCGATACGGTGCCCTAAACCAACAGCCCTCATTTCGGTACACTAAGTACTGTACCGGTACGCCTAACTAAAATTAATGACCAGTTTAAAATTACACAACAACCGTATCGATACGCCTCATGGGTGCTTTGGTACGTGGGTTTTGATCCAAAAAGCAATTTCCAGTAGCGATGAACCGTACCGGTACACCCGTGCCTGTACTGAAACGCCTGGTCTATTCTTGCCTAGCCGTATCGATATGGTCCCCAGCGTATCGGTACGCCTGGGCCTATAATATCATTTTTAGCTGGTTTTTTACACAAATCTAGATGCATTTAGGTCCTAGCAACTTGCATACATGCATACAAACATCCAACAATACATTTATCAACACTTGCACCAAGATTTAGCTACCATACAAGCTAGGGCCACCAAAAGGATTAATCTAGAGGCATGTTCCCTAAAACACTCCACCAAACATACCAAGTTGCTCAAATAAACATTTACCAACACAAACACCATACCAACATCACTTTAATACCATATTCAACATGTTAAGCTCATCAAAGCATGCCATCCAAGCAAAACCATCTATATGCATACCTAGGTAACCGCATAACATCAACCATAGGTAACGATGCACAATATGCATAGCAACATCAATCAAACTCCAAAATCACGACATTGCACACGCTCAAAACTAGGGAAAATAGATTTACATATCCCAAAATTCACGGTGAACACATTGCCTTATTAACTGAAAACCAAAAGTGAGTTCATACTCAAATAGTCTTGTCCTTGGATCGCTTAGACCTTGCCTTTGCTGCCTCCAAACCTTAATGCTCTGCATCATTAGGGAAAAGAGAGCACAAGCACACTTGCTTAGTGAGGATGTTCATAAAACAATGATGAAATTAAAACCTTGAAATTCAAACACTTGCTTTCAACCCATGCTTACGACTAAAGCATTAAAACAATTTGCCATGCTTAAATTCCAAAGCATTAAATCATAAACCATGCTTAAATCCCAAAGCATTAAAAATAGGTTCAACATAAGAACTCTCATATATTGGCAATTATAGTGACCCCGGATAGTCGACCACTATCCTTGATTAGCCAACCCCTAATCCTTAGTTAACCGACCATTAACTTTACACATCGGATACACGGATCTCCCTTAATGACCGACCATCATCAAGACTACCCTATGCCGACCGCAAGTTTTACATCAACAAGGGGAACCAACCACTCAACCCAAGTGATAACAACATAGTCCGAGTAGCCAACCGCTATACCTCAAGGACCCTTAACCACGATCGATTTTAAACTTATTATAGTGCACTTTATGCTATGGTATACCAACTATATCCGATTGTTTTCTCACATTGTCACATAGCCAATATATCATTTACAAAACAATTTACTCACTGCTTTACAATGCATTACACAAAATCCCCACACATGCAATTCACATTGCCATAGCAATACCATATTCCTGACCGAAATAAAAACCAATGCTCGCTAGCATTTGATATACTTTTAAGCCACTGCATATGTACTTAAAAATCATGCAATTATAGTAGGTAAAGCAAACCATGTTTACGACCAAAACATGAACCACACATGCTCATATCTGAACCGATATTAAAGAGCAAAGGAGGGAAAACATACTTCCAAGCTTAGGTAAGTGTTTCAAACTTAACCTAAACTTCCAAAACCACTTTCAAACCTTTAAAAGACTTTTAATATCGTTTCTACTCACTGATTTCACTTCGCCTTGCTTGCTAACGCGGAACAAGCTCCCAGCAAGCCTCAAACCACCTCAAGATGCTACGCCTTGATTATCCCCTATTTTGGCCACACTAAACCAGAGGAAACATGCATTAAAATGAATCCAACTCTCTGTTTCAAACCAAAATCCCGCTGCTCTCAAAATGCCCAGACAAAACTCATCTGAAACTTACCGAAAACTGCCTCAAACACTTCTCAAACTTAACCCAGCCACAACATAACAATTCAACACATCAAACTTCAACAAATAACATCTAAAAACCCTTTTACAACACCCTTTTACTTCCAGCAAAGATTAAACTCCAAAAACAACCCAAAAACCATTAACTAACAACCTAAATAATTAGAGATTCAACCAATTTCGGGATTCCATTGTTAAAACAACTTATCCACATTATAATGCATCTAAAATAAGATTGAAATCAATCCTCAACACTGGAAAATCAAATCAAATTCGAAAATCACAAGATTCCATCAATTAAACCTCAATTAAGCAAAATTCCATAATTAATTAATTAAAACCCATTAGAAACATATGTAAAGAGTCAAGAACTTGGCAATTTCAGTAAAGAACCTTTCATTATAGGAGAAGAACGAAACCTACCTCTAATGAGTGATGTAATACCCAAATTTTGACCGGGTTGATAAATAAATAAATAAATAGTAAATATAAATATAATATTATGGTAATCCATAAAAAATATACAAACAGTCCAAATAATGTCCAAGTTACAGTTCCAAAGCCCATTTATATTTTAAAAGCCCAAGTTCCCAATTTACATTTGTTTTCCCACCCAAACTAGCCTAATGACAGCCCATTTACAACCCACATCCAGCTCAACAAAACCAGATATTATCCAAGGAAACACAAAATGCCAATTATCAGTTTCTTCCCGCCCAATAACGCCATGTGGCAGCTCCAGATTGGTCCAAACCCATTTCACTCGGATAATGGTTTTGATGACGTCAACGGGTCAACCCCCTATAAATAGGGAAAGAGAAAGTGTTAATGGATAATAATGACAGTCATAAATAAACTATTAAATAAAGTAATAATAATAATAATAATAATAATAATAATAAAAGGTGAGAGAGAGGGTTTTACTTCGGGAAGACCACTGGTCACCAGAGCTGAGTTGCCAGAAGCTAAAATGTCGCCGAAAGTCGAGGAGGCGTTGAAGCTGCCGAACGGTCACCGTGGAAGTGCGATCGTTGCCGGTCGACGGGAAGGTATTACTATTCTCCGATTTGTTTTCCTGCAAAAAAGTAGAAATAAATATGTTAGTTTTATAAAGCCAAAACAGTAGTAAAAATAAATATAGCGGGCTCGGACTTATCTTCTTGGGGTGGCCAGAGTTTGAGTAACGGAGGAGTTGAAGAGGGTTTTGGTTCAGATAGTTAGATCTAGGTTTGGTGAAGCCGGGAATACTATCGGATTAGGGCTAGATTTAGGGGTTTTAGGCTCAGAAATCAAATTTGGGGAAATTTTTAGGTTTGGCCACAGCGGCCAGAAATCGCCCCGTGGTGGCCAAAAATTGCACCACGGTGGCCGGAGAGGAAAAGGGGGTGATCAGAGCTAAGGCGGTAGCAGGAATAGTTGTTGAAGCATCGGCCAGTGTCGCCCGCAGTGGCCAGGATTCTAATCTCGGTGGTCGACGAACACCGAAGGGTGATCGAAGATCGACGCCAAAAAATTGAATGGTGGATAACACGGCGGTTGAGGGTGGTGTTCAAACCGTTGAAAAATGATGAGGAAAAGCCAAAATGGTTGTGTTTGATCCGTGGGGGTTAATTTCTAGGTTTTAAAACCGTTTGTGGGGAGAGAATTTGGGAGAGAGTGAGAAGTAGAGATAGAGCCATTTGAAAAATGATGAGGAAGAGATGAATTTGGCTCAGATTTGCGGTTTAAATACCCAAACCAAAACGGCGCCGTTTTGGTACCAGGTAAAAGCCAAGATCTGAGCACTTTCTCTCGGGTTGGACCCAGATCCGCGCACTACTTCAAGATCCTTAGGGTTTTGTCCCCTAATTTTGCCTCTCTTTCATTTTAGTCACCAATTCCTCTTAAATTGACCTTTGAATTTTATGATATTCTCAATTTAGTCCCCGAACCCTATAAATTGTTCCCTTTAGTTCATAATCTTTTCAATTGGGTCATTAGATATTTTGTAATTGGGCATTAAACTTTGTATTAGTTCAATTTAGTCATCATTTCAATAAAATCAGTTTTAGTTTTCAATTTCTTTTAATTTAGTTATTTATTTTAATTGTTTATTTAATTAAATGCAATTAATTCATTTTTGTGATGCATGTTTTAAATTTAGCATATAGAATTAAATGTTAGACAATATAATGCACTTAGTTTAATTAAATATTAGAGTCTTAACCTAGGTTCTCTAATTAGGATTATAATAATTAAATAGGGAAGATAATTGTAGTAATTAAGTGCATATTAAATATAATTTTAAAATTCTAATTTGGATGATGTTTTATTGTTTACAATGGGGTGTTATCTTAACACGAATTTTATAATTATACATTACAAATAAAATTGAATATTAATTTAGCCTTTAATTAAAATTGAACAAATAATTAAATACATTGTAGTTAATTAAATGTATATCGAATAGAATCTTTGAGGTTTAAATCTGGATGGTGTTACGTTGTTTATGATGGGGTGTTATCTCAGCCTTGGTCATAAAGGTGTATTTTTTATATACATTTTCACCTATAATTGAACAATAAATTGTTAGAGCCTTAATTAGGACTAGAACTTTAATTGATTAGAAAGAATTAATTAATTAGGAATATGATTAATTTAAGGGCTTTAAATATATGGAAAGTGTTCAAGAAATTGGCATTTTCTCATCAAAGCCATTAAATTAATCAAAATTCATAGTTTTAAATAACAAATTAATTAGAGCCTTTTTAGGAATAGTACTTAAAAATTGGCAAGACAATAAAATGTCATTCATTTAAACCTTTTATGTTGGAAATTCATTTTTAAATACGAATAGGGGTGCCACCTAACGGGGTGCCTTTAATCTCGTATTCGAACAAAATGAATTTCCTTATAAAAGGATATCTGCATTCGGAATTTAAATTCAATTAATAATTATGGAATAAATTAAATTCAAATAATTATTCAAAATGCCACGTAAAGTTAAAGGTACCGATAATGGGCGTTCGTAGGAGTGCTAATCCTTCCCTACACGTAACCGACTCCCGAACCCAATTTTCAAGACAGAATCTCTGGTTTGTTTTTCGGTGTCCGGTCTATCTCGAAATGTTCGGTGGCGACTCCAAAATATTTTTCAAGGATAAATAAAGGAAAATCTGATTTAATACAAAAAACTCTAAATTTTCAAGATCAAATTAAAAATGGCTAGAAAACCCTAATTTTCTAAAAGATCGATTGTCAGGTTATTTTTCACACGTCTCGATTTCAAAAATGGTTGCGACAGCTTGGCGACTCCGCTGGGGACTTTAAAAACTGAGAGTCAGGCCTAATTAATTTTACGTGGCATTTTGGCATTTTAGGACAGTAATTTGAATTTAATTTTGTCCATAATTATTGGATGAATTTTCAGGAAAAATGCAGGTAGCTTTTTCTTGTGTGATATAAATTGTCATTCATGCATAAGCCTTATACCTGGGCTTTTCACCCTTAAGTGGGG
This sequence comes from Hibiscus mutabilis, assembly GCA_019671005.1. NCBI lineage: Eukaryota > Viridiplantae > Streptophyta > Magnoliopsida > Malvales > Malvaceae > Hibiscus > Hibiscus mutabilis. The sequence continues at coordinate 19,019,569 of CM033753.1, read as the reverse complement.
TGAGGCATGATCTTACACGAGTTATTCAGCTCCGTGATCGAAATTTTCTCCTCTTTCCGGTATACCAACCTTATACACCATGAGGTTACGCCTCCGCTATAAGGGGTCGTATACTCTCGAATCGATGTTTTACTAGTCCAGTAACGACAGTTCGGGTACCCAGAGTTTAGATCGAAACCCACATGCTGTAATAGAAACCTACCCCACTAGAGCTAGAAAGAGACCTAGGACAGGCTGTTGCTGATTTAAATTTATTTCTCTGGTTATTTTGTGTGCAAAATAAACTGTTCTCTAGTTATTTTTTATGCAATGTATTTTTTAAACAATTATTTTTGCTTATAATATTAATTCACCATACTGACACAATTTTTGTTTTTTTTTTTTGTGTGGGTGTGTTGCATCACATTGCATACATGAGAGGTATCGGTTTGAGAATTAGTCGAGTAGACAGTGGCAATAAGAGCTGAAGGGTCCGGTAGACAAGTGGGGGATAATATGTCACTGTGGATTAGATTAGAAGATTCAATACAAGAACGAAGATAATATCCGTGGAGGTCAGGTGTCATTAATGCAAAATTGTACCAGAATTTTTTAGCATAATGAGGTTTTGCCAAAGCAAAGTTTAATTCGAGAACCATAGGATGGGGAATATGAAGAGTCATTTCCAATAAGATTCATGGGTTTTAATGTTGCTGTCAGACAGTCAAATGGATCGATAGTTGTTTAAGGCCGTCACTTGTGTATGAAACCCGATATAATTGTTCACCTTTTAGAAGGATACACGTAACACCAACAATAGAGAAATACGAGGCTTTGCTACACTGCTCTAGTGGTCAAAAGGACAAGGTTTTTACAAGGTTCAACAATAGTTCAGGGTTCAAGATAGAGTCAGCTGTAATTATAGAGATAAGCAAGACACAATATATGAAAAAACAGTGATAACCAGAAAGAGGATAGATAACATATAAATTAAAGTGGCATTCAAGACGAGTAGATTGAAGGGGCATTCAACGGTTGTTGCTGACAAATAAGAACTTGAGAAATAATGTTACCTCTCCAAAAGTATTGTTTTTAATGACAATCTTACAATGCTTTCGCTTGTTTTTAGGTGCATTTAGTTGCATTAGGATGTTAGAATCATGCATTTGCATAAGGAGTTTAGAGTTTTGTCTATGACAGTGTGAAGGTTTGTTTTGTTGGCAATTTTGCAGGTTTGGCATAGGATTTGGCCCAGAAGAGCAACACAAGAAGGGGCGCTAGAGAGAATGTCGAGCGCTATTAGCACAGATGGACCAGACAATGCCAAGCGTCGGTTGGCAGAGAAGTGAACTTGATGCCACGCCAAGAAGTTGTTGGAACGCGAAAAAATAAGAAATGATCAGGCTCCGAAAAGATAGCAATTGGATCAATCTCTGAAAAAATAGCGGATAAGATGGTGCCAAGACTTTTTGGTAGATTCATGCCAAGCTTGGATACCAGGGCAATGTAAGTAGGATGACGTCAGCCTTAGACTGATCAACTCTCATTCAAATTTGGATAAGAAGATAATCCCTTATCCCTTGGGCAGTTGAAATTCAAAATTTGAAGAGCTAGTCATATCCCTTCCTCGCACGCCTATTTAAACACCAACCAAGCTAGACTTTGGGAGGAGAGAAGATTGGATCGTGAGGAGTTGGTGTGTGATGATTGACAACTGGCTGCACCGTGGAAGGGTGGTCCGACCAACTTGGCCGAGAAGCCTGGATCTTGAAGGGCTGTATCGAGAGACCCCTTCTAGCCCATTTTCTCTTTCAAGTTATTTCATTTTGTTTTTTAAGGATAATGTTTCTCGAAAACGTTTATGGATTGTTGGTTAAATCCTTCACCATAAACTAATTCAATAGTTGGTGGGGGTTGTTTGGGTTTTATGTTATTTTCATGCCTTAGTTTTTAAATAATTAATCTACCTTGGCACGGTTTTATCTATTCGGCATACTTTAATATTTCCTAAATACTCTGCCAAGCGAGAGTTGGCACTGTTGGCCTATTGTGCCTCAATATCTTAACAGACTTGGGGTGGCAACAAATAAGTTGTTGAATACTGAGGAGAGAAGCTTCCAGAGAAGTCGTTCAAGTAGATGAACTTACTTCGGGAGTGAAATCTACCTTTAGGAGTATAGATTGGAGCTTAATCAAATTGGTTTATTTAAAAACAAACACTATAGAGATATAGGGGTTTTTACATGATCAATTTAGGGCAATGACCATCAAGAGAGGCTTTGCCAATTATGAATCAGCTCGACAAACAATGCCAAGACAGGTTGTTGTTAAAGGATGGCATGGCATGAATAGCATGAAAACCAGGCATTCCCTATCAATGCTCTTTCATTCATTAAAACACCTTCCTTGCCAACGTCTTTACTTTTTAATTATTTTGCAAAACCAATTTCAAATCAAATCAACTTTTTTCTTAAGGCAAGTGACAATCAAGGCAATTGAATTCCAAGTCAATCTCCATGGGATCGATACTCAGCTTACCAGCTGTATTACTTGCAGACCGTGTATACTTGCACCAAAAGACTCCTTTTGGCATAGTCTTATATTTCCCAAGACATATTCTCTGCCACTTTTGCCAGCATTTCACCTAGAGAGTCTACAAGTTTTTAGCGTCATTGCTGGGGATTGCAACGGAATTGATTGTTCTTAAATTTTTACTTGTCTTCCTTTTGTTTTTATTTTTGTTTATATTTTTACCTTTTACTTTTTTCGGTGTATGACTAGAAGCCATCTTGTGGTGGACAAGTGGCCATACAATCCAGAAATTGAGAAAATCTTGTAGAGGTTAAAAAGAAGATTTCGAGAGATGAACCAAGGTAATAGAGGGAATGGTGTGGTGAACAATGGAGGAAATCCACTTAACAATGAGATACCACCACCACCTGCTGTCTCAGTTGTTAATAAGAGACCTATTAGAGAACATTCAACACCAACCATTGATAATTTGATGTCAGGACTTGTTGGCACAGAGGTAAACACTGTCAATTTTGAACTTAAGCCGGTAATGACTCAAACTCTTTTGAATGTAGGTCAGTTTGATGAAGCACTCACTGGAGATTCGAGGCAACATCTGAAGTAGTTCATGAAGATTTTCCAGTTATTCCAACAAAATAGAGTACCTGAAGATACCGTAAAGCTGGAGTTATTTACTTTTTCTTTGAGAGACAGAGAAAAGGCTTGGCTTAACTCCTTGCCACCTGGCTCAGTTACTTCATAGGCAGACCTATGCCATAAGTTCTTGACAAGATTTCAGCCACCAACACTCACTGCCAAGCTGCGGGGTGAGATTATTACATTCAGGCAGGCTGAGGATGAGACCTTATATGATGCTTAGGAACAATTTAAAGACCTGTTGAGTAGGTGTCCTATGCATGGATTCCCGAACTGGACCTAGATCCAAACTTTTTGCAATGGATTGAATACGCAAACTAGGACTGTTGTTGATGCTTCGGCAGCTGGTTCATTGCTTGACAAGACATATACTGAGGCTGTTGACATTTTAGAGAGGATTATAATAAATGATTTTGAATATCCTGTTGCAAGACTTGGGACCAGAACCAAAACCAATCTTACTAGCATGGTAAGAACGTTGCAAAAGAATAATGAGTCCTAGGAAGTCAAAGCATTAGACCATTTCTGTACAATCTGTGGAGAGAATCGTCATGTGGATGAATACCCTATCAACCCTGAACTGGTAAACTTTGTTGGCAATGTTAACCGTTGCTATAATCCTAACTCAATACTTATAATGCAGGTTGGAGACAACACCCTAATTTAGCTTGGGGAAATCAAGGAGGTAACCAGTACAATGTCCAGCACCAAAATACTCAGAGGCAGAATAACAATGCCATGCTAGCATTCTATCAGAATGCCATGCCACAGAAATCCCAAAAAAAATTAGCAAGGGCAGAGACTCAACCAATGAGGCACTCTCACAGAGTACATAGAGAGGAATGATGCCACAATCCAGAGTTTGGCAGCATCAATGAGAAACTTGGAAGTCCAGCTTGGGCAGATTGCCAGTGCACTCAGTAATCGACCCCAGGGAGCATTGCCAAGTGATACAAAAGATGCTCGACACAAAGATAATGAGCAATGCAAAGCTATAACTCTTCGGAGTGGTGAGCAGTGCGAGATGGAGAAGGTTGCTAAGCAGCCAATTAATTGCCAAGATAAGAAGCCTGTGCCAGCAGATAACCCTAGGGAAGCAAAAAAAGAGGAAATAAAAGTAGATGATGCCAACACCGATGCAAGACAACATACTGATGCTAGTACCGATGCCAAATAGACTGATGCTAGCACTGCCCTGGCAAAGCTAGCCGTACCGGTATATGTTTATCCGCCACCACCATTTCCAGTGAGACTTTAAAAGCATAAGCAAGATCAGCAGTTCAAGCGCTTCTTAGAGGTTCTTAAGAAATTACAAATCAACATTCCAATGGTAGAAGCCCTTGAAAAAATGCCCAACTATGTTAAATTTATGAAGGATATTCTATCCAAAAAGAGAAAGTTAGAAGACTTTGAAACTGTTGCTTTGACCGAATGATGCAGTGCCATGATCCTAAACTATTTTCCACCAAAGTTGAAATATCCAAGAAGTTTCACTATTCTCTGCACCATTGGCAACAAATTCATGGGCAAGGAACTTTACGACCTATGAGCCAGCATCAACTTGATACCAATGTCAGTTTTTCGGAAGCTTGGCATAGAAGTAATACCTACCACAGTGACACTTCAGCTGACAGACCAATCCTATGCATACCCCAAGGGTAAGATTGATGATGTGTTGGTAAAGGTAGATAAATTTATTTTTCCAGCTGATTTTATCATTTTGGATTATGAGGCTGATACTAATGTCCCGATTATTTTGGGGATACCTTTTCTTGCCACGGGTAGGGCTTTGATTGATGTTCTTAAAGGGGAACTAACAATGCGCATGAATGACTAGCAGGTTACATTTAATGTGTTTCAAGCTTTGAAATGTGCAAATCAACCTGATGAGTTCCAAGCAGAGGAGATGATGTAGTCTATTTACACTTTGGACACGACACAGTTATGCCAGGATACAGAATTTGATGCCAACAATTTAAATGGCATATCTGATCTGTTTGAGGAACTAGAAGAACCAATCTTGGAGGCTGAAGAGGCGAGTTATTTTGAGCCATTACAGTTGGCCGGCAGAGAAATCAAGGCACCTAAACCATCAAATAAGGAGCCACCAGCGTTAGAACTGAAACCACTGCCAGATCACATGAAGTATGCTTGTTTAGGCGAACATTCAACTCTGCCAGTGATCATTGCCATTGGTCTCACTAATGATCGGAGGAAAGATTGTTGGCAATATTATGTGACTATAAGCAGGCATTAGGGTGGACTTTGGCAAACATCAGAGGTATTAGCCCAACCATCTACATGCATAAGATTATTTTGGAGGAGTACAATGGCAAGACCATTGAAGAACAAAGAAGGATAAATCCAAGCATGAAGGAGGTAGTAAAAAAGAGATCATAAAATGGCTTGATGCCTGGATTATATATCCCATTTTTGATAGCTCTTGGGTTAGCCCGATGCAATGCATGCCGAAGAAGGGTGGCATGATCGTGGTATAAAACAGTGAAGCTGAGTTGATCCCCTCCAGAACTATCACAGGGTGGAGAGTGTGCATGGACTATAGGAGGCTGAACAATGCCACGAGGAAGGACCACTTCCCATTGCCATTCATTGATCAGATGCTAGACAGGTTGACAGGTAAAGCTTTCTATTATTTTTTAGATGGTTATTCAGGTTATAATCAGATTGCCATCGCCCCTGATGATTAAGAGAAGACTACGTTCGCGTGCCCATATAGGACGTTTGCATTTAGAAGGATGACATTCAGCCTATGTAATGCACCGGCAACGTTTCAACGCTCCATGATGTCTATTTTTTCGATATGATCGAGCACAACATGGAATTGTTCATGGATGATTTCTCAGTGTTTGGCAAAACATTTGAGGAATGTCTTTAGAGTTTGGAGCAAGTCTTGAAGAGATGCATAGAGACAAACCTAGTGTTGAACTAGGAAAATGCCACTTCATGGTGAATGAGGGCATTGTTCTCGGGCACAAGGTAACTGAGAGAGGGTTAGAAGTGGATCAAGCAAAAGTTGAGGTAATTAAGCAGCTACCACCTCCAACAAGTGTCAAAGGTATAAGGAGCTTTTTAGGACATGCCAGTTTTTATTGGCGTTTTATTAAAGACATACAAAATTGCTAAACCTTTATGCTTGTTGTTAGAACATAATGCTACTTTTGCATTTGACGATTCTTGTTTGAGAGCATTTTAGAATCTTAAATAAAAGTTGATCAATGCCCATATAGTTATGGCACCGATTGGAATGAGCCCATCGAGCTCATGTGTGATGCCAGCGACTATGCCGTTGGAGCATCCTTGGGACAAAGGTATGGCAAGGTTTTCTACGCCATCTACTATGCCAGCCGAACATTGAAGGAAGCATAATTGAATTACTCTACAACTGAGAAAGAATTTCTTGCAGTTGTATTTGCTTTTGACAAATTTAGATCTTATTTAATTGGTAACAAAGTTTTGGTTTTTACAGATCATTTGGAATTGAAGTATCTATTGGCAAAAAAGGATGTCAATCCCAGACTAATCCGATAGACGCTCCTACTTCAAGAATTTAACCTTGAGATCCTAGACAAAAAGGGCAGTGAAAACCTAGTAGCTGACCATCTCTCATGTTTGGAGCATCATCTTGAAGATGGTAAGATCAATTTTATAAGAGATGAATTTCCTAACGAGTATTTGCTTGCAGTTAATGCCATGCCATTGTATGCCGATATTGTCAACTAATTGGTAAGTAACATTCTGCCACCAGACTTGGCATACAATGCCAAGAAAAGGTTCTTATGGGAAGTCAGGCAATACTATTGGGATGAGCCAATATTGTTCAAACAGTGTGCTGACCAAGTGATCCGCCGGTGTGTGCCCAAGGATGAGCATCATAACATATTGCATCTATGTCATGCCGCATCATATGGAGGTCACTTTGCTGGGGTAAAGACTGTTGCCAAGGTACTGCAATCAGAATTGTTTTGGCCCACACTATATAAGGATGCCCACGAATATGCCAAGGCATGTGATCGATGCCAACGGACAGGAAACATCTCTGGCAGACACCAACTACCGCTTCAAAACATTATGCATGTAGATTTATTTGATGTATGGGGGATTGACTTTATGGGTCATTTTCTACCCTCATTCGGTAATGTATACATTCTTGTGGTTGTTGACTACGTATCTAAGTGGGTAGAAACTGTTGCTCTTCCAACAAACGATGCCAAAGTCGTTGCCACGTTTTTATATAAGCATATATTTACTAGATTTGGCAACCCTAGAGTGATTATTCATGATGAGGGCACTCATTTTAAATGTAATCTAATTTCTAAAGCCTTGTGCATGTATGGTATACAGTACATAATTACCATAGCATATCATCCACAAACAAACGAGCAAGCTGAGATTTCAAATAAAGAGATCATAAACATCTTTGAGAAAACTGTTAATCCATCAAGGAATGACTGGTCCTTGAGACTAGACGAGTCCTTGTGGGCTTATAGGACTGCATTTAAAACTTCTTTGGGCACTTCACCGTTTAGACTTGTTTTCGAAAAACCATGCCATCTGCCAGTAGACCTTGAGCATAAAGCCTATTGGGCCATCAGAACACTTGGCATGGCATGGAGAGCTGTTGGAGAAAAGAGGTTACTAGACCTAAATTAGTTGGAGGAATTCAGAACACAAGCCTATGAGAACGCCATGATCTACAAGGAAAAAGCAAAACGTTGGCATGACAGTAGGATAATGCCAAGACAGATTGAGGTAGGCCAATGTGTTTTGTTATTCAACTCACGGCTTAAGTTGTTTCCAGGGAAACTCAGATCAAGATGGACGGGCCCTTATGAAGTTGTGAAGCCATATGCTCATGGAGCTATGGACATCAAGAATTTGAAGACATGCAAAATCTTTAAGGTGAATGGCCAACGTTTGAAGCACTACATGGAAGGTGATTAGAATAATGCCAAAGAGGTATTCCTCTTGGTAGAGTTAACATGAAAATGCCACCAGGTTTAAACTTTTGTAAATATTAGGTTAGTTTTTTCTTTGTTTTTAGGTTTTTAGGCTTTAATTGTTTTTCTTTCTTTTTAAGTTTCATATTCCTTTACTGTGTTGAAAGGTTTCCTTTGAGTTGTGCAGATTCATTATGCCAGGAATTGTGCCAGGAACACTACCAGGGTTGCTGGCACGAGCCAACGCTTCAATAGAAAAATCTGCCAGACGCAGTGCCAAAGTAGCTTGGCATACTGCGTACAAAAGATAGAAGAAAGAGAAAAAAAACCCTAGTTTTATCGGCCCAGTAAAATGAGAGATTGGTTTTTATTAACTTTAAACCCTAGCCGCCCAAATCTTGGTTGAAATTTAAAATTTCAAATCAATTACCTTATCACTCCAATCCTTACCCTATCTTATCACCTATCACCTTATCACTTCAACCCTATCACTTCATCTATTTTAAATTAATTCTTTTTATTCCCCATCATTATCCCTAATTACTACTCCCATTAAAACACTCAACCAACCCAAAACCTTTCACTTTCTCCCCCTTGCCAGTTAAAGAAACCAAACAAAGCTCTCACTTTATACTTCATTTTTGAAAAACAAGAACAAACCCAAATTCTTCTTTGTCTTCATCTTTCAGCATCGTTTTAAGTTCCTTCAATAAATTTCAATGGCTTCATCTTCTACTCCCTTCAAGCGATTCTTCAACGAGGAGATCAAGAAAAAGTTCAAATCCAACTTTGCCTCGAGGAGTTTTTTCTATGAGAAGCACTTCGACCTCAAAATGAAGACGAACAATGGCTTCCCTCCAGAAGTCATGTATATGATTAACTTGCACAAATGGACTCAGTTCTGCAAGCAAAGAGGGGAGGTCTATGACATAATCGTCCAAGAATTCTATGTGCACCTTGTGACCAAGGATTCACCATTTTTGATGATTAGAGGTAAATGTGTTTATTTCGATGAAGGGCATATCAATAATATATTTGAGTTAGATGGTGCAGAGGATGAGTATTTTGAGTACGCGGATTCAATGAACGCTGCCAAGAGAAAGAGGCTGCGGTAGATCTGTGTGAACCTGGCATGGCATGGACAATGTCATCCAAGGGGTACCGTACGGTGAAGAGGCTGGAAATGAAACCCCAATAGAGGGGATGGAATCACTTCCTCAAGGCTACTCTGATGCCCACATCCCATAACGAGACCGTTTTAGAAGAGGTGATGATTTTGTTGCACTCCATTGTTATGCGGCGCAAGATCAATGTTGGCAAGCTTGTTTTTCCAGACTTCCCTACAAGTGCGCAGCGAAAGGTACTGGCAGCTTGTTTTTCCCTTTGTTGATTTCTAACGTTTGTATGCTCCATGATATGCCAAGGCTAGATACGGACAAGGGGCAAACGATCAAAGGAATAACGATTACTACAACTATATGGAGGAATCTAGTTGCCGTTGAGCCCAAGGACAAGGAAAAAGGAAAGGCAAGGGCACCCATGCCAAAGCCCAAGGAGTCAAGGGTCATGCTAGCAACCATTCCAGAAAATGTGCCAGACAGCTCAATGGCAATGTTGTCCGAAATTCACCAACGCTAGGAAATTATTCTCCAAAAGCTAGAAAAAGCTAAGGAGCTCAATGTCAAGCTGAGACACTACATCCAGGCCAGGGATACGGTGATCAATGAGGTTCTTACAAAATTATCAGCTGATTTTATGCCAAAATTTCCAGACTTCCCTGCCGAGCTTTCTGCCAGTGACAATGCCATGCCAGCTAGTCCAGTTCATACCCCGTCTAATGCCACAGTCCCGTTGTCTCCAGTTGAAGTCGAGTCTGCCAGTTCTGATTCCTCGTCTGACTAAAAGGAAACCAAAGCCAAGTCTGCCAAAGCCAAGTCGCCAGTAACATCTGCTGTCCATACGCCATCTGATGCCACCGATGCACCTGCTGCTTCGGAGCCTGCCAAGGAAAACGAGGAAGTTGGAGCCTCCACTGCCGCTTCAAAATCGAACCTGAAAAAAAAGAAACACATGGCCCCTGATCGTGGGCCGTATGTGAGAAGGAAGACTCGTGCCGCACGGCAAATAGTCTCCGAATGAGAGTCATCTTCTTTCTAAACTCCTTTACATTTCATTCCATTGCATTTACATGATCATGCATTTTTATTTTTGTTGTTTTTCTTGTATATATATGTTGTTTCATGCATTGAGGACAATGCACATCTTGGGTTTGGGGGTGTGCATTTCTTCACATTTATGCCATGCATTTCATGTTAAATTTTATGTTGCCATGCCATTTAGGTCATTTAGGATAGATGCATACCGAACCACTAAAAAAAGGAAAAAGAAAATTTTGCCTCGATTCAATTCTGAGAAAATGATAACATTTGTTAGGCAAGTTTAATTTGATCTAGGTATCTGTCAAATGAGGAAACTCTAATCTTTAGTTGTCATGCCATGCCATGCCAGCAGAGTACTATGTCAGGTTAGCTTGGCGATTGATCTCTAGTTTAGGGAATTGAACTTTCACTTAACACGAAGTATGTATCTAGTCCCTTAGCAAACTTAGACTTTTTGAAACTAAGCTCAGATATGAAAAAAAGGATGATGACAGGGTAAAAAGAAGTAAATAAGACAACAATGTTCTGTCAAGGCAAGAAAAAAATAGAACTCTCATTTACCTTAGGGATAATGAGCTACTTGGGACTTCGTGGTTTGCTCCCTATTAGTTCTCAAGTCCAAAACTTTAGGGTATGAGTTGAAGAGAAAGCCTAGTGATGTCTAGATTAAGGTGGGGATTCGTGGTATGCTCCCTCTTATCTCTCACGCTAAATAGTATCACAAAACAAGCTTAAATGAATGCCAGCAAGAAACCCTTGGCAAAAAATGATGAAAAAAATATATATATGAGTTTAGATAGTAAAATTTGTCTAAGGGAGTAAAAGGAAACTGGATGCATATTGCCTACACTCATGCACACTTCATGAACTTTGACTAGAGTTATATTGCTGCACTTGAATTACTACCTGCTTGGCATTATTGCACTAAGATACTGAGGACAGAAATAGAGCCAAAGTCTGCTTGCCAGCACGTGTTGGCATTCAACCAAAATTTTGTCGAGGTAACTTTTTCACAGTTTTTTTTTATTTTGATTGCATTACTTGAGGACAGGCAATGAGTTAGGTTTGGGGGTGTGTTACCTCTCCAAAAGTATTGTTTTTAATGACAATCTTACAATGCTTTTTGCTTGTTTTTAGGTGCATTCAGTTGCATTAGGATGTTAAAATCATGCATTTGCATAAAGGAGTTTAGATTTTTGTCTATGCCAGTGTGAAGGGTTGTTTTGTTGGCAATTTTGCAGGTTTTGCATAGGATTTGGCCCAGAAAAGCAACACAGGAAGGAGCGCCAGAGAGAATGCTGAGCGCTATTGGCACAGATGGACCAGACAATGCCAAGCGCCGGTTGGCAGAGAAGTGAACTTGATGCCATGCCAATAAGTTGTTGGACCCCGAAAAAATAGGAAATGATCAAGCTCCGAAAAGATAGCAATTAGATCAATCTCCGAAAAAATAACGGATAAGATGGTGCCAAGACTTGTTGGCAGATTCATGCCAAGCTTGGATGCCAGGGCAGCGTCGGCAGGATAACGTCAGCCTTAGCCTAATCAGCTCTCATTCAAATTTGGATAAGAAGATAATCCCTTATCCCTTGGGCAGTTGAAATTCAAAATTTGAAGAGCTAGTCATATCCCTTCCTCGCACGCCTATTTAAACACCAGCCAAGCTAGACTTTAGGAGGAGAGAAGATTGGATCGTGAGGAATTGGTGTGTGATGATTGACAACTGGCTGCACCGTGGATGGGTGGTCTGACCAACTTGGCCGAGAAGCCTGGATCTTGAAGGGCTGTATCGAGAGACCCCTTCTAGCCTATTTTCTCTTTCAAGTTATTTCATTTTGTTTTTAAGGATGATGTATCTCGAAAACGTTTATGGATTGTTGGTTAAATCCCCCACCATGAACTAATTCAATAGTTGGTGGGGGGATGTTTGGGTTTTATGTTATTTTCATGCCTTAGTTTTTAAATAATAAATATGCCTTGGCACAGATTTATCTATTTGGCATACTTTAATGTTTCCTAAATACTCTGCCAAGCGAGAGCTAGCACTGTTGGCCTATTGTGCCTCAATATCTTAACAGACTTGAGGTGGCAACGAATAAGTTGTTGAATACTGAGGAGAGAAGCTTCGAGAGAAGTCATTCAAGTAGATGAACTTACTTTGGGAGTGAAATCTACCCCTTATGAGTATATATTTGAGCTTAATCAAATTGGTTTATTTAAAAATAAACACTATAGAGATATAGGGGTTTTTACATGATCAATTTAGGGCAATGACCATCGAGAGAGGCTTTGCCAATTGTGAATCTGCTCGGCAAACAATGCCAAGACAGGTTGTTGTTAAAGGATAGCATGGCATGAACAACATGAAAACCAAGCATTCCCTGCCAACGCTCATCATTCATTAAAACACCTTCATTGCCAACGTCTTTACTTTACTTTCATTTCCTTACTTTTTAATTATTTTCCAAAACCAATTTCAAATCAAATAAACTTTTTCTTAAGTCAAGTAACAATCAAGGCAATTGAATTCCAAGTCAATCTCTGTGGGATCGATACTCAGCTTACAAGCTGTATTACTTGTAGACCGTGTATACTTGCACGCAAAAGACTTTTTTTAGCATATTCATATATTTTCCAAGACATATTCTCTGCCACTTTTGCCAGCATTTCACCTAGAGAGTCTACAAAGAACAGAAAGCTTTGAACCCGGAGGCAATATCCAAGTATCACAAGTGATGAAATTCACCGAAGGATACCATAATTAAGGAAAATGTTGACTTCTAATAAAATGAGGAACTAAGGAAAATGGTAGAATCAGAAAATGCAGTACAACAATTGAAAGAGAAGATCGTAAGAGGTACCACAATGAAGTAACACACATCAGGTTTTGATAGTGTTGATGCTGACAAGAATGAGTTGCAAGAGCTGAAAAGGCAAATGGCTGAGATGATGACTATGATGATGGTTATGACCAAGGAAAAGAGGCATACTGAGCTAAAAGAGAAGTAAATAAAAAATAGTACAAAAATAAATGGTCGAGTTGGTGCACCGATACAACTCGCATCAATAAACCAACTACAGGTGTAATTGAATAAAATCCCAAGAAAATGATGACATGTAAGAGAGAAATTCAAGAAAGAAAGAAGGATGAAGGATCTTTTAATACAATCTTGATGACATATGCAAAGCTGTTTCCGATACTGATAGAGAAAAATCTTGTGGCCTGAGCCCCGTTTAAGTCTACAGTGCCTATAGTGCCTTCTTCACCCAAGGGTTATGGTATTAGTATAGCATGTGATTACCATCAAGGAAGGTCAGACCATACTACTGAGAATTGCGAGGCTTTGAATAGCAATATTGGAAATCTTATCAAAGAAGGCATGTTGAGTTTTGAAGATGGAAGGCCCAAATTTCCTAAAAGCCTGATAATTAATGAAGCACCTGGAGATACAAAGGTGAAGGAAAGCATAAGCCCATCAGAATCAAGTAAAGGTTCAATGCAAAGTTCAAATTCTAGCATTCCCTCAGCCAATTATTAGAAGATAGAAGATCACAAACTTCATTTTGAATCAATCCCTATTTCGTATAAATAATTGTATCCTTAATTGTTAAAGGCCCGATTGGTGTCCCTACTTTTTCTTGCACCTTTGCAACCTCCGTATCCAAAATGGTATGACACCAATGCATACTGTGAATTTCATGATAGAATCCAAGGATATTCTATTGAGAATTGTCTCACCTTCAAAGGCTGAGTACAAGCTCTCTTGGAGTTTGGAAAGTGGAAATTTGGTATAGAAAACCAGCTTGATTCAACGGACGGATATGAAACTCAAGATGACAGTACTCAGAAAGAAGGACATCAGTTTGAATATGAAGCTCAAATAAGCAAATTAAATCAAGAGAGAGATGATTTGAATGAGGAGCTGAGAAACTTACAGTTCAACTATCAAGAGCTTTGTTCAATGCAAGAATGCTGGTTTGGGTGTAACTCTGGAACAGTCGAAGAAAAGAATCAAAGAGCTGAAACATGAAGTTGAATACTAGAAAAAGAGTTTTAAGGCAAGTAAAGGTCGAATCAATACACTTTCGTGTGATATGCAGGCAATGGAGCTACAACACAATACTTTTATTGATGATCTAAGGGTTAGCGAAGCCAAACGCGAGATGAAAAAATGTACATGCAAATGTATGAGGATAATGCTATCAAGGTAAATGACAGTCAAGCTAAAAACGAAACACTAAAGAAGAAGGTAGATGAATGCCTCAAGCTTACGTTGATGTAGAAAGCTCTTATTGATGATGTTAAGAAAGACCGTCAAGAAAGTGAGGAAAAGCGATATGCCCACTTTCAGAGATCAAGAGTGAAGATTCGAGAATGGAACAACAACATGAAAGATGTTGTTATTCAAGCAAAAGAAGTTGCTCAACAAGTGGCAGATTTAGCCGATGTAGCAATGGCACTAAGCCAGAATATTGATCCAGCATTAGATCATAGAGGAAAGCTAACTTGGCTCTTAGAGGAAGTTAGGAAGTTGGGAGTTAGAACTCACCAATATCTGTAGTATCTAATATCTGATGTATTGAATCCTTTTACTTCAACGAAAGTTGTTCTATGATGATCACTTTTAGAATCAATACCTTCTGCATTCATACATTGAATATTTATTAATATAACATTATTATGTAATAACATGTTATTAACATTCATGATCTAGAGTGATCAGAGTTCTAATAAGAGCAATCTAGGAATTAGTGGAAGTTTGGGAATCTATTATCATGGATGAAGACATGGAGGGAATTGAACAAACACAAAAAGGGTTACAAGAATGGATGGCCAAGCATCAGTAAAATGCGAAGAAATACACTACTACACCATGTTTGACAATTTATCATAGGGCATCTAACCCAAGCATAGAGACATGGTCTGTAAAGCCCATTATCCTAGGATCAAGACTCGAGTAGTTAAAAAATAGTTGTGCCAGACTTGAGGAAGAGATCAAGGAAGAAAAAGGCTTCGATAACCCCAAATTTAATTCAAAAGAATTATGTTTAGTCCCTAATCTAGTTATGCCGCCTGAATTTAAAGTCCCCAATTTTGAGAAGTACGATGGTTTCAGCTGTCCTAAAATCCACTTGGCAATGTTTTATAGAAAAATGGAAGGATATTTGGATGATGATAAATTGTTGATCCACTATTTTCATGATAGTCTAGCTAGACCTGTTGCAGTGTTGTACAACAGATTAAGTCGATAGCAGATTCGATCATGGGTTGATTTGGCTAAAGCATTTTTGGGGCAATACAAGTATGTTATAGACTTGGCTCTAGATCGTTATTTTCTACAGAACATGAATATGAAGGTCAGCAAAAGTTTTAAAGACTATGCATTAAGGTGGTGAGGATTAGCAGCCCAAGTTTAACCTCACATGACAGAGGAAGAAATATCTCTTATGTTTCATCAAACTTTTCCATCTCCTTTCTTTGAGGAAATGCTTGGGAATTCAAGGTGCAGTTTCAGTGATCTCGTTGTGATTGGATAAGTAATAGAAATAGGGATCCGGCAAGGGAAAATTATATCAAGATTTGAAGACCATGCTGATCAAGAGGCAAAACAAGGGAAAAAGGTGTGCGAATGTAATGTTCAAAGTTCTCAGAGTCGCAAGAGAAAGAGACCAGCTAATTCATCAGAACGACCACGGAAAATTCCTCGAGCAAATGCAAACCTGGAGATCTTCAGAGTGTCTATTTCAGACTTATTACCTCACCTTATTAAAGGACAATATATCACTCCTAGGCCAATGAAGGTGATTCCAAGTCCATTTGCCCATAGCTATGATCCAGACAATGTTTGTGACTTTCATATGGGAGTACCAAGATATGCTACCAAGAAGTACAGACCTTTAATGAAAGAAATTAAGAAGCTAGTCAGTAATGGAATCTTGACACGAGAATTAGTTCAACAATGGAAAGGAGTGGGGTAAGCCGTTATACCAGTCAAGGAATCAGAGAATCAAGATGAGTGCTTCCAAGATTTTTTGAAATTCTAAGAAGTCAGTGTTACCCATATTGATGCATCATGTGGTTACAACCTATAGGAACCATTACTGAAATAACACTGCAAATAAGTCTGCTACTCCTGGTCTGAAAGTAGTAGAAGTTTTTTTTCTGAAGTCATATCTCATGTTTGTTGGTTTTCATTACATTGAGGGAATGATTTTGAAATAAATATATGTATATCTGTTCTTAACTTTGTGGGCCCCTAGATGCCAATTGCAAGATGTGACACTGATTCAGATGCAAAAAATATTTGGATGTTGTGAAGACGATGAAGTGAAGTTTGTTTCTCAGTCTACTCTGGTCAGCAAGGCAAGAAAAGGTCATATCACCATGCCTTTGATGATGTTCGATGATAAATCTTTGAAGTTCATAAACAGTGAAGTGGACTAGACGATTTTAACCAAGTAAAGTTACTTGAAATTGAAGTTCTAAGTGTAGTCTTCTATACCTTAAAAACCCAATAAGAAAGAGAAAGGAAAATGGGGAGAAAAAGAAAAAAGAAAAAGCCAAAAAAAAAGAAAAAAGAAAAAAGAAAATGTGAAGAAAGAAAATGTTGAAAAAGAAAAGGAAGAAAATAAAGGAAGAAAAGAAAAGAGAGAAGAAAATGAGAAGAAAAAGAAAAAGAAAAGGTGCGAAATAATAAATTATTTGAATAAATAAGTCTCGAAACACTTTGATGGAGCTGCGAGGGATGTCTTCAAATCTAATAAGGAGCTATGCTTCACCTGTCTAATACCCAAGCGTCAGAGATGTATGTTTGAAGACATGTTTATAATAATATAATAATTATTATTATTAATAATCAGAATCACACATGCACTTATAGAATTTTATTCTTAGAATGATATTTTTGCACTCTACTGGTTAAACAAGTTCGGGAAGCTTGAACACATTATGAATGGGAAAGAATGAGGAGAACGGAGAAAGAGTTATGTCTGACTGGATTGAGCAACACGGTAATCATAGGGTGTGAACCGGGTGATTTGGAAGAAATTTCATAACTTTAGAAATTGACACAACATTCAAATTATTCTACTCATAGGAAGGTTGAATCAAAGACATTCATACACTTGATATTCAAGTTATCCTATTCTGTTTTCTTTCTTTATGCCCTAATTTTTCGGGTCTTTAAAAGTATCCTTCATTGAAATGTCGATAAGTAAGCTGACATTTTTACAAATAGATAGATTTTCTTGATATACATATATGGATGAGTATGAGACTATTATATGTTCAACAGTGTTCTAGTCAGAAAGAGGAATCGTCCATTAGGGGACATAGTGACAACGATGGCAAGAATGAAAAGTTTAGGGACTTGGAGAGGTTCAGGGATCTGAAAAGTTCATGGACTTAAGGCAGTTACTCGCCCAAATGATGGAAGAGGGGAAATTCTATGAAATAAGGTAAGAAACAAAGAGATTAGTGAGGTATCATGGTGCATAAGAGTTTAAATCATAATAGGCAAGAGAGGGTGCAGAGCTTGAAAGAATTCGATCACTAAAAAGGGTCAAAATTGGCTCAGAAAGAAGAGGAGCTCAACAACAAAGATTCTGGGGCAAATTTTGAAGACAATAAGAGCTTAAGATAAATCTCAAGAAGATCAAGTCAAGAAAGAAGATCAATTAAAGAAAGATTCAAGGAAAACAATTTTATTATTGAAGCAAAAAGCTCAGCGGAGAGGCAAGAAAGATCAGAGTTCGTCCAAGTGATCCTCAGTTGTCACGATTCATGCATCATAGTCAGACATCTATAAGATAGAAGCATACTAATTCATGCATTCAAAGCATTTTTGTAGGAATTTACAAGAATCAGCAATGAACAGAAAAAGATTTCAATCTACAACTTTAGATTGGAGAAGTAGAACCAGCAAAGACTAGCAAAATTTCAATCACATTTTTTTGAAGCAAAGATATTGATACGTTTGTAGATGTGGATCTCAGCAAAGATTTTAACTTGCTTAAAGAGGCATATCTTAGAAAATATTCCGTTTGAAGAGGCATATCTTAGAAAGATTTTAATCTGTTTGAAGAGGCAGATCCCAGTAAAGTTTTTAATCCGTTTGAAGAGGTGGATCCCAGCAAAGATTTCAATCCGTTTGAAGAGGCAGATTTCAGCAAAGATTTCAATCCATTTGCAAATGCGGGTGCAGCAAAGATTTTCTAATTGTTTGCACAGGAAAGGAAGTGCATTAAAATTCTAAATCCTTCGGGTCAATAGTAAGTCCTTCGGGCATGATGTTAAATACTTCGGGTCATCAGTAAGTCCTTCGTGCATGATGTTAAATCCTTCGGGCCATCACCTTCGGGAGTGATGTAATTGTTTGCACAGGAAAGGAAGTGCAATGCAATTCTAAATCTTTCGGGTCATCAGTAAGTCCTTTAAGCATGATGTTAAGTCATTCGGGTCATCACCTTCGGGAGTGATGTAATTGTGTGTACAGGAAAAGGAAGTGTAATGCAATTCTAAATCCTTCAGGTCATTAGTAAGACCTTCGGGCATGATGTTAAATCCTTCGGGTCATCAGTAAGTCCTTCAAGCATGATGTTAAGTCTTTCGGGCCATCACCTTCGGGAGTGATGTAATTGTTTGCAAAAGAAAGGAAGTGTAATGCAATTCTAAATCCTTCGGGTCATCAGTAAGTCCTTCGGGCATGATGTTAAGTCCTTCGGGCCATCACCTTCGGGAGTGATGTAATTGTGTGCACAGAAAATGAAGTGCATTACAGTTTTAAATCCTTCGGGTCGTCAATAAGTCCTTCAGGCATGATGTTAAGTCTTTCGGGCCATCACCTTTATGAGTGATGTAATTGTGTGCACAGGAAAGGAAATGCATTAAATTCTAAATCCTTCGGGTCATCAGTAAGTCCTTCGGGCATAATGTTAAGTCATTCGGGTCAATACCTTTGGAAATGATAAGAACTTTCTAAATGTCGTCGCTATAAGGTAGTGGGGCATGACATCAGCAGGAGTGTTGATCCTTTGGGCCATCGATTTCAAAAAAAAGAAAAGAAAAAATGAGAAAAAAAAAGAAAAAAAGAAAGAGAAAGAAAGAAAGAAAAAAAGAAAAAAGAAAAGAGGAAAAAAGAAAAGGGAAAAGAAAGAAGAAGAAGAAGAAGAAGAAAATGGTTCATGTTGCCAGATTGGAAAGCAAGATATACCAACTTCAGGCTTCTTAATGATATACCTAAATTGTACATTTTTACAATCAATATTGGAAGATTAATTATAAATTCGGCTTTTGCAGGTATAGAAAGGGGTTGATCAACAGAGGAAGAGAAAATAAGGGATTCTATGCGCACTTTAGACTGAAAGATCCAGATATCTTAAGTAGAAATGAGCAATGACACCAAAGATCTCTGTGCTTCACGTGAAAAATTGGGGATACTTCATATTACTTCAGGTTGAATTCTTATTAATCAATGATATTTTCTTGTTGCAGGTTTAGTTTTTCCCCAAAAGAGATGAATCAACATTCCTAGCAAAGAATAAAGTGCTCCTAATCGGAAGAGTTTATTTGGAAAAGATAGAGTTTCTAGTGAGAAGATTTCATACAGCAAAGAATGAAGAGCTCCTAATGTGAAGAGTTTGTTCAACAAAGACGAAGTTTGCAATGTGAAGAATTTACCCAGCAAAGAATCCAGAGTTCCTAATAAGAAGAACTCGTTTGTTCGATACCCTTGTAGAAAGGTGGATTGCTTGACGGAGGGAGGAAGAAATTCATAATAAGAAGAACAGCTTCAAACCTCGGAAGATGAAGAATGTCAAGAGCAACCTCAGACTTTGAAAGATGAAGAATTTCATAACAAGAAGAACAACTTCAGATTTCATAGTTCGGGCAGAAGATTGAAGAATTTCATAATAAGAAGAACAGCTTCAAACTTCAGCATTGTTAAATAAAGAAAGACTTACCCTTTTAGAGGACTACCAAGAAATCTAGAAAAAATTCGTGTATTTTCAGTCTTTGCTCTATCCCTGTTCCACATCAAAGAGCAAAGAGAGACAGCTGTAATACCCGAATTTTGACCGGGTTAATAAATAAATAATAAATAGTAAATATAAATATAATATTATAGTAATCCATAAAAAATATACAAACAGTCCAAATAATGTCCAAGTTACAGTTCCAAAGCCCATTTATATTTTAAAAGCCCAATTTACATTTGTTTTCCTGCCCAAACTAGCCTAATGACAGCCCATTTACAACCCACATCCAGCTCAACAAAACCAGATATTATCCAAGGAAACACAAAATGCCAATTATCAAATTCTTCCCGCCCAATAACGCCATGTGGTAGCTCCAGATTGGTCCAAACCCATTTCACCTGGATAATGGTTTTGATGACGTCAGCGGGCCAACCCCCTATAAATAGGGAAAGAGAAAGTGTTAGTGGATAATAAGATGAGAGAGAGGGTTTTACTTCGAGAAGACCACTGGTCGCCGAAGCTGAGTTGCTAGAAGCTGAAACGTCGTCGAAAGTTGAGGATGCGTTGAAGCTGTCGAAAGGTCACTGTGGAAGCACGATCATCGTCGGTCGACGGGAAGGTACTCCCATTCTCCGATTTGTTTTCCTGCAAAAAAGTAGAAATAAATATGTTAGTTTTATAAATCCAAAACAATAGTAAAAATAAATATAACGAGCTCGAAGCTTATCTTCTTGGGGTGGCCGGAGTTCAAGTAACGGAGAAGTTGAAAAGGGTTTTGGTACGAGTAGTTAGATCTAGGTTACGTGAAGCGGGAATCTTATCGGATTAGGGCTAAATTTAGGATTTTTAGGCTTAGAAATTGAATTTGGGGAAAATTTTAGGTTCGGCCACGGCGACAGACGGCGGACGAAAATTGCCCCGTGGTAGCCAGAAATTGCACCATAGTGGCCGGAGAAGAAAAAAGGGTGATCAGAGCTAAGGCGGTAGCCGAATAGTTATCGGAGCATCGGCCGGCGTCGCCTGCGGCGGCCGGGATTCGAATCTTGGTGGCTGGCAAACACCTAAGGGTGACCGTAGACCAGCATCGAAAGATTGAATGGTGGATGACGCGACGGTTGAGGGCGGCGTTCAAACGTGTTCTTCATAAGAATGAAGAACACGATGAACATTCAAGCCAAAATGGTTATGTTTGATCCGTGGGGGTTAATTTCTGGGTTTTAAAACTGATTGTGGGGAGAGAATTTGGGAGAGAGTGAGAAGTAGAGAGAGAGCCATTTGAAAAATCAGGAGGAAGGGCTGAATTTAGCTCAGATTTGGGGTTTAAATACCCAAACCAAAACGGCACCATTTTGGTGCCGGGTAAAAGCCAAGATCTGCGCACTTTCTCTCGGGTCGAACCCAGATCCGCGCACAACTTCAAGATCATTAGGGTTTTGTCCCCTAATTTTGCCTCTCTTTCATTTCAGTCACCAATTCCTCTTAAATTGACCTTTGAATTTTATGATGTTCTCAATTTAGTCCCCGAACCCTATGAATTGTTCCCATTAGTTCGTAATCTTTTCAATTGGGTCATTAGATATTTTGTAATTAGGCATTAAACTTTGTATTAGTTCAATTTAGTCATCGTTTCAATAAAATCAGTTTTAGTTTTCAATTTCTTTTAATTTAGTTATTTATTTTAATTGTTTATTTAGTTAAATGCAATTAATTCATATGTGTGATGCATGTTTTAAATTTAGTATATAGAATTAAATGTTAGACAATATAATACACTTAGTTTAATTAAATATTGGAGTCTTTAACCTAGGTTCTCTAATTAGGATTTTAATAATTAAATAGGGAAGATAATTGTAGTAATTAAGTGCATATTAAATATAATTTTAAAATTCTAATTTGGATGATGTTCCATTGTTTACAATGGGGTGTTTATCTCAACATGAATTTTATAATTATACATTACAAATAAAATTGAATATTAATTTAGCCTTTAACTAAAATTGAACAAATAATTAAATACATTGTAGTTAATTAAATGTATATCGAATCGAATCTTTGAGGTTCAAATCTGGATGATGTTCCATTGTTTACATGGGGTGTTATCTCAGCCTTGGTCATAAAAGTGTATATTTGATATACATTTTCACCTATAATTGAACAATAAATTGTTAGAGGCTTAATTAGGACTAGAACTTTAATTGATTAGAAAGAATTAATTAATTAGGAATATGATTAATTTAAGGACTTTAAATATATGAAAGGTGTTCAAGAAATTGGAATTTTCTCATGAAAGCCATTAAAATAATTAATATTAATAGTTTTAAATAACAAATTAATTAGAGCCTTTTTAGGAATAGTACTTAAAAATTGGCAAGACAATAAAATGTCATTCCTTTAAACCTTTTATGTTGGAAATTCATTTTTAAATACGAATAGGGGTGCCACCTAATAGGGTGCCTTTAATCTCGTATTCGAACAAAATGGATTTCCTTATAAAAGGATATCTACATTCGGAATTTAAATTCAATTAATAATTATGAAATAAATTAAATTCAAATAATTATTCGAAATGCCAAAATGCCACGTAAAGTTAAAGGTACTGATAACGGGCGTTCGTAGGGGTGCTAATCCTTCTCTACACGTAACCGACTCCCGAACCCAATTTTTAAGACAAAATCTCTGGTTTGTTTTTCGGTGTCCGGTCTACCTCGAAGTAATCGATGGCGACTCCAAAATGTTTTTCAAGGATAAATAAAGGAAAATTCGATTTAATACAAAAAACCCTAAATTTTCAAGATCAAATTAAAAATGGCTAGAAAACCCTAATTTTCTAAAAGATCGATCGTCGGGCTATTTTTCACACGTCCCGATTTCAAAAATGGTCGCGACAAGTGAGTTTCCCCTTAATTGGATGTTTTCCTCTTGAAAAATAATGAAATTCAATAAGATATTTGGAAAACAAGTTAAAGAATAATTTAGCAAATCAAAGAACTAAGAAACAAGATCATTACCTTGAATCTCTAATAAGAAAAAAAGTGTTTGGCTGAGACTATTTTGAGAGAAAATATGAGAGGACGAAAGTTACGTCAAATTGTGATTTGGAAAAATAATTACCTTTTAACTGAATCCTCTTTAATTCCTTTAATTAAAACTCTTTTAAAAATAATCCTAATTAAGAGAAAACTCAGATTAGACCAAATGGTAAAATAGCTCATTAAAGATTCAAAGTTTTGACTCTTTACAAAACAGTCACCTTTAAAAACAGATTTCTAAAAATTACATTTTGGTCACTAGCCAAAATGTCACCATTCCAAAGCTCATTTTCCAAAATTGCTTTCACCAATATTTTTAATATATTAAAACATGATTTTTAAACATTTTTCCATATTTTTATCTTTCAGAAAAATATTTGCTCCCGAATCCGACTCGAATCTCTAACCCGGTCCACCAGACCGCCTAACTAACCTTAAAACTGCTAGGCTCAAAATCGGGGTGTTACAATTAGTTAATCAATTTTCAAGTTCGAGTCGAGTCTGTCAATTCCTCCTGATATATTTTGTATATCACATGTGAAAATATGAAGAAATATATATGTGTATCATATATGGATATAGAAAGTTGTTTAAATTGAAATCAATATGTATTATAACATTATAAATAATTACAATTAAATTTTTCCATAAACTCGAAAGCTCTACTCGAATTTCATAAACTCGACTTGATTCGAAAAAATTCTAATAAAGTTTGAATCGTAAAATAAGACTTGTAAACTCAGATAACTCAAATTTTTTTGGCTCGACTCGATCGAACGCCCAACCCTAACTATAACATTATAAATAATTACAATTAAATTTGTACAAAACTCGACAACTCGACTCAACTCGAATTTCATAAACTCGACTTGAATAAAAAAATTTCAAATAAAGTTTGAGTCATAAACTAGGACTCAAATAACTCAAAATTTTTTGACTCGACTCGATCGAATACTCACCCCTAAAAAAGGCGTGGCTCATGAAGACGGGGTCCAAGGCTTTAAGAGTGTTTTCTCGATAATTTCGGACCGATACAGTGGTTACATGTGGCTCATGAAGACGAGGTTAACGTTTAACGGCAAGAAACGTTTGAGTGTCCATAAGTTTACACAATGAAAGCGTAAGTGACCATAACGTCCACTTTTTAAATCAGTGACCAATAGTATATACTTACTAAACGTAAGTAACCATTTCAGTGTTTACCCTATTTTTTTACCCCTGTCAGATCAGCTTTCCGTTAACGTTTAACGACAAGAAATGTTCGAGTAACCATAAGTTTTCATAATGAAAATGTAAGTGACCATAACTTTATTTTTTGAAATCGGTGACCAAAAGTATACACTTACTAAACGTAAGTGGCCATTTCAGTAATTTACCCTTTAATAAAATATGTACTCATATAGGTAAAACTAAAACAGTTTAACAATATATTTATCTAAATACCTATTTTTTTATTGCCCTAGGACTTTGCTATTAGTAATTCGGATCAATCTATATGGCACACCTAGTTTTGTTAGGTGAGTCTCACTACGAGAAAACAAAGTTTCGAACTCGATACCTACCTAAACAATACCAATTTATTTATCATTTAGATCAACCCGATTATCTAAATACCTATTTGATACGCCACCAAAATGTTTAACGATTTTTCAAAATATATAAAATCGACCCCCACCCCAAATTTCTAAGTCTGCACCAAAACTTGATAATAGAATTTTAATACAAACCCAAATATCTAATCATTTTGGTATAAAAGGGGTGAGTCTAACGTGCAATAAGTTAAAGTACGATTAAAAGACAGTAAGTTTTGAAACTTGTTCATGAACTGAAAATGTTAGCCTTTTTATAATATTTTTAGTTTGTTTTTTTTAGTTTTTTTTGCAAGTATTGAAACATTTTTTACAAGTATCGATATTTTATTCCAAACAAAAAATTTATCAAAAAATTAAGCATCGATACTTATAAAAATAAGTTTGATACTTACAAAAAAACAACTTAAAAAAAAAACTAACTAAAATTACTATTAAAAATTTTAATATTTTTAATTTTTGAGCAAATTTCAAAATTTATTATTTTTTAATCGTAACTTAAATATACCACACCGAGACCTACCCATAGTTGCAGAGATTGTGGGAGTACGTGTACACCGAGTGAAAAGACCACCTTCATGACTCGGCGTTTCCCCACCTTTTTTTTCTTTAGGATTTCTTTACCCTCTATTAAAGGAAAAATATATGAATAAAATTTGGGCTGAAAAAAGGTTTTAAAAGTTTCAGCCACTTAATATTAGGGTAAAGTACACTTCATTCTTTTGCTAAACAAATAATAATTGAACTATTTAATTATAAACTTAAAAATAAATATATATTTTTTCTTATAAAAGTAACTGGAGTCATTTGATTATTGGTTTAAGAATAAACAGATTATTTAATTAAATTTTATGATAAAAAAGTCATTTTGTCATTAAAATTAAAACAAGAGCATGATATAATAACAATATTAGTACCCAAATTAAACTTATGCATTCTATTGATTTGGTCTTAATTCAAAATAATTAAATAAACTTAACCCTTCATATTTAAAATTTTTGATACTACACCATCATGACACACGCTTCGACCACTTATCACACTCCATGCTATTGTCCACCAGTCTGATAATCAACAAATGAGATAGCTCGACAGACACAATCACTTCACTACTATACAGTTGACAGACTAATGGTTAAACACATTATTACAATAACGTCTCATGTTAGTAGACAAAACCACCTCACAAATGAAAATTTTAAATATGAAGGATTTAATTTATTGAATTATTTCGAATTATGACTAAATTAATAGAATGTATAAGTTTCAAGGACTAAAATTGTTATTATATCAGACCACTGTTTTAGTTTGAAGGACAAAGTGGCTTGTTTTTCACAAAAATTTAATTGAATTACATATTTGTTCCTAAACCTATAATTGAGTGACCCAATTGTTACTTTTACAATATGAATGACATGTTTGTTACTAAACCTATAACTAAATGACCTCTAGTATAATTTACTCTTAGTATTATTGTTAAAAAAATTAAAACAATAAATACAAGTAATTAAATTATTTTATTTTAATCTTAGATTTTTATTCGAATTATTATTATATGATATATTTTGTTAATCAAATTTTGGATTTAGTTTTTTTGGATAATTAAAATACACTTCAATTTTAATATCGTATAATGTTATACATACATAACCTTTAATTTTGTGTAACTGCATACAAAAATCTTAATTTGGTTTAATTTTTAAAAATCACTAAAATAGTTATTTGTATGTTGAAATATTATATACACAAATAATTATATTCATTTAATATTAAAATAAATGAATGCATTTAATATTAAAATAAATGAATGCATTTAATTTTTAAACATGTATAATCAAATCAAAACTAAAATTTTATGTGTACAATTGAACTAAAATTAAATTTCATGTGCATAAGTGCACTAAATCAAAATTTATGTATCATATTTCATATTTGATCAAAATTTATGTATAATTTTAATACAATTAAAGTTACAAAACATATTCTTTATTTTATCTGTTAATTCAAAACTTCCAGCAATAATATTCCTAATAATTAACATAATTTTTTAATTTTTTATATATACGATGTATAAACCAGTCAATAATCATCTAATACTAGGTTTTTATCTAAAGCGTCGCGGCTCCTCCTTCTATTTTATTTGTCCGGCGGTGGAGATACCAATCTCGATGTTGGTTGTCGGGCGTAGAATTTTTTTTGTTATATTAATCCTACATGACGCTTATTTGGTTATCCTACTTATCTTCTTTGTTTTGGACCTTCGGATTGGATTTGAATATGCGGTTTGCGTTAGTGAATAGTTATCTCACGGCGCTTGACTTTGATTTACAATTGTTGGTGGTTTTTCAATAGTTTGATCTATTTTTATAATTTTTTTGCCGATGGAGACAGATGTGTTAATATCTATATTTTGTTCGAGCCTTTTGATTAGATTTTAACCTTTTTTTCTTGTATATTCTCAAGTGGTTAGTTTATTGTTTCAATGGGTATAAAAATATCTAAATTATAAGTTTAGTTTATATTTATTTTATAAACCTTCATTATAATTTCAAATATTTTTTAATAAAAAAATAGCTGCTTCTATACAAATAATCATGTAATAGATTAAAAAAATATTTAATATTGGCAACTAAAAAAGTAAAAAGGCATTCTTTAATAAAGCTATTGATTAAAAATAAAATAGAATCATGGCTGTGAATTTTAATATGATTACATTTATATCTATAAAATTAAAATGAATAATTTTATTCAAATTCGAATAAAAGTTTCCAAGGATTAGATTATATATTTGATAAACATGTCAATTCTATGTTTATTAATCATTTATACAATATATAACATATTTTTATTGAGTATATTTTGGGTTACCCTTATATTTAGTGGATTAGCCTCCTAATAAAGATTTTCTGTATATATAATATCTCAAATTTAAAATTTATTAAAGTCATGTTAAATTGTTTAATACTTGAACTACGTTGATTGTTAATTTTTCTAATAACATATTTTTATTGAGTTGAAGACTGATGTACTGAGTAAATGAAAATAACCTCGAATAATAAATAATAATAATAATTTTTAGGACAATATTAAATTTCAATATAATTCCAATATTTGTATAGTTAAGTTAGTGATGCAGCTGGCAGGCAGTTGCTTTCAATGGCGGAAAAAGATAAGTGAAGGATTTTTTATACTATGTAAAAGAACAGATAAACGTAATAAAAAAGATCAGGAAATTTGTGTGGGTGACGGTGGCCGACACGCGGAGACGATGAATCTTGTAGAGGTTCTAGTTCCAGATGCAAAGCAAACCTCCTTTTTTAGGGATTTCATCCTTCGTCGAATGCTGCCTTTCCATTTCCAACCCAAAGACTTAACCCCTAAGCTTCCCCACCTTTCACTTCCTCTCTGTTCCACTCACTGATCCTCAATTCCGTTTTGCCTTTCTGAGATTTTGATTTTGAGTTCATGAAATCGGAGGTTTCCGAGATGGAAGGCGGCGGAGCAGGAGGGAACGGGTGTAGCACCGCTGACCTTAGTGATCTACCTCAAGATTGCATTGCCGCCGTCATTTCCGTCACTTCTCCTCGAGATGCCTGTCGCTTGTCTCGACTACCTTTAAATCGGCTTCTGAATCCGACGCCGTTTGGGAGAGCTTCTTGTCGTCGGAACACCGGGCTTGGATTCCATCGTTGAACTGTTGCCCTTCCAAGAAACAACTTTATCTTAACCTTTGTGAAAATCCTCTCCTCATCGATGGGGGCCGGAAGGTACGACTTTTATGCTAATTTAATCCCCATTTTAAGTGGAATTTGAATGCTTCTGTTCCGATTTTTTTTTTTTGACTTTTAGATGCTTTATGCTATAATTTCAAAAGTTTTAAAAATAGTTTCGTACAGATATGTTTGATTTTGTTCTTGATTCATGGATATATTGGCCTAGTTTTTAACAGTGTTGATCTTGATGCAACAGAGTCTTCAATTTGAAAGAGGGAGTGGCAAGAAAATTTACATGCTATCTGCCAGGGACCTCTCCATTGTATGGGGTGACACTCCTTCTTATTGGAGATGGATTCCAATGCCCGAGTCCAGGTACTTTCAAATTCATTCATTGAAGATGATAACACGAAAGTATTAATCTGTTGTATAAATATATTTCTTAAAACAATAGATGCACTAATTTTGAAGTAGCTAGGTTACCCGAACAAACAATTCTGTACTATAGGCTTATAAATGATTATAAAGTATTTTAGTTTGAATCAAATTGAATTGTGTAATAGGAATATGTTATGATTAACTTTTTTAATGTTCTTCTATGCATTTGGAGATCATGTGTCCAGTGGCGGACTCAGAAATACAATTGAAATGGGCATATTTAGTAATTTGTAAGTGGGTGGGCATTAGGGGTGTAAACGAGCCGAGTAGTGCTTAGTTCGACTCGGTTTGTTAAGAACTTGAGTTCGAGCTCGAGTCGAGCCTAGTAGTCTTGTGCTCAATTCGGCTCATTAAGAATTTGAGTCCAGTTCGAGCTCGAGTCGAGCCCTATCAAGTCTAGTATTGACCGAGCTTTGACAGAGTAGTACATTTTAGTTCACTTTAATTTTTAAAAAAATAAAAAATTGTAGTATATTATATTTTCGATTAGCTCGCGGGCTTTTCGAGTCGTGTATCTAGTAGTTCAACTTGGCTTGTTAAGAACTCAAGCCGAGTTCGACTCCAATTGAGTCGAGCTTTAGCCGAATCGGACTCGAGTAACTCGCGATGTGTCTCGTTTCATTTACAGCCCTAGTAGGCACAATTAGTAAAATAGATTACTAACTACTCCCTCTGTCCCACTCAAATTGTCCCTTATTGACTTTTTAAAAGTCAATTTTTTTTAAATTTTGACCACATTTATTTTAAATATTATAAAAATTTAAACTTTATAAAATATATATTTTAAAACTATTTGATTGAAAGTGTTTAAAATATATTTTTATTAATAATAAATTTTAAATAATAAATTGTTAAAGTTGAAAAAAATTGACCTTAAAAAGTCAATAAGGGACAATTTAAGCAATACGAGAGTAATAGAAATGGATACAAGGGTGGGAACTTGCCTACCTTGATCCTAGCGTGATCCGTCACAGTATGTGTCTATGATTAGATGTCTGAAAAAATGGATATAAGGGTGGACACTTGCCTACCCTGATCCTAAGTGGATCTGTCACAGCACGTGTCTATGATTAGATGTCTGAAATGGATAATTTAAGGAAGACGAAGAATCAGACCGGCATATGCTATTGTAGATATATATTGGATGGTATAAATTCAAATGATATACGATGAGAACAATGTTGTTTAGACTTTTTATTTGTACAAAGTACCTTTTTTCAAGAATTCAACAATAGAGATTTAGAGATTAAACATTTGTGTCAGTCCTATACTCATGTTCAGCACATCCTCGACCATGTAGTACAAACCCCTCCCCATTAATGCCTTCTCTTACAATTTATGATAAATATGTCAGGTTTGAAGAGGTAGCAGAGCTTATTAACGTATGTTGGTTTGAAATCCGTGGGAAGATTGCAATATCCATGCTTTCATCCATGATGCGCTACAAGGCTTACCTTGTGTTCAAGCCAACCAATGGAGCTTATGGGTTTGATTTCCATCCTGCAGAGGTTAGTTTTGGCCTTGTTGGCACAGAAGGTTGTAAGAGAAATGTCTACTTGAGTGCAGATAGAGGTGTTCGCCAACGTTACCAGATCGTACCAAGGCGAATTGGGCTATTTGGCCGTTCCCGTTTCCTTGGGCTTGCAAACTCCGGTTCCTACGACTGCAGCAGGTAATGATGATCAGTACCCAAAGGCTAAGGGAGATGGGTGGTTGGAGATCGAGTTGGGTGAGTTTTTCAATGACAGATGTGGTGATGCGAACTGGAAATGAGTGTTCTGGAGGTAAGAGGTGGTC
Source organism: Hibiscus mutabilis (assembly GCA_019671005.1). Lineage (NCBI taxonomy): Eukaryota > Viridiplantae > Streptophyta > Magnoliopsida > Malvales > Malvaceae > Hibiscus > Hibiscus mutabilis. The sequence goes on along the minus strand of CM033753.1, from coordinate 18,988,761 downwards.
ATTGGAAGGGTGGACTCATTGTCCATGGAATTGAAATCAGGCCTGATATCTGGCTTTGATCGACAACGGGTATGTTACCCTATTTTTATATTAAGGGTGTTAAAACGTCGAACACATACCCTATTTTTATATTGAGGGTGTTAAAACGTCGAACGTGTGTTGCTCATCGAGTTGTTGGATATGGATACTATTTGAAAAAATAAAGAGTTAAGTATTAGCTCTCAGATCGGCATGCAAAGTGGTTTAAGGTTATGGTTTGAAGAGAAGTTAAACAATCTCGAAGGAGCAGCAGCAAAATGTAGTGCACCGGAACATGTCTCAAATGTATGTATGACTATACATACCCAAGACCTCATCTTTCAGCATGTTTGTTAAGCATTGTAGTGAGAGTAATTTACCTTTTCTAGAAACTTATTGCTGGATTTGTCATCCTATGTGAATGTGATGACATTATTCCTTATTGCATTTCTAATATGAAAATGTGTGTTTTTCCTACTTGTGATTCTGAGACTCCTTTCAAAACTTAACTTTTGAGATGGTTCAGTTTCTTCGATTAGAGAAGAATATTAGTTTGTTTAAAGTTGGATCTAAGTTTAGAGAATTATGAAATATTAATTTAATTTGTTATTAATTTTCCAAATTACTTCTTAAATTTCTCTACTCAAATTAGGGATTTAGTTTTTAAATTAATTTGATTTGTTTTAATGATCGGGTATAAGGAAGGGATACTAGAAATTGAATTAAAGTTCTCATAATCATCTATTAAAAAAAAGTTCTCATAATCATATTTTCTGAAGAAAAAAAAACTAAGTTCGTTTAGTTTTTGAAAATATTTACGCTTCTAAAAGTTAACTTTTATTTTCTATTTTTCAGAAATTGAAAACATAATTGTTAAATAGAAATAAAAATATATTTTTAATGATAAAAATAAAAATACGTTTTGTTATATATTTTTTCGTACTAGAAATATTATAAATAAAATGACTAAAATTATATATGTATACGAATTTGAACTAGAATTAAAGGATTAATATATGACTTATATTTTGATATATAAGTTGTGTAAAAAAATTTATACAACCTCTCTATAAAATTTAAAACTTTAAACTCTAAACCCTAGTACCCTAAAACCTAAACTTTAAACCCTAAACTCTAAATTATAACTATAAATATTAAATTCTACATTCTACATACTAAACCCTAAACTCTAGCCTAAAACCCTAAACCCTAAAATTAAAAGGCTTGTTTAAACTTTAGTTTACACAAGCTTGTGTATCAAAGTATTTTCCTTAATATATATATGAGTTTATTTTGGTACACAAGCTGTATAAAAAAATTACACAATCCTTCTATAAATTTAAAACTTAAATCCTAAACCCTAGCACCTAAAACTTAAACCTTAAACCCTAAACCCTAAACTCTAAATTCTAACCATAAACCTTAAATTCTACATCATACACACTAAATCCTAAACCCTAACCTAAAACCCTAAACCCTAAAATTGAAAGGCTTGTGCAAACTTTCTTATATATATTGTTGATCATTTGTGTTATTATTTTTTTAAGAAAATAATTAAATATGTTTTTCATTTTTTAAGAACATAAAAACGAAAACAACTTTAAACCAAAGAAAATTTAAATTCTATAACCATTAGGATTTTTATTTATTTAAATTTTTAATAAAAGAATTGAGTAGGATAAGTATGTAGCCAAGACTGAAAATATTGAATTAACTTTATTTTTCAAAATCTTCTTTAAAATAAATTAATTTTCTTTGACTCTCGCACCCATTTAATTTTTGTTTTTTCTCATAAAAAGATAATTTAAATATATATATGTATAAAATGTCCTAAAATTGAAGAATTTTAAATTATAATTTGATTAGTTCTATAATATTAAAAAGTTGTGTTTGTCTTTAAAAAATATACATGATCGTTTGAGTTTGGCTTGGTTGATATCGTTGTCAGTGTAATATATAGGATGACGTGAAATCGAGCATGATTAAACACTCAACATCCTTATGATTTAAGGGAGTTTGAGATCTAAATAATCAATATGTATTATATTTTGTTCCTTATCCGATAACTTCCAAAAAAAGAGTTATCATTCATATCTTTTTACTAGGAAGTTGATCGCTCTCGATCGTATTTAGTATCATTTGTTGTAATGTTTTCATTAAGCATTTCATGCAAGAATCTAGTTTACATGCAATTGCTGCTTCAGGTGTTAAAAGTAAGGGTAGAAAATAAGTATGACAAGTGGGGTCACGACCCCTCTAAATTGTGAATAATTGTAAGAAAAAATCTTTAAAATTTTAATTATTTTTTATTTGACCCTTAAAATTTTTAAAAATTCATATTAAGCTTTAAAAATTTAAATATTCTTAATTAAATTTAATTTTATAATTTTTAAAAGTCCTTATTAAATTTCTCAAAATTTTAAAAAATTTAGTTAAATCCTTAAAAAGTTTGAAATTTTAGTTTAAGTCTCTAACTTTTTTTATAAAAAAAATTAAGTTAACCTCCTAAACTCTTACCCAAGTTTCGGCACCAACTAAAAATCATGGAAAAAAAATGAGTCTTCGGTCAATTTATCATGAAGGTGGAAAACGGAGCTACAAGAGATTACTACGACAAAGTTACAACAAAACGACTGAAGTAAATATCGCGACAGCGGAGAACAGGAAAGGTGACAAGATTTGTCCAAAAGTTAAATCTTGCCCAATCAAGAACCATCCAGAAAAGAAAACGGAAATATTCTGCATATGATGAAAAAAAGGAAATACAAAATATCTTGATTAAATATAGAGTTTTTTAGGATATTTATTTTCATATAATAATTGAAAAATAGATTTGGACTAAATTGAAAATAATTCAAAAATAATTTTAAGTCCAAACAACTTGAAAATATGTTTTAGGAGTTTTCAAAAGGTTTTGGAAGTATTTTAAAATATTTTTACGTAACCAAACTCAAGTTTTTTGAAGGCCCGTACCGATACGGTCACACTCCGTATCGATACGCATTAGGGTTTCAGCTACAGGATTTTTTTTAGAATCGAAAACCCGTACCGGTACAGGCTTAGGCGTACCGATATGGATAGGGGTCGTACCGATACGCTTATAAGCATACCGATCCTTGATTTTCAAATCCCCAACGGCTATTTTTCTGCAGCATACCGAACCCCCGTATTGAACCACTATACCGATACGAACTGTGGCGTACCGATATGATCCAAGGAGTATCGATACACTAAGGCTGTTGCGAGAATAACGGCTAGTTTCTGAAAAACGTGTACCGATACAGCTACACCGTGTACCGATACAGCTACACCTTGTACCGATACGAATATCTCCAAAACTGCATTTATTGCGGGAAATAAAGTCTCCAACGGCTCCAATTCAATTCTAACGGTCTCCAACGGCTAAAAATTCAATTGGGAATATAAAAGGACTCAAGAAGCATATGAAGAAGATAATGATCAAAATGCCAACATGTCTATGATTGTAATTAAGTCTTTTGTGCTTTAATTTCCATTCTTTGTATAGAATACACTTATGAGCCAAATATTTATGTATGCTCAAGTTTATTATGATTTTTTGGGTGAGAGCAAGAGTGCAAACACATACCTAAGAGAGGGATTTATTGTTTGTTTTGTTTTTCTCTTGTTAGAGGGGATTCCTAAAGATTAGGTTATAAGCTTTGGATGCTAGGCTTGGTAATTGAGTCTAAGTTGTAAAGGTTGCCTCCTAAGCCTTGTAAAGGGGGAAGAAATTCTTTAGTGAATTTGGAAAATCCTTACTGGGGAAGCTAAGGTAGTGGGTGTAGCCTTTGGTTAGAAAGCCGAACCACTCTAAATCATTGTGTTCATATTTCTATCTTTTTTGCTTCCACCACTAACACCCAAGAAATCACTTCTCCATCACTTGGCAAGCAATTTCGGTTCATTCATCGAGCCCAACAATTGGTATCAGAGCGAGTCTCAATCGTGAAGGATTAACATTCTATTGAGGCAATCCCGGCTAGCTCAATCAACAATCAATCAACCAGTTTCCATAGCGCAATCCATTGACAAGCCACCTTTCTTCACCGGTGAACATTATGCCTATTAGAAGAATATGATGATGTTTTTCATGAGAGGCAAAGACTACTGTCTTTGGGATATCTTTCTCGATGGACCGTTTGTGCCACAGAAAAGTAAGACAGAATGGAGTGTGGATGATCGCAAGAAGATGAAGCTTAATTGCAAGGCCTTGCACATTCTATTTTGAGCATTGGAGCCGGGATGAGTACGCCAAAGTTTCTTCTTGTGAGAGTGCCAAGGAGGTATGGGACAAGCTTGAAGTCACATACGAAAGGACAAACAAGGTGAAAGAGACAAAGATTGGTTTACTCAACCTCACCTATGAGAACTTTAAGATGGACCCAAAAGAAGATATCAAGAGTATGTTCGACCGTTTTTCCACAATCGTCAATGAACTCAAAGGTCTTGGAGAGGAGATTTTGGAAGAAAAACTCATTCAGAAGTTGATTTATTCACTTCCAAATTATGGGGGAGCAAGAAGACGACTATCATTGAAGCCAGGAACTTAAAGGAGCTCAAGCTTGATGAGCTAATTGGGTCTCTTCTTACCCATGAGTTGATGTCTAAACCATTGAGAAAGGAGAATAGATCAAAGAGCTATGAATCAAAGATCTAAACATAGTAGCTCTTAAATCCTCCACAAGCCATCAAGAAGATTCAATTAAGGAGGAAAGTGTGGATGAAGAGATGGCCTATCTCTTCAAAAAGTTTGCCTAATTCATGAAGAGCGAAATGGAAGAATCCAAGCATGAATCAAAGAAGAAGATAAAGGATCCCGCAAGTGTTACAAATGCAAGAAGATGAGGCATACCAAATACGATTGCCCTCGCTTCAACAAAAAGGGATCATCTTCAAAGAAAGCATATGTGACAACATGGAGTGATAAAGACTCCACCAATGAAGATGAGGTAGCCCACCTGTGCTTTATGGCCTTCCAAGAGGGTGAGGTAACTTCTAACTCGTCTAGTTCAAATTCCTATACATTTGATGAGTTACAATAAGCTTATGATGAATTGATTTTTGAATCTAAGGCTTTATTTTAGAAAAAATAAAAAGTTAATTTCAAAATTGAAAACCAAAAATGATTTGCTTTCTAAAACCAATTTGGAATTTGAAGCAAAAATGAAGGATTTTGAGCTTAAAGGTTTAGATTTACAAAATTTGCTTTAAAATTTAGAAAAAGATCATCAAAAGGAAGTAGATGATATTAAGAAAGAAAAATGTTTGATTTCCAAGGAATTAGAAAAGAAAAGCAATTTTGGAAAATCAAATTTTTATCAAAGACAATCTAGCGCCCCTAGATTTTTGAATAGTAAATGTTTTAGAAGTATTTGGGTCCCAAAAGGACTAATCACTTCAAATAAAAAGGATTAAATTGAAAAATGGATTCTTAAGGGGGCTAAATTATGTGCTACTAATGCCTATGGATCCAAAGCAATTTGGATACCAAAAATTACTTGATTGTCTTTTTTGGGGTGATGGAGCTTTGATCAACAGGTGATGAAATTAAGGGGGAGCTCTATACACACAAGGTAGATCACTTAAAGAATGAAGGCTTCACATGCTACCTTTAGTTCAACTGGTAAAATTAGTTGAATTTTATTTGATTTATTTATTTTAATTCAACTAGTTTATCATATATTTGTTGGACTAACCTTTCAATGATGCTTGAGTAAGGGGGATCCTATTTTAACAAAACCTTTTTTTCAAAATTTATTTTAAAATTCTCCATTGTTATGGACTTAAAAGTTTTCAAACTTTGGTTTGAACCATTTTTGATATAACAAAAAGGGGGAGAATGTTTTGAAAAATTAAATTTTCAAGAGAATAAAGGGGAGCTTTAACCATAGTTATATTTTTAAAATCTTATTCAAAATTTATTTTTACTAAGGGGGAGAACCTCAAAAACAAATTTTCAAGTTGGTTTTATTATATCAAAAAGGGGGAGATTGTTAGGATATTTGTTTTGATATAATAATTGAAAAATAGTTTTGGACTAAATTAAAAAGAATTCAAAAATAATTTTAAGTCCAAATAACTTGAAAATATGTTTGAGAAGTTTTCAAAAGGTTTTTGGAAGTATTTTAAAATGTTTTTACGTAGCCAAACTCAAGTTTTATGAAGGCCCGTACAGATACGGTCACACCCCGTATTGATACGCATTAGGGTTTTAGCTACAGGATTTTTTCCAAAATCAAAAACCCGTAGCGGTACAGGCTTAGGTGTAACACCCTGGTTTTGGGCCTAGAGGTTTTGAGAGTTGTTAGATGATCCGATATACTAGGTTAGGGATTCGAGTCGGGTTCGAGAGTAAATATTTTTGTGGAAGATAAAAATATGGAAAATGGTTAAAAATCATATTTTAATATATGAAAAATATTGGTGAAATCAATTTTGGAAAAATGGATTTGGAAGGGTGACATTTTGGTTAGTGACTAAAATGTAATTTTTGAAAACTGTTTTTAAAGGTGACTAAATTGTAAAGGATCAAATTCTTATAATCCTTAAGGAGCTATTTTACCAAGTTTTTACTGGTGGTTTCTCCCTTCAATTAAGACTTTTAACATGTGTTTTTAAAGGTAATTAAAAGGGATTTTGTTAATAAAAGTTAGTTATTGGTTTTAAAGAAATTTGACGTAAACTTTTCTCTCAACTTTTCTCTCCACTTATTTTATGCCAAACACTCTTGTCTTCATCAAATCTCAGAGGTGAGAGATATTTTTACTTGGATTCTTGATTTGTAATTGCTTCTTTATCTTTGATTTACAAAACCTCATTGAAATCTTGTGTTTTTCTAGCTTTAATCAATCAATCGAGGAAGAAATCACACAATAGAGGTAAGGTTCGTTCTTCTCGTCTATTGATGGTTCTTTATTGATATTCCCAAGTATTTGATCCTTGATTTATGATTTATAATCTGATTTTATGTATTTACAATGATTAATTGATTTAATTGATGAAATTGTGGAAATTTTGTATTGGATCTGTTTTCCAGTATTGAGGATTGATTTTAAACATATATTGGATGATTTATAATGTTGATAAGTTGTTTTTAACATTTGAATCCCGAAACTCCTTGAATCCTTGATTATTAGGTTGCTAGATTTGTGTTTTTGTGGAGTTGTGGTGGTTGTGTAGTTGCTGGAAGTAAAAGGATGTTGGGAAAGAGTTTTTAGATATTAATTGATGATGTTTCTTGGATTGAATCGCTATATTATGGCTGGGTTAAGTTTTGGAAGTGTTTGAGGATGATTTCGATATGTTTCAGATGGTTTTTGAGTGGGCAACTTAAGAGTTGCGGGTAATTGCTTGTTGGCAATGGTTTGAATCATAATGATGCATTTGCCCTCTGGTTTTATGTGGTTAAAATAGGGGATAATCAAGGCGACGAAGCTTGACATTGTTTGTTGCTTGCTGGGAGCTCAATTCGTGTCAGCGAGCAAGACGAGGTGTATCGGTGAGTGAAAACTGGTTTAAATGCCTTTCAAAGGTTTAATAAAGGTTGTTGGGAGTTTACAGGAAGCGTGAAACTCTTACCAAATCATTAAAGTAAGTTTCCCTTATTTTTCTCTTGAATATCGGTTTGGACATGAGCATGTTGATTTCATGTTTTAGTGTTAAACTGTAACACTCCGATCCCGTCCTGGATTCGGAGCATCACATTCGGGTCACCCAAAACCAACCCATCAAATTTCTCATTTAAAACCAGAAGTTGGCAATTCTCAAAATGATCTGTTACCATAAAAATCCACGTAGATAAAGAGATTAAAAGAGGTTTACAAAATATAAGTTCCAAATAAATACACCATTTGACCAAATAACAGTAAATCAAAATAAAATACAAACTCGACTGTGGTAAGGTCCTATGAATACAATCAGTCCCAATTAAACATCAAGTATTATACTCTGAAACTGGCTCGGTGCTGGGAAATCCTCCTCGATGTGCTCCTCCAAAAAGCAACATTTCAACCTACGTACGGAAGAAACCACAATTCCGCACGCTGAGCTAACAAAGCTCAGTGGTACATTTCTACTCTACCACAATTCATGAATATCATAAAACAAGCATGTATGATAATATAATCAAGAGTGCATAGAAAAGCTTCTCAACATCTAAGGATCATCTTCTAGCCTATCCTAGCTAGAGCTTACAACTGTCTCAAGATACCACTATTATGTAAGAAGTTTACCAAGCCATCCTAGGCTTACCATACTCGTGGCCACACCGTCCATTGAGTTATGTCTCTTACCCTGATCACATAGCCCAAGGGTTATCTAGCCCATACTCCAGATCACACAGCCCATCGAGTTACTCAAGCTCGCACAGCTCGTCGAGTAACAACCCTACCCTGATCACATAGCCCAAAGGCAAAATAGCCAACATCTATTATCCATACAACAACGTAAATACATATATTCTCTAATGGCCAACGAAGCCTACTATTTTTCCCGTTCTCACACAACCTTCGGGTTACCTGTGATTACATAGTCGTCGAGTTAGGATCATATCTGGATCACTATAGCCACAGATACGTCCTAGACATACTTGGATCACAATAGCCACAAGCAGTCTTTTCCTGAGGTCACATAGCCAATCAGGTTACTCGAGATCACATAGCCCTTCGAGTTAATCGAGCTCACACAGCCCCCGAGTTGTATTTCCATATCCTGATCATATAGCCCAATGATAGGTTTCGGACCACATCCAGATCACATAGCCCGTTGATACGTCAGATGTACTCGATCACATAGCCGGAAGTACCTATGTCCTTATTTAAGTGCCCTTGTACTGACTCTAGGACATCCAGATTCCTAACCAAGACACATACGATACTACATGCTCCCCTGAGCATCAATATATCTCATCGAGAGATAAAAGGCATCCAGCCAACCATTACCAATGCCCCAAGGCATGACTCATTTGTTACACTAATTAATATATGTCTTTAGGATTCATTTAAGCCCTTTCTCGCTAGATTATCTTATTACTCATGGCAGCCAGCCTATATGGGCATCCCTTCAGCACACAGCAAGGACCCCAAGCTACCACGTAACATTAACTGATCCACCACGGATCCCTATGGATTACTAGTTCAAGCGACTTACCCAACTATTACCAAGCCATTAGCCATTAATCTAAATACGGGTTACTAACCTTTATTTCTCAGTTTTAGAGTTTGTTTTATACCTTTAAGGATCCACTGGACCCTTTACCATGAATTATAGAGCCCTTGAACACAACCTTGAAATTCTTGGGCAGATTGCTCTGCGAGTACCGATACTCCTACATGGGTATCAGTATGCCTCACCAGCTACCAGTACTCCTACTCGAGTACCGATACCCAACTCAGGTTCGAATGAACTGAACAACAAGCCATACCGATACGCTCTTCCCCCGTATCAATACTCAGTATCGCTACTCGGATCGCCCCATATCGATCCCAACCCATACCCGTACCCGTACCCCTACCTTGCGTACCGATATGCTAAAGCCTATCTCAGCATTGTAACAGTGGGTACCGGTATGCCCCTAGCGTACCGGTATGCCCAAGCGCTACTGGAATTCTAATCAAGCAAGGGGTACCGATACACGAGAAGGTGTACCGATACGCCTCTCACAAACTGGCTCCCTTAATACAGTGGAGTACCAATACACTATCACCATGTATCGGTACGCGAGCCCCGATTTCAAAACCTGGAGCTCGGGATTTCCTCTCACTCCCACCCTTAACCTCCATGGTTAAGTCTCAAATATTTCCTACAAGTTATTTAGAGTATAATAGGTGGTTTTCTACCAATTTTACCCATTATCAACATCTCAATTTTGATTTACCATTAATGCGGGTTTAAGATTTTAAAACCTCAACTATACAACCCAAAACTATAAACCACACAAAGCAATCATCTTATGAGGCTCATGAAATGAAGGAGTTAGAGATGTACTGACCTCAACACGCAAAACCCGAAATGAATCTCCCACTAAGCTCTTACCACCCCTCTTCTTGGTCTAAGCTTCCAAACTCAACCTCTACGAATTCCAATGATGCTTAGCTCGAAATGAAGATCCTTTGATGATGATAAACTCTTCCTTGATGACCAATCCAAGATTCACACTCCACTGCAACAAGTTTTCATCTTTTCTTTGTGTTTGGGAAGGGAGTTTGAAGAGGAAAGAGATAAGGAGGGAGATGGAGACAAGGTAACTTCACCTCTCTTTTCCCTCTACAAAAAATAACCAATGGCATAGGCCTTTGTCTCCTCATTTATGATTTTACCGTAATACCCTTCCTCAAAACTCATCCTAAGCCAAGCCCAAAACCCTTAAACAAGCCCAACAACACATTGAAGACCACGAAGCCCAACAACAAGGCCAAACATAAACCGAACATTTGACCCACCGTATGGCCCAAAACCCAGGTCAACGTCCATTATTGACTCGAGAAATTTGGACCGTTACAACTCTCCCCTCCTTCAAAAAATTTCGTCCTCGAAATTTAGATGGATGAAAAAGAGATGTAACCAGAACAGATTTAACCACTTCACCATTCAAACAGGATCACCTTGATTATGGAGAGTTCTCCCTCAATCCACCTTAAACAGAACCATATCACTAAACCACACGCTCTTAATACTTCTTTTGAGATTTTTGATGACTCTTTTTTCAGCAACCAGCGACACTTATAACGAACCGCTAAACATGATAACATAATCAACATTGAGTTATGCTGTTCAAACATCCACTTAAAGAACTCACTTCTAAAGGATTCTATCTCGGTTAACCAACCTTTCTACTAGCACCCGTCATCCAAAAACTAAAATTAGACTTCATCTACGTCTAAAACGATACACCACTTCAACAAACCATTGTCAGGAATGCATCACGTCTAACAACCATATCCCGGTCAAACCATTAAATGATAAGCAAACCCTAACCAACCGATCATTATCATCAATTTACCTTGAATCCAACAGCTTTTTTCCCTAGACTTGGGCCACTAAGACGAGATTTAAACTTTGCTTTATCCAACTGTTTTCAACAAGGCCAACAACCACTCTCGATCCCAACCACTTGGTTTCGAGAAATGACCACCGTCACTTAGGAACTCACACAAGCAACCAAAAACTTAGCTAGTCTACTTGCGAAGGTCTAAACACCTTCTTCCTAACCCTTGCCTTGGTCTCAACCATCAAATGTGGAAAGCCATCTAACTACCCTCACAGATCGCCAACTGGTCCGTATAATAATATTTCTTTGTAAAACAACCATCCGGTTACCCTCAACACAACTATTGATCCATATTTCCGTTGTGCCACTCTAATAACTTCCACACTGTTTGCCTTACCGATAACAACTCTGGTCAAACTCAATTGGACAATCCTCCAACCCCATAATATCTAGCTCAACAGGTGCACAAGCCAAGCAACTATCCTCACGATTCGCCTTTAAGACCTCAACCATGGACATCACAACCTTCATTTCCCTTTCTCCACGATACCTTTACTCCGACAAGCCACACGCGAAGCTCTCATATTCTATGGCCAAAAAAAGGTCGCCGATCTCACAAAACTGGCAGTGGTCTTCCACTATTGCACTACGGCTCAACACATCCAAAGCCACCATACAAGCTACTCTTACAAGTGTGCCTCCGACAAAGAGTTTGTTAAGTAACATACCACGAAGCGATAGATACTAACAACAAACTCAACCTTACCTTTATTGTTGTTCTAAACCACAATCAACCAGTAAGATTGCTCATTCAGCAAGGGTACCTCCATACCCTTAAAACACCCATAACACTAAGACTAGAAACTCTCAACTTTTGCGTCCACAATGTAAGCTAAGAATACCTTGCAACCTATAGAACCTTCCTTGAGCTAGCACTACGGAACACAACGTCCACCTTAGAGAGGTTAAGATTCTACACAACCAACACTAACAACTAGATTCAAGCAAACTAAAACTTCATAACTTTTAACTCACATCTTACGGCACACATGCACTCTCTATAACCATATACAGTAAGAACTTACCTAGCCAAAGATGCAACTCTAATTGCCATCTAAAGCAACAACAAACCCAAGATTTACCAAGATACACATCACAAGAACCGGTCTACTATACAATCAAAGAGCTAAACGACTAACTCAACAGCTGAAACCAACACAAAATGTAATTACCTGACACATCCTCGGTTACAACACTGTCATCCCTAACCTAAGCAGCAAACTACCTAGCAACACCTCGCGTGCCAACCCTGATTGTGGATCTCACAGGACCTCTACCTCGATAGCCTAATGGTGCCCTAGCTCCGCCTTTAGCAAAACTTTGATCGCGACGGGAAGTAGCCCACCTTTGAGACTGAACTAATATATCCGCATCCACAACTGGGCAGTCCTTTGCCATGTGTCCCGGTGCCCGACACCTATAGCAAACCCTCTGAAGCAAGAAGCACACTACAAGGTGATGTCTACCACAATGCTAGTATGCTGGTGGAAGCGATGCTCCAACAAAACCATATGTACTCCATTATGGAGCAGAAACAAAAGAGCCTCTACGAACCCTCGATCTAAATTCTGAGCTGACTCTCGGTAGCTGGTATGAAGCAACTCTCTTCAAACTCTTCGAAGCATAAAACCTCTCATGCGGATAGGAAGAAGGACCTATGATATTTTGGGTCTCCACATCATGACCTCTAGAATCCCCAAACTAATTAGATGCTGAACTTTGAAGCTGCTCAAGTGCCTTCGCACTATTGGCTAACTCGGAGAATATCCCAAGTGGACCCGCTGTCACATGCAACTGAAGGTCAATATTCAAGCCTTGTCTGAACCTCTTGCACCTCAACTCTTCCGTGGCAACAAACTCTAGAGCATAATGACTCAAACCCAGAAACTCTTGCTCATAAGCAAACACCGTTCGATCTCTCTAAACTAGATGCAGAAACTGGTCTATCATCTTATCCATATGTACCTCACTGATGTACTTCTTTCGAAACTCGCCCACGAAGATATCCCATGTCGGTCGTTCAGGCTGTAGACCTAACTCTACAGTCTCCCACCACTCGTGTGCATTGCCCTTAAGAAGGGAAACAATGCAATCAAGATCATCTTTCAGGCTTCCTTTCATCTATCTCAAGATTCTTTCTATGTCGCGCAACTACTGGTCAACCTTGATCGGGTCATCCTTACCCAAGCCTTTGAAACTCTTAGGCCCAAAACGATGAAGCCTCTCTACAGGGGTCTTGCGAGGCGTCTCAGATTGCCTCAGAATAGCTTGCACCACACGCAAGAGGGCAGAGGTAAGGTCACGAAAGTGACCTGCCTCTCCACTACCGGTTCCACCTTCCATCAATTCTTTTCTGAAACACAACAAACAAGGTGGCACATCAGGATTCTCAGTCTTATAAAGTACACTCAAATTTAGGGACTTGTATTCACTAGACACCTTACCACGACCTCTATGACACCCTCGGGATTTCTTAGAACTGACTAAATATAAGCTCCGGTACCACTAAATGTAACACCCCGATCCCATCTCAGATTCAGAGCATCACATTCGGGTCATCCAAAACTGACCCACCAAATTTCCCATTTAAAACAACAAGTTGGCAGTTCTCAAAATGATCTATTACCATAAAAATCCACGTAGATAAAGAGATTAAAAGGGGTTTACAAAATATAAGTTCCAAATAAATACACCGTTTGACCAAATAATAGTAAATCAAAATAAAATACAGACTCGATTGTGGTAAGATCCTATGAATACAATCAGTCTGAACTAAACATCAAGTACTGTACTCTAAAACTAGCCCGGTGCTGGGAAATCCTCCCTGATGTGCTCCTCCAAAAAGTAACCTGTCAACCTACGCTCAAAAGAAACCACAATTTCGCACTCTGAGCTAACAAAGCATAGTGGTACATTTCTACTCTACCATAATTCGTGAATATCATAAAACAAGCATGCATGATAATATAATTAATAGTGTACAGAAAGGTTTCTCAACATCTAAAGATCATCTTCTAGCCTATCCTAGCTAGAGCTTACAACTGTCTTAAGATACCACTATTATGTAAGAATTCTACCAAGCCATCCTAGGCTTACCATACTCGTGGCCACACCATCCATCGAGTTACGTCTCTTACCCTGATCACATAGCCCAAGGGTTATCTAGCATATACTCGAGATCACAGAGCTTATCGAGTAACAACCCAACATGATCACATAGCCCAAGGGTAAAATAGCTAACATTTATAATCTATACAGCAACGTAAATACATACATTCCCTAATGGCCAACGAAGCCCTACTATTTTCCCGTACCTACACAGTCGTCGGGTTACCCGTGATCACATAGCCGTTGGGTTAGGTTCATATCCGGATCACTATAGCCACAAATACGTCCTTGACATAATTGGATCACAATAGCCACAAACAGTCTTTTCCTGAGGTCACATAGCCAATGAGGTTACTCGAGATCATATAACCCTTCGAGTTACTCGAGCTCACACAGCCCTCGAGTTGTATTTCCATGTCCTGATCACATAGCCCAATGATAGGTTTCGGATCGTATCTAGATCACATAGCCCGTGGATACGTCAAATGAACTTGATCACATAGCCCGGAGTACCCATCCCCTTATTTAAGTGCCATTTCACTGACTGTAGGACATCTGAATTCCTAACCAAGATACATACGATACTACATGCTCCCTTGAGCATCAATATATCTCACCGAGAGATAAAATGCATCTAGCCTTTCGGATCGTATCTAGATCACATAGCCCGTGGATACGTCAAATGTACTTGATCACATAGCCCGGAGTACCCATCCCCTTATTTAAGTGCCATTTCACTAACTGTAGGACATCTGAATTCCTAACCAAGATACATACGATACTACATGCTCCCCTAAGCATCAATATATCTCACCGAGAGATAAAATGCATCCAGCCAACAATTACCAATGCCCCAAGGCATGACTCATTTGTTACACTAATTAATATGACTTTAGGATTCATTTAAGCCATTTCTCGTAGATTATCTTATTACTCACGGCAACCAGCATATATGGGCGTCCCTTCAGCACACAGCAAGGACCCCAAGCTACCACGTGGCATTAACCGATCCACCACAGATCCCTATAGATTACTAGTCCAAGCGACTTACCCAATTATTACCAAGCCCTTAGCCATTAATCCATATACGAGTTACTAACCTCGATTTCTCAGTTTTAGAGTTTGTTTTATACCTTTAGGGACCTATCGAACCCGTTACCATAAATTATAAAGCCCTCAGACACAACCTTAAAATTCTTAGATAGATTGCTCTGCGAGTACCGACACTCCTATATAGGTATCGGTACGCCTCACCAGGTATCGGTACTCCTCCTCGAGTACCGATACTCAACTCAGGTTCGAATGAACTGAACAACAAGCCGC
This sequence comes from Hibiscus mutabilis, assembly GCA_019671005.1. Classification (NCBI taxonomy): domain Eukaryota; kingdom Viridiplantae; phylum Streptophyta; class Magnoliopsida; order Malvales; family Malvaceae; genus Hibiscus; species Hibiscus mutabilis. The sequence goes on along the minus strand of CM033753.1, from coordinate 18,973,244 downwards.
ACCGATACTTTCTTCCCTTGTATCGGTACTCAACATCGGAACTCGGATTGCCCTGTACTAATTCCAACCTGTACTGGTACCCCTACCTTGCGTACCGATATGCTAAAGCCTATCTCAGGTAATGTAGCAGTGGGTACCGATACGCCCCTAGCTTACCAGTACGCCCAAGCACTACTAGAATTCTAATCAAGCAAGGGGTACCAATACATGGAAAGGCGTACCGGTACGCCCCTCACAAATTGGCTCCCTTAATACAGTAGAGTACCGATATGTTACCACCCTGTATCGGTACACGAGCCTTGATTTTAAAACTGGAGCTTGGGATTTCCTCACTCCCACCCTTAACCTCCATGGTTAAGTCTCAAATCTTTCTTACAAGTTATTTAGAGTATAATAGGTGGTTTTCTACCAATTTTACCCATTATCAACATCTCAACTTTGATTTACCATTAATGGGGGTTTAAGATTCTAAAACCTCAACTATACAACCCAAAACTATAAACCACACAAAGCAATCATCTTATGAGGCACATGAAATGAAGGAGTCAGAGATGCACTGACCTTAACAAGTAAAACTGTAAATGAAGCTCCCACCAAGCTCTTACCACCCATCTTCTTGGTCCAAGCTTCTAAACTCAACCTCCACCAATTCCAATAATGCTTAGCTCGAAATGGAGATCCTTTGATGCTGATAAACTCTTCCTTGATGACCAATCTGAGATTCGCATTCCACCAAAACAAGTTTCCATCTTTTCTTTATGTTTGGGAAGGGAGTTTGAAGAGGAAAAAGATAAGGAGGAAGATGTAGACAAGGTGACTTCACTTTTCTTTTCTCTCTGCAGAAAATAACCAATTCCATTAGCCTTTGTCTCCTCATTTATGATTTTACGATAATACCCTTCCTCAAAACTCATCCTAAGCCAAGCCCAAAACCCTTAAACAAGCCCAACAACACATAGAAGCCCAACAACAAGGCCTAACATAACCCAAACATTCGACCCAACGTATGGTCCAAGACCCAGGTTAACGACCATTGTTAACTCGAGAAATCTGGGTCGTACATAAACATGGTTGGTTTACTTTCTGGAAATACATGATTTTAAGTACATATGCAGGGGTTTAAAAGTATAAGAAATGCTAGTGAGCATTGGCTTTCATTTCGGTCGGGAATGGTATTATTGCTTTGGCAATGTGATTTGTATATATGGTGATTTTTGTATGATGCAGTGTAAAACAGTAAGTAAATGGTTTTTTAAAAGATATATTGGCTATGTGTCAAGATGAGAAAACAATTGGATATAGTTGGCATGCCATAGGATTAAAGTGCATTATAAAATATGAACAAAATCGATCATGGCCTTGGGTCCTTGAGGTATAGCAGTTTAACTAGGCCACTTAGATTGTTGGGACCTCATTTGGGGCGTGCGGTTTAAATAGGCAACCCAAATTGATGGTAATCTTGAAGGTGTAACTAGGCAAGGTTAGTACACTTACAGTTTAACTAGGCAAATATGGTAAAACTCGCGGTTTAACTAGGCGAGGTTGTCAAATATTGCGGTTTAACTAGGCAAGGTTTGGGATATCATGCGATCTAACTAGGCATGGTATGAGAGATCTGTGTATTCGATATGTATGGATAGAGGGTAGTCTATTCGGGGTCACTATAAATGACAATATATGTGAAAGTTCATGTGTTGAACCTATTATAATGATTTGGGATTTAAGCATGGTTTATGATTTAATGCTTTGGGATTTAAGCATGGTTTATGATTTAATGCTTTGGGATTTAAGCATGGTTTATGGTTTAATGCTTTGGGATCTAAGCATGGAATTTGTATATGATATTGCATAAGGATTGTTATGCATGTCTCTGTTGGAGACAAGGAAAAATACTTTGGGTTGTTAAGCATGTTTTGGGAACAAGTGGTTTGGTTTTCAAATGGTTTTAATTGCATCATTATTTATTGACCATCCTCACTAAGCATATGTGCTTACGCTCTCTTTTTTCCTAATGATGCAGAGCATTAAAGTTTGGGAGCTGCAAAGGCATGGTTTAAAGTGATCCAAGACAATTACTACTTTGAGTATGAACTCAGTTTATGTTTTTGATTAATAAGGCAATATGTTCACCATATTTTGGGGATTTGTAATTCTATTTCCCCAGGGTTTAAGCATGTGAAGTGCTAGATTTTATGGTTGGTTTGATATTGTTGAACTTGTGTAGATCCTTGCATACAATGAAGCTAGATGAGTGCTTAGGAATGCATCTAGTTAATTTTTAATGGTTGCCATGTTTTGATGATTCAAGCCAGTTTATTCTGATGCTTTAGATGTGTAAGCATGCTGATTATGCCTTAAAAGTGCCTAATGTGAGTTTTGGTTGTTTGGTAGAATGATATTAGGAAGCACGCCTATAGAATATCTTGGGGGTGCATGAATGCCATTTAATGTTGTTGGTTCTGTGTTGTCTTAATCAGTAATGTATTCAAGTAATGTTGTATAAGTGTTTGAAGCATGTTAGAGCGTTTTGGTTATTTTTAAAGTGTGTTTAGACAACAATTTGGGACATTATAGGTCCAGACATTCCGGTATGGGTGACCTTATTTCAGTACAAGTAAGCCATTTTAGGCTTAGCGTACCGGTACACAACAAAGCATTTCAGTACGAGCCTTTCGGTACTCAAGAGGTGTTTCGATACGGCATAAGGATTTTATAAAGAGTGTTTCAATACGCGTGGGCGTATTGGAACGAGTTTAAGCTATTAGAATATGGGATTTGGAAATTATTACGGCATACCGAAACACCTCAAAGCGTAACGGTACGACTGCAGTTAATTCTGTTATTTGGAAGTTTATTTTTCTTTCATTTTAGTCCATGAGTTTTATGAATGCAATTGTATGAGTTTGGATGATCCTTTTGACCTGGAATTTGACATGTAAGCATGTAATTGGACTAATTGAGGACTGGTAACCTTAATTTTAGTTTTGGTCCCTAAATTTATCAGATTTGCATTTTAGTCCCTAAAATGTATGTTATGCAATTGGATGCCTTTTTGTGGTCTGATTCCTTTGTAAATTCACCCGCTGCAAGTATGTACACTTAGCTTTAATAATATGCATCTAGACAAGATAAAATGAAAAAATGGACCAGTTTTCAAAATCTTTCTTTAGTTTGCTTCAGCAAACTTAATGTAGTTCTCTCAGTTCGGTCGGGAGTCTAGGCCGTGTCAAGGGGGTTACATTTGTTGGTATTAGAGCTAGGTTTTGAAAGGTTGGGATTTTTTCTTTTGGTTAAAGGATGTTTGAATTGCATGGTGATTGTGTATATGTATAATGATTGTTTAATATTATGTTGGGGTATGAATTGGGAACACATTGCCTATTACTGAGGTTTTAAAATGTTTTATGAGGTTTTTCTTGGATCCTTTTCCTAATGCTAGCCTAACTTTAATGTGTTTTGATGATTTTGTTAGCATGGCTCAACGTGAGATGCGTTCGATGGCTATTAATGCCGATGTTGGGCAGAATAACATTGAGGAAGGGAATCCTCCTAATATTTTACCTCTTCCTCCATCGTTGGTTCCTACTGTTGATGTTGGGGTGGGTGGTGTACCCCAGGCTCCTTCCGTGCCAGTTTTTGGTGATTTGACTTTGTTAATCCAAGCGATGACGGGAGCGTTTCAGGCCGCGATGGCTGGAGTGCAAGTGCAAGTGCTGGCACCTGCTGCGGTGGCTAATCAAGGTTTACCCTTGGAGCGTCTTCAAAGTTTGGAAGGTGAGTAATTTCAGGGTTTGAGTCCCGAGGCAGTCGAGGGATGGCTGGAAAAGATAATTTTGAACCAGATGGGTTGTAATGAGGAACGCAAGTTGGGTTGCACTGTGTCACTATTGTAGGGTGATGCATATCATTGGTGGATGGCTACAATTTCAGGTGTTCCCGAGGCAGATGTGACTTGGGAGTTCTTTCGAAGAGCTTTCAAGAGAAAGTATCTAGGTACATAGTATTTGGATGCAAAGAAGAACGTGTTTATGTCGTTGTCGCAGAGTGGCATGTCTGTTGCCGAGTATGAGGTTAAGTTTGTTAGCCTAAGTTTGTATACCCCAAATTTGCTTCTTGATGACCAACAGAGATGTGATAGGGTTCGCTATGGTCTTGTGAATGACATTAAGAAATATCTTCTGGCTACAAATTACACAAATTTTGATGTGTTGGTCAACCGGGCCAAGAATATTGAGCAATCCTTGGGTACATCAGTTCAGGCTGGGAGTGCAAGCTTGGGTAAGAAAGTGGCGACTCTAGCTATTCGGGGAGGTAGAATAGGATGTTTCAGGACAAGAGGCATAAGCCGAATCATAGGCGTGCTGGCGGTGTTGGCCAGGGTGTCCAAGAAGCTTATGTTATAGTGGAATATGAGCGATGTGGTAGGTGCCACATTGGTACATTCTGGGGTAATGCTAGAGTTTGTTGGATTTTTGGGTCTTCTGATTATTTGAAGCATGATTTTCCTCGTGCTGTGAGAGATGCACCAGTACAGGTTGCTACACTTGCTAGGGGCCAAGGACGTGGCAGGGGTAATTTTCAAAGGCGTGAGGATGGTCAGAGAATTGTAGCTCATGCTGCTACAGTGTGACCGAAGAATGGTGGACCAGCTTGCATCTACGCTCATTGCGATGGTCGCAATAACACATATGTGATCGCAGGTACCTTCACTTTGCAATCCTTGTCATTGTTATCTTTGATTGATTCGGGGTCTACTCATTTTTATATCTTGAATGAACATGCATCTTTGTTGAATATTCTTGTTGAGATCCTTGATGTTGGCATGTTAGTAACTAGTTCCTTTGGTGAGACGGTTACTACTAGAAGGTTGTATAGGCGATGTCCTTTAGTTGTGCAAGGTCATAAGTTTTCCACGGATCTGATGGAGTTGCCATTCCATGGTTTTGATGTTATTTTGGGTATGAATTGGTTGAGTGAGCACAAGGCGGTTGTGGATTGTGAGTCTAAAAGGATTTCTTTGAGGTTAGCCGATGATTATGAAGTTGTGGTGGTTGGCGAGAATATAAAATTCTTGTCAAGTGTTGTATCGGCTACTCAAGTGGAAAGGATGATGCAAGGAGGTTGCCAAGCTTACTTGGATATAGTGATGAATCTTGAAGTTAAGGGTGTTCGGGTGCCGGACATTCAAACTGTTAGTGATTTTTTGAAAGTTTTTCCTGAAGAGTTATTAGTTTTACCACCAGATAGGGTGATAGAATTTAGTATTAAGACGTACGCAGGTACGGTGTCGGTGTCCATTGCTCCTTATAGGATGACACCGAAAGAATTGAAGGAGTTGAAGTCACTGCTTCATGAGTTGTTGGATCATGGGTTTATTCAACCGAGTGTGTCCCCTTGGGGTGCTCCGGTTCTCTTTGTGAAAAAGAGAATGGTACGATATGTATGTGTATTGATTACCGTCAGTTGAATAAGCTAACGATGAAGAACAAGTATCCTTTATTGATGATTGATGATTTGTTTGATCAGTTTTGCAGGGTAGGGGTGTTCTCTAAGATTGATTTAAGATCAGGGTATTATTAGTTGAAGATTAAGGATGATGATGTGCATAAGGCATTATGAGTTTTTGGTCATGCCTTTTGCTTTGACAAATGCCCCTGTTGTGTTCATGGATATGATGAATACGGTGTTCCATGAATATCTTGATCAGTTCGTAGTGGTGTTTATAGACGATATTCTCGTGTACTCTCGTGTTGAGGAAGAACATGTTCGACATTTACGAATTGTGTTGTAGGTTTTGAAGGATAATTAGTTGTATGCCAAGCGGAGCAAGTGTGAGTTTTGGCTTTAAAAAGTGATGTTCCTTGGTCATGTGGTTTCTACGGAGGGTATTCGTGTTATCCACAAAATATTGAGGCTATTCTCAATTGGAAGCAAACTAAATCTGTTCCAGAGATTCGTAGTTTTCTTGGGCTGGCTGGTTATTACCATCGCTTTGTAGATGGGTTTTCTTGTATTGCAACACCGTTGACGAAGTTGTTGCAAAAGAATGTTACCTATGTGTGGACGGAGAAGCAACAACTCAGTTTCGAGAAGTTGAAGGAAGCTTTGACACATGCTCCTGTGTTGATTCAACCTGAATCTGGGAAGGAGTTTGTGGTTTATAGTGATTCATCTTACGTTTGTTTGGGTTGTGTACTGATGCAAGTTGGTAAGGTTGTGGCCAATACATCTACACAGCTGAAGGTTCATGAGCGCAATTATTCGACTCATGATTTGGAGCTTGCGGCTGTGGTGTTTGCCTTGAAAATCTAGAGACATTACCTTTATGGTGAGAAGTATGTTGTTTTTACGAACATGAGAGTTTAAAATATTTGATGTCTCAAAAGGATTTGAATCTTAGGAAACATAGATGGTTGGAGTTGCTTAAGGATTACGACTTGACGATCGAGTATCATCCTGGAAAAGCTAATGTGGTTGTGGATGCATTGAGTCGTAAGGATGCGATTGAGCTTAGGGCTATGTTTGCTATGTTGAATGCGACATGGGAAGGTGGATTGTTGACTGAGTTGCAAGTTAAGCCTACGTTGTCACAAGCAATTAAAGCTAAGCAACCGTTTGATGATTCCTTGGCTCCGCATGTTAAGGACATATTGGATGGTAATTCGATGGATTTTCATTTTGATGATGATGGAGTTTTGTGTTTCAAGGGTCGAATAGTGGAGACAGATGATCCAGAGTTGAGGCACACTATTTTGAAGGAGGCATATTCTATTCTTTTTGCTATGCATCCCAATAGTGTAAAGATGTATCGTTGATTGAAATAAGTGTACTACTGGGTTGGTTTGAAGAAAGATGTGGCTGAGTTTGTTTCTAAGTGCATGGTGTGTTAGCGGGTCAAGGTTGAGCATCAGTTTCCATCCGGGTTGTTGCAACCGTTGAGAATACCAGAATGAAAGTGGGAGAGAGTCACCATGGATTTTGTGTCAGGATTACCTTTGACACAAACTAAAAAGGATTCTATTTGGGTGATTGTGGACCAGTTCACAAAATGTGCACATTTTCTGCCAGTGCATACGACCTATACGTTAGATAAGTTGGTGGATTTGTACACTTTTGAGATCATGTGTTTGCATGGGGTACCTAAGTCTATTTTTTGAATAGAGATCTGAGGTTTGCAGCGAGGTTTTGAGTGAGTTTGCATTAAGCTTTGGGTACAAGGTTGAATTTTAGTATCGCGTATCATCCTCAGTCGGATAGACAATCTGAGCGGGTTATCCAGGTTTTGGAAGATATGCTGAGATGTTGCATTATTGAGTTCCAAGGAACATGGGAGAAGCATTTACCTTTGGTTGAGTTTGTGTATAACAACAGTTACCAAGCGAGTATACAGATGGCACCGTATGAGGCATTGTATGGCCGGAGGTGTCGTACGCCTTTGTGTTGGGCTGAGGTAGGGAAAAACATATTTCCTTACCAGATGTATTGAAAGACACGAATGAGAAGGTAAAACTTGTGTGTGATCACTTGAAAGCGATTGTGGACTGTCAGAAATCTTACGCGGATTTAAAGCGTATGGAAGTTGAATATACGGTGGGTGATCGTGTATTCTTGAAAGTGTCACCATGGAAAAAAGTGATGCAGCTCAGACGTAAGGGTAAGCTTAGTCCAAGGTTTATTGGACCGTACGAGGTTGTTGAACGTGTTGGTCCTGTGGCTTATCGGTTGAGGTTGCCTCCTGAGTTGGAGAAAATACATTATGTGTTCCATATATCTATGTTGCGGAGGTATCGATCGGATCCCTCGCATGTTATGTCGGTGGAGCATATTGAATTGAGGCTGGATTTATCCTATGATGAGGAACCGGTGGACATCCTTGATTCCAGCAGCAAATTTCTTCGTGGCAAGACGATTGAGCTTGTTAAGGTCTTGTGGTGACACTGTGGTGTCGAGGAAGCCATGTGGGAAAGCAAGGCGGACATGTTGGAGCAATTTCCGCATTTGTTTCCTCTAGGTAAATTTTGGGGATGAAATTCCTTAAGTGGGAGAGAGTTGTAACGCCTCAGTTTTAGGCCTATCAATTTTGAGGATTATTAGACGGTTTGGTAGACTGGGTTAGGGATTCGAGTCGGGTTCGGGAGTAAATATTTTTTTGGAAGATAAAAAAATGGAAAATGGTTAAAAATCATATCTTAATATATGAAAAATATTGGTGAAATCAATTTTGGAAAAATGGATTTGGAAGGGTGACATTTTGGTTAGTGACTAAAATGTAATTTTTGAAAACTATTTTTCAAGGTGACTAAATTGTAAAGGATCAAATTCTTAGAATCCTTAAGGAGCTATTTTACTAAGTTTTTTGCTGGTGGTTTCTCCCTTCAATTAAGACTTTTTAACATGTCTTTTGAAAGGTAATTAAAAGGGATTTTGTTAATAAAAGTTAGTTATTGGTTTTAAAGAAATTTGACGTAAACTTTTCTCTCCACTTCTTTTCTGCCAAGCACTATTTTTTTCATCAAATCTCAGAGGTGAGAGATCTTTTTACTTGGATTCTTGATTTGTAATTGCTTCTTTATCTTTGATTTACAAAACCTCATTAAAATCTTGTGTTTTTCTAGCTTTAATCAATCAATTGAGGGTGAAATCACACAATAGAGGTAAGGTTCATTCTTCTCCTCTATTGATGATTCTTTACTGATATTCCCAAGTATTTAATCCTTGATTTATAATTTACAATATGATTTTATGTATTTACAATGATTAATTGATTTAATTGGGTTTAATTGATGAAATTGTGGAAAATTTGTATTGGATATGTTTTCCAATATTGAGGATTGATTTTAAACATATATTGGATGACTTATAATGTTGATAAGTCGTTCTTAACATTAGAATCCTGAAACTCCTTGAATCTTTGATTATTAGGTTGTTAGATTTGTTTTTTTGTAGAGTTGTGGTGGCTGTGTAGTTGCTGGAAGTAAAAGGATTTGGGAAAGGGTTTTTAGATGTTAATTGATGATGTTTCTTGGGTTGAATCGTTATATTATGGCTGGGTTGAGTTTTGGAAGTGTTTGAGGATGATTTCGATATGTTTCAGATGGTTTTTGAGTGGGCAACTTAAGAGTTGCGGGTAATTGCTTGTTGGCAATGGTTTGAATGCAAAATGATGCATTTGCTCTCTGGTTTTATGTGGTTAAAACATGGGATAATCAAGGCGACAAAGCTTGACGTTGTTTGTTGCTTGTCGGGAGCTCGATTCGCGTTGGCGAGCAAGGGGAGGTGTATCGGTGAGTAGAAACTGGTTTAAATGCCTTTCAAAGGTTTAATAAAGGTTGCTGGGAGTTTAGGGTAAGTGTGATTTAACAAAGGTTTAATTGGTTTTCATTCCGTTCGGGAAAGGAATTATTGCTTTGGCAATGTGATTTGCATATGTAGTGATTTTTGTGTAATGTAGTGTAAAACGGTAAGTAAATGGTTTAATAAAAGATATATTGGCTATGTGAAAAGATGAGAAAACAATCGGATATAGTTGGCATGCCATAGGATTAAAGTGCACTATAAAATATGAACAAAATTGATCGTGGCCATGGGTCCTTGAGGTATGGCGGTTTAAATAGGCCACTTGGACTATTGGCACTTTATTTGGGGCGTACGGTTTAACTAGGCAACCCAAATTGATGGTGATCCTGAGGTGTAACTAGGCAAGGTCGGTACACTTGCGGTTTAACTAGGCAAGGGTGGTAAAACTCGCGGTTTAACTAGGCGAGGTTGTCAAATCTTGTTGTTTAACTAGGCAAGGTTTGGGATATCATGCGGTTTAACTAGGCATAGTATGAGAGATCCATGTATCCGATAAGTATGGATAGAGGGTAGTCTATCCGGGGTCACTATAAATGCCAATATATGTGAAAGTTCATGTGTTGAACTTATTATAATGCTTTGGGATTTAAGCATGGTTTATGCTTTAATGCTTTGGGATTTAAGCATGGTTTATGATTTAATGCTTTGGGATTTAAGCATGGTTTATGATTTAATGCTCTGGGATTTAAGCATGGTTTATGATTTAATGCTTTGGGATCTAAGCATGGAATTTTTATATTGCATAAGGATTGTTATGCATGTCTCGGTTGGAGACACGAAAAAATGCTTTGGGTTGTTAAGAATGTTTTGGGAACAAGTGGTTTGGTTTTCAAATGGTTTTAATTGCATCGTTATTTCATGAGCATCCTCACTAAGCATGTGTGCTTACGCTCTCTTTTTCCTAATGATGTAGATCATTGAAGTTTGGGGTCTGTAGGGTTTAAAGCGATCCAAGACAAGGACTATTTTTAGTATGAACTCGGTTTATGTTTTTGGTTAATAAGTCTATGTGTTCAACATATTTTAGGGATTTGTAATTATGTTTTTCCCCATGGTTTAAGCATGTGAAGTGCTGGATTTTAAGATTGGTTTGATATTGTTGAACTTGTGTGGATCCTTGCTTATAATAAAGCTAGATGAGTGCTTAGGAGTGCTTTTAGTTAATTTGGAATGGTTGCCATGTTTTGACGATTCAAGCAAGTTTATTTTGATGCTTTAGATGTGTAAACATGATGAGTATGCCTTAAAAGTGCCTAATGTGAGTTTTGATCGTTTGGTAGAATGATGTTAGGAAACATGCCTATAGAATATCTTGGGGTGTATGAATGCCATGTATGTTGTAGGTTCTGTGTTGTCTTAGTCAGGAATGTATTCTAGTAATGTTGTATAAGTGTTTGGAGCATGTTAGAGCGTTTTGGTTATCATTAAAGTGTGTTTAGACAACAATTTGGGACATTACAGGTCCAGGATTACCGGTACGAGTGACCCTATTTCGGTACGAGTAATCCATTTCAGGCTTAGCGTACCGGTACGCGGGCAAGCATTTCGGTACGAGCCTATGCAAATTTGGCCAGCATTTCGGTACTTGATAGGGTGTTTCGATACGCGTGTTGGAACGAGTTTAAGCTACTGGAATTTGGGATTTGGAAATTATTAAGGCGTACCAAAACACCTCAAAGCGTACCGGTACTGCTACAGTTAATTCTGTTATTTTGGAATATTTGGAAGTTTTTGTTTCTTTCATTTTAGTCCCTGAGTTTTGTGAATGCAAGTATGAGTTTGGATGATCGTTTTGACCTAGAATTAGACATGTAAGCATGTAATTGGAACAATTGAGGATTAGTAACCTTAATTTCAGTTTTGGTCCTTAAATTTATCAGATTTGCATTTTAGTCCCTAAAATGTATGTTATGCAATTAGTTGCTTTTTCATGGTCCGATTCCTTTGTAAATTAACCCGTTGCAAGTATGTACACTTAGGTTTAATAATATGCATCTAGACAAGATAAAAAGAAAAAATGGACCGGTTTTCGAAATCTTTCTCTGGTTTGTTTTGGCAAACCTAATGTAGTTCTCTCGGTTCGATTGGGCGTCTAGGCCGGGTCGAGGGGGTTACATTAGGTGTACCGATACGGATAGGGGTCATACCGATCCTTGCTTTTCAAATCCCCAACGGCTAGTTTAAACCCCCCAACGGCTATTTCCCTGTAGCGTATCGAACCCTCGTATCAAACCACCGTACCGATATGAACTATGGCGTACTGATCCACTGTACCGATACAATCCAAGGCGTATCAATACGCTAAGGCTGTTGCGAGCATAATGGCTAGTTTCTGACGAACGCGTACCGATACGGCTACCCCATATACTGATATAGACATCTCGAGAACTGTATTTATTACGGGAAATAAAGTCTCCAACGGCTCCAATTCAGTCCCAATAGTCTCCAACGGCTAGAAACTCAATTGGGAGTATAAAAGGCCTCAAGAAGCATCTGAAAGAAGCTAATGATCAAAATGCCAACATGTCTATGATTGTAATTAAGTCTTTTGTGCTTTAATTCCCATTCTTTGTATATACTACACTTGTGAGTCAAAATGTTTATGTATGCTCAAGTGTATTAGGCTTTTGGGTGAGAGTAAGAGTGCAAACACATACCTAAGAGAGGAATTTATTGTTTCCTTTTTTTTTCTCTTGTTAGAGAGGATTCCCAAAGCTTGGGTTCTAAGCTTTGGATGCTAGGCTTGGTAATTGAGTCTAGGTTGTAAAGGTTGCCTCCTAAGCCTTGTAAAAGGGGAAGAAATTCTTTAGTGACTTTGGGAAATCCTTAGTGGGGAAGCTAAGGTAGTGGAAGTATGCTTTGTTTAGAAAGCTGAACCACTCTAAATCATTGTGTTCATATTTCTATCTTTTTGCTTCCACCACCAACACCCAAGAAATCACTTCTCCACCACTTGGCAAGCAATTTCGGTTGATTCATCGAGCCCAACAGAGTTAATTTAAAAGAAAGGAACCAACAATCAGTTGGTCAAGTGAGATGAGTTACTAAATCTCTAACAAGTTCAGAGGTTTAAATATTGACTGTAACACCCTGATCCTGATCTGAATCCGAAGTATAACATTCGGATCACCCAAAAATCTGACCCAACAAATTTTTATTATAAAACCATAGATTTAGCCAACATTTAAACCATTAAGCTATTCATAATCTCATATACTTAAATAAAAACATAGTTTAGTTTACAAAACATGAGCTCCAAGTTTAAAACACCGTATATCAAAATAATATTTCAAAAAGAGTTTACAGACTCAACCACTGTAAGGTCCTATGAATACAATAACCCAAGACTAAACATTAAGTATTGTACTCTGAAGCGGAGCGGTACTGGGAAATCCCTCTATGATGTACCCCTCGATCACGATTAACCTACTCATCTGCGAATGAAAACAACGATTCCGAATGCTGAGCTTACAAAGCTCAGTGGTACATTTCTACTCTACCATAATTCGTGATTATCATAAAATAAGCATGCAGGATAAATACAATCTAGAGAGCATAGATAAGGCTTCACTATCTATGAGTTATCATCTAGCCTACACTAGCTAGAGTTCTTAAATCACCTATCTCAAGGCATCCTTAAATCTATAAGAAGTCTTACATGCTCTACAAGGCTTCAAAAATATTCGAGGTCACTCAGCCCCTTTAGGCTAATACATCCATAACTATCATACATGGCACACAAGGCCAACCATACCCGAGATCTCAACAGATCATCAAGGCAAAACACACAAAGTCAAAACCACAAAGCTAGCGTGAGGCAGGGTCACGCAACATCAGAACATACACTCCGGGTGAGACCAGGTTACACAACATCGAAACATACGCCCTGGGTGAGACTGGGTCATATAGCATCGAAATATAGACCAATACTCGAAATCTCCCTCGACCATCTACACTATGGGTAAAACCGAGTCACAAAGCATCAGAACATACACAAATACTCAGAATCCTCCTCGAGCATCTACACTTTGGTGAGGCCGGGTCACATAGTATCAGAACATACACCCATACATGACTCCCCAACCAACTGTCGCCAACAAAGGTACTCGAAGTATCGGTCAATCCCTCCTACTGTCGCCAAGTGACCATATTACATCCCTCCTACTGTCGCCTCATAAGGACCGTAGTCCACCCCAAACACGAGCTCTATGGACTCTATAGCATACCAATTATACCTAAGATTGACCCAAAACCAAGGCTTTTCTTTTATATCATAACAAATCAGAATCGAAAATGAGCTTAGCTCCTTATCACATTAATCGAATGGTATGATTTATCATCTCAAATATGAGCTTAATTTCAAACCCATATAATCACAACAAAGTTTATATCTTACCATGATAAACACAATTGTTCTTAATTTCAAACCCATATAATCACATAGCAAATGCTTAGAACTTATAACATCAAGCACATATGTTCTTATAATCAAGTGAACAAAGTTTATTGTTCCTCATTTTAGGCATGTATTCGATTCACATAAATTTCTCAATTCATTTCCCGCTAGATTCGAATGGTGAGTTGGCATAGCAAAGGTTTCTTTTAAACTTATACAAGTAAGAATTAATTTCATCAAAAGCATGTCATCAGATTCAAGCATAGCACATCACATGATCCTTACCAATTAAGTACTTGCTTCTCCTTTGAGCTATATCAAGCATCTCTTAGATTAAAATATAAGTAATATAGAATTTAAAATAAATAAAATGCTCAGGATAGTTTTAATCTATCCCGAGACTTTAAACTACACTCACCAGTTTGAAGTCTAGTTTCGATCCTTGATCACAAGGCCACTTTGACCCTTCCTAACTCTATTGTCCTCCACTTGGTCTTACTCTAAAGGAGACAATAGGTACATATTACTTCTTATTGAATTTTGAACTTAATGACTCAACTCATTCAAGCATTCACCCATTTCATATACATACACTTAATCCATCAAAGTCCTTAGGTATGCAAAACAACTCTAACATCATAGAAGTACAAATATATGCACCAAAACAGTCCTACATACTTTTCCATGTATCAAAGACAGTCCAAATTTCATGTGTACACATATAATTTGTACAAGACAGTCCCTTGTTTTTATGTGTATGCCCAAAACAGTTTATTATGCATTTTTACTCATGAAAAATAGTCCTTAAACTTGCAAAATAGCCCTTATATGCATTCTTAAAGCACTTATATTGTTTAATTATTCAAAACAAGGCAGCATACATACATACATTTTCATATACATCAAAACAACCCTCTAGGATTCATATAATTGAAATTCTGCCCTGTTTTCCTATATACTCCAATTCATGCTCAAATCAGTCCATTTGTTCACAAAACAACCCCTAATGACTTACTAAACAAGTCTAAAACATTCAAATTTCACATGAACAGTTTTACGCAATACTCACATGATCAATTCAATCCTTAATTCACATATACACATATGGGTGTACAAAATAGTCTCATATTGGTTAACAAGCAATATCATCCAAATCAAGCTCAAACATCAAGTTTATAATCATCAAGGACCTATTCGAACAGTTCCTAATGTATTATCCATGTCCCCTTTCATGCATTACAAGTATTTTACTATTTAAATGCACCAAAGTTCATATAGACATAACACAAACCCTTAATACGTCTAACCATTCTCATGATCTAAAATACATATCTACAAATTTGGTATATATATTCACATGAATAGGGGAAAGGACAAAGCAATTACCTTTCTCCCAAGCAAATTCTAACAAGATTCAAGTAAGAATGTAGAATAAACAATGCCTTAAGCAAGCTTTCTCTCGACTCCCTTTCTCTCTAATGGTTTCGATTCAAAGGGTGAAGAAGATAACAATAATTTTGATTATCAATCTTCCCACTACCGAAATCCTTCAACGCATGCATTGTCTTGCATGTGACACCTATACAAGTCCTTAAGTTTTTCCTTTTTAGCATGCAAGCTCAAAATTAAGGCATTAATCGGTTTAGTCTTTATGATTGAGCATCCTTTTATTCATTTCTCACTTTTCGGTCATAAGTTTTTAAATTAGCTACCTTATTGCATATTAGGAGAATTTTCTTCAAAAATCAGAAGTGGTAACATTCTTCTAAGCCCAACTTTAGGATGTTACAATGGAGCTGATAAAAAATGAAAAAATCTTTGTATACCCACTAGGTCATCTACCCACATGATATGGTAGCTTATGTGTAAAAAGATCATTGAATTGTGTGCTCAATAAATTATTGATGTTACTCTAGATAAATTTTTAGTATAAAACCTAATAATTTTTGGTAAAATGAGTATTAAGATTCTTATTTCTTACAGACACAAAGGCCACAACTTAACACCACCACGGACTTGACGGCGATAAGCCACGACACTGAAAATAAACCCTACCCACAACCATGAATCCCACATACACTCAACCACACGATTTGAATAGAAAAGCAGAATTACCACACTACACACACAAAACTCGATTTAAACACAATGAATAAAATGAATATGAACGGTGAAATAAACTGACGGTAGTAGTTGGTCGAAAAATGTGACCAATCAGAGAAGACGGGCTATTGAGAAAATAAACGGTTATTAGGAGGGGAAAATCGAGAGAGTTGGGGAGAGAGAAAAATGATAGCGACAAATTTGTTTTTCCACTTATTTAGGGTTCTATAATGTAGCATATAATGTTGAGAAAGAGGTAAATCATCCTATAAAGTCCCCCCAACATTCATCCCGTATTCACAATGATGGAACTAAGTGGGGGTGGGGAGGGGCAATCGCCCCCGAAGAAATTTTTTTTACATTTGTCCCCCTATTTAATTTTTAAAAAAAATTAGTTTATTTATGAATTTGCTCCCTCACTTTCAAACATTTATAGTTTGCCCCCTAGTCCCAAATCCTGGCTCCGTCCCTGGGTATTCAGATCAGTCCCAAAACTTAAATTGCGCAATAAAACCCTCAACTTCAATGTGTACTCAGTTTAGTCCCAAATTAATATATAAACAAATAATCCCTAAATTGTTGTATTACAATTTGAATCGAGTCGAGTCGAATTTTTGAGTTTCTATATTAATTTAATTGTAATTATATATAATGTTATAGTACAGATTAATTCTAATTTCGAGTGAGGGTGAGAGTGAAGGTGAGGGTGAGTGTGAGGGAGGGGTTGACTGGTTAGAGGAATTGGGGTTGCAGATAGGTTTAACTTTTTATTTTAAATATTAATAATAAAATATGATTTTTACTTTATTTTAAATGATTTTTATATTTAATAATAATAAAATATTAATAAATAATTTCATTCCAAAATATAATTAAAATATTTAGAGTGATCAAAACAATGAGTAATTTAAAAAATCAATTATTAAATTGAAAATTTTTAAAGTTGAGTTAATAAAATAAGAGTGAGAGGATAGTTGAGTGATGATATGTGTAATTTATTCGTGTTTCTTTGAGTTAGCTTAGTTTATCTTTTTATTATATTAAAAAATAAAATATTAATTATATTATATTTATAGTTTTTTAATAGTAGTACATTTATAGTTTTGAAAATTGTTTATTGAGTAAAGATGTATTAATTGTATTGTATTTATAATCTAAAAAATTATTTATTGACAAAAGATACTATATTATTTGTATTGCAGTTATTGTTTATAAAATATATATTGTATTACATTTATTAGTTGCCATGCCATGTACTACCTCAACTGGGTAGATGACTCAGTAGGTAGATACAACATTGCCTATAAAAAATTATTCAACGAACCAAAACATCGGACCCCACAAAAGTCATAAAGCATCAACAATTACCTAAAAATAATTAAAAAAAACTCCATCAGGTGGGTTTCTCCTTGAACTCTTCTTCAACTCAAGGGACTTCTTTTTCTTCTTTTGTTCATAATAGCTTTCTTCATAAATTTTTTTTTATCTGTAAGTCACTTGACTTAGGAGGTATACTAATAGATTCGCCCATGTGTACGAAGATTTATGATTTTGAATTGATTATAACTTTATCTTAATTTGTAAACTTTTAATTGTACCAGCCAAAAAGTAAAAGAAATTTAATCGATTGTTGATAATGTTATTATTGAAAAATATTACGCGGGGACTTTGAGATATATTTTTGAGGAGTTTGAGTTAGCTTGAATTTCTTCAACCGAACTGCTTGCCAAGTGGAGGAGAAGTCGATTTTTGGGTGTTGGTGGTGGAAGCAAAAAATATAGAAAATGGACACAAGGATTTATAGTGGTTCAAGTTTCTAACAAGCTCTACATCCACTACCTTAGCTTCCCACTAAGGATTTCCCAAATACACTAAGATTTCTTCCCCTTTTAACAAGGCTTAGGAGGTAACCTTTACAACCTAACTCAAATACCAAGTCTAGCATCCAAAGCTTACAGACCAAGCTTTGGGAATCCTCTCAAACAAAAGAAATAAAACAAACAAGGAATCCTCTCTACAAGGTAAATGTTTGCACTCTTTTAAGCACTCACCCAAACCTAAACACTTGAGAAAATATAACAATTAAGGCTCACAAGTGTTGTCTATACAAAGATAGGAATTAAAAGCCCTAAGACAATTTTGGCATCATAATGTTCTTGACAATGGAAGCATTCATTGTTGCTAAAGCTTGAAGGGTCCTTAAATACTCCCAATTAAGTTTCTAGCCATTGGAGACCGTTGGGATTGAATTGAAGCCGTTGAGGCTTATTTTTCCTGCAATAAATGCAGCTCTGCTGCTTTTCGTATCAGTACGCGAGTAGGCGTATCGGTACTGGAACTAGCCATTATGATCATCCTGGCTATGCGTATCGGTACGCCTTGGTCCGTTTTGGTACGCCGTATCGGAATGCCAGGGTCCGTATCGGTACGACCTGCAATTCAAATATCTGTTGGGAAATAGCCGTTGGGGTGGTTGAAAACTGGACCGGTACGCCACGTGGCTTATCAAAACGATCCACTCCGTATCGGTACGTCTAGGGGCGTATCGGTACAGTTTTTGGTTACTGGAAAAATACTGTAGATTAAACCCTTGGACCGTATCGATACGGGGTATACCGTATTGGTACGCCTATGTTGAAAACGTTAGTTTGGCTACTTTAAAAACTTTTGGGACCCAAATACTTCTAAAACTTTTCCATTCAAAAATATAGGGGCACTAGTTTGTCTTTGATAAAAAATTGATTTTCTCAAATTATTTTTCTTTTCGAGTTCTTTGGAAATCAAATTATTTTCTTTCTTAAGATCATCTACTTCAATTTGATGATCTTTTTCTTTCTTTTGAAGCAAATTTTGTAAATCCAAAACTTTAAGTTCAAAATCCTTTAATTTTGCTTCAATTTCCAAATTGGTTTTTAAAAGCAAATCATTTTCGATTTTCAATTTTGAAATAATATTTTTATTTTTTGAAAATGAAGCCTTGAACTCAAAAACCAATTCGTCATAGGCTTCTTGTAACTCATCAAATGTATATGAATTTGAACAAGATGAGTTAGAAGTCACCTCCCCCTCATTGAGGGCCATTAAGCATGGGTGGGCTTCTTCATTTTCATCGGTGGAGTCTTCATCACTCCATGTTGCCACATATGCTTTCTTTGATGATGATCCCTTCGTGTTGAGGCGAGGGCAATCGAATATGGTGTGCCTCGTCTTCTTGCAATTTGAGCACTTGGGGGGATCCACCATCTTCTTTGTAACACCCTCTTCCCGTATTAGTTCGCAAACATGAGTTGATGAATGTCACAAAACACTTTAAACAAATTTCCAAGCTTATAAACAAAATTAACAGCATGCACTACCTCCAAATAAAAATACCTATAAAATTTTATCAACATCCAAAATTCATTTCATAAATTTTTAATTAGACTAGACATATTAAGCTTTCCAACCGTAACAACTAATGACTCATATTCATCATACAAAAATTCAAACAATTTACCAAATTCACGTCACAATGCAGAAAATTTCTAAAATTCTGCTGCCCTGTTTTTTCTGACCTATCATCGAATAAAAAAATTCATATCTTTTATACAGACCTCAAATCAATTACCGTTTGTTGGAGAAGAATTTAGACTCAATTCAAAGTTCATACAAATAAGATTCACTTTCTAATCCAAATCATAGAATTTATGATGATTTTTCAAACACACTGCATTTACAGACTTTCTGAACAGATTTATATTTCTATATTATAAGCATACCAAATCATTAGTAACTTAAGCCTTTATACCTTACTATCAAAAAGAACTTCACCAAGTTTAACATACACATCATTTAAGTTACTAGTTCAACCATAGTTTTATTTATAAGTTTACACAAACCATAACCATATATACATACCAACTAGTTCATCCAAACAAAAGGGATAGATGTCATTACTGTAAATATAGTGCTATACTTCCTGAAATATAGATGATGCTCGGCTACTCCTCCTTCGTAACTCCGTCAAAACCTACGCATGACAATCATCATACGCTAAGTATATACTTAATGAGGCAAAAAAACAAAACCAATTGCGATATGTCATAAATAAAAATATAAATGAATAACCATGCAAGTGATCACCTTACCATTTCTATACATGTCTACATAAATCATATCAATTGTAGCAACATGTATCAAGATAACAATTTAGCTCTTACCAAAATTGTTGCCAATTTTATCCACAAGCTTTCAAGCTTCAACCTTGTTTCTATTTTATTTAGCCCCAAGTATTTATTTAAGAGAACTCAAGTACCCGAGTCATCCCTGTATACCCAACCTTGTTTGAGTATACATATACCCGACCTTACTCGAGTATATATGAATAATGCATCGTAGTGCTCTAAGTACCCAACCTTACTTGAGTACACATGAAATAGAATATCTATACAGCTGTTTATGACTTTATGGCTAGCCAACTATACTTTATATCTCTAAATCATACTTGGGCTCACATCATCAAATAATTGCATTCATGACAAATGTACATCAGTCTATGATATATATAGAAATATTGGGCAATTCATACCCAAATTAATATTCACCAAACATTATCATGTATATCAGGTGATCCATGCAACTCTATATTCCATTTCTAGCATATGCCAAATATGTCAAGTATATGTTTCATGACATAACATAATGATAATTTATCTCAATAATGTATGAACATCAATATATCATAATATGTATGCAATTGCACTTACCTTGACACTTTGTAGCCTCACTAAGCTTACTTGGCACCTTTGTTGTTTTCTTTCTAGCTCGAATAATCCTGAGTTTGCTTGTTATCTGTATGTATATTAAATACATAACACAAGCAACCTTAAGTACATATTCATATTATAATCAATAATGGAAAGTAAATAAAATAATTATCCATTATATACCAAAATTGATCCGATAAAACTTTCTATATTCGAATCATATTTTCTCATATTTTTCCAAAGATTTTCAACCTTGCAAAAATATTCACATTTTAGTCCCTAAAGACACCTTTAAGCTTCTAATCACCATTTTCAAGCTAAATCCCTACATTTCCCATCATTTACACTTTATGACCCAAACTTTAGAAATTCACAACTTAGTCCCTATATTTTCCAAAAATTCCAAATTGGTCCCAAAGTTCAAATAAACTTCAATATCAACATCCAATTCACTTAACTTGATTTTCTAACCCAAAATACTTCAAAAACAAGTTCAACAACCATGTCCCTAAACTTTCCAAAATTTATAATTTGGTCCTAATGCCAAATAATTAGGGATTTTCATTTCAAACACCTTATAATATCATACTAAACCATTCTTTCTTCAATCACATACTAAAATTCCAAACTTATCATAAACCCTAAATTTCTATATTTCAAGAACATATGTATTTCTTCAATCTAACAACAAAATCACACTTATACAACATCATTCTCATCATTTCCATCATTAACTAAATTTTTGCAAGAACTTCCCCATTCTTAACAAGGTAGCCGAATGGTCACAAGCCTAGCTTCCATGGAATTTTCATCATTTGAGCACTAAGAACAACATCATAAACTTAATTCCAACTTGAATATCCATAAAAACTCAATATTTCAACATGCTTTTCATCAACCCTAACTTCCAAACTTAGCTTAGAGACATGGAAACTTAACAAAATTTATACCAAAAGATAGAGAATTTCATGAAGAACAATTTTCTATTTCATGTCTCAAGCACAAATCCAACTAAATAAGCTTAAAAAAATTGAATCAAATTTTATTACCTTAGACATCCAAACCTCACGGCATGCTTGGGAGAAAGATGAGCAAATCTTTCTATTTTTCTTTCTTATTATTAATCCACATGTCCCTTTATTTAATCTAATAATGCCACATGTTCCATTAAAATGAATTAAAAATTCATTTTTAATCTACTTTACCAATTTGTCCTCCAACTATATTCATATTTACATGTCTTCTTCCAACATGCCACTCCATTACTTAGGAACTAATTTAGTTCCTTTCTAACCGACCATCATAAAAAATCATAAAATTTCATTTTACGATTTTTGTTTGATCCAAATATTTGAAAATCACCTAATACGATTTTTCCATCAACTGTATTATCCCTAAATTCTCATATTTCAAAAATTCCATAAATAAATAATATTATCAAAATCAGTCTCCCATATTTATGAAGTCTAACTCTAAAATTTTGACTCCATTAAAAAATATCGATAATTATCCGAAATCTTTATCGGATAAAATTCTCTTTAAAATTATTTAACAAAATTTTTATACAAATCGTTTATACTTATTTAAAGTCCAAAATATTTATCGAATCACTTTTATGGAACCTTCCCAGCAGGTCACCCATCATAAAATTTTTCTTGGCCCGAGCATCCTTAATAATTTTATTTGATCTAATTTTAGTACCTTTTTCTCCATCTAAAATCTAAAAACTGACATCAAGGTACTTATTTCGATCCAATTTCACACATATACTGGATAAAATTACTTTTTGGGAAAATTACCATATTGGTCCCTGAACTTTTCCCAACTTTTCACTTTGGTTACCTAACTTTAAAATTTTACATTTTAATAACTAAAGAAATATAGAGGTATTACATACTTCTTTTTCGATTCATGCTTGGATACTTATTTGTTGCTCTTCATGAATCAGCAAATTCCTTGAAGAGATAGGTCATCTCTTCATCTTCACTTTCCTCCTCACTTGATTTTTCTTGTTGACTTGTGGAGGGTTGTAGAGCAATGATGTTGACATCGATTCCTTGCTATTGGATTATCTTCTCCTTCTCCCTTCTCAAGGGTAGAGACATCATTTCATGGGTGAGAAGAGATCTTATGAGCTCTTCAAGCTTGAGATTCTTCAAGTCTTTGACTTCAATAATAGCCGTATTCTTGCTCTCCCATGATTCGGAAAGTGAATAAATCAACTCCTGAACGAGTTTTTCTGCCCGATTCTCTTTTTCAAGATTTTTAGTTGATTGATGATTATAGAGAACCGGTTCGAACATGCTCATGATGTCTTCATATGGGTCCATCTTGAAGTTTTCGTATTCGAGGTTGAGTAGACCAATATTTGTCTTCTTCACCTCATTTATCCCTTCATGGATTGCTTCAAGTTTGTCCCAAAACTCCTTGGCACTCTCACAAGAAGATACTTTGCATACTCATATGGGCCCAATGCACAAAATGGAATCTGCAAAGCCTTGCAATTTAGCTCCATCTTCTTGCGATCTGCGTTCCACTCCGCCTTGTCCGATTTAGCACGAATGGTCAATCTTCAACTATGTCCCAAAGACGGTAGTATTTGCTCTTCATGAAGAGCATCATTCTATGCTTCTAACAAGCACAGTAATCACCGTTGAAGAATGGCGGTTTGTCGATGGATAACGCCATGGAAGCCGGTTGACTTGTTTGTTGGTCAAGCTTGTCGGATCACCTCAATAGGATGTTAATCCCTCTCAATTGAGCCTCGCTCTGATACCAATTGAAGAGTTTGATTTAGCTCAAATTTTTTCAACCAAATTGCTTGGCAAGTGGAGGAGAAGTCGATTTTTGGGTGTTGGTGGTGGAAGCAAAAAATATAGACAATGGACACAAGGATTTATAGTGGTTCAAGCTTCTAGCAAGCTCTACATCCACTACCTTAGCTTTCCACTAAGGATTTCCCAAATCCACTAAGATTTCTTCCTCTTTAACAAGGCTTAGGAGGCAACCTTTACAACCTAGACTCAAATACCAAGTCTAGCAACCAAAGCTTACAACCCAAGCTTTGGGAATCCTCTCAAACAAAAGAAACAAAGCAAACAAGAATCCTCTCTACAAGGTAAATGTTTGCACTCTTTTAAGCACTCGCCCAAACCTAAACACTTGAGCAAATATAACAACTAAGGCTCACAAGTGTTGTCTATACAAAGAATAGGAATTAAAAGCCCTAGGACAATTTTGGCATCATAATGTTGTTGACAATGGAAGCATTCATTGTTGCTAAAGCTTGAAGGGTCCTTAAAACTCCCAATTAAGTTTCTAGCAAATTGGGATTGAATTGAAGCCGTTGAGGCTTATTTTTCCTGCAATAAATGCAGCTCGCTGCTTTGCCGTATCAAGACGCGAGAGTAGGCGATCGATGATTGGAACTAGCCATTATGATCAAATCAAATTATTTTCGGAATTGGTCTTAAGATCAAATATCTGTTGGGGAAATAGCCGTTGGGGTGGTTGAAAAGCGGACCCGATGCACGCGTGGCTTATCAAACGATCCATGATCTTTTTTGGTTCTTGGAAAAATCGTAGATTAAACCCTTGGACCGTATCGATACGGGTAAATTTTGTGCGCCCAAAACGTTAGTTTGGCTACTTTAAAAACTTTTGGGACCCAAATACTTCTAAAACTTTTCCATTCAAAAATTAGGGGCACTAGTTTGTCTTTGATAAAAATTGATTTTCTCAAATTTTCTTTTGAGTTTTTGAAATCAAATTATTTTTTCTTTCTTAAGATCATCTACTTCAATTTGATGATTTTCAAATTTTGTAAATCCAAAACTTTAGTTCAAAATTTTTAATTTTTTCAATTTCCAAATTGGTTTTTAAAAGCAAATCATTTTCGATTTTCAATTTTGAAATAATATTTTTATTTTTTGAAAATGAAGCCTTGAACTCAAAAACCAATTCGTCATAGGCTTCTTGTAACTCATCAAATGTATATGAATTTGAACAAGATGAGTTAGAAGTCACCTCCCCCTCATTGAGGGCCATTAAGCATGGGTGGGCTTCTTCATTTTCATCGGTGGAGTCTTCATCACTCCATGTTGCCACATATGCTTTCTTTGATGATGATCCCTTCGTGTTGAGGCGAGGGCAATCGAATATGGTGTGCCTCGTCTTCTTGCAATTTGAGCACTTGGGGGGATCCACCATCTTCTTTGTAACACCCTCTTCCCGTATTAGTTCGCAAACATGAGTTGATGAATGTCACAAAACACTTTAAACAAATTTCCAAGCTTATAAACAAAATTAACAGCATGCACTACCTCCAAATAAAAATACCTATAAAATTTTATCAACATCCAAAATTCATTTCATAAATTTTTAATTAGACTAGACATATTAAGCTTTCCAACCGTAACAACTAATGACTCATATTCATCATACAAAAATTCAAACAATTTACCAAATTCACGTCACAATGCAGAAAATTTCTAAAATTCTGCTGCCCTGTTTTCTGACCTATCATCGAATAAAAATTCATATCTTTTTATACAGACCTCGAAATCAATTACCGTTTGTTGGAGAAGAATTTAGACTCAATTCAAAGTTCATACAAATAAGATTCACTTTCTAATCCAAATCATAGAATTTATGATGATTTTTCAAACACACTGCATTTACAGACTTTCTGAACAGATTTATATTTCTATATTATAAGCATACCAAATCATTAGTAACTTAAGCCTTTATACCTTACTATCAAAAAGAACTTCACCAAGTTTAACATACACATCATTTAAGTTACTAGTTCAACCATAGTTTTATTTATAAGTTTACACAAACCATAACCATATATACATACCAACTAGTTCATCCAAACAAAAGGGATAGATGTCATTACTGTAAATATAGTGCTATACTTCTGAAATATAGATGATGCTCAAGCTACTCCTCCTTCAGTAACTCGTCAAAACCTACGCATGACAATCATCATACGCTAAGTATATACTTAATGAGGCAAAAAAACAAAACCAATTGCGATATGTCATAAATAAAAATATAAATGAATAACCATGCAAGTGATCACCTTACCATTTCTATACATGTCTACATAAATCATATCAATTGTAGCAACATGTATCAAGATAACAATTTAGCTCTTACCAAAATTGTTGCCAATTTTATCCACAAGCTTTCAAGCTTCAACCTTGTTTCTATTTTATTTAGCCCCAAGTATTTATTTAAGAGAACTCAAGTACCGAGTCATCCCTGTATACCCAACCTTGTTTGAGTATACATATACTAAACCTTACTCGAGTATATATGAATAATGCATCGTAGTGCTCTAAGTACCCAACCTTACTTGAGTACACATGAAATAGAATATCTATACAAATTGTTTATGACTTTATGGCTAGCCAACTATACTTTATATCTCTAAATCATACTTGGGCTCACATCATCAAATAATTGCATTCATGACAAATGTACATCAGTCTATGATATATATAGAAATATTGGGCAATTCATACCCAAATTAATATTCACCAAACATTATCATGTATATCGGGTGATCCATGCAACTCTATATTCCATTTCTAGCATATGCCAAATATGTCAAGTATATGTTTCATGACATAACATAATGATAATTTATCTCAATAATGTATGAACATCAATATATCATAATATGTATGCAATTGCACTTACCTTGACACTTTGTAGCCTCACTAAGCTTACTTGGCACCTTTGTTGTTTTCTTTCTAGCTCGAATAATCCCGAGTTTGCTTGTTATATCTGTATGTATATTAAATACATAACACAAGCAACCTTAAGTACATATTCATATTATAATCAATAATGGAAAGTAAATAAAATAATTATCCATTATATACCAAAATTGATCCGATAAAACTTTCTATATTGAATCATATTTTCTCATATTTTCCAAAGATTTTCAACCTTGCAAAAATATTCACATTTTAGTCCCTAAAGACACCTTTAAGCTTCTAATCACCATTTTCAAGCTAAATCCCTACATTTCCCATCATTTACACTTTATGACCCAAACTTTAGAAATTCACAACTTAGTCCCTATATTTTCCAAAAATTCCAAATTGGTCCCAAAGTTCAAATAAACTTCAATATCAACATCCAATTCACTTAACTTGATTTTCTAACCCAAAATACTTCAAAAACAAGTTCAACAACCATGTCCCTAAACTTTCCAAAATTTATAATTTGGTCCTAATGCCAAATAATTAGGGATTTTCATTTCAAACACCTTATAATATCATACTAAACCATTCTTTCTTCAATCACATACTAAAATTCCAAACTTATCATAAACCCTAAATTTCCATATTTCAAGAACATATGTATTTCTTCAATCTAACAACAAAATCACACTTATACAACATCATTCTCATCATTTCCATCATCAACTAAATTTTTGCAAGAACTTCCCCATTCTTAACAAGGTAGCCGAATGGTCACAAGCCTAGCTTCCATGGAATTTTCATCATTTGAGCACTAAGAACAACATCATAAACTTAATTCCAACTTGAATATCCATAAAAGCTCAATATTAAATAAACTTCAATATCAACATCCAATTCACCTAACTTGATTTTCTAACCCAAAATACTTCAAAAACAAGTTCAACAACCATGTCCCTAAACTTTCCAAAATTTATAATTTGGTCCTAATGCCAAATAATTAGGGATTTTCATTTCAAACACCTTATAATATCATACTAAACCATTCTTTCTTCAATCACATACTAAAATTCCAAACTTATCATAAACCCTAAATTTCTATATTTCAAGAACATATGTATTTCTTCAATCTAACAACAAAATCACACTTATACAACATCATTCTCATCATTTCCATCATTAACTAAATTTTTGCAAGAACTTCCCCATTCTTAACAAGGTAGCCGAATGGTCACAAGCCTAGCTTCCATGGAATTTTCATCATTTGAGCACTAAGAACAACATCATAAACTTAATTCCAACTTGAATATCCATAAAAACTCAATATTTCAACATGCTTTTCATCAACCCTAACTTCCAAACTTAGCTTAGAGACATGGAAACTTAACAAAATTTATACCAAAAGATAGAGAATTTCATGAAGAACAATTTTCTATTTCATGTCTCAAGCACAAATCCAACTAAATAAGCTTAAAAAAATTGAATCAAATTTTATTACCTTAGACATCCAAACCTCACGGCATGATGCTTGGGAGAAAGATGAGCAAATCTTTCTATTTTTCTTTCTTATTATTAATCCACATGTCCCTTTATTTAATCTAATAATGCCACATGTTCCATTAAAATGAATTAAAAATTCATTTTTAATCTACTTTACCAATTTGTCCTCCAACTATATTCATATTTACATGTCTTCTTCCAACATGCCACTCCATTACTTAGGAACTAATTTAGTTCCTTTCTAACCGACCATCATAAAAAATCATAAAATTTCATTTTACGATTTTTGTTTGATCCAAATATTTGAAAATCACCTAATACGATTTTTCCATCAACTGTATTATCCCTAAATTCTCATATTTCAAAAATTCCATAAATAAATAATATTATCAAAATCAGTCTCCCATATTTATGAAGTCTAACTCTAAAATTTTGACTCCATTAAAAAATATCGATAATTATCCGAAATCTTTATCGGATAAAATTCTCTTTAAAATTATTTAACAAAATTTTTATACAAATCGTTTATACTTATTTAAAGTCCAAAATATTTATCAGAATCACTTTTATGGAACCTTCCCAGAGGTCACCCATCATAAAATTTTTCTTGGCCTGAGCATCCTTAATAATTTTATTTGATCTAATTTTAGTACCTTTTTCTCCATCTAAAATCTAAAAACTGACATCAAGGTACTTATTTCGATCCAATTTCACACATATACTGGATAAAATTACTTTTTGGGAAAATTACCATATTGGTCCCTGAACTTTTCCCAACTTTTCACTTTGGTTACCTAACTTTAAAATTTTACATTTTAATAACTAAAGAAATATAGAGGTATTACATACTTCTTTTTCGATTCATGCTTGGATACTTATTTGTTGCTCTTCATGAATCAGCAAATTCCTTGAAGAGATAGGTCATCTCTTCATCTTCACTTTCCTCCTCACTTGATTTTTCTTGTTGACTTGTGGAGGGTTGTAGAGCAATGATGTTGACATCGATTCCTTGCTATTGGATTATCTTCTCCTTCTCCCTTCTCAAGGGTAGAGACATCATTTCATGGGTGAGAAGAGATCTTATGAGCTCTTCAAGCTTGAGATTCTTCAAGTCTTTGACTTCAATAATAGCCGTATTCTTGCTCTCCCATGATTCGGAAAGTGAATAAATCAACTCCTGAACGAGTTTTTCTGCCCGATTCTCTTTTTCAAGATTTTTTAGTTGATTGATGATTATAGAGAACCGGTCGAACATGCTCATGATGTCTTCATATGGGTCCATCTTGAAGTTTTCGTATTCGAGGTTGAGTAGACCAATATTTGTCTTCTTCACCTCATTTATCCCTTCATGGATTGCTTCAAGTTTGTCCCAAAACTCCTTGGCACTCTCACAAGAAGATACTTTGCATACTCATATGGGCCCAATGCACAAAATGGAATCTGCAAAGCCTTGCAATTTAGCTCCATCTTCTTGCGATCTTCTGCGTTCCACTCCGCCTTGCTCCGATTTAGCACGAATGGTCAATCTTCAACTATGTCCCAAAGACGGTAGTATTTGCTCTTCATGAAGAGCATCATTCTATGCTTCTAACAAGCACAGTAATCACCGTTGAAGAATGGCGGTTTGTCGATGGATAACGCCATGGAAGCCGGTTGACTTGTTTGTTGGTCAAGCTTGTCGGATCACCTCAATAGGATGTTAATCCCTCTCAATTGAGCCTCGCTCTGATACCAATTGAAGAGTTTGATTTAGCTCAAATTTTTTCAACCAAATTGCTTGGCAAGTGGAGGAGAAGTCGATTTTTGGGTGTTGGTGGTGGAAGCAAAAAATATAGACAATGGACACAAGGATTTATAGTGGTTCAAGCTTCTAGCAAGCTCTACATCCACTACCTTAGCTTTCCACTAAGGATTTCCCAAATCCACTAAGATTTCTTCCTCTTTAACAAGGCTTAGGAGGCAACCTTTACAACCTAGACTCAAATACCAAGTCTAGCAACCAAAGCTTACAACCCAAGCTTTGGGAATCCTCTCAAACAAAAGAAACAAAGCAAACAAGAATCCTCTCTACAAGGTAAATGTTTGCACTCTTTTAAGCACTCGCCCAAACCTAAACACTTGAGCAAATATAACAACTAAGGCTCACAAGTGTTGTCTATACAAAGAATAGGAATTAAAAGCCCTAGGACAATTTTGGCATCATAATGTTGTTGACAATGGAAGCATTCATTGTTGCTGAAGCTTGAAGGGTCCTTAAATACTCCAAATTGAGTTTCTAGCCATTAGAGACTGTTGGGATTAAATTGGAGCAATTGGGGCTTATTTTTCCCACAATAAATGTAGTTCTGCTTCTTTCTGTATCGGTACACGGGTAGGCGTATCGGTACGAGAACTAGCCGTTATGCTCATCCTGGCTATGTGTATCGGTATGCCTTGGTCAGTTTCGATACGTCGTATCGGAACGCTATGGTCCGTATCGTATGACCTGCAATTCAAATAGCCGTTGGGGTGTTGAAAACTGGATCGGTACACCATGTGGCATATCGAAACGATCCACTCTGTATCGGTACGCCTAGGGGCGTATCGGTACACTTTTTGGTTATTGGAAAAATATTGTAGCTGAAACCCTTGGACCGTATCGATACGGGGTATACCATATCGGTACGCATGTGTTGAAAATGTTAGTTTGGCTACTTTAAAACATTTAAAACATTTCCAAAATCTCTCAAAAACTTTTCAAACTTATTTTCAAGTTGTTTGAACTTAAAAACCATTTTTGAAACCTTTTCAAATTAGTCCAAAACTATTTTTCAATTATTATATAAAAACATAAATCCTAACAATCTCTCCATTTTTGATATAATAAAACCAACTTGAAAAATTGTTTTTGAGATTCTCCCCCTTAGTAAAAATAAAAAATGAATGAGAGATTAAATGATGAAAATCTTATAAGCTCCCCCTTATTCATTTGAAAATTCATTTTTTCAAAACATTCTCCCCTTTTTGTTATATCAAAAATGGTTCAAACTTTAAAGATCAATAAAAATGGAGAGTAAAAAAATTGATAAAAATAAGTTTTGTTTTAAAATTGGTTCCCCCTTACTCAAGCATCATTCAAATGTTAGCCCAACATGTATGCTTAACTAGTTGAATTAAAATAAATAAATCAAATTAAAAGAGCAAAATTCAACTAATTTTACCACACTTGAAACAAAGGGATGATGTGAAGCCTTTCTTCTTCAAGTGCTCTTCCTTGTGTGTATAGAGCTCCCCCTCAATCTTATCACCTGTTGATCAAAGCTCCATCACACCTACAAAAGACAATCATTTGATTTTTAGTATCCAAATTGCTTTGGATCCATAGACATTAGTAGCACATAGTTTAGTCCCCTTAGGAATCCATTTTTCAATTTCATCATTCTTATGTGAAGTATTTAGTCCTTTTGGGACCCAAATACTTCTAAAAACTTTTCCATTCAAAAATCTAGGGGCACTAGATTGTCTTTGATAAAAATTTGATTTTCCCAAATTATTTTTCTTTTCAAGTTCTTTGGAAATCAAATTATTTTCTTTCTTAAGATCATCTACTTCAATTTGATGATCTTTTTCTTTCTTTTGAAGCAAATTTTGTAAATCCAAAACTTTAAGTTCAAAATCCTTTAATTTTGCTTCAAATTCCAAATTGGTTTTTAAAAGCAAATCATTTTCAATTTTCAATTTTGAAATCATCTTTTTATTTTTTGAAAGTGAAGCCTTGGACTTAAAAACCAATTGGTCATAGGCTTCTTGTAACTCATCAAATGTATATGAATTTGAATTTGAACAAGATGAGTTAGAAGTTACCTCCCCCTCATTGAGGGCAATTAAGCATAGGTGGGCTTCTTCATTTTCATCGGTGGAGTCTTCATCCCTTCTTGTAATTTGAGCACTTGGGGGATCCACCATCTTCTTCTTCTTCGATTCATGCTTGGATCATTCTTTGTTGCTCTTCATGAATCGGGAAAATTCCTTGAAGAGATAGGCCATCTCTTCATCTTCACTTTCCTCCTCACTGGATTTTTTTGTTGCCTTGTGAGGGTTGTAGAGCAATGATGTTGACATCGATTCCTTGCCCTTGGATTATCTTCTCATTCTCCCTTCTCAAGGGTAGAGACATCATTTCATGGGCGAGAAGAGATCCTACGAGCTCTTCAAGCTGGAGCTTCTTTAAGTCTTTGACTTCAATAATAGCCATCTTCTTGCTCTCCCATGATTCAAGAAGTGAATAAATTAACTTTCAAACGAGCTTTTCTTCCAAAATCTCTTCTCCAAGACTTTTGAGTTGATTGACGATTGTAGAGAACCGGTCGAACATGCTCTTGATGTCTTCATATGGGTCCATCTTGAAGTTTTCGTATTCGAGGTTGAGTAGACCAATCTTTGTCTCCTTCACCTCATTTGTCCCTTCATGGATTGCTTCAAGTTTGTCCCATAACTCCTTGGCACTCTCACAAGAAGATACTTTTACATACTCATCCAGGCCCAATGCACAAAATAGAATGTGCAAAGCCTTGCAATTTAGCTCCATCTTCTTGCGATCTTCCGCGTTCCACTCCGCCTTGCTCCGATTTAGCACGAACGGTCCATCTTCAACTATGTCCCAAAGACGATAGTCATTGCTCTTCATGAAGAACATCATTCTATGCTTCCAACAACCATAGTGATCACCATTGAAGAATGGCGGTTTGTCGATTGATAACACCATGGAAGCCTGTTGACTTGTTTGTTGGTCGAGCTTGCCAGATCGCCTTAATAGGATACTAATCCCTCTCGATTGAGCCTCACTCTGATACCAATTGTAGAGTTTGATTTAGCTCGAATTTCTTCAACCGAATTGCTTGGCAAGTGGAGGAGAAGTCGATTTTTGGGTGTTGGTGGTGGAAGCAAAAAATATAGACAATGGACACAAGGATTTATAATGGTTCAAGCTTCTAACAAGCTCTACATCCACTACCTTAGCTTCCCACTAAGGATTTCCCAAATCCACTAATATTTATTCCCCTTTTAACAAGGCTTAGGAGGCAACCTTTACAACCTAGACTCAAATACCAAGTCTAGCATCCAAAGCTTACAACCCAAGCTTTGGGAATCCTCTCAAACAAAAGAAATAAAGCAAACAAGGAATCCTCTCTA
The DNA here is from genome assembly GCA_019671005.1 of Hibiscus mutabilis. NCBI lineage: Eukaryota > Viridiplantae > Streptophyta > Magnoliopsida > Malvales > Malvaceae > Hibiscus > Hibiscus mutabilis. The sequence goes on along the minus strand of CM033753.1, from coordinate 18,940,254 downwards.
CAAGGTAAATGTTTTCACTCTTTTAAGCACTCACCCAAACCTAAACACTTGAGCAAATATAACAATTAAGGCTCACAAGTGTTGTCTATACAATGAATATGAATTAAAAGCTCTAAGACAATTTTGGCATCATAATGTTGTTGACAATGGAAGCATTCATTGTTGCTGAAGCTTGAAGGGTCCTTAAATACTCTCTATTGAGTTTCTAGCCGTTGGAGACCGTTGAGGCTTATTTTTTCCGCAATAAATGCAGTTTTACTGCTTTCAGTATCGGTACGCGGGTAGGCGTATCGGTACAGGAACTAGCCGTTATGCTCATCCTGGCTATGCGTATCGGTACACCTTGGTCCGTTTTGGTACGTCGTATCGGAACACCAGGGCCCGTATCGGTACGACCTGCAATTCAAATAGCCGTTGGGGTGGTTGAAAACTGGATCGGTACGCCACGTGGCGTATCAAAACGATCCACTCTGTATCGGTATGCCTAGGGGCGTATCGGTACAGTTTTTGGTTACTGGAAAAATATTGTAGCTGAAACCCTTGGACCGTATTGATACGGGGTATGCCGTATCGGTACGCCTGAGTTGAAAACGTTAGTTTGGCTACTTTAAAACATTTCCAAAACCTCTCAAAAACTTCTCAAACTTATTTTCATGTTGTTTGAACTTAAAACCATTTTTGAAACCTTTTCAAATTAGTCCAAAATTATTTTTCAATTATTATATCAAAACATAAATCCTAACAATTTTCAATGAGTAAGGGTGGAGATTCGAATCATAAAATTATGATTTCATATTCTATTCTACGAGCGCTTTAAATAGTTTTTGGGATAATAAATCAATTACAACAGGCGAGTCTCTTTGTTTGTCAATATGTCAAGTCTTTTATTTTTTGTATTTGGCTATCAGTGTTTTCAATGCTCTTTCTATGACATGCAATAATAGCAATAGGCGAATAGATTTCCTGTTACAACCACCCCAAGAGGTGGGAGTTCTAGGATCGGGTAATTACCAAAATGTGCAACTTTCTATCCTGGGAATGTCTTTCATAAATTCCGAACACTCGTATCTCTTAGATTTTCTCATTTTTTTTGTTCTCCAGGCACGAGCCATGTATCAGTACATGGCTTATTCCGAACAATTCATGGGAACATCTGAGGAGCAAAACAGTGAGCATAAGTCAATATCCTCAAACCAGGCAATGGAAGTGGATACAGCGGTGGAACTAATAACATTGTGCACGAAAACAATGCACAGGAAGCTAAAGAAGATGCAGAAGGTCTTGCAAATGGTTGCTACCTTCAGAGGACAATCCGAATACGGAGAACGACACCCAAGTTTGTGCAAATGGTGAAAATATGGCACCCTAGTTAGTTATCCCATCCCCTTTCCTCGAGCCAACATGCATCGCTTTTATCTCAACTATAGAGCACCGCAACATAGAGCTGTTAGTGGAGAGGGTTCTAAATGTTTGAAAGCTTACAGGCTCTAGATGACAATGCAATGTTGTTTGAGGATACTAGTTTATATTTCAGATTTTGTGGTGCAAGTCGTTTGCCAGTGGGAAGGCTTGGAAGAGCATTATAGCGAGCCTCACTTTTTGTTTTTTTTTTTTTTTTGGGAGGGATGACGGAATGTATGTTATTGGTCGGACATTGTTACACTACATAGAGGTGAGCAAGAAATCGAATAATTAGTAATTACAAATCGAATTGAAGTGAAATATTTGGTCATTTAATGGTCTACAAGTTTAAATTAAATTCTAATTTCTATTTAGTTCATAAATATTTAATTTTTTCGTCAAATTGATCCAAATGTGATCCAACAATAATAATGTTAATCTGACAAACCTTATCATTTCTTATGTCAAAAAATTCAGAAAATATTTATTTTATCTTTACTAATTTTATACCCTTTTTAATTTTTTTTTATAATGCGATAGAAAAGGATAAAAAATAGGGTTAATATTTATTTGAGTCAAGTAAAAAAATTGGATTAATCGAATTAAATAATCATATTTTATTATTTAAAATTTATTTAAGTCAAATAATTTAAGTTTTTGTTCAAATTTTAATGGGGCGACTTAACTAGGCTCGACTCGATCAATATTACTCCTAATATCAAACGCACCGCTTCCTGAAGACAAGCCTACAATTTCCCCGCACGTTTTCCTACCATTTTCCCGCAATAATTCTAACGCCAAACCCCCCCGAATAAAACACCAAAGCTCCCCTAATAACTGAGATTTTTTGGTTCTTCGGTTTCGTAATTATCATCAGTCATGACAGGAAAAGCCTAGCCCAAGAAGCACACGGCCAAGGAAATCGCCGCCAAGGTCGACGCTGCCACCACCAACCGTGGAGGCGGAAAAGCCGGATTAGCTGATCGCTCTGGGGTGGAGAAAGGTGGGCATGCCAAATACGAGTGTCCTCATTGCAAAACAACGGCTCCAGATTTGAAGTCGATGCAGATTCATCATGATGCTAAACATCCCAAGATTCCGTTTGAAGAGTCAAAGCTTGTGAATCGTCATGCTGATCATGTTGCTGCGTCTTCCAAGCCTCGTCCTGGTGTTAGGGGTAGCCTTAGAAAATAAATAAATTTGTTGTTCTGGATAATGTTTTGCTTTTGGGGATGTTTTGAAATCTGGGTTTGGTTCCTTATTTCCTTTTTTGTTTGTTTTGTAACCATTTGCGATGGTAAAGATAAAAGAGGGCTTTTTTGTTTGTTTTGTAACCATTTGCGATGGTAAAGATAAAAGAGGGGGGGGGGGTTAGGTGAAAAAAAGTTAATATCTCCCTTGGTGATGGTGATGATGATATGTATACTAATTTATCTTGATTATGATGATGATATAGTTCTTCATTTAATGCTAATGAAACGTTTGTGCATATATAATTCTTGTCATATAGTAGTATAGGCTTGTTTTGTTTGTTTGTTTTAATGATTCAAGAGTTTTTTTCTTTTTAAAAAAAATTATTGCCAAAGCTTAGAACAATAGCTGTAGCGATGTCCGATTCGCTAAAAAACTGGGTTTTCGAAGTGTTTATAGTTTTTCGGATATAAAATATTTATTCCGTAGGGGTTTTAGAAAAATCGCGTTTTGTTTTGAAAATGGAATTGCCACCGGCCACTTAGGTAGGCCGGACACCATAAAACCAGAGATTCGAAAACTATTGAGTTCGGGAGTCGGTTATGGATGGGGAAGGATTAACACCCCACACCGCCCAAAATTGTTACTTTAATAATTACCACTTTATTAATATTAAACTTTCTGAATTAAAGTGATGATCAAATTAAAATTTGATTATAAGTGCGGGTAAATTTTAAAGGCCCCGTTATCCGAGTGTAAATGCCCAACCACAATCACTACGCCTGATACTGGCCCCGTTTATGCTCGGATAAAAGGACACCGCATTGACAATTAATATTCCGTTATGCAAACCTAACAAAAACATTACAAACAAATATTTACAAAGACGTGGAACTAAAAAACATAAAATACATAAACATAATAATATTAAAATGCAAAATGCATGAACATAAACAACGTAACATGTCCTAAAAATAAAACAACAAATACAATTATAAACATGCAAAAAGAGACATACTTCCCAAAACTAAATTATTTAAATCTAACATACTTACGCATAAAGAAAACACCAATGCAAAATATGTATGACATATACACATGACATATAGCGATACTAAATTAACAAAATAACATGTAAATATAAAAATTAGAACTTAATATGTGACACAAAATATGCATACACAATGTAAACATGTCATAGCAAAGTTAACAAAATTTTCATACTAGCATGTAACCTAGGAAACGAGGCAAACATAAAAAGCTACCTCTTATTTTATCATGATCAAACAAAGCTAAACATATGAAGTACACATAAAGGAAAATAAACATGAATAAACATGGCTAAAACGCATAAAAAAACGTAAAGAAAGATATGGATATAAAAACTAGACATACCATGAATTAATATATGACATGCTATGCAAAACAAATAAAAACATACTAACATACGGACGTGGTATACAAATTAAATTAAACACAACGTACAAGATAAGCCTATACGAACGAAATAAATAAATAAAAAACAAAAGCATGGAATCACGGAAAAGAACGTATTGTAAAACATAAATATACGAAATACAAGAAAAACATATATAAAAACATGCAACATGACATGGCAATGTACATTCACAAAGGAAAAAACATAGTAATTTAAATCAGACAGAGGGACTGAAATATAATAGAAAATAAACAGAGAACCCAAATCGAAAAATAATAAAACAACACGGGGACAGGATTGCAAACCGAATGAAACTTGAAAGACCGATGATGTAAAATACCCACCATTAAAAAAAGATTTCGGTTTATCTGAGGACCAAATTGAAATATCTTCAAAAATGACAAGGACTGGGGCTGCTAATATTCCATGCGGCGAGACAGTAACGTAAATCTCAAGAACGCGGGGGAATTTATAACGTTATTTTCCCATTTTCTTTTATTTCCCCTCTATAAAATCGATAACCGGCCCCTTTATTCATTTTTCCCTCATTTTTTTTACCTCAAGAGAGAAATCTCACTCTTTCCCCAGAAATACCAACCACAAACCCTTCAGCCGCCGCGGTTCTAGAGGTCGGCGGTGTTCCGGCTACTCTGGCCACTGCCTTTAACGCCATAACAACAAAAAACTAATCTAGACACCCCTCACAAGAGCCAAAAAAGCCTCTACTTTTGGAAAGACCGAACCAAAATACTCCTATTTCGACTCCGCAAAGCCCAGATCCCTGACGTGTCGAGACGAAAACAAAAAGAAAACCCCTCTTTGTGGCTCACTCCTCGGAGTTTATCGCCGGCGGGGAAGGATTTTTCCTTAGGTAAACTCTATTTTTATTTTTTACTTTTTGTATATTTTTCATACATGTATGAGATTCAAAAAAAAAAGAGGAGATTACCGATGGAAACTTGTATTTTTTTTGATAACTTGGTCACTGAGTTTTCTTACAACTTTTTCATACATATATCTTGATGAGTTTTGGTAGAAAACAAAATATAAAATACATACATCTTTATCTGATTTGGTACTGACAAGTCTAAATTTTTGGTGTTTTCTGATGATTGACACGGTGGTTGGAGCCGGTATGGAGAGGTATGGCGGTGGCATGGTGGAGGTGGAGTGGTGCCAAACTGAACCCTGGTCGTTGGATCAGATTTGATCCAACGGTTGGGATTTTTCAACGTTTGAATGGTCGGGATTCAATCTTGCAGCTAGAAAGACCGCATCAGATTATGACGCGTGGCAGATGAGGAGTCAGGTGCGTGTGACACACGCGCGCGTGTGAGGCAGGCAGGCCCAGCGTGTACCCACGCGGCAAGCAGAAAGACGCTCTTCTTTAATCACGACCGTTGGATCAAAAATTGATCCGACGGCTCTTGATTAGCTGCCTAAAAAAAGATGGGGATTAGGGTTTAGTTAATTAAACGGGTTTGGGCTTGGCCGAGATGGGCCATGTAAATTGGGTCTTATATTTGTATAGGGATTGGACCGTAGTTATTATTTTTTTGGGTTTATAATTTATGGATTTCATTTTAAGTTAGTCCATTAATAATAATAATACAAACACACACACACGTACATACAATACGTGTACATGAAAATCACTAACATTTAATGACATACAAGCATGCATACATATACATACGGAAACACATACGTATACCAACATATATATACTTACACACTAACTCATGCAGATATACACATTATATATACACACAGCATACATGCAAATTAATCAAATATTCAAACATGTAACATACGAGCATACATATAAATAATTACTAATACGTACATATATATATGCACTCACAGATATCACACATATATATTTTTATCTTACTAACACTCATGCAACAATAATATTAATTATATATTAGCACAATATTTACAAATTATATAAAAATAAGTGATTACAGTTGCCCCTCTTTGCTTGTTCTCGTGGAATAGGAACAAAGCAAAGATTCATAAGCATTCATTTTTATCCGACTTCCCTGTCTGTAGCTTTGGAAACACGTGTTCTTCTGGAACTCTTCATTTTTCCTCGGCTGAATCTTCGGGCTCGTAAGTCCTTCCTATATAACTTTTTCCCCCCAAAGATCTTGGAGCTACGGGCTCTTTCTATATAGAACCCTTCGCTCTAAAGCCTCAAGTTATGAGTCCCTCCTATAGAACTTTTCACTCTGAGACGGTAAGGCTTGGATTCCTTCCTATATAGAACTCTTTGCCTTCAACGCGGCTGGTTTTTCCTACATAAAACCTTCTGCGCCACGGATGGGTTCTTTCGACTGGAGTTCCTCCTGTATAGAACTGATAGTCTTCACACCCGGGAGCCTCCAGTCCTTCCTATATAGAAATTTTAGCTTCTGAAATCTCAGAGCTATGAGTTCTTCCTATATAAAACCTCTCACTCTAAGACAGTAAAGCTTAGAGCCCTTCTTATATAGGACTCTTCGCTTTCAACACAACAGGTTTTCTCTATATAAAACCTTGTGTATCATGGGTGAATTTCTTCGGCTGGGAGTTCTTCCTATATAGAACTGCTAGTCTTCACCCTGGAGCTGCGAGCCCTTCCTATACAAAACTTTTAGCTCCTGCATCCCCGGAGCGGCGTATTCTTCCTATATAGAACCTCTCGCTGCAGGCGCTTGAAAATATAGGCCCTTTCTATATAGAACCTTCATCTTCACATTTGGGATTCACACCAGGATGGCTACCGATGTTTCTTTGAATCTGTAGATACCTGTCCAGAATAAGACAAAATGTTATGACAAATGAATTAACATGCTCTTAATCCTAGAGATGTCTAACTATTCATGATGCATGAGTGTCAGTATCTTAGTGGGCCTGCTTTAGTCCTTCGTCAATCTCGACCTTACGTTGCTTGCTTTCTCTTTTTTTCTTCTAGCGGCGATACCCTATTTCACTGTTAGGTTCAACCATTCCAACCTTTTTTTCTGAATTTCTGATTCGGGGTTCTAAAGTGCCCTTTCAGGTTTTCGCTTTAGAGGTTTCTTGTTTTTTTCTTTCTTTTTCTTTCTTTTTCTTTTTTCTTTCCCTTTTTTTGAGGCGTCCTTCCGGGTTTTCACCTGGGAGATATCTCTTGCTGTCTCGCATGCTTTCTCTTAAACAAGCAGGGTGTGCGCCATTGGTTATCCTACCCTGGTGCTTGAAGCCTTCTGCCCGCCCTGTCAACAGACGTTATGTAGGCAGCTAGAGGGCAAGGTTAACATCGTTTCCTAATCACCTGCATCTTTAAGATTAGATCACAGTAATGCTCAGAAATCTCTTGTTTATCATAAGCCTAGTTAGCTTATTTGCATGATATTAACAAGAAGGCAAGGAATGAATGCTCAAAAATATGATTTTATTACGATTAAGGGTTTGGGACAACTTTGAGGGAGTCATGACATACATGAGGAAAAGGAAAAGCCAAACATGAAATACAATATCCCTTATTATCTTCAGTATGAATGACACATGATCCCGTCAACCGGCGTAGAATCTTTGCCTGAAGCTCACTCTTCACAAGGTTCATGGGGACGACCCTTCTCTCTGGATATTCGACCTCTCAATTTATCCGAGCCGCCCTTTACGGGTTTTTGACTCGGATCTTTTCTTTGCTTCAAGACGCCCTGTTTCAGGTTTTCGACCTGAGCTCTCCATTTTTTTTCTTCTTTTTTCTCTTTTTTGTTTGTTTTTTCTCTTTTTTCCTCTTTCATTTTTTTTGTTTTTGTTTGTTTTTTTTCTTTTTCCTCTTTCAAACGTAGTATTTCTTAACAGCATCAGAATTTACAGGGCTTTTCAGCTCGTCTCCATCATTTCAGTTAAGATTAAGGCTCCTCTTGAGAAGGCATTTTTTTACCACGTATGGCCCTTCCCAGTTGGGCATCCACTTTCCTCGAGATTCTTTCTGAATCGGGAGGATTTTCTTGAGCACCAGATCCCCCTCTCTGAATTCTCTTGGGCGCACCTTTTTGTTGTATGCCTGCATCATTCGTTTTTGGTACATTTGACCATGGCAAATGGCCTTTAGTCTCTTTTCTTCAATAAGATTTAGCTGGTCGAGTCTGGCTTGCACCCATTCAGATTCTTCCAATTTTACTTCATTTAAGACCTGGAGCGACATAATTTCCACCTCAATGGGGAGTACTGCTTCGGTACCATACACCAAGGAGTAGGCTGTTGCCCCTGTCGATGTGAGAATGGACGTCCTATAGGCGAAAAGGGCAAATGTCAGCTTTTTGTGCTAATCCTTGTAGATATCCGTCGTCTTCGCTATGATCTTCTTTATGTTCTTGTTTGCTGCTTCCACCGCCCCATTCATTTTAGGACGATAGACTATGGAATTATGGTGTGTTGTCTTGAATTGGTTGCACACATCCGTTATCATTTTGTTATTCAGATTGGAAGCGTTGTCGGTGATGACCCTTTTTGGCAAACCGTATCGATAAATGATCTCCTTCTTTAGGAATTTACATACTGTGGTACTTGTGATGTTGGCGTAAGACGCTGCCTCCACCCATTTAGTGAAATAGTCTATAGCGACCAAAATAAAACGGTGTCCGTTGGAAGCCTTCGGGTGAATCTGCCCAATGACGTCTATACCCCATGCTGCAAAAGGCCACGGAGAATTCATGGTGTGTAAAGGTGATATAGGAGCGTGAATCTTGTCAGCATAAATTTGGCATTTGTGGCATTTCCTGGCTTAATCGATACAATCTCCCTTCATGGTCAACTAGAAATAGCCATATCTCATAATTTTTCGGGCTATAGACAACCCGTTGATGTGCATCCCACATAGACCATCGTGTACCTTGGTTAAAATCTCATTCGCCTCCCGGGCATCCACACATCTCAACAATGTCTGATCATGGCCTCTTTTATATAGGACCTCCCCATCTAGGACATATTCTGTTGCCATTTTTTTGAGTGTTTTTCTGTCATTGTCATTCGCCCCTTCGGGATACTTTTGAAGCTTGACATATTGAAAGATGTCATAGTACCATGGATTGCCATCAATCTCTTCCTGCACATTACAACAATGAGCAGGCATTTCAAAAGTCTGCATCTTAATGGGCTTCATTTATGCCCCTGTGTTTGTTTTGAACATGGAAGCCAGGGTTGCCAGGGCGTCTGCCATCTAATTTTCTTCTCTGGAAGGTAATTGAAGCTGACCTTTTCAAACTTCTTGGCGAGCTCTTGAATTAATTCATAATATTTGACCAACTTCGGGTCCCTGGTTTCCCATTCCCCACGCAACTGGTAAATCACTAAGGATGAATCTCTGAATACTCGAAGTTCCTTAATATTTCTTTCAATAGCTGAGTTTAGTCCCATAACGCAGGCTTCGTATTCAGCTATATTGTTGGTGCAGAAGAATTCTAGTCTGCTGGTGAAGGGTTAATAGACATTCTCGGGGGAAATTAGTACGGCCTCTATCCCATGTCCGAGGGCGTTAGAGGCCTCATCAAAGTAAAGCTTCTATGAGTTATCATCTGAAACATCTTTCTCGGTTGTAATGCACATCAAGTCTTCATCCGGGAAATTAAAGTTCAACGCCTCATAATCGTTTGAGGCGCGACTATCTAGGAAATCTGCTACGGCGCTTCCCTTTATGGCTTTCTGGCTTACATACACAATGTCGAATTCGGATATGAGCATCTGCCAGCGGGCCATCCTTCCCGTTAGTGCTGGTGCTTCCATTAGGAACTTCAAGGGGTCTAGCTTGGATATCAACCAAGTAGTATGGTACAGCATATACTGCCTAAGCCACTTGGTAGCCCAAACTAAAGCACAACACAGCTTCTGAACTGGCGGGTACCGCGCTTTGTAATCATTGAACTTTCTGCTTAGGTCATAGATGGCTTGCTCTCTTTTTCCTGACTCATCGTGCTGCCCTAATACACACCCCATTAAATTCTCAAAGACTGTCAGGTAGAGGATTAACGGCCTGTCTGGTATTGGCGCGACTAAAATCGGAGCATTTGTTAGGTACATTTTGATCTTTTATAGGGCTCCTTGACATCCTTATCCCATACACCGGGATTATTCTTTCTAAGAAGTCTGAAGATCGGGTCACACCGATCGGTTAATTGGGAAATAAAATGAGAGATATAATTTAACCTCCCTAGGAAACCACGAACCTCCTTCTGAGTGTGGGGTGGTGAGAGATCCTGGGCGGCTTTCACTTTATCTGGATCGATCTCAATCCCTTTTCAGCTCACCACGAACCCCAAGAGCTTTTCAGAAGTAACGGCGAAGGTGCATTTGGCAGGGTTAAGCCTCAGCTGGTATTTCTGTAGTCTTTGGAATAGTTTTTTTAAGTTCTGTAGGTGTTCCTCTTCTGTTCGGGACTTGGCGATCATGTCATCCACGTATACTTTTATTTCTTTGTGCATCATGTCATGGAAAAGAGTCATCATTGCTCTTTGGTAAGTTTCCCCTGCGTTCTTGAGCCTGAAAGGTATCAGCCGGTTGCAAAAAGTGCCCCACATAGTTATGAATGTAGTTTTCTCCATGTCTTTAGAGTCCATCTTTATCTGGTTGTACCCTGAAAAGCCGTCCATGAATGAAAACCATGAGTGCCCGCAGTGTTGTCAACCAGCGTGTCAATATGTGGCAGGAGGAAGTTGTCTTTAGGGTTGGTTCGGTTTAGATCCCTATAATCTACACACATACGGACCTTCCCGTCCTTCTTAGGTACTGGTACGATGTTCGTAACCCATTCGGGGTATTTGGTTACCTCCAAGAAACCAGCATCAAACTATTTTTTTACCTCTTCTCTGATCTTTAACATGTCTGGTCTCATTCTCCGGAGTTTTTGCTGTATTGGTTTGCACTTCGGCTTTGTTAGCAGTTTGTGCACCACTATGTCAGTATTCAAACCTGGCATATCTTGATAAGTCCAGGCGAAAACATCATTAAATTCCTGGAGTAGGGTTATCAGTTCATGCCTAGTTTTTGAGGAAAACGTCGTCCCTATTTTTACTTATTTTCTCTCTTCTTCAGTCCCCAAGTTTACAACTTCTGTTTCTTCTTGGTGGGGCATGACTTGCCTTTCTTCGTTGGCCACCATTCTCCTCAACTCTACAGGGACCTCACATTCTATCTCATCATCTTCTTCCTCAATTCCCTCTGAGATCTCGGGGCATTCAAAATTCACTCCGGGATTAGATCTGGTATCATTCATACAGTCAATCATGAGAGACCTGCATTAAATGAGAATGAATTGTATTGGGAAGAGAATGGCTTTATATGAAGTGAATGAACATGAAGAATGAATGAATGAAATAAATGAAACGTTTGTCATTTAAGAAAATGGGGAAGATATTTTCATTTCAACAAAAAGTTAACATAGGTGCCCTATATAAGAGATCCACATTGTTTATGGGCAAAAACAAAAAGTTGATTCGGAGCATTACTCTGATCTAGTCCTAAAATCCACAGGTAGATCAATGTGGCTCCAGTTATCAAGAGTTTCCCCGGGATGACAGGGGCGGATGTTGGTCAACATTTTGCTGACTTGGCCCTTTCCAGTTATCATGTTGATGGACATCCCTTCAAGTGATTCATTAAATATTTCCTCCTTGTTGAGTACGTCATTTTCCTTAATTGCCTCTTCAACCTCTTGTCTTGGTTGTTAGAATCCTCCGGAGACAAAAGTGGTTTTCAAACTAGGGAAGGACATTGGTCTCCATGAAATGTCTTATCCCTTAAATCTGGCTTTTCTTTGTTCTTCTTTTCTCTTGTATTCTTCTTTTCTCTGTTGGACACTTGGTTTGTAACCTAGCCCAAAACGGTCCTTCTTGGTTATCATACTTTTGGCTCGTAGGCTCCCTTGCAATCTCTTCCCTAACCCTCTTCCTGCTTTGGCTCCTCGGCCCAAAGTTTCAGCGACGGTCATCTTGGTACAATTAGATAACCTGGGATAGGGGATCCAATTTCCTTCCACGATGAATGTGGCATTCACTAGCTCTAATGCTCGAAAAGAGCATTCTGCAGCATCCTCGTCATTTTGAATATAGGGGGCATCTGATGTCACTGAATCAACAATTTCCTGCTCGGCCTCTACTGTGACCAATTTGCCTTCGATTACGAATTTTAATTTCTGATGTAATGAGGAGGGGACAACTCCTGCGGAGTGGATCCTTGGCCTTCCCAATAAGCAACTGTAAGATGGTTTTATGTCCATTACCACAAAATCAATCACGTGCTCAGTCGTCCCGATCAATAGAGGCACCTCAATTTTTTCCATTGTTCCTCTTTGTGTGCCGTCAAAGGCTCTCACGGAGTTATGGCAGGGCTTTAGGTGAGAACCATATATTGGTAGCTTCTGCAAGGTCACCATAGGCAACACGTTCAGTGCTGACCCATTGTCAATCAGTACCCCCGGTACCACATACCCTTTGCAGTGGGTTGTGACGTTAAGAGCTTTGGTGGACCCCATTCTACCATCGGGGATCTCGTCGTCACTGAATGTTATATGGTTATAGGCAGTGATATGTCCCACTATCCTGTCCAGTTTTTCCACAGAAATGTCCTAGGGCACAAAAGTCTGATTTAGTACTTTTAACAGTGCCTCACGGTGTCTTTCTGAACTTAAGAGTAACTCCAGCACTGTGATCCTAGCCGGTTGCTTTCGTAGTTGTTCCACTACGCTATACTCGCTATGTCTCAGGAACTTTAGAAATTCTTTGGCTTGAGTCTCGGTTACTGGTTCATTTATCTTTGGAAGAGGTTCTTCACCGAATGTCTGCGCGGGGGTAACCGATGTATCATTTCCTTTATCTTTGGCCGTTTCAGCAACCCTCAAGGTTTCAGAGAAGTAACATCTGCCGCTCCTCGTGAAATGGCCCACCTCACCGACATTCATATCACTCTTGCCTTGCTCGTCTTTCGGTGTAAGCTCTTTTACCTCACCCGATTCTGGCTTTTCTGGCGTGGTCACATTTACAGCATAGTTCTAGGGAGTTTACCGCACATCCTTGAATGGGAACGGGGATGGTGCTGAGATGATGATCTTGGGATTTATCTTAGTGGTTTCTCCTTGGGAAGCACCTGCACTCCCTGTCCTGGAGGAGATGATAAGAGGTCTATCTCTCCCTTATTTAGCGTTGGGGTTATCCATCATATGTACGTCCGACCCCTTCTTTCCTGTGGGCTCTTCGAAGAATTCTGTTTACTTTTCATTCATCAATTGTTGTACCAACCTCTTAAACTCGTCGCACTTTTGGATGTTATGCCCTTCGTCCTGATGGAATTCGCAATACACTTCACATCCCTTCTGCCTTATTATCATGCCTTTGTCGATCACATGGGCCATGCACAATTGTTGAAATACCCACCGCAAAGGAGATTTGATTTCCAACACATCATCATTAATCTTCCTGGTGAAGCATTCCTCAATAACATTTACTCCCCTGTTCCCATGATTAGGCAATGGGTTAGTAGCTACACTCGGTTCTTCAAACTTCAATATTCCAGAATCAATTAAGTTTTGCACAAGTTTTTTGAAAGCAAGGCAGTTCTCGGTGGGATGACCAGGGGTACCACCGTGATAGTCGCAATGTGCGTTCGGGTTACACCAAGACGGGAACGGTGGTTTGAACAGAGTAACGTAATATGGACGGACCAGGTCTGCTTCATATAACTGAGAGTAAAGCTCCGAGTACGGAACTGGAAGTGGAGTAAAAGTTTACCTCTCTTTCTCTTTTCTCGGGGTTCTTTCCTCTCTTTGATTCGAGTTTTGCGCTTTCCCCGCAGGTGCTTGTGGCTGTGAGACTGTAAAATTCTTCGGGGCAGTGTAAATACTAGTGGTGTTTACTTCATTCTTCTTGTTGTACTTTCGAGATCCTTCCCCGCTATCAATTCTACCACTCTTAATTGCCAATTCAATGGACTCCCCAGTCCTAATCAATTCAGCGAAACTATGTGTTGTATTATTAATGAGGTGATCGAATAGTGCCCCCTTCAAAGTATTAACGAATAATGGCGTAATTTCATGTTCCGAGAGAGATGGTTGAATTTGGGTGGCCACTTCCCGCCACCTCTGGGTATACTGCCGTAGACTTTCATTGGACTTCTGCCCCATATTTTCCAACATAATTCTACTGGGGGTCATATCTGTTACGTGCTTATATTGCTCAATGAATGCTCTTGAAAGATCTTTCCATGTTTTAACATTTACCCTGCTCAACTGGGTGTACCACCGTAACGCCGCTCTAGTTAGGCTGTCGTGGAAACAGTGAATCAGTAGCTTCTCATCCTTAAGGTAGGCCGTCATCTTCCGGTAATACATCGTTATGTGCGCGGAAGGATACATGGTTCCATCGTATTTGTCGAACTCTGGCATTTTAAATTTTGGTGGTAGGACAAGGTCGGATACCAGACTCAAGTCACTGGCATCATTTCCTGATTCTTCCATAGCTTGCAAAGTTTTAAATCTTTCCTCCATGAGGCGAAACCTTTCCTCCCACTTTTTTCTACCTCTGTCCTGATCCTTTCGACCAAATTCAGGTCTGGCACCTCTTCTTCATAGAGTGCTTCAGTGTCAAGGGGTTGAGTCTCAGATGCCCCTATCTGAAGATTAGCCGACATCCCCGCGGGGTCGATATATACCCTTCTAGTCAGATTCGGTGCAGCCGGTTGAACCTTATTGTGAACTGGGGTACCCTCTGGTTCTTGAGCGGTTTCTCCTTCAACTCTCTTTCCGAGACTCTTATCCAGTAATGCGGTTATGTCGGATACTATTGATGCTTATGACTGGGCAATCTGGTCACTGAGGCTTCTTTGGGCTTCGTCAAATCTTGCCTCTAGCTCTCTTTGTCCCTTTTCTAGACTGGTTATCCTGCCTTCCATGAGCTTGCTTTGTAATCGGGTAAGATATGGATGATGAATGATTGCGGCTTAACTTATATTTTCACACTGCCACAATATTCATAACATTAATATGGTTGCAAGGAAAATAAATGCATGTATAATGATGCGAATGTCATGATGCAATGCAAGAATGTATGCAGATAAATGTACTGATTCCACTGTTAATCACCCTTTTGAACTACTTCCACGGGAATTAAAGGGTCTAAATTACAACAAAGTTCATATTACAAAATGAAGGTCCCTAATACAAAAGAGTACTAATTACAATACAGAGCCCTACAGATAAGCCCTAGCTCTATCTCATAATTTTCCAATAGCCCTGAGCAACTTGATGAACCTGGGAGCTTCTTCTATTTCTGGGACTACAAAAGGTCAGAGTGTTTTAGCTTCAATGGCCAAATCATTCACATGCCTGGCGACTCGTTGTATGTCCACCATCAGGTTGGCATAATATTGGTCCCTATCCTGCACCATCCAGGCAGCGTCACGCAGTCTCCTTTGCCAATAAATGTCCCCTCCGGCTGCAGCCTCTTCGAATACACTGATTCTTTCCTTATAATCATCAACAGTTGCTTCAAGGAACTTAATTCGGGTTCGTAGCGTGCCTACTTCGCGCTCTCTTTCTTGTAACTCAGTGAAGTCGTTCCTCTGACAGTAGGTTTGAAATGAGTGTTCTACTTCTGCCACATTTTCTCCCAACTCGACATTCTGACTTCGGCTCTGATCCAGACTTTGGATAGTGTCGTCATACAACTTTTGCATCTCTAACAGTCTATTTCGGCTACTCATTGACCTTATTTTCTAAGCGGTAACATTTTCTTTCTCGTGGTTGACTGCTTGTTTTCCTTTGCTAATTTCTTGCCTAGTTCTTTCCTTTTCTTGGTCAATGGCCTTCTTGAAGGACTGTCTTTCTTCCTCAATAGCCAACCGGCAGCTTTCTATCTCCTTCTCGATTGCTCTTTTGCTAATTTCTCGTTCTTCTTCCACCAAACGGATACCATTTATTCTTTCCTTTTCCACAGCTATGAACTGACTTCTGCCGACTTTCTGTATCTTTTCTTGGAGTAGGAGGATATCCTTTTGGTAAAGAGCGTTCTTCTTGCTCAAATCTGCATTTAATTTCTTCAACTGCCTAATGATCCCATCCCGTTCGTCGACCTCTAAGCTTACTTTATAGAGTTCACTCGTATGCTGAGTCTGTTGGGTGTCCATTTTCCTCTTAATTTCTTCGAGTTTATTCCGTAAGATATCAGCTTCAGACGGTACCACCCTTGTAAGCTCCTCAAGTGACACAACCGGTCCTTGATCGGATTCAGGAATCACATCATTAATCCTCAAACGTCTCCAAATATCGTAGTCCATAGTGGTCATGTGCTCGGTGTCTCCTTCTACCCTGATCTGGTAACAATGGTCCCAAGCCCTCATGATAGTCTGGATTTTTTCTTTAAACTCACCTTTGAAAGAAAATTCAGTTCGGCTTAACCCAGCGGTATTGGGAATGAATTGTCATGATCCGAATTGTCGGGATACCAAAAGCGGGGCACAAGCAATCCCTCTGTACAGTCCCAACATCATCAGAAAATCGAAATCACCACAACTGTGTAAAAAGTAATTAACACTACCGAGCCATGGGACCCTCCATACTATGTCTTCATCTTGAATGTTCCTGAAGAAACTAGACCATTTTTTTTGTTTTCAAGTTCTCTTGCCACTCTTTTGCTAAGTACTCTCGTAAGGGCACAAAACCTTGGAAGGATATCTCTGGTAGGACCCTTGTCGGCGTCTTCCACATGTGACTCTGAACCCATACCTGTAACAGTTGTGCACACCCCCTGAAACGTCCTTTTTCATGCTTTCGACTGGCATTTAAGGAAATAAATGTCTCGGCCAAGATTGCTGGTACTGGATTTTCCCGCCTTTTCATACGCTCGAACAGATCTAGAATGACTACATCAATGTTTCCAAGAGTTCTCGGAAAGATCACCAACCCATATATTCCCAAGGCAAGCATGTCTATCTTTTTCTCCTCATCTGGATGTGCAGGTAGGATGTCTCGAATGTTTTCCCATGCAAATACTGTATTGTCTCCTCGAAGTCGGATCAAGCCATTAACCCAATCGTCACTCATTCAGGTAAATGTTTTGAGTTTTGAAGTGTAATTCTGATTCCTCAGAGGTTTTGCGTAAATACAATCTTCCTGAACGTTTTTCTGATTAAGTAAGGCGATATATTCTTCTACTGTAGGCATCATGTCCTGTCCATTGAAGGTGAAGCAGCAAAAGGCAGGATTCCAGAACTGAAAAATGGCTCGGAGTAGGGGCTGGTTTACCCGAACGTATAACAATCGTGCAATGTTGCCATAATTATCACAGAACCTGTCTTGTAATCTCTGGTCCCATCTTTCCCAAATACTTTGGAGATCCCATAAGTTGTTCTGTTGAATACTCACATAGGTGTACCCTGCTATTACGCGCTCGCTTGGTAAATTGTCCCCTTTGGCCTTCTGGTTGACCTCTGACCAATGTCTAATTGACAAGTTAAGCTCTTCTTTCCTAAGACACCTTTTTTCCATGGTGAAAGACTTTCTGATCGGGCAAACCACTTGATCCAGTACCTTTATGTAATGCAAATGTAATAATGCATGAAAGGAAAAAAAGAGCAAAAGAAAACAAGTCAATACCGGATAGAATTAATAAACACATAAATAAAAAGACGAATTAAATAAGGTAAACAGACAAAACAACCCTATTTATCCATCTAAAATACCTAAGGTTATCCACGTGGCTCTAAAGGGTGGGTTTCTATGTTCTCTACATGCAGTGTTGGTGCTAGGAGGTACCCGAATTGTCCTTGTTGTCCTCTACTAAGAGTAGCAAGGCCCCCGATCATCACCCATTATAGGCTCCTTTCAACCGGTTTCAATTCAGGGGGACCCATTCGCTTATGCCTGCACGAAGAAACAATATCCTTACGAAAGCATAAGGTACTCGAGCCCCGAAGGTACTTGCTAGGCCTACACGGGAGAATGATATCTCCACGAAAGCATTAGCGTTTTCCCCTACTTAAAAACGGGTTTATATGCCAAATTTTAAATGCGTTAAAATAAACGTGCAATTACAACCGAATATTAATTTAATAGTCACTTTAATCCAAAACTTCTAATATTATTAAAGCGGTAATTATTTGAAAAAGCTTGACTCTCTTTATTTTGTTAAAAAACAAAAAGATCCCCAGCGGAGTCGCCATCTGTAGCGATGCCTGATTCGCTAAAAAACCGGGTTTTCGAAGTGTTTATGGTTTTTCGGATATAAAATGTTTACTCCATGGGGGGTTTAAAAAAACCGCGTTTTGTTTTGAAAATGGAGTCGCCACCGGCCACTTAGGTAGGCCGGACACCATAAAACCAAAGATTCGAAAACTATTGAGTTCGGGAGTCGGTTACGGATGGGGAAGGATTAGTACCCCCATACCGCCCAAAATTGGTACTTTAATAATTACCGCTTTATTAATATTAAACTTTCTGGATTAAAGTGATGATTAAATTAAAATTTGATTATAAGTGCGGGTAAATTTTAAAGGCCCCGTTATCTGAGTGTAAACGCCCAACCACCATCACTACGCCTGATACTGGCCCCGTTTATGCTCGGATAAAAGGACACCGCATTGACAATTAATATTCCGTTATGCAAACCTAACAAAAACATTACAAACAAATATTTACAAAGATGTGGAACTAAAAAACATAAAATACATAAACATAATAATATTAAAATGCAAAATGCATGAACATAAACAACGTAACATGTCCTAAAAAAAACAACAAATACAATTATAAACATGCAAAAAGAGACATACTTCCCAAAACTAAATTAAATAAAAAACAAAGCTAAACATATGAAGTACACATAAAGGAAAATAAACATGAATAAACATGGCTAAAACGCATAAAAACGTAAAGAAAGATATGGACATAAAAACTAGACATACCATGAATTAATATGTGACATGCTATGCAAAACAAATAAAAACATACTAACATACGGACGTGGTATACAAATTAAATTAAACACAACGTACAAGATAAACATATACGAACGAAATAAATAAATAAAAAACAAAAGCATGAAATCACGGAAAAGAACGTATTATAAAAATAAATATACGAAATACAATAAAAACATATATAAAAACATGCAACATGACATGGCAGTGTACATTCACAAAGGAAAAAACATAGTAATTTAAATCAGACAAACGGACTGAAATATAATAGAAAAGAAATAGACAACCCAAATCAAAAAATAATAAAAACAACACGGGGACATGATTGCAAACCGAATGAAACTTGAAAGACTGATGATGTAAAATACCCAAGGGGCAAGCCCAAAATGCAAACATTCAAAACGCGGAAGGACTCGGGAGGTAATTTCACCTTTAAAAAATGATTTCGGTTTATCTGAGGATCAAACTGAAATATCTTCAAAAAGGACAGGGACTGGGGCTGCTAATATCCCATGCGGCGAGACAGAAACGTAAATCTCAAGAACGCGGGGGAATTTATAACGTTATTTTCCCATTTTCTTTTATTTCCCCTCTATAAAATCGATAACCGGCCCCTTTATTCATTTTCCCTCATTTTTTTACCTCAAGAGAGAAATCTCTCTCTCTTTTCCCAGAAATACCAACCACAAACCCTTCAGCCGTCGCAGTTCTAGACGTCGGCGGTGGTCCGGCTACTCCGGCCACCGCCTTTAACACCATAACAACAAAAACCTAATCTAGACACCCCTCACAAGAGCCAAAAAGCCTCTACTTTTGGAAAGACCGAACCAAAATACTCCTATTTCGACTCCGCAAAGCCCAGATCCCTGACGCGTCGAGACGAAAACAAAAAGAAAACCCTCTTTGTGGCTCACTCCTCGGAGTTTATCGCCGGCGGGGAAGGATTTTTCCTTAGGTAAACTCTATTTTTATTTTTACTTTTTTGTATATATTTCATGCATGTATGAGATTCAAAAAAAAAGAGGAGATTACCGATGGAAACTTGTATTTCTTTTTGATAACTTGGTCACTGAGTTTTCTTACAACTTTTTCATACATATATCTTGATGAGTTTTGGTAGAAAACAAAATATAAAATACATACATCTCTATCTGATTTGGTACTGACAAGTCTAAATTTTTGGTGTTTTCTGATGATTGACACGGTGGTTGGAGCCGGTATGGAGAGGTATGCCGGTGGCATGGTGGAGGTGGAGTGGTGCCAGACTGAACCCTGGTCGTTGGATCAGATTTGATCCAACGGTCAGGATTTCTCAACGTTTGAACGGTCGAGATTCAATCTTGCAGCTGGAAAGACCGCATCAGATCATGACGCGTGGCAGGTGGCAGATGAGGAGTCAGGTGCGTGTGACACACGCGTGCGTGGGAGGCAAGCAGTCCCGAGCGTGTACCCACGCGGCAAGCAGAAGGACGCTCTTCTTCAATCACGATCGTTGGATCAAAAATTGATCCGATGGCTCTTGATTAGCTGCGTAAAAGAAGATGGGGATTAGGGTTTAGTTAATTAAACGGGTTTGGGCTTGGCCGAGATGGGCCATGTAAATTCGGTCTTATATTTGTATAAGGATTGGACCTTAGTTATTATTTTTTTGGGTTTATAATTTATGGGTTTCATTTTAAGTTAGTTCATTAATAATGATAATATTAATAATAATAATAATACAAACACACACACGTACATACAATACGTGTACATGCAAATCACTAACATTTAATGACATACAAGCATGCATACATATACATACGGAAACACATACGTATACCAATATATATATACTTACACACTAACTCATGCAGATATACACATTATATATACACACAACATACATGCAAATTAATCAAATATTCAAACATGTAACATACGAGCATACATATAAATAATTACTAATACGTACACATATATATGCACTCACAGATATCACACATATATATTTTTATCTTACTAACACTCATGCAACAATAATATTAATTATATATTAGCACAATATTTACAAATCAGATAAAAATGAGTGATTACAATAGCAAGTAGGTTGAGTTTATGTGACTATGCTTAAGAATGAGAATTGTGCATTTGATGCTTTTGAGATCGCTAAGATGGGATTTAGAGAAGCTAAAAGAGAGTATTTCCAAGGTTGGCTTAGTTTGGTTAACTTATCATGGGATGCAGGATTGAACAGATGCTTTAAATTGCTGTTATTAGTTTTCACTTTAACACAATTGAGATTGGATTTATGAATTTTATGTTATTGCTTAATATGATAGGTTAGTAATCGAGTGTGGAAATGTTCTGTTCTTGATCAAAACTTAATTTTTTTATAGATAGCATTGTACTTAGAAGTTTTGAATGTGATCTTTGTGGTAGGTCGTGTCTTGCTGAGAGTTAATTATGTTGCTGCTGGATAGACGAAAGCTGCATTTTGGTAAGCTTACCCTCTTCATCCTTGCTTTTGTATGATTTTTTATGTTTTTCAGCAATGTTAGAATGTGATCAATCATTGGTGTTGTTATCTGGTGGTGATTAGGAAGGCTTATTTTATCACTAGATCTTTGATTTTGTTATCTGAAGATGGTATTCTACAGGCCTTTTTCTTCCTAAATCTTTGATGTTGTTATCTGATTTAGGGTTGTAATTGAGTTGAGTCGGCTTTGAATAGTGAGAAGCTCGAGTTCAACTTGAAACTTGCTGTTCGAAGTTCGACTTGACAATGACCGAATTGAATTTGATTAGCTTGCGAGCTTAAGTGTCTCATTTACACCCTAATCTGATTGTGGTTGGGAAGGGTTATTTCTTAATGGTTTTTCATGTTTTCCCTGTTATTTTGCTTTTCCAAGCCCGACTGAAACGTTTCTGGTATATTCCTTCGACTCTGATACGTGTGTCTGGTACGGGCACATTGCCCCAACACGGGCATATTCAAAATTTTCAATGTTTTTTTGTGTATTTGGAGGATCTTTATAATGTTAGATCCCCGTACGCTTGTTCATATATCCATATTATGGGTTCCAAACATGATTACTTCGAAAAAAAATGATTTTTTTCGGTTCATTATTTTCATCTTACTACAAACATTTATTATTGTGAAAGAAGGGGTTCTTGGCCCTTTAAATTCACTTTCTTATCAATTTTTTTTCTTTCTACAGATCCCTTCTTTTCTTCAACATAGGGAAGTAGGTAAATTCTTAATTTATTTTTGTTTCGCCATTTTTTCCATTATGAGAGTGACCTAACCCACTCACTTTCCTCCTTTCTTTACCCGAATAACCAACAATGTATAGATAATGTATCTTAGAATTTTTTCACATGTCTATTTTCGGGTATATTTTCTCATAAGGTTTCTTGTTTTTTTACATTTTAGAATTTTATTCTATTTTTAAGTGACGTATTGAGATCAATACTTTATATATATATAATTTCCTCGTTCTTTTAGCCCAATACGAATGGGGTATTTGGAGATGGATAATTATTCGATCCATCGTTAGTACACGTCTATTTTATAATTTATGTTCGGAGTTCAGGGCTCTTCTTCCCAACAATATCATATGTAAGACTTGAACTTGAATTCTCTTTTTGAGAGAGCGCAATGTGCCTTGTCATTGTACTAAACCCTTGTTAGTACGTTGAATGACTTCTTAGTTGAATGACTTCTTTGATATATATGAACCAATGTGATGACGCCATAGAATCTTTGAAAGCTTGTTTTATTTGATTATACTATCATTGTACATTATAGTGCTATTTGCATCATTAAGAACTCAAACTCAGTGTGTGGTTATGAAGTGAGGCATGATGAGAGAGATGGCACCATCCTGAGAGTCGCAACGACCTTGATTGTATATAATAATTTTTAGGGTAAACTATACAAGATACTATTAAACTCGGTTACTCATTTATACCACTCAATTTTTAAATTGTTTAAATCTAACACTAAATTTTAGTTTTTGACTCGTTTATGCTATTTCGTCGTTAACTCGGTAACGGACGGTGACATGGCTAATGGCAGTCCAAGTGTATGCCACACGAAAATGACGTCGCTTTGGTGCGGCCTTTTTATACCTAAATGGCTCAAAAACGACGTTGTTTTGCTAGAGTATTAATAATTAAAATGCACCCTTAGAAGAGTTTGAGCTCATGACTTTTAAATGCAAATATTAAACCTTAACAACTAAACCAACATGAGATTAAGTACTGTTTTACAACAAATATTGTATATATGTCAAAATAAGGTTGAAATTAATTTAAATTTTTTTATAAAGCAAATAATTATATAAATAATATAAAATATATTATTTACATATATATTAATAAAAAATAAAATATACTACTTTTATATTTTTATATATTATTTAGAATATATTTTGTTTTTCAAAATAACACAAAATATTCAAATTTCAAAATCTACAAAAAAAAAAGCTAAACTCCTAAAAAACCCAAATCCTTAAATTTACTTGTCGACATCGATCACAACATTTTCACTTACTCTTTTTTTGTTGGACTCCACGATCGATTGACACACTCTTCTATTTTCGGAAGTCAACGAATGACGTGCCAATCAATTGTCGAACATCAAACGTGAAAGTTTCAGTCAAACAACAAAATTGTGTGATGAATAGTGAATGGCAACAGACCAATTACAGACGGCGTGCACGACGAGAGGAGGCGATTCCAATACGACAAAGACGATGTGAATATCGACAATTGTAGTGGGTGGATTTGGGATTAAGGTTTTAGGGTTTGGTGGGTTTTTTTAAAAAAAATTGAGAATTTTGAGTTTTTTAAAATTATTTTTTAGTTTTTTAAATAATATAATATATTATTTAAAATATAAAAATATATTGTTTATTTATTTTAATAGTATTTATAATGTTAAAATATTTTATTTAAGTATAAATATCAAATTTATTATGATAATAAAAATGTTATTTGAAGAATATATCAAAGTATATTGTTTGCAATATTATTTATTTCATAAAATAATTTGAATTAATCTCGACTGTAATTTGACGTATATAATATTTGTGGTAAATTATTACATAATCTTATGTTAGTTTAGTGGTTAAGGTTTGTCTTTGCATTTATAGGTCTTGGGTTTAAATATTTTCAAGTGCATGTTTTTACTATTTTTCCTCCATCAAAACAACATCATCATAGTGCTGCGTCTACGTGAGTTGTCATTAGCTGCATCATCGTCTAATTAAAATTAACAGTGGAGTAGCATAAAAGAGTCGGTGTAGTTTATCCAAAGTTTTATTCAGTATCTTTGTAGTCACGTGCAAATGTCGCATGTCATCCTGTTTATGTCCCCATTTTCTTAAGGCAACTTGTAGCAATGCTCGAATCATGATTTGGGTCTATTGCTAGTATCCCATGAAATATGAATGCTTGTTTATAATATAGTCCTTGGGTGGTTGTGTGAAGGTGTCACGCTTAAGAAAAAATTTAAATTGGTCCATTATTTTGCTCCCACCTCAAATGTAGCCTCTTTTGTCCGTACAGTCTTATGGGATTAGGAACGGGGTGTTACGATTACACCGTGTTGATAGATAAAAAGATTAAAAAAATCAAAGCTTTTAGGGTAGGATTTTCTGGAGAATGCATCTCTTATATATTTTTTATTGTAGTTTTTCCCTTTTTGTTATTTGTTAATTGTCAATCGAGTTTGATAAAGTAATAAATATATTAAAATATATCAATCAACATACCAATATAGAATTTGCGATTTTTAACATAAATTAGATCAAACTTTCACACAAAAAGGAAAAAGAAAATGGATTTCAAAATTCCGTAACTTCCTCTATGCCAGTAAGGTGAAAGCTTCATTTCCAAGTAACTAACCTTTTGCTTTAAAAGCATATAAATCACGAGTTCCCTTTTTTCATGAACAAGTTTGCAGTTCCATAATAATAATAATAATAATAATAATAATAATAATAATAATAATAATAATAATAATAATAATAAAGGAAATGATATTGATATCGATAGTTGAAATCAAATTCATTAGATTTTAGTTTTTTTACGAAAAGATTAAATAAATTAAAATAAAGCCAAAACTTTATTTTTAATAGGATTAGGGTAGAGTTAGAAGAGATGGTTTATGATTATAATTATTTGATAGGATAATTATTTGATATATTGGCGGTATAAATTTTTAGTTTCCACAAGCGCTCTAATTTTAGGGTTTAGGGACTCGGTTTAGGGGTTTAAGTTTAGTAGTTTAGATTTTAGGGTTTTTGAATATAATTTAGGGTTTACGGTTTATAGGTTAAAACCTTAATCCTCAACATATCATCCTAAAACCTAAACCCTAACCTCTAAACCCTTAATATTAACCCAAACCCTTAAGTTCTAACCATTACCCCTAAACCCTAAACCCTATACCCTAAACCAAGTCCCTAAACCCTAAAACTAAGGCGCTTGTGGAAACTAAAAGTTTCCACCGTCAGTATATTGGATATAAATTCTTATAATAATCCTAGATTAATACCAACACGTGTATACGAAATAGGAGATCTATAATTGAGGGGTGAGTCTAACGTGCGGCATGTCTAGGGTGAGGCTAAAAGATGGTAAGTTTCGAAACTTGTCTTCAAACTGAAAATGTTAGACATCTTGATAATATTTTCAGTTGGTTCTTTGAGTTTTTTCTACGATACTTACAAAATAAGTATCGATACTTGCAAAAAACTAAAAAAACAAACCGAAAATGTTATCATAGAGTCTAATATTTTCAGTCCGAAGACAAGTTTTGAAATTTACCATCTTTTAGCCTCACCCTAGACACAGTCGGTTCGGTTAATCGACCGAACCGAACTTCTAAAATTTCATTAACCGATTTTTTTTCCTATTAACCGTTAGCCGAACCGAAATTTTTTTGAAAATTTTTAACCGAACCGAAAAAAGTTTGGTTAATTCGGTTAACCGAAATTTGTTATAAAATTTTGGGTAAACTACACAAATGCTTTTTGTTTTATTTTCCACATCCAATCATGTGACACGTGTTACCGTCTAATTGGAGGAGTAAAATAAATTTATTAAATAAAAATAAATAATTAAATTCCTTCAATAAGGTGATGACACGTTTTGGCACCTAATTGAGTGATTAATTTATTTAATTAAATTAAAATTAGGATCAAATTGATATAATAGGTAACTAACAGGGACCAAATGTGTAGTTATACAATTTCCATTAACAGCCATGTCACCCTTCCGTTAGATTTTAACGGCTGGTAGTCAAAATATGACCAATTAAATGATTCACTGTCAAATTTTCTATTTTTTTAGTTGGGTGGTCAAAATAAATAGGACCCAATAGTTAGGTGGTCACATAGGTAGTTTACCCTAATATATATATATATATATATATATATATATATATATATATATATAAACTATGCGGCATATGCATTTAAAAGAAAAAAAGCTAAAAAATATGCTAACTAGATAAAATGCATGACAATAGAAATAAATAAAACGAATAAAAAAGGGACTAAAAGAGGGATTAAAATACTGGTCTTCAGACTCGATTGGAAAATAAAACAAAATTTCGGATTCAAATTGAAACATTGACAGCCATGAGAGGGGACGAAATTGAAATGTCTGAAAACAAACAAGGACTCCAAAGAGGATTTAAAAGGGTCGGAGGGATTTAAATGAGAAATAAAACCATTTTAAAGAGCACGCATATAAACCAAAAGTGAAAACAAGTTTCATTCTGTTTCCTTAAACCAAAACCGATCAAAATGCCTTTAAAATGTTCATACAATTTTTGAGTTCTTCATAAACTTAGGTGAGCTTTTCAAAAGCCGATGACCTTCCGTCGCGTCAGTCGTCGTTCGTTGACGCCGATAAACTTTGAAAACAACCTCAAAATGATCATTTTCTCTTCCCAAATGAGAATCCAAAACTAGGCTTTCAAAAAAACAAACGACTGCCCCTAGATCTTTAAAAACGAGATAAAACCACATTTCTGAAAAACAAAGTCCACCAAAAGGCCTCATATCATTGGTCTTTTTACTCTCTGGTGGAAATCGTCTATCATCGGAGACGGCAACCTCGACCGAAGAACGGTCGTCCGAAGACTCAGGTAATGACACCCTAAACCCTAACCCATTTTTCTATTCGAAAAGAAGAAAAGAGAAAATATACCACTGAAAGGTTTGAGTTTTTTTGGTTGTGTTGATTTTCAGAAACCCTTTACAATGTTGTTTCATGGCTTTATAGCCAGATTTTTCAATTACATTTGCAATAGATAAAAAATAAAATACAAAACATTCTATTGGTTGCTCGGAAGAATTTGCACCATTTAACATTTTTGTTTGTTTTGCATATGAATGGTGTTTGAGGAGATACTGTCTTTGGTCGGATTCACACTAGGCTTGGTGGTAGAATACTCTCGGGAGGGGGCCAGTTGATGTGGCCAGTTATCGTGGAGATGGAAAGTCACAAAAGCACGTGGATACGTCGCGAGAAACGAACAGTTATGGTGCCTGATCTCCACACGCGAGTGGGGAAGACCAAGAGCCATTCTTGCTCCCATCTGGACCATTGGATCAGGTTTGATCCAATGACTATCTTCCAGTTGCGCACAAGATGTAACATCAAATTAGGGATTCTAATATTATAGTAGGGTTAAGCTACTGGGTCCAAAATAGGTCAGATGTAAATATATGTATATTTTTGGGTTTGTATTTAGAATATGGACTGGTTTATTTGATTAATGTAGATTTTTAATTAATTTTTTGTTCAATGCTTAATATAATAATAATAATAAACAAATGACATAAAATATTTGATTAAATAAAAAAGGGTTATTAATGGGATAAAATTAGTGATTACAACTACCCCTCTTTGCTCATTCTTGTAACACGAGAATAGAGCAAAGATAAAAAGGCACTAATTTTGTCCTACTTCCCTGTCTGGATCTCGAATCATCATGCACTGAATGCCCTACTGATTGTTTGAAAGATTAAAGGTCAAGTATTGGAGGCTTTACTGGTAATCCAAATTATCACGCATTGAAGGCCTTATTGATGACCTGGAGAATCTGTACTGAAAGTCTCGCTAACAATCTGGATCACCAAACATTGAAGGTTTTACTGATGGTCTGAAAGATTAATGGCCAAGCACTAGAGGCTTTACTAAAAACTCCAAATCACCAAGAACTGAAGGACTTAATGATGGTTTGAGAAAATTAATGTCATGCACTGTAGGTCTTACTGATGATCTGAATCATCAAGTACTGAAGGTCTTACTAATAGTTCAGAAGATTTAAAGGTCAAGCACTAGAGGCTTTACTAGTAATCCAAATCAACACATACTGAAAGTCTTACTGACGACCTAGAGAATTAAGTCATGTACTGTATATCTTATTGACAGCTCGAACATCTAACACTAGAGGTTGACTGCTTGAAAATGAAACTATGCACTGAAGGCTTTGGTAAAAGTCTTGAAGTAACAAATTGGAATCTTTATCGGACGAGTTTTTTTATTGAGAACTTTTCAATCTTGTTGGGTGAGCTCCTCTCATTATGAACTCTTGAATCTTTACTGGGGTCCACTTCTTCAAAAATGAAATCATGGTTTGAAATCTTTGCTTGGGTCCACGAAGATGTGGAATGAAATCTTGTTGGGATCTACTCCATCGAATGCAAAGATGCAAACTAAAATCTTTGCTAGAATCTGCTTCTTCAACCATGAAGTTGTAGATTGAAATCTTTTCTAATTTTTGAATACCTGTCAAAATAGGCAAAATGATTTGACGTATGTGTTAACATACTCCTAACCTAGGGATTTCTAACTACAAATGATGCATGAATGATGCAAACTAAGGACCACTTGGGTGAGCTCATCTTTTGGGGAGCTCAAAATTTATGCTACAATTCTTCTTTGATTTGCTTCTAATGTTAAAGCAACCCATCTCACACTCGGATTCAAACTTTAGAATCTTTGTATCTTTTTTGCTCTAAAATGTGTTTTCAGGTTCTTACTTTAGATTTCTCTTCTCAAATCTTGCTCAGCTTAATCTTCTTAAGTTTTTTCTTTGATGTGGCTTTGTCATTAAGTTGATTTATCATCTTCATGCCCCAACAAAAATTTGTTGTTTACTCTTTTTCTTCTTCAATAATCAAATTCTTTCAGGCTCTGTACCCTCTTGGATTCTTTTGCACAAAAGATATTGTTTAATGGACAATGATGCCCTACCAATTTTCGCATCCTTTGACACATCATGTAGAGTTTTCCTCACTTTCAACATTTAGGGCGAGGAAATACCTTAAGCTTATTTCAATGTAAGCATTTACAAATAGGATCAAATCTCCTTATAAAGTAATACAAAAAAGTCAGTCTACTTGTGTTCATTTCAATGCAAGATACTTATGAGGATGAGCTAGATAAAATAATTAGATTTTTTTAGAGAATGGAAAACATTTGCAAATAAAATCAAAATTAGGCTCAAAATATCAAGTGCAATAGCGCATTTGCTTCAAACTGACAATGATCAACCCAAGTGAAGCTTATGTTTAAAGGATCACTTATGTTGTGGCGATATGTGCACATGTGAAGTCCCTTCCAGGCTATTAGGATTCTAAGAGGAACATCTCCCATACACCTAATTTCTAACCGATTTATGTGGCTCTCTTAACCTCAAAAACTCACCATGCCACATCCTTTCCTCTTTTCTGATCTCAATCAGCCATTAGAAGTGTGGCAATCATTGAAGAAAGGTTAACCTTGATAGGCGAGATGTATTTTAAAGACAAACTCTTCTAACTCAGATATCCACGTATGATCGAAATGGTCTTTAGAGGCTTCACGGTTATGAAAGAAAGAATATATAGGCTCAAATAAGTGTTTAAGGGTGTAATGACCTCCTTTTTTCTGAAAATCACTAAAAAGAATATTTAAATTTTAAGGTATTTTCTTGTTTTTTTATTTTTTCAGTTTTTAAGAAAAATTTTGGAAAATGGAGGAAATTTTGAATTTTTAGGGATTTTGTTTTAAAAATGTGTTTTTGTTTAGAAAATGAAGGGTTGGAGTCGCCACCAGCCACTAAGGTAGGTCGGGCACCATAAAAACCAGAAATTCTTAAAAGACGGGTTCAGGAGTTGGTTATGTGTGGGAAAGGATTAGTACCCCTATCACGCATGGAAATCGGTACCAAAACATGCGTTGCTTTTAATCGATGGAAATTTTTGAAACTCAAATTGGATTTAATTAACTGTTCTTAATCGAACATAGGCTTTAATTGAACGAGCTTTAACATTTTAGTGGACTTGAATTAATTATTCGTTTAATTAATAAGGATGACTATACATCGGACCGTAGATTAAACCGACATAGAATAAGACCGACTACCGTGTTAATTTACGGTTCGAATTGAGTACATCACCTTTGTGCATGATTCAAACCGTTAAAAAATGATGTCATGAGTTATCAAAAATTTGCCCATTTTAATATTTACTTTCAGACGGTGAAAATTAATTTGAATATTTGGTCTACATCCATTAAGCTCGGACTATTATGACACAAATACCGGAACTAATAAATTCCTCCTTTTATGATTAAATTGATTAATTAACAATGTGGGATATATAGTTAAATTAAAGGTGAAATGAATGCCAAAATAGTGAATGACAGAAAATTGCAAATAAATAAATAGAGGACAATAAAAGCGAAAACAAATACGAACAAAGTAAATATATACGGAAATTAAATAGCAGTAATTAAAATCTCCGAAAAATAGACCGGATCGAACAAACAGAAAATTCAGAAAAAGGACCGGATCGAACAAAAGAGCGTAAATAAAGTGTGGAAATTAAAATGCAGAAATTTAAATTGCGGAAATTAAAAGAGGAAAATTAAATGTTAGATGTTAGTGGGTTAGATGGCTACACTAAACGGGCTGTAATAATACGAGTCATTCCCCATTGCGGGTTACCGTAAAGTTAATTCGAGCATAAATTAAAAAAATAAAATATACGTATAATAAACAAGTTTAAATAAATAATATATAATATGTATAATGTAATGTAATAATACTATAATATAATAACATATAATATATACTATAATAAGAATAATACTATAATATCTAGTAATAATAATATAAATATAATATAACACTTATAATATATATAATATGTATTAAATAACTTATAAATATAACATATAAATAGTATATATAATTACTATATGTATATAATATCATATATATATATATATGTATAATATAACATATAGTAAATATATATATATATATATATGAGAGGGAACGCAAGGTAAAAACGAAAAACAAAAGGGTCAATTCGGAAAAGGGTAAATAAATAAAAAAGGATAAAATTAAAAGGAAAAAAGAAGAAAAGGGACTAAAATGAGAAATATCCCGTCGCTGATTTGAAAAGGGGGAGAAATTTTAGGTTCCAAAGGGGCAATTAGCCCTTCGATGAATATGTGCGGATCCTTTCCGAATTCAGGTCAACGCGCGGGTCGAGAGCTGGCTGAAACAGCGTCGTATAGGAATATATATATATATATATAACATGCCAAAATTTTTGCCTTAAACTTTATTTGCCTCATTTCGGATTTTGAACCAAAAAAAAAACAGAGCGAAAGCTCTAAAATATTCTTCCCCTCCCTTTTGTTTTTTTAGAAATCAGCGATATCGTCGCTGTGTACCGCTGCCATGGCCACCGCCGGTGATCGGCGGCCCTAATTTTTTTTTTAAAAAAACTCGAATCTGAAATAATTTTTTTTTAAAAATGACCCCTTATTTATTTAAAACAAAAACTAAATCCCTTTTTTAACTTTCTAGAAAACAAAACCCTAAATATTTTTCAAAGACCGATTCAAAATTTTTGACTCCCTAAACAGGAAAGGTAAAATGGCAAAAAAAGGACGGTGGAGGGAAGGGCGCCAGTGATGGGTGACCAAACCCTAAAGGTAAAACCCCTTTCTTTTTTTCCCTTTTTTATATTCGAAAGAAATTTTTTTCTTTGAATATATTTTTTGTATTCTTTTTTTTGCAATATACTCGTTTGAGTTGCATGCACCTTTAGTTCGGCTTATATAGCCATTTTACAGAGGAAAAAAAGAAAAAAAATATGTATTCTGGTTGCCATGTTGTTGTTGTTTGTCCTTTGTCTCTTTGTTTGCAGGTTCGTACAGATGAAAGGGCCTTAGTTTGGCCAGATATGGCGTTCATGTGTGGCTGCTGGTGTGGCATTGATGGCGATGAGGTGGCACTGGTGGCTGATGCGGCCGTTGACGTAGTTGCAGTGACAGCCGATGTGGTGCCAACGAAGGGGGAAATGGGGAGGCCAAAGGCCAGTTTCCAGATAAAGAGGTGGCTAGGGTTTATGGGGAAATTATAGGTTTTTGTGGTTAGCCGGGTATTGTGGGTACCCAGGTCGGGTAGGCGGATTGGGTTAACTAAAACGAGTTTAGGTTAATTCGGGCTAAAGTAGTTTGGGCTCATTTGGTTTTTGGATGTTTGAGCTTATGGACATTTGTAAATGGATACTGGATATTGGATTTTTGGAGTTTGGATTCGAATTTGGTTTAATGTTTATTTACCAGAAAAATGGTGATTATAGCTGCCCCTATGTGCTCATTGTTGTGAAACAGCAATAGAGAAAAGACTAAAAGATAACCATTTTTGTTCTCTCAAGCTGGAGCACTCTTCCTGGCAAGACCCTTCCTTTGATCTCTAACTGGTCCATCTTCTAACTCCTAGAGAAATAGAACTCATCTGTTGATTCGCTACAACACCGACAGAGAGTCAAGATCTGGTCGATTCATTTACTTCATCCTTCATTTGGACAGATAAAACCTGCAAGAGTGAAAAGAAAATCACTTCAAACTAAGTATTCACTTATTTTATTTACAACTATGAAATTAAAATAGACAGGGTAAAGAGATGTTTGAATGTGAGTGATCTTGCTATGCGACCGACGACGAGATAAGATCGGGAGATTGGATCAGGCTACAACTCTGACGAAGAGGCATGATCCAATGAGATTATGATCAAGCTACAACTCTGACGAAGAGGCATGATCTGAGGAGTTAGTGGCGATCAAGCTAGGACTCTGACGTAGAGGCATGATCTGAGGAGTTAGTGGAGATCAAGCTACAACTCTGATGAAGAGGCATGATCTGAGTTATTGGTGGTGATCAAGCTACGACTCTGACGAAGAGGCATGATCTGAGGAGTTAGTTGCGATCAAGCTACAACTCTGACGAAGAGGCATGATCTGAGGAGTTAGTGGCGATCAAGCTACGACTCTGACGAAGAGGTATGATCTGAGGAGTTAGGGGTGATCAAGCTACGATTCTAACGAAGAGTTATGATCTGAGGAGTTAGTGGAGATCAAGCTATGACTTTGATGAAGAGACATGATCTGAGGAGTTAATGGCGATCAAGCTACGACTCTGATGAAGAGGTATGATCTAAGGAGCTAAGGGTGATCAAGCTACAACTCTAACAAAGAGGCATGATCTGAGGAGCTAGGGGTGATCAAGCTACGACTTTGACAAAGAGGCATGATCTGAGGAGTTAGTGGCGATCAAGCTACAACTCTGACGAAGAGGCATAATCTGAGGAGAGATTTGATCTGTTGCACCACTGACGATGAATCAAGATCTGAAGATGGGTTTGATCAAGCTACAACTCTTATAAAGAGGCATATCTGAAAAATGGTTGATCCGCTACACCACTGACGATGAGTCAAGATATGAATAAAAGGTTTGATCAATCTACAACTCTGATGAAGAGGCATGATCTGAAAGATTGGTTGATCCTCTACACCACTGACGATGAGGCCAGATCTAAAAAATAGAAGGTTGATTCGCTGCATCACTGGTGATGAGTCAAGATCTAAAGAAAAATTTGATCTGATACTCCACTGACGGTGAGTCGAGATCTGAGGATGAAGGAGGAAGATCTGCTACACCACTATCGATGGGGCAAGACCTAAAAAAAGAGTAAACAATAGTTAGTGATTGTTCAATTAGAGTTTTGAAATTTTGATTTGGCTTCATTTGCTTTGAGGATTCGCCATTTCATGTTGGGTGTTGTTATACTCACTCTTTAAGGTTTCAACTTCTTTGTTGGTCCGACTTCCCTTCGTGGCTGAGAGCTTGCCAATTTGTTGTTGTCCATCATGATTGAGGGCTTCTCGAGTGTTGTCACTGATTTTTAGCTATCTTTTATTTATTTTTGCTTTATTTTATTTTAATTATTTGCTTTATTTAGTTAGTTTAATAAGAGACCAAAAAAAAAATAAAAATAAGTAATGAAAAGGTCCAATTTAATAAAGGGTCCAACTTAAATAAAGTAAGTGCCCATTTATTAATTTTTAATAGCCCATTTGACCCCAAAAAAAAACTTAATTGACTTATTTTATCCTTATGTGCAGCCAATTATTAACCGTTGGATCTAATTTAGATCCAACGGTCCAGATTCGATCGGAAATGGGAAGCTGCTCAACCTCCTTTTACGTGTGGCCCCCACAGCAGCAGCCCATCTCTACGTGATTACTCCTCCAGCAATTCAACCTACAATGCACAATTGAATTGAAAAAGGAAAGCAATTTGTGGCAACCAAAAAGGAAAGAAATAGCTGGACTTATTCTATTCAAATAAAAATAAAAAGGAAAAATGAAGGGCGGGTAATTCAACTGGAATGAAAAAGAAAGAAAGAGAAGAAAGGGCTCAAATTCGGATCATATCAAAAAAAGAAGGAAACAAATTTGAGACAGACTTGAAAAGGGGAATATTAGAATTAAATCGAAGAATGTAGGGCAATAATCTACCCGAAAATTAGTGATTTTTGGGAGATTTATTCGGATCTTTCCATGTATTTTTTGATAGGAAAATCCTTTATAAACCCCTCTCTATCACTTGTAATAGACACCACAAGCATCTGAAAATCTCAAAACAATTCTCATGTTTGTATTGGCATTTTCAAGTTGAATACAAGAAGAAAAGCTTGATTTTTAGGTATATTGCTCTTGTTCTTTTGTTCTTTCTTTATTTTTTTATTTCAAATTTAACTATAATTGGAGCAATTCTAACATTTTTTAAAGTTTTAAAGACCCTTGTTATTCTTTTTCAATCTTTTTACATGAACACTTGATGAACTCTTTAAAATATGTGTTTGATCTTTGTTTTAAAATAAAAGTCCGTGAATGATGTTTTTGGGCTCTATACCCATTTCAAATAAAGTGGGTCATTTAAATTTGAACCCGTGCCTTTTTTATTCCTTGAAACTCATTTAAGTGTTCTTTAAATTTGACATTATCATTTTTGATTTACTTTTAACCTAACCATTAATTTTTTTTCATTATTTATTCCAAAAATATTTTACCAAACCCTTCTTCGTCATATTCTTTAAAAAATAATAAAATTAGCCATTTTTTACAAAATAGTCCAAACACCGTGTGTTGACTTGATCATGAGAAGGATACATACAATTTAATTAAATTATTTTCCATTTTTTGTTATTCTATTTAATTTTGTAAACTAATTTAATGTTACCTTTATCTCGTTAATTTAAATTTTTTTAAATCTTTAATGTCTGCCTCTTCATTTAAATATTTGTTTAGGTAAAACCACTAGGTTAGGTTCTCTAGCGTTAGAGCCTTAGTTAATTTAGAGCATTGAAGTTTAATAAAATTTTCTTCACATTAAAATTCATAAAATACAATTAATCATATTTTAACCCTAATAGGTAAAATTTTCGTAGACAATTCTTTAGGTTAATAATCACTAACTTAGAATAATAAAAATTTCAACACACCAATTATCTCTAGTTGTTTGTTTAAAAATGAAATCTAATTAATATGGTGTCCTACCAAAATGAGGTAATGGGTTAGCGCCAGAGATGTTGGCGGTGATTAAAGTTTACTCTCTGGATAGTGGAGCTGTTAAAATGACATCATATTCATAAATGGACAATAAGTTAAATTTTATATGAGCTTGCAAATTCCAACATTAAAATATTTTGTAATCGGCTAGGTCCCAATTTTTGGGCACTGTGGGGGTGCTAACCCTTCCCCACATGTAACCGACTCCCGAACTCGTTTTCAAGTTTTCGCAGACAAAAATGTTGTTTTAATAAAATAAAATGATTTTATTAAAATGAACCATTTTTAGGTGATCCAATCACACCTTATAAAAAGATTGGTGCCGACTCCGTTGTTTTTGGCTTTGTTTAAAAAATACGTCGAGACCCCTGAAAAAGGGTTGCGACAGCTTGGCGACTCTGCTGGAGAATTTTGTTTTTTAAAAAAAACAACAAAAAGATAGTCAAGCTACAAGCCGATTCCATTTTGTTTTAATGTCAAAATTTGCTAAGTTCATGTAAAATTTAATTTAATTGTTCATTTATGAATATGATCTCATTTTACGAATTTAAAGCTTGATTATAAGCTCTATACCCGAGCTTCGTCCCGATCGCTTAAGTGAGGGGAAAATGCTTTGCTCATGTAAGAATGTTGATTTTCCGTATGAGCCTAGCAAGTACCTTCGGGACTCATATGACCTTGTCTTCGTAAGGATACTGATGCTTTGTGAAGACATGGGAAATGAGTCAAATGAGTCTTTCTAAGTTGAACTTGGTTCGTTTGAAGCCTATAATGGGTGAGAATCGAGGGCCTTGTTACCCTTAGTAGGGGACAACGAGGACAGCTCGGGGACCTTTCTAGAACCAAACCGTGTGTGAATCTAGAAGTTCACCCCACTAGAGCCATGTGGAGATCCATGGAAGTAGAATTTGGTCAAAATTATTTCGTAAGAATAGTCTGTGGAGACATGTCCAGAAATGTTGGAATACGCTGCCCAGTTATTATTCATACAATGAAATTATTTTGGACCTTTTATGTTATAATTCTGTTTACTAATCATTTCTTTTTGTCTTGTTTTCTTGTTTTGCATGTTTGTTTCATGCTACATCATTTCATATTTAGAATGGGTTGGTTCTCAAGAAACTTGCTCAATCAGGGATCTAAACCCCTCAACATCCAAGGCGACTTATTATAGTGCACTATCAATCCTATGGTCGACTAACTATATCTGATAACAATTTTTAAACCACATCACTTGCCAATATAATTAACCATTACCATTTACCTCACTGTTTTTAACAAGCATTAACCAAACCAATTTTCCAAAGCAACAACCATGCCTTAAAACACAAGTATAAACCATATACTTACAAGGATCACTTACCATGTGCATCCATCAGCATTTCATGATTAAAAACAATATCTCATGTACTTTAAATCATGCTTAAACAGTAGGTTTATTGTAAATCAAAACAAGTGCGTAGAACCATTCAAACTAGCATGACCGAGAGAGAAAACCACGTTATACTTACTTCCAAGTTTAAACCAGCGTATCAAGCTAAATTTAAACTCCCATAAACCACATTTAAAACATTCCAAAGCTGGAATCCACGTTCTCACTCACTAATATGCAAAACCTTGATTTGTCGACGCGAAAATCAAGCGTCTAAAGCCTCCAAAGCTTCACCGATCACTTTCGGATCAACCTCCCATGTTTCCATCACATTGTAATAGAGTATTAATGCATCTCAATTAATTCAAAACACTGCAACAACAAATCCTCACGGACTTTCACAATCCTCTCACAAATACCCAACCACAACAACCGAAAACATCACCTAACCCTTCCCAAATATAACCCAACCATGATCTATCAATCTAACACTTCCATAATCATCAATTATCACTTAAAATAGGATTAAATCATCCAAATACTTCCAGCAACTTCACAGACACCACAACATAAAAATACAAATCTAACAACCTAAACAACTAGGGATTCAGGAGTTTCGGGATTTCATTGTTAAAAACAACTTATCAACATGATAAAAAATCCAAAATATGATTAAAATCAATCTTTATTATTGGAAAACATATCCAATACGAATCTTTCACTATTTCATCAATTTACCTAATTAAATCAATTAATTCAATATAAAAACAATAATCATATTATAAACCATAAATCAAGTATCAAACACTTGGGAATATCAATAAAGAAGATCACTGACCTTACACCTATTGTGTGATTTCTCCCTCAATGGACTTGTTTAAAGCTAAGAAAACACAAGATTTCAATGAGGTTTTGTAAATCAAAGTTAAAGAATCAATTACAAATCAATAATCTCAGTAAAAAGATCTCTCACCTCTGGTTTTTGATGAAAACTTGAGTGTATGGCAGAAAAGGAAGTGGAGAGAAAAGTTACGCAAATTTTCTTTAAAGTGATAACTAACTTTTAATAACCAAATCCCCTTTTAATTAACTTTTAAAACACATGTTAAAAAATCTTAATTGATAGGAGAAATCATCGGCAAAAACTTGGTAAAATAGCTCCTTAAGGATTCTAAGAATTTGATCCTTTTCATTTTAGTCATCTTTAAAACCAGTTTTCAAAAATCGCATTTTGGTCAATAACCAAAATATCACACTTCCAAATATCATTTTCCAAAATTGATTTCACCAATATTAATCATCTATTAAAATATGATTTTTAACTAATTTTCCATATTTTTATCTTACCAAACAATATTTACTCCCGAATCCGACTCGAATCCCTAACCCGGTCCACCGGACCGTCTAACAAGCCTCAAAACCACTAGGCCCAAAACTGGGGCATTACAGGACGGGTCAGGTCAGATCAAACTGGTTTGGACCGGGTTGAACTGGGTTGGACCGGACCGGATTATAGGTGAACTGGTCACAACAGCCGAAAATCGCCTTAGCCGGTGCTTGGAGCTCACGCGCGGCCTTACACAGCCCAAAAATGTACCAAATTGCATTTTTCGGCCGGATCTACCCTTTTCCATACTCCATTAACCCAAAAATGATTCTAAACAAGCCAGAAATGAACCATTTCTTACCTAACTTACCCAAATCCGACGAACTTTGACAAGGGCCCAAACGTTTCTGGTTGAATGATCGAACGATATGGTTAGAGCCGTCTCGACGTGATGAGGGTCGTAGTATCCCTGTCGTCTGCGATGGGCGACGAAATTGGCCTAAAACAACAATGGACCGAAATGATTTAGCCCTAGCTTTATCGAACCTTCAAACCTGAACTGCCAGCGAACGGCGCGACGTCTGTACGTGTAGTCTTAGGGGTTTTGGTTGGCAGGAGCCATGGAGCAATGTAGTGGTGGCGGTGACAGCCACGATGCGGTGGTGAGAGAGATCGAACGGTGGTCGGCTAAGGTTGAGTTGAGAGAACAAATAAAACTGGGATTTTTGGGTATTGGTTCGAATGACAAGGGAAGTTGAAGGGTCTTAGCTGGTTTTAATTATTTTTTATTAACTCAGCCCGATTATCATTCAAAATAAATTTTGGGGAACCTATCACTAAGAGCTATTTAGCTCAGATGGCTGGGTGCAAAGCTTACTGGCCACAGGTCACGGGTTCAAATCCCATGACCTGCAACTCTTCCCTTTTCTTTTTTTTCTATAAATATATAACAGGTGTTACAACTCTCCCCCTAAAAGAAATTTCGTCCTCAAAATTTACCTGGGCTGAACAGGTGTGGAAACTGCTATTTCATCAATTCCTTAGTCTCCCACGTGGCCTCTACAGGACTACGGTTACTCCACTGAACCTTAACCATAGGGATGCGTATGTTCCTCAACACTCTGTCATCAAAATCTAAAATCTACATCGGCTCCTTCTCATACAATAAGTTTGGCTTCAACTTAACGTCCTGAACCTGAATAATATGTCTCGGATCCGGATGATACTGCCTCAACATAGATATATGAAATATGTCATGGATACAGCTAAGCTGGGGAGGCAACTCGAGCTGATAAGCAACAGGCCCAACTCTCTTCAAAATACGGTACGACCCGATGAATTTCAGACTCAGCTTGCCTTTGCGCCCAAATCTCAGAACTTTCTTCCACGGAGATACTTTTAAAAAGACTTGATCACCAACCTCAAACTCGATATCTTTTCTACTCCGATCAACATAAGACTTTTTTCTATCAAAAGCCTCTTTCAAGTGATAACGGGTCAATCTGACGGTCTCCTCAGTCTCTCAAACCAACTCGGGGCCCAAGGTCTTTCTATCATGCAACTCTGTCCAGCAGATGGGAGTACGACATTTACGACCATATAGAGCCTCGTACGGTGCCATATGAATGCTCACTTGGTAATTATTAATATAAGTAAATTCGGCCAATGGCAAGAAGTCTTCCCAACTGCCGCGGAAGTCAATCACACAAACCCGCAACATATACTCAAGCATCTGAATCACCCTCTCTGATTGACCATTTGTCTGCTGATGAAAAGATAACCATTCAGGTCCATGCATATCGGTACACATGTTCACGTATCGGTACTGGAAGCCATTTCAGGCTTGTAGTATCGGTACGCAAGCTAGGCTTTGCGATACGAGAGTGTATAATCGGAGTAGCGTATCGATACACAAGTTTGTGTATCGAAATGGGTAGGCTGAGTTTGGCTTGAGAGATCGGTACACGGGTTTGAGGATTAGTATAGGCCTTCAATTTTGGTAAGGCGTATCGATACACAGGGTCGTATCGGTACGAGATATGGCTACTGGAATTTTTGGAAATTTGAATGTAAAAGGCGTACCGATACTCGAATAGGAGTACCGACACCCATGGTTGTTAAGTTAGTTAATGGCTTTTGTAAAGTTCTGTTTTCTTTTGTTTTAGTCCCTGAATCTTATTTTGTCAATTATTTATGCATGGATGATCATTTGAGGCTGATATTTGGTATATAAGCATGAAATCAACCTAATTTAAGGTTGGTAACTTAAAATTGAAAAAAACCTTTTTAATTTGCTAAATTTACGTTTTGGTCCCTAAGTTGTATTGTGGGCAATTAGATATCATTATAATGCCCGATTGAGATGAGTGCTCACCTTTGAACAATATGATCATGTAGGATAACGTAATGCATATAGATTAGATAAAAGAAAAAAAATTAGTGAGTTTTAGGTTTAATCATCCCGACTTACTTCGGTAAACCTAATGTAGCTTGCTCGGTTCGGTCTTGCGACTAGGACGGGTCGATGGGGTTACAGGCGTTGTCCCCTCGAGGTTCAAGGGGAAATCTTTCCAGCTGACCTTATGGAGTTATCATTAGAAGAGTTTGATTTGATTCTTGGTATGGATTGGTTGATTGAACATCGATTCAATTTGAACTGTGAGTTAAAGAGGGCGACTCTAAAGACTTTTGATGATCAGACAGTGCTTCTTGTTGGTGAGTGTTGAGGGTATTTGTCTAATGTAATATCTGTTTTGGCTGCTGATATCAGCCATAGATACGAGTGTAGATCATGAATAGGTCTCAATCTCAAACTCGACATCCCTATCTAGTGGTAACCAAGGTAACTCTTCCGAGAAAACATCAAGAAACTCACTAACAGTACGAATCTCCTCAATCTTCGATAGGGATCCTTTGGTATTCAGGAAACAAGCGATGAAGGTCTAGTATCCCTTTCGGATCATCCTATCAGTAGCCAAAGCGGATATTACATTAGACAGATACCCTTTACACTCAACAACAAGAACCACTGTCTGATCATCAAAAGTCTTTAGAGTCACCCTCTTTAACTCACAGTTCAAATTGAACTGATGCTCAGTAAACCAATCCATACCAAGAATCAAATCAAACTCTTTTAATGGTAACTCCATAAGGTCAGCTGGAAATATTTCCCCTTGAACCTCGAGGGGACAACGTCTGTAACCCCCTCGACCCGGCCTAGTCGCAAGACCGAACTGAGCAAGCTACATTAGGTTTACCGAAGAAAACCAGGATGATTAAACCTAAAACTCACTCATTTTTTTCTTTTATCTGATCTAGATGCATTACGTTATCCTACATGATCATACTGTTCAAAGGTGAGCACTGATCTCAATCGAGCATCATAATGATATCCAATTGTTTACAATACAACTTAGTGACCAAACGTAAATTTAGCAAATTAAAAGGGTTTTTTTCAATTTTAAGTTAACAACCTTAAATTATGTTCATTTCATGCTTATATGCCAAATATCAATCTCAAATGATCATCCATGCATAAATAATTGACAAAACAAGATTTAGTGACTAAAACGAAAGAAAACAGAACTTTACAAAAGCCATTGACTAACTTAACATCCATGGGTATCAGTATTCCTATTTGAGTATCGGTGCGCCCTTTACATTCAAATTTCCAAAAATTCAGTAGCCATATCCCATACCGGTACGACCCTGTGTACCGATATGCCTTACCAAAATTGAAGACCCATACTGATCCTCACCGATCCCCCAAGCCAAACTCAGCCTACCCATACTGATACGCGAACTAGTGTATCGGTACACTACTCCGATTATGCACTCCCATATTGCAATGCCTAGCTCGCATACCGATACCACAAGCCTGAAATGGCTTCTCGTACCTATATGTGAACACGCGTACCGATATGCATGGACCTGAATGGTCACAAATGGCTGGTTTAACAAGCTTATCTCAGAAATAACCCACCTCACTAAGCCATAAACTTTCATACAACTCTACCTAGACGCAAAGGCAACCTAAACATCATAAGCTCAGCAACCCAAAAAGGCTTCCACCCATTCAAAGATATTCTAAAGGCATGCTTCCTAAAACACTTTGCCAAACATCTCAAATTGCACCACTAAACCATTCACAACATAGGCAACATAACAACACCCTCCTCATAGCATATTAGACTTGCTCAAACCATCACAACAAGGCAATCATCAAGGGAACTCTAGATGCATACCTAAGACATCATTCAACCACAACTACTATCAAATATTGACATCAAGCTTAGCAACAACAACCATCCTCAAATACCAGCATAGAAAACATATTCAAAATCCATAAGAAAGTCGGATTACAACCCCCAAAAACCTTGGCGAACACATTGTCTTATTAACCAGAAATATAAACTGAGTTCATACTCAAAGTAGTTTATCTCTTGGATCCTTGCAAACCTTGCATTTATTGTCCCGAACTTTAATCTTTTGCATCATTAGGAAAAAGAGAGCGCAAGCACACATGCTTAGTGAGGATGCTCATAACAATGATGCATTTACATTCTTTTAAAAACATATGCTTGCTTTTCCCAAAACATGCTTACTTACAAAGCACTTCCTCATGATTCTAACCAAATCAAAACATAATGATAATCATAACATCAATAACATCTCATGCTTAAATCCCAAAGCATTTTAATCAAACCATGCTTAAATCCCAAAGTATTTAATACAAGAATCAACACATGATCTTTTTTTCATATATTGGCAATTATAGTGACCCGGATAGACTACCTCTATTCTTTACACATATCGGATACACGGATCTCTTATACCATGCCTAGTTAAATCAAGATGATATCCTAAACCTTGCCTAGTTAACCGCAAGATTTGACACCTCGCCTAGTTAAACCGCGAGATTTCACCCTTGCCTAGTTAAACCGCAAGAGTACCGACCTTGCCTAGTTAAACCGCAAGATCACCATCGATTTGGGTTGCCTAGTTAAACCGCATGCCCCAAATAATGTCCCAACAGTCCGAGTAGCCTAGTTAAACTGCCATACCTCAAGGACCCATGACCACGATCGATTTTGTTCATATTTTATAGTGCACTTTTAATCCTATGGCATGCCAACTATATCTCGATTGTTTTCACCATGTCACATAGTCAATATATCATTTACAAAACCATTTACTTACCATTTTACAATGCATCTCATAAACAACACATATGCAAATCTCATTGCCAATGCAATAACATCATTCCCAACCGGAATGAAAACCAATGTTCAATAGCATTTAATATATACTTTCAATCCCCTGCATATGTACTCAAAATCATGCATTACCAGTAAGTCAATCATACCATGTTTGTTACCAAAACATGCAAACAACATGCTCATATCCAAGCCGATATTCAAGAGCAAGATAAGGGGAACTTACTTCCGAGCTTAGGTAAGTGTCTCACGCTTACCGTAAACTCCCAACAACCTTTTCAAACCTTTGTAAAGCATTTAAAACCAGTTTCCACTCACCGATACGTTTCGCCTTTCTTGCCAACACAAAACAAGCTCTCGGCAAGCCACCAAACACGTCACGCTTCGTCGCCTTGATTATCCCATGTTTTAAACACATAAAACCAAAGGGCAAACGCATTAAAATGCATTCAAACCATTGCCCAACAACAATCTCCCGTAACTCCCAAGATGCCCACTCAAAACCATCCGAAACATACCAAAAACACCATCAAACGTTTCCAAAAATTAACCCAGCCATAAAACAACAATACGAGCCCTCAATTAACATCAAGGAACATCCAAAAACCCTTTCCTAACATTCTTTTACTTCTAGCAAAGATTAAACTCGAATATCACCACAAAAACCCTAATCTAACAACCTAACTAATTATAGATTCAAGAGTTTCGGGA
The DNA here is from genome assembly GCA_019671005.1 of Hibiscus mutabilis. Lineage (NCBI taxonomy): Eukaryota > Viridiplantae > Streptophyta > Magnoliopsida > Malvales > Malvaceae > Hibiscus > Hibiscus mutabilis. The sequence continues at coordinate 18,895,745 of CM033753.1, read as the reverse complement.
TTCTATTGATAAAACCAACTTATCAACATCAAAGTACAACCAAAACATATATTAAATCCAACTCAAACACTGGAAAAATAGATCCATTTCGAAAATTATAATATCTCATCAATATTCTCAAAATAACACAATTAAACATTGATATAACATAAAAATCAGTTTCCAAACTATAAATCAAGGATCAAATACTTGGGAATTTCAAGTAAAGAACCATACAATAGAGGAGATCACGGACCTCACACCTATTGTGAGATTTCTCCCTCAATTGATTTGACAAAAGCTAAGAAAACACAAGATTTAAATGAGATTTTGCAAAACAATGTTAAAGAATCAATTACAAATCAATAATCAAGTAAAAGATCTCTCACCTCTGGTTTTTGATGAAAACTGAGTGTATGGCGCGAAAAGGAAGTGGAGAGAAAAGTTACGCAAATTTTCTTTAAAGTGATAACTAACTTTTAATAACCAAATCCCCTTTTAATTAACTTTTAAAACACATGTTAAAAAATCTTAATTGATAGGAGAAATCATCGGCAAAAACTTGGTAAAATAGCTCCTTAAGGATTCTAAGAATTTGATCCTTTTCATTTTAGTCATCTTTAAAACCAGTTTTCAAAAATCGCATTTTGGTCAATAACCAAAATATCACACTTCCAAATATCATTTTCCAAAATTGATTTCACCAATATTAATCATCTATTAAAATATGATTTTTAACTAATTTTCCATATTTTTATCTTACCAAACAATATTTACTCCCGAATCCGACTCGAATCCCTAACCCGGTCCACCGGACCGTCTAACAAGCCTCAAAACCACTAGGCCCAAAACTGGGGCATTACAGGACGGGTCAGGTCAGATCAAACTGGTTTGGACCGGGTTGAACTGGGTTGGACCGGACCGGATTATAGGTGAACTGGTCACAACGGTTAAAATCGCTTTAGCGGTGCTTGGAGCTCACGCGCGGCCTTATACAGCCCAAAAATGTACCAAATTGCATTTTTCGGCCGGATCTACCCTTTTCCATACTCCATTAACCCAAAAATGATTCTAAACAAGCCAGAAATGAACCATTTCTTACCTAACTTACCCAAATCCGACGAACTTTGACAAGGGCCCAAACGTTTCTGGTTGAATGATCGAACGATATGGTTAGAGCCGTCTCGACGTGATGAGGGTCGTAGTAGTATCGTAAATCTGCGATGGGCGACGAAATTGGCCTAAAACAACAATGGACCGAAATGATTTAGCCCTAGCTTTATCGAACCTTCAAAACGAGGCGCCGGTGACGGCGCGGCGTCGTGCATGCGTGTAGTCTTAGGGGTTTTGGTTGGCGGGAGCCATGGAGCAATGTAGTGGTGGCGGTGACAGCCACGATGCGGTGGTGAGAGAGATCGAACGGTGGTCGGCTAAGGTTGAGTTGAGAGAACAAATAAATGGGATTTTGGGTATTGGTTGAATGACAAGGGAAGTTGAAGGGTCTTAGCTGGTTTTAATTATTTTTATTAACTCAGCCCGATTATCATTCAAAATAAATTTTGGGGAACCTATCACTAAGAGCTATTTAGCTCAGATGGCTGGGTGCAAAGCTTACTGGCCACAGGTCACGGGTTCAAATCCCATGACCTGCAACTCTTCCCTTTTCTTTTTTTTCTATAAATATATAATGGTGTTACAACTCTCCCCTAAAAAGAAATTTCGTCCTCAAAAATTTACTGGGCTGAGCAGTGTGGAAAGCTGCTATTTCATCAATTCCTTAGTCTCCCACGTGGCTCTCTACAGGACTACGGTTACTCCATGAACCTTAACCATAGGGATCGTATGTTCCTCAACACTCTGTCATCAAAATCTAAAATCTACATCGGCTCCTTCTCATACAATAAGTTTGGCTTCAACTTAACGTCCTGAACCTGAATAATATGTCTCGGATCCGGATGATACTGCCTCAACATAGATATATGAAATATGTCATGGATACAGCTAAGCTGGGGAGGCAACTCGAGCTGATAAGCAACAGGCCCAACTCTCTTCAAAATACGGTACGACCCGATGAATTTCAGACTCAGCTTGCCTTTGCGCCCAAATCTCAGAACTTTCTTCCACGGAGATACTTTTAAAAAGACTTGATCACCAACCTCAAACTCGATATCTTTTCTACTCCGATCAACATAAGACTTTTTTCTATCAAAAGCCTCTTTCAAGTGATAACGGGTCAATCTGACGGTCTCCTCAGTCTCTCAAACCAACTCGGGGCCCAAGGTCTTTCTATCATGCAACTCTGTCCAGCAGATGGGAGTACGACATTTACGACCATATAGAGCCTAAATGCGGTGCCATATGAATGCTCACTTGGTAATTATTAATATAAGTAAATTCGGCCAATGGCAAGAAGTCTTCCCAACTGCCGCGGAAGTCAATCACACAAACCCGCAACATATACTCAAGCATCTGAATCACCCTCTCTGATTGACCATTTGTCTGCTGATGAAAAGATAACCATTCAGGTCCATGCATATCGGTACACATGTTCACGTATCGGTACTGGAAGCCATTTCAGGCTTGTAGTATCGATGCATAAGCTAAACTTTGCGATACGAGTGTATAATCGGATGGCGTATCGATACACAAGTTTGTGTATCGAAATGGGTAAAGGCTGAGTTTGGCTTGAGAGATCGGTACACTGGGTTTGAGGATTAGTATAGGCCTTCAATTTTGGTAGGCGTATCGATATTGAGGTCGTATCGGTCACGAGATATGGCTCTTTGGAATTTTGGAAATTTGAATGTAAAGGCGCGTGCGATACTCGAATAGAGTACCGACACCCATGGTTGTTAAGTTAGTTAATGGCTTTTGTAAAGTTACATTTTTCTTTTGTTTTAGTCCACTGAATCTTATTTGTCAATTATTTATGCATGGATGATCATTTGAGGCTGATATTTGGTATATAAGCATGAAATCAACCTAATTTAAGGTTGGTAACTTAAAATTGAAAAAAAACCTTTTAATTTGCTAAATTTACGTTTTGGTCCCTAAGTTGTATTGTGGGCAATTAGATATCATTATAATGCCCGATTGAGATGAGTGCTCACCTTTGAACAATATGATCATGTAGGATAACGTAATGCATATAGATTAGATAAAAGAAAAAAAATTAGTGAGTTTTAGGTTTAATCATCCCGACTTACTTCGGTAAACCTAATGTAGCTTGCTCGGTTCGGTCTTGCGACTAGGACGGGTCGATGGGGTTACAGGCGTTGTCCCCTCGAGGTTCAAGGGGAAATCTTTCCAGCTGACCTTATGGAGTTATCATTAGAAGAGTTTGATTTGATTCTTGGTATGGATTGGTTGATTGAACATCGATTCAATTTGAACTGTGAGTTAAAGAGGGCGACTCTAAAGACTTTTGATGATCAGACAGTGCTTCTTGTTGGTGAGTGTTGAGGGTATTTGTCTAATGTAATATCTGTTTTGGCTGCTGATATCAGCCATAGATACGAGTGTAGATCATGAATAGGTCTCAATCTCAAACTCGACATCCCTATCTAGTGGTAACCAAGGTAACTCTTCCGAGAAAACATCAAGAAACTCACTAACAGTACGAATCTCCTCAATCTTCGATAGGGATCCTTTGGTATTCAGGAAACAAGCGATGAAGGTCTAGTATCCCTTTCGGATCATCCTATCAAGTAGCCAAAGCGGATATTACATTAGACAGATACCCTTTACACTCAACAACAAGAACCCTTGTGTCGATCATCAAAAGTCTTTAGAGTCACCCTCTTTAACTCACAGTTCAAATTGAAGCGATGCTCGATAAACCAATCCATACCAAGAATCAAATCAAACTCTTTTAATGGTAACTCCATAAGGTCAGCTGGAAATATTTCCCCTTGAACCTCGAGGGGACAACGTCTGTAACCCCCTCGACCCGGCCTAGTCGCAAGACCGAACTGAGCAAGCTACATTAGGTTTACCGAAGAAAACCAGGATGATTAAACCTAAAACTCACTCATTTTTTTCTTTTATCTGATCTAGATGCATTACGTTATCCTACATGATCATACTGTTCAAAGGTGAGCACTGATCTCAATCGAGCATCATAATGATATCCAATTGTTTACAATACAACTTAGTGACCAAACGTAAATTTAGCAAATTAAAAGGGTTTTTTTCAATTTTAAGTTAACAACCTTAAATTATGTTCATTTCATGCTTATATGCCAAATATCAATCTCAAATGATCATCCATGCATAAATAATTGACAAAACAAGATTTAGTGACTAAAACGAAAGAAAACAGAACTTTACAAAAGCCATTGACTAACTTAACATCCATGGGTATCAGTATTCCTATTTGAGTATCGGTGCGCCCTTTACATTCAAATTTCCAAAAATTCCAGTAGCCATATCCGTACCGGTACGACCTTGTGTACCGATATGCCTTACCAAAATTGAAGGCCTATACCGATCCTCAAACCCGTGTACCGATCTCCCAAGCCAAACTCAGCCTACCCGTACCGATACACGAACTCGTGTATCGGTACGCTACTCCGGTTATGCACCCCCGTATCGCAATGCCTAGCTCATATACCGATACCACAAGCCTGAAAATGGCTTCCCATACCGATACGTGAACACGTGTACCGATACGCATGGACCTGAATGGTCACAAATGGCTGGTTTAACAAGTTTATCTCAGAAATAACCCACCTCACTAAGCCATAAACTTTCATACAACTCTACCTAGACGCAAAGGCAACCTAAACATCATAAGCTCAGTAACCCAAAAAGGCTTCCACCCATTCAAAGATATTCTACAGGCATGCTTCCCAAAACACTTTGCCAAACATCTCAAATTGCACCACTAAACCATTCACAACATAGGCAACATAACAACACCCTCCTCATAGCATATTAGACTTGCTCAAACCATCACAACAAGGCAATCATCAAAGGAGCTCTAGATGCATACCTAAGACATCATTCAACCACAACTACTATCAAATATTGACATCAAGCTTAGCATCAACAACCATCCTCAAAACCCAGCATAGAAAACATATTCAGAATCCATAAGAAAGTAGGATTACAACCCGCAAAAACCTTGGCGAACACATTTCCTTATTAACCAGAAATAAAAACTGAGTTCATACTTAAAGTAGTTTATCTCTTGGATCCTTGCAAACCTTGCCTTTGCTGCCCTGAACTTTAATGCTCTGCATCATTAGGAAAAAGAGAGCGTAATCACACATGCTTAGTGAGGATGCTCATAGCAATGATGCATTTACATTATTTTAAAAACATATGCTTGCTTTTCCCAAAACATGCTTACTTACAAAGCACTTCCTCATAATTCTAACCGAATCAAAACATAATGATAATCATAACATCAATAACATCTCATGCTTAAATCCCAAAGCATTTTAATCAAACCATGCTTAAATCCTAAAGCATTTAATACAAGAATCAACACATGATCTTTTTCATATATTGGCAATTATAGTGACCCGGATAGACTACCTCTATTCTTTACACATATCGGATACACAGATCTCTTATACCATGCCTAGTTAAATCGCATGATATCCTAAACCTTGCCTAGTTAAACTGCAAGATTTGACACCCTCGCCTAGTTAAACCGCGAGATTTCACCGTTGCCTAGTTAAACCGCAAGAGTACTGACCTTGCCTAGTTAAACCGCAAGATCACCATCAATTTGGGTTGCCTAGTTAAACTGCATGCCCCAAATGATGTCCCAACAGTCCGAGTAGCCTAGTTAAACCGCCATACCTCAAGGACCCATGACCACGATCGATTTTGTTCATATTTTATAGTGCACTTTTAATCCTATGGCATGCCAACTATATCTGATTGTTTTCACCATGTCACATAGTCAATATATCATTTACAAAACCATTTACTTACCATTTTACAATGCATCTCATAAACAACACATATGCAAATCTCATTGCCAATGCAATAACATCATTCCCAACCGGAATGAAAACCAATGTTCAATAGCATTTAATATATACTTTCAATCCCCTGCATATGTACTCAAAATCATGCATTACCAGTAAGTCAATCATACCATGTTTGTTACCAAAACATGCAAACAACATGCTCATATCCAAGCCGATATTCAAGAGCAAGATAAGGGGAACTTACTTCCGAGCTTAGGTAAGTGTCTCACGCTTACCGTAAACTCCCAACAACCTTTTCAAACCTTTGTAAAGCATTTAAAACCAGTTTCCACTCACCGATACGTTTCGCCTTTCTTGCCAACACAAAACAAGCTCTCGGCAAGCCACCAAACACGTCACGCTTCGTCGCCTTGATTATCCCATGTTTTAAACACATAAAACCAAAGGGCAAACGCATTAAAATGCATTCAAACCATTGCCCAACAACAATCTCCCGTAACTCCCAAGATGCCCACTCAAAACCATCCGAAACATACCAAAAACACCATCAAACGTTTCAAAAATTAACTTGACCATAAAACAACAATACGAGCCCTCAATTAACATCAAGGAACATCCAAAAACCCTTTCCTAACATTCTTTTACTTCTAGCAAAGATTAAACTCGAATATCACCACAAAAACCCTAATCTAACAACCTAACTAATTATAGATTCAAGAGTTTCGGGATTCTATTGATAAAACCAACTTATCAACATCAAAGTACAACCAAAACATATATTAAATCCAACTCAAACACTGGAAAAATAGATCCATTTCGAAAATTATAATATCTCATCAATATTCTCAAAATAACACAATTAAACATTGATATAACATAAAAATCAGTTTCCAAACTATAAATCAAGGATCAAATACTTGGGAATTTCAGTAAAGAACCATACAATAGAGGAGATCACGGACCTCACACCTATTGTGAGATTTCTCCCTCAATTGATTTGACAAAAGCTAAGAAAACACAAGATTTAAATGAGATTTTGCAAAACAATGTTAATCAAATCATTATCAATCATAAAAACAAGTTAAAAGACTCATCACCTCTGGATTTTGAAGAAAACTTGAGTGTTTGGCTGAGGAGAGAGTGGAGAGAAAAGTTACGTGAATTTTCTTTAATGAGCTTAACTAACTTTTTAACTAAAATCCCTTTTTAATTATCTTTAAAACACATGTTAAAATATCTTAAATTAAGGGAGAAATCATCAGAAAAACCTTGGTAAAATAGCTCCTTAAAGATTCTAAGAATTTACCCTTTTCATTTTAGTCACCTTTAAAAACAATTATCAAAAATCGCATTTTGGTCACTAATACAAAATGTCACATTTCCAAATTCATTTTTCTAAAATTGATTCCACCAAAAATCATTATATAATAAAAGATGATTTTTAACTATTTTCCACATTTTTATCTTATCAAAAAATATACGGTCCCAAATCTAACTCGAATCTCTAAATCGATTCGCCGAACCGTCTAACAAACCTAAAAACCGCTAAACCCAAAACCGGGGTGTTACAACTATCCCCCACTTAAGAAATTTCATCCTCGAAATTACCTGGAGAAAACATATGCGAAAATTGCTCCTTCATATCCGTCTTGCTTTCCTAAGTAGCTTTCTCAACACTTTGGTGTCGCCACAAGACCTTCACGAGCTCTATCGTCTTACCACGAAGAACCTTCTTACTGGTATCGAGGATCTCTACTAGTTCCTCATCAAAGGTTAGATCTGATCTCAACTCCACATCCTCTATTGGCATGATATACGATGGATCTGACTGACATCTCCTCAACATCGAAACATGGAACACATTGTAAATTTTCTCCAGATCGAGAGGCAACCTCAACCGATATGCCACAGGACCCACACGCTCAATAACCTCGCATGGTCCAATGAACCTCGGACTAAGCTTATCCTTACGTCCGAATCCCATCACCTTTTTCCACGGTGACACCTTCAAGAATACGCGATCGCCCACCGCATATTCAACCTCCTTACCGCTTCAAATCCGCGTAAGATTTCTGCCGATCCGTAGCCGCTTTCAACCGGTCACACACAAGCTTGACCTTCACATCCGTGTCTTTCAACACATCTGGTAGGGTAACATGTTTTTCCCCCACCTCAACCCAACATAAGGACGTGCGACATCTCCGGCCATATAACGCCTCATAAGGTGCCATCTGTATACTCGTCTGATAACTGTTGTTGTAAACAAACTCAATTAAAGGCAAATGTTTATCCCAGGTTCCTTGGAACCCAATAATACAACATCTCAGCATATATTCCAAAACCTGAATAACCCGCTCAGACTGCCCATCCGACTGGGTTGATACGCGGTACTAAAACTCAATCTCGAACCCAAGGCTTGGTGCAAACTCCTCCAAAACCTTACCATAAACCTTAGATCCCTATCCGAAACGATGGATTTAGGTACACCATGCAAGCGCACAATCTCTACTATATACAAATCTGCCAACCTGACCAAGGTATACGTTGTATGCACTGGCAAGAAATGTGCACACTTTGTGAACAAGTCAACAATCACCCATACGGAATCCTTCTTAGCTGGTGTCAATGGCAACCCTATTACAAAATCCATGGTGTTTCTCTCCCATTTTCACTCCGAAATTTTCAGCGGTTGCAACAACCCAGATGGAAACTGATGTTCAGCCTTGACCCGCTGACATACTATGCACTTGGACACAAACTCAACCACGTCCCTTTTCAACCCAACCCAGTAGTATACCTCTTTCAAATCACGATACATTTTAACACTACTAGGATGCATAGCAAAAAGACTAGAATGTGCTTCCGTCAAGATAGTGTGCCTCAACTCCAAATCATCTGGCACCACTATCCAACCCTTGAAACACAAAACTCCATCATCATCAAAATAGAAATCTATCGGATTACCATCCGCTATGTTCTTAACATGTTCAACCAGGGAATCATCAAATAGTTGCTTAGCTTTAATCAACTGTGATAATGTAGGCTTCACTTGCAACTCCACCAGCAAACCACCCTCCCACGTAACACTCAACCTTGCAAACATAGCTCGGAGCTCAACCGCAACCTTACGACTTAATGCATCCTCCACTACATTGGCTTTACCAGGATGATACTCAATGGTCAAGCTGTAATCCTTAAGCAACTCCAACCATTTACGTTGCCTAAGATTCAAATCTTTTTGGGACATCAAATACTTCAAGCTCTTGTGATCCGTAAAGATCACGCACTTCTCACCATAGAGGTAATGTCTCCAAATTTTCAAAGTGAAAACCACAGCCGCAAGCTCCAAATCATGAGTTGGATAACTGTGCTCATGAACTTTCAACTGCCTCGATGCAAAGGCCACAACCTTCCCATCCTGCATCAGCACACAACCCAAGCCAACATACGACGCATCACTATAGACCACAAACTCCTTTCCAGATTCAGGCTGAATCAATATAGGAGTGTGTGTTAGCACTTCCTTTAACTTCTCAAAGCTATGTTGTTGCTTCTCTGTCCACACATATATGGAACATTCTTCTATAACAACTTGGTTAATGAAGCTGTAATATTTGAAAACCCCTCAACAAAACAGCAATAATAACCAGCCAACCCAAGAAAACTTTACACCTCTGATACTGACTTAGGTGGCTTCTAATTGAGAATAGCCTAAATCTTCTGTGGATCAACACGAATACCATCCGCGGACACCACATGACCTAGGAATTTCACTTCCTTAAGCCAAAACTCGTATTTTCTCAACTTGGCATATAACTGATTATCCTTCAACACTTGCAACATAATCCGCAGATGTCGAACATGTTCTTCCTCGGTACGAGAGTACACGAGAATATCATCTATAAACACCACAACAAACTGATCAAGATACTCATGGAACACTCTATTCATCATGTCCATAAACACAGTCGGGGCATTTGTTAAACCGAAGGGCATAACCAGAAACTCATAATGTCCATACCGTGTACGAATGCGGTCTTATGCACATCCACATCCTTAACCTTCAACTGATAATACCCCGATCTTAAATCTATCTTGGAAAATACCGATGCTCCACAAAACTGATCGAGCAAATCATCAATTCACGGTAAGGGGTACATGTTCTTTACCGTCAACTTGTTCAACTGACGATAACCAATGCACATACGCATCGTACCATCTTTCTTTTTCACAAAGAGAATAGGCGCACCCCACGGAGAAACACTTGGTCGAATGAAACCCATGATCCAACAACTTTTGAAGCTGTGACTTCAACTCTTTCAATTCTTTCAGTGCCATCCTATAAGGAGCAATGGACACCGGTGTTGTACCCTATTATGTCTCAATACGAAACTCCACCTTTTTATCCGGAGGCAAACCCAGCAACTCCTCAGGAAAAACCTCAAGAAAGTCGTAAACAGTCTGAATGTCCTACACTCGAACACCCTTGGCTTCCGGATTCATAACAATAGCCAAATAAGCTTGGCAACCATTAAACATCATCTTCTCCGCTCTAACAGCCGAAACCATGTTGGACAGGAACTTAACATTCTCGCCAACCACCATAACCTCATAGTTGTTGGCCAGCCTCAAGAAAATCCTCTTGGACTCACAATCCACAACAGCTCTATGCTCACTCAACCAATCCATACCCAAAATGACATCAAAACCATGGAATGACAATTATATCAGATCTGCGGCAAACTCATGACCTTGCACGACCAAGGGACATCGCTAATACAACCTTTTTGTTGTAACTGTCTCCCTAAAGGAACTTGTGACCAACATACCAACATCTAGTATCTCAACAGGAACATTCAACAAGGGTGCATGTTCACTCAAGATATATGAATTCGCAGACCCCAAATTAATCAAGGATAACAATGACAAGGATTGTAAAGTAAAAGTACTTGCGATCACATCCATGTCATTACGACCCTCACGGTGAGCAAAGACCCGAGCTGGTCCACCACCTTCAAGTCTCACTACTGCAGCATGAGCCATACCCGAGGATAATCACGCTTCAGGTGATCAGATGATCCACAAATCCAATAGGTTCCAGTGTAACCCCCTCGACCCGGCCTAGTCGCAAGACTGAACCGAGCAAGCTACATTAGGTTTACCGAAGTAAACCGGGATGATTAAACCTAAAACTCACTCATTTTTTTCTTTTATCTGATCTAGATGCATTAACGTTATCCTACATGATCATACTGTTCAAACGTGAGCACTCATCTCAATCGGGCATCATAATGATATCCAATTGGCCACGATACAACTTAGGGACCAAAACATAAAATTAGCAAATTAAAAGGTTATTCCACTTTTAAGTTACCAAACTTAAATTAGGTTTATTTCATACTTATATTCCAAATATCAGTCTCAAATGATCATCCATGCATAAATAATTGACAAAACAATATTTAGGGACTAAAAAGAAAGAAAACAGAACTTTACAAAAGCCATTAACTAACTTAACAGCCATGGGTATCGGTACTCCTATTCGAGTATCGGTACGCCCTTTACATTCGAATTTCCAAAAATTCCAGTAGCCATATCCCGTACCAGTACGACCCTGCGTACAGATACTGTAATATCCTAATTTTTAGCTAGTGACCAAATTGTAAACTTGGAAAATTTTGGTGGTTAAATTATAAACTTTGGAAAAGTTTAGGGACTAAAGTGTAAATTTCCCCAATAAGTAATTTTATTTAGTATAAGAGTAAATTGGATTAAAATAGGTACCTTGATATCGGTTTTAAGAATTAAGATGCAGAAAAATGTACCGAATTTGGATCAAATGATATTGTTAAGCGTGCTCAGGCTAGAGAAATGCAAGGATGGGTGACCTTTGGGAAGGTCCCATAAAAATGTTTCTGATCGATATTTTGGACTCAGTAAGAGTAGAGAAAATTTGTATGGATTATCAATAAAGGAATTCTAAGAGGAATTTTATTCTATAAAGATTTTCGATAAGTATCGGGAAAATAGACTAAGTTAAGAAAATTCAGTCTAAGCCTTTGGAAAAGGAAGTTTTTATGGGATAATAGAGTTTATTTTCTGAATATGAAAATATATAATTTTTAGAATAAATCCAATAGCTCGGAAAAGGTAAAATCGCAGTAGAAGTGGAAAATGAAGTTTTTATAGGATCGAACTGGAATTTCAGAGGCTGATCCAAAAGCCATGGAAAAGTCATAAAATACTATGTTGTAAATATTTTATTATAACTAGTTGGATTCCAACTAGATTTAGTCTAACTTTTACAAGAATGGCAAACTAGTAAATAAAAACTAGTTGGAGGGTAAATTGGTCATTTGGCCCTAATGGCAATTTTGAAATATTTAAAAATTTATAAGGGGAATTTTGGAAAGAGGAAATGGGAGATTTAATCTTGGCCCTTGATTGATGATAAGATCAATCTCAACCATTGGATTAAAAGGGCATTTTAGTAATTTCACTATCTAAATGAATTTAAAATTCATTTATACAAGACATGTGGCCAAATTGGCTGAAAAATAAAAGATAAAGACCATTCTTCATCTTAAAATTTCGAAATATGAGGGGGAGAAAGAAAGAAAAATGGAAAAAAAATTTCCAAGTTCGATTCAAGCCCCGAAACTCGATTTTCAGGTAATCTCATCAACTACAAAGTTGTTCTACTCTTCAAGCTCTATCTTTTGGTGTAAATAATTCATGAAATACATGCTTGATTGATGAGAAATTTCATGAGAAAGAAATTAGGGTTTATGGACTAAATTGGGGGTTTTGAGATTTATGATTTCATGATGAAATTCAAGTTGAAACCAAGTTTGTGTGATGTTAAAATCATGTTATTGAGTTGGGATTTAAACCCTACATATTTTATTTTGTATGAAGATGATTAGGGTTTATGGATTTAAGTTTAATTTAGGGTTTGTGACGTTGAATTAATGGCTTAGTAAGCTTGATATGTTGTTTGGAAGCAAGACCCTAAGTTAATTTGATAGGGACCAATTCAGCAATCTAAAAGTTAGAGGACCAAATCTGAATTTGTATGGATTTGGTGTGTATTTATATTATTATTGAAGTTGGAGATATGAAATTGAAGTTAGAATGCAAAACTGATGTTAAATCGAGTTAGTGACCATTTTGACAGATTGTCAAAGTTAAGTGACCAATTCGGAGATGAGGTTTTTGATAAGGATTAAATCTTATTTTTAGTTGAAATAATAGAATTCAAGTAATAATGTTGATTTGAGGACTAATTTGCAAAGTTAAGAAGTTTGAATCCTTATCTTTGCATTTTTAGTGAGTATTTCGAAAAGAACGAGAAATTAAAGGGAATTATTTTTAAATATTTATTTGATGAAGAAAATGATACATTAGTGGTTTGAAGCTAGTGATGGGACTAAATTGACAAGAAGAAAAATAAGAAGAAATTAGTATAAATTAGAAGTTTATTATGGAAAGCTATGTAGAAGACTGGTTTTGTCAGTAAGTTTGAAAATTCACCATAAATTCTACAAAAATGGTTAGAAGGTGAATTTTATACCGATGTAAAGATTTGTTCGTCTAGTTTTGCCTCTAACAAACGAAAACTGATTTCGAGTTCCGAGTCAAAAGATATGAATTTTTAAGTGATGAAAGGTCAGAAAACAGAGCACCAGTCTGTTTCGAATTCCAGCATTGTAATTGACTTTGAAAATTCTCCATAAATCGTACAAGTTGAATTTGGGCTATTAATTTGTATGGTTGAAAAGCTTATTGAATCTAGTTTCTTTTAGAACAAACGTAATTGAATTCCGAGTTTTAGAATATTTTATAGAAATATTTCTTTGAAGGTAGTGCAATCTGTCAGAAAATGAGAATTGATGCATTTTGAATCTAAGGTTAATAATTAGTAAGCTTGAAAGAGGTTAATGGAAGTTCTAAATGGTCATTAAAGACCAAAAATGGGTTTTGGACAGTATAAGGAAGGAAGGAAAAACTTTTGGAAATTTTGTATATTCGAATGACTAGATTCGATAGCATGTTTAAAGTATTGTTAGATTTGAATCTAACGAATGTTATTCATATTTATATGATCAATGAAGTTTGATTTGGATCAAAAGAAGGGTCGAGGTATTATGAAGGAAAGGATCGAGTAGAGCTTAGTGAGGCAAGCTAATAAATGGCCCAGGTGAGTGCATCTCTACTATTTTATTTTGATATGAGAAAGACTTGTGATGAGTCTATCTCAAATGTTGATTCACAAATGATATCTTTTCAATGATTTTTGAAATGAACTATGAATGATTTTCGGGTATGAACTGTCCAATGCACTTTTATATGATATTGTGAGATGTTAATATCTTTTGATATTTTAAATAAGTGAATGATACATAACAGTGAATGTTTAAAGCCCATTGTATGTATTATGAGATTTCTTGGTATAATTGGCATGCCAATGAGGTGGGAGTATAATGATACAGTGATGTTGTATAATTGTACAACAGTTATATAGTGAAATAGTGATGTTGTGTTCTACAGCTATGACCTAGTGATACAGTGATGATGTATAAGTTTATGGCAGTTATAAAGTGATAGAGTGATACAGTGTTTTATTTTGGCACAACAAATTGGTTGATGTCGCACATGTGCATACTCAATAGTGACTAGCATACCATGCATTCTCAATTACATTACATTGGGCTATGAATTGAATAAAAAGTAACAAGTACAAATGATCTAAAGGAAAGTGAAAAGTGAAAGTGATATGATTCAAATGAAAACAAGTGATTTACTGGATATTTGATTTGACATGACATTGCCTTATATATGTATATGAGATGTTGACTTTACAGGTTACATGACAGAGGAACGACTTCGGTAAGTCATTCTATACGATTCTAAATTCTTATATGTTATATTAAGTATTTTATTTATTATGCAATTTTTATTAAAATTAAAGTGCTTTACTTTGATTTATAAGTTTTGCCTCACTAAGTTCACACTTAGCGTGTGTTTGTTTCACATGTAGATTAAGATGGAGTATTTGAAGAGGAGTCGAGCATGTTGATCAAGCTTCAATATGCAAAACATCGGTAAGATATTCTAGCTTATGATAATCTCTAGTGGGCATGTAATTATTTAATTGCTAGTAGAGTATGATGCATTAAATTAGACTAAATGATAGATAAGTAATCAGTTTTGATGATGAATCGTATATGGATAAAGCAAAATACGGCATTAGCATTGTAACAGAATAAAGCTAAGGTAGAAAGGATAATTACTTTGCTAATAAGAATAACCGGTGATCGCATAAAGATTTTAAAGTCAAGAAAGGGCCTAGATAGCGAACCTAGTTTTCACCCTGAATTGAACTGTTGTTTTTAATAATTGCCAAATATGTTTTAAAATAATTAATTTAGGGTTGAAACTAGCTAACTGCACATAGGTTGTGTTTTCAAAAAAACCGAGAAAGGGTTAGATTTACAAACTAAAATTTGTAAATACTTGTAAAAATGAATTTATAAGTCAAGATTTCTTTAAACGACTCCGTAACATTTTTAATGTATATTCGATTTACGAGTATACGTTCAGGGTGTTACAGATACGCCTTACCAAAATTGAAGGCTTGTACCTAAGTGATAACAACATAGTCCGGGTAGTCGACCGCTATACCTCAAAGACTCTTAACCCACGATCCACTTATTTGGCCATATTATAGTGCACTTTATCCTATGGCATGCCAACTATATCCAAATGTTTTCTCACCTTGTCACATAGCCAATATATCATTTACAAACCATGTACTCACTGTTTTACAATACATTACACAAAATCCCCACATATACAAATCACATTGCCATAGTAATATCATATTCCCGACCGGAATAAAAACCAATGCTCACTAGCATTAAGTATACCTTTAAGCCACCGCATATGTACTTTAAAACCATGCATTAACAGTAGGTAAAGCAAACCATGTTTACGGCTAAAACATGAATCACATATACTCATATCCGAACCAATATTGAAGAGCAAAAGAGGGAAACTTACTTCCGAGCTTAGGTAAGTGTTTCAAACTTATCATAAACTCCCCAAACCATTTTCAAACCTTTAAAAGATTTTAAGACCGTTTCCACCCACGATTTCACTTCGCTTTGCTTGCTACCGCGAAACAAGCTCCCAGCAAGCCTGGGACCACCTCAAGATGCTACGCCTTGATTATCCCCTGTTTCGGCCACACAAAACAAGAGTAAAGATGCATTAAAATACATCCAATACTCTGTTTCAACCCAAAACCCCGTAGCTCTCAAGATGCCCACTCAAAACTCATCCGAAACTTACCGAAATCAACCTCAAACACTATTCAATCTTAACCCAACCATAAAAAACGATCTTAAACATCAAGCTTCATCAATTGATATCTAAAAACTCATTCCTAACATCCTTTTACTTCCAGCAATGGTTAAACACCTTAAACAACCCCAAAACCCTTAACTATCAACCTAAACAATTAGAGATTCAACCAATTTCGGGATTCCATTATTAAAAACAACTTATCCATCTTATAATACATCCAAAATAAGATTGAAATCAATTCACAACACTAGAAAAACATTTCCAAATCGAAAATCACAAGATCCTTCAATTAAACCTCAATTAAGCTAAAATCCACAATCAATTACTCAAAACCTATTGAAAATCATATGTAAAGAGCCAAGAACTTGGTAATTTCAGTAAAGAACCTTTCATTAGAGGAGAATAATGAAACTTACCTCCAATGAATGAGTTTCCCCTTAATTGGATGGTTTTTCCTCTTGAAAAACAAAGAAATTCAATAAGATTTGTGGAAAACAATTTGAGAAATCATTTAGCAAATCAATGAGTAAATAAATTAAGATCATTACCTTAAATCTCTAATGGAAAAAGAGTGTTTGGCTGAGAGTGTTTTGAGAGAAAATGTGAGAGAAGAAAAGTTACGTCAAAATGTTTTAGAAAGATAACTACATTTTTAACAAAATTCCATTTAATTCTTTTAATTAAAACCTTTTTAAAATAATCCTAATTAAGGGAATACTCAGATTAGACCAAATGGTAAAATAGCTCCTTAAAGATTCTAAGTTTTGACTCTTTACAAAACAACCACCTTTTAAAACAGTTTTCAAAAATTTCATTTTGGTCATTAGCTAAAATGTCACCCTTCCAAGGTTCGTTTTCCAAAATTGCTTTCATCAATATTCTTAATATAATAAAATATTATTTTTAAACATTTTCCATATTTTTATCCTTCGGAAAAATATTCGCTTCCGAATCTTACTCGAATCTCTAACCCCGTCCACTACACTGTCTAACCAGCCCCAAAACCGCTAGGTCCAAAACCAGGGCGTTACAATTATGGTAGCTTACCTTTAAAAATATGTTCATAAATAAAAAGGGTAAATTACAAAAATCATCACTGAACTTTACTCTCTGACCTATTTTGGTCACTAAACTTTCAAAATGATTAATTTACTCACTGAACTTTATACATTGACTTATTTTGGTCACTCAATATTATTTTATTTAATAATAATAAAATATGCCAAGTCATACCAAAATATTAATAAAATAATATTGAGTGACCAAAATAGGTCAATGTATAAAGTTCAGTGAGTAAATTGATCGTTTTGAAAATTTAGTGACCAAAATAGGTCATAGAATAAAGTTCAGTGATGATTTTTGTAATTTACCTTAAAAAATAAACCATAAAATTGATATATTTTTATTTTATAGATATAAAATCCATTTAATTACGTTTTGATTTTAGTTCAAAGTAAAAGATCCTTAAATTATGCTTTTTTAGGTGTCTAAACCATTTATTTTATCAAAATAATTCTCCAAACTATTAGTCTATTATATGTAGCCATTCTAAGTTATGACACTTTTTTTTTCAATTAGAAAAAGTTCTTTCGAGTGTCTCAACGATTTAGGCATTTTTAAAAAAAAAAAAAAAGCATTTAAAGCCAAAAAAGTGCATAGTTTAGTTACTTATTTTGAACAAAAAAATAAGTTTAGGTACTTAAAATTTGCCACATATAATAGTTTAGAGATTTAAATGTTGTCACATATAATAATAGTTTAGATACTTAAAAGTGATCACTAATAGTTTAGGTTCTTAAAGGTGGTCTCACATAGGCACATTTATGAGATTTTGGTGGCATAAGAGCGAACCTAAAAATTAGGCCCCTAATAACATGTATTTGAAAAAATTGGGGCTCTAATAATAAGTATTGAAAAATATTATCTTTTAAGAGTATGTACCTAATAATAAATATTGAAAAAATAATGTCTCTAATAACAAGTATTGAGAAAAAAAATTAGACCTCTAGTAACAAATATGAAAAAAATTGAACTCCTAATAACAAGTATTGAAAAAAAACTGGATCCCTAATAGCAATTATTGAAAAAATTGGACCTCAATAACAAGTATTAAAAAATATTAAATTTTAAGAGTAGACCGCTAATAAATTTTTTTAAAAAATGTAACTATAATAATAAATACGAAAAAGTTAGACTATCATTAAAATTGGACACTCTAATTATGAGTACTGAGCCCTTAACAAGTAGCGAGTTTTGGGTCGTCGCCTTTATGACCTATCTTTAGAGACAGGCCTGGTCATATATAATAATTTAGAGACTTATTTTAAAAAAATAATTTATATACTTAAAGCAGAAAAAAATAATACTGATTTTTAGTTTAAACCTTTGTTTTTTAACAAACTAATAAACAAATTTTTTATAAACATAATTGTACCGATCAAATTCGTTCGTTTAAAAATGAATAAAAAATATATTCATAATTATTTTTTTAATAAATGAATTATGTATAATTTATTTTATTTATAAATACAAATATTTTTTTGTATGTTATTGTGTTTAATTTTGTTCTTTTATGATTTTGAGTTTTTGACTCAGTGGGGTTTGTTAACAAATCTGAAACCTATAGTTTGGCGCTCTTTAAGTAAAACATTACGGCGATAATGTTTACACGTGTCCGGCTCGCTTTATTCCCTCCCAACTCAACGTCTCCCCCTTTTATTTCCCGTTTTCATTTCTCATTAAACGAACAAAAAAAGTTAAATTAATTAGTTGAAAGTAAGATTCGATTCTTCCGCCATTGCCAAACTCCATCTTCTCTCCCAGACCCTTCTCCTTTAGCATTTCCCTGAAACTCTTTATTTTCTCTTTTCACGAAATGGCGGAGGTCCCGGAGGCCACTTGTCCGAACTCTAACGTCGCTTCCCGCGATGATTCCCATTCAACTGCTTCTTCAGGTTTTCTTCCTCCCCTTTTGGCTTTCTTTTACGCTTTTTGTATTTTTCAAGGGATTAAATTTGAACAATTGCGTTTGAACGAAACATTTTTTTTTTAGTTTGAAGCGGGTGTGAATTTGTGAGATATTCTTTTTGATTTGTTTAGGTTGTTCAACTGATATTCCTGATCTTGAAATTGTAGGTGACGAGGATAAGCATTCGGAAGCTTCAGGTTTGATTTTGATTATTGCTTGTATTTGTGTGTGTGTGTGTGTTATTTGATTACTAATGAGCAAAGTTTTTTTTTTCCCTTTATGCCTTTGAAATGGGAAATATAGATATTTATTGAAATGAAATAGCATTTTTTTTTCTTTGTTGGCAATAGAACTTCTAAGGATACATGTAAAAGTAGATTATATTACAAATACAATTGACCAGTTTAGCCCTTTGCTAGAATGAAACTGGTAAACTAACATTATCTAGAAAAAAAATGGCTCTACCAGTCCTTACTGACAAGACTTTGGCTGGACAAAACTTGCACACTGAAGCATCTACTTCTGCTATAGACTCAGGATCTAATCATAAATCAAGATCTCGGAGACTGAATGATAACAGTGTGGCTATATATGCAACAAAATTTTTGGGTGATAATGTTCCGTTTAGAAAGAAGGTATGAGATATTAATCTATGGTTATACTTTACATTTCTTTGATTTTTGTCAGTACTTACGTGGAGTTAAAGCAACATACATCAGTCTTAAACTAGTTTGAATTCAAGGATATGATTTTATTACATATGAGAAGTGCATTTTGAATTTGTGAGGTAACTCACTTGATTTATCAACATCAATGTGTTTGTATTGAAAACAGAATCATAGTTATTGCAAACTTTGTACTGGGTTAGATCGTGTCATTTTAGCTAAAAGAAGGTTTAGATCCTGTCAGTTCTGTTCATTTCGGGTTAGAAGTTTGTGTTTGAAGCCGGCTCAAAGTTGGACGAGTTCAGGTTGTTGGTTTTTTATTGATTGACACGGGTTTGGGTCAGTATTAGGTCAATTGCCCCGTCTTATACATGAGAAATAGATTCATGCTTATGCAGAATCAAACAAGAATATAATGTTTCATTACAAGCAAGATGGTTGGACGTTTTGTCCTAATTGAGTTCCAAGCTCTCGTATTTCATTACTTCTTTTACATTTGATGTAAAACCTCATTCGTTTGGCTTTTTTTTTTTCATTATAGTCTTGGATTATTGTACTTTGTCTGTTTCAATCAGAATTTCCTTATGAGGTTCCCCCTATATTTATTATATTTTATTTGTATTTTACACTTTGCTAGTTTTACATATTTTTCTCTAGCGTGAAAATTTAAACTGTATCTTTAAAATTTTTATGCAGATCAAGTGGTTGAGTCGACTCGCTAATGTGAGACTTGATGGGACAGTACACTGTGATATTCCTACTGACATGAAACCACACACATTTGATTCCGTCTTTTATAGTGAAGCTCCGGAGAAAGAGGATACAGACACAACAGATAGCCCAAATATACCTCCACTGCAAATAGTAATGCTTATTGTGGGAACACGAGGAGATGTACAACCATTTGTTGCTATTGGAAAACGTTTACAGGTTATATTCTTTTTCACATCTTACCAAACCTTGTACCAGCCTTTTAGAAGTATTCATACAGTCTGCAGGTTTGGTTGGTATCTTTATCCAAGAGCCTGCACTTCGACTGTCTTCTTGAGTTTTGATGGTAAATTTTGGTTGCATGGCATAATACTTGTGCATCTTTTGATGTATATTTTCGGTTTGACGAATATTCAATTTTTTCCTTGATGTATTATATTTGATCAGTTTCGGCTTATTTTTGGTGCAACAAATATTGCTACCATAGTTCCATCCATACTACATTGTACATTATGTTTGTAATGGCTGTGTCTACATGATTGTGTGGTGAGCTAAAAGACAGACTTTAGCGTAGGTGCAGAGTTAATGCTTTGATGTTGTGAAGAGAAGATTTCAGATTGGTAAATTTGCTAAGATTGAGGAAGAAAACATGGATAGAATTAAGAAGGTTGGTTGGTGGAATTCATAGACAGAAGCAATAAGATGAGGTTTGGTTAGTGAGCACTGTAAGAAGAGATAGATGTTATTGGGATTGGAATGCTATAAAGACAGCAGCAATGTGATGAAGGCAATTGCATAAAATTTCTTAACCAAGACAGCATTTGGGCTGGGGGAGTGAGGAGAGGAAGATGGAAAAAAAATTAGAAAACTTCCCAAGGAGATGCCTCTAGAAACACTAAGCTGACTAAATTAGAAAAAGCATTTCTATGTTCTAATTCAAATTTAAACATAATTACCTCAATTTCATAATTTATGGTTGTTTTCCCCCTAGACATGGGCCACATGGCATCCTTTAACACAACCCTGAATTGCTAACATTGTCACTATACTGAAAAGGGTAATCAAACCTATTCTTCCATTATTTTAGTAAGATTCAAGGAAGTGAAGTTGGTAAGAGAATATGTCAATAACAGTTAAGTTTATTCATTTTATGGAAAAATGTTTACTGTGCACGTTGCAAAGAAGTTATTTCTGTAGGATTTTAATTCTTATATAATGATTGTGATGGTTGTGTAATTGTTTAATTTACCTCCCTTTTGACCAGATTTTCTTTCAGCAAAGCCTCAATTTTTTTTTGAGCTGATGGAGTTCAAAATTTTGTTGCAGGCAGATGGTCACAGGGTTAGATTGGCAACACACTCAAATTTTAAAGATTTCATTTTGAATGATGGGTTAGAGTTCTTCCCTTTAGGGGGGGATCCAAAAGTTCTTGCTGGCTGTGAGTGTCTAGATTTTATCTTAATAATACTATTTCTAAACTAAATCCGCATTTATTTTTGAGGGTAAGATCATCTATCATAACTTCATATAATTGCTCTGGAAATGTATATGGGCAAAGGAAGGGGCTGTTTGAAGTAGATTCATTTTTCCCTTGATTTTATTTATTTGTAGACAAGCTTTCTCATCAAATACCAAAAGCATAAACTCTAATAAAACTCATTTTTAAAGGCATCTGGAAAGATTCTATGAGCAATTGAAAGGCCTTTGCGAGAGAAAATATCTGCCAAAGGCCTCTTTAATGGTTCCCTTATTATGTATTTTCATGTTTCAATTGAGGGTACATCAGGCCTCTTTTCTATTTTCCTTTTTTTTCCTTACCTTTTATCCAAAATTTGAGATTTTGTATAATAGTGTTGTGTACCAAGCATTTGGCAATATTCTACCTATTTTCTTTGATTCTTCTAGTAATTTCTAAAGATTACTCTCAATCACTAAAAAGGGGTTGTCAAAGACATTGTCTTTTGTCCACTTGCAGACATATCAATCAGGTTGTCTCCGTTACCTTCTGAAATTATTGTACTGATCACTGAGTTTTCTGCAGATATGGTAAAAAATCAAGGATTCTTGCCATCAGTTCCTTCAGAAATTCCTGTTCAGAGGCAACAAATGAAGGAAATAATATTCTCTCTTCTCTTCTTGATGCATGTCGGGCCAATGATCCTGACAGTGATGTCAAATTTGATGTAGATGCAATAATTGCCAATCCTCCTGCATATGGTTAGATCTTATTACCTCTTTTTCATGTTTAAGATGTATGTTTTTGTTTGATGACAATTGAGCATTTTGATTGGAATTTTTTCTGTTCATTTCTTTCACCATCTTGCATGTTCTGCAATATTTAACCTGAAGAAACATTAGCTTTCCATTTTTTTGCCCTACATATTCAATGTTCTATATTTAAATGTTTTTCTGATACATGAAACTTATTGACTTCTGCTCTTTTCCTCTCTCATGCGTCTAATGGAAAAAATGCTTTTTTTTTTCAGGACATACACATGTTGCAGAGGCTTTAAAAGTACCACTTCATATATTCTTCACTATGCCATGGACGTAAGTCTTGGTTGATTGGGGTGTTATAAGCTATTCTAAATAAATATGTTTGGATTGTGTGTGCACCATCATTTCTGGTATCACTTGTCTTTTATGAAGATATCAGCTTTGGTGTTGTCTTTTTGTGACAATTCATTGACTGATGTATATTCCTTGTATGTGTTGGGTTTAGATATTAAGAATAATCACAGAGTCAATGACATTTGTCACCTTTCTGTCAAGCCTACTAGTGAATTTCCCAATCCTTTATCTCGTGTTAAACAACACGGTTACAGAGTGAGTCTGGTTTTGCTTCTTCAGCCTTCAATTTTATTTATATTTAGATCTGTTCATATATTGGTAGTATCGAGTCTCGACTGTAGCTTTCATACCATATTGTTGATTCCTTAATATGGCTGGGAATACAGGACATGATTAAAGAGCTCAGGAGGAAAAAACTGAAGCTGAGGCGTGCCGCATATTTGAGTGGATCCTATAGCTCTCTTACAGATGTGCCTTATGGGTATATATGGAGCCCCCACCTTGTTCCCAAACCAAAAGGTCATTTTATTTATGTATCCCTTATAAGTTTGTTTGTCTTGATCTTATAGTGCAACTGGTAACACTTCATTCATTTTGGCAATTACTTGTTGGATTGATGATTGAGAGAGATGATGCAATATGAGCGATTTTAAGCCCTTTTCCTTTTGTTTGTTTTTCTTCTATTTTCATTGAGCTTTTTTTTTTTTTTTTTACATTTCTTGGGAAATTATTCTGAACCGTGTAGAAACTCTTATGGCAGTTTTGTATATTGGAGTTGTTTTATGGAGTTACATGTCTTAACATGCTCTTGAAACTTGTAGTATTCCTGCCTGGTTTATTTACTAAGCTCCCTCCTACTGTTTGGTTAATAATTCCACTTTACGCCTTAATGAAAAGTGTAAAATTTAGTTAAACATTGACTGGCTTTTTGTTTGAGTGCAGTATCTGTAAAGTGTTATAATCTGATTAGCACCTATGAGGGCTGTAAGCCACCCTGATATATCTGCTTCTCTCTGTCCCTTAAAATGGAGAAATTATATCATGGGTTATTCCCTCCACGTCATCTATGGGACCAACCAATCAAATGCATCCATTTCATTAATTTTTCCATCTCATCTTTTTACCAAGTGAATATTTACTTAAAACTGTTTTTAAATTTAATTTACAGTAAATATTAGTGAAGATTTACTTGGTAAAAAGATGAGATGTAAAAATTAATGAAATGGATGCATTTGATTGGTTGGTCTCATGGACGACGTGGCGGGAATGACCCATAATATAATTTCTTTTTAAAATGACTAATTGTCAGTGTTGGGAAACCCTGATATATCAGTCATTTTCTGGTACTATTAAAAGTCCTGGTATCCTGGGCCAATCCAAAAATTTTTCTTTTCATTTCGACAACAACGAATGTCCAAATAATAAAAAGTCATGCATGTTGGTCTTGGTTTTTCCATTTGAAGGATGCATATTTGATGCGACATAGTTGTAGGATAATACGGCTTGTATATTATGTAAAAGACTTGTAAGTTATGTAAAAGACTAAGAGTTATCTGTTAGTAGGATAAAGACTAAGAGTTATCTGTTAGTAGATAAGAAGTCTTCTATTATTAGGATTCCTAGTTAAAGATAAATTCTTAAGGACTCTATAAAAGAGTTCTATGTTGTAACCTATTTGATATTGAATAACAGAACACTCTCTCTTCTGTTTTCACTACTTTCTACATGGTACCAGCTTGGGTTTCGATCTTCTAAATAAAACCCTAGTCGATGGCCACCTCTTCTTCTTATAATTCCTCTACTGAAATCACTTCTTCACCATAAATTATTTCTGGTTCTGATGATCTCAATGAAACTTCCTGCCTTGTTATTACATGTCATAGATTGAATGGAAATAATTATTTGGAATGGTCTCAATCTGTCAAGATTTTTATCTCAGGGCGAGGCAAATTGGGCTATCCCACAGGGGAGGTTGACAAGCCTGCAACCACTGCTGCTGGTTATGCCAAATGGATGCAGGAAAATAGCCGTGTGATGTCTTGGTTGCTCAATTCTAGGGCTCCTAGTGTAGGCAGGAATTTTCTCCTTTACCAAACAGCGGCTGAAATCTGGAGGGATGTCCAAGAAACCTATTCCAGTACAGATAATATCTCGGAGTTGTATGGGATTGAAGGTCAGGCTTCGGTTCTCAAACAAGAAGGAATGTCAGTCACCTTATACTACAATACCCTCAATGCCCTTTGGCAGCAGATAGACCTTTATGAGCAGAATGAATGGGAGACACCAACAGATGCTGCCTTGTACAGAAAAATTACTGCACAACGCAGAATTTTCCAATTTCTTCATGGGTTGAATAAAGAGTTAGATGCAGTTCGTAGTAGGATTCTTGGCAGCTCCCCTCTTCCTTCGATTACTTTAGGGCCCTTCTAGAGTGAAGAATGCTGATGGTTGTAAATGGTTTATTACTTTTATTGACGATCATAGTAGGACTACTTGGACTTATTTGATGAAAGAAAAGTCTGAAACTGAAAGCATTTTTGAGAGATTTTACACCATGGTTCTTACCCAATTCCATACTAAAATCCAATTGTTTAAATCTGACAATGACAGTGAATTTTTTGCTAGGTCTTTGGGTGATTCTTTTCGAAAAAAGGGAATAGTTCAGATTAGTTCCTGTGTTGATACTCCACAACAGAATGGAGTGGCAGAGAGAAAAAACCGACACCTTCTTGAAGTCACTCGATCCCTTTTATTTACCAGTAATGTTCCTAAGTACTTGTGGGGGAGGCTTTGTTAACTGCCACATATTTGATCAATCGCATGCCCAATAAGGTTTTGAAATTTCAAACCCCTCAATCAATTTTCTTGGAAAAATATCCCCACTTTAAGCCTCTTTCTTGTACATTACCTCCTAAGATCTTTGGTTGTACAGTTTTTATTCATAATTCAGCTATTAATAGGTCCAAGTTAGATCCTAGATCTGTAAAGTGTGTGCTAGTAGGGTATTCTTCACTTAAGAATGGCTATAAATGCTATCACCCCCCATCTCGAAATTTTTTTGTTACTATGGATCTTACCTTTTTTGAACAGGACCTTTACTTAAGGTTGCAATTCAGGGGGAGACTTGGGATGATTTTCAGCCTTCTTACCAACAATAGGTAACTTCTCCTAGTTTTTCTATACCTCCAGACTTTTCATTCACTCACTCCACAAATCCATCCTTGTTGCCTACAACACCTTTAGATTTCTCACTTGTATTTTCTTTACCAATCCCTTCACAAACACCAGCAACTTCTCAAGATCCTTCCAAAACACCTACTCCTCCCAAACAACTTTTGACCTATAAAAGGAGAAAGAAAACTATACCCGAGGCCATCTTGCAATCTGACACTTGCCGAGAATTGGATTTGAGTCCAATTGCCAATATGGAAGATGAAGGAAATTTGATCAGTGAGTCTACTACTAATCTGGATGATTTTCCTATTGCTATTAGAAAAGGAGTTAGACAATGCACTAAACATCCTATCCAGAAATTTGTTGCTTACAGTTCTTTGATGCCATCTTTTAAAGCTTTTGCAACAAGTTTAGATGAAAAAGAAATTCCTACAACTGTTGATGAGGCACTAAAGCATCCTAAGTGGAGAAGGGCTGTTGAAGAAAAGATCAGTGCACTTGAGAAAAATGGTACCTGGACAATAATGGATCTTCCCCAAGGTAAAAAACCGTCATTTGTAAATGGGTTTTTTCGTGAAATATAACTCGATGACAGTTTTGAGAGATATAAAGCAAGGCTCATGGCTAAAGGGTATACACAGACCTATGGGATTGATTATCTTTGAAACTTTTGCTCAGTGGCAAAACTCAACACTATTCGAGTTTTGTTAAGTCTTCTTTGTCAACAATGATTGGAACTCGCACCAACTTGATGTCAAGAATGCATTTCTTAATGGGAAGTTAGAGGAGGAAGTTTATATGAAGATCCCACCGGTCCAAATCAATTGAAGGAAATCAGAAAATTTGTAAGCTCAACAAGTCACTTTATGGTCTAAAGCAGTCCCCTCGAGCTTGGTTTGACAGGTTTACTAGAGTTATTCTAAATAATGGATACAGGCAGTCACTAGCTGATCATACACTCTTTATTAAGGTAACTTCGAAAAATAAAAGGGTTATCTTGATTGTTTATGTGGATGATATAATCTTGACAGGGGATGATGATGAAGAAATTAGCTGCTTGAAGAATATTCTGAATAGAGAGTTTGAAACAAAGGACTTAGGGAAGCTTAGATACTTTCTGGGCATGGAGGTTGCAAGTTCAAGTAAGGGTTTGGTGATAAATCAGAGGAAATATGTCATTGATTTCCTAAATGAAGCTGGAATGTTGGGGCGTAAACCAGCAGATACACCAATGGAAGCTGGCTTGAAATTTGCTAATGAAACAGGCTCTTTAGTTGACAAAGACAGGTTTTAGAGATTAGTGGGAAAATTGATCTATCTATCACTAACCAGGCCAGACATTGCTTTTCCGAAGAACGTGATAAGTCAAAGATATGACCAATCCCAATGAAGAACACATGGCAGCAGCAAACAGAATTCTTAGGTACTTGAAGAAGACTCCTGGACATGGTTTATTATTTAAAAAGACACAGGACAGATCTGTGAAAGTATTCACTGACTCTAGTTGGGCTGGAGAACTCACTGAAAGAAGATCAACCAGTGGCTACTGCACTTTTGTTTGGGGAAATCTCGTGACCTGGAGAAGTAAGAAGCAATCAGTTGTCTCTAGAAGCAGTGCAGAAGCAGAATTCCGAGCTTTGGCACTA
This sequence comes from Hibiscus mutabilis, assembly GCA_019671005.1. Classification (NCBI taxonomy): domain Eukaryota; kingdom Viridiplantae; phylum Streptophyta; class Magnoliopsida; order Malvales; family Malvaceae; genus Hibiscus; species Hibiscus mutabilis. The sequence goes on along the minus strand of CM033753.1, from coordinate 18,867,718 downwards.
GGAATGTGCGAAGGAATTTGGTTACTTAAGTTACTGAGGGAGTTAAACACATACCAAGAAAATAAGTTTGAGGTTTTGTGTGACAACCAATCAGCAATTCAAATTGCTAGGAATCAAGTTCAACATGATAGAACAAAACATATTGAAATAGACAAGCATTTTATTTCAGAAAAGATTAACAATGGGATAGCTTCTTTGTCATACATCCCTACAGAAGGACAGCTAGCTGATGTACTTACAAAAGCCTTACCCAAATTAGTTTTTGATGAGTTCTTATCCAAGCTGGGACTATACAACGTATACTCTCCAGCTTGAGGGGGAGTGTAGGATAATACGGCTTGTATATTATGTAAAAGACTTGTAAGTTAGGTAAAAGACTAAGAGTTATCTGTTAGTAGGATAAAAACTAAGAGTTATCTGTTAGTAGATAAGAAGTCTTATATTATTAGGATTCCTAGTTAAAGATAAATTCTTAAGGACTCTATAAAAGAGTTATATGTTGTAACCTATTTGATATTGAATAACAGAACACTCTCTCTCCTGTTTTCACTACTTTCTACGATAGTTTTCTCCTACAGATTGGGGACCCAAGATTGACGTAGTTGGCTTTTGTTTCCTTGACCTTGCATCCAATTATGAACCGCCAGAGTCGCTTGTTAAATGGCTCAAAGATGGTGATAAGCCTATCTATATTGGTTTCGGTAGTCTCGTGGGTGTTCTTCTACAAGTCTTTCCCTCTTTTGATGTTTAGTAAAATGAGAGTTTACAAAATTTTGTTCTTCTTGAACAATTTTTATTTTCTATTTATTTTACATGCTTTTTCTATATCAATTCCTTATACTTTAATTGATTACTTTGATTTTTGGGATCATTTATATGCTATTTAATTTACTTGTCAAACTAATTTATTGCATTTAACCCTCTTTTTCTTATTTTAGTATAAAATAAAATTATATTGGCTTCATTAAACCAGTTATTCTATTTCTTTATCATGATCAGTTGATCTGGGCTTAAACGGTTCTAACTGCTTTTGTCTTCTAACAGCCTGTTCAGGAACCAGAAAGGATGACCCAGATAATAGTACAAGCTCTGGAGAAAACTAGACAAAGAGGCATTATAAACAAAGGCTGGGGTGGTCTTGGCAATTATAATTTCACTTGTTCTTTTCTCATATTTCATTAGTTAGATGTTCAATCATGTTCGGTATGTGGGAGTGGATAATGCTTAGTTATCTTTTCTCCAGTGGCAGAACCGCCGGACTTTGTGTATTTACTGGACAATTGTCCCCATGACTGGCTATTCTTGCAATGTTCGGCTGTGGTAAGTTGTAACGTAAAGCTTCAAGCTCCAAGGGCAGTTGAGATAATTTGTTGTTATATTTTATACACGATACCATTCTTATGCAAGATCCTTGATATCATGAGCAGTGAGCTACATTTTATGTGTAGGTATAGTGTGTTTTATGTTGCAAAAAATTGATCCATTTAGGACCTGTAAATTAGGGGAGTGCTAAGCTCCTTGGCTTTGGAGGGATTGCATAAATTTGCTTTTGTCTTCAATATGTATGGTAGTAGTTGCATTTGAAGCATTTTATAAGGAGAGAGGCCATCATTCATGTTTTTTTAGGTTTTATCGCATTTTTCTACTACCATTCATGTTTAAATTTTTCTCCATACTAAGATGCATCATTAGCCTGCCTTTTAATTAAGATTGGCCTAGCAGTTGTTAACTTAAGAGGATTTAGGTCAAAGGTTCTCACCTTGCCCCCTCTTCTACCTTCCGATGTACCAAACAATGAACTATTGAAGTGTCACTCCTTTTTAAAAAAAAAACATAGTTGGTTTTAAGTTAGCAAAGGATTTCAAGTTTTGGCTTCCTTTCTTATGTCTCAGGTATTAATTTGTTTCTAGATAAGTATTTGAGGTACCTTATGGTTGTCTCAAAAACGTTTTGATTGTTTCCTTGCATGTTTTCACCAGGTTCGTCACGGTGGAGCTGGAACTACTGCTGCTGGTCTTAAAGCCGCGGTAACCTGGCATCTCAAAGAGTATATCCATTTGATTATTTCTTCCCCCTTTTAAAGTCATTTTGACTCTTGAATACAGTGTCCAACAACTATAGTCCCTTTCTTTGGGGACCAACCTTTCTGGGGAGAGCGAGTGCATGCCAGAGGAGTAGGTCCTGCACCCATCCCGGTTGAGGAGTTCTCACTTGACAAGCTAGTTGATTCAATAAACTTTATGCTGGATCCTCAGGTACGATGAATTTCCTCTACTATTAACTTTGAGTCGTATACTGCACGGATTGATTTTGATTAAGGAATTAGTTTACGTATTAGTATACGGTTTAGATCTTAGCAATCCGATTCCCCTCCCCCTCTGAATAGATGTTTAAAAGGAAATGGTTTGGTGCAGGTGAAACAGCGTGCTGTTGATTTAGCAAAAGCCATGGAAGGTGAAGATGGAGTTGCAGGTGCTGTAAATGCCTTCTATAAGCATTTCCCCGTAAAAAATGCAAAGGAGAAACCCAAAGGCGAATCCGATCTGACCCAAGCTCATTCAGGATTTTCGATACCACATTATTTTGGTCATGCATAATATTTCAAACTTCATGTTTTAATTATTATTGTTGGATTTTAATTCGTGTGTACACAGCTTGTTGTGATATCCTGAAGCTACTGAGTACTGATCATAGCGGTCCCCCTCCAGTTTGGCCAAGAAGGGGGACAAAGAAAATTTTCTGACTTATTAAATTGGTACCGTTTCGGAATTTCCTGGCAATAAAAGCTAATAGATTGATAACGGTTTGATAGTTTTTTTTGACAAAAAAAGAAATGATTTATATCCAATACACTGGATGTAGAAACTAAAAGTTTCAACAAGCGATTTAGTTTTAGGGTTTAAAGACTTAGTTTAGGGTGTAGGGTTTAGGGGTTTAGGTGTAGGGTTTAGAATTTAGGGACAATGGTTAGAAATTAGGGGTTAGGGATGTTGAGGATTTAGGTTTTAACATATAAACATTAAATTCAAACCCTAACCCTAAATTCTATTCACAATACTTAAATTTTAAACTACTAACCCTAAATCTTAAACCTTGTACTCTAAATTAGTTTTTAAATCTTAAAATTAAAGTGCTTGTGGAAATTTTTAATTTTTACCGCCAGTATATCAAATAATTATCTAAAAAATTTTTTGAATACTAACTCTATTAAATGCATTTCTAACTAATTACATAAACATTTGAAAATTATTTTAATTTTGATTTAGATAATAATATTTTTTTAACGCAAATTCGCAATACGTTTTGTAAATAGATAATGGATTAAGATATTTATTTTGATATTTGTGATGCAATTTACCATGGGATAAGAGGGATAATTTTTTTAAATAGAATAAATTACATAAATTATAACTAAAGTTTATTCTCTGACCTATTTCAATCACTGAAGTTTTAAAACGTTCAATTTACTTACTGAACTTTAAATATCGAACGTTTTTAGTTACTTTTTTATTTACTCTTTTACTTAGGATGACATGGAATTTTTTAATAGTTATTTCAGCCACATGAATTTAATCATTAAAAAATGATAAGTAAAAATTAAACTTAGAGATTAAATACTTATTTTTAAAAATTAAAATCCTTAACCCTAATCACACCTCTAATATTCAAACAAAGGGAAAAAATAAAGATATATTCGACGAAGGAGGAGGAAAAAAAGGAGGGTGGAGAGATGGAGTCAATGTCTGACACATTCTCCCTAACCCAAACAGCAAGCTCGAGTACTTGTGAGATTAATGAGATGACATATGGTTCTTCAATGATGGGTCCTAAAGCTTTAAACAGATCACTTCTCCTCGAAGGTTATACTCTGATATCGTGGTCATAATTTGGGTAAAAATGGAGAAAATGAGAGAAAAAAAAGAGGGAAAGAGAAATACGAAGAAAATGAGGGAAATCTTAACTTTTTATGGATTCAGAAACGTTGTTGTTTTGGTGTAAAATTAACGTTTTTTAAAAACGACGTCGTTTTAGTATAGTATGTCATGTCATAATATCATTAATTATTTAACGATGAAGTGACTAAAAATGTTCAATATGTAAAGTTTAGTGAGTAAATTGAACATTTTAAAACTTTAATGACCAAAATAAGTCAAAGAGAAAACTTTAGCAATGATTTATATAATTTACTCTTTTAAATATTAGTATTCGTTATTTATGCGCAAAACTTGTACTTAACATATTTTGAATATGAATATTGAATAAAGTGGTTCTAATGAAAAAGTGAATATTGTTATCATTAGGTGATTCAGGTTCGAGTAGTTTGTCTGTACAATATATATTTATTATGCCAGATCTTTATATTAATTACTCCAATTTACGAATTTAATTAAATAAATTATGCAATTAATCATCGGGATCAATTTCAATTATTCTAAATATAAATACATATTTTTTTGATAAAAATATAAATACATATTTTTCATCCAAAGGCGTGAGTGCATTTAGGGCATTTGCATCTTTTAAATTTTAATAAATAATTACAGTGCAAAAACGATATTCTTTTTCAACCATGAAGTGGGCATAGTCAATTATAACAATGACTTGAATTTAGACAATGATGGACAGGCTTTAGGTAGTCAATTTTTTGAAAATTTTATAGTGATGAACTAATTTCACACCTTTTAAATCTTTTAAATGTTCATATAATTTACAAAAATTTGATCCACCGACAGTTGCGTCCGTGATGGAATTAAGGCATTAGAAAAAGGGCCAAAAACTAACATAAAAATATTATTATAGTAATTAAGACTGGGCAGAACAGAAGGCTTTCAAAACTAACAAATAAATATATGATTAGTGAAAAGTTATCTTACTAAGCATTTGGCTGTTGAACAATGGAACCAAATCACATAGGAGATACGGCTTTGTAATTGTAGATAAGCCTAATGATTCTGAGTTTGCAAGCCTAACCACTCTTCCAAACTCAAAATCTCCTCATAAATTGGCCCATAACATCATAGTTGTTCCTTATTGCTCCGTGTCTCCAAAGTTTAAATTTAATTATTTTTGAAATAATGCAATATACCGTATCATAAAAAATACTTTGATACACAAGTTTGTGTATTTATTTACACAAGTCTTTTAATTTTAGGGTTTAGGGTTTTAGGTTATGGTTTAGGGTTTACTGGTTGGGTGTAGAATTTAAGGTTTATGATTAGAATTTAAAGTTTAAGGTTTAGGTGTTAGGGATAGGATTTTAGGGTTTAGATTTTATAGCTTAAATATGAAGAGTTGTGCATTTTTTACACAACTTGTGTACCAAAATATAGCCCCGTATTATTACACCGAACATTTATTATCAAATCATTGTTTTATTTAATTTTAGGGAAAAATTTTGATATACAGATTGTGTAAAACTAATTTTACACAAGCTGCATATTTACTAGGGGTGCTAAAAAATATCTGATCTGACCGATCCGATTATCCGTTGATCCAAAAATTCAAAATTTCATGAACATTAATCTTGTTATAATTAACAATTTGATGCTTGTTATATCTGAAAATTCAAAATTTTCATAGATGTGAATATTGTTATATTTAGCAATTTGTTATTTATTATATTCGAAATTTCAAAATTTATTATATTTTTGGATAATCGGATATCCAATATTCGGATTTTCGATTTTTTCTGGATCAGATACGGATCACTATTTTACTGATTTGAAATTTTGGATATCCGATTTTTTGAATCCGATCTGATATATGAAAATGAACACCCCTACTATTTACGCTATAAAACTCAAATCTTAAATTTCTAATCCTAACCCTAAGAACTAAACCAAAACCTTAAACCATATATCCTAAATTCTAAACCCACAACCTAAACCCCTAAACCCCTAAACTAAAATCCTAACCCTTAAAACTAAAAGCACATATAAACTAAAATCTATACAGGCATGTGTATCCAAGTTTTTTCCTTAATTTTAAATATGTTTTGAAAGGGTTCATCTTTATATTAACCCGTACATGGATGAAAAAAAAACTATTTCTTTTAAGATTTATAAGAGTAAGAAAAGACAAAAAAAACATTTATTATATTTTAAATTAAAAAAATACAATTACTAAGTTGATATCTGAATTGACTCATGACACTAAATCCAATCATACTTTTAATAAATAGAGGTCAATCCAATGAGATGAATATTTTTAGTGCAAACCAAGGGCAATATTGGTTGAATATTTTCTTTAGTGAATTTAATTGAAAATCTACCCCTTTGAACAACATTTGGAAAAATATTCTTCATTAAGGCTACGTATTTAGAACTCGCGGTCTGTCCGACGCGTTTTTAGAACTCGCAGTTATCTAGATGCGAGTTTCATCCGAAGGGGATTATCTTATCCGTTATCCCAGTTTGTTTAAAAAACAAACAGAACTTGCTCCTTATATGACGCGAGTTTGGCGAGATTTTCATACGAGATAATGCGAATTTATCGCATTATCTGGGGAAGGACGAAACTCGCGTTTGGTGGCGCGCGAGTTCTTGAATAATAAGTTGAACGGTTGAAAAATTTAATTACCGCGTTAAATTTACGCAGAACTCGCATTTGGTGGGGTGCGAATTCAAGAACTCGCGTTCTAGAGGACGCGAGTTTCATTAAATACTCGCAACTCAACCTGTGCGATTTCTACTATAAATGGACTCCCTATCTTTTACCCCACACCAAAATTCACTCTCTCTCAATTTTACTCTCTCTCAAATTTGTGGTTGTTTTCTCTTGTGTGATATAATGACGGGATTGATAAGGTTGGATCACAAACACGTTTTCGATTATCATCGGAGGAATGCAAGTTTTATCTAGTTTAGTTTAGTATTTTTATTTTCTTATTTTGTTATATATTGTAATTAAAAGTGGTTTTAATTTATATTTCTTTAATTTTTTTAAGAATGGGGTGGAACGACGTCTGGACGTTTCTTACAATCGAATGTTATAAAAATATATAATTTAAGTAAACAATTTTAAATCAAATAGATGCACAAAAATATATTAACGGAACGTGCTACACAATAGTTAATTGAAATAACTACACCAATGTTAAATTACTAAGCTTAGTTAAAATGAATGGAAGAGCATTGCAAATTTATTTATTGTTAGTTTAGTTAACATTTCAAATATACAATGAAACCCACGACAGAATTAACGAATACGTTCACGAGCTTCATTCAATCTAACACGTTCATAAACACTTGGACGAAAATGTTCGTAAACATTAAATAAACGAACACGAACATTTTCAGAAATAAACAAACGAACGCGAACAAAATTTATAAATTTAAACGAATACAAACTGAACATCAACGCCTTTAAAAATAAACACAGGAACATGAACATAGTCTTCTTCGTTGAAGGTCGGTTCATTTGCAACCCCATAAATAGCCCCCCACTTCTTCAAAAAACTTACTCCTTAAATTTTCATAGTAGTTCGCTCTATACATCTCTCATTAAATTTCATATTAATTCGCTCTATATTCCTCTTACTCAATTTTCTACTAATCCGCTCTACAATGGCTGGAAACTTAGATGATTTCCCATCTATGGGGAGACAGTTATGCAATATTACTGTCGATAGTGATGGCGAATTAGAAGTTGGAATGATATTCGCGAAAAAGAAACTCGCGGAGGATGCAATTAAGAGCTACAACATATACCGCTCGGTTGTATCGATAGTGAAGACAACAAATGCAGACAACCATATTGTAGAATGTGTCCAAAAGGAGCACAGATTTAACTAGAGGATTCGTGTATCACGAATGACGAGGATGAACAACGTGTGTCAGATAGTAAGATACGACAGACCTTATACATGTTAGTTCTTGCAATGTAATTGGATGTTTCTATCATTTTTCATTATTTTATGATGTTATAAGAATATATGATGTAAGTAAACAATTTAAATCGGATAGATGCACAAAAATAAATTAACGAAATATGCTACACGATAATTAATTGAAATAACTACACCAACTTTAAATTACTAAGCCTAGTTAAAATAAATGGAAAAGGAATCTAATTCGCTATCTTCGTAGTATGTACTTATGTTAGATGTTAAGTTTAGTTCCTCAATTATTTGTTCTTTCTCCTAGAGTCTCCTACAATTCCGCATTGAGAACGCGTCTTCGTCTTGGAAATGGGGGCCTATTGTTGCCCTGCTTGATGAAATGAAGCCCTCATCAAATTGTTCAGTGAGCTCGATGTTTGTACCCCGGCACGTTTGTATGGCCGAAACATCTTGCGCATATCTTTCTCATTGGATATTGTTAGTATTGTTGGGTTTCATAGGAAATAAACTGATCTAATCAAGCATATAAACGCAGCGAAAAAATATCCTATAAAGAATTTCCAGGATCTCATGCAATCATATTAATGTACGAAAGAGGAAATCATAAATTACCTTGATTTCTAATTCAGGAATTCGGTTGTATTGAGGCACTGCCTTTTAGAAAGACGACCGCCCTCTACAAGTATCCACGTGCGAATGGACGACGAACGGCTACCAGAATGCTAGTTCCTCGCAAAATTTCGAAAATAAAGTTCTTGTGGCCTTGGTGGCTTTTTGAAAATCTCTAGACTCTAACCCCTTGGCATACATACATATATATATGACTTGATTAGGGTTAGATTGAGTTCACTTATTATAATTTATTTAAAACTCTTTTAAATAAATTATAAAATAAATTCCTTTATCTGATAAGGAATTCAAGTTCAACCAAAATCTGGATGATGTGATTTATTTAATAATATTATTTATTTAAAATAAATAAATAATATATTTGAAAACATATTCCTTATCCAATAAGGAATTTAAATACAATCAAATCTAGAAAATGAGATTATTTAATAATATTATTTATTTAATATTATTTTCAAAAAAAAATAATAAAATAAATAAAATATTCTATTACAAGAATACGAATTGAACTTTTTTAAATTCGAATAAATAATCTCTCTCAATATAATTTAAAATAATCGCATTATCTTAAATTTATTATTGGGAGTAATAACCACAACCATTCTTATCCATTCTTAGTGTGCGACCCTATAGGCTCAATTAATGTTGGCAATAGATAAAATCACATTTTATTCTACAAGTCATAAGTGGCCTCTAGCAAGACATTATGACTACCCAAGTTAAATGAAAAGCTCGTAATCCGAGACAACCTTAATTCAGCTTATGTCATAATCATTTTATCTCACAATATCTTGATAGAATATAAGGCATGGAAAATGTTAACCTTATATCGTTCTACCTTTAGTTTCTCGATGCCCAATTGAACTGATTAAACAAATGGCATTGATCTCTATCAACTCTTTTGAGCACGGCTATGCATTTCTCAGTTTCAATCATCGAGGGGCCCAAAGATATCTCTCTTATGTTAAAAGGGATAAATTCCATCTTAATTACTCACATCTCACTGCATAATTTCTTATTATGTTCAAGCATAACCTTTATAATCGTCCGATTAAAACGATGTTTGACTATGTCAAAAACATAATAGTTATCATGTTGAGAACTGTAGCAATTTCAAGTCTAAGGATTTAATGTCACAACTGTTTGAAAATTAATATATAACTTTAATCCATGTATTAACATTAAGACGAGTTGATACTAATATTTGTTCTCAACAAATATATATATGAATTTGATTTGAATCTTATTCACAAATTCCTCTTATGAATATCTATCAAACTTCATACTAATCTTAGCTTATTATCGTTCCCACAATAGTAACTGATTAGGGATATTTAGAATAATAATATTCAAGGATACAAAAGCATGTAAATTTATCATAATAATAAATTCAATAATCAAAATATCATGTCCATATAATAGGTCTTAGGGCACTATCGCTAACAAGTATGCAATGTTCTTCTCGGCCCGACTCATCAACTGACATTTTGACATACAAGACATAAATATTTTTTGCTTGTAGACTCGGTAACCCGTGTTGAAATCAACTCAAATTAAGTATCTTTTGTGATCTTTTCGTTGAAAGATGTGTAGGTGTAAGTTCCACAGAAGAAAACGATAGCAGAAAATCGAGCCATAATTTCTATTTTGTACGTACGAAATGTAAGTACTTGGATGTTATAGGTTGATGATGTTGCCGTGGTTGTAAAATTTATTCTAGGGTATATATAGCTGAGTTCATTTATAGAACTCGTGTTGGGAGTATGGCGAATTTTAGTAAAATTTAACAACAAGTGTCAAGAATCCTGCAAAGTTGGCCAAAACGCGAGTTTCCCTGACACGTCAGTAGTCCTGTAAAGCTGGCCAAACTAGCGTTTGGTTAAACTCGAGTTCCACTAACATGGCAGAAATCCTGCAAAGTTAGATGAACTCGCGTTTAGATGAATGAGAGTTTAACTGTAGAAGTCAGACATCTATGACGTACGCCGCTCAAACGTCACATCATGTCAATTCGATCATACATGAAATCCATGTTAAATGGGGGAGAAACACAATATCAGTCACGAAATATATTTTGTGAATAAGATTGGCAGCTTGTTTTTTTCAACAATGGCAAAAAAATGTCTGCTCTGGTATACTACGATAGTGAGATGATCCCTGATGCTGAACTCAGTGTCTTATTCTAGTCCCCCAACACTGTTACGCTACAGATTCTGAGGGGAGTAACGTATGAAAAGCTTAAAGGAACGATATCGAGGAAGGTTCCACATACTTCTAGGAGGGAAATACATTCATTGAGGTATTGACTACCTTCGTCGTTAGATTCATTGTATTTCATAATATTCGATGTTCTGGACGATGCAAGTGTAGGAATGATGATCGATACCCATACCTAGTATTTCATGGGATAGCCCCTAGAGCTCTTTGTAACATTTTTTTAACGGAATGTCGGAGGCCATACTGTGGTTCCAAATGGGCTACGAGCAAATTTTGACTTCGACCCAAATGCTCATAGTCTAACATCAAGTTTGCGACAAGGCTTTGTAGCGATATCCCTTTTCTTGCTAAAGATAGGTTTCGAAGTGTTTAGGGGTATTTTTGGTATTTTAAAATCATCCGTGGGGTTTTGAAAAAAAACCGTATTTTATTTAAAAATGGATCACCACCAGCCACTAAGGTAGGCCTGACACAATGAAACCAGAGATTTTAAAAAATACTGGGTTCGTGAGTCAGTTACGGATGGGGAATGATTAGCACCCCCACACCGCCCAAAATTGGTACTTTAATAATTATCACTTTATTAATATTAAAATTTTTGGACTAAATGGACGATTAAATTAAAATTCGGTTATAAGTGCGAGTAGATTTTAAGGGCCTCGTTATTCGAGAGTAAACCAATAGACCACCATCACTGCCCTTGATATTGGCCACGTTTACGCTCGAATAAAAGGGCACCACATTGACAAATACTATTCCATTATGCAATCTTAGAGAAAAAAAAGTTATAAAACATAAATATGAACATATTACGACACTAATAAACACTCAAACATAAATAAAACATTAAACCAAAGCAATAAACATAGACATGATAAATTTACACAAAACAACACATATAAAAGATCTAATTAACAATCATACTCCAAGATAAAATTAACACATCAATAACATATAAAAAAACAAAATATGCATGGCATGGATATAACAAGACCCTAAACTAATAAGTCAAAATGACATGATAACATAAAAACTAATACCTAATAATTAACACATGATACAATTTGCATACATAATTAAGATACATAGTGACATTAAAAAAATACACTAACATGTAACCTAAGAAGCCAAGGGGATATACAAATAAAAGTTAACATATAAAAACATGCTATATACAAAAAAACTAAAACAAATCCTAAAACACGTATATATCCATACGATGAACAAACGGATTAAAACACAAAAAAACACAATATCACCAATAAATACGAAACAAAAAATCTAGCATATAGACATGATATGCAAATTAAGCTAAAACCTAACATATAAAATAAACATTTATATATAATACGAACAAAAAAATTAAAATATGAAAGCATGATATAACATACCTAAAAAAAGAATACAACTAAACATAATAGAAGAACATATATGAACATAAAGAGCAAATTAAAAATGCTAAAAATATATAATAAAAAAACAAAAAAACATAAATATTTAAAAATTACCAAAGGACTAAAATGAACGAAAATAAAACAGGAGGTCAGAAATTAAACATATTAAAATGTCATTTGGGGACCAGATTGCAAATTGGGCAGAACCTATGAGGACTAAAGCTGCAATATACCCATGCGGCACGCTTGAAATGAAAATTTTGAAAACACAGAGTGACCAAACAGGTAATTTCACCATTTAAAAAACTTAATCAGTTTAATTTAGGGATGAAATCAAAATAAAGCAAAAAGAGAGGGGGACTGATGATGTAAATATCCCAAGGGGCGAGACAGTTTTGAAAATTCCCAAAACATGGTTGGATTTATGATGCAATTGTACCATTTTTAAATTGTTGGTTGTCTATTTAATGGTTTATTCAGCCCCTATTTCCCTTTTCCCTCATTTTAACCCTTAAATAACAAACCCTCATTCTCTCTAAAAACTAGAACACAGCCGCCCTAAAACCCCTACGGCCTTCCTCGGCCGCCGGACTCAATCGTGCCCGATTGGTCTCAGGTGAGGCTCGGCTGTAAAGCCACCTCAAGTTGTCCTGGACCAGGGCTTACGGCCTCCTAGACCGCCCTTAAAAACCTAAAAAAATTCGATAAAAAACCTCACCGTTCGAACCTAAAGACTTAAACCCTCCACTATTTTGAAATGAGAGAAACTACCCCTTAAACCGCTCACTCATGAGGGCTTGTCGCCGACCAGAAGGGGTTTTTTGAACTCAGGTATACTCGGCTCACTTTTTTTGTATTTTCCAAACTGGTGAAATCCTTACAATTTTTTTGGGTTGGCTTACATATCTGTGTTCTCTAATGATTTTGGTAGAAGTAGGATATAAAATACATATTTTGTTCTGATTTGGTATAGACTAATCTAAATTTTTGGTGTTTTCTTCTAATGCATTCTGGCGCGGTGGTTGAGGGCGGCATGGAGGTGGTGTACGTTCGGCCAGACTGATCCTTGGCTGTTGGATCAGATCTGATCCAACGGTTGAGGCTCTTCAAAGATGATCGGCTCAAATTGAATCTAGAGAGGGTGAGACTGTACAAGATGATGCCACTTGGTGTCTGGGAGATCGAGGAGCCTTGTTGTGCGACACACGCACGCGTGGGAGGCAGATAGCCGTAGTGTGTACCCACGCAGCAGATGGAATGACGCTCTTCTCTCAATTACGGCCATTAGATCAAGATCTGATCTAACGGCCCAGGATCGGCTGTGCCCTGAAACAGAAACAATTATGGTTTAGTTCAATCAGATGGGTTAGGGTTCTGTTAGGATTTGGTTTTGGGTTTGGACCGATCAGGCTATGTAAATTTAATTTTGGGCTCTATAATTAAGATTGGACTGTTAATTTAATTGGTTTTTTATTTTCAGATATATATATATATATATTAATAATAATATATTAATATAATAAATATATACACATACATACTTACGTACATATACATGCAATTGTAATGAAATACGAATCACACATAAATACACTTAATAATAATACATACAATTCATGCAACACTCATTCGTATACATTCAATAATAACAAGGACATTAATAATATATACACATGTATACATATATAAACATACTCATAAATGCATATATACCAACATATATTATATGATACCTATAACATAAATATAACCATATCACATATATATTAATAGGTACATAATACACAACATAAATATATGCACCATGCATACATTCACACATCACACATATATCATATATGCATATATTAATAACATATACACACACATATATATATATGTAAACATGCACTAATGTTTTAATATGATATTTAGAGACCAGATAAAAATGAGTGATTACAGTTGCCCCTCTTTGCTTGTTCTCGTGGAACGAGAACAAAGCAAAGATTATAAGCACTCATTTTTATCCGATTTCCCTGTTTGTACCTTTAGAATCACGTGTTCTTCTGGCTCATAAATTTTTCCTATATAAAACTTATTTACCTTCTGATCTTGGAGCTACAGGCTCTTCCTATATAGAACCTTTCACTTTGAAGCCTCGAGTTACGAGTCCCTCCTATATAGACTTTTCACCCTGAGACGGTAAAGCTCAGAGTCCTTCCTATATAAAACTCTTTGCCTTTAACGCGGTGGGTTTTTCCTATATAAAACCTTCTACGCCACAGATGGATTCTTTCGATTGGGAGTTCTTCCTCTATAGAACTGCTAGTCTTCAAACCCTGGAGCCTCAAGTCCTTCCTATATAGAACTTTTAGCTTCTAAAATCTCAGAGCCATGGGTTCTTAATATATAGAACCTTTCACTGCGATGGCTTGAAAACATAAGCCCTGCCTATATAGAACCTTTATCTTCGAATTTTTCTGGGATTCATGCCAATCATGGCTATCAATTTTTCTAGACTCACACTGCTAAGGCTACCGAAATCTTTCTTCAAATTTGGGGATTCATGCCAAGAACGGCTACAGAACCTTCTAGACTCATGCTACTAAGGCTGCTGAACTCTTTCTTCAAATAAATCCACATATTCAGAACGAAGTCGCATATGTACCTGTTTAAAATGGATAAAATGTTATGATAAATGAGTTAGCATGCTCCTAATCCTAGGGATGCCTAACTATATATGATGCATGAGTGTTAATATTCCGATGCGACCGCTTCCACAGTAAGTCAATCTCGACTCTCTGCTTGCTTTCTCTTCTTTTCCTTCTTCTGGTGGCGGTACCCTATCTCACAGTTGGGTTCAACCATTTCGGCTTTTCTTTTCTGACTTTATAGTTTGAAGTTTCTAAAATGCCTTTTTGGGTTTTCGCTTTAGAGTTTTTTATAGGTGCCCTTACGGGTTTTCACATGGGAGATCCCTATTGTTGTCTTGAATATTTTCTCAAACGAGTATGAATGGTGCCTGACATTGGTTGTCTCATTATGATGTTCGAAGTCTTTACTTCGTCGTGCCTCGATAGACCTTATGTAGGATGCTTGAGATCAACATTAATTCTATTTTCTAATCACCTGCTTTCCCAGGGTTAGATCATAGTAATGCTCAGAAATCTTTTGTTTTTCACAAGTCTATGTTAACTTATTTCATGATGTTTATGAAAACAATGGGAAGACAAGAAAAGAAGGCACGAAAATATGATTTTATTACCATTAAGGACTTGGAACAGTTTTAGAAAGTCATGGCAAACATGAGGAAAAGGGAAAGCAAAATATGAAATACAAAACCCCAAATATCCACTGTATGAATGATGCGTGATCCTGTCAATCGAAGTAGAATCTTTTTCTGGAGCTCCTTCTTCTGGTACCTGTGGGGGTATTTCTAATTGTCGGAGGCCCGATCTCAAAATTTATCTGAGCCGCCCTTAATAGTTTTTCAACTCAGATTATTCCTTTGCTTCAAGACGCCCTTCTTCGGGTTTTCACCTCGAGCTCTCCTTTTTTTTCAAACATAACTGAATCAAAATTCACGAGATTTTTTAATTCTTCTCCATCCATTTCAGTTAAGATCAACGCTCCTCTCGGAAAGGCCTTCTTGCCGACATGTGGCCCTTCCCAATTAGGCATTTATTTTCCTCGAAAACATTTCTAAATTGGGAGGATCTTCTTAAGCACCAGATCTCCCTCTTGGAATTCTCTCGGGCGCACTTTCTTATCATATGCCCGCATCATTCATTTTTGGTACATTTGACCATGGCAGATGGCCTTCGGTCTTTTTTCCTCGATAAGATTTAACTGGTCGAACCTGGCTTGCACCCACTCTGATTGATCCAGTTTCACTTTATTCAAAACCTAGAGTGACAGAATCTCAACCTCAATGGGTAGTACTTCCTCTGTGATGTATACTAGAGAATTGTGTGTTACCTTTGTCGATGTGCAAACAGATGTCCGGTAGGTGAATAGGGTTAATGGAAGCTTCTCATGCCAATCTTTGTATGTGTCTGTTGTCTTCATGATGATTTTCTTTATGTTATTGTTTGCCGCTTCTACTGCCCCATTCATCTTAGGACGGTAGATTGAGGAATTATGGTGTGTTATTTTGAACTGGTTACACACCTCAGTCATTAATTTGTTAGTCAAGTTGGAAGTGTTGTCGGTGATAATCCTTTCTGGCAACCCATATCGGCAAATAATCTTCTTCTTTAGAAACTTGCACACCATCATCCTTGTGATATTGGCGTAAGATGCCGCCTCCACCCATTTAGTGAAGTAATCAATGGCAACCAAAATAAAATGGTGCCCGTTGAAAGCCTTCAGGTGAATTTGTTCGATGACATCCATGCCCCATGCTGCGAACGTCCAAGACGCGTTCATGGTGTGTAAAGGTAAAGGAGGAGCATGGATCTTGTCTGCATATATTTGGCATTTGTAACATTTCCTGGCGTAATCGATGCAATCTCTTTCCATAGTTGACCAGAAATAGCCATATCTCATGATTTTTTGGGCTATTGACAGACCATTAGCGTGTGTTCCACACAAACCATCATGCACTTCTACCAAAATTTCTTTCGCCTCCGAGCGTCTACACATCTCAACAACGTTTGATCATGGCTTCTTTTGTACAGAACCTCTCCGTCTAGCACATATCATGTTGCCATCCTTCTGAGTATTTTTCGGTCATTCTCGTTTGCCCCTTTGGGATACTTTTGAAACTTGATATATTGTAAGATATCGCAATACCAAGGGTTGCCATCTATTTCTTCTTGCACATTACAATAGTGAGTTGGCTTTTCAAAAGTCTGCATCTCTATTGGCTTCATTTTCGCTTTCGTAGTTGCTTTAAACATGGAGGCCAGGGTTACCAAGGTGTCCGCCATCTGGTTGTCTTCTCTAGGAAGGTAAGTGAAACTAATCTTTTCAAATTCTTTGATGATCTCCTAGATCAACTCGCAGTATTTGACTAGCATCAAATCCCTAGTTTCCCATTCTCCCCACAACCGGTAGTTCTTTGATCTTTCTTTCAATGGCTGCATTCAGTCCCATGACACAGGCTTCGTATTCAGCTATGTTGTTTATGCAAAAGAATTCCAGTCTGCTAGTGAAGGGATAGTATATGTCTTTTGGAGAAATTAGCACGGCTCCTATTCCGTGGCCGAGGGCATTGGAGGCTCCATCAAAGTAAAGCTTCCACGAGCCATCGTCTGAAACTACGTCTTCCCGAGTTGTAATGCACATCAAGTCCTCATCTGGGAAATTGAAGTTCAACCATTCCTAATCATCTGAAGCATGGCTAGCTAAGAAAACTGCTATGGCGCTTCCTTTCACAACTTTCTAGCTCACATATATAATGTCAAACTCGGATAAGAGGATCTGCCAGCGGGCCATCCTCCCCGTTAATGCCGGTGTTTCCATTAGGAATTTTAAGGGGTCTAATTTGGATATTAACCATGTGGTATGGTATAACATGTACTGCCTTAGCCTTTTGGTAGTCCAAACCAAAGCACAACATAGCTTCTGAATTGGCGGGTATCGTGCTTTAGAATCAGTGAACTTCTTACTTAGGTAGTAGATGGCTCTCTCCTTCTTCTCAGACTCATCATGTTGCCCCAGCACGCAACCCATCGAGTTTTCAAAAACCATCAAGTAAAGGATCAAAAGCCTGCCTGGTACCGGCACGACTAAAATCGGAGCATTTGTCAAGTACTTTTTAATCTTCTCTAGAGCTTCTTGACATTCCTCATCCCAGACCTCAGGATTATTCTTCCTGAGTAGTCTGAAGATAGGGTCGCACTTATCTGTTAATTGAGAGATGAAACGAGAGATGTAGTTTAACCTTCACAGGAAACCTCGAACTTCTTTCTGAGTATGAGGCGGTGGTAGGTCCTGGATAGCCTTTACATTTTCTAGGTCGATCTTAACCCCTTTCCTGCTTACTACAAACCCCAATAGTTTTCCAAATGTGACCGCAAAGGTGCATTTAGCCGGGATAAGCTTCAGCTTGTATTTTTGTAGTCTTTAAAATAGCTTTCTTAGGTTTCGAAGGTGTTCGTCCTCGGTCTGAGACTTAGCGATCATATCATCCACATATACTTCTATCTCTTTGTGCATCATATCATGGAAAAGAGTCACCATTGCTCTTTGATAAGTCACTTCTGCGTTATTGAGTCCAAAGGGCATCACCTTGTAACAAAACGTGCCCCGCATAGTTACAAATGTAGTCTTCTCCATGTCTTCTGGGTCTATCTTTATCTAGTTGTATCCTGAGAAACCATCCATGAATGCATTTTACTCATACAATAACTACTGCTTCGAGCCAAATTGAAATCCGAATACATGGCAGCTACAGTAGAGTTATTACTAACTATTCCTTACATCAGGCCAGAAAGATGTTTTCACTGTAATTCAATCGGTCTTATTCTGCATCTTAAGTATTGGTCCGTTTGGGATTTATCCTACTAATCGTGTACAACAGAAGATATGATACAACACAAAATATTAAAATAAATACAGAATGAATACATGGAATGTCAAAATCTATACAAAACGAATTAATTAACACGCCAAAATTTAAAGATATATAGCACCTTAAACACGATTATGACATGGAAAAAAACATAAGAGATAAGACACGCCATATGGATGCAAATATTACTAGGACTAGTCCTTACCCTCACTGTGTCCAACTGCAAATTACATTTGATCTAATTGATATCAGAAGCAGGCAATTCCCATTCATTCCATCTAAAATAAATAAGGGATAGCCCTCAACCAATTAGAATTACTAAGTCTAGAACAGGGTTGCAAATGAAATGCATGTATGTACTCACAAGTTATTTGGTTTCGAGTTGGAAAAACTCAAATTTGGCTTGGAGTTTATCAAGCCAAGCGCAAGCTACTCAAAGTTATCAAGTGAACCAAGTTCAAGAATCTTAACACTTCACTCGAGTAATTCGCTACCCAAAATCTATTCATTATACTTAATTAATAATGAAGAAACACAATTCAAGCTCATTACAAATGATTACGTTTGAAGAAGAATCCGAGAATCGATACCGGCAGCAGGCGATTCATTCCCTCCCCCCCCCCCCCAAAAAAAAAATGAAAAAAGGGATAGCCTTCACAACCAATTAGAATTATAACTTCCACCATTATCAACTCTATGATTAAAACCCAAAACCATAATAATAAAAGATAAAAATCTTCAGTAATGACAAAGAAAGAAGAAGAATCAGCATGCCTATCCTCTTTTGCAATTGAAATAAGTTTCTCTCAGTCCAACACATTCGCTAGGAATACAAGGGCTTTTTTCTCCTGCGCATTCCCTGAATGAACGCTTCTCAACCTAATTAATCCCCAAATTCGCATATTCAGTAATTTTCTAATATTTCATGTTAGTGCACTAAATCCGGAAATCAAAGCGGGCAACCAAAAGAGATAGAGTATATGAGATTGGAAAAAGAGAATACCTTAACACAATCTGATTCACTTAGACACTTTACCAGTTCCATGGCCAAACCTTTGCAAGATTTTGCCATTTTTCAATTTCCCAACAAATTTTAAGAATAAAATGGCCTTTGTGTCTTCAAGTCTGATCAAGTTTATTTGATTGATTACTGCCACTGGGTTTTACCATTTTTTAATAAATTACAAATTTTACCACTCAACTTTACTCACACTTATATTTTGATTGCTTAAATTTAAAAATTTTAATTTGCTCACTCAATTTTGACATTTTATCATTTTTGATCACTTGAGCATTAAATCACAAACGGTGTGATCACATGACGGATGGTCTGATGACACACCAAATGATATAGTTTTGAATCTGATGACGGTGTAGATAACCTATTTTGCATACCCTTTTTACTTAGCTTTTGCATGTGTTTAAGCCTATTTAGTTGTATTTAGAGTAGCTAGCATATAGTTTGCATGTAGTTAGGGAGTTACATTGCTTGTGCTTAATTGTTATATACTTTGGTGCTTTTAATGAGAAAGGTAGGTTTTTGTGCTGTATGCGTAGGATCTATTGGAGTTGGAAGGATATCACACCTTCCGTAAGAGCTGACGAGGCAAGAAGAGTTGGAGATAAATCTAACTTTATCTTCTGTGGACTCTTACAAGACACGAAACTCATTAAAGATAGCGGGAAAGCAAGATCCTCTTTAAAGAGGCTTCGCACGCTTTAGGGTTACAAAACCTTAGTTTTCTCGACTATATAAATGAGACTTTGGCCACAAACAAAGGGAGCTCGATCCCAGATGACAACTAGGGGTGTTCATTCCCGGCTACTTGAAAAACCGAGTACCCAGTTCTTTCGGGTATCACATATGTCAGCCTATGTCCCGGCCCGCTTTAGTCGGGTACCCGCTATTCACGGGTACCTGGAAAATCGAGTAACATGTACCCAGTTCACATTTTGTATTAATTTATTTTTAAATTTAAAAGTTTTAAAAAATCACATAGTAAACACATAAAATTTAAAATTTCATAATAATTAATCCAAACACAAAAATTAGTGATTTGAAGTTAGTTTTAAGATCTATCTATATATATATATTAAAGTTTATCACCAAAGAGACATTAAAAATATTAATCTCATTTTTTATTTCGAATTTTGTATTAACAAATTAATAAAAATATATTTGAAAATTTTAAAACTTAAAAGTACATAATACAAACATAGAAATAATTTAGAGATTTAAATTTAGTTTTAGGAAAAAATATTAAAGAACCTACAATAAAATATAATTTAAAATTAAAAAATAAATATATACCAAAAATATTTTCCCCAGACCTGGCCCAACTACCCGGAAAAAATCCCGGGTCAGGTAACTTTTTTAGTAAAATACCCAATTTTTTCCTTTCGGGTCGTAGTGTCGTCGGGCCAGGTCAACTGGGTCAGATAGTTTTGAACACCTTTAACAGAACCCCTCAGTCTTCAGCTATCGGAGAACCAATGGAGTTGAAGTTCTAGAGGAGTCTCCACACGACAGAAGCCATCGAGAGAGGCTGAAGGAGTGCGGGACCTACAACAACAGTTAGAAAGCTTGGAGGAGATCGTCGAGGACGCTTGACCCTTTTCTATCCCTTGCTTGATAAACTGCCATATTTTTAATTGTTTTTATTATAGATGTTTTAGGCTCAGACATGAGCTAAATACTTTTAGTTAAGTTCATTGCTTTATAGGATTTTATGTTTTGAAAACTTTGTTTTAATGCTATAGTTCTTTTTCTTTACCTATTCTGTTCATCGTCCATCACGCATAGTTATTGTAAGAGCTATTGAGAGAGACCTTTTAACTATTGATATGTGGCTTAATATCGAGAGAGTTAGGTTAAACAAATGTGAACAATGAGGCTAAGCTGTTAACTTAGACTTAATCTGGCTTAGACATAAGTTTAGGGTTTCAACGACTAATAAGAAGAACTTGAATAGATAATAGAGTTGTTAGGGTTCACGCATACATGTATTACCTTAGCTTCAATGTTATCAACTTCTAGGCATTGAAAGAGTCAAAAGTTAATTAGAAAACCCTGTCGAATAGATAAAGATCTTAGCTAGTTTACACAAACGTGTATTACCAATTGCTATAACATTGAAATAAGTAATCAAGCATAATTCCTAGGCAATAAACCCAGCTTCCATAATTATCTATTTATTTGCTGCAGTATCTGTTTGTCTTGATCATAGCTACTTTACTTTATTTGCATTTAGTTTTGATGAATCATTACCAAACCAATACTTGCTCAACCATTCTTAAGTACAACCGCTTCATATTTATTGATCCAATACTCGTGGGTTCAACACTATACTTCATCACTTTATTACTTGATCGACGAGTATACTTGCTCTAAAGTGCAATACTATTTACCAAGCATCAATTTTTTTGGCTCCGTTGCGAGGACTAGCAATTGATAATTACGTTGTAATTGCGCTTAAGATTTTGTTTTATTTGTATTTAATTTTTTGTTTTTGTTTTTATTTTCCTTTTTAGGTGCGTTCCAGTGCATGAACCGATGCACAAATCCAGAGGAACCTATTCTCCCTTACAATCCAGAGATCGAGAAATATTTATGGAACCTCCGTAAAGAATAAAGGATAATGGAATGGCAAGTTGGCAACAATGGACAGGATGACTTAGAGAATATACGTAATGATGGCATTCCACCGGTAAATACACGAGTGGTTGTTGACAATACAACCCATAATGGAGGTCAGGAGAGGCATAAGGCAATTCCACCAGCCTGACCTAGAAGACCCATTCGTGACAACATAGCACCTGTCATCAACAACCTTAACCCATCGATCTTTGTTCCAAATCTAAGGACAGCTCACTTTGAGCTAAAGCCCGTTATGTTTAACATGCTCAACTCTATTGGACAATTCAGTGGATCAGCAAGAGAGGATGCTAGAGAACACATTCAAGCTTTCCTGAAAGTTTGTGATTTCTTTAAGCAACCGGGAGTCCCTGATGATGTGTTGAGACTCAAACTATTTCCTCACTCTTTGCGTGACCGATCCCAAACATGGTTGACAACTGTATCCTCATGATCTATTACATACTGGGATGACTTATGCTAGAAGTTTTTGCATCGATATAATCCACCGAATGTGCACAACTAGAAGCGAAGCGAAATCATAGCATTCAAGCAACGAGATGATGAATCTATGTATGAATGCTGGAAAAAAATACAAAGATATGTTGCGCAAGTGCTCGATTCACGGATTTCAAGATTGGCTTCAAATAATGACATTCTATAATAGCGTTAATACACCAACAATGACGATGATTGACTCTTCATCCAATGGTATTTTTCTTGAAAAAGATCCTGTAACACCCCGATTTTGGGCTTAGCAGTTTTGAGGTTTATTAGAAGGTCTGGTGGATCGGGTTAGAGATTTGAGTCGGAATCGGGATTGTATATTTTTCGGTAAGATAAAAATATGGAAAAATAGTTAAAAATCATCTTTTAATATATATTGATTTTTATGGAATCAATTTTGGAAAATGGAAATAAAAAATATGACATTTTGTGTTAGACTAAAATGCGATTTTTGGAAACTGTTTTAAATGACTAAAATCAAAAGGGTCAAATCCTTAGAATCCTTAAGGAGCTAATCTACCAAGTGTTTGCTGGTGGTTTCTCCCTTCAATTAAATCATTTTAATCACGTGTTTTAAAAGGTTATTGAAATGGATTAAATATCTAAAGCTAGTTATTAGCTTTTAAAAGAATTTCATGTAACTTTTTCCTAAACTTTTTCTCTCAACTTCTTTTCTTCCAAACACTCAGAGTTTTATCAAAATCCAGAGGTAAAGAACTCATTTCACTCAGATTATTGATTTTAATTTGTTCCTTTAACTTTGTTTTATAAAATCTCATTGAAATCTTGTATTTTCTTAGCTTTTAACAAGCTAATTGAGGGAGAAATCAGATAACAGGGGTAAGGTCCGTTATCTCCTCTGTTAAATGGTTCTTTATTGATATTCCCAAGTATTTGATCCTTTATTTATAAGTTGTGATGTGGTTTTAATATTTTATCCATTTTGATTGAGTTATTTTGGAAATTTGGATGAATCATGGTGATTTTCGAAGTGGATTTGATTCCCAGTAATTGAGATGGATTTAATATATGTTTTGGATTATTTTGATGTTGATAAGTTGTTTTTATCAATAGAATCCTGAAACTCTTGAATCTCTAATTAGTTAGGTTGCTAGTTTTGAGTTATTGTGGTGATATTCGAGTTTAAACTTTGCTGAAGGTAAAAGGATGTTAGGAAAGGGTTTTTGGATGTTGATTGAAGGCTTGAATTGTTGTTTTATGGCTGGGGGTATGTTTTGGAAATGTTTGATGGTGTTTTCAGATTATTTCAGATGGTTTGAGTGGGCAACTTGGGAGTTGCAGGAGATTGTTTTTAGGCAATAGTTTGAATGCATTTATCCCCTAGTTGTATGTGTTTAAAACGGGGGATAATCAAGGCGACGGAGCTTGACGTTGTTTGGTTACTTGCCGGGAGCTTGGTTCGCGTTGGAAAGGTAGGCGAAGCGTGTCGGTGAGTGGAAATTGGTTTTAATTTCTTTACAAAGGTTTGTAAAGGTTGTTGGGAGTTTAGGGTAAGCGTGAGATACTTACCTAAGCTCGGAAGTAAGTTTCCCTTATTTTGCTCTTGAATATCGGTTTAGATATGAGCATGTTGTTGCATGTTTTGGTGATAAACATGGTATGATTTACTTATTGGTAATGCATGGTTTTGAGTACATATGTAGGGGTTTAAAAGTATATTAAATGCTAGTGAGCATTGGTTTTCATTCCGGATGGGAATGGTGTTATTGCATTGGCAATGAGATGTGCATATGTGGTATTTTATAAAATGCATTGTAAAAGAGTAAGTAAATGGTTTTGAAAATGATATATTGGCTATGTGACAAGGTGAGAAAACAATCGGATATAGTTGGCATGCCATAGGATTAAAAGTGCATTATAAAATATGAACAAAATCGATCGTGGTCATGGATCATTGAGGTATGGCGGTTTAACTAGGCCACTCGGACTGTTGGGACATTATTTGGGGTATGCGGTTTAACTAGGCAACCCAAATCGATGGTGATCTTGTGGTTTAACTAGGCAAGGTCAGCACTCTTGTGGTTTAACTAGGCAAGGGTGAAATCTCGCGGTTTAACTAGGCGAGGGTGTCAAATCTTGGAGTTTAACTAGGCAAGGTTTGGGATATCATGCGGTTTAACTAGGCATGGTATGAGAGATCCGTGTATCCGATATGTGTATGAGATAGAGGTAGTATATCTGGGTCACTATAAATGCCAATATATGTGGAAGTTCATGTGTTGAACCTTGTTTATAATGCTTTGGGAATATAAGCATGGTTTGGTAAGAATGTTTTGGAATTCAAGCATGGATTGTTTATGATGTTATAAAGGTTATTGTGTTTTGATTCGATTGGAATCATGAAAAAATGCTTAGGTTGTAAGCATGTTTTGAGAAAAGCAAGCATGTGGTTTTTAAATGGTTTTATGCATCATTGTTTTTTAGCATCCTCACTAAGAATGTGTGCTTACGCTCTCTTTCCCTAATGATGCAGAGCATTAAAGTTCAGGGCAGCAAGGGCAAGGTTTGCAAGGATCCAAGAGATAAACTACTTTGAGTATGAACTCGATTTATATTTCCGGTTAATAAGGCAATGTGTTCGCCAAGGTTTTTGGAGGTTGTAATCCTATTTTCTTATAGATTTTGAGTATGTTTTCTATGTTGGTTTTTGAGGAAGGTTGATATTGTCAAGCTTGATGTTAATACATGTTGTTGCTATGGATGAGTGGTATCTTAAGTATGCATCTTGAATTTCCTTGTGGTTTACCATGTTGTGCTAATTGGACCAAGCTCAGTATGCTATGTTGAGTGTGTTGGTATGCTGCTTATGCTGAGAATGGCTTAATTGTTCATTTTGGGTCGTAAGGCAAAGTGTTTCTAGGAATCGTGCCTTTAGATTATCATTGGATGAGTGGAAGCCAACTGGTTGCCGAGTTTATGTTGTTTAGGTTGCTTTTGCATTTAGATATTATTGTATGAAAGTTTATGGCATAATGAAGTGGTATAGTATTGAGGTAAGCATGCTAAATCAGCCAACTGTGACCATTCAGGTCCAAGCGTATCGGTACGTGTGTTCATATATCGGTA
Source organism: Hibiscus mutabilis (assembly GCA_019671005.1). Taxonomy (NCBI): domain Eukaryota; kingdom Viridiplantae; phylum Streptophyta; class Magnoliopsida; order Malvales; family Malvaceae; genus Hibiscus; species Hibiscus mutabilis. Next base: position 18,841,913 of record CM033753.1, on the reverse strand, counting down.
TGGGAAGCCATTTCGGCTTGTGGTACTGGTATGCAGACTAGGCGTTGCGATACGGGAGTGTATCATTAGAGTAGCGTACCGATACACGAGTTCATGTATTAGTACGAGAAGGTTGAATTTAGCTTAGGGGATCGGTATACGGGTTTGAGGATCGGTACGAGCCTTTAGTTTTGGTAAGGCGTACCGGTACACAGGGTCGTACCGGTACGAGAGTAGGCTACTGGAATTTTTGAAAATTCAAATTGGAGAGGGCATACCGATACTCAGATGGGCATACCGATACCCATGGCAATTAAGTTAGTTAATGGCTTTAGTAAAGTTCTATTTTCTTTCATTTTAATCCTTAAATGTTGTAGAAGCATTTGAATGGGTTTGAATGATCGTATTGGGCTAATTTTTGACATGTAAGCATTGAATATGCTTAATTAAGGGTTGGTAACATAAAAATTGGTGAAGTCCCTATTTTAGTCAAAATTGCATTTTGGTCCCTAATCAATGTTATGGCTAATCAGATATCGTTAAGATGGCCGATTGAGATGAGTGCTCACCAATAAACAATATGAACATGCATGAAAGCGTTAATGCATCTAGAGAAGTTAAAATAAAAAAAATGGACGAGTTTTGGGTTAAACCTTTCCGGTTTGCTTCGGTAAACCTAATGTAGCTTTCTTGGATCGATCTTGTGACTAGGCCGGGTCGAGGGGGTTACATTTGTTAGTATTAGAGCCAGGTTTGCGAAAAGTTGGGATGTTGTTGCTTGTTTAATTGATGATGTTTGAACTGCACGGTGATTGTGTAAATGCTTGGTGAATGTTTAATGTTCCATTGGGGTATGATTGGGGATACCTTTAGAATTACCGAGGATTTTAAATGCGTTTTAAAGTTAACTTGGATCCTTTACCTTATGCTAGCCTAACTCTAATGTGTTTTGATGCTTTTGTTAGCATAGCTCGACGTGAGACACGGTCTATGGCTAATACTGCCGGGATTGGGCAGAATAATGAGACAAAAAAGAATCTCCCTCATGTTTTACCTCCTCCTTGTAATACCCCAAAATTTTCTTAGTGACTAAAACGAAAAGAATTAGAGTTTGGTGGTTTTAGTTCAATGACTAAAATGTAAAATTTCAAAGTTTGGTGGCTAAAGTGAAAAGCTGGGAAAAGTATAGGGACCAACATGGTAATTTCCCAATAATTATTTTTATGGCAAAAATGAATAGTTTATCCCGGTATAAGAATTTGGTGGGAATCAAATTTTTGGTACGGGATTTGTGTGAAAAGCTATAAAAAAGATAAGTTTCAGAAAGTAATTCAAATGATTATTCAAACTCCAAAAATTAGGAAAATTTTATGGAAGTCTTAGAAAGACTTGAGGAATATGATATTATGGTTTTTGAATCGTTTTTATTCGATTTAAATTTGATTCTATGCAGTATTTGGTGAAATAGGTGGAAATGGCATTTTTGAAGATAGATTGATTCATTAAGGCAAAATAGTCATTTCACCCTTTATGAATATTATTGATTATTTTGGATAAGAAAAGACAAGTGTTGGCATGAGATTTGTCATAACTCAAGGATAAAATGGTCTTTTGACTATTAAAAGGGTTATTATATTATTTTTAGTGTTTATAATGTCAGTTGGCATTAAAATTAAGAAAGAAAATTTTGAAACAAGTTCTCATATTTTTCTCTCCAAGCCATGAGTCTCTAAGAACAAGGGTAAGATTTTTTTTTTAATTTTTAAACTTGTTTAATTGGATTTAAGCTTGAGACATGAAATAAGGAATTGTTCTCCATTGAATTCTCTATCTTTTGGTATAAGTTTTGCTTAGTTTTCATGTCTCTAAGTTGAGTTTGGTGAATTGGGTGGATGAAGATCATGTTGGATTTTTGAGTTTTAATGGTTGTTCATGTTGGAAATATGTTTGTGATGCCGTTTCTATGGTTCAAATGATGAAATTTCATGGAAAATAAAATTAGGGACCATTCGGCTATGATGAAATAATTAGGGGAAATTCTTGCAAAATCTATTTTGATGATGGAAATGATGAGAATGATGTTATATTAGCTTGAATTTGTTGTTTGGATGAAGAAATATTCATGTTCTTGAAAGATGGAAAAATTAGGGTTTATGTCAAGTATGGAAATTAGGGACATGATTGAAGAAAAAATGGTTTATTATGATGATATAAGTTGTTTGGAATGAAAATCCCTAATTATTTTGCATTAGGGACCAAATTGTAAATTTTGGAAAGTTTAGGGACTTGATAGTTGAGCTTTTTTTGAAGTATATTGTGTTGGAAAATTAAGTTAAGTGATTGGAAAGTTAATTTTGAAGTTTATAGTGACTTTATGACCATTTTGGAAAATTCAGAAATATTAAGGACCAATGTGGAAATTTTTAAAGTTTGGGTCCTAAAGTGTAAAGGATGGGAAATGAAAGGATTAAACTTGAAAATGGAGGTTGGAAGCCTAAAAGAGTCCTTAGGGACTAAAATATGAATTTTGGAATAAGTTGTGGAATTATGGAAAAATGTGAAGAATATGATTTGAATATAGAAAGTTTTATCGGATCAAGTTTATATTTAATGGATAGTTATTTATTTACTTTACATTCTTGTGTATGGATTGAGTATGTTCTAACATATACTTTGAAATGGTATATGTTATTTTAATGTAGATTCTGATATAAATCAAGATCGTTTCAATAGAAAAGGAAATGATAAAGCTCGAGATTGAAATCGAATAGTGAAGGCATCTATATTACAAGGCTAAGGCGAGTGCATACATGTTTTTGCATGATATATTATTTTACTGATTTTTTTAAGATTATGGTATAATTTTATGTTTATAAATGGTTTATACCATGAAAAGTTGATGCATATATTGGAGTATGAATTACTCCAATATGAAGATATTTAATATGATGTAAAATGTATATTTGGTATTTGTTACATTGTTATATTGCAAGAATTGTTGTAGAGTTGCCTTGGAAGTATAATATTGAGAATGACAGTAACGATGCTTTATAGTGTCGAAATCCAACCTTTGAGTTGGCAGTTATGACGATACCTTATGGTGTCGAAATCCAACCTATGAGTTGGTAGTAACAATGCTTTATATCGTCGAAATCCAACCTTTGAGTTGACAGTTATGACGATACCTTATGGTGTCGAAATCCAACCTATGAGTTGGCAGTAGCGATGCTTTATAGTGTCGAAATCCAACCTTTGAGTTGGCAGTTATGACGATACCTTATGGTGTCAAAATCCAACCTATGAGTTGGCAGTAAAATGATGCTTTATAGTATTGAAATCCAACCTTTTGAGTTGGCAGTTACGATGTACATAATGAAGAATAGTACTTTTATAGTACATATATGACTTTTCAAGATGAATATATGCTTTTAAAGTATAAAGTTTACAGTATGCTTTTATGCATAGACATTCCTGCATAACATATTATATGTTTAAAAGGATATCATGCTTTTAATAGTATTATACACTGTAAAGTATTTTAAATGTTATTCACCTTATGCCTCACTAAGTTATACTTAGCGTGTATATTGTTATACGCATAGGTAATCGAAAGTAGTAGTGGAGCTTTGCGTCAACATCTCTTTTGGGAGGAGATTTTACATCGACATGTTATTTTTGGTACTTATGACATCCTGGTTTTGTATAAAATAGTGGCATATACGAAATAATCTGTCTATTTTGTTAAATTATTTAAACCAGCTTGCCTTGTAATGGTTTTATTTATGTCTATTAAATGATATATTATATGTATAAATTTTGTGTATTATGTTAGTATTTTATATATTGATGTTATTGTCTATAAGTAAATTAAAAATTTTAAATAGTATCGATTTTTGGATGTAAAATATTTTTATATTACCTGTCATCTCTGACTCGTGTTCGGTGTACGGATACGGGAATAGGGTGTTACACTCCTCCCGTGGTTCCTACAGTTGATGTTGGGGTGGGTGAAGCACCCTAGGTTCACCAAGTGCCAGTATATGGTGATTTGACTCTGTTAGTTAAGGCAATAACGAGAGTTTTTCAGGCAGCGATGGCTGGAGTGCAGGTGCAGGCACTGGCACCTACTGTGGTGGCAAATCAAGGTTTACCCTTGGAGCGTTTGAGGAGTTTAGGAAGTGTGGAGTTTCAAGGTTTGAGCCTTGAGGCAGTCGAAGGTTGGCTGGAAAAGACGGTCTGCATTATGGATCAGATAGGATGCCACGAGGAGCGTAAGCTAGGTTGCACTGTATCTCTGCTACAGGGAGAGGCATAACATTGGTGGGTGACCACTATTGTTGGCGTTCTTGAGGCGGATGTTACTTGGGAGTTCTTTCGGAGAGCTTTCAAGAGGAAGTACCTTGGAGCTTAGTACTTGGATATGAAGATGCGCGAGTTTATGTCTTTATCTCAGGGAAGCATGTCTGTTGCTGAATACGAGGTGAGTTTGTCCGATTGAGTCAGTATGCTCCAGAGTTAGTTTTAGATGACCAGCAGAGATGTGACAAGTTCCTTTATGGACTTGTAAAGGACATTAAGATGTACCTCCTGGCCGTAAATTACACAGATTTTGATGTGTTGGTGAACCGGGCAAAATATTGAGCAGTCCTTGGGTGCCCCAGTTTAGTCTGCAGGTGTGAAATTGGGTAAAAGAGTGGCAGACTCTAGCTATTTTGGGAGACATAATAGGAGGTTTAGGGACAAGAGGCATAAGCCAGATCATAGGCGTGGTGGTAGAGTTGGCCAGGGTGCTCGGGGAGCTCGTGTTTCATCGGAGTGTGAGTGATGCGGTAGGCACCACGTGGGTATGTGCTGGGGTAATACTGGAGCTTGTTGGATTTGTGGATTATCTGATCACTTGAAACGTGATTGTCCTCGGGCTACGAGAGATGTACCAGCGCAGGTTGCTGCACCCGCTAAGGGCCAAGGCCGTGGCAGGGGTAACTTTCAGAGGCGTGAGGATGTTCAGAGGGGTATGGCTCATGCCACAGCAGTGAGACCTAAAGGTGGTGGTCCGACTCGGGTCTTTGCTCACCGTGAGGGTCATAATGACACAGATGTGATCGCAGGTACTTTTACTTTGCAATCCTTTTCATTGTTATCTTTAATTGATTCGGGGTCCACGTATTCATATATCTTGAGTGAACATGCATCTTCGCTGAATATTCCTGTAGAGATCTTAGATGTTGGCATTTAATCACAAGTTCTTTTGGGGAGACAGTTACAACAAGAAGGTTGTATCGACGTTGTCCTTTGGTGGTGCGAGGACATGAGTTTGCCGTAGATCTGATAGAATGCCATTCCATGACTTTGATATCATTTTGGGTATAGATTGGTTGAGTGAGCACAGAGCAGTTGTGGATTGTGAATTCAAAATGATATCCTTGAGGTTGGCCGACGACTATGAAGTTACGGTGGTTGGTAAGAATGTTAAGTTTCTGTCTAATGCGGTTTTTGCTGTTAGAGCGGAGAAGATGATGTTTGATGGCTGCCAAGCTTATTTGGCTATTTTTATGAATCTAGAAGCTAAGGGTGTTCGAGTGCAGGACATTCGGACCATGTGCGACTTTCTTGAGGTTTTTCCAGGTTTACCTCCGGATAGGGAGGTGGAGCTTCGCATTGAGACTTATGAGGGTACAACACCGGTATCCATTGCTCCTTATAGGATGGCACCGGAAGAATTGAAGGAGTTGAAGTCGCAACTTCAGGAGTTGTTGGACCATGGGTTCATTCGACCAAGTGTTTCCGTGGGGAGCGCTTGTTCTCTTCATGAAAAAGAAAGATGGTACGATGCGTATGTGCATTGATTATCGTCAATTGAATAAGTTAACGGTAAAGAACAGGTATCCATTGTTGTAGATTGTTTCGTGGAGCAACGGTGTTTTCCAAGATAGATTTAAGATTGGGGTATTACCAGTTGAAGGTTAAGGATGTGTGTTGCGTGTAATAAGTGCTACGCAAATGTGCAAGTATACACGTCGCAAGTTATAGTATAAAAGATATCGTCTCCACAGGGATTGGTGCCATTTCAAGAATCTAGTCTCTTACACTGAAAAAAGTAAAAAACACAAATAAATGATTATAAGAGTTTAACTAATAACTAATATAGAAAGCAATAAAGTAAAAGAAAATATGAGATCAAACGAGAGAGAGATAGGCCAGGTTATCGTGAGTTGAGGTGTGATAGCCGATTAGATCGTCTTGGTAAAAGAGTGCACGGGCAACTCAGTTGCCGTGGCAACTTGCACAACGGGGTTGCCTTGGCAACTAATCGATGGTTGCCTGGGCAACTAGTTGGGCAACTACTTGGGCGTCTGGGCAGCAACCTTCAAGGTTCGGCAGAGCGTTGTTCAATGGTTTCTTCTTATCCCTAAGTCGAAACTCTAGCTACTTGTGCATGCCTTGATAATACATCCCTGCGTGAGTCAAGGGTGAACAACAACCAATCTTCCGCTCCTCTTAGCCGTTGAAATCCTTAACTTATTCCTAAGCCGGATTAATCTTCACCATCACTAGATTGAATAAAGATCATATTTATTCATTTCTTGAATCTAACTCTCCCGATATTAGATAAATATATGAAATCACGAGATCCTCTCCCAATTCACTCGCAAACAAGAATAAGAACCAAGAATGAATAAACCTTGAATAGAAAAGTGCAAACTCTTATTACCTAAACAAAAACCAATAGTTTCTCACAACCACAAAACACAATAACCATAGCCAAATAGATTTAGTTCATGGCTAGGTTCCAAAGAAACACAAGATAAATAATCCCTAGCATGAACCCAATCGAACAAGAAAGAAAAGGATGAAGAAGGAGGCTTGTCGAAATCCTCCTTGCCCTAGATGCTTGTCGAAAATTCTCTCCTCTTGCCCTCCTTGATGCTTGTCGAAATTCCCCTCTATTTGCTCTCTCTATATTGTCGAAATCTCCATCTTATTTATAGGGCTAGGGCAAAGTCCTTCTTTGAGGAGGAAGTTAAGTTGGAATTAAATTATCTTTAAAGAATATAATTCTTTATTATAATTATATTCCTACTAGAACTTATCCTATCTTCTTGGAATTTAATTCTCCTTTAATCTCTGCATGGAAATCAAATTCCTTTGGGTTTGGGCTTTGCTCCACGTCATCTTGGGCTTGTCTATTCATCAATTTCAACTACCATATCACCTTTGCTCTTGTCGACAATTACCCTGGCAACTGGCTCGACGTCTCCTTCATGTATTGCCCTGGCAACTGGCTCGCCGTCTCCTTCATGTATTGCCCTGGCAACTGGCTGTAGCCTTGCTTTGGCACGTGATCCTGCACATACACACAAAACACACCAAAGCAGCATATTTTCCCACAAAAACTACCAAGTTATGTAATCAAGCTCAACGATGGAAGGAAACATGGATTAATGCATGAATGGCTAATTATGCAACTAATATGAGCCTAAGTCTAACAATAATATGAGTAAAAAAGGTAAGAAAAAAAGTACTTTTGAACACTTATCACACCCCCAGACTTGAACTATTGCTTGTCCTCAAGCAATGCAAACTCATAATTACCTGCCAAGACTTCAATTTTCACAAACTTAGCTTTGAACTTGATTTCAATTCTCTGAACCGGAGCACAAAGTATGATTGGCTTTTTATTTTTCGGAAAACTTAGGAGTTACTTGGAATCAAACTATAATGCTTGTGAGTGTGTGCGGAGTTGTGTGCAAGTTGATTTTTCGGATTCTATGCAAACAATAGGTTTTCAAATTACTTTTTTGGGTTCTTTTTAACATGTTTTAACTAGAGCCAATTTTGGGCACCTCTTGTGTTTTGTTTTTAGTTTTCTTAAGTTAATTTATTCAACTAGAGCCGGTTTCGGGCACCTCTAGCGATCAAATTTTTTAACACATACTAGAGCCAGTTTCGGGCACCTCTAGCATTCATTCAATTTTTATTCTAATCCCCCAATTTGTTAATTATCAGCCTAAGTTCACTAGAATTCCTTAAATCAATCAAACCACAACAGTGTTTCATCAAATTTAGCATCATAGAAAAATTCTAAGTTTTTCCATGGTTATCCTAGAATAAAAATTCTATCAATTAAGTGCATTGGCAAAGTCATCATCGGATATTCATCAAATCTAAGAAATTCTTGTTCCAATTAAAGGCATGTCAAGTAATTTATGTATCCTAAATGTAATACTTAAGATGAATGTAACTAAATATGGTAACTACTAATAACAATCCCCCCCAACTCGAGTGAGGCATTGTCCTCAATGCATGCATTAAAGAAAAATAAAAATAACGAAAAATAAAATGCATACGAGGACTTACTCCGAGAGTTCGTCATCGTAGATGATTAGTTTCCTTTTAATCGATGTCTTGATTCTCTTGCTTGAACGCGATGGTTGTTTTCTTGTTGCCGGTGGTGGAATCGATCCTCGTACGGGGTTGTCCTCATCGTCCTCTTCATCAATGTCATTTGCTTTTCGCTTGGAGGATTCAATTGATGTGGTTTTTGTTGGAGCAATGAAAGACTCATCCGAATTTGAAAAATTAGAAAATGATTCCGTAGGAGTTGATTCGGGCATAGGTGCTTTACCTTTGGCTTTTGCAGTGGTTGCCGGGATGTATTTGGCTTTGTTTGTCGTGGCATCTTCAGGGTTGGTTGCCGTGGCATCAGCTTGTGCAGGCCCGATGTAGGTTGCCGCGACATCTTCTTCATTGGTTGCGGGGGCAAAGATCTCGACAGTAAATTTCCTTAGCATAGTAGTTGTGAGTCTTGTTGTGAAAAAGAAAACCTGAAAACTAAAGATAATGAAGAAAAATAAAATATCTCCTAAAAATAAAAATGAAAATAAAAAGAAAAAGAAAATATTGAAAGGAGAGCATGCTCATGCATCTCCTAAAGTGACCACTTCTTTGTTACGTTCCACATGGGCACCATTGTAGTGCTTCAATCTTTGTCCATTAACTTTGAATTCATGGTTGTCAGAGATGGACTTGATTATCACAGAACCATGGGAGAATGGTTTGACGACTTCGAATGGTCCCGACCATCTTGATTTCAGCTTTCCCGGGAAAAGTTTTAGCCGAGAATTGAATAGGAAAACTAGTTGCCCTGGCGTGAATTGCCGTGGCAATAGTTTCTTGTCGTGCCATCGCTTTGTTTTCTCCTTGTAGATTCGTGCATTGTTATAGGCTACTGCACGGAATTCTTCTATCTCGTTGAGATCCATCAAACGCTTTTGTCCGGCACTTTCGCAATCCATATTCACGGTCTTGATTGCCCAGTATGCCTTGTGCTCGATTTCCACCGGTAGATGGCATGTTTTGCCATAGACAAGTCGGGAGGGGGACATACCTAAGGGCGTTTTGAATGCAGTGCGATATGCCCAAAGTGCGTCATCTAGTCTTAATGACCAATCCTTCCTAGAGGTATTTACAACTTTTTCGAGTATACCCTTCAATTCCCGGTTGGAAATTTCTGCTTGTCCGTTGGTTTGTGGGTGATATGCCGTGGCGATCTTGTGTGATATGCCGAAGCGTTGCAACATCTTGGAAATTAGTCTGTTGTCAAAATGCTTGCCTTCGTCACTGATAATAGCTCTTGGCATCCCAAATCGTGTAAATATGTTTTTCTACAAGAATCGTTGCACGGTCTTGGAATCGTTGTTGGGAACTGCAGCTGCCTCAACCCATTTAGACACGTAGTCAACGACAAGTAAGATGTAGAGGTTGCCGATTGAAGATGGGAAAGGTCCCATAAAATTGATCCCCCACACATCGAAAAATTCCACCTCGATGATGTTCTGGAGCGGCATCTCATGTCGTCTAGAGATATTGCCTGTCCTCTGGCAATGATCACATTGCTTGTAAAAGTCTTGGGAATCTTTGTACAATGTTGGCCAATACAAACCGGATTGCAAAACTTTGGCCGCGGTACGAGTTCCTCCAAAATGTCCTCCATAGGGTGAAGAATAGCATTGCCGGAGTACATTCTGTTGTTCTTCTTCAGGGACACATCGGCGTATAACCTGATCTGCACATTGTTTAAACAAGAGAGGCTCGTCCCAAAAGTAATGCCAAGCATCATGGCGGAACCGCTTCTTCCCTTGGTGAGTAATGCCATAAGGTAAAATACCACAAACAAGGAAATTAACTAAATCCGCGTACCAGGGTATTGCCGAGGCATGTACTACCGTGGTGACTGCTCCCAAAATTGCCGACGCGTGCGCGTCAAAAGCTGCTGCAGCTTCGAGAGTTGCCAAGGCGTGTGAATCCATGGTTGTCGAGGCGTCGTGGGTTGCCGAGGCATGCACATCCATGGTTGCCGAGGCAACTAAAATTTGTTCATCTGGGAATGCATCACATATCTCTAGATCCGCGCCCTCCTCCTTGTTGTGTTCTAAACGTGATAAGTGGTCAGCCACTTGATTTTCTATTCCTTTCCTGTCCTTAATTTCAATATCAAATTCTTGTAAAAGTAATATCCAACGAATCAAACGAGGTTTAGCAAATAGATATTTGATTGCCGAATGGTCCGTATGAACAATTACCTTTGTACCAATCAAATAGGATCGAAACTTGTCAAATGCGAAAACTACAGCTAGTAACTCTTTCTCCGTTGTTGTGTAATTCATTTGAGCACTATTAAGAGTTTTACTAGAGTAGTATATCACATGGAAGGTCTTACATGTGCGTTGGCCTAGGACTGCTCCTACCGCGAAATCACTTGCATCACACATGAGCTCAAAAGGTAGCGTCCAATCTGGTGGAACAACAATGGGTGCCGAGGCAAGCTTTTCCTTTAGGGTTTCGAATGCTTGGGGTGCAAGAATCATCAAAATCGAAGACTTTATCCTGTTCAAGCAAATTGCACAAGGGTTTAGTGATTTTAGAAAAATTATGAATGAACCTCCTGTAAAAACCTGCATGTCCAAGAAAGCTTCAAATTTCTTTAACCGAACTCGGTGGAGGTAATCTCTCGATCACATCCACATTGGCTTTGTCTACTTCAATTCCCTTGGATGAAATCTTGTGGCCGAGCACTATTCCTTCATCTACCATAAAATGGCATTTCTCCCAATTGAGGACTAAATCAGTTTCTTCACATCTTGCCAACACCCTCTCTAAATTGCCGAGACAGCTGTCGAAGTCATTACCAAAGACAGAAAAATCATCCATGAAGATCTCAAGGAAGTCTTCGACCATGTCTGAAAAGAGCGCCATCATGCATCTTTGGAAGGTTGCCGGGGCGTTACACAATTCGAACGGCATCCTTCGGAAGGTATAAGTACCGTATGGGCATGTGAAGGTTGTCTTTTCTTGATCTTCTGGTGCTATGGCAATTTGATTGTAACCTGAATAACCATCAAGAAAACAATAAAAGGGTTTACCTGCAAGACGGTCAAGCATTTGATCAATAAAGGGTAATGGGAAGTGATCTTTCCTGGTGGCTTTGTTTAGTTTTCGATAATCCATACAAACCCTCCAACCGGTCACAGTCCTGGTTGGAATGAGTTCATTATTTTCATTACTTACCACCGTTATACCTCCCTTTTTCGGTACGTATTGTATCGGACTTACCCATGTACTATCAGAGATAGGGTATATAATGCCGGCGTCAAGCCACTTGATGATTTCTTTCATTACAACCCCTTTCATGGCATGATTCAGTCTCCTCTGGGCCTCAATTGAAGGTTTGTGATCATCTTCCAACAAATTCTTGTGCATGCACACTGCCGGGCTAATTCCCTTCAAGTCGGCAATTGTGCACCCTATTGCCTTTTTGTGTAGCTTCAACATCTTGATCAGCTTGTTTTCTTGCTCAGGCTGTAACTTAGAAGAAATAATTACAGGCAATGTATTATCGGTTTCCTAAGTATGCATATTTTAGTTGCTCTGGCAATTGTTTCAGCTCAAGAATCGGTGGTTGTTCAATAGAGGGTTTTTCGAGTTTACCTTCCTTACCTGAGTAATACAGTGGTTCAAAGTATGTACCTGGTCGATTGACTAGCCAATTTTCCTCTTATTGTTGTTCCTCATCGACCGGTTCTTCATTCTCCTCAGGTTCCTCTTGATCGGCAATGTAGTTGTCGAGGCAACTAAATTCCTCATCGAAGTTAAACTCTGCCGTGGCATGAAGTAGTTGGCATTCTTCTGGATCATCGACATGCCTTAGTGTTTGTAACACATTTAGTTTAACTTGCTGGTCATTCACCCTCATTGTGCGTTCTCCCTTTTCAACATCGATCAAGGTTCTCCTTGTTGCTAGGAATGGTCTCCCGAGAATGATGGGTGCATGCTCATCTGCTTCACAATCCAAAATATTAAAGTCAGCGAGAAAAATAAATATATCAACTTTTACCAGTATGTCCTCAATTTTTCCCTCTGGATGCACATAGGATCTGTCTGCTAGCTGTAGCATAACTGTTGTAGGTCTTGCCTTCCCGATTCCTAGTTTCTGGAAAACCGATTTAGGCATCAAGTTTATGCTAGCCCCAAGGTCGCATAGTGCTTTCCTGACATAGTGGTTTCCAATGGAACAGGGTATTGTGAAACTTCCAGGATCCTTCAACTTGGGTGGCATACGATTGTGCAACATTACCATGCATCCCTCTGTTGCGGCAACTGTTTCAAACTCTCATAGCCTTGTTCTCTTGGACACAATGTCTTTAATAAACTTGGCATAGTTTGGCATTTGTTCAATTGCTTCCACCAGTGGCAAGTTGATGTGGACTTGCTTTAGGATATCAAGAAACTTCTTGAATTGGTACTATTGCTTTTGTCGATTCAACCTTTGTGGGAATGGTGGTGGAAGTCGGATATCTTTGATCCTTTCATTGGTTTGGAACCTGATTGACGGCATTGCCGGGACAACTAGAGTTGCCGAGGCATTATCAATTAGGGTTGCCGAGGCATGCTTATCACAAGTTCCCGAGGCGACTTTATCGTCGGTTGTCGAGGCATGCTTATTGCCGGTTGCCGCGGCAATTCCTGGTTCAGCATCTGAGGGTTTGTCGCTAGGTTCATCTTGATCTTTTTGTGGAGTTTTGTTTGATGAGCGGGTTTGAGCCTCTCTAAGTTGTTGGCCACTTCTAGTGGTGATTGCCTTACATTTCTCATGGCCAGTTCCTCTTGCGACTTCAGTATCGCTAGGTAAACCTCCTTGCGGTCTAGTATTCATATTTTGAGCAAACTATCCGACTTGATTTTCCAATGATTTGATTGCCGCCTCTTGGTTTTGCAATCTCATCTCAGTCCTGTTAATAAAAGCATCAGTTCTTTTTATGAAATTACTATTCTTAGCCATATAAGATTCAGTTTTCTTCATAAAAGCATTTAGAGAATTTTCCAAAGAACTAGATGTTGTAGGTTGTTGCTGCGACAACTGTTGCCATGGCATATTCTGCTGGAATCTCGATGCTTGTGCATTCTGATTGTTCTGGTTTAGAGCATTGTTGGGATTACTCCATGAAGAATTTGGGTGCTTCTTCCAAGCTGGATTGTATGTATTGGACATCACATTGTTGTTCCGATTGTAATTCCCCACATAGAAGCTGGATTCTGGATTCTGCATACATTCAGAAGAATTATGGTTATGACCACATAACTCACAAAAAGAATCTATTACCTTGACTTCATGTGTGTTGTTTGGTTTTTGCATGTTCTGGACCATCTTGGTTAAAGCGGCTAATTGTGTCGAAATTGAATCTGATGATCCTAGTTCATGTATTGTGGCTTGGCGTCTAACTCCTCCTCTTATAGTAGATGGGAATTGATAATCATTCTTGGCCAGCCTGTTTAAAATTTGCATTGCTTTTTCTGGCGACTTATCTAGGAGTATGTCATTTGCCGAGGCATCTAGCATCATCCTTGTTGGTGTATTCACGGCGTTGTAAAACATTGTTACTTGAGTCGACACTGGGAATCCGTGTAGGGGGCATTTGTGTAGAAGTTCTCTATATCGCTCCCAAGCCTCGTACATGGATTCATCATCTACCTGCCGAAAAGAAGTAATGTCGTTACGAAGCTTATCAGTCAAATTTGTAGGATTAAACCGAGCAAGGAAATCACGAAAAAGATCGGTCCAAGATGCTATTGATCCGGCAGAAATGCTATTCAACCATGCTTTCGCCCTATCCCTCAGTGAATATGGGAATAATCTTAATCGTAAGACATCGGGGTTGACTCCGTGAATTTTGAACGAGTTGCAAATCTCGAGGAAAGATTTAAGATGTTGCCGTGCATCTAGATCTTCTTCAAGATAGTCTCGAATAGTTCTGTTTCGTGCAAGAATCACTCCTCCTCCTGCTAGAACATCTTGATTCATATTGCCGTCTTGATTAGCCATTGCTACTCTTATCCTTCGTCTAAGTCTTTGTAAGGTTCGTTCGATTTCTGGATCAAAGGGATATTCTAGTGAAGTCGGTCTCGCCCTGGTCATATACCAATGCAAAACCAAAGTTTGTTAGCCCTTTGAATTTTAAACAGGAAAAGTAAAAAGAAAGTGCAAGAAAATAAAAACATAGTCGCTATTGCCAATCCCCGACAACGGTGCCAAAAACTTGTTGCGCGTAATAAGTGCTACGCAAATGTGCAAGTATACACGTCGCAAGTTATAGTATAAAAGATATCGTCTCCACAGGGATTGGTGTCACTTCAAGAATCTAGTCTATTGCACTGAAAAAAAGTAAAAACACAAATAAAGGATTATAGGAGTTTAACTAATAACTAATATAGAAAGCAATAAAGTAAAAGAAAATATGAGATCAAATGAGAGAGAGATAGGCCAGGTTATCATGAGTTGAGGTGCGATAGCCGATTGGATCGTCTTGGTAAAAAGTGCACGGGCAACTTGCACAACGGGGTTGCCTTGGCAACTAATCGATGGTTGCCTGGGCAACTAGTTGGGCGTCTGGGCAGCAACCTTCAAGGTTCGGCAGAGTGTTCTTCAATGGTTTCTTCTTATCCCTAAGTCGAAACTCTAGCTACTTGTGCATGCCTTGATAATACATCCCTGCGTGAATCAAGGGTGAACAACAACCAATCTTGCGCTCCTCTTAGCCGTTGAAATCCTTAACTTATTCCTAAGCCGGATTAATCTTCACCATCACTAGATTGAATAAAGATCATATTTATTCGTTTCTTGAATCTAACTCTCCCGATATTAGATAAATAGATGAAATCACGAGATCCTCTCCCAATTCACTCGCAAACAAGAATAAGAACCAAGAATGAATAAACCTTGAATATAAAAGTGCAAACTCTTATTACCTAAACAAAAACCAATAGTTTCTCACAACCACAAAACACAATAACCATAGCCAAATAGATTTAGTTCATGGCTAGGTTCCAAAGAAACACAAGATAAATAATCCCTAGCATGAACCCAATCGAACAAGAAAGAAAAGGATGAAGAATGAGGCTTGTCGAAATCCTCCTTGCCCTAGATGCTTGTCGAAAATTCTCTCCTCTTGCCCTCCTTGATGCTTGTCGAAATTCCCCTCTCTTTGCTCTCTCTATATTGTCGAAATCTCCATCTTATTTATAGGGCTAGGGCAAAGTCCTTCTTTGAGGAGAAAGTTAAGTTGGAATTAAATTATCTTTAAAGAATATAATTCTTTATTATAATTATATTCCTACTAGAACTTCTCCTATCTTCTTGGAATTTAATTCTTCTTTAATCTCTGCATGGAAATCAAATTCCTTTGGGTTTGGGCTTTGCTCCACGTGATCTTGGGCTTGTCTAGTCATCAATTTCGACTACCATATCACCTTTGCTCTTGTCGACAATTGCCCTGGAAACTGGCTCGGCGTCTCCTTCATGTATTGCCCTGGCAACTGGCTCGCCGTCTCCTTCATGTATTGCCTTGGCAACTGGCTCTAGCCTTGCTTTGGCAAGTGATCCTGCACATACACACAAAACACACCAAAGAAACATCTTTTCCCACAAAAACTACCAAGTTATGTAATCAAGCTCAACGATGGAAGGAAACATGGATTAATGCATGAATGGCTAATTATGCAACTAATATGAGCCTAAGTCTAACAATAATATGAGTAAAAAGGGTAAGAAAAATAGTACTTTTGAACACTTATCACACCCCCAAACTTGAACTATTGCTTGTTCTCAAGCAATGCAAACTCATAATTACCTGTCAAGACTTCAATTTTCACAAACTTAGCTTTGAACTTGATTTCAATTCTCTGAACCGGAGCACAAAGTATGATTGGCTTTTTATTTTTCGAAAAACTTAGGAGTTACTTGGAATCAAACTATAATGCTTGTGAGTGTGTGCGAAGTTGTGTGCAAGTTGATTTTTTGGATTCTATGCAAACAATAGGTTTTCAAATTACTTTATTGGGTTCTTTTTAACATGTTTTAACTAGAGCCAGTTTTGGGCACCTCTAGTGTTTTGTTTTTAGTTTTCTTAAGTTAATTTATTCGACTAGAGCCGGTTTCGGGCACCTCTAGCGATCAAATTTTTTAACACATACTAGAGCCAGTTTCGGGCACCTCTAGTGATCAAAATTTTTTTAGCATATGATAGAGCCAATTTCGGGCACCTCTAGCATTCATTCAATTTTTATTCTAATCCCCCAATTTGTTAATTATCAGCCTAAGTTCACTAGAATTCCTTAAATCAATCAAACCACAACAGTGTTTCATCAAATTTAGCATCATAGTAAAATTCTAAGTTTTTCCATGGTTATCCTAGAATAAAAATTCTATCAATTAAGTGCATTGTCAAAGTCATCATCGGATATTCATCAAATCTAAGCAATTCTTGTTCCAATTAAAGGCATGGCAAGCAATTTATGTATCCTAAATGTAATACTTAAGATGAATGTAACTAAATATGGTAACTACTAATAACAATCCCCCCCAAACTCGAGTGAGGCATTGTCCTCAATGCATGCATTAAAGAAAAATAAAAATAACGAAAAATAAAATGCATACGAGGACTTACTCCGAGAGTTCGTCATCGTAGATGATTAGTTTCCTTTTGGTCGGTGTCTTGATTCTCTTGCTTGAACACGATGGTTGTTTTCTTGTTGCCGGTGGTGGAATCGATCCTCGTACGGGGTTGTCCTCATCATCCTCTTCATCAATGTCATTTGCTTTTCGCTTGGAGGATTCAATTGATGTGGTCTTTGTTGGTGCAATGAAGGACTCATCTGAATCTGAAAAATCAGAAAATGATTCCGTAGGAGTTGATTCGGGCATAGGTGCTTTACCTTTGGCTTTTGCAGTGGTTGCCGGGATGTCTTTGGCTTTGGTTGTCGTGGCATCTTCAGGGTTGGTTGCCGTGGTATCAGCTTGTGCAGGCACGATGTAGGTTGCCGCGACATCTTCTTCATTGGTTGCTGGGGCAAGGATCTCGGCAGTAAATTTCCTTAGCATAGTAGTTGTGAGTCTTGTTGTGAAAAAGAAAACAAAGAAAACCTGAAAACTAAAGATAATGAAGAAAAATAAAATATCTCCTAAAAATAAAAATGAAAATAAAAAGAAAAAGAAAATATTGAAAGGAGAGCATGCTCATACATCTCCTAAAGTGACCACTTCTTTGTTACGTTCCACATGGGCACCATTGTAGTGCTTCAATATTTGTCCATTAACTTTGAATTCATGGTTGTCAGAGATGGACTTGATTATCACGGCACCATGGGAGAATGGTTTGACGACTTCGAATGGTCCCGACCATCTTGATTTTAGCTTTCCCGTGAAAAGTTTTAGCCGAGAATTGAATAGGAGAACTAGTTGCCCTGGCGTGAATTGCCGTGGCAATAGTTTCTTGTCGTGCCATCGCTTTGTTTTCTCCTTGTAAATTCGTGCATTGTTATAGGCTAGTGCACGGAATTCTTCTATCTCGTTGAGATCCATCAAACGCTTTTGTCTGGCACTTTCCCAATCCATATTCACGGTCTTGATTGCCCAGTATGCCTTGTGCTCGATTTCCACCGGTAGATGGCATGTTTTGCCATAGACAAGTCAGGAGGGGGACATACCTAAGGGTGTTTTGAATGTAGTGCGATATTCCCAAAGTGCGTCATCTAGTCTTAACGACCAATCCTTCCCAGAGGGATTTACAACTTTTTCGAGTATACCCTTCAATTCCCGGTTGGAAATTTCTGCTTGTCCGTTGGTTTGTGGGTGATATGCTGAAGCGTTGCAACATCTTGGCAATTAGTCTGTTGTCAAAATTCTTGCCTTCGTCACTGATAATTGCTCTTGGCATCCCAAACCGTGTAAATATGTTTTTCCTGCAAGAATCGTTGCACGGTCTTAGAATCGTTGTTGGGAACTGCAGCTGCCTCAACCCATTTAGACACGTAGTCAACGACAAGTAAGATGTAGAGGTTGCCGAATGAAGATGGGAAAGGTCCCATAAAATTGATCCCCTACACATCGAACAATTCCACCTCGATGATGTTCTTGAGCGGCATCTCATATCGTCTAGAGATATTGCCCGTCCTCTGGCAACGATCACATTGCTTGTAAAAGTCTTGGGCATCTTTGTACAATGTTGGCCAATACAAACCGGATTGCAAAACTTTTGCCGCGGTACGAGTTCCTCCAAAATGTCTTCCATAGGGTGAAGAATGGCATTGCCGGAGTACATTCTGTTCTTCTTCTTCAGGGACACATCGGCGTATAACCTGATCTGCACATTGTTTAAACAAAAGAGGCTCGTCCCAAAAGTAATGCTTAGCATCATGGCGGAACCGCTTCTTCCCCTGGTGAGTAATGCCATAAGGTAAAATACCACAAACAAGGAAATTAACTAAATTCGCGTACCAGGGTATTGCCGAGGCATGTGCTGCCGTGGTGACTGCTCCCAAAATTGCCGAGGTGTGCGCGTCAAAATCTGCTATGGCTTCGAGAGTTACCAAGGCGTGTGCATCCATGGTTGCTGAGGCGTCGTGGGTTGCCGAGGCATGCGCGTCGATGGTTGCCGAGGAAACTAAAATTTGTTCATCTAGGAATGCATCACATATCTCTAGATCCGTGTCCTCCTCCCTGTTGCGTTCTAAACGTGATAAGTGGTCGACCACTTGATTTTCTGTTCCTTTCCTGTCCTTAATTTCAATATCAAATTCTTGTAAAAGTAATATCCAACGAATCAAACGAGGTTTAGCATCCTTTTTAGCAAATAGATATTTGATTGCCGAATGGTCCGTATGAACAATTACCTTTGTACCAATCAAATAGGATTGAAACTTGTCAAATGCGAAAACTACAGCTAGTAACTCTTTCTTCATTGTTGTGTAATTCACTTGAGAACTATTAAGAGTTTTACTAGCGTAGTATATCACATGGAAGGTCTTACCTGTGCGTTGGCCTAGGACTGCTCCTACCGCGAAATCACTTGCATCACACATGATCTCAAAAGGTAGCGTCCAATCTGGTGGAACGACAATAGGTGCCGAGGCAAGCTTTTCCTTTAGGGTTTCGAATGCTTGGGTGCAAGAATCGTCAAAATAGAAGACTTTATCCTGTTCAAGCAAATTGCACAAGGGTTTAGTGATTTTAGAAAAATTATGAATGAACCTCCTGTAAAAACTTGTATGTCCAAGAAAGCATCGAATTCCTTTAACCGAACTCGGTGGAGGTAATCTCTCGATCACATCCACCTTGGCTTTGTCTACTTCAATTCCCTTGGATGAAATCTTGTGGTCGAGCACTATTCCTTTATCTACCATAAAATGGCATTTCTCCCAATTGAGGACTAAATCAATTTCTTCACATCTTGCCAACACCCTCTCGAAATTGCCGAGACAACTGTCGAAGTCATTACCAAAGACAGAAAAATCATCCATGAAGATCTCAAGGAAGTCTTCGACCATGTCTGAAAAGAGTGCCATCATGCATCTTTGGAAGGTTGCCAGGGCGTTACACAATCCGAACGGCATCCTTCGGAAAGTATAAGTACCGTATGGGCATGTGAATGTTGTCTTTTCTTGATCTTCTGGTGCTATAGCAATTTGATTGTAATTTGAATAACCATCAAGAAAACAATAAAAGGGTTTACCTGCAAGACGGTCAAGCATTTGATCAATAAAAGGTAATGGGAAGTGATCTTTCCTGGTGGCTTTGTTTAGCTTTCGATAATCCATACAAACCCTCCAACCGGTCACAGTCCTGGCTGGAATGAGTTCATTATTTTCATTACTTACCACTGTTATACCTCCCTTTTAGGTACGCATTGTACCGAACTTACCCATGTACTATCAGAGATAGGGTATATAATGCCGGCGTCAAGCCACTTGATGATTTCTTTCATTACAACCCCTTTCATGGCATGATTCAGTCTCCTCTGGGCCTCAATTGAAGGTTTGTGATCATCTTCCAACAAAATCTTGTGCATGCACACTGCCGGGCTAATTCCCTTCAAGTCGGCAATTGTCCACCCTATTGCCTTTTTGTGTAGCTTCAACATCATGATCAGCTTGTTTTCCTGCTTAGGCTGTAAATTAGAAGAAATAATTACAGGCAATGTATTATCGGTTCCTAAGTATGTATATTTTAGTTGCTCTGGCAATTGTTTCAGCTCAAGAATCGGTGGTTGTTCAATAGAGGGTTTTTCGAGTTTACCTTCCTTACCTGAGTAATCCAGTGGTTCAAAGTATGTACCTGGTTGATTGACTAGCCAATTTGCCTCTTCTTGTTGTTCCTCATCGACCGGTTCTTCATTCTCCCCAGGTTCCTCTTGATCGGCAATGTAGTTGTCGAGGCAACTAAATTCCTCATCGAAGTTAAACTCTGCCGTGGCATGAAGTAGTTGGCATTCTTCTGGATCATCGGCATGCCTTAGTGTTTGGAACACATTTAGTTTAACTTGCTGGTCATTCACCCTCATTGTGAATTCTCCCTTTTCAACATCGATCAAGGTTTTCCCTGTTGCTAGGAATGGTCTCCCGAGAATGATGGGTGCATGCTCACCTGCTTCACAATCCAAAATAATAAAGTTAGCGGGAAAAATAAATTTATCAACTTTTACCAGTATGTCCTCAATTTTTCCCTCTGGATGCACATAGGATCTGTCTGCTAGCTGTAGCATAACTGTTGTAGGTCTTGCCTTCCCGATTCCTAGTTTCTGGAAAACCGATTTAGGCATCAAGTTTATGCTACCCCCAAGGTCGCATAGTGCTTTCCTGACATAGTGGTTTCCAATGGAACAGGGTATTGTGAAGCTTCCGGGATCCTTCAACTTGGGTGGCATACGATTGTGCAACATTGCCATGCATCCCTCTGTTGCGGCAACTGTTTCAAACTCTCCTAGCCTTGTTTTCTTGGACACAATGTCTTTAAGAAACTTGGCATAGTTTGGCATTTGTTCAATTGCTTCCACCAGTGGCAAGTTGATGTGGACTTGCTTTAGGATATCAAGAAACTTCTTGAATTGGTACTCTTGCTTTTGTCGCTTCAACCTTTGTGGGAATGGTGGTGGAAGTAGGATATCTTTGATCCTTTCATTGGTTTGGAACCTGATTGACGGCATTACCGGGACAACTGGAGTTGTCGAGGCATTATCAATTAGGGTTGCCGAGGCATGCTTATCACAAGTTACCGAGGCGTCTTTATCGTCAGTTGTCGAGGCATGCTTAATGCCGGTTGCCGCGGTAATTCCTGGTTCAGCATCTGAGGGTTTGCCGCTAGGTTCATCTTGATCTTTTTGTGGAGTTTTGTTTGATGAGCGGGTTTGAGCCTCTCTAAGTTGTTGGCCACTTCTAGTGGTGATTGCCTTACATTGCTTATGTCCAGTTCCTCTTGCGACTTCAGTATCGCTAGGTAAACCTCCTTGCGGTCTAGTATTCATATTTTGAGCAAACTGTCTGACTTGATTTTCCAATGATTTGATTGCCGCCTCTTGGTTTTGCAATCTCATCTCGGTCTTGTTAATAAAAGCATCAGTTCTTTTTATGAAATTACTATTCTCAGCCATATAAGATTCATTTTTCTTCATAAAAGCATTTAGAGAATTTTCCAAAGAACTAGATGTTGTCGGTTGTTGCTGCGGCAACTGTTGCCGTGGCATATTATGCTGGAATCCTGATGCTTGTGCATTCTGATTGTTCTAGTTTAGAGCATTGTTGGGATTACTCCATGAAGAATTTGGGTGCTTCTTCCAAGCTGGATTGTATGTATTGGACATCACATTGTTGTTCCGATTGTAATTCCCCACATAGAAGCTAGATTCTGGATTCTGCATACATTCAGAAGAAGTATGGTTATCACCACATAACTCACAAAAAGAATCCATTACCTTGACTTCATGTGTGTTGTTTGGTTTTTGCATGTTCTGGACCATCTTGGTTAAAGTGGCCAATTGTGACGAAATTGAATCTGATGATCCTAGTTCATGTATTGTGGCTTGGCATCTAACTCCTCCTCTTCTAGTAGATGGGAATTGATAATCATTCTTGGCCAGCCTGTTTAAAATTTGCATTGTTTCTTCCGGCGACTTATCTAGGAGTATGTCGTTTGCCGAGGCATCTAGCATCATCCTTGTTGGTGTATTCACGGCGTTGTAAAACATTGTTACTTGAGTCGACACTGGGAATCCGTGTAGGGGGCATTTGTGTAGAAGTTCTCTATATCGCTCCCAAGCCTCGTACATGAATTCATCATCTGCCTGCCGAAAAGAAGTAATGTCGTTACGAAGCTTATCAGTCAAATTTGTAGGATTAAACCGAGCAAGGAAATCACGACAAAGATCGGTCCAAGATGCTATTCATCTGGTAGGAATGCTATTCAACCATGCTTTTGCCCTATCCCTCAGTGAATATGGGAATAATCTTAACCGTAAGACATCGGGGGTGACTCCGTGTATTTTGAACGAGTTGCAAATCTCAAGGAAAGATTTAAGATGTTACCGTGCATCTTCAGTCGCTGATCCGCCAAATTGACCTATTGTGTTGATCATATTAAACATTACCGGTTTCAACTCAAAGTGGTCGGCTTCAATTTCAGGTGGGACAACTCCTGGATTAAGTCCATCTAGATCTTTTTCAAGATAGTCTCGAATAGTTATGTTTCGTGCAAGAATCACTCCTCCTCCTGCTAGAACATCTTGATTCATATTGCCGTCTTGATTAGCCATTGCTACTATTATCCTTCGTCTAAGTCTTTGTAAGGTTCGTTCGATTTCTGGATCAAAGGGATATTCTAGTGAAGTCGGTCTCGCCCTGGTCATATACCAATGCAAAACCAAAGTTTGTTAGCCCTTTGAATTTTAAACAAGAAAAGTAAAAAGAGAGTGCAAGAAAATAAAAACAAAGTCATTATTGCCAATCCCCAGCAACGGCGCCAAAAACTTGTTGCGTGTAATAAGTGCTACGCAAATGTGCAAGTATACACATCGCAAGTTATAGTATAAAAGATATCGTCTCCACAGGGATTGGTGCCACTTCAAGAATCTAGTCTCTTGCACTGAAAAAAAGTAAAAACACAAATAAAGGATTATAGGAGTTTAACTAATAACTAATATAGAAAGCAATAAAGTAAAAGAAAATATGAGATCAAATGAGAGAGATAGGTCAGGTTATCGTGAGTTGAGGTGTGATAGCCGATTGGATCGTCTTGGTAAAAGAGTGCACGGGAAACTCAGTTGCCGTGGCAACTTGCACAACGGGGTTGCCTTGGCAACTAATCGATGGTTGCCTGGGCAACTAGTTGGGCAACTACTTGTGCGTCTGGGCAGCAACCTTCAAGGTTCGGCAGAGCGTTTTTCAATGGTTTCTTCTTATCCCTAAGTCGAAACTCTAGCTACTTGTGCATGCCTTGATAATACATCCCTGCGTGAATCAAGGGTGAACAACAACCAATCTTGCGCTCCTCTTAGCCGTTGAAATCCTTAACTTATTCCTAAGCCGGATTAATCTTCACCATCACTAGATTGAATAAAGATCATATTCATTCGTTTCTTGAATCTAACTCTCCCGATATTAGATAAATAGATGAAATCACGAGATCCTCTCCCAATTCACTCGCAAACAAGAATAAGAACCAAGAATGAATAAACCTTGAATAGAAAAGTACAAACTCTTATTACCTAAACAAAAACCAATAGTTTCTCACAACCACAAAACACAATAACCATAGCCAAATAGATTTAGTTCATGGCTAGGTTCCAAAGAAACACAAGATAAATAATCCCTAGCATGAACCCAATCGAACAAGAAAGAAAAGGATGAAGACGGAGGCTTGTCGAAATCCTCTTTGCCCTAGATGCTTGTCGAAAATTCTCTCCTCTTGCCCTCCTTGATGCTTGTCAAAATTCCCCTCTCTTTGCTCTCTCTATATTTTCGAAGTCTCCATCTTATTTATAGGGCTAGGGCAAAGTCCTTCTTTGAGGAGGAAGTTAAGTTGGAATTAAATTATCTTTAAAGAATATAATTCTTTATTATAATTATATTCCTACTAGAACTTCTCCTATCTTCTTGGAATTTAATTCTTCTTTAATCTCTGCATGGAAATCAAATTCCTTTGGGTTTGGGCTTTGCTCCACGTTATCTTGGGCTTGTCTAGTCATCAATTTCGACTACCATATCACCTTTGCTCTTGTCGACAATTGCCCTGGCAACTGGCTCGGCGTCTCCTTCATGTATTGCCCTGGCAACTGGCTCTAGCCTTGCTTTGGCAAGTGATCTTGCACATACACACAAAACACACCAAAGCAGCATCTTTTCCCACAAAA
This sequence comes from Hibiscus mutabilis, assembly GCA_019671005.1. Classification (NCBI taxonomy): domain Eukaryota; kingdom Viridiplantae; phylum Streptophyta; class Magnoliopsida; order Malvales; family Malvaceae; genus Hibiscus; species Hibiscus mutabilis. Next base: position 18,817,203 of record CM033753.1, on the reverse strand, counting down.
ACTACCAAGTTATGTAATCAAGCTCAACGATGGAAGGAAACATGGATTAATGCATGAATGGCTAATTATGCAACTAATATGAGCCTAAGTCTAACAATAATATGAGTAAAAAGGGTAAGAAAAATAGTACTTTTGAACACTTATCAATGTGCATATGCATAAGACTGTGTTTCGTATGAGATATGGGCATTATGAGTTTCTGGTCATGCCTTTCGGTTTGACAAATGCCCCGGCTGCGTTTATGGATATGATGAATAGAGTGGTCTATGAGTACCTTGATTAGTTATAGTGATATTCATAGATGATATTCTCGTGTACTCCCGTACCAAGGAAGAGCATGTTCAACATTTACGGATTGTGTTGCAAGTGTTTAAGGATAACCAGTTATATGCTAAGTTGAACAAGTGCGAGTTTTGGCTTAAGGAAGTGACATCCCTAGGTCATATGGTTTTCGCGGAGGTTATTCACATTGATCCACAAAAGATTGAGGCTATTCTCAATTGGAAGCCACCTAAGTCTGTATTGGATGTGTGTAGTTTTCTTGGGTTGGCTGGTTATTATCGCCATTTTGTTGAGGTGTTCTCGAGTATTGCAGCACCGTTGACCAAGTTGTTGTAGAATAATGTTCTGTATATGTGGACGGAGAAGCAGCAGTACAATTTTGAAAAGTTGAAGGAAGTTTTGACACATGCTCCTGTGTTGATTCAGCCTGAATCTGGGAGGGAGTTTGTGGTTTATAGTGATGTGTCGTATGTTGGCTTAGGTTGTGTGCTGATGCAGGATGGGAAGGTTTTGGCCTTTGCAATGAGGCAGTTGAAAGTTCATGAGCACAATTATCCAACTCATGATTTTGAGCTTGCAGCTGTGATTTTCGCTTTAAAAATTTGGCGACATTACCTCTATGGTGAGAAGTGCGTGATCTTCACGGATCACAAGAGCTTGAAGTATTTGATGTCCCAGAAATATTTGAATCTTAGGCAACGCAGATGGTTGGAGTTTCTTAAGGATTATGACTTGACCATTGAGTATAATCCTGGTAAAGCCAATGTAGTGGCGGATGCCTTAAGTCGTAAGGTTGCGGTTGAGCTCCGAGCTATGTTTGCAAGGTTGAGTGTGTCGCGAGAGGGTGGTTTGCTGGCGGAATTACAAGTCAAGCCTACATTATCGCAGTTGGTTAAAGCTAAGCAGTCGTATGATGATTCGTTGGTTGTGCATGTTAAGGACATTGCGGATGGTAATCCAACATATTTTCATTTTGATGATGATGGAGTTTTGTGTTTCAAGGGTCGAATAGTGGTGCCAGATGATTCAGAGTTGAGGCACACTATCTTGACGGAAGCACATTCTAGTCCTTTTACTATGCATCTTGGTAGTGTTAAGATGTATCATGATTTGAAAGAGGTATACTATTGGGTTGGGTTGAAAAAAGATGTGGGTGAGTTTGTGTCCAAGTGCATGGTATGTCAGGGAATTAAAGCTGAACATCAATTTCCATCCAGGTTGTTTCAACTGCTAAAAATTCCATCCGGATCGTATGGCCACTCGTCCACCACAGGATGGCTTATGGTCTTACACCGACAAAAATAAAAGGTAAAAATAAAAATAAAAATAAAAATAAAAAGAAGACAAGTAAAAATTTAAAAACAATCAATTCCGTTGCAATCCCCGACAACGGCACCAAAAACTTGTAGAAGATATATAGGAGGCTGAATAATGCCACGAGAAAGGACCACTTCCCATTGCCATCCATTGATCAGATGCCAGATAGGTTGGCAGGTAAAGCTTTCTATTGTTTTTCGGATGGTTATTTAGGTTTTAATCAGATTGCCATCGCTCTTGATGATCATGAGAAGACCACGTTCACGTGCCCATATGAGACATTTGTGTTTAGAAGGATGCCATTCGGCCTATGTAATGCACCAACAACGTTTCAACGTTGCATGATGTCCATTTTTTTCGATATGATCGAGCACAACATGGAAGTGTTCATGGATGATTTCTCAGTGTGGCAAAACATTTGAGGAATGCCTTCTAAGTTTGGAGCAAGTCTTGAAGAGATGCATAGAGACAAACATAGTGTTGAACTGGGAAAAATGCCACTTCATGGTGAAGGAGGGCATTTTTCTCGGGCACAAGGTAACTAAGAGAGGGTTAGAAGTGGATCAAGCAAAATTTGAGGTAATTAAGCAACTACCGCCTCTAACAGGTGTTAAAGGTATAAGGAGTTTTTTAGGACATGCCAATTTTCATCAGTGTTTTATTAAAGACTTTTCAAAAATTGCTAACTTTATGCTTGTTGTTAGAACATAATGTCACTTTTTCTTTGACGATTCTTGTTTGAGAGCATTTCAGGAGCTTAAGGAAAAGTTGATCAATGCCCCTATAGTTGTGGCACCGGACTAGAATGAGCCCTTCGAGCTCATGTGCGATGCCAACGACTATGCCGTTGGAGCAGTCTTGGGACAAAGGCATGGCAAGGTTTTTCATGCCATCTACTATGCCAGCCGAACCTTGAACGAAGCACAACTGAACTACTCTACGACCGAGAAAGAATTTCTTGCGGTTGTATTTGGTTTTGACAAATTTAGATCTTATTTAATTGGTAACAAAGTTGTGCTTTTTACAGATCATTCGGCATTGAAGTATCTCTTGGCAAAGAAGGATGCCAAGCCCAGACTCTGATGGATGCTCGTACTTCAAGAATTCAACCTTGAGATCCGAGACAAGAAGGGCAGTGAAAACCTAGTAGTTGACCATCTCTCACGTTTATAGCATCATCTTGAAGATGGTAAGACCAATTCTATAAGAGATGAATTTCTTGACGAGTATTTGCTTGTAGTTAATGCCATGCCATGGTATGCCGATATTGTCAACTACTTGGTAAGTAACATTCTGCCACCAGACTTGGCATACAATGCCAATAAAAGGTTCTTGCGGGAAGTCAAGCAATAATATTGGGACGAGCCAATATTGTTCAAACAGTGTGCCGACCAAGTGATCTGCCGATGTGTGCCCGAGGATGAACAACATAACATATTGCATCTATGCCATGCCGCACCATATGGAGGTCACTTTGCTGGGGTAAAGACTGCTGCCAAGGTACTGCAGTCAGGATTCTTTTGGTCCACACTATATAAGGATGCCCATTAGTATGCCAAGGCATGTGATCGATGGCAACGAACATGAAACATCTCTGGCAGACACCAGCTACCGCTCCAAAACATTATGCATGTAGATTTATTTGATGTATGGGGGATAGACTTTATGGGTCCTTTTCCACCCTCATTCGGTAATGTGTACATTCTTGTGGTTGTTGACTATGTGTCTAAGTGGGTAGAAGCTATTGCTCTGCCAACAAACGATGCCAAGGTCATTGCCAAGTTTCTACATAAGCACATATTTACTAGATTAGGTGCCCCTAGAGTGATCATTCATGATGAGGGCACTCATTTTAAATGTAATCTAATTTCTAAAGCCTTGTGCAGGTATGGTATACAGCAGAGAATTGCCACAAAATATCATCCACAAATGAACAGGCAAGTAGAGATTTCAAATAAGGAGATTAAGAACATTCTAGAGAAGACTGTTAATCCATCAAGGAAGGACTGCTCCTTGAGACTAGATGAGTCCTTGTGGGCTTACAGGACTGCTTTTAAAACTCCTTTGGGTACTTCGCCGTTTATACTTATTTTTCGGAAAACCATGCCACCTGCCAGTGGAGCTTGAGCATAAAGCCTACTAGGCCATCAAAACACTTGGCATGGCATGGAGAGCCGCTGGAGAAAAGAGGTACTAGACCTAAATGAGTTGGAGGAATTCAGAATACAAGCCTATGAGAACGCCAGGATCTACAAGGAAGAGGCAAAACGTTGGCATGATAGTAGGATAATGCCAAGACAGTTTGAGGTAGGCCAACGTGTTTTGTTATTGAACTCACGGCTTAAGTTGTTTCTAGGGAAACTTAGATCGAGATAGATGGGCCCTTATGAAGTTGTGAAGCCCTATGCTCTTGGAGCTGTAGACATTAAGAACTTGAAGACGAGCGAAATCTTTAAGGTGAATGGCCAACGTTTAAAGAACTACATGGAAGGTGATCAGAATAATGCAAAGAGGTGATCCTCTTGGTAGAGGTAACATGAAAACACCATTATGTTTGAACTTTTGTAAATATTAGGTTAGTGTTTTTCTTTGTTTTTAGATTTTTAGGTCTTAATTGTTTTTATTTCTTTTTAAGTTTCACGTTTTTATTCCTTTACTATGTTGAAAGGTTTTCTTTGAGTTGCGCAGATTCATTATGCCATGAACCATGCCAGGAACGATGTCAGGGGCAGTGCCAGAAAAAATGCCAGGATTGTTTGGCAGGAGCAGATGTACCAATAGAGAAGTCTGTCGACATAGTTCCAGAATAGCTTGGCATGCGGCGGTGTTAAATTTAGAAGAATGAGAAAAACCCTAGCTTGACCGGCCTATTCAATAAGAGAGAGTATTTTTCTTTTAACCTTAAACCCTAGCCACCCAAAATTTTGGTTGAAATTTAAATTTCAAACCAATCACCTTATCACTTCAATCTTTACCCTATCTTATCACCTTATCACTTTAACCTTATCCCTCCACCTTCTTTTTAAATTAATTCTTTTTATTTTCCATCATTTTCCCTAATTACTTCTCCCATTAAAACACTCAACCGACCCAAAACCTTTCACTTTCTCACCCTAGCCGGCAAAATCACCCAAACATCTCTCTCACTTTTTACTTTCTTTTTGATAAGCAAGTAAAAAACCCAAAAACGTTCTTCTTCTTTATCTTTGTTCAACATCGCTTCATATTCATTCAATGGTTTCAATGGCTTCCTCTTCAACTTCTTTCAAGCGATTCTTCAACGAGGAGATTCAGAAAAAGTTTGAATCCAATTTTGCCTCGAGAAAATTTTTCTACGAGAAGCACTTCAAGTTCAAAGCAGAGGCAACCAATGGCTTCCCTCTGGAAGTCATGTCTATGATTAACTTGCACAAATGGACTCAGTTTTGCCAGCAAAAATGGGAGATTTATGCCACCATAGTCCAAGAATTCTATCCGCACCTTGTGACCAAGGATTTGCCCTTCTTGATGATTAGTGGTAAATGTGTTCGTTTTGATGAAGGGTATATTAACAATATGTTTGAGTTAGATGGTGCAGAGGATGAGTATTTCGAGTATGCTGATCCAATGAACGCTTCCAAGAGAAAGAGGCTGCTGGCAGATCTGTGTGAGCCTGGCACGGCATGGACAGTCTTATCAACGGGCCACCGGAAGGTGAAGAGGTTGGCACTGAAGTCCCAATGGAGAGGATGAAATCACTTTCTCAAGTCGAATCTGATACCCACATCCCATAACGAGACTGTGTTAGAAGAAAGGATGATCCTGTTGCACTCCATTGTTATGGGGCGCAAGATCAATGTTGGCAAGCTCATTATTGGGGAAATTTACAAGTGCACAGCAAAAGGTACTGGCAACTTGTTTTTACCTTGGTTGATTTCTAATGTTTGCATGCTCCATGATGTGCCAAAGCTTGATACGGAGAAAGGGCTAACGATCAAAGGAACAACAATTACTGCTGCTATATGGAGGAATCGTGTTGCTGCCGAGCCTAAGGACAAGGGGAAGGGAAAGGCAAGGGCACCCACGTGAAAGCCCAAGGAGTCAAAGGCCGCGCCAGCAACCATGCTAGAAACTGTGCCAGACAGTTCAACGGTAATGCTGTCCCAAATTCACCAATGCTAGGAGATTATTCTCCAAAAGCTGGAAAAAGCTGAGGAACTCAATGCCAAGATGCTGCATTACATCCAGGCTAGGGATGTTGTAATCAGAGAGGCTCTTACAAAATTGTCAACTGATTTTGTGCCAAAATTTTTAGACTTCCTTGCCGAGCCCTCTGCCAGTGACAATACCATGCCAGCTAGTCCAGTTCATACCCCGTCATATGCCACAATCCCGTTGTCTCCAGTTCAAGTCGAGTCTACCAGTTCTGATTCTTCATCTGAATCAAAAGAAACCAAATCCAAGTCAACCAAAGCTAAGTCACAGTGACACCTTCTTTACACACGCTATCTGATGCCACCGATGCACCTGCTGCATCAGAGCTTGCCAAGGAAAATGAGGAAATTGGAGCCTCAACTGCCGCTTCAAAACTGGGCCTGAAAAGAAAGAAGCACATGGTCCCTGATCGTGGGCCATTTTTGAGAAGAAAAACCCGTGCAGCACGACAAATAGTCTCCAAAGGGGAGTCATCTTCTTCCTAAACTCCTTTACATTTCATTCCATTGTATTTACATGATCATGCATTTTTAATTTTTTCTGTTTTTCTTGTATATATGTGTTGTTTCATGCATTGGGGACAATGCACATCTTGGGTTTGGGGGAGTGCATTTCTTCACATTTATTCCATGTATTTCATGTTTAATTTTCTGTTACCATGCCATTTAGGTCATTTAGAATAGATGCATACCGAACCACTAAAAAAGAAAGAGAAAATTTTGCCTCGATTTAATTTTGAAAAATGTTAACAATTGTTAGGCAAGCTTAATTTGATCTAGGTGTCTGTCCAATGAGGAAATTTTAATCTTTAGCTGTCATGCCATGCCAGCAGAATAGTATGCCAGGTTAGCTTGGCAATTGATCTCTAGTTTAGGGAATTGAACTTACACTTAACACGTAGTATGTATCTAGATCCTTAGCAAACTTAGACTTTTTGAAACTATGCTTAGAATTTAAAAAAAATGATGTCAGGGTAAAAAGAAATAAATAAGGCAGCAATGTTCTGCCAAGGCAAGAAAAAAATAGAACTCTCCTCAACCGTAGGGATAATAAGCTACTTGGGGCTTCGTGGTTTGCTCCCTCTTAGTTCTCAAGTCCAAAACCTTAGGGTGTGAGTTGAAGAGAAAGCCTAGTGATGTCTAGATTAAGTTGGGGATTCGTGGTATGCTCCATCTTATCTCTCACGCTAAATAGTGTCACGAAGCAAGCTTAAATGAATGCCAGCAAGAAACCCTTGACAAAGAAAAAAAATATCTGAGTTTTGGTAGTAAATTTGTCTAAGGGAGTGAAAGGATACTTGATGCATATTGCCTACACTCATGCTCTTTTCATGAACTTAGAATAGAGTTATATTGCTGCACTTGAATTACTACCTTCTTGGCATTATTGCACTGACATACCGAGGACAGAAATAGAGCCAAATTCTGCTTGCCAGCACGTGTTCGCATTCAACCAAAATTTTGTCGATGTAACATTTTCACAGGTTTTGTTTTTATTTTGATTGCATTACTTGAGGACAAGCAATGAGTTAGGTTTGGGGTGTGTTACCTCTCCAAAAGTATTGTTTTTAACGTTAATCTTACAATGCTTTTTCTTGTTTTTAGGTACATTTAGTTGCATTAGGATGTTAGAATCATGCATTTGTATAAGGAGTTTAGAGTTCTGTCTATACCAGTGGAAGGGTTGTTTTGTTGGCAATTTTGCAGGTTTGGCATAGGATTTGGCCCATAAAAGCACCACAAGAAGGAATGCCAGAGAGAATGCCGAGTGCTGTTGGCACAGATAGACCAGACAATGCCAAGCACCGAATGGCAGAGAAGTGAACATGATGCCACACCAAGAAGCTATTGGACCCCGAAAAAATAGGACATGATCAGGATCCGAAAAATAGCAATTGGAACAATCTCCAAAAAAATAGTGGATAAGATGGAGCCAAGACTTGTTGGTAGAATCATGCCAAGCTTGGACTCCATGGCAGCGTCGATAGTATGATGTCAGCCCTAGCCTGATTAGCTCTCATTCAAATTTGGATAAGAAGAAAATCCCTTATCCCTTGGGCAGTTGAAATTCAAAATTTAAAGAGCTTATCCTATCCCTTCCTTGCATGCCTATTTAAACACCAACCGAGTAAGCATTTGGGAGAATTGAAAAAGATTGGATCGTGAGGAGTTGGTGTGTGACGATTGACAACCGGCTGCACCTAGAAGGGTGGTCTGACTAGCTTGGCTGAGAAGCATGGATCTTGAAGGGTTGCATCGAGAGACCCCTTCTAGCCCATTCTCTCTTTCAAGTTATTTATTTTGTTTTTAATGATGATGTATTTTGAAAATGTTTGTGGGTTGTTGGTTAAATCCCTCACCATGAACTAATTTAATAGTTGGTGGGGGATGTTTGCGTTGAATGCTATTTTTATGTTTTAGTTTTTAATAATAAATCTGCCATGGCAATGTTTTCACTATTCGGCATACTTTAATATTTCCTAAATACTTTGCCAAGCGAGAGCTGGCATTGTTGGCCTATTGCGCCTCAATATCTTAATAGACTTGGGGTGGCAACGAATAAGTTGTTGAATACTGAGGATAGAAGCTTCGAGAGAAGTCGTTCAAGTAGATGAACTTACTTCGGGAGTGATATCTACCCCTTAGGAGTATAGATTGGATCTTAATCAAATTGGTTTATTTAAAAACAAGCACTATAGAGATATAGGGGTTTTTACATGATCAATTTAGGGCAATGACCATCTAGAGAGGCTTTGCTAATTTTGAATCTGCTCGGCAAACAATGCCAAGACATGTTGCTATTAAAAGCTGGCACGACATGAATATCGTGAAAACCAAGCATTCCCTGCCAACACTCATCATTCATTAAAGCACATTCCTTGCCAACGTCTTTATTTTACTTTCATTCCTTTTCTTTTTAATTGTTTTTAAAACCAACTTCAAATCAAATCACTTTTTCTTAAGGCAAGTAACAATAAAGGCAATTGAATTCCAAGTCAATCTCCGTGGGATCAATACTCAGCTTACCAACTGTATTAGTTGAACGACTTCTCTCGAAGCTTCTCTCCTCAGTATTCAACAACTTATTCGTTGCCACCCTAAGTCTGTTAAGATATTGAGGTGCAATAGGCCAATAGTGCCAGCTCTCACTTGGTATAGTATTTAGGAAATATTAAAGTATGTCGAATAGTGAAAACATTGTCGAGGTAGATTTATTATTAAAAACTAAAACATAAAAATAGCGTTCAACGCAAACACCCCCACCAACTATTAAATTATTTCATGGTGAGGGATTTAACCAAAAAACCATAAAACATTTTCAAAATACATCATCATTAAAAATAAAAATAACTAAACAAAGAGAATGGGCAAGAAGGGGTCTCTCGATGCAGCCCTTCAAGATCCAGGCTTCTAGTCCAAGCTGGTTGGACCACCCTTCCTAGGTGCAACCGGTTGTCAATCGTCACACACTAACTCCTCACGATCCAATCTTGTTCAATTCTCAAATGCTTACTCGGTTGGTGTTTAAATCGGCATGCAAGGAAGGGATATGATAAGCTCTTTAAATTTTGAATTTCAACTGCCCAAAGGATAAAGGATTATTTTCTTATCCAAATTTGAATGAGAGCTGATCAGGCTAGGGCTGACGTCATACTACTGACGCTACCCTGGCATCCAAGCTTGGCATGATTCTGCCAACAAGTCTTGGCACGATCTTATCCACTATTTTTTTGGAGATTGTTCCAATTTCTATTTTTTCAGAGCCTGATCATGTCCTATTTTTTCGGGGTCCAACAGCTTCTTGGTGTGGCATCAAGTTCACTTCTCTGCCATTTGATGCTTGGCATTGTTTGGTCTATCTGTGCCAACAGCACTCGGCATTCTCTTTGGCATTCGTTCCTGTGGTGCTTTTCTGGGCCATATCATATGCTAAACCTGCAAAATTGCCAACAAAGCAACCCTTCACAGTGGCATAGACAAAACTCTAAACTCCTTATGCAAATGCATGATTCTAACATCCTAATGCAATTAAATGTACCTAAAAACAAGCAAAAGCATTGTAAGATTGGCGTTAAAAACAATACTTTTGAAGAGGTAACACCCCCCAAACCTAACTCATTGCTTGTCCTCAAGTAATGCAATCAAAATAAAAACAAAAACTGTGAAAATGTTACCTCGACTTAAGTTTGGTTGAATGCCAACACGTGCTGGCAAGCAGAATTTGGCTTTATTTCTGTCCTCAGTATCTTAGTGCGATATTGCCAAGCAGGTAGTAATTCAAGTGCAGCAATATAACTATGGTCTAAGTTCATAAAAAGTGCATGAGTGTAGGCAATATGCATAAAGTATCCTTTCACTCCCTTAGACAAATTTACTACCTAAACTCAAATTTTTTTCTTTGTCAAGGGTTTCTTGCCGGCATTCATTTAAGCTTTCTTTGTGACACTATTTAGCGTGAGAGATAAGAGGGAGCATACCGAAAATCCCCACCTTAATATAGACATCACTAGGCTTTCTCTTCAACTCACACCCTAAGGTTTTGGACTTGAGAACTAAGAGGGAGCAAACCACGAAGCCCCAAGTAGCTTATTATCCCTAAGGAAGAAGAGAGTTCTATTTTTTTATTGCCTTGGCAGAACATTGTTTCCTTATTTATTTCTTTTTACCCTGGAATCATTTTTTAAATTATGAGCATAGTTTAAAAAAGTCTAAGTTTGCTAAGGAGCTAGATACATACTACATGTTAAGTGTAAGTTCAATTCCCTAAACTAGAGATCAATTGCCAAGCTAACCTGGCATACTATTATGCTGGCATGGCATGACAACTAAAGATTAAAATTTTCTCATTGGACAGACACCTAGATCAAATTAAGCTTGCCTAACAATTGTTAACATTTTTCAAAATTAAATAGAGGCAAAATTTTCTTTTATTAGTGGTTCGGTATGCATCTATTTTAAATGACCTAAATGGCATGGCAAAAGAAAATTAAACATGAAATGCATGGCATAAATGTGAAGAAATGCACAGGTTTTTCTTCTCACAAATAGAAAAAATAAAAAATGCATGATCATGTAAATGCAATGGAATGAAATGCAAAGGAGTTTAGGAAGAAGAGGACTCCCCTTCGGAGAATTTTTGCCGTGCGGCACAGGTTTTTCTTCTCAGAAATGGCCCACGATCAGAGGCCATGTGATTATTTCTTTTCAGGCTCGGTTTTGAAGTGGCAGTGGAGGTTGCAACTTCTTCCTTTTCCTTGGCAGGCTCCAATGCAGCAGCTGCATCGGTGGCATCAGATGGCGTGTGTAAAGCAGGTGTCACTAGCGACTTGGCTTTGGTTTCCTTTGATTCAGATGAAGAATCAGAACTGGTAGACTCTACTTGAAATGGAGACAACGGGACTGTGGCATCAGACTGGGTATGAACTGGACTAGCTGGCATGGTATTGTCGCTGGAAGACGGCTTGGCAGGGAAAGTCTGGAAATTCTGGCACAAAATCAATTGTCAATTTTGTAAGAGCCTATCTGATTACAACATCCCTGGCCTGGATGTAATGTTGCATCTTGGCATTGAGCTCCTAAGCTTTTTACAGCTTTTGGAGAATAATCTCCTAGCGCTGGTGACTTTGGGACAATATTGCCGTTGAACTGTCTGGCACAGTTTCTGGCATGGTTGCTGATGCTGCCTTTGAATCCTTGGGCTTTGACTTGGGTGGCCTTGCCTTTCCCTTCCCCTTGTCCTTGGGCGCGGTAGCAACAAGATTCCTCCATATAGCAGCAGTAATTGTTGTTCCTTTGATCATTTTCCCTTTATCCGTATCAAGACTTGGCACATCATGCAGCATGCAAATGTTAGAAATCAATAAAGGGAAAAACAAGCTGCCAGTACCTTTCACTACGCACTTGTAAGTTTCCTCATTATTGAGCTTATCAACATTGATCTTGCGCCCCATAAGAATAGAGTGCAAAAGGATCATTCTTTCTTTCGACACGGTCTCATTATGGGATGTGGGCATCAGATTCGCCTTGAGAAAGTCATTCCATCCTCTCCATTGGGGCTTTAGTGCCAACCTCTTCACCGTTCGGTGGCCCGTTGATAAGACTGTTCATGCCGTGCCAGGCTCACATAGATCTACCAACAACCTCTTTCTCTTGGCAACATTCATTGAATCAGCGTACTCGAAATACTCATCCTTTGCACCATCTAACTCAAACATAGTGTTAATATGCCCTTCATCAAAACGAACACATTTACCTCTAATCATCAAGAAGGGCGAATCCTTGGTCACAAGGTGCGCATAGAATTCTTGGATGATGGTGGCATAAATCTTCCATTTTTGCTGGCAGAACCGAGTCCATTTGTGCAAGTTAATCGTAGATATGACTTCTAGAGGGAAGTCATTGGTTGTCTCTACTTTGAACTCGAAGTGCTTCTCGTAGCAAAAATTTCTTGAGGCAAAATTGGATTCAAACTTTTTCTAAATCTCCTCGTTGAAGAATCACTTGAAAGAAGTTGAAGAGGAAGCCATTGAAATCGTTGAAGGAATATGAAGCGGTGTTGAACAAAGATGAAGAAGAAGAATGTTTTGGGTTTTGTACTTGCTTATCAAAAAGAAAGTAAAAAGTGAGATAGATGTTTGGGTTATTTAGTTGGCTAAGGTGAGAAAGTGAAAGGTTTTAGGTCGGTTGAGTGTTTTAATAGGAGTAATAATTAGGGATAACGATGGAAAATAAAAAGAATTAATTTTAAAAGAAGGTGGAGTGATAAGGTTAAAGTGATAGGTGATAAGATAGGGTAAAGATTGAAGTGATAAGGTGATTGGTTTGAAATTTAAATTTCAACCAAAATTTTGGGTGGCTAGGGTTTAAGGTTAAGAGAAAAATACTCTCTCTTATTGAATAGGCCGGTCAAGCTAGGGTTTTTCTCATTCTTATAAATTTAACAACGCCGCACGCCAAGCTATTCTGGCACTATGTCTGGCAGACTTCTCTATTGGGACATTAGCTCTTGCCAAACAATCCTGGCATCGTTTCTGGCATTGCCCCTAACATCGTTCCTGGCTTGGTCATGGCATAATGAATCTGCGCAACTCAAAGAAAACCTTTCAACACAGTAAAGGAATAAAAGCTTAAAACTTAAAAAGAAAGAAAAACAATTAAAAACATAAGAATCTAAAAACAAAGAAAAACACTAACCTAATATTTACAAAAGTTCAAACCTCATGGTGTTTTCATGTTACCTCTGCCAAGAGGATCACCTCTTTGGCATTGTTCTGATCACCTTCCATATAGTGTTTTAAACTTTGGCCATTCACCTTAAAGATTTCGCTCGTCTTCACGTTCTTAATGCCCACAGCTCTATGAGCATAGTGCTTCACAACTTTATAAGGGCCCATCCATCTCGATCTGAGTTTCGCTGGAAACAAATTAAGCCGTGAGTTGACTAACAAAACACGTTGGCCTACCTCAAACTGTCTTGGCATTATCCTACTATCATGCCAACGTTTTGCCTTTTCCTTATAGATCCTGGCTTTTTCATAGGCTTGTGTTTTGAATTCCTCCAACTCTAAGTCTAGTAACCTCTTTTCTCCAGCAGCTCTCCACACTATGCCAAGTGTTCTGATCATCCAGTAGGCTTTATGCTCAAGCTCCACTGACAGGTGGCATGGTTTTCCGAAAACAAGTCTAAACGGTGAAGTACCCAAAGGAGTTTTAAAAACAGTCCTATAAGCCCACAAGAACTCATCTACTCTCAAGGACCAGTCCTTCCTTGATGGATTAACAATCTTTTTCTAAGATGTTTTTGATCTCCTTATTTGAAATATTGGCTTGCCCATTCGTTTATGGATGATATGCTGTGGCAATTCTCTGCTGTATACCATACCTGCACAAGGCTTTAGAAACTAGATTACATTTAAAATGAGTGCCCTCATCATGAATGATCACTCTAGGGGTACCAAATCTAGTAAAGATATGCTTATGTAGAAACTTGGCAACAACCTTGACATCGTTTATTGGAAGAGCAACAACTTCTACCTACTTAGACACATAGTCAACAGCCACAAGAATGTACACATTACCGAATGAGGGTGGAAAAGGACCCATAAAGTCTATCCCCCATACATCAAATAAATCCACAGGCATAATGTTTTGGAGCAGTAGTTGGTGTCTGCCATAGATGTTTCCTGTCCGTTGGCATCGATCACATGCCTTGGCATACTCATGGGCATCCCTATATAGTGTGGGCCAAAAGAATCCTGACTGCAGTACCTTGGCAGTAGTCTTTACCCCAGTAAAGTGACCTCTATATGGTGCGGCATGGCATAGATGCAATATGTCATGTTGTTCATCCTTGGGCACACACCGACGGATCACTTGGTCGGCACACTATTTGAACAATATTGGCATGTCCCAATAGTATTGCCTGACTTCCCGCAAGAACCTTTTCTTAGCATTGTATGCCAAGTCTGGTGGCAGAATGTTACTTGCCAAGTAGTTGACAATATCGACATACCATGGCATGGCATTAACTGCAAGAAAATACTCGTCAAGAAATTCATCTCTTATAGAATTGGTGTTACCATCTTCAAGATGATGCTCTAAACGTGAGAGATGGTCAGCTACTAGGTTTTCACTGCCCTTCTTGTCTCAGATCTCAACGTCAAATTCTTGAAGTAAGAGCGTCCATCGGATTAGTCAGGGCTTGGCATCCTTCTTTGGCAAGAGATATTTCAATACCGAATGATCTGTAAAAACCACAACTTTGTTATCAATTAAATAAGATCTAAATTTGTCAAAAGAAAATACAACCGCAAGAAATTCTTTCTCGTTCGTAGAGTAGTTTAGTTGTGCTTCGTTCAAGATTCGACTAGCATAGTAGATGGCATGAAAAATCTTGCCATGCCTTTGTCCCAAAACTGCTCCAACAGCATAGTCGCTGGCATCGAACATGAGCTCGAAGGGCTCATTCCAGTCCGGTGCCACAACTATAGGGGCATTGATTAACTTCTCTTTAAGCTCCTGAAATACTCCCAAACAATAATCGTCAAATGCAAAAGTGGCATTATGTTCTAACAACAAGCATAAAGGTTTAGCAACTTTTGAAAAGTCTTTAATAAAACACTGATAAAAACTGGCATGTCCTAAAAAACTCCTTATATCTTTAACACTCATTGGAGGCGGCAGTTGCTTAAGTACCTCAACTTTTGCTTGATCCACTTCCAACCCTCTCTCAGTTACCTTGTGCCCGAAAATAATGCCCTCCTTCACCATGAAGTGGCATTTTTCCCAGTTCAACACTATCCATGAACATTTCCATGTTGTGCTCGATCATATCGAAAAAATAGACATCATGCAACGTTGAAACGTTGCTGGTGCATTACATAGGCCGAATGGCATCCTTCTAAATGCAAATGTCCCATATGGGCATGTGAATGTGGTCTTCTCTTGATCACCAGGAGCGATGGCAATCTGATTATAACCTGAATAACCATCCAAAAAATAATAGAAAGATTTACCTGCCAACCTGTCTAGCATCTGATCAATGAATGGAAATGGGAAGTGGTCCTTCCTCGTGGCAATGTACAGCCTCCTATAGTCCATGCACACTCTCCATCCCGTGATAGTTCTAGAGGGGATTAACTTAGCTTCACTATTTTGTACCATAGTCATGCCGCCCTTCTTTGGCACGCATTGCATCGGGCTAATCTAAGAGCTATCAGAAATGAGATATATAATCCCAGCATCAATCCATTTTATGATCTCTTTTTTCACTACCTCTTTCATGCTTGGGTTTAGCCTTCTTTGGCCTTCAATGGTCTTGCCATGGTACTCTTCGAAGATAATCTTATGCATGCAAATGGTTGGGCTAATACCTATGATTTATGCCAAGGTCCACCCTAATCCTTGCTTATAATCACGTAATATTGCCAACAATCTTTCCTCCTAATCAGTAGTCAGAATAGTGGCAATGATCACCAGCAGAGTTGAGTGTTCACCTAAATAAGCATACTTCAAGTGATCTGGCAGTGGTTTTAGTTCCAACACTGGTGGCTCCTCAATTGATGGTTTAGGTGCCTTGATTTCTCTACCGGCCAATTGTAATGGCTCAAAATAACTCGCCTCTTCAGCCTCCAAGACTGGTTCTTCTGGTTCCTCAAACAGATCAACTATGTCATCTAAATTGTTGGCATCAAACTCTGCATCCTGGCATAATTGTGTCGTGTCCAAAATGTAAATGGACTCCATAATCTCCTCTGCTTGGCATTCATCAAGTTCATCTACACATTTCAAAGCTTGAAACACATTAAATGTAACTTGCTGGTCATTCATGTGCATTGTTAGTTCCCCTTTATGAACATCAATCAAAGCCTTACTCGTGGCAAGAAAAGGTCTCCCCAAAATAATCGGGACATTAATATCAGTTTTATAATCCAAAATGATAAAATCACCTAGAAAAATAAATTTGTCTACCTTTACCATCACATCCTCAATCTTACCCTTGGGATGTGCATAGGATCGGTCTGCCAGTTGAAGTGTCACCGTGGTAGGTCTTGCTTCAATGCCAAGCTTCCGAAAAACTAACATTGGCATCAAGTTGATGTTGGCTCCTAGGTCACACGGTGCCTTGCCCATGAATTTGTTACCAATGGTGCATGGAATAGTGAAACTTCCCGGATCTTTCAGCTTTGGTGGCAATCAGTTTAGGATCATGGCACTGCATCCTTCGGTTAGAGCAATAGTTTCAAAGTCTCTCAACTTCCTCTTTTTGTATAGAATATCCTTCATAAATGTGACATAGTTGGGCATTTGTTCAAGGGCTTCTACCAATGGAATGTTGATTTTCAATTGCTTATGAACCTCCAAGAAGCGCTTGAATTGCTAGTCATGCTTATGCTTTCGAAGTCTTGCTAGAAATGGTGGTGGCGGATAGATACCTGCCTGCTCTGCTGGCTTTGCCAACGCAGTGCTGGCATCAGTGTTTTTGGCGTCGGTGCTGGCATTAGTGTGATGTCTGGCATCGATTCTGGCATCATCTACTTTTGTTTCCTCTTTCCCTGCTTCCCTCAGATTATCTGCTGGCACATGCTTCTCAACTTGGCAATTAATTGGCTGCTTAGCATCCTTCTCCATCTAGCACTGCTTACCACTCCAAAGAGTTATAGCTTTGCATTGTTCATTGTCTTTGTGCTGAGCATCTTTTGTGTCACTTGGCAATGCTCCTTGGGGTCGATTGCTGAGTGCACTGGCAATCTTCCCAATTTGCACTTCCAAGTTTCTCATTGATGCTGCCAAACTCTGGACTGTGGCATCATTCCTCTCTATGTACTCTGTGAGTGTTCCTCCTTGGTTGAGTCTCTGCCCTTACTGAAAATTGTTTTGGGCTTTCTGGGGCATGGCATTCTGATAGAATGCTAGCATGGCATTATTATTCTGCCTCTGGGTATTATGGCCCTGGGCATTGTACTGGTTACCTCTTTGATTTCCTCATGCTAAGTTAGGGTTTTGTCTCCAACCTGCATTATAAGTATTGGAGTTAGGATTATAGTAACGATTAACATTTCCAACAAAATTTATCGATTCAGGGTTGGCAGGACATTCATCTACATGATGATTCTCTCCACAGATTGTACAGAATGGGTCTAATGCTTTGACTTCCTAGGCCTCATTATTCTTTTGCAACGTTCTTACCATGCTAGTAAGGTTGGAAATCTCGGCATTGATGGACGCTAGTTCATCAACCTAAAATTTCCCATTGGCTTTAGTTTCGGTCCCAAGTCTCGCAACAGGATATTCAAAATCATTGATTGTAATCCTCTCTAGAATGTCAACAGCCTCTGTATATGTCTTGTCAAGCAGTGAACCAGCTGCTGAAGCATCAACAACAGTCCTCGTTTGTGCATTCAATCCATTGTAAAAGGTTTGGATTTGGGTCCAATTCAGGAATCCATGCATAGGACACCTCCTTAACAGGTCTTTGAATCTCTCCAGGCACCATCTGAGGTATAATCCTCAACCTGCCTGAATGTAATGATCTTACCTCGTAGTTTGGCAGCGAGTGTTGGCGGCTGGAATCTTGTCAAGAACTTCTGGCATAGGTCTACCCATGAAGTAATTGAGCCAGGTGGCAAGGAGTTGAGCCAAGCATTTGCTTTGTCTCTCAAAGAGACAGTAAATAACTTCAGCTTCACGGTATCTTCAGGTACTCCATTTTGTTGGAATAGCTGGCAAATCTCTATGAACTGCTTTAGATGCTGCCTTGTATCTCCAGCGAGTGCTCCATCAAACTGACCTACATTCAAAAGAGTTTGAATCATTATCGGCTTAAGTTCGAAATTGACAGCGTTTACCTTTATGCCAACAAGTCCTGGCATCAAATTGTCAATGGTTGGTGCTGAATGTTCTCTAATAGGTCTCTCATTAACAACTGGGACATCAGGTGGTGGTGGTATCTCATTATTAAGTGGATTTCCTCATTGTTCACCACACCATTCCCTCCATTACCTTGGTTTTGCATCCCTCGAAATCTTCTTTTTAACCTCCGCAAGGTTTTCTCAATTTCTGGATCGTATGGCCTCTCGTCCACCACAAGATGGCTTTTGGTCATACACTGACAAAAATAAAAGGTAAAAATAAAAACAAAAAGGAAAACAAGTAAAAATTTAAAAACAATCAATTCCGTTGCAATCCCCGGCAATGGCGCCAAAAACTTGTAGACTCTCTAAGTAAATGCTGGCAAAAGAGGGCAGAAGATATATGTTGGGAAAGTATAAAAAATGTGCCAAGATGAGTCTTTTGTGTGCAAGTATACACGGTCTACAAGTAATACATCTGGTAAGCTGAATATTGATCCCACAAAGATTGACTTGGAATTCAATTGCCTTGATTACTACTTGCCTTAAGAAAAAGTGATTTGATTTGAAGTTGGTTTTAAGAACAATTAAAAAGAAAAGGAATGAAAGTAAAGTAAAGACGTTGGCAAGGAAGGTGCTTTAATGAATGATAAGCGTTGGCAGGGAATGTCTGGTTTTCACGCTATTCATGCCGTGCCAGCTTTTAATAACAACATATCTTGGCCTTGTTTGCCAAGCAGATTCAAAATTAGCAAAGCCTCTCTCAATGGTCATTGCCCTAAATTGATCATGCAAAAACCCCTATATCTCTATAGTGCTTGTTTTTAAATAAACCAATTTGATTAAGATCCAATCTATACTCCTAAGGGGTAGATTTCACTCCCCGAAGTAAGTTCATCTACTTGAACAACTTCTATCGAAGCTTCTCTCCTCAGTATTCAACAACTTACTCGTTGCCACCCCAAGTCTGTTAAGATATTAGGCGCAATAGGCCAACAGTGCCAACTCTTGCTTGGCATAGTATTTAGTAAATAGTAAAGTATGTCGAATAGTGAAAACAGTGCTGAGGCAGATTTATTATTAAAAACTAAAACATAAAAATAGCGTTCAACACAAATATCCCCCACCAACTATTAAATCTGTTCATGGTGAGGGATTTAACCGAAAAACCATAAATGTTTTCAAAATACATCATCATTAAAAAATAAAAATAACTAAACAAAGAGAATAGGCAAGAAGGGGTCTCTCGATGCAGCCCTTCAAGATCCAGGCTTCTCGGCCAATCTGGTCGAACAACCCTTCCTAGGTGCAGCTGGTTATCAATCGTCACACACCGACTCCTCATGATCCAATCTTCTTTAATTCCCGAATGCTTACTTGATTGGTGTTTAAATAGGCGTGCAAGGAAGGGATATGATAAGCTCTTTAAATTTTGAATTTAAACTACCCAAGGGTTAAGGGATTATCTTCTTATCCAAATTTAAATAGGCTAGGGCATGATTCTGCCAACAAGTCTTGACACCATCTTATCCACTATTTATTTGGAGATTGCTCCAGTTACTATTTTTTCAAAGCCTGATCATGTCTTATTTTTTCGGGGTCCAACAGCTTCTTGGTATGGCATCAGGTTCACTTCTCTGCCATCCGGTGCTTGGCATTGTCTAGTCTATCTGTGCCAATAGTACTCGGTATTCTCTCTGGCATTCCTTCCTATGGTGCTTTTCTGCGCCAAATCCTATGCCAAACCTAAAAAATTACCAACAAAATAACCCTTCACACTGCATAGACAAAACTCTAAACTCCTTATGCAAATGAATGATTCTAACATCCTAATGCAACTAAATGTACCTAAAAATAAGCAAAAACATTGTAAGATTGGCGTTAAAAACAGTACTTTTGGAGAGGTAACAAGAGAGTTGCCATTGACACCAGCTAAGAAAGATTCTGTTTGGGTGATTATTGATTGGTTCACAAAGTGTGCACACTTCTTGCCAGTGCATACAACGTATACCTTGGACAAGTTGGCAAATTTGTATATATCGAAGATTGTGCACTTGCATGGTGTACCTAAATCCATCGTTTCGGATAGGGATCCAAGGTTTATGACAAGGTTTAGGAAGAGTTTGCACCAGGCCTTGGGTTCGAGGTTGAGTTTTAGTACCACGTATCATCCCAGTCGGATGGACAGTTTGAGCGGGTTATCCAGGTTTTGGAAGATATGTTGTGAAGCTATATTATTGAGTTCCAGGGAACTTGGGAGAAGCATTTGCCTTTATTTGAGTTTGCTTACAACAACAGTTATCAGGCAAGTATACATATGACACCTTATGAGGCGTTATATGGCCAGAGGTGTCGTACGCCATTGTGTTGGGCTGAGGTGGGGGAAAATCATGTTACCCTACCGGATGTGTCAAAAGACACGAATGAGAAGGTTAAGCTTGTTTGCGACCGGTTGAAAGCGGCTACAGATCGGCAAAAATCTTACGCAAATTTGAAGCGTAAAGAGGTTGAATATGCGGTGGGCGATTGTGTATTCTTGAAGGTGTCACCATGGAAAAAGGTGATGAGATTCGGACATAAGGGTAAGCTTAGTCCGAGTTTTATTGGACTATACGAGGTTATTGAGCGTGTGGGTCCTATGGCATATCAGTTTAGGTTGCCTCCCGAGCTGGAGAAAATTCATAATCTGTTCCATGTTTCGATGTTAAGGAGGTATCGGTCAGATCCATCGCATATCATGCCGGTGGAGGATGTGGAGTTAATGTCGGATCTAACCTTTGATGAGGAACCAGTAGAGATCCTTGATACCAGTAAGAAAGTTCTACGTGGTAAAATGATAGAGCTCGTGAAAGTCTTGTGGCGACATCGAGGTGTTGAGGAAGCTACTTGGAAAAGCAAGGCGGATATTAAAGAGCAATTTCCGCATCTATTCCCTCTAGGTAATTTTGAGGACGAAATTTCTTAAGTAGGGGAGAGTTGTAACACCCCAGTTTTGGGCTTAGCGGTTTTGAGGTTTATTAGACGGTCTGGTGGATCGAGTTAGATATTCGAGTCAGATTGGGGACTGTATATTTTTCAGTAAGATAAAAAAATGGAAACTAGTTAAAAATCATCTTTTAATATATATTGATTTTTGGTGGAATCAATTTTGGAAAATGGAAATAAAAAATATGACATTTTATGTTAGTGACTAAAATGTGATTTTTGGAAACTGTTTTAAATGATTAAAATCAAAAGGGTCAAATTCTTAGAATCCTTAAGGAGCTAATCTACCAAGTGTTTGCTGGTGGTTTCTCCCTTCAATTAAATCATGTGTTTTAAAAGGTTGTTGAAATGGATTAAATATCTAAAGTTAGTTATTAGCTTTTAAAAGAATTTCACGTAACTTTTTCCTAAACTTTTTCTCTCAACTTCGTTTCTTCCAAACACTCAGAGTTTTATCAAAATTCAGAGGTAAAGAACTCATTTCACTCAAATTATTGATTTTAATTTGTTCATTTAACTTTGTTTTGCAAAATCTCATTGAAATCTTGTATTTTCTTAGCTTTTAACAAGCCAATTGAGGGAGAAATCACATAACAGTGGTAAAGTCCGTGATCTCCTATGCTAAATTGTTCTTTATTGATATTCCCAAGTATTTGATCCTTGATTTATAAGTTGTGATGCGGTTTTAATGTTGTATCCACGTTTGATTGAGTTATTTTGGAAATTTGGATGAATCACGGTGATTTTCGAAGTGGATTTGATTTCCAGTAATTGAGATGGACTTAATTTATGTTTTGGATGTATTTTGATGTTGATAAGTTGTTTTTATCAATAGAATCCCAAAACTCTTGAATCTCTAATTAGTTAGGTTGCTAGTTTTGAGTTATTGTGGTGACATTCGAGTTTAATCTTTGCTGGAGGTAAAAAGATGTTATGAAAGGGTTTTTGGATGTTGTTAGATGTTGATTGAAGGCTTGAATTGTTGTTTTATGGCTTGGTTATGTTTTGGAAACGTTTAATGGTGTTTTCAGATTATTTCGGATGGTTTGAGTGGGAAACTTGGGAGTTATGGGAGATTATTGTTAGGCGATGGTTTGAATGCATTTTAATGCATTTATCCTCTGGTTGTATGTGTTTAAAACATGGGATAATCAAGGCGACGAAGCTTGACGTTGTTTGGTTGCTTGCTGGGAGCTTAGTTTGCGTTAGCAAGGAAGGCGAAGCGTGTCGGTGAGTGGAAACTATTTTTAGTTGCTTTAAAAAGGTCTGTAAAGGTTGTTGGGAGTTTAGGGTAAGCGTAAGATACTTACCTAAGCTCGAAAGTAAGTTTCCATTATTTTGCTCTTGAATATCGGTTTAGATATGAGCATGTTGTTGCATGTTTTGGTGATAAACATGGTATGATTTACTTACTGCTAATGCACGGTTTTGAGTACATATGTAGGGGTTTAAAAGTATATTAAATGCTAGTGAGCATTGGTTTTCATTCCGGATGGGAATGGAGTTATTGCATTGGTAATGAGATGTGCATATGTGGTATTTTATAAAATATATTATAAAACAGTAAGTAAATGGTTTTGTAAATGATATATTGGCTATGTGTCAAGGTGAGAAAACAATCAGATATAGTTGGCATGCCATAGGATTAAAAGTGCACTATAAAATATGAACAAAATTGATGTGGTCATGGGTCCTTGAGGTATGGCGGTTTAACTAGGCCACTCGGACTGTTGGACATCATTTGGGGCATGCGGTTTAACTAGGCAACCCAAATCGATGGTGATCTTGCGGTTTAACTAGGCAAGGTCGGTACTCTTATTGTTTAACTAGGCAAGGGTGAAATCTCGCAGCTTAACTATGCGAGGGTGTCAAATCTTGCGGTGTAACTAGGCAAGGTTTAGGATATCATGCGGTTTAACTAGGCATGGTATGGGAGATCAGTGTATCCGATATGTGTATAAGATAGAGGTAGTCTATCCAAGTCACTATAAATGCCAATATATGTGGAAGTTCATGTGTTGAACCTTGTTTATAATACTTTGGGAATATAAGCATGGTTTGGTAAGAATGCTTTGGAATTCAAGCATGGATTGTTTATGATGTTATAAAGGTTATTGTGTTTTGATTCAGTTGGAATCATGGAAAAATGCTTAGGTTGTAAGCATGTTTTGAGAAAAGCAAGCATGTGGTTTTTAAATGGTTTTATGCATCATTGTTTATGAGCATCCTCACTAAGCATGTGTGTTTACGCTCTCTTTTCCTAATGATGCAGAACATTAAAGTTCGGGGCAGCAAGGGCAAGATTTGCAAGGATCTAAGAGATAAACTACTTTGAGTATGAACTCAGTTTATATTTTTGGTTAATAAGGCAATGTGTTCGCCAAGGTTTTTGGGGGTTGTAATTCTGTTTTCTTATAGATTTTGAGTATGTTTTCTATGCTGGTTTTTGAGGAAGGTTGATGTTGTCAAGCTTGATGTTAATACATGTTTTTGTTGTGGATGAGTGGTATCTTAGGTATGCATCTAGAGTTTCCTTGTGGTTTTCCATGTTGTGTTAATTGGACCAAGCTCAGTATGCTATGTTGAGTGTGCTGGTATGTTGCTTATGCTGAGAATGGCTTAATTGTGCAATTTGGGTCGTAAGGCAAAATGTTTTTAGAAAGCATGCCATTAGATTATCATTGGATGAGTGGAACCAATTAGTTGCTGAGTTTATGTTGTTTAGGTTGCTTTTGCATTTAGATATTGTTGTATGAAAGTTTATGGCATAATGAAGTGGTATAGTATTGAGGTAAGCATGCTAAATCAACCAATTGTGACCATTCAGGTCCTGGCGTATCGGTATACGTATTCATGTATCGGTACAGGAAGCCATTTTGGGCTTGTGGTACCGGTACGCAGATTAAGCGTTGCGATACGGGAGCGTATAATTAGAGTAGCGTACCGATACACAGGTTCGCGTATCGATACAAGAAGGCTAAATTTAGCTTGGGGGATCAGTACACGGGTTTGAGGATGATACAGGCCTTTGGTTTTGGTAAGGCATATCGGTACGCAGGGTCGTACCGGTACGGGAGTAGGCTACTGGAATTTTTGAAAATTTGAATTGGCGAGGGCATACCGATACTCAGATGGGTGTACCGATACCCATGGAAGTTAAGTTAGTTAATGGCTTTAGTAAAGTTCTATTTTTTTGTTTTAATCCTGAATGTTGTGGAAGCATTTGAATAGGTTTGGATGATCGTATTGGGCTAATTTTTGACATGTAAGCATGGAATATGTTTAATTAAGGGTTGGTAACATAAAAATTGGTAAAGTCTTTATTTTAGTCAAAATTGCATTTTGGTCCCTAATCAGTGTTATGGCTAATCGAATATCGTTATGATGCCCGATTGAAATGAGTGCCCACCAATAAACAATATGAACATGTAGGGAAGATTTATGCATCTAGACAAGTTAAAAGAAAAAAATTGGTCAAGTTTTGGGTTAAACCTTTCCGGTTTGCTTCGGTAAACCTAATGTAGCTTTCTCGGATCGGTCTTACGATTAGGCCGGGTCGAGGGGGTTACAGATTCTGAAGAGGTGTTAACTCCTCAAAGCACTACTTTTCACATATATATTACCATGCTTTTGCTTGACTTTGAGTACATATTTGTGCATTTAGCTAGTAGAATCATGTATTTGCATATAAGAGTAAGCAAATGTTCTTTTTGCCAAAGTAAATGTGTATTTCCTTACTGTGGAAGGTAAGTTAGGAGTAGGAGCTGGACAGGAGTAGAGGCAGAAAGCAAGAAGACCAGAAGAGAAATATCGAGTTGGGTTGGCAAAAGTAGGACGAAGATTGCCAGACTTGGTTGGCAAACGAAGGATACCGATGTCTAGTCAGTTAGCTGTTGGTCAAAGAATCAGTCATCCCTAAAATTTAAAAAGAGGATAATGCTTCTATCCTGGTACGTAACAAACTTTTAAGATTCAAACCTTATTCAGGGTTTCCACGAGTGCCTATTTAAAGGAAGCCCATCGATGAACAATGTAGAGGAGGAGAGAGGTTGCATTGTGGTGAAGGAAGAAGGTAGACGGCAAACCGTGGTTCGACCAGGCTGTGACCGAGAGCTCTGGATCCATTGAAGGGTTGCATCGACATATCTCATTATTTGTCCATTTCTCTTTACTTTAAATTTGATTTATGATGGTGTTAATTGAAAACGATATGGTGTTGATGGTTCCCCCAGCCATGAACTAATTTTTTTAAGTTGGATGAGGATGTTTTTACGATGAACGCTTAGCTATTTTGCATTTTTTAATAATTGAATGATTTGGCATTTTTGTCTATCTTGCTAGTATTCATTTTCACATATTTTTTTCCATACGATAATTGACATTGCATGCCTATTATCCCTTAATATCTTAGCAGACTTAGGAGATAACGATTAATTGCCATGTACTAAGGAGAGAAACTTCGACAAAAGATGTTCACGTAGCCGAGCTTCTTTCGGAAGTGAATCTACCTCTTAGGAGTAAAGATTAAAACTTTGCTAACTTAATTATTGAAAAACATCTACATAATATCTGCTCGGCAATAAAAACCACGGCTGAAAGTTATCAATTGCTGCCATAGCTAGCTGTAATCACTAACTTTGTCCGGACCTTTTTTTCAATTTTATTCAATAATAAGCTTTTGTTATATTACATATGTACCTTGTTATTAGGTATTATTATTATTAGTAATATTTAATATAATATATTACCCTTTCATTTACGTTACTTATCATTATTTATGTTAATATTATATTATTGTTATTTCTTTTATCGTTATATTACTTTTATTATGACCACTATTATATTACATTATTATTATAATCTTATTATTATTTTTGGTTATCCTATCATAGTTATATTATTATATTATTACTATTAATTTATATTATTATATTATTAAATTATTATTATTATTAAACAAAAATAAAACAAAAAAATAATATAAATAAAAGCCCAAGTCTATTTTATAATTAAACAGTCCAAATTACAAACCCAATAAAAATTAATTACATTCGGCCCGCTTGGCCCAAAAGATCCTAACCCTAATTACATGATAAACGAAACCCTAATTTATTTTGGCTTCTATGTGCAGCCGCCCCATAGTCGTTAGATCCAAATTGGATCTGACGGTCCAAAGATGATACGGGGAAGCTTCGGGAGACTCCACGCGCCTACGCGTCTCTGCAAGTTGGCTCTTCAGCTGACCACATGCGCTTGAAGCTCACCCTTCGGCTCTTCAGTTACCCCGTCTTTTCCACACGCGCACCTGCCCAGTTCCCTGTGACGAGTCAGATCGCCCCAACCGACCGTCTCTATTACGACCAACCACCATCTATCATTGCATCCGGCCAAAGAGCCTCACTGGCTTCATCCTCTATTCGTACGAACACTTGCAAAAAATGGGACGACACCCAGAGATCAAACATGCAACAACAAACACTAGAGTCAATTTTATCTTTTGTTTTTATCCTTGTAACACGGTTATAAAAGCCGCACCAAAAAATGCATGTAACCCCAACGAGGGGTTATCTAGAGAGATATAAATAGAAAAGGATTTCAAGGTATATCTTTTTTCTTTTGCATCCATGTTTTTATAAAAAAACACACAAAAAAACTAGAGATAGGGTTTAGTTTCTGTTTACCCTCGAAGCGCGGCCGCCTTTGCTCGCCCTTCTACTCGTCTGGTAAAAAACTCTTGGCCTTTGTGCCGTCATGGTGAGCCGAAGAAGGAAGGGAGTGGAGTTTTTTTTTTGACTGAAAGAGGATTTGGCTTCGTTTTTTTTTTAAAAATGGATAGGCTTGCTATTTTTAAAAATCTAGTTTTGGCTTTGGTTTTCAAACATAAAGAGGGTTTGAAAAGGTTGTCTTTTAGGCTTTTGGCGTTGGCTAGCGGCAGTCGGCACGGCAGAACGTCGCCAAAATCTGGAGATTTAGGTGGTTTTTGGGTTTGGAGGATGAACGCACGGTGGTGTTCATCCTAGTTTCAGAGTAAAAGAGAGGGTAAGAGGTTTGAAGAGTTGTTTTGAAAATAAAAATGGCCAAAAGGGTGAAAGAATGGCCTGAGAGGGTCTTTTACAATTTTTC
This sequence comes from Hibiscus mutabilis, assembly GCA_019671005.1. Classification (NCBI taxonomy): domain Eukaryota; kingdom Viridiplantae; phylum Streptophyta; class Magnoliopsida; order Malvales; family Malvaceae; genus Hibiscus; species Hibiscus mutabilis. The sequence goes on along the minus strand of CM033753.1, from coordinate 18,789,953 downwards.
AAACTTTAAAAATAGGTTATTAACCCTTCCGCATCAAAATATTTACATGCGGAAGGGTTTTTGCCTTTTCTAATTACACCCTTAGTCCTTCAAGTTTTCTTAAAAATTGCAATTTCCTCCCTAATTAAGGTCGGCTCAGTTTTGTAAATAATGGTTTTATCCTCTGTTAGTCCCTCCGTGTTTTCGCAATATTTTTCAGGCCATTCCACCTTTTTAAATTCTTCTCGAGGTCCTTCAAGGTTTTCAAAATTTTATATTCTCGTCCTTTTTTATTTAATTTGTTTTGAATGGGTTAATATCTCAATTGGCCCATGTTCTTTTGGTTTTCTTTCAATTTGATCCATTTTCACGTGCTAAATTTCCCTTTTAGTCTCCCTTGTTTTTATTTTATTTAAATTTAATGTGTGCATTTGCATATTTGTTTTCAGTTTATTAATTAGTGTTGTTTAATTTTAATCTCTTTGTTGATTAATTTGCTTGATTATATTCGATTCGCATGCTTGTTTTTACCCTTTTGATTTTATTCGGTTGAGCTTAGTTAGGTTAGCTTAGGGCTTAATTTAATTTAGTTAATTTAAATTATGCGTTCGGCCTATTGGGGCATAAGTTTTAAATTAATTGAATTAAATTTAAGATTAGTTTTTTGGGGGCCTTTAGTTAGATCTAGGTTCGGATTAATTTAATTAATTCGAATTTATCCTTGGCTCATTGGGATAAATGTTGAACTTATTAAATTAATTTGACATCTCTTAACTACTTTTAGGATAAAATTGATAATTGACTTAGATCGACACTTTAAATCATAATTATTAATTCGATTCATTTTAAATATCAACCTTGGCTTAATGGGATAGTAGTTTAAAATTAATCCAATTAATTGTTTTAATTCTAGATAATTCAAAAAAAATTAGGGTTTATAGATTTTAGGATTTAATTAATTTAGGATTAATATTAGATTAACCTAGTTAATAATTAGATTATTAATTTAACCTCCTATAATTTGAGCCATTTAGGTTAGGATTTAAGTGGGCCTATGGTTTTATTTTGTGCACCTCTTTGTCATGCATCTTAATTGTCATTCATTTAATCTTTTAATCCCTTTTGGGCATCATGTTAATTAATCAACTTTAATCATAAAAGGAGGTATTTATTAATTCTGATATTTGTGTCGTAACAGTCCGAGCTTAAATGATGTTGACCAAATATTCGAATTAATTTTCACCGTCTGAAGGTAAACCTTAATTTGAAATAAAATTCGGCAACTCATAACATCATTTTTAACTGTTTGCATCATACATAAAGGTGATGTACTGGATTCGAACCGTAAATTAACACGACAGTCAATCTTATTCAATGTCGATTTAATCTACGGTCCGATGTACAATCACCCTTATTGATTAAACACTTAATTAATTCAAGCCCGCCAATTTAATAAAGACCGTCTAATTAAGGCACATATCCAATTAAGACCATTTAATTAATTTTAATTCAAATTTCAATGATTTTCACTAATTTAAAAGCAAAATATATTTTGGTACCGATTTTTGGGTGTGATGAGGGTGCTAAACCTTTCCCACACGTAATCAACTTTCGAACCCCTTTTCAAGTGAATCTATGGTTTTATGGTGTCCGGACTACCTTAGTGGCCGGTGGCGACTCCAACTTTTCATTTCATTTTCAAAAACACCGAGATTTTTTGACTTCACCCACTTTTTTCCAAAATCCCATTTTTCGAAGAATTTTCAAAACATTTAAGACTTAATAATTATTTTTCAAAGAATTTTGATTTTTTCTAAGCGATGAGAAATTTAGTCGCTATAGATGGTGACTCCGCTGGGGATTATTTTGATTTTGCAAAACAAAAAGAGAGTTAAGCCAAGAAAATATTTGTTGCTTTTAATGATGGAAATTTTGAAATTTGAGTTGACTTTAATCAATTCGGTCTTTCTTGAAGATGTGATTTTAATGACACGGCTTTGATAATTGGTGGTTATGCATTAATTTCTCATTTAATTTCTAAGGAATCACTGACATGTGTTGCATCATGAATATCAAGCTCTATACCTGAGCTTTGTCCCTTAAGTGGGAGTGAAATGCCATATACCCACGTGAGTAGCCCTCCGCGGGTCCGTAATTCACTTCTGAAATCCACGCCTTTTGACACGTGAGCAGCCCTCCACGTTACTAGGCCGTGATTTCCCTCGAACCGAGTCCAATTCGCAAGCTTATAATGGGCCAGAATTTGGGGTTCTTGTTACCTTAGTAGGTAATAAGATAGGTTCGAGTACTCTTTTTAGAACCAAACCCACATGTGTGAGAACTTAAGAAGCCTACCTCGATTAAAGCCACGTGGATAACCACAACGAGCTAGAATTCATGTTGCTAGGCCGTTTTGGTTTGTATTTATCCATTTCTTTGTTGATTTATTTGTATATCTGTTATTAACCCCTTTTTACCTATTTTGTTTTGGTCGATTGTTTTTGTGCATAGTTATGGCACATTCATTTGAAACATTGATTCGAGAACAATTCAAAATTAAAAGCTTTTATAATGGAAGAAAGAGTCCATAACATCGAGTTAGAGGATCAAGAAATTGAGCAAGGGCTAATCTAGATTAACATTATATGGTAGTACTTCTTCTCAATTGTAATGGGACTCAATTTTCATTATGAGAAGTTGTTTAACGGGTATGTTCATCGATCAACATTCATATGCATCCATTTGTGCATTTTTTTCATTATTTTCGATCATTTATTTGTCATTAATCCATACGTGTTGCATTCCTTCACAAGGAAGTCAAATTAATTGTGGGAAATGTCGTGGCAGCCAGTTTAAGCTACCACCATTCCGCACTCATACAATACTCGCTCTCAATCAAGAGTCATGGAAGATACATTGGCAGCCGTTGAAAAGTCGCAAAGGGACATCGAGGAACGATTGAACAATATCGAGTCAAGGATTGAAAGGTCACAGGAAGAGATCATAGCCCGCGTTACTGCTCTGCTAGAAAAGAGGGATGTTGGAAAAGCCCATATTATTGATGAACGCTCCAATATGGAAGACCTAGGAAGAAACACATCTCATAGGAAGGCTCAACCGGAAGGGTCAATTCTAAAGAGTGTCCACATAGCCGGGGCATATGCCAACAACCCAATCGATGTGGGGCATAGTTTTGAGAATGACATCGATACGAATATCCCAGATTTGAATTTGATGAATGAGATAGAGATAAGACTGATGAAGGAATTTGAAAAGAAGTTTGAGGAGCAACGTCTCTAAATAGAAGAGACCTAGGAAGAAACACATCTCACAGGAAGGCTCAACCGGAAGGGTCAATTCTAAAGAGTGTCCACATAGTCGGGGCATCTGCCAACAACCCAATCGATGTAGGGCATAGTTTTGAGAATGACATCGATACGGATCTCCCAGATTTGAATTTGATGAATGAGATAGAGATAGGACTGATGAAGGAATTTGAAAAGAAGTTTGAGGAGCAACGTCTCTAAATAGAAGAGAAGGTCAGCTCAATGCAAGTGACTGATGACTACGGAATTGATGCTTATGAATTGAGTTTGGTCTCTGAATTGGACATCCCGCCTAAGTCAAAGTGCTAGATTTCGAGAAGTATGATGGGACCACTTGCCCTTCAGCTCAATTGACTATGTATTACCGTAAGATGGTGTCACATTTGAAGAATAAAAAGCTCTTTATTTTTTGCTTCCAAGATAGCTTGACTGGGGTAACTGCCCGTTGGTACGCTCAGCTAAACCGAACCAATGTGAAGTCATGGAAGGATCTGTCAATAATCTTTATCGAGCAATACAAGCATGTGAAGGATGTGGTCCCAAATAAAACATTACTTTAGGTTTTGACTTAGGGGATGAATGAGAACATCAGACAATATGCCCAAAGATGGAGGGACGTCGTAGAGAGTGAGATCACCTGCCAGTTTGTGGACACATTGCAAGGTCCACTCTATGAGAAAATGATCAGCAATGTATCATTGGGATTTGCCGAATTTGTTAATATGGCGGAATGTATTGAGGCTGCTTTCAAAAGTTGCAAGCTCAAGACCGGAGAAAATCTACAAAAGTACCTGAAGAAAAGAGACAATGAGGTGAGCCATGTGAGTACTCATCGCCCGAGTAATGTCACGATATAGCCAAAGTCAGTAGCAACAAATTCACAGGGGCTAGGTCGAAGGGAGCCTAGAAAGGAGGAGGTTTTCACTCATTTACCTATAACTTATAGTGAGCTATACCCCAAGCTTTACGAGGCAGACTTGGTTCGCCCTTATCACCTTACTCCGATGCAACCTCCCTACAGCATGGTTTGACCCCAAGGCTAAGTGTGAGTATCATACGGGAATCCCCAGCCATAACATCAATAATTGCAAAGCATTCAAGAGGGTGGTTCTGTAACACCCAATCCCGTCCCAGATCTGGAGCATCACATTCGGGTCACCCAAAACTGACCCATCAAAATTTCGCATTTAAAACCACAAGTTTGGCAACTCTCAAGACATTCCATTTCCATAAATCCACATAGATAATAAGATTAAAAGGGGTTTACAAAATATAAGTTCGAATTAAAATACACCGTTTGACCAAATAACCATAATGAAAATAAAATACAGACTCGACTGTGGTAAGGTCCTATGAATACATTCTTTCCAAACTAAACATCAAGTACTGTTCTCTGAATTGGCTTGGTGCTGGGAAATCCTCCTCGATGCACTCCTCCAAAGCAACCTATCAACCTACGCACGGAAAAACCACAATTCCGCACACTGAGCTAACAAAGCTCAATGGTACATTTCTACTCTACCGCAATTCATGAATATTTGTAGCACCCCCTACCACGGGTTGGTAGCAAACCGGTTCGGGAGTGTTACTGAGTACATTACAAGCAAGAACAAGGCTAACTCATCCCTATTAGATGAGTTACTTAACTAGCAAGCAACCAAACTTTTATAACTTAACATGTAAGCAATTTTATCTTTTGTTTACAAGACATAATAGGTTTCCAAACAATTGATCAATTAAGGTTAATATCATCTTATAACTATCACTCGAATATCCTAAGAGCAATCATGTTTCCATTTCATTTCATTTTCCTAAACTTGATACATGTAACATTTCATGCATAACTCTCTAAACATGATCTATTGTACATACCTTGATTCCAAGCTAGCCATATTCCAAGCCTTACCATTCGACATTTACCATACAAGCATATAAAACACTTATGACATGATATGATCACACACGTGACTATCTTATTTCACAAGACATTCGAATGGCAGCTAGATTAATTACTTTGAATACATTCAATATATATAACCATATGCGCATCAAATACTTACAATACATAGAATTTAAGTTCATTACTTAATTCATATTAATAACCAAGTTCACAAAATAGTAAGCCCACTCAAGAACATTTACATATACAAGTTTTCAATTATTCAGGATGCATGCACTAGTTCATTATATACAACCTAAGTGCCACCAACTAGGGGAGTACAAAACAAGTATGAACCATAATTTAGCTATGCTTGTGTGTTGCTTTGAGCTTAAGAAATTAGGCTTCAGGATCAAGAAATGATCAAATCCTTTATCCTGTGGTTGGGAAGAATGAAAACAAGAGTGATAAGTACAAGAATGTACTTAGTGAGGTAGTAACTAATTCTAACCAATTAATAAGACATGTATCTATTAGATAAGTTTGAACATAGTCAAGGTTGGAATCATTCAAATTCAAGCTTTACTAAAACTTCATTTCAAGTCAAATAACATACTCAAGCAATATACACATTTCAATTCAAGTCAAGCACATATCCAGGCAATATACATACATCTCAAGTCAAGTAACAATTAGTTCAAGTTTACATATTTGTCATTTCAAGAATACATATCAAGTAGTCCAAGTAACAAGTTTACATGTTAAGTAATTCAAGTAGCAAGTTCACATGTCAAGAAATTCAAGTAACAAATAGTTCAAGCCAAGAATTTAAACAATTCATACTTATTAGCTCATTTATATTCTTTTGAAACAATCCTTGGTTTATAGTTTGGCATTTCAAGAATACAAGTCAAGTAATCCAAGTAGCAAGTTTATATTAGTTCATTTATTATCTTTTAACACAGTCATTGGTTCATAGTTTGTCTAGGTAATCGAGTCTCCAACCAACTGTCGCCACAAGAGTACTGGTCAACCCTCCTACTGTTGCCAAAGACCACATACGTACCCTCCGTCTGTTGCCAATTAGGGGCCTTAGCCTTGGACCGTAGTCCACCCTAAGACAATGAGCTATAGACTCTAAGGCATTCCCTTCTACCTATTCAACTAGCAACCAAGGTTGTTTGATTACACTTTATTTATTCAAGATTTATCATGCTTTTCAAGTTCAAGATCGTGTATCATTCAAGATTTAATTCAAGCAAGGTATAGCAACATCATGCTTTAGCCCTTAGGCCAATTGACCCTTAGCTCTATAATCCAATTACTTATCTTTCAAGCAAGTATTTACATTACTATCTTAGGTATCAAGTAAGCATTCGAGTGAACTGCATTCATGATTCAAGGATCAAGCAGCATATCTTATTATCATACATACATGCCATTACTCGAATAGGAACCATCAAGAATAAGAAACCAAGCATTCAAATTTTACAACACTTCAAGGATATAGTCAAGATTCACGTATTATCTTATTTCATACTTACCTTATTGTTCATGTTCAAGTTAAATTAAATTCATTATCATGGCATATCAATAGCAAAAGATAATCATGCATATTTGGTTAGGACCTAAGTCCTAACCCTATTGTAAACTACACTCACAATACTACAAGCTTAGCTAGTCTTGGATCCAAACTCCTTTGTGTTTGCCACTAGCTTGGCAGCAATACACATAATTCATTCATTTCAAAACATCAAGGTTGCTGCTGCCAGGCAGCTTGTGCAGTGTTTACTAAAACATGCATAACATTCATTCCGTACGTCAGAATTTCAATTGTTTACACCGTTGGAAAGATAACTTAATTTTCTTTCTAACCATATAGGCCTTGCATTTTATTTCTTTGCCAATTAATACAGTTTTTAGCTTAAAGACAGGGCAGTTTACAACAGTGGACAGTTTACACTGTCCCTAGTGTTTCTTCTCTACAATTCATTCTACAATCCAGAATTCAGTTCTATTTTCTCCTAATAAATTTAGACATGTTAAAGCATTGTCCAAAAAATTTCCAGCCTTAAATTCCTTTTTTACAATTTATGGTGATTTTTCAAAGTTACTACCCAGAACAGAGTTTTCTGGGCAGATTCCACAAAGGTTGATTTTTAGCTTCATTACTCACTTAGATGATACTTCTAACATGTTAATTCAACTTATATACATACTCATACAAGTCTAGGTCAGTTCAATTCACCTATCAATGTGATCAAAACATGGCATTATATAAAATGAAAAATGTTTACACAATCTTCAACTAGCAATGTGATCAAAACAGTTTTATTCCTTGTTACATTCAAATCATACCAATTTAGTACCTAAATTTTCCAGCAACTTCCCAACAATTTCCAGTATTGATTATCTTTCTAATGTATCAAACTTTTGCTTAAGTTGCCACAATCAAAATTAATGAAATCAACCATGGATCTACTTGAAAGCTCAAAACCGAAACTATCCTATCATTCTCAATTTCAATCAAAATTCATCACTATAATATGCACAACTTTCATCCTATTCAAATTAGGCAACATAAACATCAAAATTTCCAGATTCAAGCATGTAATTGAAGTGAGGAATTAAGCATTTACCTTCCTCCTAATGTTAACCGAATGGATGATTGCAATATCACTTTAATTCTAAACTTATCTCTTCATTTTCATGGAAGAACAAAGCTTTCTCTCATTCCCTCTCTAGCTCTCGGTTGAAGAAGATGAAAACAATGTTTTCATTGTTTTGTTAATATCAATCTTGATGAATAATCAAGAGAATAAGAGTGGACCGGCCATGTGGCATGAATCATGCATTGGGGTTTGATAACCATGCAAACACTCAACTTTTGGTTTCTATATATAATGGTCACTTTTAATTTGGCACTCTAACTTGTTGGCTACAACATTTTAGTCCTTTAGACATTATCTATCTTTTCTTCCTTTTATTTCAATTTGGTCCTAGACTTAATTAGTCTAATAAGGGTAATTCTATAACAATTTAACTAATAGCTCTATGTTACATACTCCTAAGCTTAAGTTTGTTTTATTACATTAACATAACATTCGATTTAACTCCCAATTATTTTAATTTGATTAGCACATGACTCAATTAGTCAATAGCTTAAATAGGGTTAATCTTCCTATGCTCGGTTTAGGGTGTTACAATATCATAAAACAAGCATGCATGATAATACAATTAAGAGTGCACATAAAGGCTTCTCTAAATCTAAGGATCATCTTCCAGCCTATCCTAGCTACAGTTTACAACCAAGATACCACTACTTACAGGAAGAGCAAAAAGCCATCCCAGGCTTACCATATGCGAGGTCCCACCAACCATTGAGTTACGTCCCGTACCCATATCACATAGCCCAAGGGTTATCTAGCCCATACTTGAGATCACACAGCCTATCGAGTTACTCGAAATCACATAGCCCGTCGAGTAACAGCCCTACCCTGATCACATAGCCCAAGGGTAAAATAACCAACATCTATCATCTATACAAAAACGTATATAACATACATTCCCTAATGGCCAGCGAAGCCCTACTAATTTCCCGTGCTCACACAGCCATCGGGTTACCCGCGATCACATAGTCGTCGGGTAAGAATCATATCTGGATCACTATAGCCACATATATGTCCTAGACATACTTGGATCACATAAGCCACAAGCAATCTTTTCCTGAGATCACACAGCCGAACATGTTACTCGAGATTACATAGCCCTTCGAGTAACTCGAGCTCACACAACCCCCGAGTTGTATTCCCATACCTGATCATATAGCCCAAGGATAGGTTTTAGACCGCATCCAGGTCACATAGCCCCGTGGATACGTCAGATGTACTCGGTTACATAGCCAGAAGTACCCATCCTCTTATTTAAGTGCCCTTGCACTGACTCTAGGACATCCGAATTCCTAACCAAGACATATATGCCAACACATGCTCCCTCGAGCATCACTATATCTCACCGAGAGATAAAGGTATCCAGGCAACCATTAACAATGCCCCAAGGCATGAATCATTTGTTACACTAATCAATATATATCTTTAGGATTCATTTACACTTTTCTCGTTAGATCATCTTATTATTCAAGGCAACCAGCCTATATGGGCGTCCCTTCAGCACATAGCAAGGACCCCGATCTTCCACGTAGCATTAACCGATCCACCACGGGTCCCTATGGATTAATAATCCAAGCAACTTACCCAACTATTACCAAGCCATTAGCCAATAATCCACATACAGGTTACTAACCTTGATTTCCCAGTTTTAAAGGTTGTTTTATACCTTTAGGGACCTACCGGACCCTTTACCACGAATTCTAGAGCCCTCAAACGCAACCCTAAAATTCTTGGGTAGATTGTTCTACGAGTATCGATACTCCTATGTGGGTATCGGTACTCCCCCTAGAGTACCGATACTCAACTTAGGTTCAAAAGGATTGGACCCTCAAGTTGTACTGATACGCTCCATACCGTACCGATACTCATCATCGGTACTAGGATCACCCTATACTGATCTACCCCATACCGGTACGCTAAGCCACTCCCAGGAAATACAATAGTGCATACTGATACTCCTATTGAGTACCGGTATGTGATAGCTTTACTGGAATTCTTAACTTGTAAGGGGTGCCGATACACATGAAGAGTACCGGTACGCCCCTAACGACTTGCCTCCTTTGATACAAAGGCGTACCGATACGCTACCACCTCGTACCAGTACGCGAGTCCAGATTTCAAGATCTAGAGCTCAGGATTTCACAAATCCAACCTTTAACCTACATGTTTAAGTCCCAAAATGATCCTACAAGTTATTTGGAGTATTATGGGTGGTTTTCTACCAATTTTACCCGTTACCAACATCACAACTTCGTTTTACCATCAATGAGGGTTTAAGCTCTTAGAACCCTGACTATGCAACCCATAAACATACACCGAGCAAGGCATTCATCTTATGGTGCTCATGAAAAGTAGGAGTCAGAGATGTACTGACGTCAAGCAAGCAAAACCCGAAATGAAGCTCCCACCAAGCTCTTACCACCTCTCTTCTTGGTCCAAGCTTCCAAACTCAACCCCCACCAAATCTAATGATGCTTAGCTCGAAATGGAGATCCTTTGATGCTGATTAACTTTTCCTTGATTACCAAATCGAGATTCACACTCTACAACAACAAGTTTCCATCTTTTACTTTGGGTTGGGGTGGGAATTAGAAGAAGGGGATGAAGAGAGAGAGAGAGGACAAGGGTGACTTCACCCTCTTACAAAGATAGCAGCCCACCTTAATGAGGCATCAACCCTTGTCTTCCACAATTATGATTTTACCATCATACCCTTCCATAAACTCATCATAGGCCAAGCCCAACACCCATAAACAAGCCCAAAATCACATGAGATCCCAAGAAGCCCAAACACAAGGCATACATAACCCGAACATCTGACCCAACACGTCGGTCCAAGACCCGAGTCAACGCCCAATGTTGACTCAAAAATTCAGGTCGTTACAACTCTCCCCTCCTTTAAGAATTTTCGTCCTCAAAATTTAGATGGATGGAAAGGGAGATGTAGCCAGAACAGATTTAACTGCTTCACCATTCTAACAGGATCACCTTGATTAGGGAGAGTTCTCCCTCTATCTACCTCAAACAAAACCATAGCATTAAGCCACACACTCCTAACACTTCTCTTGAGATTTTCAACGGCTCCTTTTCTAGCAACCAACGACACTTACGTCGAACCGTTAAGCATGATAACATAACCAACCACGAGCCATGTTGTTCAAACATCAACTTAAAGAACTCGCTTCAAAAGGATTCTATCCCGGTTAACCAACCTTTCTACAAGCATATGCCAACCAAAAATCTAAACTTTGACTTCATCATTACCTAAAACGTCGCACCCATTCCATAAAGCACTGCCAGGAACACATCAAGCCAAGCAACCATGTCTCGGTCAAACCATTAAAGGATAAGAAAAACCCTAACAATCGATCATTATCATCAGTCTACCTTGAACTAGCAACTCCTTTCTCCAAACTTGACCCACCAAGTTGAAACCTAAAACTTCGCTTATCCAAACTTGCTTTCAATATGATCGGAAACCACTCTCAATCCTGACCACTTGGTTTCGAGAAATGACAATCGTCCCTTAGAAACTCACACAAGCAACTCAAAACGTAGCCATTCTACTTACGAAGGTCTAAACACCTTCTTCCTAACCCTTGCCTCGGTCCCCACCATTAGATGTGGAAAGCCATTTGACTGTTCTCAAGGATTACGAATTGGTCTGTCTAGCAATATTTTTTTACAAAGTAACCATCCGGTTACCTTCAACACAATTATTGATCCACATTTCTGCTGCGCCACTTTGATAACCTCCACACTGTTTGCCTTAACCGATAACAACTTGGGTCGAACTCGATTGGACAATCTCCCAACTCTACGAGATCCAATTCAACAGGTGTAGAAGCCAGGAAACTATTCTCATAACTCACCCCTAGGTATTCAACACCGTTCATCACAACCTCCACTTGACCTTTTCAACGGTACCCTTACTCCGACAAACAACACACGAAGCTCCCACATTCTATGGCCAAAACAAGGTCATCGATCTCATGAAACCAACAACGATCTTTCACCATACAAGCTACTCCTATACATGCACGATCTCGGTGAAGCACTTGACAATGACACCTAATTGGTCGCTTGCACAAGTGTGCCTCCCACAAAGAGTTTGTCAAAAACCCTACCATTGAGCGATGGACACTAGCAACGTACTCAACCTTACCATTATTGCAGTTCTAAACCACAATCAACCGGTAAGATTGCTCACTCCCCAAGGGTACCTCCATACCCTCAAAACACCCACAACACTATAACCAGGAACTCTTAACCCTCGCGTCTACAACGCAAGCTAAGAACACCTTGCAACCTATAGAACCTTCCTCGAGCTAGCACTACAAAGCACAACGTCCACCTTATAGAGGTTAAGATCCTACACAACTGACACTATCAACCGGATTCAAGCAATCTAAAACTTCACCGCTCCTCACTCACATCTTACAGCACATAAGCACTTTCAACAATCATCTACGGTAAGGACTTACCTAGCCAATGATGCAATTCTAATTACCATCTAAAGCAACAACAAACCCAAGATTTACCAAGATGCTCATTACAACACTAGTCTATTACACAACCGAAGAGCTAAACAGCTAAAACAAACAACTGGAACCCACACAAACTTATTTACCTGACACATCCTTGGTCGCAACACTGTCATCTCTAACTTGAGCAGCAGGCTGTCTAGCAACGCCTCGAGTGCCAACCCTGGTAGTGGATCTCACAGAACCTCCACCTTGATAACCTGACGGTGCCCTTGTAATGACCCAAATTTTTGACTCAACATTGAGCATTGACCCGGGTCTTGGACTGACGTGTTGGGTCAGATGTTCAGGTTATATAGTCCTTGTGGTTTGGCTTCTTGGGCTCTCATGTTATGTTGGACTTATTTAGGGGTGTTGAGCTTGACCTAGGATGAGTTTATGGAAGGGTATGATGGTAAAATCATAATTGGGGAAGATAAGGGCTAATGTCTCATTAAGGTGGGCTTCTATCTTTGTAAGAGGGTGAAGTCACCCTTGTCCTCTCTCTCTCTTCATCCCCTTCTTCTAATTCCCACCCCAACCCAATGTAAAATATGGAAACTTGTTATGGTGGAGTGTGAATCTCAGTTTGGTCATCAAGGAAGAGTTAATCAGCATCAAAGGATCTCTATTCTGAGCTAAGCATCATTAGAATTGGTGGGGGTTGAGTTTGGAAGCTTGGACCAAGAATAGAGGTGGTAAGAGCTTGGTGGGAGCTTTATTTTGGGTTTTGCTTGCCTGAGTTAAGACATCTCTGACTCTTACTTTTCATGAGCATCATAAGATGAATGCCTTGTTTGGTGTATGTTTATGGGTTGCATAGTTAGGGTTTTAAGAGCTTAAACCCTCATTAATGGTAAAATGAAGTTGTAATGTTGATAACGGGTAAAATTGGTAGAAAATCGCCATAATACTCCAAATAACTTGTAGGACCATTTTAGGACTTAACCATGTAGGTTAAGGTTTAGATTTGTGAAATCCTAAGCTCTAGATCTTAAAATATGGGCTCACATACAAGTACAGGATGGTAGCATATCGATACGCCTTTGTATCAAGGGAGGCAAGTCGTGAGGGGCGTACTGATACTCCTCCCCGTGTATCAGTAACCTTTACAAGTTAAGAATTCTAGTAATACTATCGCGTATCGGTACTCAATAGGAGTATCTGTACGCACTGTTGCATTGCCTGGGAGAGGCTTAGCGTACTAGTATGGGTATGTTAGAGTACCGATATAGGGTAGATCAGTACATGGCGATCTCAATGTCGATGATGCATACCAATACGGTATGAAGCGTATCAGTACGACTTAAGGGTATAATCTTTTTGAACATGAGTTGAGTATCGATACTCTAGGAGGAGTACTGGTACCTATTAGAAAGTACCGATACCCACATAGGAATATCGGTACCCTTAGAGCAATCTGCCCAAAAAATTTAGGGTTGCGTTTGAGGGCTCTATAATTCGTGGTAAAGGGTCCTGTGGGTCCCAAATGTATAAAACAAACTCTAAAACTGGGAAATCAAGATTAGTAACCCGTATGTAGATTATCGGATAATGGCTTAGTAATAGTTGGGTAAGTTGCTTGGATTAGTAATCCATAGGGATCCGTGGTGGATCGGTTAATGCTACGTAGAAGATCGGGGTCCTTGCTGTGTACTGAAGGGACCCCATATAGGCTGGTTGCCTTGAATAATAAGATGATCTAATGAGAAAAGTGTAAATGAATCCTAAAGACATATATTGATTAATGTAACAAATGAGTCATGCCTTGGGGTATTGTTAATGGTTTGTTGGATGCCTTTATCTCTCGGTGAGATATATTGATGCTCGGGGGAGCATGTGTTGGCGTATGTGTCTTGGTTAGGAATTTGGATGTCCTAGAGTCAGTGCAAGGGCGCTTAAATAAGGGGATGTGTACTCATGTGATCGAGTATATCTGACGTATCCATGGGCTATATGATCTGGATGCGGTCCGAAACCTATCCTTGGGCTATATGATCAGGATATGGGAATACAACTCGGGGGCTGTGTGAGCTCAAGTAACTCGAAGGGCTATGTGATCTCAAGTAACCTGTTCGGCTGTGTGATCTCAGAAAAAGACTACTTGTGGCTTATGTGATCCAAGTTTGTCTAGGATGTATCTGTGGCTATAGTGATCCAAATATGATCCTTACCCGATGGCTATGTGATCACGGGTAACCCGACGGTTGTGTGAGCATAGTAAAATAGCAGGGCTTCACTGGCCATTAGGGAATGTATGTTATGTACGTTGTTGTATGGATAATAGATATTGGTTATTTTACCCTTGGGCTATGTGATCAGGGTAGGGTTGTTACTCGATAGGCTATGTGATCTCGAGTAACTCGATGGGCTGTGTAATCTCGATTACGGGCTAGATAACCCTTGGGCTATGACCAAGGTACGAGACGTAACTCAATGGTCGGTGGGACCTCGCGTATGGTAAGCCTGGGATGGCTTTGTGGTCTTCTTGCAAGTAGTGGTATCTTGAGATGGTTGTAAACTCTAGCTAGGATAGGCTAGAAGATGATCCTTAGATCTAGAGATACCTTTCTGTGCACTCTTAATTCAAAAAGTACAAATTAACTTCACTTGCTGATCGTGCATACTTGCACGCAAAAAAACCTAAACTTGGAATTATTTTCTATCATATTTACATTAATTCTTCAATTGTTTGCCAAGTGTTAGTAAGTTGAGAAGTTTTTGGTGCCATTTCCGGGGATTGCAACGGGATTAATTGTTTTGATTTTTACTCTTTTTTATTTTTAGTTATTTTATTAATTTTTTTTAGTTTTTTTACCAGAAGCAACATTGCTAGAGAATATTTTGAATACAATTCTGGAATTGAGAGAAACCTAGGCAAACTAAGGAGAGAACGTCAAGAGATGACGTAGAATGGGATGAGGAGTTAAGAGATAATCATCCCATCAGAGAACACCTAGCACCCACCATAGATAATTTGATGCCAGGACTAATCGGTCTAGAAGTAAATGCAGCTAATTTTGATCTTAAACCGGTAATGATTTAGACGTTATTAAATGTAGGTCAATTTGATGGACCACCTATTGGAGACCCAAGGCAACACCTGAAATAATTCATGGAGGTTTGCCAACTATTTCAGAAACTCGGTGTAGCTGAAAAGATAATGAAGTTGAGACTATTCTCATTTTCTCTAAGAGATAGAGTAAACACATGGCTAAGTTCCTTGCCACCTGGTCCGGTTACTTCATGGGCAGAATTATGCTAGAAATTCCTTTTGAGATTCTAGCCACCTAAACTTAATGTCAAGCTACGGATTGAGATCATTACTTTTAGGCAGGCTGATGATGAGACTTTATATGATGCCTAGGAGTATTTTGAGGACATGTTGATGAGGTGTCCTATGCATGGATTTCCTACTTGGACCCAAATAGAGAGATTTTATAACGGACTCAATGCTTATGCAAAAACTGTGGTTGATGCATCGGCAAATAGTTCATTGATAGACAAGAATTACACGGAGACATTTGACATCCTTGAAAGGATTACCGCCAATGACCTCCAGTTATCTACTACCAGATTGGGAACTGGAACAAAAGTCACTTGAAAATTGAAGCTTGATATTTTGTCATCTATCAATGCTCAAATCTCCAACCTCACTAACATAGTGAAAGCAATGCAAAAGCCTACTGAAGTTCAAGAAGTAAAGGCACTGGAACTATTATGCACTATTTGTGGAGAGGATCATCATGTGGATGAATGCCCATCAAACCCTGAATCGATAAATTTTGTTGGCAATTTCAATTTTAACCCCACTCCAATACTTATAATGCAGGTTGGAAGTAGCACCCAAACTTTTTTTGGGCAAATCAGAGAGGTAACCAATTTAATGCCCAACGTTAGAACAATAATGCACCGCCAGGATTCCACCAAAATGCATTGCCACAGAGACCACAAAACAACTTCCAACCAAGGTAGAGATCTACCCAGAGAAATTCTTTGATAGAGTACATGGAATAAAATGATGCAATTGTCTAATGTTTAGCAGCATCTATGCAGAACTTGGTGGATCAGTTAGGGCAGATTGCCAATGCACTCAGTAACAGACCTTGGGGAAATTTACCAAGTGATACGGTGGATGTTCTGCAAAAAGACAGAGAACAATGCAAAATAGTTACTCTTCGGAGTGGAAAATAATGCGAGACTGAGACACCTATCAAATAGTCAACTACTTGTTAGGACGAGAAGATGGTACCAGTAGATGAGCCCAAAGAAGCGAAGAAAAAAGAGGTGAGCATTGATAATGCCAGACACCAATCTAATGCCAGTGTTATTTTGGCAGAACTAACAGAGACATCATTTGTCTACCCACCACCACCTTTTCCATAGAGGCTCTAGAAACACAAGCAAGATTAGCAGTTTAAGCACTTCTTGGAAATTCTTAATCAATTACATATCAACATACCATTAGTGAAAGCTCTCGAACAAATGCCCAACTATGTTAAATTCATGAAGGACATCTTGTCCAAAAAGAGGAAGTTGGGTGATTTCGAGACTGTTGCTCTTATTGAAGGATATAGTGCAATTATAACCAATAGATTGCCACCAAAACTAAAAGATCCATGAAGCTTCACTCTTCCCTATACGATTGGCAATAGATTCAGCACTATGTGACCTAGGAGCCAGCATCAATCTGATGCCAATGTTAGTTTTTAGAAAGCTTGGAATTGAAGCAAGGCTTACCACAGTAACACTTGAGTTGGCAGATCGATCTTATGCACATCCCAAACTTAATATTGAGGATGTGTTGGTAAAGGTAGACAAGTTTATATTCCCAACTAATTTTATTATGTTAGAATATGAGACTGATGATAATGTCCCAATTATTTTGGGAAGACCATTTCTTGCCACGAGTAGGACTTTGATTGATGTACAAAAAGGTGAGCTTATTGACCAGCAAGTTACATTTAACGTATTTCAAGCTCTTAAATGTGTAGATGAACCTGAGGAATGCCAAACTGTTGAGATGATGGAATCCATTTTCACTATGGACATGGCACATATTTGCTAAGACACCGATGATGATGCCAGAGAACTAGATGAAGAGGATGTAATAAGTGAAGAATCTGAACAACCAACCATGCTAAATGAGGTTATGAGTTATTTCGGGAGACTTGAGCAGCTTGAGTTTGCTGGCAAAGAAATCAAGGCACCAAAACCATCTATTGAGGAGCCACTAGAACTGGAATTAAAACCTTTTCCAAGCCACTCAAATAGGGTTACCTAGGAGACAACTCCACTTTTCCAGTGATCATTGTCACTGATTTGACTGATGACCAAGAGGAGAGATTGCTAGAGACATTGGGTAATTAGAAACAAGCCTTGGGATAGACCTTGGCTGATATCTAAGGAATAAGCCCAACAATATGCATGCACAAAATCATTTTGGAGGATTAACATGACAAAACAATTGAGGCCCAAAAGAGACTGAACCTGAGCATGAAAGAGATAGTCAAGAAAGAAGTCATAAAGTGGGTAGATGCTATGATAATTTATCCTATTTCTAATAGTTCGTGGGTCATCTTGGTACAATGTGTGCAAAGAAGGGTGGAATGATAGTGGTCCAAAATAACAAAGATAGACTGATCCCCTTGAGAAACGTGACGGGCTAAAGGGTGTGCGTGGATTACAAAAAACTAAATAATGCCATGCAGAAGAATCACTTTCCATTGCCCTTCACAGATCAGATGTTGGACAGATTGGGAGGTAAGGAATTTTATTGTTTCCTAGACGATTACTCAGGTTACAATCATATTGCCATCGCTCGAAAAGATCAAGAGAAAACTATGTTCACTTGTCCATATGGATATTCACTTTTAGAAGAATGCTTTTTGGATTGTGTAACGCCCCAACAACTTTTTAGCGTTGCATATGTTGATTTTCTTGGACATGATCGAGAATAACTTAAAAGTTTTCATTGATGACTTCTCAGTGTTTGGAAAAAGTTTGGAGGGATGCCTTCAGAGTTTGGAACTTGTTCTACGAAGATGAATTGAAACCAACCTAGTCCTGAACTAGGAAAAATGCCACTTCATGGTGAAGGAGGCTGGAAGTTGACAAAGCAAAGGTAGAGGTAATCAAACAGTAGCCACCACCCACAAGTGTCAAAGGTGGTAGACGTTTTTTGGGTCATGCAGGATTTTACCATCGCTTTATTAAAGATTTTTTTCAAAATTTCTAAACCTTTATGCTTACTTTTGGAACATAATACCACTTTGTGTTTGATGATTCTTGTTTGAAAGCTTTTCAGGAACTAAAAGACATGTTAATTAATGCCCCATAGTTGTGGCACCAGACTGGAATAAGCTATTAGAGCTCATGGGCGATGCCAACTACTATGCCATTAGAGTTGTGTTAGGACAGAGGTGTGGAAAAAATTTTCATACCATCTATTATGCCAGTCGTATATTGAATGAGGCCCAGCTTAACTACACCACAACTAAGAAGGAGTTCCTTGCAGTTGTCTTTACGTTTGACAAATTCAGATCTTATTTAGTGGGTAGCAAAGTTTTGGTATACGCAGACCATTCAACACTAAAATACCTTCTGGACAAGAAAGATGCCAATCCTAGATTGATCTAATGGACACTCTTGTTGCAAGAGTTTAACCTAGAGATTCGAGATGAGAAGTGGAGTGAAAATTAGGTAGCTGATCATTTGTCTTGGTTAGAGTACCACCATGAGGATGGCAACACAACTGCCATTAGAGATGATTTCCCTGATGAATACTTGCTTGCGATCACTACTATTCCATGGTATGCTAACATAGTTAACTACCTGGTCAGCAAAATATTGCCACTAGACTTGGCAAGCAATGCTAGGAAGTAATTTCTAAGGGATGTCCGACAATATTAGTGGGATAAGACATTCTTATTCAAACAATGTGCCGACCAAGTCATTCGCCATTATGTGCCAGAGGACGAACAATGAAATATTCTTCAACTTTGCCATACAACACTATATGGAGGTCACTTTGCTGGAATGAGGACAATGACTAAGGTGTTGCAGTCAGAATTTTCTAGCCCACACTGTTCAAGGATGCTCATTATTTTTCCAAGGCATGCATCAGATGCCAGTGTACTGGAAACATTTTTAGCAAATATCAATTGCCATTATAGAATATTTTGTCAGTAGAGTTTTTGATGCGTGGGGTTTAGACTTTAAGGGTCACTTTCCTCTATCGTTTGACAATTTATACATCTTTGTAGAAGTCGATTACATCTCGAAGTGGGTTAAAGTTGTTGCTCTCCTAACAAATAACGCCAAGACAGTTGAACATGGAATGGAGGGCTGGTTCTTGAGGGTAGATGATTCCTTATGGGAATACAGAGCTTGTATTTGGGAAGTCATGCCATTTGCCAGTAGAATTAGAACACCGAGCTTATTGGGTAACCAAGCAGTTGATAATGTAATGGAGGGCTGCAGGTAAGAAACATTTGCTAGACTTGAATGAATTGGAGGAGTTTAGAGCACAAGCCTATGAAATCCCAAGCTTTATAAAGAAAAAACAAAGAAGTGGCATGACAACAGAATTTTTCCAAGGCAGTTTGAAGAAGGGCAAAGAGTGTTTTTGTTCAATTCAAGGCTTAAGTTATTTCCAGGTAAACTCAAATCTAGATGGTTAGGGCCATTTGAAGTTGTCAAGCCTTATGCTCATGGAGCGATAGATATCAAGGACTTGAAAATAGAGACAACGTTAAAGGTAAATGGCCAGAGATTGAAGCATTATTGGGAAGGAAGTCAAAAGTATACGAAGGAGATTATTCTCTTGGAAGAGATTGAGTAATGTTGTCCTCATCATTTGACCAGTGTAATTAGTTAGGTTAGTTGTTTTTCTTTTTGCTATTTAGTTTATTATTTTGCTTTGAAAGGATTTTATGAGTGTCAGTACAGAAAATATTTCCAGGACAGGCCGACATTTGGACACTTATCATCACAAGATCGGAGAACACATGGCCCTTATGTAACTTAGGCCCAAGGGAAAGATTTTTGGCTGAAGCGGGAAAACCTTAGTTGCCTAGGTTAAATCTTCAAACTTTAAATTTTTTACCTTGTTATTTTTACCCCTATTTTCCTGCGTCGTCACCTCCATTAGCCCCAAAACACATCATCATCCCACTTTCCCATGCACACATAACAGCAACTCCATCATTATCTCCACTAGCTTCACCATTAAACCAACTCAACCATTTCTCCTTTCTCTTATTTAACCCCTAAGCAAAATCTTTACTCTCTCTTCATTTTCTCTCGTACGACAAGAAAGCAAGAACCAAAATTCTTTTTTTCCTTTTATCTTTTTTGATATCCCCCAAATTCTTTCTGTGGCATCTTCATCAGCTCCTTTTCAAATTTTTTTCAACGATGAGATCAGGAAAAGTATGAAGAAAATTTTGCGGCTAAAACCTTCTGTTACGAGAAAGGTTTTTAGTTCAAGAATGAAACCAACTTGGGTTATTCACCGAAAGTGAAGGAAATCGTCAAAAAGCACCATTGGGTGATATTTTGCCAACAACCAGGGGAGGTTTACTCCGCTATCGTTCGTGAATTCTACGCCCACCTCACAACCAATAACTCATATTTTCTGTTTGTGTGAGGTACGTGTTTTTGATTTGATGAAGGATATGTTATGGCATGTTTAGCTTAGATGGTGTAGGAGAAGAGCATTCAACATTTGTAGAGTCCATGGATGCTACCAAGAGGCAGTTGCTTCTAAAGGACTTGTGTGAGCCTGACACAAAATGGAACTTTTCATCCAAAGGTCATAGAACTGTGAAACGGATGGCATTGAAACCACAACTGAGGGGATGAAACCACTTTTTGAAAGCTAATCTCATACCAACCATACATAATGATATTGTTTCAGAAGAGAAGATGGCTTTTTTTACACTCTATCATGATGGGAAGGAAAATCAACATGGGGACTTGACCTAGAAATATACTGGTAAGGGTAGTGGTAGTTTGTTTTTTCCTTCATTAATCTCTATAATTTGTAAGCAACATGAGGTACCACAGCTCGATCCAGACAATGTTGAAAAGTGCAAGGGAACTATCACTCTTGCCTTGTGGTAGTAATTGATTGCTAGAGAGGCCAAGGGAAAGGCTGCTGAGCCAGTATCTGCTGCCAAGGTTCCTAAGGCAAAACCTTCCACTCCTATTTCAGCTGACACCATGGCATTGTTGTCTCAAATCTACGAACGCCAGGGGATTATACTAAAAAAATTAGAGAAGGAAAAGGTACAAAATTTGGTGCTCTGGCAATATACTAGAGCCTAGGATCGAGCCCTAAAGACAACTCTTGCGGGCATAACCGCAATCCTTTTCCATCATTCCTTGAGTTCCCACCTGAACTTTTTATACTAGAAGGAATGTCAGATATCCTATAGTCTGTTCATACGTTGATCCTGCAATCTAATGTTGTTGTCCCTATTTTACCTGTCCAAGTTGAATCCGCCAAGACTGTGACTTCATAGGAGTCTAAAGAGGAAGCCCCTGCCAAGATTGATGTAACACTTGTTGCACCTGTTTCTTCTGCCACTTCCGTAGGCCCATTGCATCTAAACTGGCGAGGAAAATCAATGAGGTCCTCCATGATGTGAAGGCTTCCACTATCGTATCAAAACCGCAGCTAAATAGGAAAAAGTCCATAGCTCCAAATCATGGGAGCTTTATTAAGAGAAAGAACTGAGTCTCACACATCAAACATTCCAAAGGGGAGTCTTCTTTCGCTTAACTCCTTTATTTGCATATTTTTTATTTTTTTATCATGCATTTCATTTGTATATACGTGTTTTCATGCATTGAGGATAATGCACACCTTTGGTTTGGGGGTGTGTGATGCCTCACATTTATTGCCATGACATACATTCATTTCTGCTTGTATTTTGTTGCAATGTAGATTAGATTAACATATGCATACCAAACCATTAAAAAAATTATTTTTCATGGCTTGAATGATCTGATAATTTTGTCAACACATTTGCTAGCATAAGTTAGAGTTTGTACTAGTGTACCCTGTCCGATGATGAAATTAGATTCTTTAGTTAGCACGAGCCAACAGATTAGTAATGACAGGTTGCTTGGCAATTGATCTCTAGCTTATGGAACTTTAGTCTCATTTAAACACGTGGTATGGATCTAGTTTCCAAGACAAACTTAGGATTTTGAAACCGATATCAGAATAAAAAAATGCCAGGGTAAATGTAAAGAATAAGAAAACAATGTTTTGCCAAAGGCAAGAAAAAATATAGAATTCTCCTCTGCCTTAGAGATAATACGTAGCTTGGGGCTTCGTGGTTTACTCCCTCTTAGTTCTCAAGCAAAAATCTTTAGGGTATGAGTATGATGAGTAAGCCTAGTAATGTTTTGATTAACGTGGGGGTTCATGGTATGCTCCCTCTTACTTCTCACGTCAAACAATATTACGACGCAAGCCTAAAAATATTGCCAGTTGAAACCCTTGGTGAATAAAAAAAGAGGAAAAAAATAATAATTCTGAGTTTGGGTAGGAAATTTGACTAAGGGAGTTAAAAGGATACTTGATGCATATTTCTTGCACTTCATGCACACTTCATGACCTTAGACTAGAGTTATATTGTTGCACTTGAATTTGCTTATATGTTGGCATTATTACAATAGATATATGAGGACAGAACTAGGTCCAGATTCTGCTTGCTAGCACGTGTTGTTAATTAGGAAAATTTTGCCAAGGTATTGTTTATTTTCTATTTTCTTAGTTTGTAGTTGCATTACTTGAGGACAAGCAAAGAGCTAGGTTTGGGGAAGTGCTAACTCCTCAAAAGTACTCTTTCTACATATATATTACCATGCTTTTGCTTGACTTTGAGTACATATTTGTGCATTTAGCTAGTAGAATCATGCATTTGCATATAAGAGTTAGGGGATGTTTTTTTCCCACAGTAAAAGTGTATTTCCTTGTCGTGGAAGGCATGATAGGAGTAGGAGCAGGACATGAGTAGAGACATAAAGCAAGAGGACCAGAAGAGAAATGCCGAGTTGAGTTGGCAAAAGCAGGACGAAGATTGCCAGACTTGATCGACAAATGAATGATGTCTATATTTGATTAGTTAGCCATTGGTCAAAGACCCAGTCTGCCATAAAATTTAATTCTTGGACAATCTTTGTGGATATGATACTCAACTCACTACTTTATTACTTGCTGACATTGTATACTTACACGCAAAAAGACCTAAACTTGACATTATTTTTTGGCATATTTACATTAATTCATCAATTTTTTGCTAAGCGTTAGTCAGTCGGCAAGAGGCTTTCGAGATTCTCAATCAGATAGCCAATAACAACTACCAGTTTCCTATGGGGAGATTGAATCCTGGCCCTAAATCTCCTAGAACCCTCAAATTGGACAATTTCCAGAGTGTGGTTGCTCAACTCTCCACCATTGCAAACCTGCTCAAGAACATGCAACCGACATCCAATATACAAGAGGCTAAGGTAATTCAATATACATGTGAGCATTGTGATGGGGAACATCAGTCGAATGAATGCCCCCAATAATAAGAATCTGGTTACTACGTAGGGAATGCCAACTGCAATAATAATCCATACTCGAACACCTACAACCTAGAGTGGCAACAACATCAAAACTTTGGTTAGGGAGTAACAAATATAATTCAAGAACATGAAAAAACGCTACAGCAGAACCTCCTAGATTTCAACAGAAAACTCAGAGGTAGAACCGGGGAGCTTCTAATTCTAATTCTTTTGATTATTCTTATCAAAATTTTATGGAAATTGCCGAAGTTATTATGCAGGATCAGTCAACACATCTAAAGAACCATAGTGACATACTCACAACGCAAGCCGCTATGTTGTGAAACTATCAATCCACCATGTAAAATCACACTGCTTCCCTATGGTCCTTAGAAGCGTAAGTTGGGCAGATTGCCCAAGTTTTGAAGATGCGGCCTTAAGTATGTTTACCTAGTGATACTGATGTCACTAAAACTTTCAGTGCAGAGTAATGCAATGCCATCACACTACCTAGTGGCACCCAATTGACCAAAGATGAAAAGTTTTGGGGAAGTTCCCTTGTTGATTCTACTCCAAGCAAGCCATCCACCAAGGCTCCTGCACCTAAAGATATAACTCTTGTGACTGATATAGTGAGAGACCTTGCTACTGATGGCAATGATGATAATACTAAGAATACCATCACATCCAATAACCCACACGATGAGCCCAGACCACCAGCTCTGATTTCACAATGATTGAAGGCTTATACATAAGATGTCTAGTTTTAAAAATTTCTAGAGATGCTTAAACCGTTGCACATCAATGTACCATTCTTGGAGGCCATTGATCAGATGTCAATATATGCAAAGTTTCTGAAGGAGATCATGACCATGAAAAGAATGGTAGGTAAAGTTGAAACTATTGCAAAGTGAAGAAGTCCTAGTTGAAGAGAACCTTCAAGAGATATGTTGTAGCAATGTGCTTAGTGCCGCGGAGCAATTTGAATTCGACGAGGCCATGCATGAAGTTAAAGAATAAGGTAAGAAAGAGATTGAACAATCCAATGCTATGCTTACCAGGCCAGGTACATCTTTTGAACCTTTGGATTTTGCTGAGTTTAAATCTCCCAAGCCATTGCTAGAGCATCCGCCGATACTTGACCTAAAACCTCTTCCCTCACAACTAAAATATGCATATCTAGGGGAGAATAAAATGTTGCCTGTGTTCATATATGCTAGCTTAACATCTAACTAAGAAAATAAACTGTTGCATGTCTTATCTCAATATAAGAAAGCTATTGGTTGGACTATTGCTGACTTGAGGAGTATAAGCCCTACTTTGTGTATGCATAAGATTTTGCTTGCAAATAATCACAACAGCTCTGTAGAACCACAGAGAAGACTTAATCTGGTCATGAGGATTGTGCTTATAAAGGAGATCATCAAATGGCTGGATGCTGGAATCATCTACCCTTTCGCGGATAGTTCTTGGGTAAGTTCTATCCAGTGCATGCCAAAGAAAGGAGGCATAGCTATGATAAAGAACTATGCCGATGAACTTCTTCCAACTAGAACCATCATTGGTGGATCTGTATTGACTACCAGAAGCTTAATAAATCCATGAAAAAGACCACTTCCCATTACCATGCATTGACCACACGCTCAACAAGCTTGCAGGGAAGCCTCACTATTGCTTCATGGATGGCACTCTGGATACAACCAGATTGCTATAGCACTAGAGGACCAGGATAAAAAAAACATTCACTTGTCTATATGGAATTTATGCCATTCGTCGAATGCCCTTTGGCCTATGCAATGCTCAGCAATATTCCAACATTGTATCATGACCATCTTTTCAGACATGGTGGATGACTTTCTAGAGATCTTCGTGGATAATTTTTCTGTCTATGGAGACTCATTTGATCAATGCTTAGGTAACCTTGCCAAGGTGTTAAAAAGAT
The DNA here is from genome assembly GCA_019671005.1 of Hibiscus mutabilis. NCBI lineage: Eukaryota > Viridiplantae > Streptophyta > Magnoliopsida > Malvales > Malvaceae > Hibiscus > Hibiscus mutabilis. The sequence goes on along the minus strand of CM033753.1, from coordinate 18,764,070 downwards.
GTGAAGAAACCAATCTTGTACTTAACTAGGAAAGTGTCACTTTATGGTGTCTGAAGGCATTGTCCTATGTCATCGTATTTCTATTAAAGGCATAGAAGTGGACAAAACCAAGATTAAATTCATAAAGAAGCTTCCACCCCAACCAATGTTAAAGCTATTCGAAGCTTCCTTGGCCATGTTGTTTTCTATAAGAGATTCATCAAAGACTTCTCCAAAATCTCGAAGCCTTTATGCTTGTTGCTGGAGTATAATAGAGCATTCAAGTTTGATGACCAATTCCATACAATGTTCGAAACCTTAAGGAACTTATTTCTACACCGGTTGTAGTGCCCCCTGATTGGTCACAACCCTCTAAACTTATGTGTGTTGCTAGCGACTATGTTGTTGGCACTGTTATTGTTTAGTGTTGAAGTAAGATCTTTCATGTTATATATTATGCTAGTCGTACCCTAAATGAAGCACTAGTAAACTACACTACCATTGAAAAAGAACTGCTCCCTATAGTTTTTGCATTTGACAAATTTAGGTCATAGCTTATAGGAACTAAGGTCATTGTGTATACTGATCATTCTGCCATTAAATACTTAGTGACTAAAAAAGTTGTTAAACTTAGACTTATTAGGTGGATATTACTACAACAAGAATTTGATATTGAGGTAGTAGATAGAAAAGGTACTGAAAATCAAGTAGCTGACCATCTTTCTAGGCTTGAGAATGCGCATGATATTGTTATTTCATGTGATATTAAGGAAGAATTCCCTGATAAGAAACTTTTGAAAGCTACGACATTATCGTGGTATGCTGACATTTTTAATTTTCTTGTTAGTGGTATTTTTCCTTGTGATCTTAGCAACCAGGGAAGGAAGAAATTCTGACATGATGAACACTACTATTATTGGGACGGACCCTACCTTTTCAAGTAATATGCTGATCAGATGATCCGAAGATACGTACCCGAGGAAGAACAAGAAGACATCATATACCATTGCCGCTCAACGCCATGTATAGGACATTTTAGAGGACAAAGGACTATTGCAAAGGTCCTACATCTGGATTCCACTGGCCAACCTTGTTTAGAGATGCCCATAAATATTATAAGGCTAGCGATAGATGCCAAAAACGGGGAACATCTTTCGACAAAATGAGCTACCCATGCAAGTTATCCTTAAAGTTGAGGTTTTTGATGTTTGGGGCATTGGCTTCATGGGACCATTCCTATCCTCTAATGGACACTTGTACATTTTGCTCACGGTTGATTATGTGTCCGAGTGGGTGGATGCCATTGCTACAACCAAGAATGATGCAAATATTGTCCTAAGGTTTTTGCACAAGAACATCTTCAATTGATTTGGAATACCTCGAGCTATTATTAGTGATGAGGGAGGTGACTTTGACAATAAACTGATTGCCAAGGCTTTGCGTCGATATGGAGTTCACCATAAGATCACCACGGCATATCATCCGCAGAAAAATGGACAAGTTGAAGTGCCCAACCGAGAGATAAAATAGATCCTTGAGAAAGTTGTCAAGCTAAACCGTAAAGACTGGTCCTTGAAATTGGATGAAGCTTTATGGGCCTATCAGACCCGTTCAAAGCACCGCTGGGTATGTCACCTTATAGACTTGTCTATGGTAAGGCATGCCACTTATCGGTTAAGCTTGAGCATAAAACCTTTTGGGCCATCAAGAAGATTAACATGGATAGCCAACTAGCTAAAGAAAGATTGCTCAAGTTAAATGAGTTAGAAGAGCATCGTCTTGATGCTTATAAGAATGCCAAGATTTATAAGGAAAAGACCAAAAGATGGCATGATGCTAAACTGATGCCTTAGAATTTTGTTGAGGGCCAAAAAGTCATACTCTACAACTCTTTCTTGAAGCTTTTCTCAGGAAAATTAAAGTCTAATTGGTTTGGCCCATTTCAAGTCGTCAAGGTATATCCTCACGGTGCTAAGGACATCAATGATCTCAAAGATGGACCAATCTTCAAAGTCAATGGACAATGTTTGAAGGCTTACAAAGGAGCACCAGTTCATCGTGACAAGTCTTCGGTCACATTATTGGATGTCTAAAAATCCAGTTCTATCCCTTTATTTTTATGTATTTTAAGTTTATGCACCTTTAATTTTGTGCACATTTACTTTTCAATTTTATTTTTATTTCAACAGTTTTTATTTTTTAGCATTTTATTTTCTTTTTTTTCCTATTAGATTTAGGTTTTAGTTTTTTGGCATTTATCGAGCAGGCGACAAGTTGGGAAGCCCTCCACAGATTTAGGAACACAAATTTCTTTTAACACTGACCTAGGTGACTCTGACGAGGAGTGTTTGGTAGAACACGAGATCAAGGGAGAGACTTTATGTCCTCATAATATTTATTCCTTTGTTTCCTTAATAACTGTATCCTATCTCTCACTTTAACCTACCCCGTTTCCTCATAAATCATAATACGTCGTTTCTCTATTCCTCACGCCGCCTATACCTCACTTTCCTAGTTAGCGAGGTTTCCTACATTAATTACTGATGTTTCCTTATATGATAGCCTAACCCTTTGACTTACCTTCTCTTTATCTTTTTCCTTTACATCTCATATAAAAGGAAGGCAAAATCCTCTTCCCGGACTCTACGCCTTACAACCCTAAAAAGCTCTAACTTGTCTTCCTCTACCTCCATTTTGCAATCATGGTCAGACAACTCATGGTAACCTGTCACAATCAACAACCTCCCCTTCTAGAAAGAAACCTTATTCCCACTCCTCTCCTTTCCTTCCACCATCCCCTGACTCAAACATTTCAGCTTTCGCGATACAACCCATACATAGCGTGACAATCTTGACCGTCACCTGTACTCTTTGGACAACTAGTTTAAGGGATGTTATTGACACATGTACAAACAAGAACTAATCTTGGAAGAAGGTTTGGAGTTCACTCCAAATTATCGCTACAAATTTGAAGCTGAAATACACGTGATAAGTCGTATATTTGCATTTTTTATATAATTATCTATGTTTTAGCACACTAATCTATCTCCAAGTCCATATTTTGGTTCATATTTGATTTTCCAGGTGTTTTAATGGCTAATGAACATTATATGCATAAAAAGAGGATATTAGCACACATTTTACACATTGGGAAATTAACCTACAAACAAGGGCTATGAACATCCAAAAGTAATGCAGAGATGCGAACATACTAATGAAGACTATACGAACAGACACAGAAAAAGAGTTGCAGACCAGTACATGCAAACATTGACATACAATGAGACGCGAGCTTTGGCTGCAAACACTGGAACATTGCGAGAAAACATTGCACATGGAGCGCATGCTAACAAAACTCCTGATGCGAACCAATGAACGAAAATGACTAAGGTACAACTGTGGAAGTTGAATGCGGATTACGAATGCTTACGTGGACAAAGGATCACGGATGAACAGAGTGCAATGATGATACCATCTGCGAACTTTAAAGCATGAACGACAGCTGTTAACGCTGGTTTGCAAACACTGACTTGTTCGGCAATGCTAATGGTGAAATGCAAAGGAACTACGCGAACGCTGGACACTGATGTGTAAGCTATACAAACGCTAGAGGCAGACACGCACAAGGAATCCTATGCCGTTGTGGCTGCTTGGAAGAGAAGAAATCTTACTTTAATTAGACTTTCACTTTATATTTAACTACATTCAATGTAGGATTAGGTTTTGTACTTTATTGTAACTCCTTCTCCTACTTGATGTATAATTTCTTTCCTATAAATATGATTATGGGGGAAGAGACAAAAGAGACGAATAACCCTAGAAAACCTTATTGCTTCCAACTACTCTATGAGTAGCAAAACCCTTGAGTTCTAGTCGAGTTGTTTCTAGGTTTTCAATACAATTATTAGTGAGACTTCTTGTTCTTAATTTTCTTCAAAATTCAAAATATTTTTATATCCTCTGGGCTCATTTAATTGTGTGTGTTGGATTATACGTGCACAATCAGCCATTCATGGATTATTGATACAAGTGGTAAGAAAACCTAGACTATGGTTTTTTAAGGTATGAAATCATATATTTAAATTGCGTGGATTATCACTTTTTGAATATATGTGCTTTGGTCTCTTAATCACTTAATGCTATTTGATAGGTTTTATTCTAATATTACTATCTAAGGAATCTAACCTAGATAATAGGTGTTAAACAACTTATGGACTATTAGGTTGTTAACTAATTAAAAGAAGAAAACATTTAGGTTATTTGTTGATTATCATCTAACTTAAAAACCAAGATACTTAAAGAATTATGCAGGTTATCCTTTGACGTCTAGGATCTAATAACTTGGATTGAAATACCGCAAACAACTTTGGCTAGACATCATCAAATTATTCGCACAACCTTACTCTTATTCCTCTCTTCGATCTCTTCGCAACAAACATATAAACCCCCCATTTTTGCTTTTCATTCGCACTAGTATTAGTTAGTAAACATATACCTTTTGACCAGTCTCTGTGGGTTCGAAAATGCTTTCCACACTACAAATCCAAAGAAGTACGCAGGTATTTATTTCTTGGTGGATTCGAAATCTATCAAATAAATTGGCGTCGTTGCCAAGGAGTGGTGTAACTCCCTTGGCCCGGCCTAGTCGCCAGAGTGAACCGAGGAAGCTACATTAGGTTTGGCGAAGCAAACCAGAAAGATACAATGATACCCAATCCATTTTTTTCTTTTTATCTTATCTAGATTCCAATTATTAACCCTACGTGTGCATGCAAGCATCAGGTGTAGCCCCAACACAATCGGGCATCAATTTGACATCCAATTGATCACATTCGCACATTGGGGACCAAATTGCAAATGAAGAAAATTGTGAGATTTAAGCCCACTTTTAAAGTACTAATCTTTAATTAGTTAGGTTCTAAACATTCATCTCAAAATTTCATCTCAATCTGATCATTCAAGCTCATACAATTGCATTGACAAGATTCAGGGACTAAAATGAAAGATAGCAAAATTGTCAAGCTAACATTAACAGAAAATGGTTATCCGTACCGATACGAGTGAGCCCGTATCGATACAGTTAGAAATAACCCATTTTGATACACTACCAAGTCATTCCGATATGTCCAACCAACTTACCAAACTTTTGAATCTTTGACAACCGTACCGATACAGTTTCTTATGCGTTTCGGTACGCGAGATCATATTGAAAAGGTAGAATCCAGTGACTAAAAAGCGTACCAAAACACCCCTTTTTGTATCGATACACTAAGGCCAAAATAGCCTTAGCATATCGAAACACCCTTGAACTGTACTGATCCCTCAAGCCAAAAAATGCCTAGCCGTACCGATACGGTCCCCTGCGTAGCGATACGCCAGGACCTGTATTGTCACATTTTATTGATTTCTCACTTCCAAAGTTTACTCAAACCAATCCAACATGCTTTAAACACAGTACTAACATGTCAAACATATCTCATGCCAACTAGTATCACCTATCTAGCAACACAACGAGAACTTATGCATCAAAGAGGAAATCTATAGGCATGCTTCCTATTTGCATCCAACCAACATATCAAAAAGGTAAACCATCATCAAAAACAACCCTTAAAGGCCACTTACAATCCAAGAGAAATTAAAGAAACATGCTCAAACAAGGAGTTTCACAAAACATCTCCCAAAACACAAGTACCTCATTGCCATTATTCATTATAGTCTAAACCAAAACATACTTTGGTAACAAGTCTTGCCAAGATCCCCTTGCTTCTAGCTACCTTCCATGACCTCAATTATCTGCATTGATGGAAAACGAGAGCGTAAGCACACAAGGCCTAGTGAGGAGTGCTCAAAACAAACACCATCAATGCGTTTAAAACCATTTACATAACATCATTCTTTAAAACGTCATCATGCCTCTTTAAAAACATGCACTTTACGTCATTAAAAACCAGCATACTAAACATATGCTACATGTATCATTAACCAACAACAAGTTACATTGCTAACCCTTCACTTAAGCCTTCCCATGCATTACTACCAAATGCAAAGCTTAAGGAGAAATGTAACCCCCTTGACCCAGCCTAAGCACCCAACCAAACCAAAAAGGCTACATTAGGTTTGCCGTAGCAAACCGAAGAGATTCAACCAAACCCAGTCCATTTTTTACCTTATCTAGATGACAATTATTAAGCCTACATGTTCATACAGACAACAAGTGCAACCTCAACTCAATCGGGCATTAATTTGACATCTAATTGATCGCATTTGCAAAATAGGGACCAAATTGCAAATATAGAAACTTTCAGGATTAAAACTTATTTTTAAGTTACCAATCTTTAATTAGTCAGATTCCAAACCTTCATCTCAAATTTCAGCTCAATCGGATTATTTTACCACATACATTTGCATTGGCAAGATTTAGGGACTAAATTGCAAGAACGCCCAAACTACTCGAAAGACATTTACAGAAAATCAGCTTTCCGTACTAGTACAGGTAAGCCCGTATCGATACGGTTTAAAACACCTTGTTTCGGTACACCACCTTGTCGTATCGATATGCCTAACGGTATTACCTAACTTTTGAAATGTTACAAACCGTACCGATACGGCTCTTTAGGTGTTTCGATATGCGGGTTCAGATTGAAAAAGTGAATTCCAGAGGCTAAAACTCATACCAAAACACCCATACCCGTATCGGTACGCCTTGCCAAATTTGTCTAGGCGTATCAAAACACACATTACCTGTACCGATCCCTCAAGCATGAATTTGCCTAGTCATATCGATACGGTCCCCCGCATATCGATACACATGGGTCTGTAATGCCACATTTTGCTGGTTTTTCATCCTAGTAGTATACTCTAATCAATACAACATGCTTTAAACACAATACCAACATGCAATACATATCACAAGTCAACTAACAGCACAACTTTAACAACACCACAAGGCTTCATGCATCAAAAGGAAATCTATAGGCATGCTTTCTAACTTGCATCCAAGCAACATACCAAAAAGATAAACCAACACCAAAATCAAACCTTAAAGGCCATTTACAACCCAAGAGCAACTAAAGAAACATGCTCAAACAGGGACTTTCACAGAACATCTCCCAAAACACAACAAGTACCCCATTGCCCTTATTCATTATAGTCTAGTCTTTAACATACGTTTGTAACGAGTCTTGCCAAGACCCCTTTGCTTCTTGCTGCCTTCCAAGACCTCAAATATCTGCATTGATGGACAACGAGAGCGTAAGCACACAAGGCTTAGTGAGGAGTGCTCAAAACAAACACCATCAATGCATTTAAAACCCTTTACATAACATCATCCTTAAAAACATCATCATCATGCCCATTTTTAAACATGTACTTTACATCATTTAAAACCAGCATATTAATCCATATGCTACATGTATCATTAAACAACGACAAATCACATTGCTAACTCTCCACTTAATCCTTCCCATGCTTTACTACCAAATGCAAAGCTTAAGGAGAAACATGCATAAACCACATTATACTACATTAACATTTCAATGATACATTAACAATTATATTGGCTTTCAAGTAATCATTAACAAGTTCAATAACAAAAAAGTTCATCGGATACACGGATTCAACAAGTGTTAACCCAACACTTCAAGCCATCTCAACTGGAATAGCGATACAATTACAATCGCGGTACATTAACAATCGGGTACAATAACAACCAACAGGGATACCCATCCCTCTCATCGGTTAGATGCTTAACCCACTAACGTGAGTATTCGGTACTGTTTAACCCCTCTATTATTAGGGTACTTGGATAGAGTATTCGGTATGCCGTATAAACCCCTCGACATCCAAGGTGACTTATTTACAGTGCACTCAATCCTATGGCCGACCAACTATATCCAATAACAATTTTAAAACCACATCACTTGCCAATATAATTAACCATTTTCCATTTACCGCATTGTTTTTAACAAGCATTAAACCATGCCATTTCCAAAGCAACCACCATGCTTTAAAACACAAGTATAAACCACATACTTACAAGGATCACTTACCATGTGCATCCTTCAGCATTTCATGCTTAAAAGCAGTATATCAAATACTTTAAAATATGCTTAAACAACAGGTAACATGTAAATTAAAACAAATGCATAAAACCATTTCAAACAGGCACGTCTAAGAGAGAAATCCACTTTATACTTACTTTCGAGTCTAGGTAAGCGTTTCAAGCTCTACCATAACTCCCAAAAATATATTCTCAAAACATCAAAAATGCTTTAAACCACGGTTTCACTCACCGATATGCGAAACCTCAATTTTCCGATGTGAAATCAAGTATCTGAAGCCTCCAACGCTTCTCCAATCACTTTCGGATCAACCTCCCCTGTTTTTATCACAAAACAACAGGGGATTACTGCATCATAATGCATTCCAAACACAGCAACCACAATCCTTCTCGAATTCTCACAAAACCTCCACAACAACCGAAATCATAACCAAAACACTTCGATTCACAATCCAGCAACAACTATCAACCTAGCATCACTTCCAACATCAAAACACATCTAAAAACAGATCCAAAACAAGCTACTACCTCCAGCAACCCTACAACCACAAAACCTCAAAACTAACAACCTAAACAAATAGAGATTCTTAAGTTTCGTGATTCCATTGATAAAAATCACTTATCAACATTATTAAACATCCAAAATATGAATCAAAGCAACCTTACTTACTGGAAATCAGATCCAATTCATGAATCAACTCATTTTCCCCAAATAACTCAATTAAACATTGGAAAATCATCAAAATCAGATTAGAAACACAAAAACAAGGATCAAATTCTTGGGAATTTCAATAAAGAACCATACAATAGAGGAGATCTCGGACCTTACCCCTATTTTGAAGTTTCTCCCTCAATTGATTTGTGAAAAGCTAAGATAACACAAGATTATTGTAAGATTTTGTATAAATAATCTTTATAAAACAATTTGAAACAATAAAATCAAGTTAGAATCCACCTCACCTCAAGAAATTTGCTGAAAAACTGAGTGGTTGGATGAGGAGAGAATGGAGAGAAAAAGAGTTGAAAGAAAATGACGTGATTTTTGTTTTAGAAAAGATAACAAACTTTTTAACAAAATCAACTTTTAATATTAATTAAATCACATGTTAAAATTAGTTAAATCAAGGGAGAAATCATCAGAAACCAATTGGTAAAATAGCTCCTTAAAGATTCTAAGTATTTGACCCTTTTCAATTTAGTCACTAAAAAATCACAGTTTTCAAAACTTTCATTTTGGTCACTAACCAAAATGTCCATCTTCCAAAACCCGTTTTTCAAAATTGATTCCACCATTATTAAATATGTAATTAATAATGTTTTAAGCAATTTTCCATAATTTTTCCAACACCAAAAATATACGATCTCGAAACTGACTCGAATCTCTACTCTAATCTACCGGACCGTCTAATAAACCCCCTAAACCTCTAATCCCTAAAACTGCAGCGTTACAAGAAACATGTATAAATCAAGTTATACAACATAAAGCATTTCAATGATACATTAACAATTATATTAGCTTTCAAGTGATCATTTAACCAGTCTAATAACAAAAGAGTTCATCGGATACACGAATTCAACAAGTGTTAACCTAACATTTCAAGCCATCTCAACTAGAATAGCGATAAAATTACAATCGCGGTACAATAACAACCGGGTAAAATCTCAACCCATAGGGATACCAATCCCTCTCACCGGTTAGATGCTTAACCCGCTAACGGGAGTATTCGGTACCGTTAAACCCCTCTACCGTTAGGGTACTTGGATGGAGTATTCAGTACACAATATAAACCCCTCAACATCCAAGGCGACTTATTTACAGTGCAATCAATCCTATGGTCGGCTAACTATATCCGATAACAATTTTAAAACTACATCACTTGCCAATATAATTAACCAATTAACATTTACCTCACTATTTTAACAAGCATTAAACCATGCCATTTATCCAAAGCAACAACCATGCTTTAAAACACAAGTATAAGCCATACTTACAAGGATCACTTACCATGTGCATCATTCAGCAAAACATGCTTGAAAACAGTATATCTAATACTTCAAAACATGTTTGAACAATTGGTAACATGTATCAAAACAAGTGCATAAACCATTTCAAACTACCACGACCGAGAGAGTACAACCACTTTATACTTACTTCTGAGTCTAGGTAAGCACTTCAAGCTCTACCTTAACTCCCAAACTCTGTTCTCAAAATAACAAAACCCTTAAAACCACATTTTCACTCAACGATACGCGAAACCTCGATTCGCCGATGCAAAATCAAAAATCCGAAGCCTCCAACGCTTCTCCAATCAATTTCGGATCAACCTCCCCTGTTTTTTCCACAAAACAACAGAGGAGTAATGCATCATAATGTATTCTAAACACAACAGCTACAATCCTTCTCGGATTCCCACAAAACCTTCACAAATAACCCTACTCAACAACCGAAAACATAACCAAAACACTTCGATTCACAACCCAGCCAACATCTATCAATCTAACATCACTTTCATCATCAAAACACATCTAAAAATAGATTCAAAACAACCTGCTACCTCTAGCAACCATACAACCATATAAACACCACAAAACCTCAAAACTAACAACCTAAACAAATAGAGATTCTTAAGTTTCGGGATTCCATTGATACAAACCACTATCAATATTATTAAACATCCAAAATATGAATCAAAGCAACCTCACTTACCGGAAATCAGATCTAATTCGTGAATCAACTCATTTTTCCCAAATAACTCAATTAAACATTGGAAAATCATCAAAACCAGATTAGAAACATAAAAACAAGGATCAAATGCTTGGGAATTTCAATAAAGAACCATACAATAGACGAGATCTCGGACCTTACCCCTATTGTAAAGTTTCTCCCTCAATTGATTTGTGAAAAGCTAAGAAAACACAAGATTAATGTAAGATTTTGTGTAATCAATCTTCATAAAACAATTTAAAACAATAAAATCAAGTTAAAAACGACCTCACCTCTGGAAATTTGATGAAATCTGAGTGTTTGGATGAGGAGAGAATGGAGAGAAAAAGTTGAGGGAAAATGACGTGATTTTTGTTTTGGAGAATATAACTAACTTTCATTTTAAACCACGTGTTAAAATAAGTCAAATCAAGGGAGAAATCATTAGAAACCAAATGGTAAAATAGCTCCTTAAAGATTCTAAGTATTTGACCCTTTTCATTTTAGTCACTAGAAAATCACAGTTTTCAAAACTTTCATTTTGGTCACTAACCAAAATGTCCATCTTCCAAAACCTGATTTTCAAAATTGATTACACCATTATTAAATATATAATTAATAATGATTTTAAGCATTTTCCATAATTTTTCCAACACCAAAAATATACGATACTGAAACTGACTCGAATCTCTACTCCGGTCCACTTGACCGTCTAATAATCCGCTAAGCCATAAAATTGGGGTGTTACAACTCTCCCCCACTTAATAAATTTCGTCCCCAAAATTTACCTAGAGGAAACAGGTGCGGAAACTGTTCCAACATATCCGACTTGAGTTCCCACGTGGCCTCCTCAACACCACGGTGCTTCCACAACACCGTAACCAACTCGACTTTTTTGCCATGGGGCACCTTATTGCTGATATCAAGAACCTCTACTGGTTCGTCATCTAAGATAAGTCTGGTCTCAACTCGATCTCCTCCACCGGCATGACATGCGATGGATCCGACCTATACCTTCGCAACACCGAAACGTGGAACACATCATGAATCTTTCCTAACTCCAGAGGTAACCTCAAATGGTACGCAAAAGGACCCACACGCTCGACCACCTCGTATGGTCCAATGAACCTCGGGCTAAGCTTCCCTTTCCGCCCAAAATGCAACACCTTCTTCCAGGGCGACACCTTCAAAAACACTTTATCACCCATAGCATACTCTATATCCTTACACTTCAAATTCTTATAGGATTTCTGGCGATCAATGGCTGCTTTCAAGCGCTCGCATATCAACTTTACTTTTTCGGTTGTACCTTTCAGAACATTCGGCAAAGACACAAGCTTTCCCCCCGTTTCTGCCCAACACACGGGCGTTCAGTACTTCTTACCATACAACGATTCATAGGGTGCCATTTGGATGCTAGCCTGATAACTGTTATTGTAAGCAAACTCCACTAACGGAAATTGCTTCTCCCACGTTCCCTGATGCTCAATAACACAAACCTTAGCATATCCTCGAAAACCTGAATCACGCGCTCCGACTGACCATCCGACTGAGGGTGGTACGAGGTATTGAAACTCAACCAGGTTCCCAAAGCACGATGTAAACTCACCCAAAACCTTGCGGTGAACCGCGAATCCCTATCTAAAACTATAGATTTGGGCACCCCGTGCTAACGTACTATTTCATAGATATACAACTCAGCCAACCTATCCAAGGTATAAGTAGTATGCACAGGAACAAAATACGCACACTTTGTAAACCGATCCACAATCACCCAGATGGAATCCTTTTTGGTTGGCATCAAAGGTAGCCCAGACACAAAATCCATGGTGACTCTTTCCCACTTCCATTCTGGTATCCTCAATGGTTGCAGCAACCCGAAAGGAAACTGGTGCTCAGCCTTTACCCACTGACAAACCATACATTGAGCAACGAAATCAGCCACATCTCTCTTTAGCCCCACCCAATAGTACTCCTCCTTCAACCCCCGATACATTTTAGTATTACTGGGATGCATTGCAAAAGGACTAGCATTAACCTCAGTCAAAATAGTGCGCCTCAACTCTTCATCCTTGGCACCACTATTCGACCTTTGAAACATAATGCCCCATCATCGTTGAAATGAAAATTTGTAGGATTTCCATCCCTGATATCTTCCACATGAGATACCAAACTCCCATCATACGGTTGCTTCACCTTAATCATCAGCGACAAGGACGACTTCACTTGTAACTCAGCCAACAAACCTCCGTCATTCGTCACACTCAATCGAGCAAACATAGCTCTCAACTCTACAACTGCTTTCCTGCTCAAAGCATCCGCCACAACATTGGCTTTCCCCAGATGATACTCAATGGTCAGATCATAATCCTTAAGCAACTCCACCCATCTGCATTGCCTAAGATTCAGCTCCTTCTGCGACATCAGATATTTCAAACTCTTATTATCCGTATAAACTATACATTTCTCACCATAGAGATAATGCCTCTAGATTTTCAAGGAAAAAACAACCGCTGCAAGCTCAAGATCATGAGTAGGGTAGTTACGCTCATAAACCTTCAACTGCCTAGATGTATACGCCACCACCTTACCCTCCTGCATCAACCCAAAACCAAGCCCAACATACGACGCATCACTATATACAATAAGCTCCTTTCCCGATTCTGGTTGAACCAAGATTGGAGCTCACGTCAAAGCTTCCTTCAACCTCTTAAAAGCTCGTTTTCAATCCTCTGTCCAATCAAACTGAATATTCTTCTGCAACAACTTTGTTAATGGGGCTGCCAAACTGGAGAACCCTTCCACAAACCTCCGGTAGTAGCCTGCCAAACCAAGCAAACCCCTAACCTCCGTCACAGACTTAGGCTCCGTCTAACTCATTACAGCCTCAACCTTATACGGATCAACACAGATTCCTTTGGCCGACACCACATGTCCGAGAAACACAACTTCCTTGAGCCAGAACTCATATTTGCTTAACTTAGCATAAAGCTGATTAGCCAACAGCGTCTGAAGCACAATTCTCAAATGTCTATCATGATCCTCATCGGTACGAGAGTACACAAGGATATCATCGATGAACACAACCACAAACTAATCCAAAAACTCATGAAACACACGGTTCATCATGTCCATAAAAGCAAGTGGAGTATTGGTTAAACCAAACAGCATTACAAGAAACACGTAATGTAGGTACCTCGTACGGAAGGTTATTTTGGGCACATCCACCTCCTTCACCTTTAACTGGTAGTACCCTGACCTCAAATATATCTTGGAAAACACCAAGGCTCCCTTAAACTGATCAAACAAGTCATCTATCCACGGTAAGGGATACTTATTCTTTATTGTCAACTTCTTCAGCTACCGATAATCTATACACATCTGTAACGTACTATCTTTCTTCTTAACAAACAACACTGACGCTCCTCACGGTGAAATACTGGGTCTAATGAACCCACGATCAAGCAACTCCTGCAACTGCATTTTCAGCTCCTTCAACTCCTTTGGAGCCATGCGGTACAGAGCAATGGACACCGGTACCGAACCCGCAAAGACCTCGATGCCAAACTCTACCTCAAGGTTAGGTGGCAACCCTGGTAATTCTTACAGAAAAAACCCATAAACTCATATACGGTGTAAACATTCTGCACCCTCAACTCCTTTGATCTAGGATTCATAACATAGGCCAAATAAGGCTGACATCCTGAATCCAACATTCGTCTTGATTCTAAAACTGAAACAACATTAGACAAAAACTTGGCATACTCGCCAACAACCACCACCTCATAATCATTCGACAACCTCAAAGATATCTGTTTGGTCTCAAAATCCACCACAGCCCGATGTTCGGTCAACCAATCCATACCAAAAATCACATCAAAACCATGGAATGGTAACTCCATCAAGTCCACGACAAACACAAATCCCTAAACCATCAACGGACACCTACAATACAACCTCCTAACCACGACTGTCTCCCCAAGAGAACTAGTTACTCTAACACCCATATTAAGAATTTCAACAGATATATCAAGCAGCTCAGCATGCTCACTTAAAATGTATGAACGAGTAAAACCAAAATCAACCAACGAATACAACGATAAAGACTGTAGGGTAAAAGTACCTACAATCACATCAGTTTCATTACGACCCTCACGATGTGTGTACACCCTATCTGGTCCACCTCCCTCAAGATGGATAGCAACAGTATGAGCTACAGTCCTCTGTCCACCATCTCGATGCTGAAACGGTCTGCGGCCACGACCATACTGCGAAGCAACAACAGGTGCAGCACCCTGCCCACCTCGAACCAACAATGGACAATCACGCCTCTAATGGTCACTTGACCCACAACTCCAACAAGCATTAGCCACCACAGATGCAGGTGCCTGACCCTCCCTGGCCAAACGTGGGCAATCTCACCTCAAATGATCTCGGGATCCACAAACCCAACATGTGCTAAACGGTTCTCTAGCCTGTGCTCCCTGCCCCTGGACTTCACGTCCACTCGTACCTTCACCATGCGTCGGCTCCGGGCGAAACCTCCTGTCACGGTGTATCTTGGCTTGACCACCGCTATAACCCAAATCAGTAGCTCTCTTACCCAAGCTAGAACCTCGCGATCCAGAAGCCAAACCCAAATTCTGCTCCACATCTTTGGCTCGCGAAACCAACACATCAAAATCGGTATAATCAACAGCAAGAATGTATGTCTTAACATCCTACACAAGCCCATAACAGAAACGATCACATCGAGTACGCTCGTTAGGAACCAACTCAGGTGCATACCGACTCAACCTCATGAACTGCACCTCGTACTCCGTAACAGACAAACTGCCCTGCACCAAAGTCATAACCTCAGGCTTCTTCTCACCTTGATATCGGACTCCCAAAAACTTTTTCCAAAATGCTTCAAAGAAGAACTCCCAGGTCACATCATCCGTCGCCATATCGGATATCGTAGTAGTCCACCATGTATAAGCATCACCCTACAGCAGGGAAACAACACAACCTAACTTACGTGCATCAGTGCACCCTATCTGGCCCAATATCCTCTCAATACTGGCCAACCAACCCTCGGAAGCCTTAGGCAACAACCCTCAGAACTCAACTCTGCCCAAACTACAAAGACGCTCAAGCGGGAAACCTTGCCCATCAATCCGTGGTGCTGGCACACGAACACCCGCAACTGCTGCCTGGAATGCACCGGTCATGGCCTGAATTAGCGGTGCCATATCACCTACCTCTGGCGTAGGTGGTACTTGATCCATTCCCTCAAGTGGATTAGGTTGGGGCGGTGGCAACCCTCCAGGAGGTACAACTTCTCCTTCATCATCCTGCCCAGCGGCAGCAGTAATCGCGCTATTTCGTAACTTTCTCCACGGTCCCATCGTGCTAAAATATATCTAGGGTATGATAATCATTTCAAAACAAAACGTCAGGCCAGCCTCAAGCAAGGATCCAAGACTTTCCATTTCAAAAATCAAAGATTTCTATACTATAATAATAAGGCAATGGGTACCCCAAAATATCCCTAGCATAGCATACAATAATCAACATTCATATATCAATCATCGTGCATGTCAACCAGCGTACATACAACAATCACCATACAAATCAAACAACAGAGCACAACTCGCAGTAACAAAACAACCACCTCCCAACGAACTAAACATGGCTCTGATACCACCAAATGTAACCCCCTTGACCCGGCCTAGCCGCCAGACCAAACCGAGGAAGCTACATTAGGTTTGCCAAAGCAAACCGGAGAGATACAACGAAACCTGGTCTATTTTTTCTTTTTATCCTATCTAGATTCCAATTATTAACCCTGCATGTACATACAAGCATCAGGTGTAACCCCAACACAACCGGGCATCAATTTGACATCTAATTGATCACATTTGCACCTTGGGGACCAAATTGCAAATACAGAAAATTACGAGATTTAAGCCCACTTCTAAATTACCAATCTTTAATTAGTCAGGTTCTGAACATTCATCTCAATCTGATCATTCAAGCTCATACAATTGCATTGACAAGTTTCAGGGACTAGAATGCAAAGATAGCAAAACTGCCAAGCTAACATTAACAGAAAATGGTTATCCGTACCAATACGGGTGAGCCCGTATTGTTACAGTTAGAAATACCCTATTTTGATACACTACCAATTCGTTATGATACGTCCAACCAACTTACCAAACTTTTAAATCTTTGACAACTGTACCGATACGGTCTCTTATGCGTTTCGGTACGCAGACTCGTATTGAAAAAAGTAGAATCCAGTGACTAAAAAGCGTACCGAAATGCCCTTGCCGTACTGATACACTAAGGCCAAAATAGCCTTGGCGTATCGAAACACCCTTGAACTATACCGATCCCTACAGCCAAAAAATGCCTAGCGGTACCGATACGGTCCCCTGCGTATCGATATGCCTGGACCTGTATTGTCACATTTTGCTGATTTCTCACTTCAAAAGCATACTCAAACCACTCCAACATGCTTTAAACACAATACTAACATGTCAAACATATCTCATGCCAACTATTATCACGTATCTAGCAACACGACGAGAACTTATGCATCAAAGAGGAAATCTATCGGCATGCTTCCTATTTGCATCCAACCGACATATCAAAAAGGTGAACTATCATTAAAAACAATCCTTAAAGGCCATTTGCAATCCAAGAGCAATTAAAGAAACATGCTCAAACAGGGAGTTTCACAAAACATCTCCCAAAACACAACAAGTACCCCATTGCTATTATTCATTATAGTCTAAACCAAAACATTGCATAACAAGTCTTGCCAAGATCCCCTTGCTTCTAGCTGCCTTCCAAGACCTCAATTATCTGCATTGATTGACAACGAGAGCGTAAGCACACAAGGCCTAGTGAGGAGTGCTCAAAACAAACACAATCAATGCGTTTAAAACCATTTACATAACATCATTCTTTAAAACATTATCATGCCTTTTTAAAAACATGCACTTTACGTCATTAAAAACCAGCATACTAAACATATGCTACATGTATCATTAACCAACAGCAAGTTACATTGCTAACCCTCCACTCAAGCCTTCCCATGCATTACTATCAAATGCAAAGCTTAAGGAGAAACATGTATAAATCACATTATACAACATAAAACATTTCAATGATACATTAACAATTATATTGGCTTTCAAGTGATCATTTAACCAGTCCAATAACAAAATAGTTCATCAGATACACAGATTCAACAAGTGTTAACCCAACAATTCAAGCCATCTCAACCGGAATAGAGATACTATCACAATCGTGGTACAATAACAACCGAGTACAATCTCAACCCACAGGGATACCAATCTCTCTCATCGGTTAGATTCTTAACCCACTAACGGGAGTATTCGGTATCGTTAAACCCCTCTACCATTAGGGTACTAGGATGGAGTATTCGGTACACAATATAAACCCCTCAACATCCAAGGTAACTTATTTATAGTGCACTCAATCCTATGGCCGACCAACTATATCGTAACAATTTTAAAGCCACATCACTTGCCAATATAATTAACCAATTAACATTTACCTCATTGTTTTATCAAGCATTAAACCATGCCATTTATCAAAAGCAACAACCATGCTTTAAAACAAAAGTATAAACCATACTTACAAGGATCACTTACCATGTGCATCCTTCAGCAAAACATGCTTAAAAATAGTATATCCAATACTTCAAAACATGGTTGAACAGTAGGTAACACGTAGATCAAAACAAGTGCATAAAACTATTTCAACTAGCACGACCGAGGGAGTACAACCACTTTATACTTACTTCTGAGTCTAGATAAGCGTTTCAAGCTCTACCTTAAATCCCAAACTCTATTCTCAAAATAGCAAAATGCTTTAAACCACATTTTCACTCGCCGATACGCAAAACCTCGATTCGCCGATGTGAAATCAAGAATTTGAATCCTCCAACGCTTCTCCAATCACTTCCGGATCAACCTCCCCTATTTTTACCACAAAACAACAGAGGATTAATGCATTCTAAACACAACAGCTATAATCCTTCTCAGATTCCCACAAAACCTTTACAAATAACCCTCATCAACAACCGAAAACATAACCAAAACACTTCGATTCACAACCCAGCCAACATCTATCAATCTAACACCACTTTCATCATCAAAAACATCTAAAAACAGGTTCAAAACAACCTACTACCTCCAGCAACCTTACAACCATATAAACACCACAAAACCTCAAAACTAACAACCTAAACAAATAGAGATTCTTAAGTTTCGGGATTCCATTGATAAAAAACACTTATCAACATTATTAAACATCCAAAATATGAATTAAAGAAACCTCACTTACTGGAAATCAGATCCAATTCGCAAATCAACTCATTTTTCCCAAATAACTCAATTAAACATTGGAAAATCATCAAAACCAAATTAGAAACACAAAAACAATGATCAAATGCTTGGGAATTTCAATAAAGAACCATAAAATAGAGGAGATCTTGGACCTTACCCCTATTGTGAAGTTTCTCCCTCAATTGATTTGTGAAAAGCTAAGAAAACACAAGATTAATGTACGATTTTGTGTAATCAATCTTTATAAAACAATTTAAAACAATAAAATCATGTTAAAAACCACCTCACCTATGGACATTTGATGACATCTGAGTGTTTGACTGAGGAGAGAATGGAGAGAAAAAGTTGAGATAAAATGACGTGATTTTTGTTTTGGAAAAGATAACTTTTTAACAAAATCCTCTTCTATTTTTAATTAAACCACATGTTAAAATAAGTCAAATAAAGGGAGAAATGATCAGAAACCAAATGGTAAAATAGCTCCTTAAAGATTCTAAGTATTTGACCCTTTTCATTTTAGTCACTAGAAAATCACAGTTTTCAAAACATTCATTTTGGTCACTAACCAAAATGTCCATCTTCCAAAACTAGTTTTTCAAAATTGATTCCACCATTATTAAATATATAATTAATAAAGATTTTTAAACATTTTCCACAATTTTTCCAACACCAAAAATATACGATCCCGAAATCGACTCTAGTCTCTACTCCGGTCCACCGGACCGTCTAATAATCCACCAAACCTCTAAGCCCTAAAACCGAGGCATTACAAGTGGTGCTAAAGATGTTAAGTTAAATATAGTTTATTTTATTTTAGTTCTTATTTATTTTATTTTTCTTGTTTTATGCTATGATCTTCCAAAAGTGCATATACAGATTTATTTTTTGATTTGAAAATCGAACGTACTCTGTGAAGACTAAAGAGATAAGCAAAGAAGGGTGAACAATCATCCGAGACAGACACTACTGACGTTGTCTGTGAACGCCCAAGTACAAGAATACCCTGCGAACCTCTCATGCGAACAACCACAAGTTCGCTAGATGGCTGAGCAAACTCTACGCCAACTAACTGCACTTGAGATTGCTCAACAACCTTTGTGCATTAATTGTCAAGACCTCGCGGTCCCCTTTGAACTTAAATCTGGACTAATTCATTTAGTACCTACTTTCAGGGGACACAAGAATGAAAATCCGCACAAGCATATCAAGGAATTCCATGTAGTATGCTCGAGCATGAAGCCGCACAATGTAACCATTTATTAGATTAAGCTGCAAGCCTTCCTCTTTTCACTCGCGGATCATGCTAAGGACTGGTTATACTATATACAGTCCATATTGATGGAAACATGGACCGATATGGCAAAGTTTTCCTTAAAAAATACTTTCCAGCTTCGTGAGCCACCAATATCCACAAGGAAATATACAGAGCACGTCAATGGGATAATGAGACGTTGCACGCATACTGGGAATGGTTCAAACAACTTTGTGCGAGATGTCCGCAACATGGGGTGTTCAAGCAATTACTCATCCAGTATTTCTATAAGGGTTTAATACCCATGGAGCGAAGGGTGATGGACGCCGCGAGCGGAGGAGACATAGTGAACAAAACCCCCACCCATGCCAAGGTACTAATCAACATCATGATCGCGAACTCTCAGCAATTTGACCTACCTCAAGACACCTTCTTTCGATGTGTGAACGAGGTAAATGTCTCTTCCCTTGAAGACAAGATTACAAAATTAACCTCTCTTGTAGAACGATTAGCTACAGGTAATACACAAACGACAAGGGTATGTGGAATTTTCACAAGCCTTGAACATACAACTGATGCGTGTCCAACACTCCAAGACAACAACACAGAGGATGCAAATGCCATTGGCGGACCATTCAACTAAAGAAAGTACAACCCCTACTCAAACATGTATAACCCAGGTTGGAAGGACCATCCCAACCTACACTACGGGCACGGACATCCGCAAGAAGCACACCACCAAGCCTAACCGTCCATACCTACAAAGCCTTCCTTAGAGGATATTTTGTACAAGCTCAGGCACAACCTCGAGCAATTCAAGCAAGAGACCAGGACCAATATTAAGAACCTCGAGACTCAATCAACTCAAATTGCCTCATCTCTTAGCCAGATAGAATCGCGAAGTAAGTTGCCTTCTCAAACTGTTATAAATCCTAAGAAATATATGAATGCTATTACTCTGCGAAGTGGCAAGGAATTGTAGGGGCCTATAAGGCTAACTACGAACGGAGAATAGAAGGGCACGGAGGTAACAATACACTTAGCGAACAAAGGTGATGCGAACAAGAAACCTAGGAATAATACAGATAATGAACGAGGGAGTGAAAAAGATAGCAAGCCATCTATGGAATTCGAGAAGGAATGCGCGAAGAAAAAACCTACCCAACGTAAACCATGAACAAATCGGTGTGAATGCCAGCAGACCATCAAAATTTTGGCTCACACCTTTCCCTGACAAAGATGGCAGCTCTACACCGTCCGAACCTGCAAAAGAGATACCCCTGTAAAAAGCTCTATGCCATGATTGTTATTCAACCACCTTTCCCGCAACGATTCATATAGATAAAAAAAGATGAGCATGAGAGGAAATCCTTGAAACCTTTTGAAAAGTTGAGGTAAACATTCCACTCATTGATGCGATCAAATAGGTCCCTTGATATGAAAAGTTTCTCAAGGAGCTATGTATGAACAAATAGAAGCTGACCGGAAATGAAAAGGTACATATAGGTGACAATGTGTTAACGGTACTAAAATGTAAACTTAAAAAAAATGCAAAAACCCACGTATGTTCACTATCCCTTGCTAAATCGGCAGTGTAAAAATTAAAAAGCTCATACTAGACTTAGGAGCTTCCATTAATGTTATGCCAAATTCTATTTATCCCACTAACAAAATGAAACCTCTTAAGCAGAAATGTGTGGTGATCCAACTAGCAGATCGATCTAACGTGTATCCAAAAGGAGTACTTGAGGATGTTTTGGTGCAGGTTAATGGGCTAATGTTCCCCACAGACTTCTATGTACTTGACATGGAGGAAAATGACACTTATAAACCAAACCTAATCATGTTAGGGAGGCCATTCATGAAAACATCAAAAACAAACATCAACGTGTATCAAGAAATGCTAACGATGGAATTCGATGGCGAACTAGTCAAATTCAACATTCATGATGCCATGAAGCATCCTGACGATGCTTCGTCCTTTTTTATTTTAGATGTCATTGAACCCAATGTACAGGAAACACTTCAAGGCAAAAATAAGGAAATTTTTGAAGAAGGGGAGGAGATCCATGATCCATGCGAACAACAAGAACAAGGTATAGCACTTTTATTAAATGATCATGCTGAACTATTGCCCTCTATCTTTCAGGCACCAAAATCGAGCTAAAGAGCCTATCAGACCACTTGAAGTATGCCTACCTTGGGGCAAAGAAAACACTTCCAGACATAATATCTATAACATGCTCAGCGAGGAGGAAGAAGAGTGCCCCGTTCGCATGCTTAAGGAACACAATAAGGTGATAGGATGGACAATGGAGAACATACAAGGGTTGAGTACCTCACTTTGCATGCATCATATGCTTCTTGAAGAACAAAGCACGCCTTCATGCCAAGCTCATCGAAAATTGAATCCTCCGATGGCGTACATAGTAAAAGAGGAGATTATGAAGCTACTCAAGGCTGGAGTGATAAATGCCATCTCATATAGTAATTGGATGAGCCCTATCCATGTGGTCCTCAAGAAAATCAGAATAACAGTAGTCACTAACAAAGATGGCGAACATATCCCAACATAGATTCAAAACGGGTGGAGAGTTTGCATTGATTACCACAAACTCAACAAAGTAACTAGGAAGGACCATTGTCCACTCTCATTCATAGACCAAATGCTAGAATGCTCTCGGGTATGTCCTATTATTGTTCCTTGGATGGATACTCATGCTTTCATCAAATTTCCATCACCCCTGAAGATCAAGACAATACCACATTCACATGCTTATTCGGAACGTTTGCATACTAGCGGATGCCTTTCGGATTGTGCAACGCACTAGCTACTTTGCACAGGGTATGGTAAGGATTTTTTTGATTATATAGAGAACATTATTGAGGTTTTCATGGATGACTTTACTGTCTATGGAAACTCATTCGATGAATGCTTAACAAACCTTGAAAATATCCTAACAAGATGCATAGAAACCAATTTGGTACTAAATTATGAAAAATGCTATTTTATGGTAAACCAAGAATTATCTTAGGGCACATTGTATCATCAAGAGGGATAGAAGTTGACAAACCTAAAATTGAAGTTATACTATCATTACCCTACCCCACAAACGTGTGGGAAGTCCACTCTTTCCCTGGACACGTAGGTTTTTATAGACGCTTTATAAAGACTTCTCAAAGATCACCATACCCCTTTGCAAGCTTTTACAAAAAGATGCAAACTTCCTCTTTGACGAGCCATGTAAGCGAGCATTCGATGTACTTAAGGAAACACTAACATCTGCACTAATTGTTCAACCACCAAACTAGGACCATACATTTTAATCATGTATGATGCGAGTGATCATGCTGTTGGAGCTGTACTTGGACAAAGGATCAATAGGGTTTGTATGTTATCTAGTACGCATCCAAGACATGAGACACTGCCCAAGCGAACTATTCAACCGTAATCTTTACTCTAGATAAATTTCTATCATATTTCTTGGAGTACAAGTGGTGGTATACACGGGCAATGCAGCCCTCAAATATATGCTCACGAAAAAAGACTCTAATCCAAGACTCATACGATAGGTGCTACACCTTCAAGACTTTAACCTTGAGATTCGAGACAAGCGAGGAGTCAAGAATCCAGTCGCGGACCACCTCACTTTCATTGTCAGTACAAACATACCTTGGCCAATCAGGGCTGAGTTTCCCAAAGAACATATCTTCGCCATCACATATAAACTAAGGGAGTCACATCTAGAAAAAGACGTTAAAGAAAAGCGCTGCATGAGAGGCAACCCATGATTTAATTTTAAGTTTATTTATAGTTTAATAATAATTTAACTTCTTTTAGGAGCTTTATGTTTTTCTTTGTTTGTTTTAGGAAATAAGGGATAGCACTCGTGGACGTAGCCTTGCACCACGGACACATGAGCATTTGCAGCAATAGAGGCTTCGCAAGGCAGGCCCTCGTAGGAAAATGTTTGCAATCTCACGTTTGCATCGTCAGAAAAATGCACCCAGACTGTTTGATTAAGTAATTTGTTCGTACGACATATTGATGTGTCATACAAGATTGTAATAGTTTGCACACTTCCCCTCGTAGACCATAATAGAATCCAAGTGTGGGGGAGGTAGCCTCACTCTTCGTATAAGAACCGTTTGTAGTATCCAGAACAGGACTCCATGCCCAAACCATTCGCACCTTACATAGCCACATTGCGAACAAGGGAGCACTCTTCTCCCTTAAACTTTCAATTGCATATTTATGTTCACATGCGTAGGGAAAATTGAGGACATTGTTCGATTTAAGTGTGGGGGAGGGTATTATGCGAATGCTAGATATAGGGTCTAATATGAGAATTTCATGCTTATTAATGATTTAGACCTACTTTTGCATGAAATTTTTGCTTTGAACCAACATGCTGAAATTTTAGAAACTTGAGATCCTAAAGTAAAACTGAGACTGATATGGGTAGTAAACTAGAATTGATAATTTTTAGCCTTGCAAATCTTGTTTGATTAATTGATTTGATAGTCAGATGGATAGAATTGTACACAACATAAACCCTTTTTGTGAGACTTGAGCCTTAATAAGCATACATCTTTTATGGTTCATATTTTTCTTTCATTGAGTGTTTGTCAAGCATGATTAGTTTCTTCTAGAACTTACATTGTTATACATGTTGCGGCCGCACAAGAATGAATTACTATAGATGATTAAGGAACTTAGGCATGAACACGAGCCAAAAACCTACCCTGGTATATTTGACCCTTAGAGAACCACTTTTACGCTTAAGCCTTTTGTTTAGAAACTAACCACATTACAAGCCTAAATCCTTTTTATTGATTTCCTCAATTTGAACCCAAATTTGAGAACTATATACCTTTCTGAAAATAAGAAAAATTAAGAAAAAAAGAAAAATAGGAGGAAAGAAGTACAAAGAGAAATAAAAATTTTGTCTTGCTCAAAAAGAAAAAAATAAAATGAAAAAAAGAGAAAAGACAAGATGTGCGAACAAAGAAAGTATCCTTGTTTCTCCTAAAAATTAATGCGAATGCTTGGCAAGCAAGAAATGAAGCATAAAGTTTTTCAAATTTAAGGAGCCCAAAAGTCCTTCTCATCATACCCTGTCCTAAGCCCTATTACAACCTTATCAAAGACCTTTTGATCTTGTGGTTCAATCCAACCAGTGGTGGAGATGTGATATATTTGCAAGTTTATGGTATGATTCTTTTACATGCTTTGACTTGAGTGTTGTTGTCGCTTAAACATATTAAACGAACAATAAGTGAATCCTTGCGAGTGTATTTTAATTATGTTCCATCATTGACTTCATGAAATTAATTGGATGACTATTTGCTTGTGCTAAATTGAAATCATGACATATTACTACTCTTATCCTTTCTATTTACCAAACGAACCCTAGGTTTTGGATCTGTAGTTTGCTTGAGGACAAGCAAAAATCTAATGTTTGCATGTTTTTCTTATATAATTCCCTATTTTTTAGCACACTAATCTATCTTCAAGTCCTCGTTTTGGTTTATATTTGATTTTCCAGGTGTTTTAATGGCTAATGAACATTCCATGCATAAAAAAGGATATTAGCACATATTTTACACATTGGGAAATTAACCTGCGAACAAGGGCTACGAATATCCAGAAGCAATGCAGAGATGTGAACACACAAGTGCGAGCGTACAAATAAAGACTATGCGAACAGACACGGAAGCAGAGAAGCGGACCAGTACATGTGAATGTTGACATACAATAAGACGCGAGTGTTGGATGAGAACACTAGAACATTACGTGTAACACCCTGGTTTTGGGCTTAGATGTTTTGAAAGTTGGTTCGAAGGTCCGGGGGACCGGTATTAGATATTCAAGTCGATTTTGGGATTTAATTGGACTAAATATTTTTGAAGGTGATAAAATTGTGGAAAAATATTCTAAAATCATATTTTAATATATGAAAAATATTGGTGAAATCAATTTTGGAAAATGGGTTTTGGAAGGATGACATTTTGGTTAGTGACCAAAATGTAATTTTTGAAAACTATTTTTAAAGGTGACTAAAATGAAAAGGATCAAATCTTAGAATCATTCATGAGCTAATTTACCAAGTTTTTGTTGGTGATTTATCTCTTCAATTAAGTCATTTTAACATGTGTTTTAAAAGATAATTAAAATGGGTTTTAGATATTTAAGTTAATTATCACTTTTAAAGAAATTTGACATAACTTTTCTCTCAACTTTTGTAACCCCCTCGACCCGGCCTAGTCGCAAGACCAAACCGAGCGAGCTACATTAAGTTTACCGAAGTAAACCGAGAAGATTAAACTTGAAACACGTCCATTTTTATCTTGTCTAGAAACATAATTATTAACCTACATGTTCATACTAACCCTTGGTGAAAACCCAACTCAATCGAGCGTCGAATTGACATCCAATTGATCGCAATTGCAATTTAGGGGCCAAATTGCAAATTTAAAAAACTGCAGGGTCTTAGCTCATTTTTATGTTACGAGTCTTTAATTAAGCAGGATTCATGCTTACATGTTAAAAATCAAGTCAAAAAGATCATCCAAAATCATTAAATTGTCCACAAGATTCAGGGACCAAAACGTAAGGAAACAGAACTTTAGAAGATTCCAAATAACCAAATTAACTACCATCGTACCGGTACGGACAAGGATGTTTCGATACGGCTTCACTATTTTAAAATTCGCGTATCGGAATGCTCTTCATGGAAATGTTGTATTGTATCGAAACACCTCCCCGAGTACCAAAACACTGGCTAATTTTGCCTAGGAATGGCTTACTTGTACCGAAACAGGAACACCCGTAACGGTACGCCTGGACCAGTAATGTCCATTTTTGCTAGTTTAACATGCTTTTGAACATTCCAAAACATCCTAACATGCCCCTAAAACACATCCAACATATTCAAGAATCAAATCACACCAAGACAATCTCATTTCAACATCAAATCATGGCATCATACTTCAATTGTAAATCTAAAGCATGCTTCCCAGAAAACCAATCAAGCAAAGCTTGAAACTTCAAACCATCACCACAAACAATCTTTAATGGCCATTTACAAACCAAGAGCAACAAAACAAACTTTCTCAAACAAGGAGTTTAACAAAGCATATCCCAAAACAACAACGAAACCCCTATTGCCCTTATTTTTTATAGTCTATACCAAAAGCATACTTTGATTACCAAGTCTTGTTGTGATCCCTTGCTTCCCGCTGCCTTCCAAGATTTTAACTCTCTATATTTATGGACAAAGAGAGCGTAAGCATACTAGGCTTAGTGAGGAGTGCTCAAAAACAACACCATCAATGCATTAAAACTATTTCTCAACATTACATTGAAATCTCATTTCAATCATCTTTTAAAACATTATCATGCCTTGAAAACCATGCACTTAACATCTTTACAAACCAGCATATTAACCCATATGCAACATGTATCATTAACCAACAACAAATCCCATCGCTAAACATCAATTTAAGCCTTCCCATGCACAACGACTATATGCAAAGCTTAAAGAGTAAACATGTATAAATTCCATTATACAACATAACCGATTCTAATGATACATCAACTATTATATTGGCTTACAAGTGATCATTAACCAAGTTCCTTTACCAAAATAGTTTATCGGATACACGGATTCAACAAGTGTTCTCCCAACACTTCAAGCCATCTCAATCGGATTAGCGATACAATCACAATCACGACACCTAAACAATCGGGTACACTTTCAACTCACGGGGACACCAACCTCATTCCTCAGTTAGATGCTTAATCCACTAACAGGAGTTTACGGTACCATATAACCCCTCGGCCGTTAGGGTACTTGGATGGAGTTTTCGGTACACAAAATCAAAACCCCTCAACATCCAAGGTGACTTATTATAGTGCACTATCAATCCTAAGACCGGCCAACTATATCAGATAACAATTTTTAAAAACACATCACTTGCCAATATTGTAACCCTTCGACCCGGCCTAGTCACAAGACCAAACATAGTAAGCTACATTAGGTTTATCGAAGTAAACCGAGAAGATAAAACCCAAAACACGCCAATTTTTTCGTTTATCTTATCTAGAAACAAAATTATTATCTTACTTGTACATAATGATCTCTGGTGAAAACCCAACTCAATCGGGCATCGAATTGACATCCTATTGATCATATTTGTGATTTAGGGACTATAATGCAATTTCAAAAAAATTGCGGGTTTTAACTCATTTTTATATTACCAACCTTTAATTAAGCAGGTTTCATGCTCACATGTTAAAAATGAAGTCAAAAAGACCATCCAATCTCATTTAATTGCATCCACAACATTCAGGGACCAAAACGTAAGAAAATAGAACTTCAGAAGATTTCAAATAACCAATTTAACTACCATCGTACCAGTATGGACAAGGGAGTTTCGATAAGCCTTCTTTGTTTAAAAACCCTGAATTCCAGTTGCCAAAACCCATTCTGATACGTCCCCGCGTATCGAAACACCCTTCATAGAAACACTGTACCGTATCGAAACGCCTCCCTAAGTACCGAAACACTAGCCAAATTTTCCTAGACATATACCGAAATAGTTGCCTGCGTATCGGTACGCTAAGCCTGGAATGGCTTACTCGTACCGAAATAGGGACACCCATACTGGCACGCTTGGACCTGAAACGTCCATTTTTGCTGATTTAACATGCTTTTGATCAAACCAAAACATCCTAACATGCCTCTAACACACAACCAACATGTTTAAGGGTCAAACCACACCAAGACAACCTAATTTCAACATCAAATCATTGTATTATACTTCAAATCTAAATCTAGAGGTATTCTTCCTAGAAAACCAATCAAGCAAAGCATGAAACTTCAAACCATCACCACAAACAATCATTAATGGCCATTTACAAATCAAGAGCAACAAAACAAACTTGCTCAAACATGGAGTTTAACAAAACACCTCCCAAATCAACAACGGAACCCCCATTGCCTTTATTACTTATAGTCTATACCAAAAACATACTTTGGCTATCAAGTCTTGTTGTGACCCATTGATTCCCGCTGTCTTCCAAGCTATTAATTCTCTGCATTGATGGACAAAGAGAGCGTAAGCACACTAGTCTTAGTGAGGAGTGCTCAAAACAACACAACATCAATGCATTAAAACCATTTCTTAACAACTCATTGAAATGTCATTTCAATCATCTTTTAAAACATTATCATGCCTTGAAAACCATGCACTTAAAATCTTTAAGACCAGTATATTAACCGATATGCAACATGTATCATTAAGCAATAGCAAATCCCATTGCTAAACCTTGATTTAAGCCTTCCCATGCATAACAACCATATGCAAAGCTTAAAGAGTAAATCATGTACAAATCACATTATTCAACATAAATCTTTCAATGATACATTAACAATTACATTGGCTTACAAGTGATCATTAACCAAGTTCCTTTACCAAAATAGTTCATTGGATACACGAATTGAACAAGTGTTCTCCCAACACTTCAAGCCATCTCAACCGAAATAGCTATACGATCGCAATTGTGGTACCTAAACAACCGGGTACACTTTCAACCCACGGGGACAAAAACCCCTTACATTGGTTAGATGCTTAATCCACTAACGGGAGTTTACAGTGCTGTATAACACCTCTACCGTTAGGGTACTTGGATGGAGTTTTCGGTACACAGATCTAAACCCTTCAAAATCCAAGGCAACTTATTATAGTGCACTATCAATTCTATGGCTGGTCAACTATATCCGATAACAATTTTAAAACCACATCACTTGCCAATATAATTAACCACGTACCATTTACCTCACTGTTTTTAACAAGCATTAACCAAACCAATTTTCCAAAGCAACGACCATGCTTTAAACTACAAGTATAAACCATATAAGTACAAGGATCACTTACCATGTGCATCCTTTAGTATTTCATGCTTAAAAATAGTATCTCAAATACTTTAAACCATGCTTAAATAGTAGGTACAATGTAAATCAAAACAAGTGCATAAAAATCATTTTACACTATTACGACCGAGAGAAAACCACATTTTGCTTGATTCTAAGTTTAAACCAGCGTATCAAGCTAAGTTTAAACTCCCATAAACCACATTTAAAACATTCCAAAGCTGGAATCCACATTCTCACTCACTGATACGCAAAAGCTCGATTCGTCGATGCGAAATCAAGCATCTAAAGCCTCCAAAGCTCCACAAACCACTTTCAGATAAACCTCCCCTATTTTAATCACATTACAATAGAGGATTAATGCATCTCAATGCATTCAAAACATTGCAAAAACAAATCCACATGGACTTCCACAATCCTCTCAAAATTACCCAACCACAACAACCGAAATCATCATCTAATCCTTTCCAAACACAACCCAGCCACAATCTAACAATTTAACACTTCCATAATCATCAATTAACACTTAAAACATGATTAATTCATCCAAATACTTCCAGCAACTACACAGCCACCACAACTCCACGAAACACAAATCTAACAACCTAAACAACTAGGGATTCAAGAGTTTCGGGATTCCATTGTTAAAAACAACTTATCAACATAATAATACATCTAAAGTATGATTAAAATCAATCTTCAGCATTGGAAAATAGATCCAATATGAATCTTTCACTATTTTAACAAATTCACCCAATTAAATCAATTAATTCAATATAAAAACACAAAATCAGATTATAAACCATAAATCAAGGATCAAATACTTGGGAATATCAATAAAGAACCATTCAATAGAGAAGATCACAGACCTTACCCCTAATGTGTGATTTTTTCCTCAATTGGCTTTTTTAAAGCTAAGAAAACACAAAATTTCAATAAGGTTTTGTAAATCAAAGTTAAAGAATCAATTACAAATCAATAATCTGAGTAAAATGATCTCTCACCTCTGGTTTTTAATGAAAACTTGAGTGTTTGGCAAAAGAGAAGTAGAGAGAAAACTTCCATCAATTTTCTTTAAAGTGATAACTAACTTTTAATAACCAAATCCCCTTTTAATTAACTTTTAAAACACATGTTAAAAAGATTTAATTGATAGGAGAAATCAACAGAAAAAACTTGGTAAAATAGCTCCTTAAGGATTCTATGAATTTGATCCTTTTCATTTTAGTGACCTTTAAAAACCAGTTTTCAAAAAATCACATTTTGGTCACTAACCAAAATGTCACACTTTCGAAACCCATTTTCCAAAATTGTTTTCACCAATATTAATAATATATTAAAATATGATTTTTAATCATTTTTCCATATTTTTATCTTACAAAAAAATATTTACTCCTGAATCTGACTCGAATCCCTAACCTTGTCCACCAGACCGTCTAACAAGCCACAAAACTGCTAGGCCCAAAATCAGGGCATTACAACTCCCCCCCACTTAAGAAATTTTGTCCTCAAAATTTTACCTGGAGGAAACAGGTGCGAAAACTGTTCCAACATAACCAACTTGCATTCCCACGTGGCCTCCTCAACACCAAGGTGCCTCCACAACACCTTATCAAGCTCGACTGTCTTGCCACAGAAAACCTTACTGTTGGTATCAAGAACCTCTACCGGTTCCTCGTCATATAATAGATCTGGCCTCAATTCAATATCCTCCACCGACATAATATGCGAGGGATCCGACAGATACTTCCGCAACATCGAAACATTAAACACATCATGAATCCTCTCCAACTCAAGAGGTAACCTCAAACGGTAAGCAATAGGACCCACACGCTCAACAACCTTGTATGGTCCAATAAACCTCGGTCTAAGCTTCCCTTTCCACCCGAAATGCATCACCTTTTTCCAAGGTGATACCTTTAAAAACACTAAGTCACCACAATATACTCCACATCCCTACGCTTCAAATCCACATAGGATTTCTGACGATCCGAAGCCGCTCTCAAGCGCTCACATATCAACTTCACTTTCTCATCCATGCCTTTCAATACATTAGGCATGGAAAGATGCTTCTCCCCAACTTCAGCCCAACACACGGGTGTACGACACTTTCTACCATACAACGCTTCATACGGGGCCATCTATATACTAGCATAATAAATATTATTATAAGCAAACTCTACCAAAGGCAACTGTTTTTCCCACGTTCCCTAGAACTCAATGATACAACATCTCAACATATCCACCAAAACCTGAATCACACACTCCGACTAACCATTCATACGGGGCCGAGTTCCTAGAGCACGATGCAAGCACACCCAAAACCTCGCTATGAAATGCGGATCTCTATCTGAAACTATAGACTTAGGCACCCCATGCAAACGTAAAATCTCAGAGGTGTACAGATCAGCCAACCTATCCAAGGTATACGTCGTATGCACTGGCACAAAATGCGCACACTTCGCAAACTGATCAACAATCACCCAAATGGAATCTTTTTTGGTCGGCGTTAAAGGAAACCCAAACACAAAATCCATGGTGATTCTTTCCCACTTCCATTCCGGTATCCTCAACAGTTGCAACAACCCGGATGGAAACTGATGCTCCGCTTTCACCCGCTGACATACCATGCATCGAGCAACAAAATAAGCCACATTTTTCTTCAGTCCAACCCAATAGTACTCTTCCTTCACACCACGATATATCTTAGTACTACCGGGATGCATAGCAAAAGAACTAGCATGCGCTTCCATCAGAATGGTATGCCTCAACTCTTCATCTTCAAGCACAACAATTCGACCTTTAAAACACAACACTCCGTCATCATTAAAATGAAAATCCGTAGGATACCCATCCATGATATCCTTCACATGCGGCACCTAACTCTCATCATGTAGTTTTCTTTCCTTAATCAACTGTGACAAGGACGCTTTCACTTGCAACTCAGCTATTAACCCACCATCACGCGTTAAACTTAACCGAGCGAACATAGCTCTCAACTCCACAGCAGCCTTCCTACTCAAAGCATCCGCCACAGCGTTAGCTTTGCCCGGATGATACTCAATAGACAAATCATAATCTTTAAGCAACTCTAACCATCTTCGTTGCCGAAGATTCAGCTCCTTCTAAGACATCAGATACTTCAAACTTTTATGATCCGTAAAAACAACACATTTCTCACCATAAAGGTAATGCCTCTAGATTTTCAAGGCAAACACAACTACGGCAAGATCATGAGTAGGGTAATTGCGTTCATGAACCTTCAACTGTTTAGATGCATACACAACTACCTTACCCTCATGTATCAACATGCAACCAAGCCCAACATAGGAAGCATCACTATAAACAACGAACTCTTTTCCTGATTCAGGTTGAACCAAGACTGGAGCTCATGTTAAAACTTCCTTCAATCTTTCAAAAGCCCACTGTTTATCATCCGTCCACTCAAAACGAACATTCTTCTGTAACAACTTGGTTAAAGGAGCAGCTAAACTGGAGAACCCCTCAACAAACCTATGATAATAACCTGCCAAACCAAGGAAACTTTGAACTTCTGACACAGATTTAGGCACGTTCCAACTCACCACAGCCTCAATCTTGTACGGATCAACACGAACTCCCTCGGCCTGACACAACATGCCCAAGGAAAACAACCTCTCTAAGCCAAAACTCACATTTGCTTAACTTGGCATATAACTAGTTAGCTAACAACGTCTGGAGCACAATCTGCAAATGTCTATCATGATCCTCCTTGGTACGATAGTACACAAGGATATCATCTATAAAAACAACCACAAACTGGTCCAAAGTCTTATGGAAAACACGATTCATCATGTCCATAAAAGCAGCTGGTGATTGGTCAAACCAAACGGCATCACAAAAAATTCATAATGCCCGTACCTCGTACGAAAAGCTGTCTTGGGCACATCTACATCCTTCACTTTCAACTGATAGTACCCAGAACTCAAATCTATCTTATAAAACACCAAAGCACCCACAGATCATCTATCTGCGGCAAAGGATATTGTTCTTTATCGTCAACTTATTTACTTACCGATAGTTTATACACATCTGTAACATTCCATCTTTCTTCTTTACAAACAACCTTGGTGCACCCCGCGGTGAAATACTAGGTCTAATAAAACCTCGATCAAGCAACTCCTGCAATTGCGTCTTCAACTCTTTTAACTCCTTCTGGGCCATGCGATACGAAACAATAGACACTAGTTCCGTATCTGCAAAAACCTCGATGCCAAACTCAACCTCATGGCCTGGTGGCAACCCCGACAACTCTTTCGAAAAACACCCGAAAACCACATACGGTGAGAATATCTTGCACCCTCAACTCCTTTGAACCAGGATTCATAACGTAGGCCAAGAAAGCCTGACATCCAGAACCCATCATTCGACTCGCTTCCAAAGCCGAAATAGCATTAGACAAGAACTTAACATTCTCACCAACAACTACCACCTCAAAATCATTCGATAACTTTAGGGATATCGTTTGGTCTCAAAATCCACCACAACCCTATGTTCGGTTAACCAATCCATACTCAAAATCACATCAAAACCATGGAATGGCAACTCCATCAAGTCCACAAAAAACTCATGTCCCTAAACCATCAGCAGACACCTATGATACAACTTTCTAACCACGACCATCTCCCCAAGAGAACTAGTCACTCTAACACCCACATTAAGAATTTCAACAGGTATATCAAGTAACTGTGCATGCTCACTCAAGATGTATGAATAGGTACAACCAGAATCAACCAACGAATACAACAGCAAAGACTGTAAAAAAATGTACCTACAATTACATCAGTGTTATTGCGACCCTCTCGGTGCGCATACACCCTAGCCGGTCAACCTCCCTAGACTGGATAATAACGGTATGAGCCACAGTCCTCTGCCAACCATCTCTACACTAAAATGGTCCACTGCCACGACCACGGCCTCTATGCGGAGCAACAATAGGTGCACCACCCTACCCACCTCCAACCAACAAAGGATACTCACGTCTCAGATGGTCGCCAAACCCATAACTCCAACAAGAATTGGCCATGACAAGCGCTAGTGCCTGACCCTCCCTAGCCAAATGCGGACAATCTCGCCTCAGATGATCTCAGGATCTATAAATCCAACAGGTGTTAAACAGAGCTCTAACCTAGGCACCCTGCCCCTAGACTCCACGTCCAACAACACCTGCGCCACACCTCGGCTCTGGGTGAAACCTTCGATCACGGTGTCTCTTGGCTTGACCACCGCTAAAACTAGAATCAGCTGCCCTTTTACCAAAGCTAAAGCCCCGAGACCCAGAAGCCATACCCAGATTCTGCTCAACATCCTTAGCTCACAAAACCAACATATCAAAATATGTATAATCAGCATCAAGTATGTATGTCTTGACCTCCTGCACAAGCCCGTAGCGGAAATGATCATATTGTGTACGCTCGTCAAGAACTAAATCAGGAGCATACTGGCTCAACCTCACAAACTACACCTCGTACAGCAACAGACATATTGCCTTGCACCAAAGCCATAAACTCATACTTCATATCGTCCTGATATCGGACTCCTAGGTACTTCTTCCGAGAAAACCACAAAAGAACTCCTAGGTTGCATCTTTGGTCATCATACCAAATATCATGGTAGTCCACTACGTATACGCAATACCCTGTAATAGGGACACAACACAGCGCAGCTTAAGCACATCAGAACAACCTAATTGGCCTAGTATCCTCTCAATACTGGCTAACCATCCCTCAGAAGCCTCAAGTGACAAACCTTAGAACTCAACTCTGCCCAAACTACGAAGACGCTCTAGTGGCAAACCCTTCCCAACTACTAGTGGTGTCGGTATATCAACACCCGCAACTGCTACCTGAAAAGCACTGGTCATGGCCTGTATCAAGGGCGTCATATCACCCATCCCTGGCCCAACTGGCACAGGTGGTACTTGCTCCACTACCTCAGGTGGAATAG
The DNA here is from genome assembly GCA_019671005.1 of Hibiscus mutabilis. Lineage (NCBI taxonomy): Eukaryota > Viridiplantae > Streptophyta > Magnoliopsida > Malvales > Malvaceae > Hibiscus > Hibiscus mutabilis. The sequence goes on along the minus strand of CM033753.1, from coordinate 18,727,790 downwards.
GTGGGGGTGGTGGCAACCCTTCAGAAGGTATAACATTCTCCTCGATTTCCTGCCCAATGGTACCAACAATCATACCAGATCGTAACTCTCTCCTCTGTCCCATCGTGCTAACAATATATCTAAGGCATCATAATCATTCAAATACAAAACAATTAGGCCAGCTTCAAGCAAGGATCCAAGACTTTCATTTCAAAATCATAACATTCCAGACTATAATAATAAGGCAACAGGTTTCCCAAATTTTCCCCAACATGGCATACAACAACCACCGTGCATATTACATTCACCGTGCATATCAAACATCAGATAACAACTCAACAAAACATGACAACGATCAGTACAACTCCCAACTATCGCAAACCTTGCTTTGATACCACCAAGTGTAACCCCTCGACTAGGCCTAGTTGCAAGGCCGAACCGAGTGAGCTACATTAGGTTTACTAAAGTAAACCGAGAAGATAAACCTGAAACATGCCATTTTTTCTTTTATTTTAACTAGATACAAAATTATTAACCTACATGTACATACTGATCTCTGGTGAAAACCCAACTCAATCGGGCATCAAATTGACATCCAATTGATCACATTTGTGATTTAGCTACTATAATGCAATTTTAGAAAAAACTATAGGGTTTTAACTCATTTTTATATTACCAACCTTTAATTAAGCAGGTTTCATGCTCACATGTTAAAAATAGGGCGTTTCGATATGCCATATTTGTTTAAAAACCCTAGAATTCTCGTAGCCAAAACTCATTCTGATACCCCCTGCGTATCGAAATGCCCTTCATAAAATACTATACAGTATCGAAATGCCTCCCTGAGTACTAAAACACTGGCCAAATTTTCCTAGACCCATACCAAAATAGTTGCTTGCATATTGGTACGCTAAGCATGGAATGGCTTACTCGTACCGAAACATAGACACCCGTACCGGTATGCCTAGACCGAAAATGTCTGTTTTTGTTGATTTAACATGCTTTTGATCAAACCAGAACATCCTAACATGCCTCTAACACACAACCAACATGTTTAAGGATCAAACCACACCAAGACAACCTAATTTCAACATCAAATCATAGCATTATACTTTAAATGTAAATCTAGAGGTATGCTTCCTAAAAAACCAATCAAGCAAAGCATGAAACTTAAACCATCACCACAAACAATCAATAATGGCCATTTACAAATCAAGAGCAACAAAACAAACTTGCTCAAATAGGGAGTTTAACAAAACGCCTCCCAAATCAACAACGGAACCCCCATTGCCTTATTACTTAAAGTCTATAATAAAAACATACTTTGGCTATCAAGTCTTGTTGTGACTCCTTGCTTCCCACTGCATTCCAAGCTATTAATTCTCTGCATTGATGGACAAAGAGAGCGTAAGCACACTAGTCTTAGTGAGGAGTGCTCAAAACAACACACCATCAATGCATTAAAACCATTTCTTAACAACTCATTGAAATCTCATTTCAATCATCTTTTAAAACATTATCATGCCTTGAAAACCATGCACTTAACATCTTTAAAACCAGCATATTAACCCATATGCAACATGTATCATTAACCAACAACAAATCCCATTGCTAAACCTCAATTTAAGCCTTCCCATGCATAACAACCATATGCAAAGCTTAAAGAGTAAAAAATGTATAAATCACATTATACAACATAAACCTTTCAATGATACATCAACAATTATTATGGCTTAATAGTGATCATTAACCAAGTTACTTTCCCAAATAGTTCATCGGATATATGCATTCAACAAGTGTTCTCCCAACACTTCAAGCCATCTCAACTAGAATTAACGATACAATCACAATCGCGGTACCTAATCAACCGGGTACACTTTTAACCCATGGGGACACCAACCCCTTACCTCGGTTAGATGCTTAATCCACTAACGGGAGTTTACGGTACTATATAACCCCTCTACTGTAGGGTAGTTGGATGGAGTTTTTGGTAAACGGATCTAAACCCCTCAACATCCAAGGCGACTTATTATAGTGCACTATCAATCCTATGGCCGGCCAATTATATCCGATAACAATTTTAAAACCACATCACTTGTCAATATAATTAACCACTTACCATTTATCTCACTGTTTTTAACAAGCATTAACCAAACCAATTTTCCAATGCAACAACCATACTTTAAATTACAAGTATAAACCATATACTTACAAGGATCACTTACCATGTGCATCCTTCAGCATTTCATGCTTAAAAATAGTATCTCGAATACTTTAATTCATGCTTAAACAGTAGGTACAATGTAAATCAAAACATGTGCATAAAAATCATTTTACACTAGCACGACTGAGAGAGAAATCCACATTTTACTTACTTCCAAGTTTAAACCAGCATATCAAGCTAAGTTTAAACTCCCATAAACTGCCTTTAAAACATTCCAAAGCTGGAATCCATGTTCTCACTCACCGATACACGGAACCTCGATTCGCCGACGCAAAATCAAGCGTCCGAAGCCTCCAAAGCATCACCGACCACTTCCAGATCAACCTCCCCTGTTTTAATAACATTACAACAGAGGATTAACGCATCTCAATGCATTCAAAACACTGCAACAACAAATCCTCCCGGACTTCCACAATCCTCTCAAAATTACCCAACCACAACAATCGAAATCATTATCTAATCTTTTCCAAACGCAACCCAGCCATAATCTAACACTTCCATAATCATCAATTAACACTTAAAAACATCATTAATTCATCCAAATACTTCCAGCAACTACACAGCCACCACAACTCCACAAAAACACAAAGATAACAACCTAAACAACTAGGGATTCAAGAGTTTCGGGATTCCATTGTTAAAAACAACTTATAAACGTAATAATACATCCAAAATATGATTAAATTCAATCTTTAGCATTGGAAAACATATCTAATACGAATCTTTCACTATTTCATCAAAATCACCCAATTAAATCGATTAATTCAATATAAAAACACAAAATCATATTATAAACCATAAATCAAGGTTCAAAAACTTGGGAGTATGAATAAAGAACCATTCAATAGAGGATATCACGGACTTTACCCCTATTATGTGAGTTCTCCCTCAATTGGCTTGTTTAAAGCTAAGAAAACACAAAATTTCAATGAGGTTTTGTAAATCAAAGTTAAAGAACCAATTACAAATCAATAATCTGAGTAAAATGATCTCTCACCTCTGGTTTTTAATGAAAACTTGAGTGTTTGGCAGAAGATAAGTTAAGAGAAAAGTTCCGTCAATTTTGTTTAAAGTGATAACTAACTTTTAATAACCAAATCCCCTTTTAATTAACTTTTAAAACACATGTTAAAAAGACTTAATCGATAGGAGAAATCAGCAGCAAAAACTTGTTAAAATAGCTCCTTAAGGATTCTAAGAATTTGATCCTTTTCATTTTAGTCACTGTTAAAAACCATTTTTCAATAATTGCATTTTGGTCACTAACCAAAATGTCACACTTCCAAAACCCATTTTCCAAAATTGTTTTCACCATTATTAATCATATATTCAAATATGATTTTTAACCATTTTCCATATTTTTATCTTATCGAAAAATATTTACTCCTAAATCTAACTCAAATCCTTAACCCAGTCCACCGGACCGTCTAACAAGCCACAAAACTGCTAAGCCCAAAATCGGGGCGTTACAAATATAATTCACCATTTACCATTAACCTCACTATTTTTACAAGCATTTAACCAAACCATTTACCAAAGCAACAACACATGCTTTAAACACAAGTATAAACCATATACTTACAAGGATCACTTACCATGTGCATCCTTCAACATTTCATGCTCAAAAGCAGTATCTCATATACTTTAAATCATGCTTAAATAGTAGGTTCAATGTATATCAAAACAAGTGCATAAAACCGTTTCATAATAGCACGGACGAGAGAGAAAGCCATGTTATACTTACTTTCGAGTTTAAACCAGCGTTTCAAGCTCAGTTTAAGCTCCCATAAACCACTTTTAAAGCATTCCAAAGCCAGAATCCACATTCTCACTCACCGATACGCGAAACCTTGATTTACCGACGCAAAATCAAGTGTCTGAACACTCTAAAGCTTCACCGATCACTTCCGAATCAACCTCCCCTATTTTAATCACATTGCAACAAAGGATTAATGCAACTCACTGATGCATTCAAAATAGTGCAACAACAAATCCTTATGAACTTCTACAACCCTCTCACAATTACCCAAACACAACAACCAAAATCATCATCTAGTCCTTTCCAAACACAACCTAGCCACAATCTAACCATCTAACACTTCCATGATCATCAAATAACACTTAAAAACAGGATTAATTCATCCAAATACTTCCAGCAACTATACAGCCACCATTACTCCACAAAAACACAAATCTAACAACCTAAACAAGTAAGGATTCAAAAGTTTCGGGATTCCATTGTTAAAAACAACTTATCAACATTATAATACATCCAAAATATGATTAAAATCAATCTTCAACACTGGAAAACAGATCCAATTCGGATCTTTCACTATTCCATTAAATTTACCCAATTAATTTAATTATTCATTACAAAATCATATAAATCAGATTATAAACCATAAATCAAGGATCAAATACTTGGGAATATCAATAAAGAACCATTCAATAGAGGAGAAAATGAACCTTACCTCTATTATGTGATATCTCCCTCAATTGGTTGATTAAAGCTAGAAAAACATAAGATTTCAATAAGGTTTTGTAAATCAAAGATAAGGAATTATTTACAAATCAAGAAACTAAGAAAAAAGTCTCTCACCCCTGTGATTTGATGAAAATAAAAGTGTTTGGCAGAAAAGAAATGGAGAGAAGAAGATGATAGAAAAGTTACATGAAATTTCTTTTAATCCAATATGTAACTTTTTAATAACAAAACTTTTTTAATTATCTTTAAAACACATGTTACAATATCTTAATTGGAGGGAGAAACCATCAGCCAAAACATGGTAATATAGCTCCTTAAGGATTCAGGAATTTGACCCTTTTCATTTTAGTCACCTTTAAAAATAGTTTTCAAAAAATTTCATTTTCGTCACTTACCAAAATGTCACCCTTCCAAAACCCATTTCCCAAAATTGTTTTCACCAATACTAATCATATATTAAAATATGATTTTTAACCATTTTCCCATATTTTTATCTTACCAAAAAAATTTACTCCCAAATCTGACTCGAATCCCTAACCCGGTCCACCAAACCGTCTAACAAGCCACAAAATTGCTAGGCCCAAAACTAGGGCGTTACAACTCTCCCTCACTTAAGAAATTTCGTCCTCGAAATTTACTGGGAGGAAACAAATACGGATACTGCTCTAGCATTTCCAACTTGCGTTCCCACGTGGCCTCCTCAACACCACGGTGCCTCCACAACACTTTAACAAGCTCGACCATCTTACCACACAGAACCTTACTGCTGGTGTCAAGAACCTCTACTATTCGTGATCATAAGATAGATCTGGCCTCAACTCAATATCCTCCACCGGTATAACATGCGAGGGATCCGACCGATACTTCCACTGCATCGAAACATGAAACACATCATGAATCCTCTCCAACTCAGGAGATAACCTCAAACATTAAGCAACAGGACCCACACGCTCAAAAACCTCGTATGGTCCAATAAACCTCTATATAAGATTCCTTTTTCTACCCGAAACGCATCACCTTCTTCCAAGGCGATACCTTCAAAAACACTCGGTCACCAGCAACATACTCCACATCCCTACGCTTCAAATTCACGTAGGATTTCTGACGATCTGAAGCCGCTCTCTAGCACTCACATATCAACTTCACTTTCTCATTCGTGCCTATCAAAATATCAAGCTTGGAGACATGCTTTTCCCCAACTTCAGCCTAACATACAGGCGTACGACACTTCCTGCTATAAACGCCTCATACGGTGTCATATGTATACTAGCTTGATAACTGTTATTATAAGCAAACTCCACCAAAGGCAATTGCTTTTCCCATGTTCCCTAGAACTCAATGATACATCAGCTCAACATATCCTCCAAAACCTGAATCACACGCTCCGACTGACCATTCGTTTCAGGATGATACGAACTGTTGAAATTCAACCGAGTTCCAAGAGCACGATACAAGCACACCCAAAACCTTATTGTAAAACCCAGATCTCTATTCGAAATTATAGACTTAGGCACCCCGTGCAAACGCACAATCTCAGAGATATATAGATCAGCCAACCTATCCAAGGTATACGTCATATGCACTGGCACAAAATATGCATACTTCACAAACCGATCAACAATTACCCAAATAGAATCCTTTTTGGTTGGCGTAAAAGGTAACCCAGACAGAAAATCCATGGTGATTCTTTCCCATTTCCATTTTGATATCCTCAACGGTTACAACAACCCGGATGGAAACCGAGAAACAAAATTAGCCACATGTTTCTTCAGTCCAACCCAATAATACTCTTCCTTCAAACCACGATACATCTTAGTAGTACCGGGAGGCATAGCAAAAGGACTAGAATGGTAAGCCTCAACTCCTCATCTTCAGGCACCACAATTTGATCCTTAAAACACAACACTCTATCATTATTAAAATGAAAATCTGTAGGATTCTCATCCATGATATCCTTCACATGCGGAACCTAACTCTCATCATGCGGTTGTCTTTCTTTAATCAACTACGACAAGGATGTTTTACTTGCAACTCAGCTATCAACCCACCGTCACACGTCACACTCAACCGAGCGAACATGGCTCTCAACTCCACAGCAACCTTCCTACTCAATGCATCCGCCACAACGTTAGCTTTACCCGTATGACACTTAATAGACAAATCATAATCTTTAAACAACTCTAACCATCTTCGTTGCCTAAGATTTAGCTCCTTCTGGGACATCAGATACTTCAAACTTTTATGATCCGTATAAACCACACATTTCTCACCATAAGGGTAATGCCTCTAGATTTTCAAGGCAAACACAACTACAGTAAGCTCAAGATTGTGAGTAGGGTAATTATGCTCATGCACCTTCAACTGTATCGATGCATACGTAACTACCTTACCTTCCTGCATCAACGCACAACCAAGCTCAACATAGGACGCATCACTATAAACAACAAACTCTTTCCCTGATTCAGGTTAAACCAAGACTGGTGCTCATGTCAAAGCTTCCTTCAATCTTTCAAAAGCCCGTTGCCTATCATCTTTCCACTCAAAACGAACATTCTTCCGCAACAACTTGGTCAAAGGAGTAGCTAAATTGGAGAACCCCTCAACAAACCTACGGTAATAACCCGCCAAACCAAGGAAACTCTGAACTTCTGTCACAAATTCAGGCACCTTCCAACTCATCAAAGCCTCAACTTTGTACGAATCAACACGAATTCCCTTGGCCGACACAACATGCCCAAAGAAAACAACCTCCCTAAGCCAAAAATCACATTTTCTTAACTTGGCATACAATTGATTAGCCAACAGCGTCTCAAGCACAACCTGCAAATGTCTATCATGATCCTCCTCGGTACAAGAGTACACAAGGATATCATTGATAAACACTACATTAACTGGTCCAAAAACTCATGGAACACCTGATTCATCATGTCCGTGAAAGCAGCCGATGTATTGGTCAAGCCAAACGGCATCACCAAAAACTCATAATGCTTGTACCTCGTACAAAAAGTTATCTTGGACACATCTACATCTTTCACCTTCAACTGATAGTACCAGACCTCAAATCTTTCTTTGAGAACACCAAAGTACCCCTAAATTGATCAAATAGATCATCTATCCACGGTAAAGGATATTTATTATTTATCATCAACTCGTTCAGTTGCCGATAGTCTAAACATATTCGCAACGTACCATCCTTCTTCTTCACAAACAACACCGGTGCACCCCACGGTGAAATACTAGGTCTAATGAAACCTTGATCAAGCAACTCCTACAGTTGCGTCTTCAACTTCTTTAACTTTTTAAGGGCCATGTGATACAGAGCAATAGACACTGGTGTCGTATCCGCAAAGACCTTGATGCCAAACTCAACCTCAAAGTCTGGTGGCAACTCCGACAACTCTTCCAGAAAATCACTCAGAAACTCACGTACAGTGTGAATATCCTACACCCTCAACTCTTTTGAACTAGGATTCATAACATTGGCCAAGAAAGCCTAACATCCAAAATCCATCATTCGACTCGCTTTCAAAGCTGAAACAACATTAGACAAGAATTTAGCAATTTCACCAACCACCTCAAAATTATCCGATCGCCTCAAGGATATCCGTTTGGTCTTAAAATCCACCATAACCTTGTGTTTGGTCAACCAATCCATGCCCAAGAGAACGTTAAAGCCATGGAATGGCAACTCCATCAAATCCACGGTAACCAAATAGCCCTGAACCATCAACGGCATATACGATACAACTTTCTAACCACGACCATACACAACGGCAAAGATTGTAAAGAGAATGCATCTGCAATCACATCAGTGTCATTGTGACCCTCATGGTGCGCATACACTTCAATTGGTATACCTTTCTTATGTTGGACAACAACGGTATAAACCACTACCCTTTGCCCACCATCTCTACTCTAGAAAAACCACAGATACGACCACTTTGTGGAGCAACAACAGGTGCAGCACCCTGTCCACCTCCAACCAACAAAAGACAAACACATCTCAGATGGTCTCCAAACCCATAACTCTAACAAGCATTGGCTACAACAGGCACACGTGCCTGACCTTCTGAAGCCAAAACATGGGCAATCTCGCCTCAAAAGATCACGCGATCCACAAACCCAACAGGTGTTATTTAGAGCTCCAACTTGGGTACCCTGCCCCTGCGCTCTATGCCCAACACCTCCACCACACCCCTTCTCAAGGCAAAACCTCCTATCACAATGTCTATTGGTCTGACCACCGCCAAAACTGACATTAGCCACTCTCTTACCAGAGCCAACATATAAATCCTAACATCCTGTACCCATTCATAACAAAATCAGTCACATGGATGCCTCTCAACTGGTACCAGTTTAGGAGCATAGTGGCTCAACCGAACAAACTATGCCCCAAACTCGACCACATAAATACTTCCTTGAACCTAAGCCACGCACTCTCATTTTTTTTCATCCCAGTATCTAACTCCTATATACTTCTGCTTAAAGACATCTTGGAAACTCCCAATCTATGCCATTGGGTTCCATGCCCACAGATACAGTTGTTCACCAACTAGAAACATCATCTTGCAACAAGAATACAACACATCCAAATTTACGGGCATCATTACACCCTATTTGATCCAAAATCTGAACAGCACAGACCATCCACACCTCACATGCCTCGGGTGACAACCCACGATACCCAACTCTTCCTAAACCACAGAGAAATTTCAACGGCAACACCATTTATCTAACAGTTGGCGCAGACATATGCGTTACAGCAACAACAGCTTAAAAGCTCCAAACATCACCTATATCATGGCACCGTATTCCCCAACACTGACCTAACTAGCATGGATGGTACATACTTTGGGGTGACAAACCCCCAAGAGATATACCATTCACCTCAACCTCTTGCCCAATGGCAACAACAATCATACCAGATTGCAACTCTCTCATCGGTCCTATTGTGCTAAAAATATATATCTAAGGCATGATAATCATTTCAAAACAAAATAATTAGGCTATCTTCAAGCAAGGATCCAAGACTTCCATTTCAAAATTACATCATTTCAGACTATAATAATAAGGCAATGGTTTCCTGAATTTCCCCCAACATGGCATAAAGCAACCACCATGCATATTATAATCACCGTGCATATCAATCAACGGATTACAAATCACAATAACATTACAAAAACCATACTAACTCCCAATTATCGCAAACCTGGTTCTAATACCACCAAATATAACCCCCTCGACCTGGCCTAGTCGCAAGACCGAACCGAGTGAGCTACATTAAGTGAATTGACATCCAATGTATCGCAATTGTAATTTAGGGACCAAATTGTAAATTTAGAAACTGTAGGGTCATAGCTCATTTGTATGTTACCAATCTTTAATTAAGCATGATTCATGCTTTCATGTTAAAAATCAAGTCAAAAAGATCATCCAAACTCATTCAATCGCATCCATAATATTCAGGGACCAAAACGTAAAAAATAGAAATTTAGAAGATTCCAAATAACCAAATTAACTACCACCGTACAGGTACGGACAAGGGTGTTTCGATACACCTTCACTATTTTAAAATCCCAAAATTCCAGTAGCCAATTCCCATTTCGATACGCCCTCGTATATCGAGACGCCCTTCATGAAAACATTGTACCGTATCGAAACGCCTCTCCAAGTACCAAAACACTAGCCAATTTTACCTAGGCCCATACTAAAATAGTTGCTCGTGTACCGGTAAGCTAAGCCTAGAATGGCTTACTCATACCGAAATAGAAACATCCGTACCGGTATACCTGGACCTGTAATGTCCATTTTTGCTAGTTTAACATGCTTTTGAACATTCCAAAGTATCCTAACGTGCCCCTAACACACATCCAACATATTCAAGAATCAAACCACACCAAGACAACCTCATTTCAACATCAAATCATGGCATCATACTTCAATTGTAAATCTAGAGGCATGCTTCCTAGAAAACCAATCAAGCAAAACACGAAACTTCAAACCATCACCACAAACAATCATTAATGGCCATTTACAAACCAAGAGCAACAAAACAAACTTGCTCAAACAGGGAGTTTAACAAAACATCTCCCAAAACAGCAACGAAACCCCCATAGCCCTTATTACTTATAGTCTATAGCAAAAGCATACTTTGATTACCAAGTTTTGTTGTGATCCCTTGCTTCCCGCTGTCTTCCAAGCTTTTAATTCTCTGTATTGATGGACAAATAGAGCGTAAGCACACTAGGCTTAGTGAGGAGTGCTCAAAAACAACACACCATCAATGCATTAAAACCATTTCTCAACATTACATTGAAATCTCATTTCAATCATCCTTTAAAACATTATCATGCCTTGAAAACCATGCACTTAACATCTTTAAAAACTAGCGTATTAACCCATATGCAGCATGTATCATTAACCAACAGCAAATCCCACTGCTAAACCTCAATTTAAGCCTTCCCATGCATAACGACCATATGCAAAGCTTCAAGAGTAAACATGTATAAATTCCATTATACACCATAAACCATTCGAATGATACATCAATAATTATATTGGCTTTCAAGTGATAATTAACCAAGTTCCTTTACCAAAATAGTTCATCGGATACACGGATTCAACAAGTGTTCTCCCAACACCTCAATACATATCAGCAATTATAGTGCACTATCAATCCTATGGTAGGCCAACTATATCCGATAACAATATTTAAAACACATCACTCGCCAATATAATTCACCATTTACCATTAACCTCACTGTTTTTACAAGCATTTAACCAAACCATTTACCAAAGCAACAACCCATGCTTTAAAGACAAGTATAAACCATATACTTACAAGGATCACTTACCATGTGCATACTTCAACATTTCATGCTCAAAAACAGTATCTCATACACTTTAAATCATGCTTAAACAGTAGGTTCAATGTAAATCAAAACAAGTGCATAAAACTGTTTCATAATAGCAAATCCTTGAGAGAGTAAACCACGTTATAATTACTTCCGAGTCTAAACCAGCATTTCAAGCTCATTTTAAACTCCCATAAACCACTTTTAAAACATTCCAAAGCTAGAATCCACGTTCTGACTCACTAATACGCAAAACCTTGATTCGCCGACACAAAATCAAGCGTCCGAAGCCTCCAAAGCTTCACCGATCACTTCTGGATCAACCTCCCCTATTTTAATCACATTGCAATAGAGGATTAATGTATCTCAATGCATTCAAAACACTGCAACATCAAATCCTCAAACTTCCACAATCCTCTCACAATTACCCAAACATAACAATAGAAATCATCATCTAATCCTTTCCAAACACAACCCAGCCACAATCTAACCATCTACCACTTCCTTAATCATCAATTAACATTTAAAAACAGGATTAATTCATCCAAATACTTCTAGCAACTACACAACCACCACAACTCCACAAAAATACAAATCTAACAACCTAAATAACTAGGGATTCAAGAGTTTTAGGATTCCATTGTTAAAAACAACTTATCAACATTATAATACATCCAAAATATGATTAAAATCAATCTTCAACACTGGAAAACATATCCAATTTGGATATTTCACTTTTTCATCAAATTTACCCAATTAATTCAATTAATCATTACAAAATCATAAAAATTAGATTATAAACCATAAATCAAGGATCAAATAATTAGGAATATCAATAAAGAACCATTCAATAGAGGATAAAATGAACCTTACCTCTATTGTGTGATTTCTCCCTCAATTGGTTGATTAAAGCTAGAAAAACACAAGATTTTAATAAGGTTTTGTAAATCAAAGATAAAGAATCATTTACAAATTAAGAAATTAAGAAAACAAGTCTCTCACCTCTATGATTTGATGAAAATAAAAGTGTTTGGCAAAAAAGAAGTGGAGAGAAAAATTTAAGAGAAAAGTTACGTGAAATTTCTTTTAATCCAATAACTAACTTTTTAATAACAAAACTCTTTTAATTATCTTTAAAACAGATGTTAAAATATCTTAATTGGAGGGAGAAACCATCAGCCAAAGCATGGTAATATACCTCCTTAAGGATTCTAAGAATTTGACCCTTTTCATTTTAGTCACCTTTAAAAATAGTTTTCAAAAATTACATTTTGGTCACTTACCAAAATGTCACCCTTCCAAAACCCATTTCCCAAATTTGTTTTCATCAATACTAATCATATATTAAAATATAATTTTTAACCATTTTCCCATATTTTTATCTTACAAAAAATATTTACTCCTAAATCTTACTCGAATCCCTAACCTAGTCCACCAAATCGTTTAACAAGCCACAAAACCGCTAGGCCCAAAACCGGGGTGTTACAACTTTTCTCTCCACTTCTTTTCCGCCAAACACTCTTATTTTCATCAAATCATAGAGGTGAAAGACTTGTTTTCTTAATTTCTTGATTTGTAATTGATTTTTTATCTCTGGCTTACAAAACCTTGTTGAATTTTTATGTTTTTCAAGCTTTAAACAATCAATTGAAGGAGAAATCACAGAATAGAAGTAAGGTTCTTTCTTCTCCTCTATTGATGGTTCTTTATTGATATTCCCAAGTATTTGATCCTTGATTTATGATTTATAAACTGAGTTTGTGTTTCTATAATGATTAATTGATTTAATTGGGTAAAATTGATGAAATAGTGGAAGATCTGAATTGGATATATTTTCCAGTGTTGAGGATTGTTTTTAAACACATTTTGGATGTATTATATTGTTGTTAAGTTGATTTTAACAATAGAATCCCAAAACTCTTGAATCCGTAGTTGTTAAGGTTGTTAGATTTGTGTTTTTGTGGTGTTGAGGTGGCTGTGTAGTTGCTGGAAGTTTTTGGATGAATTAATCATGTTATAAGTATTAATTAATGATGTTTGATGAATTTAATCATTGTAGTATGTCTGGGTTAAGTTTCGGGAGTGTTTGATGAAGATTTCAGTATGTTTCGAATAGGTTTTGAGTGGGAAACTGGAGAGTTACAGGTAATTGCTTGCAGGAAATGATTTGAATTCATAATAATGCATTTTCCCTCTGGTTTTATGTGGTTAAAATAGGGGATAATCAAAGCAACGAAGTTTGACGTTGATTGTAGCTTGCCGGAAGCTTGATTTAATAAAGGTTTAATCAAGGTTGTTGGGAGTTTAGGATAAGTTTGAAAAACTTACCTAAACTCGGAAGTAAGTTTTCCCTCTTTTGCTCTTTAATACCAGTTCAGATATGTGCATGTGTAATTCATGTTTTGGTCGTAAACATGGTTTGATTTACTTACTGGAAATGCATGATTTTAAGTGCACATGCAGGGGTTTAAAAGTATAAGAAATGCTGGTGTGCATTTGTTTTCATTCTGGTCGGGAATGGTGTTATTGCTTTGGCAATGTGATTGCATATGTGGTGGTTTTGTATAATGCATTGTAAAACAGTGAGTAATGGTTTTGTAACTGATATATTGGCTATGTGACATGATGAGAAAACATTCAGATATAGTTGGCATGCCATAGGATGAAGTGCACTATAATATGTTAAAAATCGATCGTGGTTAAGAGTCCTTGAGGTAAGCGGTCGGCTACTCGGATTATAATGTTGTCACTTGGGTTGTGTAATATCCCAATTTTTGGCTAGTGACCAAAATATAAATTTTAAAAGTTTTGTGGCTAAAGTATAAACTTTGGAAAAGTTTAGCGACCAAAGTGTAATTTTCAAAAGTTATGTATTTTAACCCGTAAATGAATAGTTTACCCCCAATAATGACATTTTCTTGTGATATGGATTTTTTGTACGGAGTTTGTATTAATGGCTATAAAGTGATGAAGTTTGGAAAAATATTCGGATAATCAGATCGAATCGAATATTCAAGATATTTTGAAGGATGATAGGTAAGGTTAAAAATGTCATTTCCATGTCTTAAAATGGTAAGATTTATTTTGGGCCCTTAGATTTAGATAATTTTTCCATGTTAAATCCTAGCCATTGGATCAAGGGATAAGATTGGAATTTAAGTATGTTTCAAGGGAAAAATTGGAAATTGATATAGTTCAAGGGTAAATTGGTAAACTACTAACTCACGAATAAATCTAGGTCATTGGATGAAGGATGATGACATGTGGCACATTATGGATTCATTGAATTTGAGGGCAAAATAGTCATTTCACTATCTGGAGGATATTTTCAATATTTATGGAAATAAAAGATGCCAAATGACATAAATAAAAAATGAAGAATTATCTTCATCTTTCTTCATGCTTCACGTCAAGAAGAAGAGAACAAGAAGGAAAGCAAGGTAAGTTTAGGGTTTTGCATTTTTAATCCCTAAATACTAGGATTTCGGGTTAGCTTATGAAATATAAAGTTGTTTTTCATGAAATTCTCTTTCAATTGGTATAAAAATTTCATGAAATTGTTGAAGGATAGTCTTGATGTAACACCCCAACTTTTGGGCCTAGGGGTTTTGGGATGGTTTAGTCGGTCCGGTGGGCCGGAATTAGAAATTCGAGTTGAATTCAGGATTTAAATTGGATTGAATATTTTTATTAAAGATAGAAATATGGAAAATAGTCTAAAACCATTATTAAATATATAAAAGATTTTGGTAAAAAAATTTGGAAAATGGAATTCAAAAATGGGATATTTTGGGTTAATGACCAAAATGCAAAGTTTGAAAAAAAAACTATTTTAGTGACTGTTTTGAAAATGGGTCAAAACTTTGAATCTTTAAGGAGCTAATAATCGAAAAGGGTTTCATCAGATTTTTCCCTTTAATTAAATATTTTTTAATTAAGTTTTTAAGAAGAATAAATAGTGGAGAGAATTAATTAAACACAATTAAGCTTTTTAAAAGAATTTCACGTAACTAACTTTGTAACTTCTTTCTCTCAAATTCTCTCCAGCCAAACACATTTTCAGCTTCAATTTCTTTAGGTAAAATTAGGATTTCAAAGAGTTTTTGATTTCCAATTGATTTCTAAAGCTTTTACATCAAATACTTATTGTGTCTACCTTGATTTTCATGGTTTATAAAGAAATTGAGGGGAGAAATCAGCATTGGAGGTAAGGATTCATTCTTCTCCTCCAATGAAAAGCTTTTATATGATTTTCATTGGGTTTTGATTAATTAAACTCGGATTTATGGTTTAATTGATGGTTTATGATGAAAATTGAAGAAATTCGTAGTGATCTACTTTTGCTGAGTTGAGGATTGGTTTATACCTTGATTTTGATGTTTAATATGATAATGAAGTGAGTTTTGATGATAGAATCCTGGAATCTATTGAATCTCTAGTTTGTTAGATTAGCAGTTAAGAGATTTTGAGGTGTTGAGGTTAATTATTGGTTTTTGGAGGTATAAGGTTGTTTTAGGTTGTTATTTTGATGTTAATTGATGTTATTTGAAGGTTGAGATTCATAGTTGTGGGCTGGTTGAGGTTTTTGGTGAATCGAGGTTGTTTTCGGTTTATAAGTTGTGGTGTTGTAGGGGATTATAGTTAGATAAATGTTAATTGATGGTTGCTATGAGTTTGGATGCATTATAATGCATTGGATCCTCTGTTGTGATGTGTTTGAAACAGGGGAAGATAATCCGAAAATGAAACTTAGTGTTGAGGAGTTGTCGGAAGCTTAATTTGACATCGGCAAGGAAGACGTTGCTTTGTCGGTGAGTGAAACGGATAAGAATGGCTTTTCAAAAATTTGAAAAGGGTTAAAGGGAGTCTAGACTAGGCTTGATACGTAGGTCTAAGACTCGGAAGTAAGTAAAGTGGATTTCTCTCTCGATTCTGGTTGGTAAATGATTTATGAATGCACTTGTTAAATGATTGATTACTTCTTGTTTTTTGCATGAAATGAGCATGGTTAAATGTTGGGAATTGATATGAAATGATGTTAGATGCATTTGGAAAGTAGTGCATGATTTTTAAAGAATGTTTATGAACATGGCTTTTGCATGGTTTAATGCACAATGAAATGATTTGAATAATGCATATGAAAACATGGATGTATGTTTATAAAAGTGGATTATATTGGCAAATGATGAATTAAAAATGTTATAGAAATGTTATCGGATATAATTGGTCGGCCATAGGATTTAAAGTGCACTATAATAGTTGCTCGTGGTTGTAGTGGTAGTACGAGATGTACTTACTCCGATCATGTGAACCCCAATGTTGTTGAGGTAACACTTAGATGGCTTTTACTCCAGCTATGAGCTGTAGAGGTTGATGCGTCGAAGGTGTGTACTTCAAGTTGGAGGATTAGCCTTGGTAGTGTGGAGGTGGTGCATGTGTTGCACAACTCCATGCCATTGGGCTGCAAGAGATTGCGAAATCTCTTGGGAAATCCGTGTATCTGATGTTAATGATGATTTATGGAAAGGATGAATATTGAAATGGATCACTTGAAAGCCAATATAATGTTTTTAATTGTATCATGTTGATGGATTGGTTTGAATGACGTGATTTATACGTGTTATACTCCTTAAGCTTTGCATATGGGATATTATACTTGGGATTATGCCGTGGAATCCATGATACATGTTGCATATAGTTTAATATGCCGATTTTATAAAGATTAAGTGCATGTTTTAAAAGAATGGCATGATGGTTTGAAATGGTTCTAAATTGCATTGGATGATGTTTTATACTCTCGAGCGTTCCTCACTAAGCAACGATTGCTTATGCTCTCTTTTATCATCAATGCAGATTGATTGAGTGCAAGTGGCCTAGCAAGCAAGGAGGGAATTCAAAGACTTGAATTACCAAAGCATGTTGAGTTTTAAGTAGTAATAAAGGCAATGTGGCTTAAATGTTGTTGGGATGGTTTGAGTGGTTACTTCTTTGTTTGAGCAAGTTTATATTATTGCTTTGGACTTGTGATAAGCTTGGTTTGTTGGATTTTGCATATGGTTCATGCTTTGGTTGCTTGTATTATGAAGCACGCCAATAGTTTACCTTTGAAGCATGATGTTTGTTCCTTGATGTTTGGTTTATGGTAGTTGACGGTAAATGACCAATGATGATGCTATTTGATTGTTAGAAGCATGCTTAAGTGTTAGAATTCCAAAACGAGGCTAAAAACCAACAAATTTTGACATTATAGGTCAGGGCGTATCGATACGCCTGTGGCCGTATCAATATAGGTAAGTGTTTCCAGGCACAGCATGTCGATACACGGGTGACCATATCGATACAGATAAGCACATCTTAGGCTTAGCATATCGGTACACGGGTGACTGTATCGATACAGGTCTTCGATTTTAAGCATAGCGTATCGATACTCTATGAGGTGTATCGATATGGTTTTGAGCTATTGGAATCTCAAGTTTTTGTGAATGCTCAGGCGTATCGATACACTTGCCTGCGTATCGATACGAGCAGTGGTTAAGTTAGTTGAAAGTATGTTTTAAGGTTTTTGATTTCTGTCGTTTTAGTTCCTAATTGTTTTTCTTGCAATTAAATGAGTTTGAATGATCGTTTTGACCCAAAATTTCACCAGTATGTATATAATTGGTTTAATTGAGGATTGGTAACTTAAATTACGGATTTGTCCCTTTGAAATAATGGAATTTACATTTTGGTCCCTGGGTGTTATGTATGCAATTGGATGAGTTCAGATGATCGTTTTAAGTTGAAATTTGGCATGTATGCTTGTAACCTAACTAATTGAATATTGGTAAAGCAAATTTTAAGTAAGCCCTTATATATTTGTGGATTTGCATTTTGGTCCTTATTCTTGTAAACGTGGTCAATTGGATATCAATTCGATGCCCGATTGAGTTGGATTTTCTTCTGTGGTATGTATGTACATGTAGGGTAATAATCAGCATCTAGAAAATATTAAAGGAAAAACTGGTCGTGTTTCTAGAGTTTTCTTCACGGTTTATTTCGGTAAACTTAATGTAGCTCGTTCGGTTCGATCTTGCGACTTGGCTGGGTCGAGGGGGTTACACTTGAATTTTGAAGAGAGATAATTTAATGTTTATGGATCCAAATGAATTAGAATTGAATTATGGAAGATTATGTTATGTTCTATTATTTCCATGCTTGATTGAAGTTCAAATTGATGTATTCTTGATAGAATACCATTTGGTTAATTAGGGTTAAATTTAGGGTTTAAGAATTCAAGTTGAATTTGGAGTTTTCATGAAAGGAAAAATGTTGGAATAAAATAATTGAAGGTTAATTTGAGGTGTTGGAATGGTTAAAGGATGCTAAAGATGTGAATTATAAAATCTGTCCAAAATTTTTGTCATTGGCAGTAAGTTCGGAAATTCACCATAAGTTATACAAAAATGATTAGAAAGTGATCCTTATATCATTGTATTCCTGGTTCAGTTTAGTTTCTTTTAAAACAAATGGTGACTCATTTTTATTTGTATATCAAAAGATATGAATTTTTAAGTGATGATAGGTCAGAAAACATAATACCAATCTGCTCCGAAATACAGCACTGGAATATGATTTAAAAAGTCTTCATAAATCGTACAAGTTGAATTTAGGCTATTAGTTTATATGGTTGAACAACTTATTGAATCTAGTTTCTATCAAAACAAACATAATTGAATTATGAGTTGTGAATTATTTTATATAAATATTTCTTTGAAGGTAGCGCAGACTGACAAATTATAAAATGAGTACCTTATTGGTGTTATTATTTGTGCATGTAAGGGATGAATGTGAAGCATTCAAGTAAACCTGAGAAATAAAAAATTCAATAGATAAGGAAAAGGATCTAGCTTGGAGTTCTCTTAATTTATTCAATTTAGTTTGGGATAAGAAGTGTCAAGGTGAGTGCAATTGCATACATATCATGACACATTGATGTTTTATACATCATTGGGATGGCTTGTGATGAGCCTACCCAAATTTTATTTTCATTATATTTATGTCATGGAGCATATGATTGACATATTTTAAATATGTCAAAAGTTGAATATAAATGCATGGATCACTAGTTATATATGATGTTATATTATGAATGTTTTTTCGGGTAGGCACTGCCCGATGTTAAATTATGTTGATATACATTGCCATGGATGAAACAAATGTAGAATATATGCCGAAGTATATCATTGAGGGATAGGGTATAGTTAGCATGCCATAGAGTCCAGCAGCACGATGCATACTCGGTTTAACACTATAGTGTATATAAAGGACACTTAGTGCATATGGTGGGCATGACCTTATGTGTATTAGCATTTTGGTGCATATTTGACTCGTGTACCCAGGGTCCTTATAGTCTTATATTTGGGCTATGGTTTATTGGTTAAAAAAAATAAACCGGTGAATAAGCTTATGAGAATTTGAAATAAATGGCAAGTATATTGGTAAGAAATTTATATCCAGTTTATAATATGTTAATATATGATTAACATGATGGTAATACATATCTACTGATCATGATGCATTTATGCATATATGCATATTATGAGAAATACACAAGCATGAAAGTCTTATGACATTGGCATATAGTAAATCATTACTAATGCAATGTGAAAGTTGATGCATTGACATATATCATGTTGTATAAATGTCGTCATGAAGTTGAATAAGTTTAAATTATTGTTATTAACTTCGTTTATTGCCTCACTAAGTTCATACTTAGCGTGTGTCGATTGTGCACGCATAGGTGGTTCGAATCATTGGACTAAGTAATGAGTTGTATCAAGTTTAGAAATTTTCATCAAGCTGCCACAATATTGACATCCTACTTGAGGTTTTTAATTTATTTTAGTGGCATGTATAAATGGAATTAATTTGTCTATTTTAGTTCCACATCCGATATTTTTGAACAGTTAAGTTTATTTTTTTTAAAAGTAAAGGAGCTCGGATTTTGTGTATTAGTCGATATAAATATTTTCAAAGGTTTAAAATTTATGAAATTTTTGAATAAAAATCATAGTATTTTTCTGTGACATCTCTGACTCATATTCAGTAATCAAATACGAGAATAAAGTGTTACATTTATTGGTATCAGAGCAACATGTTTAGTCGGTTATGGATCCAAATCGAGCTTGTTGTCAGCAGTAAGTGTATTCATGCCACTAGGATGCTATAATTACTGTTTGTATGCTTGAGTGACTTGATGCAACTGCATATTGAATTGATTGAATAAAGTTATAGATGTTTGAAGTTGAGAAATCTCGTAGAGCAATCGAACAGTTGGGTGATAATGAAGCCTATAAAAGTAGTAACAAGGTTAATCATTAATTGTTTTTTGCTCAATGTGATGTTAAAGTGTTGGTTAAGTTGGAAATGCCTAATTACACCAAGGTTTATTATTTCGAACCTTGGATATGATTTTAGAGGAAATTCAACCCCAAGTTCCTTAGACTTTTATTGCTAAAGAGCTGAGAAGTCTTGAAATGTGAGACTTCATGTGGGGTATTGATAGAAACCCAATGTTGCTAGACTATTGATAAAAAAGAGAGGTACAAAAAGCGCTTTGTTGTGATGATCAAGAAAGGCTCGATGTGATAGTAACTTATCTCTTAGGACATAGCACAAGAGTAAGTTAAATCTATAAGAATTACTCCATAGTAATTCAAAGAAATTGAATTTTAGTAAGCTTAATGGAATTTCTTCTTATGAATTTTTGCTTGAAACGAATAGTTCTGAAAGGAAATATAATGTTTGAGGATTGTAATGATGAGGAAAAAATCATATTTTTTGATCAATGTGGTTCAATAGTATTTTTTTGAAACTGCTATCACAAGGATATAAAGGATGTAAGAACTTTCTAGCTTATGTTGTGAACATATAAGTACTCAAAGGTGAACTTGGAAAGTATCTCAACTATTAATGAATAATAGGATGTGCTTTCTCAAGAATTGCCAGGGTTACCATTTGATCGTGAAGTGAAATTCAGGATTGAGGTTTTCTCTAGCATTGAACTTATATCAAAGGTACTGTACAAAATATCTATTACAGAGATAAAAGAGTTAAAGGTTCAGTTACGTTAAATATGGGATCGAGGTTTTATACGACCTAGTATATCACCTTGGGGAGCTCTAGTCCTGTTTGTGAAAAAGAAAGATGGATCAATGAGGTTATGTGTGGATTATCGTCAACTTAATAAAGTGACAGTGAAGAATAAATATCCTCTGCCAAGGATTGATGATCTCTTTGATCAACTTAAAGGAGCAACAGTGTTTTCTAAAATTGATCTTCGATCGGGTATCATCAATTGAAGATCAAAGAAGCAAATATACCAAAGACAGCTTTTAGAACTAGATAAGAGCATTATGAATTTGTAGTAATGCCTTTTAGACTTACAAATGCACCAACAACTTTTATAGATCTAACGAATTGGGTATTTTAGCCATATTTAGACCAATTTGTGGTGGTATCATAGATGATATATTGGTTTATTCTAAAACCAAAAAGGATCATGATACTCACCTCTGAGTAGTTCTTTAGATCCTCCGATAAAAGAAATTATATGCAAAGCTGTCAAAGTGTGAAATTTTGGTTGTCTAAAGTAGTTTTCCTTAGACATATAGTTTTATCTGAAGGGATTCGAGTCGATACTAAAAAGGTTCAATCAATCCTAGAATGGAAAATTCCTTACAATATCTCTGGGGTGAGAAGTTTCTTGGGACTAGCTGGTTATTATCGGTGGTTCGTGAAAGAATTTTCAATGATTGCTGCTCAAATAACTAAGCTATTAAGAAAGGATGTGCCATTTGTTTGGACAAACAAATGTCAAGAAAGCTTTGACAAATTAAAGAAGATATTAACAGAAGCTCATGTTTTGGTACAACCAGAATTTGGGAGGATTTTATAATATATAGTGATGCATCCCATAATGGTTTGGGGTGTGTATTGATACAAGAAGGAAAGGTTGTAGCATATGCTTCTCGAAAACTCAAAACTCACGAAAGAAATTATCCTACCCATGATTTAGAGTTGGTTACAGTAGTGTTTGCTTTAAAGATTTGGTGTCAATATTTATGTGGTGAAAAGTGCTACATCTTCATGGATCATAAAAGATTGAAATATTTGTTATCCCAAAAGGAGCTTAATTTGAGGCAAATAATGTGGATAAAATTGATTAAAGACTATGATGTAATTATTGATTATCATCAAGGGAAGGCTAACATAGCAGCAAACGCACTTAGCCGGAAAACATTTTTTGCTTTGAGAGCATTGAATGCTCAGTTGAAATTATAGGAAAATGGTACAATAGTGGTTGAACGTCAAATTAATTCTACCTTGATAGGAAGAATTCAGGAGTTACAAGCAAATGATGAGAAATGTTTGGAAAAGAAGAAGCAAGCCGAACGTGCAAATCTGAAGACTTTGAAATAAAATCAAATGGATGCCTATACTACAAGGGATGTGTATACATTCCTAAAGAAGAGGAACTAAAGAAGGAAATACTTTTGGAGGCACATTACAGTCCTTTAACTATAAATCTAGTAGGCAACAAAATGTATCAAGATATAAATAGCTGATTTTGGTGGCCTGGCATGAAACGAGCTATCACCGAGTTCGTTTCTAAATGTTTAACTTGCCAACAAGTAAAGGCCGAACATCAAGTCCATCAGGATTGCTTCAACCAATTTCAATTCCACAATGGAAGTAGGAAAAGGTTACTATGGATTTTGTAACAGACTTACCACTGATGCCAAGAAAGAAGGATTTGATTTGGGTAAGTGTGGATCGATTGACTAAAATAGCACATTTTATACCAGTTTGAACAGACTGCTCATTGAATAAGTTAGTAGAGTTATATATTAAGGAAATTGTTAGATTACATGGTGCTCATGTGTCTATTATATCTGATAGAGATCCAAAGTTCACTTCAAGGCTTTGGAGTGCATTACATTAAGCATTGGGAACTCAACTACACTTTCGTACTACTTTTCATCCTCAAACGGATGGACAATCAGAAAAGACTATTCAAACACTTGAAGATATGCTCAGAGCGTGTATAATGAATTTTGTAGCCTCATGGGAAAAATATTTTCCATTAGTTGAGTTTGCATATAACAACAGTTACCAATCAAGTATAAAGATGACACCTTTTAAGGCATTATATGAAAGAAAATGCAGAGCACCATTGAATTGGTTTGAACTAAAGGATAAAAAAATCATAGGCCCATATCTTGTTCAAGAAATGGAGGACAAGGTAAAGATAATTCAAGATAATCTCAAAGGCTGCTTCTGACAAACAAAAGTTGTACTCAGATCTTAAAAGAAAAGATATTGAGTTTAAAATTGGAGACAAAGTATTTTTAAAGGTTTCACCTTGGGAGAAGGTGTGATAGCTTGGACAAAAAGGGAAGCTGAGTATGAGATTTATTGGACCATATGAGATTGGGAAAAGAGTTGGTCCAGTGGTTTATTAGCTAGCCTTATCTCCAAAAATGGACAAGATTCACAATGTATTTCATGTATCGCTGCTCAAGAATATCGATAAGATCCTTAACATGTTATTACCCCAAAGGAAATATAGATTCAGTCGGATTTGACTTACGAGGAAGAATCGGTAAAGAATCTGGCACATGGAGTTAAATAACTAAGGAATAAAATGATCTTGTTTGTTAAAGTTCTTTGGCAAAATCATAAAGTCGAGGAAACAACTTGGGAAAGAGAAGAAAATATGAGAAATCAGTTTTCTCACGTTTTTAACAGGTATGTGTTGAAAATTCGAGGACAAATTTTCTTAAGGGGAGAATTGTAATATCCCAATTTTGGCTAGTGACCAAAATGTATATTTTAAAAGTTTTGTGGCTAAAGTATAAACTTTGGAAAAGTTTAGGGACCAAAGTGTAATTTTCAAAAGTTTTGTATTTTAACCCCGTAAATGGATAGTTTATCCCCAAGAATGACGTTTTCTTGATATATGAATTTTTCATATGGAGTTTGTATTTACGGCAATAAAGCGATGAAGTTCAGAAAAATATTCAGATAATCAGATCAAATCGAATATTCAGGATATTTTGAAGGATGATAGGGTACGGTCAAAAATGTCATTTCCATGTCTTAAAATGGTAAGATTTGTTTTGGGCCCTTGGATTTAGATAATTTTTCCATGTTAAATCCTAGCCATTGGATCAATGGATAAGATTGGAATTAAGTATGTTTCAAGGGCAAAATTGGAAATTGATATAGTTTAAGGGTAAATTGGTAAACTACTAACTCAAGATGAAATCTCGGTCATTGGATGAAGGATGGTGACATGTGGCACATTATGGATTCATTGGATTTGAGGGCAAAATAGTCATTTCACTATTTTGAGGATATTTTCAATATTTATGGAAATAAAAGATGCCACATGGCATAAATAAAAAAATGAAGAGATATCTTCATCTTTCTTCATACTTCACGTCAAGAAGAGAACAAGAAGTAAAGCAAGGTAAGTTTAGCATTTTGCATTTTTAATCCCTAAATACTAGGATTTAGGGTTAACTTATGAAATATGAAGTTGTTCTTCATGAAATTCTCTCTCAATTGGTATAAAAATTTCATGGGATTATTAAAGGATCCAAATGAATTAGGATTGAATTATGGAAGATTATGTGATGTTCTATTATTTCCATGCTTGATTGAAGTTGAAATTGATGTATTCTTGATGGAATATCATTTGGTTAATTAGGGGTTTAAGAATTCAAGTTGAATTTGGAGTTTTCATGAAATGAAAAATATTGGAATAACATAATTGGAGGTTAATTTGAGGCATTGGAATGGTTAAAGGATGCTAAAGATGTGAATTATAAAATCTGCCCAGAATTTTTGTCATTGGCAGTAAGTTCAAAAATTCACCATAAATTCTAAAAAAATGATTAGAAAGTGATCCTTATATCATTGTATTCCTAGTTTAGTCTAGTTTCTTTTTAAAACAAACGGTGACTGATTTCAATTTGTATATCAAAAGATATGAATTTTTAAGTGATGAAAGGTCAGAAAACAGAATACCAATCTACTCCAAAATTCAACACTGGAATTCGACTTTAAAAATTAGTCATAAATCATACAAGTTGAATTTGGGCTATTAGTTTATATGGTTGAATAGCTTATCGAATCTATTTTCCATCAAAACAAATAGAACATAATTCTGAGTCGTGAATTATTTTATATAAATATTTCTTTGAACGTACCGCAGACTGACAAATTATAAAATGAGAACCATATTGGCGTTATTAATTTGTGCATGTAAGGGATGAATGTGAAGCATTCGAGTAAACCCAAGAAATCAAAAATTCAATAGATAAGGCAAAGGATCAAGCTTGGAGTTCTCTTAATTTATTCAATTTAGTTTGGGATAAGAAGTGTCAAGGTGAGTGCAATTGCATACATATCATGACACATTGATGTTTTATAGATCATTGGTCTGACTTGCGATGAGCATATCCAAATTTTATTGTCATTATATTTATGTCATGGAGCATATGATTGGTATATTTTAAATGTGTCAAAAGTTGAATATAAATGCATGGATCACTACTTATATATGATGTTATATTATGAATGTTATTTCGTGTATGAATTATCCGATGTTAAATTATGTTGATATACATTGCTATGGATGAAATAAATATGAAATATATGCCCAAGTATGTCATTGAGGGACAAGGTATAGTTGGCATGTCATAGAGTCCAGCAGCACGCCGCATACTAGGTTTAGCACTATAGTGTAACACCCTCAACGTATATTCGATGATTAAATACACATTGAAGATGTTACTAAATTATTTAGCTGATTTCTTGACTTGTAATTTTTTAAACATATGACATAAAACTAGCTTATAAATTAATCAACGAATAAATTGATACATGCCCAATAAAGAATATCATAAATTTAGAATTTCTTACTGATGTTTGGCAGATTGCAACTTGATTAACATGCTTGACTCCTCTTCTTGTAAGTTTCCAATAACCTACGTGTGAAACAGCATACGCTAAGTATTCACTTAGTGAGGCAACTATAAATTGAAGTAAAATATTTCAATGTATAGAAATAACATAAAATAAACTTATTAAATTCATTTCCCTGTCATTTAACAGTGCTATACATTTCCTATAAAATGGCAAGCAAATCCCAATTACAGTTTATATTATAACATCAAACCTTTATTTTATTAATCAAATATACGTAAGCTTTTTAATTTAACTGTCTGCAAAAATGCATTTCATGTATTATAGCCCAAAGTATAAAATCATGTAATCTGTAATGCAGGAATAATCATGTAAAGAATTTGTACTGCAATAATTCCATTCTGTAAAATCTTATTGTCCAAGGTAAATATCAAGTCATTCTTGTGTCATATAACAGTAAAATACAGTTCCTGCAAAATGGTAAGCGTGTCCCAATTACAGTTTATATTATATCATCAAACCTTTACTTTACCAATCAAATATATTTTAAGCTTTTTAACTTAACTGTCTGCATAAATATATTTCATGTATTATCGCCCAAAGTACAAAATCATGTGATGCTATGGTACATGATTTATCACGACACCGTAGTGTCTATGACGTCGTAACGTTTGCATTGCCTAAGCGACTGAGATGAGTACATACTCGAGGATGCCCTTTGCTCCTCATACTCCCACATTTTGTGCTATGCAACACCTAGTGCTTGAACCGACTCTATAGAGTTCTATCTCAACCCCAAAGAGTCTATCTTGAACCTGAAGAGTCTATCTCGCACCGTAGTGCTATGACGCAGCTGCTAGGACTCTATGGATATCCAACTATGCCAAAGATTCTCATGCAATTTCATGTGAACCAATGGTATACGAGTCACCTTACGACACCGTAGTGTCTACAATGCCGTAGCGTCTGATGGTGAGTATGTACTCGAGGATGCTCTTTGCATCTCATTATAGCATCTTTTTGTGCTAGTCGGCACTGTAGTGTCTAAACATCACCAAAGTGACTACAACGCCGTAGCGTCTAATATCAACACCGAAGTGTCTAGATCGCACCGTAGTGCTAGTTTGTAGCTGCTATGACTCTATGGATATGAATTATACCAAAGACTCTCACACTAGTACTTAGGCATAACAATTTATTATTTTCATATTCAATATCCAATCCTTCAATACTATTATCCATAATTCAATAATTGGAAGTTCGTACCCAAAATCTGATTTATCTTAGATAAATCATTATGCCATATCAGTGTATCACATATGCCATTTAATATTTTATGCCATTTACATAACTTTGATCAACATATATTTTCATTAATATTAATGTCTACTTCTCGCAAGTCTCTCTCATGTCATATATATATAAAATAAATAAATAAATGCAATCATTCATGTCACATATATAATAAATAAGTAAAAATGCACTCACTTGGGCCATTTATTAGCATGCCTCACTAAATTCTACTTGATCCTTTCCTTCATAGTACCTCGAATCTTCTTTTGATTTGGATTTGACTTCATTAACCACATGAATATAAACAAAACATTTGTTAAATTTACTTATAACAATATTTCAATCAAGCTATCTAATCATTTAACATAAAAATTTCCATAATTTTCCTTCCTTCCTTATACTGTCAAAAAATTCATTTTGGTCCTTAATGACCAGTTTGAACTTCCAATATTTCTTTCGAGCTTGTTATCAAACATTTAGATACAAAATGTATCAATTTCTATTTTCTGGCAACTTGTCCTACCCTCAGAGTTTTACTTCTAAAGATCAAAATACACATTGGATCTTAATATCCTTCATATTGTAAGAACTAGATTCGATAATGATTCTAATGATATAAGCCACATAAACTAATAAAATCTACAAAAATTATGAAAATTCTCAAACTTCTGTCACAAAGTTGTCATGACAAAAACTGCTCTATAAATTTTTTGACCTTTATTCGATTAAAAATTCATATCTTTTAACTCGGAACTCGAAATCATTTTCCATTTGTTGGAAACAAAACTACATGAAAAAATCTTTACATTGATATAAAATTCATCATATAAACATTTTTGTAGAATTTATGGTGAATTTTCAAAGTCACTACCAAAATTCAATCTTCTACATAGCGTTCCATAATACATTTCTAATTTATACCAACTTCTTCTTATTTTTATACTTGTCAATTTAGTCCCATCACTTGCTTCAAACCACCAATTCATCATCTTCTTCATCAAATAATTATTCAAAATAATTCCCTCTAATTTTCTTTCTTTGCCAAAATAGTCACTAAAATGCAAAGGTAAGTATTCAAACTTCTTAACTTCGCATTTTAGTCTTCAAATCAACATTACTACTTTAATTCTATTATTTTAACTAAAAATCAGATTTAATTCCATCCAATAATTCATTTCCTATTTGGTCACTTGATTTTGATAAATTGTCAAAATGGTCACTAATTCGATTCAACATCGGTTTAGCATTCTAACATCAATTTCACATCTCCAACATCATTAATTACATAAATACACTAAAATTTCATAAAATTTAGATTCGGTCCCTTAACTTTGAAGATTGCCGAATTGGTCCTTATATATTTAACTTAGGTTTGGCTTCCAAACAACAAATCAAGCTTACTAGATCATTAATCAAACATCACAAACCCTAAGTTAGACTTAAATCCATAAACCTTAATCTTCTCCATACAAACCAAAATATGTAGGGTTTAAATCCTAACTCAATAACATGATTTTGACATCTATAAGCTTGATTCCAACTTACATTCAACCATGGAATCATAAAAATTCAAAAGCCTCAATTTTGCTCATAAACCCTAATTTATTCCTTATATCAAATCTCATCAACCAAGCAAGTATTCTATGAATTATTTACATCAAAAGATGGAGCTTGAAGAATAGAACAACTTTGTAGTTCGAATGATTACCTTAAAACCGAGATTCGGGGCTTAAATTGAGCTTGGAAAATTCCATTCTTCTTTCTCCTCTACACCACGATTTTGGAGAGTAATTTGCTGATAATTACTTCATATTTTCATGTATTTATGCCACTTGTATTATAAAAAATGAATTTTTAATTCAATAAATTCCACTTTCCAAAAATACCATCCAACTAGATATATTTCTAATTGGAAAATTTGGTTTTCAAATCAGCAAGGGCGTACCAAAACAGACTTCACCATACTGATACGGTGGTTGATAAATTAGTTATTTTGGTTGTTTTAAGGTTTTGTTTCCTTGCGTTTTGGTCCCTAAATGTTGTGGATGCTATTGGATGAGTATGGACAATCGTATTGAGTTGGTTTTTGACATGTAAGTATGAAATGTATTTAATTAAAGGTTGATAGCTTAAAAGTTGGAAAAGTCACTATATTTTTCTAAATTTGCAAGTTAGTCCCTAATTTGTGTTGTGTCCAATTGGATGTCGATTCGATGCCCGATTGAGATGAGTTCTCACACGTGAATAGCATGTACATGTAGGAAAGTAATAATGCATCTAGACAAGATAAAAGGAAAAAATGGACACATTTTAGGTTTCATCTTCCCGGTTTACTGCGGTAAACCTAATATAGCTCGCTCGGTTCGGTCTTGCAACTAGGCCTGGTCGAGGGGGTTATATTTGGTGGTATCAGAGCCAGGTTTGCGATAGTTGGGAGTTGGTTTGATTTTTGTAATGTGATTGCGAGTTGTTATCTTATGTTTAATGTGCACAGTGATTGCTTTATGCCATGTTGGGGGAAATTTGGGAAACCCATTGCCTTATTACTATAGGCTGTAAAGTTTTGATTTTCGAAATGGAAGTCTTGGATCCTTGCTTGAAGCTGGCCTGACTTTTTTGTTTTGAAATGATTATCACGCCTTAGATATATTTTAGCACGATGGGACCGAGAAGAGAGTTGCGATCTGGTACGATTGTTGCTGCCACCGGGCAAGATGTCGAGGGAGATGTTGTATCTCCTTGAGGTTTGCCATCGCCCCCACCTATTCCATATGAGGGAGTGGAACAAGTACCATATGCGCCAGCTAGGCCAGGGATAGGTGATATAGCACCGTTGATTCAGGCCATGACCGATGCTTTTCAAGCAGTAGTTGCGGGTGTTCATGTACCAGCACAACCAGTGGTTGGGCAGGGGTTTACCGTTATAGAGTCTTCACAATTTGGGCGCAGTTGGGTTTCATGGCTTGTCGTTTGAGGCTTCAGAGGGTTGGTTGGCCAGTACTGAGAGGATACTGGTCAGATGGGGTGTACTGATGCCCGTAAGCTGGGCTGTGTTGTTTCCTTATTACAGGGTGATGCCTATACATGGTGGACTACCACGATTTCATGTATGATGATCGATGATATGACTTGGGAGTTCTTATGTGGTACTTTTCAGAAAAAGTATCTGGGAGTCTGATATCAGGACGATAGTAAGCTGGAGTTCATGGCTTTGGTGCAGGGCAATATGTCCGTGGCAGAATATGAGGTGCAGTTTGTGAGGCTGAGTTAGTACGCATCTAAGTTCATCCCTGAAAAGCGCCAGCGATGTGATCGTTTCTACTACAGGCTTGTGAAGGAGGTTAAGACATACATGCTTACTACTTATTACACTTATTTCGATGTGTTGGTTTCACGGGCCAAGGATATAAAGTAAAATCTTGGTTTGGCTTTTGGGTCATGAGGCTTTAGCTCGGGTAAGAGAGTTGCTGATTTTGGTTCTAGTGGTGGTCAGGCTAAGAGAAAACGTGACAGGAGGTTTCGCCCAGAGCTGAGGCATGGCTGAGGTGTTGTGGGACATGGAGCCCAAGGATAGGGTGCCCAGGTTAGAGCGCCATTTAGCACCTATTGGGTTTGTGGATCTCAAGATCATCTAAGGCGAGATTGTATGCATCTGGATAGGGAGGGTCAGGCACCTACGCCTGTTGTGGCCAATGCTTATTAGAGTTGTGGGTCTGGCGACCATGTTGGCCCGAGGTGGGTAGGGTGCTGCACCTGTCGTTGCTCTGTAGTGAGGCCGTGGGCTATTTTAGCATCAAGTTGGTGGGCAGCGGACTGTGGCTTATACCATTGCTATCCAGCCTGAGAGAGGTGGACTGACTAGGGTGTATGCTCACCGCTAGGGTCGCAATGACACATATGTGATTTCAGGTACTTTCTCTTTACAGTCCTTGCCGTTGTATTCGTTGGTTGATTATAGTTCTACTTATCCATACATATTGAGTGAGCATGCCCAGTTGCTTGATATACATGTTGAAATTCTAAATGTGGGTGTTAGAGTGACCAGTTCTCTTGGGGAGACAATTGCAGTTAGGAAGTTGTATCGTAGGTGCCGGTTGATGGTTTAAGGCCATGTTTTTGCTGTGGATCTGATGGAGTTGCCATTCTATGGCTTTGATGTTATTTTGGGCATGGATTGGTTGACCAAACATCGAGCCGTGGTGGATTTTGAGACCAAAACTGATATTTTTAAGGTTTTCGGATGGTCAGTCGGAGCGCGTGATTCAGGTCCTCGAGGATATGTTGAGATGTTGTATTATTGAGTTTTAGGGAACGTGGGAGAAGCAACTACCATTGGTGGAGTTTACTTATAATAACATTTATCAGGCTAGTATACAAATGGCACCGTATGAGGCGTTGTATGGAATGAGGTGTCGTACTCTCGTGTGTTGGGTAGAGGTTGGGAGAAGCATCTTTCCTTGCCTGATGTTTTAAAAGACATGAATTAGAAAGAAAAGTTGATATGTGAGCGCTTCAAAGTGGCTTCGGACCGTCAAAAATCCTATGCGGATATGAGGCGTAGAGATATAGAGTGTACAGTTGGCGACATAGTGTTTTTGAAGGTATCGCCTTGGAAGAAGGCGATGCGTTTTGGGCAGAAAGGGAAGCTTAGCCCGAGGTTTATTGGACCATATAAGGTTGTTGAGCGTGTGGGTCTTGTTGCTTACCGCTTTAGGTTACCTCCTGAGTTGGAGAGGATTCATTATGTGTTTTGTGTTTCGTTGTTGCAGAGGTATTAGTCGGATCCTTCGCATGTTATGCTAGTGGAAGTTATTGAGTTTAGGCTGGACCTATCTTATGATGAAGAACCAGTAGAGGTTCTTGATACCAGTAGTAAGGTTTTGTGTGGCAAGATGGTTGAGCTTGTGAAGGTGTTGTGGAGGCACCGCGGTGTTGAGGAAGCCACGTGGGAACGCAAGTCGAAGATGCTGGAGCAGTTTTCGTATATGTTTCCTCCAAGTAAATTTTGAGGACGAAATTTCTTAAGTAGGGGAGAGTTGTAACACCCTGGTTTTGGGCCTAGCAATTTTAAGGTTTATTAGATGGTCCGGTGGACCAGGTTAGAGATTTGAGTTAGGTTCGGGACCATATATTTTTTGGCAAGATAAAAATGTGCAAAAATAGTTAAAAATCATCTTTTAATATATATTGATTTTTGGTGGAATCAATTTTGGAAAATGGAATTTAAAAATGTGACATTTTGGTTAGTGACCAAAATGCGATTTTTGAAAATTGTTTTAAAATGACTAAAATGAAAAGGGTCAAATTCTTAGAATCCTTAGGGAGCTAAATTACCAAATTTTTCTGGTGGTTTCTCCCTTCAATTAAATCATTTTAAACACGTGTTTAAAGGTGGTTTAAGAGGGATTAAAATATCTAAGTTAGTTATTTGCTTTTAGAGAAAATTTACGTAACTTTTTCATAAACCTTTTCTCCCAACTTCTTTTCTGCCAAACACTCAGAATTTCAGCAAAATCTAGAGGTGAGAGATTCTTTTCACTCAGATTATTGATTCTAACTTGATTCTTTAACTTTGTTTTATAAAATCTCATTGAAATCTTATGTTTTCTTAGCCTTAAATAAGCAAATTGAGGGAGAAATCACATAACAGGGGTAAGGTACATGATCTCCTCTGTTAAATGGTTCTTTATTGATATTCCCAAGTATTTGATCCTTGATTTATGGTTTATAATCTGATTTAATGTTTTTATATAGATTTAATTGTGTAAAATTGATGAAAGATGTGAATTGAATACGATTTCTAGTGTTATGAAATGTTTTTGGACATATTTTGGATGTTTAATGATGTTGATATTTTGTTAATGGAATCCTGAAACTTTTGAATCTTTAATTATTTAGGTTGCCAGATTTGTGTTTTTGAGGTGCTATGGTGGCTGTGTGTTTGCTAAAGGTGTTGGTTGATTTGATTCTGTTTCTAGATGTTAATTGAGGATAAAAGGGTTTTAGATTGTTAGGTTGTGGTTGGGTTGTGTTTGGAAAGGATTAGTTGAAGTTTTTGGTTGTGGTTGGGTAATTGTGAGGTGAATGCAAGTATCTGTGAGGATCTATTATTGCAGTGTTGTAAATGCATAGAGGTGCATTAATCCTCTATTGTTATGTGGTTTAAACAGGGGAGGTTGTTTTGGAAGCGAACGGTGTAGCATTGAAGGCTTTAGACGCTTGATTTTGCGTCGGCAAATCAAGGCTTCTCGTATTAGTGAGTGAGAACGTGAATTCCAGCTTTGGAATGTTTTAAGATGGTTTATGAGAGTTTAAACTTAGCTTGATACATTGGTTTAAACTCGAAAGTAAGTAAAAATGGATATTCTCTCTCGGTCGTGCTAGTGTTAAATGGTTTTATGCACTTTTTTTGATTTACAAGTTACCTACTGTTTAAGCATGATTTAAAGTGTTTGATATACTGTTTATAAGCATGGTTTTATGCACTTGTGGTTTAAAGCATGGTTGTTGCTTTGGAAAAATGGGTTGGTTAATGCTTGTTAAAAACAGTAAGGTAAATGTTAAATGGTTAATTATATTGGCAAGTGATGTGTTTTTAAAATTGTTATCAGATATAGTTGGCCAGCCATAGGATTGAGTGCACTATAATAAGTCGCCTTGGATGTTGAGGGGTTTAGATCTGTGTACCGAAAACTCTATTCGAGTACCTTAACAGTAGAGGGGTTAAACAGTACCGTAGACTCTCGTTAGTGGATTAAGCGTCTAACCGATAATTGGGGTTGGTGTCCCCATAGGTTGAAAGGTGTACCCGGTTGGTAATGTACCATGATTGTTATTGTATCACTATTCCTGTTGAGATGGCTTGAAGTGTTGGTTGAACACTTGTTGAATTCGTGTATCCGATAAACTCTTTTGTTAATGGACTTGTTTAATGATCACTTGTAAGCCAATATAATTGTTAATGTATCATTGAAAGGTTTATGTTGTATGATGTGATTTATGCATGTTTACTCTTTAAGCTCTGCATATGGTAGTTATTCATGGGAGGGATTAAATTGAGGTTGAGAAATGGGACTTGTTGTTGGTTAATGATACATGTTGCATATGGTTAATATGCTGGTTTTAAAGATGTTAAGTGCATGGTTTTAAAGGCATGATAATGTTTTAAAGGTTGTTTGAAATAAGTTTCAATGTAATGTTGAGAAATGGTTTTTAATGCATTGGTGGTGTTTTGTTTGTGTCACTAAGCCTTGTGTGCTTACGCTCTTATTGTCCATCAATGTAGAGAATTGAGAGCTTTGGAGGCAGCAAGGGATCTTAGCAAGACTTGTTTACCAAAGTATGTTTAGGTTAGACTGTAAGTAATAAAGACAATGGGGTACTCGTTTTGGTTTTGGGAGATGTTTTGATAAACTCCCTGTTTGAGCAAGTTTGTTTGGTTGCTCTAAGGTTTTAAATGGCCATTATGGTTTGGTTTTGGTGATGGTTTGGAGTTTCATGTTTTACTTGAATGGTTTTCTAGGTTGCATGCCTATAGATTTACATTTAATGCAAGATGTTATGAATCAATGATGAAACTGTAATGTTTGGATATGGTTTAAACCTTGAGTATGCTGGATGTATGTTAGAAGCATGTTAGGGTGTTTTGGTATGTTCGAGAGCATGCTTAGCTACCTGAAATGGACATTTTATGTCCAGGCGTACCGGTACGGGTGTCTCCGTTCCGGTACGGGTAAGCCATTTTAGGCTTAGCGTACCAGTACGCGGGCAAGCGTTTTGGTATAGTCAGAGGTAATTCTGGCCTGTGTTTCGGTACACTATGAGGTGTTTCGGTACGGTATAGTATATTTGCGAAGGGTGTTTCGATACGCTCGGGCTTACTGAAACAGGATATGGCTACTGGAAAATTTGGTTTTCAAATCAGCAAGGGCATACCGAAATGGACTTTACTGTACCAATACGGTGGTCGATAAATTAGTTATTTTGGTTGTTTTAAGGTTATGTTTCCTTGAGTTTTGGTCCCTAAATGTTGTGGATGCTATTGGATGAGTATGGACGATCGTTTTGAGTTGATTTTTGACATGTAAGCATGAAATGTATTTAATTAAAGGTTGATAGCTTAAAAGTTGGAAAATTTCCTATATTTTGCTAAATTTGAAAGTTAGTCCCTAATTCGTGTTGTGTCTAATTGGGTGTTGATTCGATGCCCGATTGAGATGAGTTCTCACTTCTGAACAGTATGTACGTGTAGGAAAGTAATAATTCATCTAGACAATATAAAAGGAAAAAAAGTGGACACATTTTAGGTTTCATCTTCCCAGTTTACTTCGGTAAACCTAATGTAGCTCGCTCGATTCAGTCTTGCGATTAGGCCAGGTCGAGGCGGTTACACTCTCCTTCTTCATGCAACACCTTGGTTTTGGATCTAGATATATTGAGGCTTTTTTTGAGGGTCTAGTAGACCGATATTAGAGGTTCGAGTCAATTTCAAGATTAAATCAGATTAAATATTTTTGAAGGTGATAAAAATGTGGAAAAAATGTTCTAAAATCATTATTTAATATGTTAATTATTTTGGTGGAATCAATTTTGGAAAATGAGTTTTGGAAATCAAACATTTTGGATTAGTGACCAAAATGTAAACTTTGAAAATTGCTTTTAGTGACTGTTTTGTAAAAGGGTCAAAACTTTGAATCTTTAAGGAGCTAATTGCCCAAAATTCTAATCTCAGACTTTATCCCTTAAT
Source organism: Hibiscus mutabilis (assembly GCA_019671005.1). NCBI lineage: Eukaryota > Viridiplantae > Streptophyta > Magnoliopsida > Malvales > Malvaceae > Hibiscus > Hibiscus mutabilis. The sequence goes on along the minus strand of CM033753.1, from coordinate 18,691,236 downwards.
TGTCTATTTTTAAAAGTGTTTTGAAAAATATAAACAGGTATTCTTTAAAACAAAAGTTACGTAACTAACTTTCTCTCAAAATCTCTTTAGCCAAACACCATTCTCTTCTTCTAAATCAGGTAAATCTTTATTTTCTTAAATCTTTTGATTTGAAATGGATTCTCAATTGCTTCCAAACAAAACCTTGTTGTTTTAACTTTGTTTTCTCATGTAAATTCAACCAATTAAGGGAGAAAGCATCCATTAGAGGTAATGTTCGTTCTTCTCCTCTAATGAAAGGTTCTTTTGTGAAATTCCTAAGTTATTGATCCTTTACAATTGTTTTCTAATGTGGTTTGATAGTTTAATTAAAGAAAATTGGTTTAATTGTGTTTTGATTGATGAAATTAATAGATCTTCATTTTGGATCTATTTTGTTGGGTTCTTGATCAGATTAGATCATGTTTTTGATGGTTAATAATGTTAATAGCTTGGTTTTAACATTGTAATCCCAAAACTAGTTGAATCTCTAATGTTAAAGGTTGTTAGTTAAGGGTTTTGTGATGTTAATGGACTTTAATCATTGCTGGAAGAGATTGGATGTTGTTAAAGTGTTATTAGATGTTAATTGTTGAGGTTTGATTTATCGAATCATTATATTGTGGCTGGGTTAAGATTGGAGGGTGTTTGAGGTTGATTTCGATAAGTTTCAGATGGTTTTTTAGTGAGAAACTTGTGAGTTGCGGGTATTTGCTTTGAGACAATGGTTTGGATGCATTTTGATACATGTTTCGTCTGGTTTTGTGTGGTCAAAATAGAGGACAATCAAGGCGAAGTAGCTTGAGGTGGATCGTTGCTTGCTAGGAGCTTGATTTGCATTGGCAAGCAAGGCGAGGTGTAATTGGTGAGTGGAAACGGTTTTAAAAAGTCTATCCAAGGTTTGAATGTGTTTTGGGAGTTTAGGTTAAGCTTGAAACACTTACCTAAGCTCAAAAGTAAGTTTCCCTCTTTTGCTCTTTAATATCGGTTCAGATATGAGTATGTGTAATTCATGTTTTGGTCGTAAACATGGTTTGTTTTTCTTACTGTAAATGCATGATTTTGGGTACATATGCAGTGGTTTAAAATTATATGAAATGCTAGTGAGCATCGGTTTTCATTTCGGTCGGGAATGTGGTATTGTTTTGGCAATGTGGCTTGCATATGTGGTATTTTTGTTTAATGCATTGTAAAACAATGAGTAAATGGTTTTGTAAATGATATATTGGCTATGTGACATGATGAGAAAACATGCAGATATAGTTGGCATGCCATAGGATAAAGTGCACTATAATATGTTTAAAACCGATCGTGGTTAAAGGTCCTTGAAGTATGACGGTCGACTACTTGGACTATGATGTTATCACTTGGGTTGAGCAGTCGGTTCCCCTTGTTGATGTTAATCTTGTGATGTCATGCGGTCGACATGGTATCGGTTTGATGGTGGTTGGTTAACCAATGGTTAGCGGTCGACTAATCAAGGATAGTGGTCGACTATCCGGGGTCACTATAATTGCCAATATATGAAAGTTCTTGTGTTGAACCTACTTTATAATGCTTTGGGATTTAAGCATGGTAATATGATTTAATGCTTTGGGATTTAAGCATGAAATGACTTAGTGCATTGTGATTTAAGCATGTGACTTGTAAATGTTTTTGCATATGGTCGATATGCATGTTTTGATTTGGAATCAATGAAAATGCTTTGGTCGTAAGCATGGCTTGAAAACAAGTGTTTAGTTTTCAAATGCATCATTGTTTTATGAGCATCCTCACTAAGCATGCGCTTACGCTCTCTTTTTCCTAATGATGCAGAGCATTGAGGTTTGGGGGCAGCAGATGCAAGGTTTAAAGTTATCCAAGATCAAAGACTACTTTCGAGTATGAACTCGATTTAAGTTTTCGGTTAATAAAGCAATGTGTTCGCCAAGTTTTTGGGAATTGTAAATTCTGTTCTTTCCTAGTTTTTGAGCATGGTTAATGCTGTGTTTTGGAGTTGAATGTTGTTGATAAGCATGTTGTTAATCCTTGCTTATGGTTGATGCAAGGTGGTTGATTAGGTAAGCATCTAGTTAGCTTTGGTTGAATGCCATGCTTTGATGATTCTAGCATGTTGACTTTGATGCTAAAGATGTGTTAGTATGTTTCATATGCTAGAAAATGCCAGTTTAGTGTTTTGGTATGTTTGGTAAAGTGGTTTAGGGAGCATGCCTATAGATTGATCTTTTGGAAGCACAAGTTTTGTTGTGGTTGCTAAATCATAGTTCAAATGATGGAATATGACTTGATGGTTGATTGTATGCACGAATGGGAGTTGCTAGGACTTAAATGCATCTAGATTTGATTGATAAACCAGCAAAAGTGGACGTTTCAGTTCCATGCATATCGTAGTGTGTCCCCTCCTACCGATACGACTAGGCCATTTTAGGCTTAGCGTTTCGATACGCAGGGTAGTGTTTCGATACGGGTAAGCCTTTTTAGGCATAGCGTTTCAATACGCGGGGCAGTATTTCGTACGGGTAACAACAAATTGGTAAGGTTTACCAGAACGTGTGGCCGTTTCGGTACAGTTCTGAGCTATTGGAGTCTGAGGTTTATAAATTAGCCAAGGCATACCGAAACACCTGTAAGTGTACCGATACGGGCGGCAGTTAATTCAGTTATTTGGATTTTTGGAAGGTTTCTGATTTATTCATTCCTGTTTGTTGTGAATGCAATTACTTGAGTTTGGATGGTCGATTTGAGCTGAGAATTGACATGCAAGCATGTAATCTGACTAATTGGAGATTGGTAACCCTAATTTCAGTAATGGTCCTTTAACTTGCCAATTTTACGTTTTAGTCCCTAAAATGTATTGTATGCAATTGGTTGCCTTTCTAAGGTCCGATTCCTTTGTAACTTCATCCACTGCAAGCATGATCACTTAGGATTAATAATATGCATCTGTACAAGATAAAAGGAAAAAATGAACATGTTTTTGTAATCTTTCTCTAGTTTGCTTCAGCAAACCTAATGTAGCTCGCTTGGCTCGGTCGGGCATCTAGGCCGAGTCGAGGGGGTTACACTTCAAGTGTCCTTCCTTCCTTGTGTGTCAAGAGCTTCCAAAATATGACTTTAATCATCAATGGCTCAGGCACACCTACAAGTAGACAATCAAGTAATTTTTGGTATCCAAATTGTTTTGGATCCAATGGCATTAGTCCCAAAAATTTTAGTTCCCTTTGGAATCCATTTTTCAACGTCTTCCCTTTTGTTTGAATAAATTAGTCAAAAAATTTTAGTTATATCAAAATCAATTATCTCAACGCATTGTTCCCGTTGACGAAAGACTGATGGCTCGGCTTGTAACACCCCGATCACATAGATCCAAGAAGCTATATTTGAGTTACCTCTAACCCGACCCTTCAAAATTTTGTTCGAATTAAAACCTCAAGTTTACCCATAAATCGAAATAAATTAAACAATAATAAAATGTTTCCAAAAATAAGTTCAAATCTTAAAATAAGCAGCTTCATACAAGTTTAAATCATCGTATTTCAAAGATAGAATCAAGAGTTTACATACCCAAAATAGTTAAGGTTCTAGGAATACATAGCCCACTACAAGAATCTATGTACTATACTCAATCTATGAATTGGCATTGGGAATCCTTGACGACGAGCTCTATCGATCTAGCAACCGCTCAACCTACGCACGAAAATAACAAATCCGCACGCTGAGCTAACAAAGCTCAATGGTACAATTATACTTTACACTCATTTATGCATTTCATAAATATGAACAAGCATAAATTATCATCAAAGCAATAGTATAAGGTAAACCAAACCTTTACACATATATCATGTCCCGGGATCACAAAGCACCAGGTCCAACACAAGGTACTTGGGGTCACCTAGCATTGAGTAATACCTATTGTATTCGGGATCACATAGCATCAAATACTTACATTCACAATTATTCATGGAATCACCTAGCATTAGGAAATAACTCATAATGGTACACCCGAGATCACGAAGCATCAGGTACACTTTTTGGCCAAGTACTGCAGTACATGCTTATTACAATTCATCAATACCCTCAGGGGACCATTTGACCCTGTTTGGACCCTTACTGGGGCCCATATTTTTAAAATCAAAATTTGGGCAATGGCTTTAGTGGGTATCCGTACGCCCCATGGGGTATCGGTACATGTGTCTAGGAACCGATACTGGATCGACCGTACCACTACCAAATAGGGCTACTAGAATTCCATGAAATGAAATGGTACCGCTACTAGCTTGACCATACCAGTATACAGGGTAACCGTAACGGTACTGCCTTCAAGCAGTACCAGTACACAAGCACTAGCTTGCCTGGTTTATGCTTGAAAATCCACCAGTATCAGTATGTGTTCGACCCGTACTGATACTCGAACCCAATAAATGGCATTTTAGCCACGAGTTTGCTTTCACACAAACCTTGAACACTCATATTCGAACACAGATAGGCTTGATACACTTCAACTGATTATGCCAAAAGGGTTGAATTTGCTTCCTGAATGAATTGGCTAAAACCGAAAAATAATGGACAATATTGCACGATGATTTTCGAGTGGTTTGACTACTCAACCGAGTCTACATCCCCTACCTTAGCACACCACTAAGGATTTTCCAATTTACTAGTATGAATTCTTTATTTTTACAGGCTCAAGAGGTAACCTTTACAACCCTATCTTTTTAATGGCTAAGATTGAACCACTCTAGTTTTTCCTTAGGCTAAACTAGAACCTCCCTTTTTTTCAAGTTAAATTTGTGTAAACAATAAAACCTCGCAAGGTAGGTGTTTACAATATTAAACTCATAAGAGTGTTAAGAATAAAAACAATTAAAACACTCTATATACAATATATACAAGAGAAATGAGAAAATAAAACTTGAAAAGCTAATTTATATTGATCATGAAGCTTGGATATATTCTCTAACCATCTTTAAGTGTCTCAAGTTTTCTTTTTAAAGTGTGGAATAAGCTACTAGTCGTTTATGGTCATTGGGACTTTATTTCCAGCCATAAATGCAGTATGGACATCTCAGTATCGGTATGTGGGACTCCAGTATCGGCACCAACCAAATCAGGAAATCAACATTACATCATTTAAGCTGTGCATACCAGTACACGATACGTTCGTATTGTTACAGTACAAGGGGTATTGGTACGCGATGTCTTGTACCGATACCAGAATTTCTTTCTGGAATTCTAGAAGCAAGCTCATATCGGTACACTTAAGGGCTTTACTAGTACGACTGATCATTTTTGACATACTTGAGTATTTAAACATGTATGCAAGCCAAAATATCTTACAAAACATTTTTCATTTTTTATGTCAAAACAAATATCTCGACAATCTCCCTTTTTTGATATAACAAAATACCTTGAAAAAATATTTTTGAAATTGCTCCGCCTTAGGAAAATAATTTTTGAAAAAGAGAATATTTTGAGAAAATATTAAAGCTCCCCATTTTCTTTTTAAAATTTAATTTTTCAAACACATCTCTCCTATTTTTGTTATGTCAAAAAAAATTCAAAATCAAGTTTGAAATCACATTTAAGTTCAAAACACTAATTTGTTAAAAGGTTGATACCAATCGTTGGAAATACAGTACCAATTGATAGAAAATACCAATTGTTGGTGTAAAAACAACAATGGAGAATAAGATAAAACGTTTTAAAATAAAAAGCCTCCCTTAATCAAAGCATTCCATTGAAAAATTTTGTTCAAAATTTGACACTTAAGAGACTGAATTTCACCATTGATTCAAATCAATTTAGAAACACATGAAATTTAATTTATCCAAGACTTTTAAAACTTTATGCAATCATGTGAATGAAATAATATGATTCATATGCTTAAAGCATCATAAAGTGTCATGCACTTATAATATAAATAAGCAATGATGCATGAACATTTATCATCAAAATAGGCAACCAAATGATTTATAATCAAGTACATTAAGATTAGATGTTTCCCATCTTCTTCACTTATGTGACTAGAGCATTTCCATATTTTTGCTTTTCTTGCCATTTCTCCAACACACCTACAAGCGACATTTACTTGATTTTTGGTATCCAAATATCTTTGGATCCTATGACATTAGTTTCAATGTCCCTAGTTCCCTTGGGAACCCATACTTGTCAAATCCTATAAGTTTATATTTTCTTTATAGGACAAGTATGCATAGAATGACCATGATAATGACAATGCAAGCATTTTGTCATTATGAGATAAGATGAATTATTTGAAATAATTTCATTTTCTTTTGTTAAGCTTTCAAGCTTAATATTTAAATCAAGATTTTCTTTTTCCAAAACTCCATTACTCATTTTTGAAAAATCTAAATCATTCTTCAATATCTCATTTTGGTTTTCAAAATCCTATTTTGTTTTCAAAATAAAATCATTTTTAAATTCAAGTTTTGAAATCATTTTCTTAAATTTGGAATTCGTGGTCTCAAATTCCAAAAATAATTCATCAAATGCATCTCCTAAATCATCAAAAGAATATGAATTTAATTCATTTGAGTTAGAAGATACCTTGGGCTCATCAAGAGCCATAACACCATCCACCTTTGATGAGAGAAGATTTGCACGTGATGGAACTTCATCTTTCTCGTATAATTTCCCAAGCTTCTCCTAAATTTTTTGGCACTTTTGGATGGGGAGACCTTCTTGGAAATCTTTTCATTGAGGGCACAAAGAAGAATGTGCATAGCTTTTGCATTGAGTTAGTCATTGTTTGTGTCTTTGGCACTCATTTTCTTCTTCTTCTTAGGAGCTTCCAAATGTCCATCTTCGATAATCATCTAAATGTTGAAGTCAAAGCCTCGGATAAAATACTTCATGATGTTGCTCCATTGGAAGTAACCTTATCCTTTAAAGAGAGGACACATGATAGAGTGGTATTATTTGAATAAAATCATTGTAGAACCGCTTGCTATTTGAAATCTTAAATCGGTGAACTTTGAGCAATCGATCTTTACTCCCGAATGTTAGTCCTTTAATAGAGATGAGGCTCTGATACCAATTGATAGGCTCAATATACTCCAACCTATTATGCCAAGTGAGTTGAGTTTGCTTCCCGAATAAATTGGCTAAAATTGAAAAATAGTGGAAAATATTGCATGATGATTTTAGAGTGGTTCGACTACTCAAATGAGTCTACATCCACTATTATAGCCAACCACTAAGGATTTTCCAATTCACTACTATGAATTCTTCCTTTTTATAGGCTCAAGGGGTAACCTTTACAGCCTTATATTTTCAATGGATAAAATAGAACCACTCTAGTTTTTCCTTAGGCTAAACTAGAACATCTCCCTTTTACATGTTAAATTGTGTAAACAATAAAAACTCACAAGGTGGGTGTTTACAATATTGAAGGTCACAAGAGTGTTAAGAATAAAAATAATTAAAACACTCTCTATACAATATATACAAGAGAAATGAGAAAATAAAACTTAAAAGCTAATTTCTCTTGATCATGAAGCTTGGATATATCCTCTAACCATCTTCAAGTGTCCTAAGTCTTCTTTTTAAAGTGTGGAATAAGCTATTAGCCGTTTATGACTGTTGGGGGTTGTCTGGAGCTGTTGGGAACTTTATTTTCAGCCATAAATATAGTATGGCATCTCGGTATCGGTACATAGGACTATGGTATCGGTACCTACCAAATTAGGAAATAGTTGTTGAGCATTTAAGCTGTTCGTACCCATACGCGATATGTTTGTATCAATACGGTACAAGGGGTATCGGTATGCGATGTCTCATACTAGTACCAGAATTCCTTTTTGGAATTCTGAAAGCAAGCTCGTATCGATACGCTTGAAGGCTGTACCGGTATGTCTGGCCATTTTTTACATATTTGAGTATTTAAGCATGTATGCAAGCCAAAAACTCTTACAAAAACATTTTTATTTGTTACATCAAAACAAATATCTCAACAAACCCCCATCTTACTTGGAAGTTCTATGGTGATTTTGGCCACTCAAGGGCCACCCAAATCGAGCTCATAACATCAAAAAAATTTCAACAACCAAGCCAAAGCCCCACTACAGCATGCTTTCTCTAACCCTTGCCCCAAATAAAATTTAGCCAAGTAATCAAATTTAGGAAATGCAACAAACAAGATAGGTTTGAGATGTACTAACCTTAGCAACAACTTAAAACCCACCACTAGCAGCAAGCTCCTCACTTGCTTCCCTTTTCCTTGGTATCACAAGTGTAAATACAACATATTTACACCTCTAGATGATAAAAAGGAAGTAAAAACGAATTACTAAACTAAAAAAATTAGGCTAACACCCCTCTAAACCCAACTTTCCTTCAAATTCCATTTTCCCTCCAACCACCATTTCTCAACATTTTTACCTCAAAATGTAGATCCTTTCAAGCTCATTTGAAATCTTACCTTTAGACTTCGTAAGGAAGAAATATGGTAATAAAGCTTCCAACTTTGCTCTTAAATTTCCATAAAGGATAAAGATGGATAGAGAAGAGAGAGCTGAGGAAGAAGGCCTTAATGGTGATGATATAAGCAAAATGGAAAATGTTCCCTTATCTTGTTTATTCCCACCAATGGGAGCAACAGAGGGCAGTCCACTTTTAAAATAGGGGAAATTCCCATCCTAACCTTCACTCATCATCCAAAAACACTTCCTTATTTGACCATGAAGTCTAAACTCAAGCCCAAAACTATACTAGGCCCATTTAGGTTTACCCACACCCAAATTAAAGGCCCAATCTCTGGTTAACGCTAACCTATTGACTCGAAAAGATCCGATTCATTACAACTTTCCCATTTTTAAAGAAAATGACATCCTCGAAATTTACCTGATTTGAAGAGATACAGGTACAGTAGCTCCATGTCATCTTTAGATTCCCAGGCGGCCTTTTCTATGCCATGATTCCTCCAAAGCATTTTCACTAAAGGTATACTCTTGTTGCGCAACTTCTTGACTACAACAGCAAGGACCCTAATCAGTTCTTCTTCGTAGGACAAATTGATATTAACCTCAATTTCCTCAAGATAAAGTACATGAGAGGGGTCGGAGCGATATCAACGAAGCGTCAAAACATGAAACACATTATGAATTCATTCTAATTATGGTGGTAAAGCCAATCAATAAGCCATTGGTTCTACTCTTTTAATGATCTCATAAGGTCCAATGAACCTCAAACTTAACTTTCCTTTGCGACCAAAGTGTATGAATCATTTCCATGGTGACATTTTAAGGAATACCTTGTTGACAACCTCGTACTCAATATGCTTGCGACGTGAATCTGTATAGGCTTTTTTTAGTCTAAAGTCGCTTGCAAATAATCCTTGATTATCTGAACTTTTTCCTCAGTTTTCTTTATCAGGTTTGAGCCTACAATTCGTCTCTCGTTTAACTTGGTCCAACATAAAGGAGTCCTACAATTACGTCCATATAATGCCTCAAATGGAGCTATTTGAATACTCATTTGAAATCTATTGTAGTAGGCGAACTCGACCTACGGAAGATGTTTTTCCCAACTACCCTTAAAATCTATAATGCAACAATAAAGCATATCCTCAAGAATCTAAATGACTTTCTATGACTGACCATTCGTTTGGGGATGAAAAGTCGTACTGTAATGTAGTTTGGTGCCCAACTCTTCGTACAACTTTTTTCCAAAACCTGGAAGTAAACCTCGGATCTCTATCGCATATGATGGAACACAATGAAGTCTCACAATCACTTTTATGTATAACTTGGCCAACCTTTTCATAGAGTAATCCATCCGCACCGGTAAGAAGTGTGCAACCTTGGTCAATCTATCCACTAAGACCCAAATCGCACCATGCTTTCCTTTTGTCATAGGTAAAATGATTACAAAATCCATCGCTACATGATCCTACTTCCATTGTGGAATCTAAATTTGCTAAAGCATTCTTGAAGGAACTTGATGTTCGGCCTTGGCTTGTTGACAAGCCAAGCATTTGTTCACGAACTCAAAGACATCGCTTTTCATCCTTGGCCACCAATAGAATGATCGTTGGTCTTGATACATTTTTTTGCTGCCCAGGTGAGTCAAAAAAGGGCTACTGTAGGCTTCTCTTTAGATTTGGTCTCTCAACTCATCAATAGCCGAAACACACAAGCGATTTTAGAAGTACAAGATTCCATCTCGTACACCAAACTCAATTGTCTTGCCACTTGCACCATTTCAATCTTGGCAACTAGATCATCGTCTAGTGTTTGAGTTTTCTTAATCTCTTGTATTAAGGCTGGTTCCACACGAAGTTAGGCTAAAAGGCCACCATCATCGGTCATCCCCAAACTGGCAAACATGGTCCTTAAATTTACCATCAACTTCTGGCTCAATGCGTCTGCAACTATGTTAGCTTTTTAGGATGATACTCAATCACACAATTATAAACCTTGAGTAGCTCACTCCATCGATGTTGCCTCAAATTTAACTATTTTCGAGTGAGCAAGTACTTTAAGCTCTTGTGGTATGTGTAGATGTAACATTTTTCCCCATACAAATAATGTCTCCAAATCTTTAGGGCTAAGATAACTGTTACCAACTCCAAGTCATGCGTAGGGTAATTAGGCTCATGAACCTTGAGTTGTTGTGAGACGTAAGCCATAACTTTTCCTTATTGCATAAGGACACAACCAAGTCCATTTAAGGACGCATCACTAAAAACCACAAAATCTTTACCCAATTTTGGCTGGGTTAAAACTGGTGCCTTCGTTAGATAGGCCTTAAGCTGTTCAAAACTTTTTTTGTCTCTTTTCGTTCCATTCAAATGGAACTCCTTTCTAAAGCAATTTGGTCAAAGGGGACAAAAAATCGGTAGTATCCTGCTAACCCAAGAAAATTGTAAACCTCTGACATATTCCTCGGGAGGTTTCCACTCAACCACAACTTGGATCTTCTGAGGGTCTAAATGGATCCTTCTGCTGATACAATGTGGCCCAAAAATGCCACTTCTGACAACCAAAACTCGTACTTGCTAAACTTAGCGAACAAACCCTTCTCCCGAATGGTCTGAAGCACAATACGAAGGTGGTAGCCATGCCCTTCCTTGGAGCTAGAGTAAACAAAAATGTTATCGATAAAGACAATTACGAATCAATCCAAAAAGGGTTGGAATATTCTGTTCATCAAATCTATGAATGTCGCTGGGCATTCGTGAGGCTAAATGGCATCACCAAAAACTTGTAATGACCATAACATGTCCAAAAAGTCATCTTATGGATATCCTCATCTTTAAACTTCAGTTAATAATACCCCAACCTCAAGTAGGTCCTGAAAAACATGTGAGCACCCTTCAATTGGTCAAATAGGTTGTTGATCCTAGAAAGAGGATAACGATTCTTTATCGTTACCTTATTTAGCTATCGATAGTCTATACATAATCTCATCGATCCATCTTTCTTCTTTACAAATAAAATAGGGGTACCCCAAGGCAAAATACTCGACCGTATGAATCCTCGATCAAGCAGCTCTTAGAGTTGATTCTTTAATTCCCTAAGCTCGATCGATGTCATGTGATACGGAGCGATAGACACTAGTGTCGTCCTTAGTAATACCTTGATTCTGAACTCTAACTCCCTATCAGGTGGCAAACCGAAAAACTCTTCTAGGAAAACATCAACAAGATTGCACATCATCTGAAGACTCTCAATGGAGGGACTAAAAATCTATGTTTTAAACCAAATAAGCTAGAAAAGCCTCACAGCCCTGAAGCAATATCTCTTGCACTGACATGGCTGAAATCACATTATACAAGCAATGATTTCGCTCGTCTATTACCAACAGTTTTGCTCTATCTAATCCACAAAGCTTCAAACACTTTTCTCTACACCCTAGGCTAGCAACGTGCTCAAAAAGCCAATCAATTCCCAAGATTATATCAAACTCTTGGAAAGGTAACTCCATTAGTTCTGCTGGGAAAACACATCATTGAATCTTAATTAGAAACTGACGGTAAACCTTTTCTACCAACACGTCAAATCCCATAAGAGTTGTCACTCGAACTCCGATCTCTAGATTTTTTGCCATGTGATGCTTGTGTAGATATCCTATTTTGTGTACCTTTTTTACTTGACTTTTGCATTTTCAAGTTCATATAGTTGCATTTAGGTTAAGTTTTCATGTAGATGGGGAGTTACACCGCTTGTAGTTAAATGTTATATATATTGGTGCATTTTATGGGAAAATGGTTTTTGTGGTGTGTGTGCAGGATGCTGGAGGAACACTGGAGTAGATGAGTAGCAGATCTCATGGATGGAGCTGAAGAGGCAATAAAGAGTTGGAGATGATTCTACTTTTACCCATGTAGACTTTCTCTTAGATACGAAACATTAAAGATATAGCGGGAAACCAATGGCCTTCTTTAATGAAGTTGTACGCACTTTAGGGTTCTTAACCCTAGTTTCACCTCCTATATAAAGGAGACTTGGATGTCAATACAAAGGGGACCGATTTAGACAACAATCCTAGTTTGAAGCTTTCAGAGAACAATCGGGGTTGAAGCTAGAGAAATATCCTCACGACAGACGCCATCGAGAGCGACCGACAGAGTGCGAGACCTACAACACAGTTGGACAGCACAGAGGAAGATCATCAAGGACGCTCGGCTCTTTTCTATCCATTGCTTGATAAATTGTCGTACTTTTATATTTTTATTATAGATGTTTTAGGCTCAAACATGAGCTAAATTTTTTATTTGATTTTATTGCTTCCCATGATTTTATGTTTTCATTAGTTTATTTTAATGTTATAGTTCATTTTCCTTTATCTATTCTTTTAATTGTTCTTCATGCGTAGTTATTGTAAGAGCTATCGAAAGAGCCCTTTTAACTATTGATCTAAGGCTTAATATCGAGAGAGTTAGGTCATACAAACATGAATAGTGGAGCTATGCTGCTAACTTAGTCCTAATCTGGCTTAGACATAAGTTTAGGGTTTCAAGACTAAAAGGGAGTTCTTAAACAAATAATAGAGTTGTTAGGGTTAACATAGACATGTATCACCTTAGCTTCAATATTATTAACTTCTAGGCATCGAGAGAGTTAGAAGTTCTTTAGAAAATCCTGTCGAATAGATAAAGATCTTAATGGTTTACACATACATGTATTGTCGGTCGATATAACATTGAAATAAGTAATCAAGCATATATCCTTAGCAATAAAGCCAGCTTCTATAATCATCTGTTTTTTACTGTAGTAGCTATTCGTCATTATCGTCATTATCTTTAGTTTGATTGTTTTTAGTTTTAATAATTTAACACCATCCAATAATTGCAACACATTTTTAAGTTTAACAACTTCGTAGTTATTGATCCAATCCTTGTGGGTTCGACACTCTACTTATCACTTTATTGCTCGATTCGACAAGTATACTTGCTCTAAATTGCGTCACTATTCGACAAGCATCAAGTTTTTGGCACCGTTGCCGGGGATTGGAAATTGATAACTACGTTGTAATTGCACTTAAGATTTTATTTTATTTTCTTTGCATTTAATTTTTGTTTTTCAGGTACGTTTCAGTGCATGACCAGAAGGTCTAACTCATAGCCTATTCTTCCAATAAATCCAGAGATTAAGAAGACTTTGTGAGCAATACGTAGCTAGAAAAAGAATATGATGAACGAGAATAAAGTGTAAGACCCGAAAAATATGCATAACTACAGCATCCTAGTCATTGGACAGAGAGTTGTTGATGCGACCCTAAATAATGGCCAAAGAGTTAGAATGATCCACCACCTGCCAGAATTCGAAGGCCTATTAGAATAAATATTAAGCCCGTTATCAATAATTTTAGCCCATTGATTGTTGTTCCAGAACTAAAGACAACTTCATTTGAGTTAAAGCCCGTTATATTCAACATGCTCAACTCTATTGGACAATTTGGAGGATCAATAAGAGATGATGCTTGAGAATACATTCAAGCCTTCTTGGAAGTTTGTTATTGTTTCAGACAACCAGGGGTTATTGATGATGCATTGCGACTCAAGCTATTCCTTTACTCATTGTGGGATCGGGCTAGTGCATAGTTGAAGACTTTTTCCACAGTATCTATTGCATCTTGGGATACCTTATACATCAAGTTTCTGCACTGATATGATCTATCGAACGTGCACACCCAGAAGTACAGCTATAACACCTCTTCTCGATCTGGTAGGAATTCTGGTTAAAAAGTGTTATCGATAAACAGTATGATGAACGGTTTATTAATTCTGATGACTTGGCATACAACTGCTTCTCCCGAAGAGTTTAAAGCACCACACGAATGTCATCTATTAACACCACTATAAACTTATCAAGATATGTTCTAAAAACCCAGTTCATGAGATCCATAAACGCAACCAGTGCATTGGTTAATCCAAATGGCATAACCAAAAATTTGTAGTTGACATACCTTGTACGAAAAGCTGTCTTTGGCACATTAAATTCTTTAACTTTCATTTGATAGTACCCAGACCTTAAATCAATCTTAGAGTAGACGTTGTATCCTTACATTGATCAAACAAATCATCAATCCTTAATAATGGATACTTAGTCTTGATGGTGACCTTGTTTAATTGTCGATAGTTAATGCAAAGACGCATTGACCCATCTTTTTCTTGACAAAGAGAAACAGAGCTCCCTAAGGTGAGGAACTTGGTCAAATGAAACCTCTATTCAATAGGTCTTGGATCTGTACCTTAAGCTTGGTAAGTTCAACTGGTGTCATTTGAAAAGGCGCAATGGAAACTGGGGTGGTTATAGATTGCACTTCAATCCCAAATTCAACTTCACGGGTGGGTGGTAAAATCGGAAGCTTATCGAGAAACACATCAGGAAATTCTTGCACGGTATTTATATTTGCAGTCGAGGTTCTTCTTTACTTGCAGTATCATATAACAATAGACTCTCACTCCTAGAATCCATAAGCATCACACTCTCCTTGCCAAGGCCTCAAAGGTACAATTTCTTCTTCGAACAATCCACCCAAGCTTAATGCTCTTCGAGCCAATCAAGCCCAAAATAACGTCAAAATAGTGAATAGATATGGCCATGAGATTGGCCGAAAAAGTTATTCCTTGTATCATGAGGGGACAATTCTTGCATACCAATCTAATTACAATACTGTCACCTAAAGGGTTGGTTACAGTGATTTTGGTAGCTACAGATTCGGATGTTAAATCTTTTAATCAACAAAGTACTTATAAAGGAATAAGTGGATCCAGGATCAATCAATGCATAAACAGGATGGGAATACAATTCAATAGTACCTGCTATAATATCTGGATCCTTGTCACCCTTCCTGCTCCTTACATGATAAACTTGAGCTGAAGCCTTAGATTCTTGTCAACTTAGAGTTCTTGTAGAGCCACCAGGCCTCCCAAAAGTTCCTGTCGTAGCTTGTTTCTATCCCTTGCCCTTGAAGGACTGAACATGGGATGCTATGTTTACCAGTGCAGTAGACTTAGACGTGTTCATTGGACAACCTTTGATGTAGTGACCTTGTTCACCATAGAAAAAACAAGCCCCAAACTGTCTGCGACATTGCCCCGTAGGATGTCTCTTCTGAAAAAAATTATAGATAGGATATTGAGATTCTCGACCTAAACCTTCGGTACTCTCGATGAAGGTTGTTCTTGCAGCAGATTGAAACATGGTTTGTGGCTTGGCAAAATTGCTTGATCGGGAAGGCTGTTGGTGGTATTTTGCTTAAATCCTTGTTTCTTGCCCGTCTTATACAGAAAAGGAGGACAAGAATCATCTCAGGGGCTCTTCTCAGATCGAGTTATTCTACTATTCCTCTACGATCTTTGAGCAGCTTCGGTAGAGATAGCTCAATTCACGAGCTCTTGGAAATTTGTGATCCCCAATGCAGTGAACAATGTCAAAGCTCATCACTCATACCTGCAATAAACATTATGCACTTCTCTTCCTCCTTCTTTATATACTCAACTTCATACTTGCAATACTTGCAGAAGTTGTGGATATATTGCTCCACTAGTCTCCCGCCTTGCTTGAGATGCATTATGATATCCCGTCTTTTAGCCAAGTAATATTCACTGATGTATATCTTTCTGAACTCACGTAGAAAGAACTCCCAGGTTACGGCTTCCTCGAGAACAATAAGTACAGTGGTTTCCGACCAATGTAGAGCCTCGTTTGGGCAATGTAACTGCTTATTCAATATTCTCAAGGTGCTGTCTAACCAATATTCTGTTGTTTCATGATCCTCACCAGCCTTACCTATAAAAGTAGTAGCTTGGTGTTGTGCTAGTTTATCACTAGGAGCTCGGCTCATAGAAATAGTAGCTACAGAAGATTGTGCAGACTACTTAGACTTAAAGCTAGCTATGAATTGTTTAAACATCTCATTCATGTTTTGATAACATTCAAATTGAGCAGTCTGCAATACATGTTCGGGATTCGGTGGTTCTTGTTGAGAAACTTGTAGGTTCAGAATATCCCCCCTCCTTCTCTCCTCGCCATACATCTAGGAGTTGATAGTATGCTCAAGATCTTCGTGAGCTTTTTTGAAGTCACACATCTTATACTATAAAAGGAAAAAGGATCAGATTAATCGCAAGTCACTGTATACACAAAAATAACTTCTAGGTGGCATATGCAAAGCAATAACAATGCAATAAATTTTACTTTAGTCTTAGAATCGACTAAGCTCTATCTCTAATAACATTAATGTAACACCATATTCTCGGTCTGGTATAAATTCGGGTCAAAAAGCATTATCGGTAAACAATACGATAAACGATTTGTTAATTCCAATGACTTGTACTACAAGCAGTAAATTAACGACATCGATTCGATGCAAGGAATGAATATGATCAATGTAAACTCAGTCAAATTATAGTTAAGGGATCATTTAGTAACTTATACAAATTTAAGGACTAAACTATAATTTTGGAAAATTATAAGGACTTATCCATAATTAGGGTTACCAATGTGAAATTTAATGCATGAATGTCTTACTTACAAATTTTCAATGAATTTAGAGTTTAATTACATCTTCAATTAAGCCTCATGAAATTCAGTAACTATCTTACAAGATTTTAAAACCATATAACTAACTTTAACTAACTCA
Source organism: Hibiscus mutabilis (assembly GCA_019671005.1). Lineage (NCBI taxonomy): Eukaryota > Viridiplantae > Streptophyta > Magnoliopsida > Malvales > Malvaceae > Hibiscus > Hibiscus mutabilis. The sequence continues at coordinate 18,674,106 of CM033753.1, read as the reverse complement.
CATGTATCAGTACCGGTACTCATGAGGCCGTATCGGTATGCCCTTATAAATAATTTCTTTTGAACCTAAATCTAGTATTGGTACGCAATATGATGTACCATTATGAGGATTGATGCCCTATCATATTGGTACGGGACCATCAACGTTTCGGTACACTAACCTTAAATCCCCAAATTGATTCGTTAATGGGTATCGGTACAACACCACTCGTATCGATAAACTTGCTACAATAAAATTCTAGTGTTGATTTGGTATGTCAGTATCGGTACGCCGTAGTTTACAGTACCAAAATTAGTATGTCAGTACCAGTACGACATCATTTGTACTGATACTCCTGGGTTAACATTACCTAAAATTGCTTATTAGTACCGGTACGAAACCACCCATACCGGTATGCTTGGGTCTGTAATGACATTTGTTGCCTGGTTTTTAGTAAATTAAGGGCCTTAATCTTGTCCAATGATTACCAAATTTTACCAGCAAACTTATAAACATCAAATCTATATGCATGTCAAATTTCATGCCAATACTAGTCCATTTACCAAGTTTTCGCTTATTAGAGCAGTTTAGGTCATTTTACCAATTTTTGCCAAATCATTAACATGCCATATTTCATATTTTAACCGATTCAACATGATAAACCATATGTACATACAAAATGGGGCTAAACTAGCATATCTAGACCCTATGCCACCATGCAGGAATTCAAAGGCTAGGTTTACATTACTTATAGCTTGTGTGACTTGCTTCAAAACTTGCCTAGCTTTGGTCCTTGATCCGAAAAACCTTTAACCTGAAAATGCATGGAAATGAGATGTATTAGGCTTATATAGGCTAGTGAGGCAGTCAACAATAATAACATGAAAGCTAGTAACATCAATAAAATGTATATCAAAGGAAATGCATCTCAAATCATGTTTTAGAAATAATTTCAATAATTTAATTCCTTGGATCGATATGCGAATATGGATACACAAATTCCCAACCAACATCTCCAACAATAAATGGTCAATATCCTCCAACATCACCATTAAGAACAAAACCAACACATCCCGCCACTAACGCCAAATAGAGCCTTAGCTCAAGGACCGTAGTCCACTCTGGACCAATGAGCTCATGAATTCTATGGCATGCCAATTGTATCCCAGGTCCATTCATATCCAAGGATTCAATGCTTAGGCCAATATCAATAACAATAATGATAACGATAGCGATGACACTAACAATATAGCAATAACAATATACCATGATCAATATGGTCTTTCTCAATGTTTCAATGATATCAATGACAATGTAATGATTCAATAATAAATATGAAAATGTAATAAGATTACCAAAGCTTATGATACCTTTAATAAGGTTTTCATGTATCCATACCTTGATTTCAATGACGAAAATGCAATAGATCAATACAATGAAATTGAGAAAGGCACCTAGCCAATCCCGAGACTTTGACTACACTCACTGATACTTCTGAAGCTTTTAGGGCTCCCAGATGACAACTCTTTTATTCTTTAACTTGTTAGAATTAGAAGGATTTGGTGATTCTTCACTTTGGTTATCTTGAGCTACAAAACAGATAGGAATCATAATGATTTCAATATCAATAATAAATTTATAACAACTTATTATCTATAGAAAACAATAGAGATCAAGCCTTGATATCCCTAGAAAATTCATTGGCTTTCTTGATTCTTGAATATGGAATTAAACATGGATTTGACCATGGAATCAATAGGCCAATAAGAGATTATAGCTTACCCGATCAATATCTATAATCTAGGATTAAGGAACTTGAGAAAATCAAAGCTTAAGTTATCCTCCAATGGAGGTGTATGCTTGGCTTGGTTAGAGGTAGAAGATGAAAGAGCTACTAGCTTGTAAAATCTAACCGGGTAAGTTATCTTATCTTTTTTTTAATTTCCAAATGCCAAAGCTTTACTTCCTATGAAGGAAGCCAAGCAGAGTATCCCATGTATATGGTGATTCAGCTTGAGGAGGGGCTAATCACAAAGTTAGTCCCTTAATTATTCACTTTCTATACTTTTGCCCTCAAACTTTCAATTTTCACAATTTAGCCACTAAAGCAAGTTTCAAGATTTACAATAAGGAACTTGATCAATAACAATACTTAATTAAGGTTTAATAATCCAATAATTGACTACTTGGTCAATGGTCAACATTATAATTTGACTTTTGATGCAAAATTTTTCATTGCCGAAATTACATTTTGACTAAACCCGGTTTTGGGCTGTTACAACTCTACCCTTTAAGAAAAAAATCATCCTTGAATTTTACCTGAACTAAAGAGATGCGGATAGTGATTTCTCATGGTATCTTCTGGTTTTCATGTAGCTTCTTCGATCTCCCGGCTCCTCCAAAGCACCTTGACTAGAGGAATGTTCTTGTTTCGAAGTCTCTTGACTTTTCTTGCTTTATTTGTACTGGTTCTACTTCACACGTCAAATTAGGTTGAAGTTCTACTAATTCGGGGTCAATAACATGTGATGGGTCAGATTTATACTTGCGGAGCATTGATACATGAAATACATCATGAATCTTGCTCAACTCCTGGGGTAAAGCTAGCTGATAAGCCATGAAACCAACTCTTTCAACTACCTTGAAAGGTCCAACAAATTAGGGACTTAGCTTCCCCTTTTTACCAAAATAAAGAATCTTCTTCCATGGGGAGACTCAACAATCGGGTACACTTTCAACCCACAGGGAAACCTATCCCTCTTATCGGTTAGATGCTTAACCCCACTAACGAGAGTATTCGGTACCGTTAAACCCCTCTACCATTAGGGTACTTGGATGGAATATTCGGTACACAATATAAACCCCTCAACATCCAAGGCGACTTATTTTACAGTGCACTCAATCCTATGGTCGGCTAACTATATCCGATAACAATTTTAAAACCGCATCACTTGCCAATATAATTAACCATTTAACATTTACCTCATTGTTTTAAACATGCATTAACCAAAACACTTTTCCAAAGCAACAACCATGCTTTAAACCACAAGTATAAACCATATACTTGCAAGGATCACTTACCATGTGCATCCTTCAGCATTTCATGCTTAAAACTAGTGTATCAAATACTTTAAAACATGCTTAAGCAGTAGGTAACATGTAAACTAAACAAGTGCATAAAACCATTTCAAACTAGCACGACCGAGAGAGATATCCACTTTATACTTACTTCTGAGTCTAGGTAAGCGTTTCAAGCTCTACCATAACTCCCAAAACTCTGTTTCCAAAACATCAAAACGCTTTAAACAACATTTTCACTCACCGATACGCGAAACCTTGATTCGTCGATGTAAAATAAAGTATCTGGAGCCTCCAACGCTTCTCCAATTACTTTCTAATCAACCTCCCCTATTTTTACCACAAAACAACAGAGGATTAATGCATTCTAAACACAGCAAACACAATCCTCCTCGGATTTCCACAACACCCTTACAATTAACCCTCCACAACAACCGAAATCAAGACCAAAGCACTTCGATTCACAACCCAGCCAACGTCTATCAACCTAGCATCATTTCAACACCAAAACACATCTAAAAACAGATCCAAGACAACCTACCACCTCCAGCAACCTAACAACCATAATTACAACACAAAATCTCAAAACTAACAACCTAAACAAGTAGAGACTCTTATGTTTCAGGATTCCATTAATAAAAAACACTTATAAACAATGTTAAACATCCAAAATATGAGTCAAATCACCATTACATACTAGAAATCAGATTCAATTTGCAAATCAACACATTTTCCCTAAAGATCTCATTAAACCATTAGAAAATCATCAAAATCAGATTAGAAATGCAAAAGCAAGGATCAAATGCTTGGGAATTTCAATAAAGAACCATACAATAGAGGAGATCTCAGACCTTACCCCTATTGTGAAGTTTCTCACTCAATTGATTTGTGAAAAGCTAAGAAATCACAAGATTAATGTGAGATTTTGTATAAACAATCTTTGTAAAACAAATTGGAACAATAAAATCAAGTTAGAAACCACCTCACCTCTGGAAATTTGATGAAATCTTAGTGTTTGGCTGAGAAGAGAATAGAGAGAAAAAGTTGAGAGAAAAAATGACGTTATTTTTATTTAAGAAAAGATAACCACCTTTTTAACAAAATCCACTTTATTAATTAAATCACAAGTTTAAATTAATTAAATTAAGGGAGAAACCTTCATAAACAAATTGGTAAAATAGCACCTTAAAGATTCTAAGTATTTGACCCTTTTCATTTTAGTCACTAGAAAATAACAGTTTTCAAAACTTTTATCTTGGTCACTAACCAAAATGTCCACCTTCCAAAACTAATTTTTCAAAACCGATTCCACCATTATTAAATATATAATTAATAATGATTTTAAACATTTTCCCATAATTTTTCCAACACCAAAAATATACGATCCTGAATCGAAAATCTACTTCGGTCTACCAAACCGGCTAATAACCCACTAAACCGCTAAGCCCTAAAATTGGGGCATTACAAAAATATATGTTAAACAAAGTTATGTAAATGACATAAAATATTAAATGGCATATGTGATACACTGATATGGCATAATGATTTATCTAAGATAAATTAGATTTTTAGATTTTGGGTACGAACTGCCATTATTGAATTATGGATAATAGTATTGAATGATTTGATATTGAATATGAAAATAATTTATTGTTGTGTACAAGTACTAATGTGAGAGTCTTTGGTATAATTGGATATCCATAGAGTCATAGCAGCTGCAAACCAGCACTACGTTGCGATCCAGACACTTCGGTGTTGATATCAGACGCTACTGCGTTGTAGTTACTTCGGTGATGCTTAGACACTAGATTGTTGACTAGCACAAAAAGATGCTATAATGAGGAGCAAAGAGCATCCTCGAGTACGTACTCACCATCAGATGCTACGACGTTGTAAACACTACGGTGTCGTAAGATGACTCGTATACCATAGGTTCACATGAAATTACATGAGAATCTTTGGCATAGTTGGATATCCATAGAGTCCTAGCAGTTGCGTCATAGCTCTACAGTGTGGGACAGACTCTTTGGGGTCGAGATAGACTCTTCAGGGTCGAGATAAACTTTTTAGGGTTGAGATAGACTTTTTGGGATCAAGATAGACTCTGTGGAGTCTAGTTAGACTCTACGGAGTTGGTTCAAACACTACGGTGTTACATAGCACAAAATGTGCAAGTATGAGAAGAAAAGGGCGTCCTCGAGTACGTACTCATCTAAGTCACTTCGGTGATGTAGACGTTTTGACGTTGTAGATACTACGGTGTCGTGATAACTCGCGTACCATAGCATCACATGATTTTGTACTTTGGGCAATAATACATGAAATATATTTATGCAGACAGTTAAGTTAAAAAAACTTAAGTTATATTTGATTGGTAAAATAAAGGTTTTATGATATGATATAAACCGCAATTAGGATACGCTTGCCATTTTGCAGGAACTGTATTACATTGTTATATGACAGAGGAATGACTTGATATTTACCTTAGACCATAATATTTTACAGTACAGAATTATTGCAGTACAAATTCTTTACATGATTATTCTTGCATTACAGATTACATGATTTTATACTTTGGGCTATAATACATGAAATGCATTTATGCAGACAATTAAGTTAAAAAGCTTAACGTATATTTGATTAATAAAATAAAGGTTTGATGTTATGATATAAATTGTAATTGGGATTTGCTTGCCATTTTGCAGGAAATGTATAGCACTGTTAAATGATAGGAGAATGACTTTAATAAGTTTATTTTATGTTATTACTATACATTGGAATGCTTTACTTCAATGTATAGTTGCCTCACTAAGTGAATACTTAGCGTGTACTATTTCACACGTAGGTTATTGGAAACTTATCGGAAGAGGAGTCAAGCATGTTAATCAAGCTGCAATCTGCCAAACATCAGTAAGACGTCCTAAATTTATGATATTCTTTAGTGGGCATGTATCAATTTATTCGTTGATTAATTTATAAGCTAATTTAATGTCAGATGTTTAAAAAAATCTATAAGTCAAGAAATTAGCTAAATAATTTAGTAACATCTTCAATGTGTATTTAATCATCAAATATACGTTGAGGGTGTTACATTAAGTGGTATTAGAGCTATAGGTTTAGCCGGTTCTAGATGCTAAACAGAGTTTGTTATAAGTTTCCAGTAAATACATGCCCCTAGAATGTCATATTACTGATGTGTTGATTGTATGACTTGATGCCACTCCTCATTAGTAATAGATGAGATAAGATTATAATAAGAAAAGTAAGACGCTACTAAATTTCGTCAATCGAAAAATCTCAGAGGTCAAGAAAGGACTCACAGCGAATACAATGTAGTAAAATAGTTATTGTAATCAACTTAAGTTTGAGTTGAGTTACCTACATTGTAAGGAGCTGATGCGGTAATTATAAGATGTTAGTTTTTAACATCTATACATGCACTTATGTTTATAACAACATATATTATAAGTGAATATATCGACTACATGGAGTACCAGCCTCGATAGTATCTAATAGAGATCTGAGGTTTACTTTAAGATTTTGGAAGGTCTGAAAGATATGAATATTGAAAAGTCAGAAGAAGTAATATTATTCCTAAGGGAACATGTTTTTGTAATGCCACAAAGTAGTACTTACAATAGAAGTGACTTGAAAAATTTTCTATGAGTTAAAAGAGCTGAAAGCTCAGCTGTAAGAATTGTTAGACTAGAGTTATAATTAATCCAGTGTACTATTGTGAGAAGCTCCAGAATTATCCGTAAGAAGGAAGATAGTTCTTTACGACCATGTAGTGATTATTTATAAAAGGAAAATAAGAAAAAGATAATGATATATTTTCTATCAGGATTATCAGTTAACCTAAACTAGAGGGACTGGATATGAGTTTAGATATTAAAAGTGGTTTTCTTAGGTCATATTACTTCAGCTATAGGGATCCGAGTCGATCCTAAAAATATTATAGAGGTTCGTAGTTTTTTAAGACTTATTGGTTATGATCGAAGGTTTATGAATGATTTCTTGATGATATGTTATGAGCTTGTTTAATTGAGTTTGAAATCATGGAAAAGATATATATCGTTAGTAGAAATTGCTTATAGTAATAGTTATCAATAAAGTATACAGATGGCACCCTATGAGGCTCTCTACGGTCAAAAGGGTAAATCATTATTAAATTAGTTCGAGTTGAAGATCATAAATTAATTAAGTCAGATTTATTACAAGAAACGGAAGAAAAAGTAAAGGTTATACAATATAATCTTAAAAAGATTAATGATCGACATAAGTCTTATGTAGACTTGAAAGGAAAAGATATTCAATTCGAAGACAAAGGAAAAACATGATGTCTATCTTCGTATTATTCTTCAGACTCTTCAAGAAAAGAAGCTATATGCTAAGTTGTTAAAGTGTAAATCTTGGTTGCTTGAAGTTGCTTTTATTAGTCATGTGGTTTTGGCAGAAGAGATAAGAGTAAATCCCAAGAAAGTACCAACTATAGTTGAGTAGAAACCTCTGAAGAATATTTTTGAGGTTCGAAGTTTTTTTGGGAATTGTTGGTTATTATTGAAAGTTTGTAAAAAATTTCTTGATGATTGCCTCCCCACTGACCAAGCTATTGAGGAAAGGTATGCCATTCGGCCTGAATTGCAAGCTATCGATCCCAAACTTCAGAATAATCTTAATCCTGATTTTAAAGTTAACTCTGAATCACTCTTGTGTTTCTATAATAGAATTTGTATACTGAATGATGAATCCCTAGATGATGATATTATCAAAGAATCTCATTGTAACCCTTTCTCGGTTCACTTGGGGTCGGTGGAAATGTATAAGGACCTTCAAGAACTGTACTGGTGGCCTAGTATAAAGAAAGCTATTATAGAATTTGTATCTAAGTGCCTTATGTGCCAGCGAGTCAAGGCTAAGCACCGTGTCCCTACTGGATTATTTCAACCCATTGAACTTCCTCAATAGAAGTGAGAGAGAATAACCATGGACTTTGTCAGTGGACTACCGTTGACTCTAGCTAAGCATGATGCTATTTGGGACACTGTTGACCATTTTACCAAGTCAACTCATTTATTACCTGTTAGAATGGACTACGGACTTCACAAGTTAGCTGATTTGTACATCAAGGAACTGGCCAGACTTCATGGAGTACCCAAGTCAAGTAATTCCAATCGAGATCCACATTTTGCTTCATGATTCTAGAAAACACTACAAGAAGCTCTAGGCACCTGAGTCAACCTCAATACAGCTTTTCACTTGCAGTCTGATGGCCAGTCGGAAATGGTGATTCAAATATTAGAAGACATACTTCGTGAATGTGGCATTGACTTCGAAGGAACTTGGGAGAGGTCCTTACCTCTCATTAATTTTTCTTACATTAATAGTCATCAATCATCCATTGGAATGACACCGTACGAAGCATTGTATGGCAAGAAATGTGGAACACCGTTATGCTGGTCTGAACTTGGTGAAGGTAAAATGTTGGCCCCTTACTTACTTCGGGAAATTAAAGAACAGGTTACCATCAATCATGACCTTTTAAAGGCTGTCTTTGGATGGGTTTCCCTGTGGGTTGAAAGTGTACCCGGTTGTTATTGTACCCAGTTGTTATTGTATCGCTATTCCGGTTGAGATGGCTTGAAGTGTTGGGTTAACACTTGTTGAATTTGTGTATCCGATGAACATTTTTGTTAATGGACATGATACTGATCACTTGTAAGCCAATATAATTGTTAATGTATCATAGAAATGTTTTATGTTGTATAATGTGATTTATACATGTTTCTCCTTAAGCTTTGCATTTAGTAGTAATGCATGGGAAGACTTAAGTGGAGGGTTAGAAATGGGATTTGTTGTTGATTAATGATACGTGTAGCATGTGGTTTATTATGTTGGTTTTAATGATATAAAGTGCATGTTTTCAAAAGGGGCATGATGATGATGTTTTTTGAAAGGATAGTGTTAAATAAATGGTTTTAAATGCATTGATGGTGGTTGTTTGGAGCATTCCTCACTAAGCCTTGGGTGCTTACGCTCTTGTTGTCCATCAATGCAGATAATTGAGGTCTTGGAAGGCAGCAAGAAGTAAGAGGATCTTGGCAAGACTTGTTTCCATAGTATGTCTTGGTTTTGACTATAAAGAATAAGGGCAATAGGGTACCTATTGTGTTTTGGGAGATGTTTTGTGGAAATCCCTATTTGAGCATGTTTATTTAGTTGCTTTTGGGTTGTAAATGGCCTTTAAAGTTTGTTTTGATGCTGGTTTACCATTTTGACATGTTGCTTGGTTGGAAATTTGGAAACATGCCTATAGAATCTCTTTGTTGGACGATGTCATATTGCGATGTTGAATTTGTGAAGCCTGAATGATTGTGGTATGCTTGGTATGCTAGGGTTATGTTATGAGTATGTTAGAATGGTTTGAAAATGCTTTTAGAATGATAAACCTGCAGTTTGTGACATTATAGGTCCAAGCGTACCGATACGCGGGGGACCGTATCGGCACGGTTAGACATTTTTTGGTATGGGGAATCGGTACACGCTAGGGCGTATCGGTCCGCCAGGGCTTTTTTGGCTTCACGTATTGATGCGAGCAATAGTGTATCGGTACACATTCTAGCCTCTAGAATTTCACTTTTTCAATCCAAACCTGTGCATCGATACCCATATAAGCGTACTGGTACGTATGTTAAAAAAAATTCAAAAGTTAGGTAAGTTCATTATGGCGTATCGATACCTGCCTTGGAATATCGGTACGGGAAAGTTCTATGATTATCGGTACGGTGACTCACGTACTGATACCCGAGGCCGTTTTTTGTAATTTAGCTTAGCAGTTTTGCTTTCATTGCATTTTATTCCCCGAAACTTGTCCATGAGATTGTATGAGCATGAATGATCAAATTGAGATGAAGGTTTGAAATCTAACTAATTAAAGATTGGTAACTTAAAAATGAGTTTTAATCCAAAAATTTTTTGTATTTGCGATTTGGTCCCTAATTTGCAAATATGATCAATTGGATGTCAAATTGATGCCCGATTGAGTTGGGGTTGCACCTAATGTTTGTATGAACATGTAGAGTTAATAATTGGTATCTAGAAAAGATAAAAAGAAAAATAAATGGGCCGGGTTTGGTTGTATCTCTTCGGTTTGCTACGACAAACCTAATGTAGCCTTCTTGATGCGTTTGGGCGTCTAGACCGGGTCGAGGGGGTTACAATTTTCATTAATATTAATGTCGACTTCTCGCAAGTCTCTCTCATGTCATATATATAAAATAAATAAATAAATGCAATCATTCATATCACATATATAATAAATAAGTAAAAATGCACTCACCTAGGCCATTTATTAGCATGCCTCACTAAATTCTACTCAATCCTTTCCTTCATAGTACCTCGAATCTTCTTGTGATTCGGATTTGACTTCATTAACCGCATGAATATAAACAAACATTTGTTAAATTCACTTCTAACAATATTTCAATCAAGCTATCTAATCATTTAACATAAAAATTTCCATAATTTTCCTTCCTTTCTTATACTGTCCAAAAAATCATTTTCGTCCTTAATGACCAATTTGAACTTCCAATAATTCTTCCGAGCTTGTTATCAAACATTTAGGTACAAACTGTATCAAATTCTTTTTTTTGGCAACTTGTCCTACCCTCAGAGTTTTACTTCTAAAGATCAAAATACACATTGGATCTTAATATCCTTCATACTGTAAGAACTAGATTCGATAACAATTCTAATAATATAAGCAACATAAATTAATAAAATCTACAAAAATTATGAAAATTCCTCAAACTCCTGTCACAAAGTTGTCCTGACAGAAACTACTCTGTAAATTTTCTGACCTACATTCGATTAAAAATTCATATCTTTTAACTCGGAACTCGAAATCAGTTTCCATTTGTTGGAAACAAAACTAGACGAACAAATCTTTACATTGATATAAAATTTATCATCTAAACATTTTTGTAGAATTTATGGTGAATTTTCGAAGTCACTGCCAAAAATTCAATCTTCTACATAGCTTTCCATAGTAACTAGGGCTGACATGGCTCTAACCTAGTGCGATTTTTCTGGTCATCGTCCTTCTTTCTTTTGCCAACCAAGCTTGGCATTCATCTTCCTTCTTTTGCTAACCACACTTGGCATTCTCCTTCTGCATCCACTTGCTCTAGCCCTGTTGATCCTGTACACCACGATAAGAAAAGACCCTCTTCACACTAGCAATAAAAACTATACATTCCTTAACTCATAGATGCAAATACATGAAACTACTGACAAAATATACTAATATATACCTAAAGACTAGAAATATGATGACAATATATGCATGGAAAGTAAATATTTTGAGGAGTTAACACCCCCAAACCTAGCTCATTGCTTGTCCTCAAGTAATGCAAAACTAAAAACTATGAAATAAGTAAAGTGCCTCATAAAAAATTTTGTAATTAGTAACACAAGCTAGAAAGCATAATTTGGCCCTTGTTTTGTTCTCAGTATCTCACAAAAGTAATGCCAACAGAACTCAAAGCAATTTCAAGAGCAGAAATATAACTCTAACCTAAGGTCACAAAGTGTGTATGAAGTGATGGTGGTTTGCATCCAACATCCCTCAACTCTCTTAGTCAATTTTACTACCCAAACTTAGAATTTTTTTGTTCACCAAGGGTTCTTATTTTTTTTCATTTGGCAATATCTTTAGGTTTGCGTCAGAAAGCTGTTTGGCATGAGAAGTAAGAAGGAGCATACCACGAACCTCACGTTAATCCAGACTACATCACTAAAGTTTTTATTGGCTTGAGAACTAAGAGGGAGCAAACCACAAAATCCCAAGTTACTTATTATCTTTAAGGTAGGGGAGTGTGCTAATTTTTTTTAACCTTTGTCAACATATTGTTGCCCTATTCTTTACTTTTACCATGTAATTTCTTCTTTCAGAGTTCAGTTCCAAAAATCCTAAGTTTGTCTTGGGAAACTAGATGCATACTACGTGTTTGAGTGAACCTAAATTTTCCTAAGTTAGAGATCAATTTCCACACAACTCGTCCTTACTAAGTATATTGGCTCTTACGAAGTCTAGAGATTTCATCATTCTTCATCGAATAGGGGCATACTATGATAGAATCTAACTATGCTAGCAATGTGTTTGGCAAAATTATCAATTCAAAATCAAGCTTTGGCAAACAAATTAAGGTTTGATATGCATGGTTCTATTCTATCTATATGGCATAATGAAACATGAAAAAAAAACATAAGCATGGCAATAAATGTGAGGCAATACATAACCCAAAACCAAAGGTATGCATATTCTTCAATGCATAAGAACACTTATGTACAAATGCAATGTATGCTGGAAATGAAAAATATGAATCTAAGGAGTTAAGGGGATGTGAACTCCCATGAGTAATGATCTTGGCGAGTGGAACGAGTCTTTCTTTTGATGAAGGATCCTCGTTTTGGTGCCACCGACTTCTTCCTTTTCAGTTGTGGCTTCGGAGCATTAGTCATGGCAGCAGAAGCCTTCACATCTTGCAGAACCTCATCAATCACCCTTAACGGCTCAGATGTGGATGCTGCTATAGGGGAAGCTGAAGAAGTTGAGGCTACTTGTAACCCCCTTGACCCTGCCTAAACGCCAGACCAAACCGAGCGAGCTACATTAGGTTTGCCTAGACAAACCCAAATAATTTACATAGAAAATTGTCCATTTTTCTTTTTATCTTTTCTAAATGCATATTTAATCCCTAAGGTGATCATGCTAACAGTGGTGAAATCTATAATCAAATCAAGCGTCAAATTAACATCCAATTGGTCGAGAACGCACTTTAGAGACCAAATTGTATTATTGGAAAATTAAGAGGGCTTACTTAAATTCAAAGTTACCAAACCTTAATTAATCATATTACATGTATCCTGGTTAAATTTTAAATTAAAGATAATCATCCTAACTCATTTAATTGCATGATCAAGAAATAGGAACTAAACCGTAAGGATTCAAACTTCAGTAGAGCATAGTACCAAAAATAACTAACTGGGTACCAGTACACTACTTGTCTGTATCGATACGGGTACATTTAACGAAGGCTATCAGTTCACTCCTTAGGCGTACTGATACGGTTGTTCGATATTAAAACAGAGGATTCCAATAGCTATAGGGCATACCGATACGATTGTACGTGTACCAACACCAAGTAAAATTTTCTGTGATGTGTACCAATACAATTACTAGGCGTATCGGTATGCCTGTGTAATTTTGCCTAGATTTGAGCCGAGATAGGCCCCGTGTACCAATCCTTGAGGATTTGTACTAGTACGACCTGGTCTGTAATGACCTCTTGGTCGAACATATGACACTTTGGCTCAAGCTAGCATTCCTCAAACATTACACAAACATCATATAACAAGTCTAGCAACATTTCCACAATCAAATAGGCATGGTAAAAGATCATTCACATTATAGCAAAGCCAAACAAAGATCATATAGGCATGATCCCTACCTAAGCATGCAAATCATAGCCCAACCCCTCAAAGGAAGTCAGATAACCACACACAAGACCAACATACCAAAAGAAACTTGTCCAAAGAATGGAGTAACCAAAACAACCCTTCCAATTACAACTTGCTCATATTGCCTCTATTTACGACTAAGTATTTATAAAAACATACTTGAAATAGCTTCGCCCTTGGATCCTATAGGCATGATCTCTATCTTGCTTGTTGTCCGAAAATGCTTACTTCTCTGCACTGATGAGAAAAGAAAGTGTAAGTGTATACAGCTTAGTGAGAGAATCTCAAAAACACTCATCAATGCATTTAAAACCATTTGCTTTCAAACATGTATTAAATCTCAAGCCAAAACATCTCATGCTTCTATTGTCTTTCCAAAACATGCACTTTTAATCATTTGCAACACATGTATCATGGATTTCTAGCATAAACCTCAATTTAAGCTTTCTAATGCTAAAATCTCAAAATAGAAAGCTTAAGCACCATATGTATAAACCATATTTTACAAAACATAATCCATTTCTCATGATACATTAAATCATATATTGGTATTCAAGTGACCCAAAACAATTTCATTATATTTATAAAAACACATCGGATACACGGATTTTCCAAGTGGTTCCTTCGACCACTTCACATACATCCTCGAACCGGAGCATGGTACTACTACCCCTCAACGATTATGATGTATAAATCCACCAGCGGGAGAATTGGCACACTCTTGACCCCTCGATCGTTGCGATTCTCATGGTGGAGCATGGCACACTCTTGACACCTCGACACTCATGAGGCAACTTATTATAGTGCACTTTAAACCCTATGAGTAGCCAACTATATCTGATAACATTTAATCATTGCCACTTGCCAATATATTTCATAAAACCACATCATCTTACTGTTTTTCATATGCATCAAACCAAACCAATTTCCAATACAATAAACCATGTATCCTAGTAATCTCAAAACTCTTTCATAAATCATTTGTCATACTCAATAATCATCACATATGATCATTTGCAACATCTTTCATTTTTAAAACATGCATATAACAGTAGGTAATTCAAATCATAAACATGCGCATGAGATTGTATTTTGCAAAATAAAAAATGAGAGCAAGAACATCCAATACTTACTTTTAAGCTTAGACAAGTGTTTCAAACTTAATCTAAACTCCCAAAAATAATCTTCAAACCTTTATAAACTAGTAAACCACATTTCCACTCACCGACAGCACAACGCTCCACTAGCCGATGCGAAAATCAAGCTTCTGAAGCCTCTAAAACCTCTTTAAAAGATGAAGGATTCACCTCTCTTGCTTTACCCACACAAAATAGAGGATTAATGCATTTCCATGCATCTCTAAACACAACAACACCGCTTCTCAACTTCGTCTCACTAAAACCATCAAACGCTTCCTTAACACAACTAAAATCATCATCAAACTCAACCTAAACAAAGCCCAGCCAAAACCTAACTATTTTAACATCTTAACATCATCAACTAACATCCAAAAACAACAATATATCAACCTTATCTCTCCAGCAACCTTTCAACACCAAGATCACCTCAAAATCTAACTATTAACAACCTAGAAAATTAGTAATTCACTTAGTTTCGGGATTCCTTTAATTAATCTCTTCTCATAATATTAAAACATATCTTACAAATAATCTAAATCAATTAGAATCAACACAAATCATATCCATATCAAGATTCATCAAATTTCTTATCAAAACTCAATAAAATCTCAACACATAACAAAAATCAATTGTAAAGGATCAACAACTTGGGAATTTCAGCAAGGAACCTTTAATTAGAGGAAAGAAATGAAAATTACCTCTAATTGTTGATTTTCCCCTTAATTGGCAAGATTTGAGTGAAATATCTAAGAATGCAAATAGGATTTGATGTAGAAATCAAAGGAATCAATTAAGAAATCTAAAGGAAATCTAAAAGGAATGATTCCTGAGAATTTTAGAGTAAATTTATAGTTTGGTTGCTGAGAAAGTTGAGAGCAAAAGTAGTTACGTAAGAAAATAAAATTAGTTATTAAAATCTTTTTAATCAAATCTATTTTGTTTTTATAAAATAACCTTTTTAAAACCTTTTAAAAATAGCCTAAATTAAGGGAAAATCTGATTAAAAACTTTGGTAAATTAGATCCTTAAAGATTCCAAGTTTTGACACTTGTACAATTTAGTCACCAAAACAGTTTTAAAAACTTTACATTTTAGTCACCAGACCAATCAAAATCCAATTTTATTTCTTCAAATTGAGTTTTAAAAAACCCTTAGAATATTAATTAAACATTTTCTAATAATTTTCCATATTTTATTTTAGCCAAAAACAATTTATTATGAATTAATTCCTGAAACTAACTCGAATCGCCTAATTCGGTTCCCTGAATCGTTTAACCGATCTTACTAACACGTAGGGGTGTTACACTACTGGTGGAAAATCATTCATGGCATCATTTGTAGGTACTTCATCCTCATACTCAGCATCCAAAGGATGGGTCTCGGTCTTGGCAAAATCTTATTAGGCAAGTGATACTAGCACAGTGGCATTAGATTACTAGGCTTGAGTATGATTAGGATGAGGGATGACTAGCATTCCTTTCGGTGTATAGAGCTCATTTGGGAACTCTAGATATGATGCAAATGGAATGGTGGACATTGCTTCAAGAATTGTCCTCAGGGCACGGTATTTAGCCCCAATATATTGCTAGAGTGCCAGGTTTAGTTCCTTAGCCTTTTGAAACTTTTGAAGGATGAGTTCCTGGCGTTGGTAGAGCTAGGAAAGTAATGCCACAACATCATCCGACAATGTAGTGGAAGATTCTACTTTGGATGTCTTGGCAGCAGATGCAGGCTGGGAAGCTTTTCCCTTGCCCTTTTCTCTTGACTCCCTCGCAATCAAATGCCCCCAAAAAGCAAGAAAGATGATTCTTTTGCATTGTTGGACATTATCAGAGTTAAGAGTGGGCACCTTGTGCTGTAAGTAGATGGTGGAGATGAGGGAAGGAGAAATTAAACTGCTACAATTGCATCTGACACACTTGTAAGCCTCTTCTATGATCAACAAGTTGGCATTAATTTTCCTCTCGATTATGATTGAATGCAGCAATGCCATCTTGTCTTCTATCACTGTTTCATTATGAGTGGTTGGCATCTGGTCGGCCTTTAAGAAATGGTTCTATCCCTGCGGCTAAAGTTTTAATGCCAGCCTTTTTATCATCCTCTTGCCTTTGGAGGATACAAACCATTTTGTGCCTGGTTCACATAAATATTCTATGAGAAGCTGACGCTTGGCCTCATTAATAGATTCGGTGAATGCTGAGTGTTCCTGCCCTGCACTGTCTAACTTGAACATCCTATTGATATATCCCTCACCAAACTAATCACATTTGCCCCGAACGAACACAAATGGCAAATCCTTGTTGGTAAGATGGGCATAGAATTCTTGGACGATGGTAGAGTGGACTTTATTGGGATAAAGGCAGAAGCTTTCCTAGCCATGCTTCTTGACTATGGCTGCCACCTCCTTTGAATACCCCATGTTGGGCTCATCTTTAAAATTAAAACCCTTATTGTAGCAAAATGTTGTTGTTGAGTAATTTTTTTGCAAATTTCTTCTTTGTTTTATCATTGAATAAGATTTAGAGAGGGGTCGGTTCATTACTATAGCAGGATGAGGAAGCCATTAAAGATTCTAAGAATAGAGGGTCGGTCGGTGTAGACAAAATAAAGGTTAGGTTTCTTGCATTTTCTTGCTGCCGTGAAAGAAAATAAAAGGGGAAAGGTTTTTTATTGAAGAAGAAGGTGGGAATTAATAGTGCTTGTTGGGGACGGTTGAGATGGCTTGTAGTGGGGTTAGTGGGGTGATTATTACTTGGAAGTAGAGGTGCGTTAGGGAAGATTAATGGCATGATAATCGGGACAACTGGAATGGGTTATCCAAATTTCAAATTTTGAAATTTTGGGAATGGGCGGCAGCTAGCTGAGTTTCCCTCCTCCAAAAATTTTCCATGGGCTTGGGCTGCAAGTTGTCCACATGATATTGTGACCGCGTGACAATGAATGTTTGAATACCAGAAGAAATCAGCATAATCGCTTGGCAAAAATTCCTATACTAAGAAGCAAAGAAACCTTTCAAAATAGAAAAATAAATAAAAGAAAAAACTAGATAATTAAAATGAGATATCCTAAGTACTGAAAAGAAATAACTCTCTTAAACTATTTACAATGATCAAATGGAGGTGGCAAAAATTTATTGAATCTCCGCAAGGAGAATACTCTCCTTGGCATTGTTCTAACTTCCTTCCTAGTAATGCTTCAGTCTCTGGCCATTCACCTTCAATTTTGTCCCTATTTTTAAGTCTTTGATGTCTACTGCTCCATGAGCATAAGGCTTGAAAACTTCAAAGGGTACTAAGCACCTAGATTTGAGTTTTCCAGGGAACAACTTGAGCCTCGTATTAAATAAAACACTTTTTGCCCAATATCAAAGTATCTTAGAAATATTTTGCTATCATGCCAACTCTTTGTTTTTTCTTTATAAAGGTTGGCATTTTCATAGGCTTCTACTCTAAATTCCTCTAACTCATTAAGCTCTAACAAACGCTTCTCTCATGCAGCCTTCTATTCCATGTTCAGCTACTTGGTTGCCCAATAAGATCCGAGCTCTAACTCTACTGAAAGATGGCATGGCTTCCCAAATACAAGTTTGTATAGGGAAGTTCCTAATGGGGTCTTGAAAGCCGTTATGTACGCCCACAAGGAATCATTTAGCCTGAGTGACCAATCCTTCGAGGTTGGATTCACGGTTTTCTCCAAGATATTATTTATCTTCTTGTTTGAAATCTCTGTTTGGCCATTTGTTTGAGGGTGGTAGGCAGTGACAATTCTTTGCTGAATTCCATACATGCACAGAGCATTAGTGATTAGATGGTATTTAAAATGTGTACCTTCATCATGTATAATGGCTTTGAGAGCACCAAATGGGTAAAGATGTGCTTGTGCAGGAACTTGGCCACTGTCTTGAAATTATTTGTTGGGAGGGCAATGGCTTCGACCGACTTTGAAACATAATCTACTGCCATGAGTATGTATATATTGCCAAACGATGGGGGAAAAGAACCCATGAAGTCTATTCCCCACACATCAAACAATTCAATAGCCATGATATTTTGGAGTGACTATTGATGCCTGCTTAAAATGTTCCATGTTCTCTGGCACCTGTCACAAGACTTGGCAAAATAATGAGCGTCCTTGAATAACGTTGGCCAGAAAATCCGGATTACAACACCTTAGCTGATGTCTTCATTCCTGCAAAGTGGCCTCTGCATGGTACTACATGGTAGAGTTGAAGAATATCCAGTTTTTCATCTTCTGGCGCACAATGGTGGATGATTTGATTGGCACTGTTTAAACAAGAATGGCTTGTTCCAATAGTATTGTCGAATATCTCTAAGAAACATTTTTCTGGCATTACTTGACAAGTCTTATGGCAATATATTGTTGACTAGGTAGTTGACTATGTCAGCATACCATGGAATGGCAGTGGTCACGAGCAACTATTCTTTAGAGAAGTTATCTCTGATTAAAGTGGTGTTGCCATCCTCATTGTTGAGCTCTAACCGAGACAAGTGATCAGCTACCAGGCTTTTGCTTCCCTTCTTATCTAGTATCTTCAGATCAAACTCCTTTAACAAGAGTGACCATCAGATTAATCTGGGCTTGGCATCCTTCTTGGCCATGAGGTATTTGATTATCAAGTGGTCCGTGTATACCACCACTTTACTACCAACAAGGTAGGATCTAAATTTTTCGAATGCAAAGACAACTACAAGAAACTCACTCTCAGTTTTTGTGTAGTTAAGCTGGGCTTAATTCAACATATGGCTGGCATAATATATGGAATGGAAAATTTTGCCATGCCTTTGTCCTAACACAGCTCCAATTGCATAGTTGATGTCATCACACATGATCTTGAATGGCTTATTCCAATCTAGTGCCACAACAATTGGAGCATTAACTAACCTGTCTTTCAATTCCCGAAAAGCTTTCAAACAAAGTCATCAAAAGCAAAAGTAGTATTTTTTTCCAAAAGTTAGCACAAAGGTTTATAAATTTTTGAGAAATCTTTAATAAAGCAAAAATAAAAACTTGTATTTCCCAAAAACTTTTGATACCTCTGACAATCATGGGAGGTGGCAATTGTTTCATTACCTCTACCTTTACCTTGTGCACTTCAAATCCCTTCTTGGTGACTTTAAGCTCGAGAACTATGCCTTCCTTCACGGTGAAGTGGCATTTTTCCCAGTTCAATACCAGTTTGGTTTCAATGCATCTTTGAAGAACAAGTTCCAAACTCTGCAAGCACTCTTCGAAGCTTTTTCCAAAGACGAAGATGATGCGAACACGGTTGCAGAATTACCAAATTGCACAAGTTTGCTTGATTGTTAATCGAAGTAAGAAAAATAACTTGTGTTGCAGTTTTTGTCACTGCTTGCGAATGATCAATGGGTGAATGTTGCCGAATGGTGATATGGTGAGTGATATAAAGAGTTGGTTGATGGTTAATAAAGGGCTGGATGGTTGAATGGTTGAATGTAGTCGAACGGTAATATGGAATTTGGTTAAGTAAGAAGTAGCAAAGGAAAGAACCAATACTATAGAGAGTATCGACCTGACTCCTATTGGGCGTTTAGTTGATCAAGGAAAGAACCCTAACTATAAAGAGTTAAGACCCAAATCCTATAATGATCCTAAACAAAGATTGTGACCCTCTAATTAATAAATTAGGAACCAACAGTATATGGAAAAGGAATGACCCTACAAGCACTTGGCTTGACAGGTCGATAGAGTTCTTGTTAAAATAAGAGAAGTGAAAAACCCACAAAGTTTTATTTGATTCAAAGTTGTTTACAGCTAAGGAATCAGCCTCTAGTTATAGGCTTTACAAAATGAAGGGGGAAGAGATACAAAGAATTTAAAATCCCTTGAAATGTGTGCCCTTGCCGCCTATGATGTGATTAAAACCAAACCTGTCAATGCTATGATAAAAACCTAACATTAGGTAAGTGGTAATATTTTAATCAATATTTGTAAATGAATTACTTGCAAATGTATTTTATTCATGCAGATGTGAACATGCAGTAGTGCAGTGTATGCGAGCATGCTGTAAAGAGGACACATAAGAATTGAAAATAATGCGGTCGTACTGCAAATTCTAATTCACGGATATGAATGAATGCAAATGTGGATACAAATACATGTAATGCACAAGGATGCGAAGGTATACGAGTATAGATGCGAAGGATTGCGAACAAAAGTGTGATGTGAATGCAGGTTAAAATTGCGCATGCAACATATTGCAAGTATGCTCATCTGCAAGTCTGGCGTATAAAGCAGTGTTCACTTTCCAAGCTTGAAAATAGATGCGAACAACTTCTTCTTGTAGCTCCTTAGCCTTTGCATCCGTCATTGGTCCGGATGACAATCTCTTACGTTTGCCTTGCTGGACCATGATCATATCAGGAGAAGTTATCCATGAAGTCTTCTAAGTTATTCTCGATCATATTCGAGAAGATCAACATCATACAATGTTGAACCGTTGTTGGAGCGTTACACAAGCAAATGGCATTCTTATGAAATTAAATGTCCCATACAGATAGGTGAACTAGTCTTCTCTTGATCTTCTAGAGCAATGTCAATTTAATTAGTGCCCAAGTAACCGATAGAAAAGCAATAAAATACCTTCCCTTCCAAACCGTCAAACCTCTTATTGATAAAGGGCAGCAGGAAATAATCCTTTTGGGTGGCATTATTTAGCTTCAAGTAGTCCATGCATACCCTCTAGCCTATCATGGTCCTCGAGGGGATCAATTTAATTTTTGTTGTTCTAAACCACAGTCATTCTACCCTTTTTTGGCACACACTGAACTGGGCGAACCCATGAGCTATCAGAAATGGGACAAATTATCCCAACATCCAGCCATTTTATGACTTTGTTCTTGACTACTTCCTTCAAGCTAGGATTCAGTTTCCTCTGGACTTGATTATTTTGCCATGAGTGTCATCCAAAATGATTTTGTGTATGCAGATTATTGGGCTTATCCATTGGATATCAGCTATAGTCCACCCTAGGACTTGCTTGTAACTTCCCAACATCTCCAATAATCTTTACTTCTTGTCCTTAGTGAAACCAGCAACAATTATCACTGGCAAAGAAGAATTATTTCCCAGATAAGCATATTGGAGGTGACTTGGCAATGGTTTTAGTTCCAAGTTTGGTGGCTCTTCAATAGATGGTTTTGGTGCCTTGATTTCCCTGTCAGCCAACTCAAGCGACTCAAGCCTCATGGAATAACTCATGACTTCATTCAACATGGTTGATTCTTCAGATTCTTCACTCATCACTTCGTCATACTCTTGTTCTATGGCAACGACTTATGTTCCTTACAGATCTGTGCTATGTTCACGTTAAAAATGGACTCTATTAGCTCAACAGATTGGCATTCCTCAGGTTCATTTGCACACTTAAGATCTTTGAAATTATTAAATGTAACATGCTGGTCATTCATATGCATAGTTAGCTCACCTCTTTGAACATCAATTCCTACCGGTGGCAAGATATGGTCTTCCTAATATTATTGAAACTTCGGTATCAACCTCATATTCTAAGATAATGAAATCAATAGGGAATATGAATTTATCTACCTTTACCAAAACGTCCTCAATCTTACCATTGGGGTGTGCATAAGATCGATCTGCCAATTAAAGTGTTACTGTGGTAGGGCCTTGCTTCTCCAATACCAAGTTTCTTGAAAACTGACATTGGCATTAAACTGATGTTGGCTCCCATATCACACAGTGCTTTACCTATGAATTTATTGCCAATCGTGCAGAGAATTGTGAAACTCCTAAGATCCTTCAGTTTCGGTGGCAAACTTTTGGTTATAATTACATTGTATCCCTCAGTAAGGACGATAGTCTCAAAATCACCCAGTCTCTTTTTTTGGACAAGATGTCCTTTATGAAGTTAACATAGTTGGGCATTTGTTCGAGAGATTCCACTAATGGTATATTAATCTGTAGTTGTTTAAGGATTTCTAATAATCGCTTTAACTATTGATCTTGCTTGTGTTTCTGTAGCCTTTATGGAAAAGGTGGTGGTAGGTAGGCAAATGTTGGCTCTGTTGGTTTTTCCGAAGTGGTGTTGGCATCAGATTGAGGTCTGGCATTGCTAGTGCTTGCTACTCTTTTCTCAGCTTCTTTGGTTTCTTCCACTGGCATTGATTTATCTTCTTGGCAAACAATTGGTTGTTTGGCAGGTGTTACATTCTCAACTTGTTTGCCACTTCAAAGAGTAACCACTTTGCATTGTTCATTTCTTTTTGCCAAGCATTCTTCGTTTCACTTGGCAAAGTTCCCGAAGGTCTGGTACTCAGTACACTTGCAATCTGTCCTTGCTGGATCTCAAAGTTTCTCATAGATGTTGCTAAACTCTGGACAATTGCATTATTACACTCCATATATTTTGTTAGGGCGTTCCTATTGTTAGATCTCTACCCTGGAAGAAAATTATTCTATTCTCTCTTTGGTATCATATTTTGGTTGAAACCTGGTGGCGAATTGGTGTTTTGATGCTGGGCATTAAAGTGGTTACTTCCCTGGTTCACCCATGAAAAGTTCGAATGCTGCTTTCACCATGCATTATAAGCATTAAAATGTGGGTTATTATTGCAGTTGTAGTTTCCTACAAAATACGCTGATTCTGGGTTCGCTAGATATTCTTTCACATTATGATCCTCTCCACGAATAGTGAAGAATGGTTTAATGCCTTCACTTCTCACACTTTAGTTGGCTTTTGCATTGTCTTCACTATAGTTGTGAGGTTGGCAATTTGAGCATTGATAGTTGATAGTGCGTCTGGCATAAATTTGCCCACAAAGTAACTGAACCAGGTGGCAAAGAGTTTAGCCACAACTTTGCTCTATCTCTCAAAGAAAATGAGAAAAGCCTCATCCTTATTGTCTCTTCAGTCACACCAGGTTGTTAAAATAGTTGGCAAACCTCCATGAATTGCTTCAAATGTTGCATTGGGTCTCCAGTAAGTAACCCATCAAACTAGCCTACATTCATTAACGTCTGAATCATTATCGATTTAAGCTCAAAGTTAGCCAAATTTACCTTTGTACCAATCAGTCATGGCAACAAATTATCCATGTTTGGTGTTAAGTGTTCTCTAAAAGGTCATTCTTCAAGTATCTCATCAGCAATAGCAGGAGCGGGTGGTATCCCATCATGTATTATCGGATTCTCTTGGTTGTTGGCATTATTTAGGTCAACATTCCTATTATGAGCCATTTCTCAATGTTCTCTTCTTAACCTGCATATGGTTCTTTCAATTTCTAGGTTGTAAAAACCAAAACAAAATAATGCTTGGCAAAAGATTGAAGATTCTGCATAATTGTTCAAGTAAATAAAGCCAAGAATATTCCTTTTTACGTGCAAGTAAAATGATCATCAAGTAATAAAGTAGTGAGAAGAGTATCGTATCCGTAGGGATTGTCCAGGAATCAAATACCACGACAAATACATGTGAATTTAAAAATAAAGATGATGGTAATCGAATAATGTTCTAATTAAAATGATTAAGGAAACTGAAATGAGATCTAGGTAAATTGGCAAACAACTGGTGTATCTATGTTTGGAAGGCTTGGCAAGGGATGTTTGGATTTCACACTAGTTAAGATAGCAATTAGTAATGTTAAACTTTGGTTCTATTGCCGAGCATATTTAAGTTAGTATTGCCTTTGTCGATGGCAATACCCTAAGTTAACCACTCCCAACACCTATATGTCTATAGTGAATTTTCAAGTAATTAACTCGGTGAAGAATCAACTTATACTCATAAGGGGTAGATTTACTTCAGATGTAAGCTTCATCTACTTGAATATCTTCTGTCAAAGTTTTTCTCCTTAGTTTTTGGTAATTAATCCTTATCTCCTAAGTTTGTTATGATATTAGGGGATAATAAGCATTCAATAGCAACTATCGTATGGCAAAAAATATGTTAACAGTAAGCACATGTGAAATAAACAATAAAGCCAAAGTATTCAATTACTAAAACCTAAAAACACTTAGCGTTCATCGCAAACACCCCTGGCCAAATTAAAAGATTAATTCATGGCTAGGGAAACCAACAACAAATTATCATTTTAAATCATCATCACAAAACCATAAATAAATCAAGAGATATGGACAAAAGAAGGAGTTCTTTCTATGCAGCCCTTTAATGGATCTAGGGCTCTCGACAAAACTGCACAGTCAGGCCTTTGGTTGCTTTTACCCTTCTCTTTGCGGCTCCCGCCTCCTCCTGCAGCATCCCCTTATCTCCTTTATATAGGCACAGGCTGAACACTAATTAGGGTTAGTTTTGAGTCCTAAATTTTTGGTGCTATACTATTTGGATGCGACATTAATGCATTATAGTAGCTAGGGTTGCTGCGGTCCTAACTTAGTGCAATTTTTTCGATCATCTTCCTTCATGTTTTTGCCAACCAAGCTTGGAATTCATCTTCCTTATTTTTCCAACCACACTTGGCATTCTCCTCTTGAATCCACTTGCTCCAATCCTGCCAATCCTTCACACCACGATAAGAAAAGACCCTTTCACACTGGCAATAAAAACTGCACATTCCTCAACTCCTAGATGCAAATGCATGAAACTACTGGGAAAATATACTAATATATACCCAAAGACTAGCAATATCAAGGCAATATATGCATGGAAATTACATTTTTTAAGGAGTTAACAAACCCCGTTCATTCTCTCTTGACTTCCCTAACCGTTGCCATTGAATCTTGGCTTTGACTTGTGTGACTCAGTCTTTTTCTCGAACTTTGCTATGGACTCGGCCTCGTCTAATGTTTTGGAGAATTCTTGGACTCCCCTCCTTTCCAACTCTAAATTGGACCAACGTTGAATTCCATCCATAAATATGGAGAAACCCTCGACTTCCCTCAAGTCTGAAATTTGGAGTTTGATCTCGGTGAATTGCTTCACATATTCTTGGATTGAACCTTCATGCTTGAGTTGTTGTAACTTTGTTTGGGCATTGCGTTGAGCATTTTTTGGGTAGAATTTCTCCTCGATATCGCCTTGAAACTCTCACCATTTTCTTATGGGAACATCCTTGCTTTTCTTCTCAAAGTACATGCGTCGCCACCATAAAAGAGCAACGTAAGTTAAATAAACGGAAGAAGTGTTTACCTTTGTGGATTCGTCCACCATACACATGCCTCATAAATAATGCTCCATGCTCCAGATGCAATCCACCATATCTTGGGAAACTCTTATCCCTTTGAACTCCTTTAGTTTTGGGACGTCGGCTAGAACATTTGGTGTGCTAGTCATCATGGCACTCCTCACAGCGGCCTTACAAATGAGTAGCTTGGTCTTGAGCTCCTCCACAATCTTCTTGACTTTGATTACCTCTTCTTTGAGTGATCTGTCTTGCTGATTGACATGCTCCACAGTCTCATGGTGAGCTCCTTGGAACTCATCCTTGAGTTTGTCACCCATCGTGTCCAGCTAGGGTGGGCACAGTTCAGTTTTTAGCCCACCCAGGCCCGATCTGGCCAGAAAATAATTACCCTAAACCCAACCCAACTTGATTTTGTTCTTTAAAAACCCAACCCATCCCAAAAATAAATACCCTAAACTAGACCTGACCCAACCTATAGAAAAAAAATCAATTTTTAGGACTTAATTATAAAAAAAATATGGGACTTAATTGTAAAAAATAATAATTTTAAGTGCTAAAATGTAAATAAAAATTTAAATTTAAGGACCTAATTATAAAAATATATAAAGATTAGGTATTATTACAAATATCCCTAAAAAATTTAGTGGAAAATTACACTATTAGTCTTAGGTCGGGTCGAGTTTTTTACCTTAAGCACAAATCTGACCTGACTTTACCTTAATAAAAAACTTGAACCTGGTTTTTTTTAAAAAATCAACCTAATTGGGTTGGGTTAGAACCCGACCGGGTTGGGTAAAAGGCCCAACCTTATGTCCAGCTCCTCTAAGCGGACATCAACTATGTCGAGCCTCTCATTCGAGTCATTCGTGGCATTCTCATGGCGGGTAACCTTGTCCTAAAGTATTGTGATTTTGTCCTCAGAACTAGCTCTCTTTGCCTTGTCTTTTTGTCGTGTCACATGAAAGCCCTAGTACTCAGTGTTAGATCCATTGTTGCCTACCATCTCTACTCGGTTGTGTACGGAATTAGGCTCTGATACCACTTGTCATAGGGCTAGAGTCTGACTAGCTTAATCGTGTGGCCTTAGTCGACGATCTTAAGTCGAAGACTAAGTCAGCCTTCAAAATACTGAGCTATGTGCTTAGAACAATGATCGGTGTGAAAACGTCACACTTTTAGTGCAAGCTACATTGTCGATGCAATAATAGAAATAGGGAAATCTTGTTTGAATATCGATCCCACGAGGATGGTATATTAAGCTTATACTTATGTAACTACAATATAATAATGTAAGAGTGGTAATTGTGGGTGCAATGGTTGTTTCAATAAAAAGGTGAATATATGATTAATTGTGGTAGCAATAACAGAGTGTACTAAAAGATAGAGAAATATGAGATAAAGCCTGGATCTCATTGCTTCAGTTCGGCAGAAAGATCAAGTATACTTCAAGGGAAAATGATGGTTCAATCAACGATGAGGTAGTCAGCTTGAGTATTAGCTTCCACTTAACCTTCAATCACTAACTCATAAATGTAAATTGGCTTCAACTTTCGTTGTAAGTCGAGGCTATAGCCCTTCGAACAAGTGGATCAACTTTTGTTGCATCCAAACAACTTTTTTTGTAAACCTCGTTAATCTAACTTGCCATTGCATCCATCGATGTCAGTGGCTAGTTTAATACTCTCATGAAAAACACAAATCAGATCCAACAATTAAAGCTTAAGATAAAACTAACACAAATATATATTAAACTGAAGAAATAGTTTCAACAAGTTCATAAAGCTTCAGAAAATTAAACCATCGTCAAGTTGTGCACAAAATACAAAATAAATCTCCATAAACATCAAAATAGAGAAGATTTAAGAAGATAACAATGTATTTCATTGATTCGACACTTGATTCCTCTTTTCCTCGGATAAACCTACCTCACTTTACCTCGAATCTCTAGAAACAAGCTTAAGCCGCCATAGAATAAAGGAGAAAGCTCGGAGATTGAAGATGATATGAAAAAATTAGAAAAGCGTGACTCCATCTCTCCTTCAAAATAGTCCTTTTATAGGCCACCCAAGAAAGGACTATCCTCCAGGTTAATTTCGTGCCTAGAGCCGTACATAATTTGTTGTAACAAACTAGATAGCTGGTAGAGCTGTCCTTATCCTTAAGTAGACTGGACAGCTGGCAGATGCAATGTCGAACTAGCTGCAGTGTGAAAACTTCGTCTGTAGGGACATTAGTAATGTAGCGACCACGAGGCAAAAATATGAAAAATAAACAAAATAAGAGTCACTGAAACTAAGTTAGAAAAAATGCAAAAATAGACATGAAAAATGCAAAAAATGGATTCAATGGACACCAATGTGGGGACAACTAGACCTATAAATCAAGAGAAAATACATGCTCTTTAAAGACTTATCACACCCCCCAAAACATGAGTTTTTACTTTTCCTCAAGTAAAGATTAAATCAACAAGGTCCAACAACAGATCATAAGCATTCTATATACTTGAATCATTCGAATCAATCAATAAATCATATACATTGACAAGAGAGAAAATTGCATCACCAACTCCATATCAATAGATAAGTAAGATATTCAAGAATACCTAACATCATCCTTAACATCTCAGTTTTATTCCTCCTATCACCATTTATTTAGTACGACACATAATAAAATATAAATAACAATATATATTTCTTATTTTTCTTTTTTTGTAGCAAGGGATATCGAGCAATGAATGCATCCTAGACCTTGAGAAGTAAGATGTTGTGCAACGAACCCTAGGAAGTACTTCATTGTAACGAAACACACTCATGCAGCAATAGCCTTTGGTCATATTCATTTTTCTAACGCATGCAGAGAAGTGTTCCCCCTTAAAGCTATTTTATTTATTTTTATGCACTCACATTGAAATTCCTTTTATTTATACTTAATAAGATATACAAATATATATGTATATATAACACATGCTAAAATAGGAGAAAGACATAAAAAATCAAAGGAATGGTGCAAGATATTCTCTAATCAAACCAACAGATATATCAATGTAGAGTTAAGAAATGCAATTATCCATCATGTATATCCAACAAAATTATCATTGATTAGAACAATTCAAGATTTACACATCGAATGCTAGCAAAAGATTTTTCAACACAAAGGGGCCTTACATTTGCTTAGGAAAAAAAATCTTGAAAAATTTGAAATGTGGGTGCATTTCAACACCTAGGTGTATACCCCCAAACTTAAAGGTTGAATTTTCTCCAATGCAAAAGAAAATAGAATGGAATGATAGAATGCAATGACAGAATATAATGACAAAATGTAATAACAAAATATAGTTACAATGATGAATGCAATGCTATTACAACTACATGCTTTTACAATGGCAATGCAAATGTAATGACAATACAACAATATAAAAATGAAATTACTCTATATGGAATGCATGCATACAAAAACTAAAAATAGACTAACTCAATTCTCGGGCTCATAGGAGGAAGAAGTGGATCATCATGTTCATCTACATCTTTCTTCTCTGGCTCCTCTACCTCATCGACATCATCAAAGAGAAATTCAAAAAAAATTGACCAATTTAATGGTCTCAATATTTTCAGGATCAAAGTCAACACAAAAGAGTTTTAGTCATTAGCCATTGACTTTGAATGGAATCCCTCCTTTTGTATCTTCAATTGTGATTGTACCGTGTGGAAATGCTTCCATAACTTTAAAAGGTCCAGGCCATCGTGATCTGAGTTTTTCTGGATGCAATTTCAGTCTAGAATTGAATAGCAAAACCAACTACCCACTTCAAATTGTTGATGCAAAATAATCTTATCATGTCAACACTTGCCCTTTTTCCTTGTAAATAGAAGCATTTTTATAAGTGTTACATCGAATTTCCTCTAATTCAGTAAGGTCTAGCAATCACTTATTTCCTACAGCCTCATAATCAAGGTTGACTTGCTTAAGAGCCCACAAAGCTATGTGTTCAAGTTCTACTAGCAGATGACAAGATTTTCCAAAAACAAGTTGATATAGAGACATTCCCAACGGAGTTTTGTATGTAGTACGTATAGCCCACAATGCATCATCTAAATGAGTGGACCAATCTTTTCTAGTGGTGTTCACCAGTTTTTCCAGGACACTTTTAATTGCTCACTTAGACCTCTTATTTTCCATTCAACTGAGGATGATACGTTGTAGCCAGTCTATGATTTACTCCGTAGCGTTTCAACGCAACACCCCCTGGCTGCAGTGGAAATGTTTACCTTCATCGCTGATCAATGCTTTTGGTGTTGCAAAGCGAGTGATTATATGTTTGCGAAAAAACTTGAAGACTGTCTTTTCATCATCTTTAGGCACTGCAACTACTTCTATCCACTTTGACACATAGTCAACCGCAACCAAAATGTATAGATTTCCAAAAGAATTAGGAAAGATACCCATGAAATCTAAACGCCAAATGTCAAAAACTCGATTTCCATTATTGGCTGTTGTGGCGCTCATTTCTCCTAGAGATGGATCTATTACGTTGAAATCTATCACAGCATTGAGCAAAATCGTGAGCATCTTTGAATAATGACAGAAAATAAAATCTGGATTGTAGAACTTTTGCAGCCGTTCTCATTGCACCAAAATGCCCTCTATAAGGGGCATTATGACAATGTTGTAGAATAGATTGTATCTCTTCGTCAAGGACGCAACGTCGAATTATATTGTCATTACAAACCTTGATTAGATAAGGTCCATTCCAATGATATTTTGTAGCATATCTAAGGAATCTAGCCTTTTTGTGCACAATTACACCAACAAAAGTCTTTCCACAAACCAAATAATTCACCATGTCAGTGTACAACGATGTTGCATTCATAACAAAAAGCTTTTCATCTAGAAATACGTCGACAATTTGTAACTTATTGTCAACTTTGCTGCTAGCTTCTAGCCTCGAAAGGTGATCGGCAACTTGATTTTTTGACCCTTTGCGGTCTTTAATTTCAATATCAGACTCTTGTAGCAATAAGATCCAACGGATTAATCTTGGTTTTACATCTTTCTTTGCAAAAAGGCATCTCAAAGTAGAATGATCAGTAAAAACTATAATTTTTGCACCTATAAGATAAGAACGAAACTTATCAAAAGCAAAAATTACTGCTAATAACTCGTTCTCAGTAGTATTATAATTAATCTGAGCTTCAGTTATAGTCTTACTAGCATTGTAGATCGCATGAAATACCTTACCTTGCGTTATCCCAAAACTGCACCCATAGCGAAATCACCGGCGTTGGACATAAGTTCAAATGGTTGCTCCCAGTTGGGCGCAACAACAATATCTACATTCACAAGTTGTGTTTTAATTTTATTGAATTCATCCAGACATACATCATCAAAAATGAATTCTCTACCTTGATCCAACAATAGGCATAGAATTTTGGTGATCTTCGAAAAATCCTGAATGAATCTCCTATAGAACCCAACATGGCCTAAAAAACTGTGGATACCTTTCACATTTGTTGGTGATGGAAAATTTTCAATTACGTCCACTTTGGCTCTATCAACCTCAATTCCAACTTTTGAAATTTCATGGCCCAAAACAATTCCTTTAGTGATCATGAAGTGATATTTTCCCAGTTTAGAACCAAATTGGTATGTTCACATCACTGTAATACTTTCTCAAAATTGTCGGCACGATGGTCGAAATCATTCTCATACACTAAAAAATCATCCATAAAGATTTCAAGGGAATTGTCAATCATATCTAAAAATATTTCCATCATGTACCTTTAAAATATGGTTGGTGCATTGCAAAGACCAAGAGGCATACGACGAAAGGGAAATATCCCAAAAGGGCATGTACAAGTAGCCTTTTCCTGGTCCTCAGGTCTAATAGCAATTTGGTTGTAGCCAGAATATCCATCCAGGAAGCAATAATACTCTTTTCCTGCAAGTTGATCTAACATTTGATCAATTAAAGGTAAAGAAAAATGACCATTCCTTGTGGATGCATTGAGATGCCTATAGTCCATGCAAATATGCTAACCCGTAGGAATTTGAGTTAGAATTAGCTCATTAGTATCGCTACGAACTATAGTGATTCCATTTTTCTTAGGAACACAGTGGAATGGAGTCACCTATGCACTATCAGAAATTGCATAGATAATTTCGACATCCAACCATTTAAGGACTTCTTTCTTGACTACTTCTTTCATTTTTTCATTCAATCTTCTTTGCGATTCAATGGACTGTTTGTTTTTATCATCCAGCTTAATCTTATGCATGCAAAGAGATGGACTAATGCCCTTGATATCAGTAATTGTCCATGCAATAGCACGCTTGTGTCACTTAAGAATATTTATCAACTTATCTTCTTGTATTGTGTCAAGAGTTGTAGAGACAATGACTGGGAGTGTTTCTAAATCTCCAAGGAATACATATTTGAGATAGCTGGAAGTGGCTTGAGTTCCTGAGTAGGAGCTTTTTCAATAGACAATTTAAAATGAGGAATTGATCGGTGAGCAAGATCCAAAGATTCAACTTGCCACTTATAATGAACTACCGTAGTGAGAACTTCCATAATGTGGTCATAATTTGAAAGATCTTCTTCTACCGTTGTCAGTGCAGTATCCACAGCAATAAGTATACCATAATGATGCATGTCTTCTTCAATAATATGTTCAAGCATGTCGATATGATGACATTCTTCAGACTTTCTTCCTATATCAACATTGAACATCCAAAAAGTGACTTGGTCATTTTTAACCTACATTGTAAATTCTCTTTTTAATACATCGATGACTACTATCAGAGTAGCTAAGAATGGGCGACCAAGAATGATAGGTACGTCCTTGTCATCCTCACAATCAAGAATAATAAAATCAGCTAGAAAAACAAACTTGTCTACATGAACAAGCATATCCTTGATTTGACCATTCAGATGAGTCAAAGATCTATTAGCCAATTGCAATGTGACTGCAGTGGGCTTTATTTCTCCAATGCCTAACTTTTGAAAGGTAGATAGTGGTAGTAAATTGATACTAGCCCCGAAATCACAAAGAGCTTTACTAAAATATTGATTACCAATTGAGAAAGGTATGATGAAGCTGCCTGGATCCTTCATCTTTCTTGGTAGATGGTAGATATTAATGCACTGCACTCTTCAATGAGTGCAATGGTTTTCATTGCATTGAGCTTCTTCTTCTTGGAAAGGAAATCCTTCATGAACTTTGCATAATTCAGAATCTGTGTAAGAGCATCAATCGAAGGAATTTGCACAGTGAGTTATTGTAAAGTATCATAAAAGAATTGAAATTGATTGTCCGACTCAGTATTCTTAAATCTTTGAGGAAAAGGTAGAGATGGATTATCTGACTGCTGTGCCAATATTGGGCTTTGTGGCGACAACTTCGATTGTAAAACTGATAGAACCGAGGTAATAACAAATGACTCTCCTTGTTCATGAGTAGATACGGGAACTGGTTGCATCGAGACAATAATTTGTTTGTCACTGTAAAGAGTAACAGCTTTGCAATGCTCCTTACCCTTTTTCACCAGACTCTTAGTGTTGCTAGGTAATGTGCCCGGCTGTCTAGAACTGATATTAGTAGCTAACTGTCCCAATTGAGCTTCCAAAGTGCATATTGATGAAGAGTGACCTTGCACTACAGCTTTGGTATGAGACAAATGATCACGCATCATCTCTTCAAGAAGAGCAAATAGGTCAGAGATAGTTGACGGAGCATAATGACTCATCTGAGATTGAGTTTGAGATGGGGCTCCATATTGTGATTGCATACCAAACTGTGATTGTTGAGATTGTGAAGTAATATGTTGTGGTTGCATCTGATTCTGTTGCGGCTAGGGGTGTTCATTATCGGGTACCCGGCCCATTTAATTTAAATGGGCTGGGTAAAGGGTAATCGGGTAACGGGTACCCAGTTTATAATTTTTTTATTTTTTAATTTAAAAATTTTAAAAAAAGCACATATTAAACACATAAAATTTAAAAGTTTATAATACATAATCCAAACACAAAAAATAGTGGTTTAAAGTTAATTTTATAATATTTGGATATATATATATATATTAAAGTTTATCACAACAAAGACATTATAAATATTAATCTCATTTTTTCTCTTTCGGTACTAATAAATTAATAAAAATATAGTTGAAAATTTTAAAACTTAAAACTATATAATACAAACATGGAACTAATTTAGAGATTTAAATTTAATTTTAGGTGCAAATATTAAGTAACCTAAAATAAAAATAAAATTTAAAACTACAAAATATATTAAAAGTTATCGGGTCGGGTACCCGATAATTAAGAAATATCGGCCCAGACCCGGCCCAATTATTCTCATGTCAGGTACCAGGCCTGGTTGGGTAATTGTTTTTGGGAATTACCCGATATTTTTCTTTCGGGTTATCGTGGTCGAGTCAGGTAATTTTGAACAACCCTAGTTGTGGCTGCAATTGAGTCTATGGCATAAACTATTGTGGTGGGTAACTAAAATTTCCTTGGCACACACTAGAATTTCCTTGAAAGGAATTGTTCCAAGAGCAAAATACTCCTTGATGTTGTGCAGAATTAGAGTTACCCAAAAACTGTCTATTAGTTGTGCTGAAGGATGTACCCATGTTGTTGCCTCGCATGTTGCTCACATAACTAGCATTTTCTGCATGCTGTGGACAATCCTCAAAGCTATGGTTCTCACCAAAAATCTCACAGGAAAATTCAAGGGTTGTTATTTCTTAAGCTAGCTGGATAGGAGCAACTTCACTTGTCCCATCCATATTCTTGATTTTGTTCTCTTAAGTAAAATCTGAGCCTTTGGAGAAGATAATACATCAAGCTCAAACACTCTCGGTGTAGCTTTGCATGATACAACTCTTGAGATAAGATATTGTGAATCATTCTGAGCATATTGCTCCAATACACCTACGGAAGCATTGTAAGTGCAATCAAGCAATGGACCATTAGACGACCCGCCAACCAGATGTCTTGTGGTTGCATTCAACCTGTTATAAAAAAATTCAATATGGGTTTCTTGTTGAATGTCATGGTTAGGACATCATCACAACTGAGATTTATATCTTTACCATATAGTATGAAGAGTCTCATCGTCTAACTGTAGTAGGCTGTATTGTCATTCCTCATGCGCGAATTCATTGTCGATGGATTAAATTACAAAACAAATTTCCTTGCAAGATCAATCCATGATGTAATAGAACCAACAAGGAGTCCTCAGAACCATGTATGAGCTCTACCCTCCAAAGAATAAGGAAATAATTACATCCGTAAGGCATCATCAAGAATGGCTTGCTGGCTAAAGAAGCACAAATTAAAAGGAAAGACTGAAGATGCTCTTGAGAGTCTTCATGTGGTAACCCTGCAACTGCCCATTGGAGTTGAGCATTTGGAGCATAACCGGCTTCAACTCAAAGTTTCTAGCCTAAATAGGAGGTCTAACAATTCCCGGTTGCAAATCATTCAATTGGGGAACAACAACCTCTCGGATAGTTTTGTTCTAGGTTGGTGGTTGTAGTGGTGGGTTTTTAGGGGCATAAGGAATTCACGTGTTATTGTTTCGATTTCTATCTATTCCATTATTTTCATGAATCCCTCTTAAAAAAGTTCTCTCAACTTCTGGATCTGGTACGAAGAGTCGTGTAATAGCACTTCTGGTCATACAACACCTACAAAAGCAATGAAAAGAAAAGGAAAAACAAAAATAAAGCTATTAGAAACAACTAAAAACTTAAATAAAAAATAGATTTGCAAGCAGAAATATAAGGACATAATAACGACATCCTCGACAACGGCGCAAAAACTTGATCGGTGTGAAAACAGTACACTTTTAGTGCAAGCTACACTGTAGATGCAAGAATAGAAACATGGAAATCTTGTTTGAATATCGATCCCACGAGGATTTTATATTAAG
Source organism: Hibiscus mutabilis (assembly GCA_019671005.1). Lineage (NCBI taxonomy): Eukaryota > Viridiplantae > Streptophyta > Magnoliopsida > Malvales > Malvaceae > Hibiscus > Hibiscus mutabilis. Next base: position 18,638,316 of record CM033753.1, on the reverse strand, counting down.
CTTATACTTATGTAACTATAATACAATACTGTAAAAGTAGTAATTGTGGCTGTAGTGGTGGTTGCAATAAAAGGATAAAAAGGTAAATAGATGATTAATTGTGGAAAAAAATAAATGTAAGACCCTAAAAATGGGCCTAGATGTGAATCGGGTTGGACCGAAGCTTCGAGAGAACCGGTTAAGCAATTCGAATAGTTTCGGGAATATAAATTAAAATTTTAATTTTGAGGTAAAATAAAATATGTAAAATGCTCTAAATTACTTAATTAATATTTTAAGTAAATTGGTGAAGTCAATTTGTGGGAATTAAATTTGAGTTTTAGACATTTTAGTCTAGTGACTAAATTGAAAGTTTTCGAAACTATTTTTGGTGACTAAATCGAAAAAGGATCAAAACTTATAATCTTTAAGGAGCTATTTGACCATTCTTTTTCAACAGATTTCTCTCTTAATTTAGGCTATTTTTAAAGTATTTTAAAAGGTTTAATAATTGGATAAATGAGGTTTAATTAAAAAGATCTTTATTTCCTAAAACACTTTCTCACGTAACTACTTTTCTCAAAATCTTTTCTCTCAACTTACTCAGCAACCAGACTGAGATTTCTACTTTTAAATCTCCAGGAATCAATCTTTGTTCATTCCCTTTTTGATTTCTATTTGATTTCTTCAAATACCTTTGCAAATTCTCTTCGGATTTTATCAAAGCTTAGCCAATTAAGGAGAAATCAGCAATTAGAGGTGATTTTCATTTCTCTCCTCTAATTAAAGGTTCTTTAATGAAATTCCCAAGTTCTTGATCCTTTGTTGTTGATTTATATTGTGGAACTGTGATTTAAACATTTATTTGATAATTAAATTGAGTTTTCTTGGAAAATTAATAGAAGTTGAATTAGATCTGTTTTGGTGATGGATTTAATTGATTTACATCTTAAATTAGATGTGTATTAATGTTGAAAGTATTTATTAATCAATGGAATCCTGAAACTATAAGGATTGCTAGTTTTTAAGTTGTTTATAGTTGGATTTTGGTGGGATCTAGTTGTTGGGATGTTGTTGTAGATATAAGGACGTGATTAGGTTGTTGTTGGATGTTAATTGAATTTAGTAATGTGTTAGAATCGTTAGATCTTGGTTGGGCTTTGTTTGAGTAAGGTTTGGTGGTGTTTGATAAGTGTTCAAAAGTACTATTTTTATTACCCTTTTTACTCATATTATTGTTAGACTTAAGCTCATATTAGTTACATAATTAGTTATTCATGCATTAATTCATGTTTCTTTCCACCGTTGAGCTTGATTACATAACTTGGTGATTTTTGTGGAAAAAGATGCTGCTTTGGTGTGTTTTTGTGTGTGTGCAGGATCATTTGCCAAAGCAAGGCTAGTGCTAGTTGCCAGGGCAATGCATGAAGGAGACGCCGAGCTAGCTGCCAGGGCAATGCATGAAGGAGACGCCAAGCCAGTTGCCATGGCAATTGTCGACAAGAGCAAAGGTGATATGGTAGTCGAAATTGATGACTATACAAGCCCAAGATGACGTGGAGCAAAGCCCAAACCCAAAGGAATTTGATTGCCATGCAGAGATTAAAGAATAATTAAATTCCAAGAAGATAGGAGAAGTTATAGTAGGAATACAATTATAATAAAGAATTATATTCTTTAAAGATAATTTAATTCCAACTTAAACTCCTCCTCAAAGAAGGACTTTGGCCTAGCCCTATAAATATGAAGGAGATTTCGACAATCAATAGAGAGGAAGAGAGGGGAATTTCTACAAGTCCGAGGGAGAGCAAGAGGAGAGGATTTTTGACAACTCCAAAGGGCAAGAAGGAAGAGATTTCGACAAGATAGCAAGGAGGGAGAGAGTTCGATTTCTTCTTCTTCTTTGCTTCCATTAGATTCATGGTTTGGGGATTATTCTTTGTATATCTTTTGAACCCAACCATGAACTAACTTGACTGGTTGGGGTTATTGTGTTTTGTTGTTGTGAGAAACAATTGGATTTTGTTTAGGTAATAAGAGTTTGCACTTTTCTATTCAAGGTTTACTCATTCTTGGCTTTTATTCTTGTTTGCGATTGAATTGGGAGAGGATCTCGTAACTTCATCTATTTATCTAATATCGGGAGAGTTAGATTCAAGAAACGAATGAGTATGGTCTTTATTCAATCTATTGATGGTGAAGATTAATCCGGCTTAGGAATAAGTTAAGGATTTCAACGGCTAAGAGGAGCACAAGATTGGTTGTTGTTCACCCTTGATTCACGCAGGGATGTATTATCAAGGCATGCACAAGTAGCTAGAGTTTCGACTTAGGGATAAGAAGAAACCATTGAAGAACGCTCTGCCGAACCTTGAAATTACTGCCCAGACGCCCAAGTAGTTGCCCAGCTAGTTGCCCAGGCAACCTTCGATTAGTTGCCAAGGCAACCCCGCTGTGCAAGTTGCCCTTGCATTCTTTTACCAAGACGATCCAATCGGCTATCACACCTCAACTCACGATAACCTGGCCTATTCTCTCTTTTTCTTTCATCTATTCTTTTAGTTTATTGCTTTTACTTTTCTCGTTAATTAAAACCTCTATTATCAATTGTGTTTTTATTTTCACAGTGCAGTAACTTAAGCAAAGTGGCCCAAACCAATCCTTGTGGAGACGATACTCGATACTCATATCACTTTATTACTTGCGACGTGTATACTTGCACAATTGCGTAGCACTTATTACACGCAACAAGTTTTTGGCGCCGTTGCCGGGGATTGGCAATTGGTGTTAGTTGTTTTTGTTATTGCATTTTTTTCTCTTAGTTTTACTAACTTTTCTTTTTGTTTGTATCAAAAAAAAATTAGGTGCGCTACAAGTTAAGGGACATCAACATGTCGGGAAATAAAAGCCGATCTATTCGAGAGATGATGTTGGAAGATATGAATCAATCCAATCAAGCGTTTCTTGCACCCTTTGATGATTACCTATACCAACCGAGAAAAGCCCAAATAACTTATATCGTGGAAAAATCTTGTGCTATGTGTGGAGAAAATCATGTGTTTGAAAATTGCCCTCACATTTTTGGTGCATATAACTACATGGAGGACCATAGAGGGAACCAACAGCAAAATTCTTCATGGTATGGTCAAAAAGCTCAAAAATATTTTTACCATAACAATTTTGCCGCAGCAACAGATATGCCATGGCAATGTAGTCCTTTTCAAGAGCATTCCAATTCCTTGGAGGAAACGTTACTAGCTTCCTTGGCTAGACTTGACGGATCAATTGGAGAGATTCGAGAACTATCAAAATCTATGGATACGAGGATAGCTTAGTGGGATGCAACCTTAGGGGATTCAGAAGATCAATTGGGGAGATCCACATATGTCATGGATAACATGCACCAACAATTCATTCCTAGGGATACTGACGTCCCAAGGCAAGAGGATAAGGAGCAATACAAAGAAATCTCTCCGATGTGTGAGGAACAACTAGAACCTCAAAGTCAAGAGGATGCCAATGAGAGAGACTGCCCAATACATGATGAGCTTGAACAACAAATTGCCTCGGCAATGATTGAGGAGCCTGAATAGAGCAATGCCGTGACAACACTCGGTGAAGCTGAGAACAACAATACTACAGCAAATTCTGAGGAACCTGATGCCCAAAAAGTTATAACATTGATGTTAAAGCAGGAATGTGTAGATTGCTCTCATCTACAATTGCCACGGCAATTACACGACCACATGCAAGATCAACGAGATGATAATACTTTGCCAATGGAATATGAGCAGGTAATAGTTGAACCTTTTGAATTCTTTTAAAACTCACCTCGTCCATTGCAGGTATGTCTTGAGGAAACGAGGTTGGTAGATTTGAAGCCATCGAAATCTCTACTGATGGAGATGTTTGAGAGACCAAAAGAAAAAGGTGTTTGGATTCATAAAGCTCTTCAGAAAATTGATTCTTCCCTTAACTTAAAGCAAAATTTGACAACTGGTTGCTACGGCAATTGGCTTGAGCAGCAATTGCCACGACAACAAAGGCTACATCCAACCATGATAGATGTCGACAAGAATGAGGTAAGTGAATGGTTGAGAATGGATATAATTTTTTCTATTAATATATTTGTGCCTTCAGGAATAGTAGCAAGGTGGAGAGTGTACATGGACTACAAGCGAACAAAGAAGAAAGACACCTCCACCATGGTAATGCAAAAGGGAGTAGCTAGGAGCACATTGGCCCAACTCTTTTTGGGCAATATTGTCACCCGATGGAGGGTACAGATGGACTATAAGAAGTATCGGAAACAACTCTCCTCAAGTTTTCTCAGATATGCAGTAACATTAGAAGTGGTCACTTTAGGAGATGCCTGAGCATGCTCTCCTTTCAATATTTTCTTTTTTTTCTTTTTTTTCATTTTTATTTTTAGGAGATATTTTATTTTTCTTCATTATCTTTAGTTTCCAGGTTTTCTTTATTTTCTTTTCCACAACAAGACTCACAACCACCATGATAAGGAAATTTACTGCCGACTACTCGCTATAGCAACCACAACAGAAACTGGCGATGCCCAGGCAACAACAATGGCTTCGGCAACTACTGATGCAAATGCAAGTAAACCTGCATCGGCAAACATGGGCCAAATCAAGGAAATGCTATTCACGCGGTACCAGCCACAAGCATTCAACCACTGACCAGAAATTGAATCAAGCAAACGGCACGAAGGAAACTCATCACTCGAGGTGACGACCTCTCTTCTACTAACTCATTTCATTTAGTTTCTTTTAAATTTTGTTTCACTTTTTCATGCATTGAGGACAATGCTTCTCTCGAGTTTGGGGGGTGTTGGTTTCTAGTTAGTTTCATGTTTAGTTGCATTCATCTTTAGCAATCACATATAGGTTGCATATGTTACTTGCCATGCCTTTAATTGGATTTAATTGCTTAAGACTTGTTGAATATCCAATGATGAATTTTTGCCACCGCACTTAATTGAAAGAACCTTTAATTTTAGGATTACATGAAAAGAACTTAGAATTTTACTATGATGCTGATTTTTTTACACGGTTGTGGGTTGTTGATTGAAAGGAACTTAGGTTGCTTAAAATTTGGGTAAATTTAAAATTGAAAATTAAAAGTTAATTTCTTGCTAGAGGTGCCCAACACTGGCTCTAGTAGTTAATGCACATTAAAGAATCGCTAGAGGTGCCCGAAATTGGCTCTAGTCGACTAAAATAAAATGAGAAATTGCTTACTTTGCTAGAGGTGCCCGAAATTGGCTCTAGTGAAAATAAAAATAAATGCCCCGGTAATTAAATTGATGAAAGCCTATTGTTCACATAGAATCTTGAAAATCAACTTGTACACAACTACGCACACACATTGTCACGAGCACTATAGTTTGGTTCTGGGTAATTTTTGTGTTATCCGAAAAATTAAAAGGTGATCATACTTTGTGCCACGGTTCCGAGGTTTGAATTCAAGTTTGAAGCATGTCTTTGATGATTAAAGTCTTGGCAGGTAATTGCTAGTTTTCATTGCTTGAGGACAAGCAATAGTTCGAGTTTGGGGCCGTGATAAGTGTTCAAAAGTACTATTTTTATTACCCTTTTTACTCATATTATTGTTAGACTTAAGCTCATATTAGTTGCATAATTAGTTATTCATGCATTAATTCATGTTTCTTTCCACCGTTGAGCTTGATTACATTACTTGGTGATTTTTGTGGAAAAAGATTCTGTTTTGGTGTGTTTTTGTGTGTGTGCAGGATCACTTGCCAAAGCAAGGCTAGTGCTAGTTGCCAGGGCAATGCATGAAGGAGACGCCGAGCTAGCTGCCAGGGCAATGAATGAAGGAGACGCCGAGCCAGTTGCCATGGCAATTGTCGATAAGAGCAAAGGTGATATGGTAGTCGAAATTGATGACTATACAAGCCCAAGATGACGTGGAGCAAAGCCCAAACCCAAAGGAATTTGATTGCCATTCAGAGATTAAAGAAGAATTAAACTCCAAGAAGATAGGAGAAGTTCTAGTAGGAATAGAATTATAATAAAGAATTATATTCTTTAAAGATAATTTAATTCCAACTTAAACTCCTCCTCAAAGAAGGACTTTGGCCTAGCCCTATAAATATGAAGGAGATTTCAACAATCAATAGAGAGGAAGAGATGGGAATTTCGACAAGTCCGAGGGAGAGCAAGAAGAGAGGATTTTTGACAACTCCAAAGGGCAAGAAGGAAGAGATTTCGACAAGATAGCAAGGAGGGAGAGAGTTCGATTTCTTCTTCTTCTTTGCTTCCATTAGATTCATGGTTTGGAGATTATTCTTTGTATATCTTTTGAACCCAACCATGAACTAACTTGATTGGTTGGGGTTATTGTGTTTTGTTGTTGTGAGAAACAATTGGATTTTGTTTAGGTAATAAGAGTTTGCACTTTCAATTCAAGGTTTACTCATTCTTGGTTCTTATTCTTGTTTGCGAGTGAATTGGGAGAGGATCTCGTAACTTCATCTATTTATCTAATATCGGGAGAGTTAGATTCAAGAAACGAATGAGTATGGTCTTTATTCAATCTATTGATGGTGAAGATTAATCCAGCTTAGGAATAAGTTAAAGATTTCAACGGCTAAGAGGAGCGCAAGATTGGTTGTTGTTCACCCTTGATTCACGCAGGGATGTATTATCAAGGCATGCACAAGTAGCTAGAGTTTCGACTTAGGGATAAGAAGAAACCATCGAAGAACGCTCTGCCGAACCTTGAAGTTGCTGCCCAAAAGCCCAAGTAGTTGCCCAGACAATCATCGATTAGTTGCCAAGGCAACCCCGATGTGCAAGTTGCCACGGCAACTGAGTTGCCCTTACACTCTTTTACCAAGACGGTCCAACCGGCTATCACACCTCAACTCACGATAAGCTGGCCTATTCTCTATTTTTCTTTCATCTATTCTTTTAGTTTATTGCTTTTACTTTTCTCGTTAATTAAAACCTCTATTATCAATTGTGTTTCTATTTCACAGTGCAGTAACTTAAGCAAAGTGGCCCAAACCAATCCTTGTGGAGACGATACTCGATACTTATATCACTTTATTACTTTCGACGTGTATACTTGCACATTTGCGTAGCACTTATTACACGCAACAAGTTTTTGGCACCGTTAATTGCATTCATCTTTAGCAATTAATCTTTAAAGAATTAAAAGTTAGTTTCATGTTTAGTTGCATTCATCTTTAGCAATCACATATAGGTTGCATATGTTACTTGCCATGCCTTTAATTGGATTTAATTGCTTAAGACTTGTTGAATATCCAATGATGAATTTTTGCCACCATACTTAATTGAAGGAACCTTTAATTTTAGGATTACATGAAAAGAACTTAGAATTTTACTATGATGCTGATTTTTTTTACACGGTTGTGGGTTGTTGATTGAAAGAAACTTAGTGAACTTAGGTTGCTTAAAATTTGGGTAAATTTAAAATTGAAAATTAAAAGTTAATTTCTTGCTAGAGGTGCCCAAAACTGGCTCTAGTAGTGAATGCACTTTCTTACTAGAGGTGCCCAACACTGACTCTAGTAGTTAATGCACATTAAAGAATCGCTAGAGGTGCCCGAAATTGGCTCTAGTCGACTAAAATAAAATGAGAAATTGCTTACTTTGCTAGAGGTGCCCGAAATTGGCTCTAGTGAAAATAAAAATAAATGCCCCGGTAATTAAATTGATAAAAGCCTATTGTTCACATAGAATCTTGAAAATCAACTTGTACACAACTACGCACAAACATTGTCACGAGCACTATAGTTTGGTTCTGGGTAATTTTTGTGTTATACGAAAAATTAAAAGGTGATCATACTTTGTGCCACGGTTCCGAGGTTTGAATTCAAGTTTGAAGCATGTTTTTGATGATTAAAGTCTTGGCAGGTAATTGCTAGTTTGCATTGCTTGAGGACAAGCAATAGTTCGAGTTTGGGGGCGTGATAAGTGTTCAAAAGTACTATTTTTATTACCCTTTTTACTCATATTATTGTTAGACTTAAGCTCATATTAGTTGCATAATTAGTTATTCATACATTAATTCATGTTTCTTTCCACCGTTGAGCTTGATTACATAACTTGGTGGTTTTTGTGGAAAAATATGTTGCTTTGGTGTGTTTTTGTGTGTGTGCAAGATCACTTGCCAAAGCAAGGCTAGTGCTAGTTGCCAGGGCAATGCATGAAGGAGACGCCGAGCTAGCTGCCAGGGTAATGCATGAAGGAGACGTCGAGCCAGTTGCCATGGCAATTGTCGAAAAGAGCAAAGGTGATATGGTAGTCGAAATTGATGACTATACAAGCCAAGATGACGTGGAGCAAAGCCCAAACCCAAAGGAATTTAATTGCCATGCAGAGATTAAAGAAGAATTAAATTCCAAGAAGATAGGAGAAGTTCTAGTAGGAATACAATTATAATAAAGAATTATATTCTTTAAAGATAATTTAATTCCAACTTAAACTCCTCCTCAAAGAAGGACTTTGGCCTAGCCCTATAAATATGAAGGAGATTTCGACAATCAATAGAGAGGAAGAGAGGGGAATTTCGACAAGTCCGAGGGAGAGCAAGAGGAGAGGATTTTCGACAACTCCAAAGGGCAAGAAGGAAGAGATTTCAACAAGATAGAAAGGAGGGAGAGAGTTTGATTTCTTCTTCTTCTTTGCTTCCATTAGATTCATGGTTTGGGGATTATTCTTTGTATATCTTTTGAACCCAACCATGAACTAACTTGACTGGTTGGGGTTATTGTGTTTTGTTGTTGTGAGAAACAATTGGATTTTGTTTAGGTAATAAGAGTTTGCACTTTTCTATTCAAGGTTTACTCATTCTTGGCTTTTATTCTTGTTTGCGAGTGAATTGGGAGAGGATCTCGTAACTTCATGTATTTATCTAATATCGGGAGAGTTAGATTCAAGAAACGAATGAGTATGGTCTTTATTCAATGTATTGATGGTGAAGATTAATCCGGCTTAGGAATAAGTTAAGGATTTCAACGGCTAAGAGGAGCACAAGATTGGTTATTGTTCACCCTTGATTCACGCAGGGATGTATTATCAAGGCATGCACAAGTAGCTAGAGTTTCGACTTAGGGATAAGAAGAAACCATTGAAGAACGCTCTGCTGAACCTTGAAGTTGCTGCCCAGACGCCCAGTAGTTGCCCAGCTAGTTGCCCAGGCAACCATCGATTAGTTGCCAAGGCAACCCCGTTGTGCAAGTTGCCACGGCAACTGAGTTGCCCTTGCACTCTTTTACCAAGACGATCCAATCGGCTATCACACCTCAACTCACGATAACCTGGCCTATTCTCTCTTTTTCTTTCATCTATTTTTTTAGTTTATTGCTTTTACTTTTCTCGTTAATTAAAACCTCTATTATCAATTATGTTTTTATTTTCACAGTGCAGTAACTTAAGCAAAGTGGCCCAAACCAATCCTTGTGGAGACGATACTCGATACTTATATCACTTTATTACTTGCGACGTGTATACTTGCACATTTGCGTAGCACTTATTACACGCAACAAGTTTTTGGCACCGTTAATTGCATTCATCTTTAGCAATTAATCTTTAAAGAATTAAAAGTTAGTTTCATGTTTAGTTGCATTCATCTTTAGCAATCACATATAGGTTGCATATGTTACTTGCCATGCCTTTAATTGGATTTAATTGCTTAAGACTTGTTGAATATCCAATGATGAATTTTTGCCACCACACTTAATTGAAGGAACCTTTAATTTTAGGATTACATGAAAAGAACTTAGAATTTTACTATGATGCTGATTTTTTTTACACGGTTGTGGGTTGTTGATTGAAAGAAACTTAGTGAACTTAGGTTGCTTAAAATTTGGGTAAATTTAAAATTGAAAATTAAAAGTTAATTTCTTGCTAGAGGTGCCCAAAACTGGCTCTAGTAGTGAATGCACTTTCTTACTAGAGGTGCCCAACACTGACTCTAGTAGTTAATGCACATTAAAGAATCGCTAGAGGTGCCCGAAATTGGCTCTAGTCGACTAAAATAAAATGAGAAATTGCTTACTTTGCTAGAGGTGCCCGAAATTGGCTCTAGTGAAAATAAAAATAAATGCCCCGGTAATTAAATTGATAAAAGCCTATTGTTCACATAGAATCTTGAAAATCAACTTGTACACAACTACGCACAAACATTGTCACGAGCACTATAGTTTGGTTCTGGGTAATTTTTGTGTTATCCGAAAAATTAAAAGGTGATCATACTTTGTGCCACGGTTCCGAGGTTTGAATTCAAGTTTGAAGCATGTTTTTTATGATTAAAGTCTTGGCAGGTAATTGCTAGTTTGCATTGCTTGAGGACAAGCAATAGTTCGAGTTTGGGGGCGTGATAAGTGTTCAAAAGTACTATTTTTATTACAATTTTTACTCATATTATTGTTAGACTTAAGCTCATATTAGTTGCATAATTAGTTATTCATACATTAATTCATGTTTCTTTCCACCGTTGAGCTTGATTACATAACTTGGTAATTTTTGTGGAAAAATATGCTGCTTTGGTGTGTTTTTGTGTGTGTGCAAGATCACTTGCCAAAGCAAGGCTAGTGCTAGTTGCCAGGGCAATGCATGAAGGAGACGCCGAGCTAGCTGCCAGGGTAAAGCATGAAGGAGACGTCGAGCCAGTTGCCATGGCAATTGTCGACAAGAGCAAAGGTGATATGGTAGTCGAAATTGATGACTATACAAGCCAAGATGACGTGGAGCAAAGCCCAAACCCAAAGGAATTTAATTGCCATGCAGAGATTAAAGAAGAATTAAATTTCAAGAAGATAGGAGAAGTTCTAGTAGGAATACAATTATAATAAAGAATTATATTCTTTAAAGATAATTTAATTCCAACTTAAACTCCTCCTCAAAGAAGGACTTTGGCCTAGCCCTATAAATATGAAGGAGATTTCGACAATCAATAGAGAGGAAGAGAGGGGAATTTCGACAAGTCCGAGGGAGAGAAAGAGGAGAGGATTTTCGACAACTCCAAAGGGCAAGAAGGAAGAGATTTCGACAAGATAGCAAGGAGGGAGAGAGTTTGATTTCTTCTTCTTCTTTGCTTCCATTAGATTCATGGTTTGGGGATTATTCTTTGTATATCTTTTGAACCCAACCATGAACTAACTTGACTGGTTGGGGTTATTGTGTTTTGTTGTTGTGAGAAACAATTGGATTTTGTTTAGGTAATAAGAGTTTGCACTTTTCTATTCAAGGTTTACTCATTCTTGGCTTTTATTCTTGTTTGCGAGTGAATTGGGAGAGGATCTCGTAACTTCATGTATTTATCTAATATCGGGAGAGTTAGATTCAAGAAACGAATGAGTATGGTCTTTATTCAATCTATTGATGGTGAAGATTAATCCGGCTTAGGAATAAGTTAAGGATTTCAACGGCTAAGAGGAGCACAAGATTGGTTGTTGTTCACCCTTGATTCACGCAGGGATGTATTATCAAGGCATGCACAAGTAGCTAGAGTTTCGACTTAGGGATAAGAAGAAACCATTGAAGAACGCTCTGCCGAACCTTGAAGTTGCTGCCCAGACGCCCAAGTAGTTGCCCAGCTAGTTGCCCAGGCAACCATCGATTAGTTGCCAAGGCAACCCCGTTGTGCAAGTTGCCACGGCAACTGAGTTGCCCTTGCACTCTTTTACCAAGACGATCCAATCGGCTATCACACCTCAACTCACGATAACCTGGCCTATTCTCTCTTTTTCTTTCATCTATTTTTTTAGTTTATTGCTTTTACTTTTCTCGTTAATTAAAACCTCTATTATCAATTGTTTTTTTATTTTCACAGTTCAGTAACTTAAGCAAAGTGGCCCAAACCAATCCCTGTGGAGACGATACTCATATCACTTTATTACTTGCGACGTGTATACTTGCACAGTTGCGTAGCACTTATTACACGCAACTGTATTCTTGTTGGTTTTAGAAAAATGTTTGATTGATTCTTATGAGGTGTTGTTGAGTTTGTTGGTTGCTGGAAGGTTTTGATATAGAGATGTGTTCTTAATCCTCTATTTTTGGTTGGGTAAAGCAAGGGAGCAAAATCCTTTACCTATCGAAGAAGGCACGAGAGTTGCAGAGGTTTGATTCTCACATCGACAATCAAGCATTGGGTTGTTGGTGACTGGAAAAGTGTTTTAATACTGTATAAAAGTTTGAAAATGAGTTATGGGAGTTTAGATAAGGTTTGACACACCTATCTAAGCTCGAAAGTAAGTATCATTTAAGCTATCTCTCATTTTTGGTATTTTAAAATGGAATCTCATGCACATGTTTATGGTTTTATTACTCATTGTATTATGCACGTTTTGAAAGTGATAGATGATGCAAATAATCATTAATGATGACTCTTGAGAGTAGCATATGATTTATGCAAGTGTTTTGAGATTTTGGAAATACATGGTTTAATGTATTTGTGTTGGAATGATTTGATGCATATGTAAAACAATGAGGTAATGTCGGTTATTGAATATATTGGCAAGTGGTTGTGTTTAAAATGTTATCGGATATAGTTGACCGGTTATAGGATTGAAAGTGCACTATAAAAAGTCGCCTCATATGTGTCGATAGGTGTTAAAGTCTCCGTAATCTCCACCATGAGAACCATAACAGTTGAGGCGGGTAAATGTTCCATTTTCTCTTGCTGGTGAATTAATACATCTAAACCGTAAAGGTGGGTAAATGTTTCGTTACTCCATTTTGAACCATTAAGGTGGGCAACTTTGTCGTTACTCCAGTTGAGGTATGTGTGTGAAGTGATTATGTGAACCACTTGAGAATCTGTGTATCCGATGTGTTTTATGAAACGTAAGGTTGCTGGTTTTGAGTCACTTGAAAGCCAGTATATGAGATAATTTATCATGAGAAATAGATTATTTTTTATAATGTGATTTATACATACGTTGCTTTTTAAGCTTGTTACAAAGGTGTTGTGGTGTGAAGCTTAAATTGAGGTAGAGATTGAATCCATTATACATGTGTACAAAATGGTTTTGATGTGCATATTTGAGATGGCATGGGAAGCATGATATGTTTTACAAAGAGATGTTTACATGTGATTTGAACAAAATGGTTTTAAATGCATTGATGAGTGTTTTTGTGGTTTCCCTCACTAAGCTTATTGCTTATGCTATATTTTCCTCGTCAATTCAGAGAAATAGCTCTCTCAGGCAGCACACGAGCGAGGAAGGATCCAAGGATTTGATACATTTCAAAGTATGGTTTTAATACGTTCTAAGTAGTAATAAGAAAGCAATGTGACCGGGTTGTTTTGGGAGATATGTTTTGGGATACTCCCTGATGTAATAGTTTAGATTGTTGTGTTGGACTTGTATGATACTCTTTACTTGTATTTGAGGGGTTTGGGAAACATTAAGCATGCTTGGGTAGAGGACATGCTCTTAGGCGAATGCTTGATTATGCCTTGCTTGGTGTGACTTCTCGATATGTTGTTATGTGTGATGGATGTATGTCTATGATGCTATATGATGTTTATAAAGGGAGTTACATTGAGCCAAAGTGTCATATGTTGGATCTAGAGGTCATTACAAGTCTCACCGTACCGGTACATTACCTCAAGGTGTTTGTACACGGGGATTTGTATAGGCTCAAAATGGTGCAAATTTTCCTTACCGTACCGATACACCTGGTAACCGTATCGGTGCTCATAGCTATGAAATAGGAAGGGTTTTGGTGCGAGAGCCACCATTTTGGTACGATCCTTGGCCACTAAAATCCAGACTTTTGAAATTATACAAGTCGTACTGATACGCTTGGTGACCGTATTGGTACGCAAATGCTCTTTAGAACCATATCGATACGGTGGACACCTGTACTGAAGCACCGGACATTATTTTATCTGTAAATGTTGCTTGATGTTTGAATTTTTGCATTTTGGTCCCTGATTCTTATTTATGCAATTAAATAAGTATGGGTGATCATTTTGAGTTCTGATTTGATATGAAGGCTTGTAATATGAGTAATCGAGGATTGGTAACTTAAATTTTGTGAAAGCTCGTATAAATATTAGAAATTACGTTTTAGTCTCTAGAATGCGATTCTGAGCACTTGGGTGTTGATATGATGCCCGATTGAGTTGAGATTTTAACCATGACTTGTATGCACACCGTAGGACCTAAAAATGCATATAGAAAAGATAAAAGAAAAATGGATCGGTTTGAATGTATTTTCATCAGGGTTTATTTCGATAAACCCTAATGTAGCTCACTCGATTCGATCTTGTGACTAGACTGGGTCAAGGAGGTTACATTTGGTAGTATTAGAGACAGGTTATGATTGTTGGGAGGTGGGTTATGGTTGTTTGTATGATTGAATATGTTGTTTGAACTGTACGATAATTGAATTTGAGGAATTGTACCTGATATGTGTAAGTTTGGGAGTTAAAGCTTAGGACACATTACTTTATCACTATTGAGTTAAATGATTTTGTTTTTAAACAAGAGTGACTTGGATTCTCGCTGCGAGCTAGCCTAATTATTTTGTTTTGTTGAATTATCATGTTTAGACTTATATTATCTAGTATGGGACCAAGACGTGAGACGAGAGCTCATATGGGTAGTGTTGTGGATACGCGTGATGAACAGATGCCTTCTCCTCCACTGATTCCTCCCATTGGTGTTAGAGTAGAGGGAGGTGTGCCTCAGGCACCACACATACCTTTTTCGGTGATATGGCACCGTTGGTGCAAGCGATAATGGGAGCTTTTCAGGCGGCCATGGCTGAAGTTCATGTACCTGCACCAACACCTACACCTGTTAACACCGGGTTACCTCTGGAGCGTTTGCGTAGCTTGGGTTGTGTTGTGTTGAGTTTAGAGGTTTGGATCCTAAAGCAGTCGGGGAATGGTTTAAGAGTATCGAAAGGATCATTGGCCAAATAGAGTGTACTGACGTAAGTAAGCTGGGATGTATCGTTGCTCTAGGGTGATGCATGCGGTTGGTGGACAACTGTGATTGCGGCTATGGAACCTGCTAATATTACATGTGAATTCTTCTATGAGGCTTTCAAGAAGAAGAATTTAGGGATGCGATACAGGGATGCGAAGAAGAGAGAGTTCATGGTTTTGGAGCAAGGAAACATGTTTGTTTCAGAGTATGAGATTCAATTTGTTTGGTTGAGTAAATATGCTCATGAGTTGGTTCTGGACGAGCGAGAGAGGTGTGATTGATTCCGTTTTAGGTTGATCAAGGAAGTGAAGACGTACATGTTGGCCACTGATTATACAAAGTTTTATATGCTGGTGTCACGGGCTAAGAACATAGAATAAAATATGGGTTTGTCTGCTCGGTTTGAGGGTTCTTCGTCTGGTAAGAAGAGTGCAGAGTCTGATGCTGACCGAAATCGTTATAAGAGGCATAGAGATAGAAGTACCACCCGGATTAGAGGCGTGGAGGTTTTGGTGCTGGACGTGGATTTCAGGATTAGAATGCTAATGCTAGAGTTCATGAGTGTAGGATATATGGCCGGAGGCATTCGGGAGAGTGCTGGGGTGCTATAGGCACTTGTTGGAGTTGTGGATCGAGGGATCATCTTCGTAGGGATTGTTCGCAGTTAGCCAGATAAAGTCAGACTAATGTACCTGTTGTTGGAGAGTAGAGAGGACGTGGATGCCGTAGTGGATATTTCTAGCGCATGAATGATGGCCAGAGAGTGGTAGCGCATACGGTGGTAGTTCAGCAAGATTATGGTAAACCAACGAGGATGTTTGCTCACCGTGTTGGGAGGAATGATACTGACGTGATCGCAGGTACCTGTACCTTGTAGTCAATACCTTTTTTATCTTTGATTGATTCTAGTTCCACGCATTCCTACATTTTGCACGAACATGCATCTTTTGGTGAGACAGTTGTGACTAGAAAGTTGTATAGGAGTTGCCTCTTGATGGTTCAAGGGCATGTGTTTGAGGCTGATCTGATGGAATTACCATTTCATGATTTTTGACGTGATTCTAGGTATAGATTGGTTGTCTCAACACAAAGCTGTAGTGGATTTTGAGGCAAAGCGGGTTTCTTTGAAACTTGTCGAGGATTACGAAGTTGTGGTTGTGGGCGCGAGAATGTCAAGTTCATGTCAAATGTGGTTTCAGCGCTGGAAGCGCGAAAGTTGTTGGAATATGGGGATCAAGCATACCTAGCATATGTTATGAACCCAAATATGAAGAAAGCGCGTGCCTAGGATATTCGCACAGTTTTTGACTTTCCAAGAGTGTTTTCGAAAGAGTTGTCTGGTTTGCCGTCAGATAGGGAGGTGGAGTTTTGCATAGAGACGTACGTAGATACAACTCTGGTGTCGATTATTCTGTATTTTATGGCACCGAAAGAGTTGAAAATGCAGTTGCTAGAGCTGTTGGATCATGGGTTAATTCGTCCAAGTGTATCACCATGGGGTGCACCAATGTGTTTGTGAAAAATAATGATGGCACGATGAGAATGTGCATAGATTATCGGAAACTGAACAAGTTGATGATCAAGAACAAGTATCCTTTTCCCAAGATTGATGATTTGTTAAACCAGTTTTGAGGTGCTATAGTGTTTTCCAAGATTGACCTGCGCTCGGGGTATTATCAGTTGAAAGTGAAAGATAAGGATGTGCCGAAAATAGCTTTTCGCACACGCTATGGTCATTACGAGTTCCTAGTGATGTCGTTTGGTTTGACAAATACACCGGCAGTGTTCATGGATATGCTAAAATAGGGTATTTCATGAATTCTTGGACCAATTCGTGGTAGTGTTCATCGATGACATTCTTGTGTACTCTCGTATCGAGGATGATCACGACTGACATCTCCGAATTATGTTGCGAGTTTTGCTGAACAACAAGCTTTATGCCAATCTAAGTAAATGTGAGTTTTGGATTAGGTAGGTGGTTTTTCTTGGTCATGTTGTTTCGGCCGAGAGTATTCACATGGATCCGCAGAAAGTTGAGGCCATTATGAATTAGAAACCACTGAAATCTATTTTAGAGGTTCATTTGTTTCTGGGGTTGGTAGGATATTATTGACGGTTTGTGGATGGGTTTTCGAGGATCGTTGCCCCTTTGACGAAGTTGTTGCAAAAGGATGTGGGTTTTGAGTGGATGGAAGTTAGGCAGCAAGCTTTCGATAAGCTGAAGGAGGCTTTGACACACTCTCTAATCTTGATTCAACCAGAGTCAGGGAAGGAGTTTGTTGTGTATAGTGATGCATACTGCATAGGTTTAGGGTGCGTGTTAATGCATGAAGGAATGAAGGGCTTTCGCCTATGCATCTAGGCAATTAAAGGGGCATGAGCGCAATTACCCTACGCACGATCTTGTGTTGGCTGGGGTGGTGTTTGCCTTGAAGATTTGGCGACACTATCTCTATGGTGAGAAGTGTGTTGTGTACACTGATCACAAAAGTTTGAAATACCTGATGTCTCAGAAGGAGTTAACTCTTAGGCAGTGAAGGTGGTTGGAGCTATTGAAGGATTACGATCTGAACATTGAGTACCATCAAGGAAAAGCGAATGTGGTAGCGGATGCTTTGATTAGAAAGGTCGCAGTAGAGCTGAGGGAGATGTTTATGCGGCTGAGTGTGTCAGGAGATGGCAGGTTGTTAGCGGAGTTGCAAGTAAAGCCTTCGATGTTGTAGTTGATTAAAGAGAAGCAACCGTTTGATGATGCGTTGGTACTGCATGTTAAGGATATCTTGGATGGAAATCAAACCGATTTTGGTTTTAATGAGAACGAGGTTTGTTCTTTAGGAGTCGAGTGGTGGTGCCGATAGATGACGAGTTGAGGTACATTATTTTGACTGAAGCGTGTTCGAGTCCTTTCGCTATGCATCCGAGGAGTACGAAGATGTACCAAGACATAAAGAAAGAGTATTTTTGCGTTGGCCTAAAGAACGATGTTGCAGATTTTGTGACTCGTTGCATGGTTTGTCAACGTGTTAAGGCAGAACATCAGTTTCCTTCGTGGTTGTTGCAGCCGTTGAGGGTCCTCGAGTGGAAATGGGAAAGGATCACCATGGATTTTGTGTCTGGGTTGCCTTTGACGCTGTCCAAGAAGAATTCTGTTTGGGTGATCGTGGATAGGTTTACGAAGTGTGCACATTTCCTGGCTGTACATACAACGTATACTTTGAATAAGTTTGCAGAGTTGTATGTTGCAGAGATCGTGAGGTTTCATGGGGTGCCAAAGTCCATTGTGTCTGATAGAGATTCGCGTTTCACTGCGAGGTTCTGGGGATATTTACATAAGGCCTTGGGTACACGGTTGATCGTATCATACGCAGACGGATGGTCAGTTGGAACGTGTTATCCAAGTGCTAGAGGATGTGTTGCGGTGTTGTATCATAGATTTTCAAGGGTCGTGGGAGAAGCAGTTGTTGTTGGTGGAGTTTGCTTATAATAACATTTATCAAGCTAGTATCCAGGTGGCGCCATATGAGGCTTTGTATGGTAGAAGATGTCGTACGCCGCTTTGTTGGGCAGAAGCGGGAGAGAAGTATGTTTCCTTGCCGAATATGTTGAAGGATACCAATAAGAAAGTGAAGCTTATTAGTGATTATTTGAAGGCAGTTTCGGATCGGCAAAAGTCCTACGCTGATTTGAAGCGGAGAGAAATTAAGTATGCGGTTGGTTATTGTGTTTTTCTGAAGGTTTTGGCCTGGAAAAATGTGATGAGATTTGGGCAGAAGGGAAAGTTGAGCGCTAAGTTCATTGGACCGTATGAGGTGTTAGAGCGTGTTGGTCCTGTTGCGCACAGATTGAGGTTGTCAGCTGAGTTAGAGAAGATACATGATGTTTTCCATGTGTGTATGTTACGGAGGTATAGATCGAATCCTTCGCATGTTATGCCTGTTGAGAAGATTGAGTTGAATCCATACTTGACCTATGATGAGGAACCGGTGAGGATACTAGATTCGAGTAGTAAAGTTCTCCATGGAAAGATCATAGAGTTGGTAAAGGTGTTGTGGAGGCACTGCAGTGTAGAGGAAACTACCTAGGAGAGCAAAAAGAATATGTTGAAGCAGTTCCCTCATCTTTTTCTGCCAGGTAAATTTCGAGGATGAAATTTCTTAAGAGGGGGAGAGTTGCAACAACCTAAAAATACGCATAGATATGAATCGAGTTGGACTGAAGGTTTGAGAGAATCAGTTTAGGCAATTCAAATAGTTTCAGGAAAATAAATTAAAAATTTATTTTTGAGGTAAAATAAAATATGGAAAAATGCTCTAAATTACTTAATTAATATTTTAAGTAAATTGGTGAAGTCAACATGAGGGAATTAAATCTGATTTTTAAACATTTTGGTCTAGTGACTAAATTGAAAGTTTTCAAAACTATTTTTGGTGACTAAATCGAAAAAGGATCAAAACTTAGAATCTTTAAGGAGCTATTTGACCATTCTTTTTCAACAGATTTCTCTCTTAATTTAGGCTATTTTTAAAGTATTTTTAAAGGTTTAATAATTGGATAAATGAGGTTTTAATTAAAAAGATTTTTATTTCCTAAAAACACTTTCTCACATAACTAATTTTCTCAAATTCTTCTCTCAACTTTCTCAACAACCAAACTGAGATTTATACTTCTAAATCTCCAGGAATCAATCTTTGTTGATTTCCTTTTTTATTTCTATTTAATTTCCTCAAATACCTTTGCAAAATCTCTTCAGATTTCATCAAAGCTTGGCCAATTAAGGAGAAATCAACAATTAGAGGTGATTTTTGTTTGTCTCCTCTAATTAAAGGTTATTTAATGAAATTCCCAAGTTCTTGATCCTTTGTTGTTGATTTATATTGTGGAGTTGTGATTTAAACATTTATTTGATAATTAAATTGAGTTTTCTTGGAAAATTAATGGAAGTTGAATTAGATCTGTTTTGGTGATGGATTTAATTGATATACAACTTAAATTAGGTGTGTTTTAATGTTGAAAGGATTGATTAATCAGTGGAATCCCGAAAGTATAAGGATTGCTAGTTTTTAGGTTGTTTATAGTTGGTTTTTGGTGCGATATGGTTGTCGTGATGTTACTGGAGATATAAGGATGTGATTAGGGTGTTGTTGGATGTTAATTGATGTTACTATTGTGTTAGAATCATTAGATCTTGGCTAGGCTTTGTTTGAGTAAGGTTTGGTGATGTTCTTGTTGGTTTTAGGAAGGTGTTCGATTGATTCTTGTGAGCTGTTGTTGAGTTTGTTGGTTGCTGGAAGGTTTTGATACAGAGATGTTTTCTCAATCCTCTATTTTGGTTGGGTAAAGTAGGGGAGCTGAATCCTTTACCTATCGAAGAAGGAGCGGGAGTTGCAGAGGCTTGATTCCCGGATTGACAATCATGCGTTGGGTTGTTGGTGAGTGGAAAAGTGTTTTACTACAATATAAAGGTTTGAAAAGGATTTGTGGGGGTTTAGATAAGGTTTGACACATCTATCTAAGCTTGAAAGTAAGTATCATTTAAGCTATCTCTCATTTTTGGTATTTTAAAATGGAATCTCATGCACATGTTTATGGTTTTATTAATCATTGTATTATGCACGTTTTGAAAGTGATAGATGATGCAAATAATCTTTAATGATGACTCTTGAGAATAGCATATGATTTACGAAAGTGTTTTGAGATTATGGAAATACATGGTTTAATGTATTTGTGTTGGAATGATTTGATGCATATGTAAAATAGTGAGGTAGTGTTGGTTATTGAATATATTGGCAAGTGGTTGTGTTTAAAATGTTATCGAATATAGTTGACCAATCATAGGGCTGAAAGTGCACTATAAAAAGTTGCCTCATGTGTCTCGAGGGGTGTTAAAGTGTCCGTAATCTCCACCATGAGAACCACATCAGTTTAGGTGGGTAAATGTTCCATTTTCTCATGCTGGTGGACTAATACATCCAAACCATAGAGGTGGGTAAATGTTCTGTTAGTCCAGCTTGAACCGTTAAGGTGGGTAACTGTGTCGTTACTCTGGTTGAGGTATGTATGTGAAGTGGTTGTGTGAACCACTTGAGAATCTGTGTATCTGATGTGTTCTATGAAACGTAAGGTTAGTGGTTTTGAGTCACTTGAAAGCCAATATATTAGATAATGTATCATGAGAAATGGATTACTTTGTATAATGTGATTTATACTTGTGTTGCTCTTAAAGCTTGTTACAAAGGTGTTGTCGTGTGAAGCTTAAGTTGAGTTAGAGATTGAATCCATGATACATGTGTAGAAATGGTTTTAATGTGGATATTTGAGATGACATGAGAAGCATGAGATGTTTTATCGAGAGAAGTTTACATGTGATTTGAACAAAATGGTTTTAAATGCAATGATGAGTGTTTTTGTGGTTTCCCTTACTAAGCTCTCTCGTGCAACACACGAGCGAGGAAGGATCTAACGATTTGATACATTTCAAAGTATGGTTTTAATACGTTCTAAGTAGTAATAAGAAGGCAATGTGATCGGGTTGTTTTAGGAGATGTGTTTTGGGATACTCCCTGATGTAATAGTTTAGATTGTTGCGTTGGACTTGTATGATGCTTTTTACTTGTGCTTGAGGGGTTTGGGAAACATTAAGCATGCTTGCGTAGAGGACATGCTCTTAGGCAAATGCTTGATTATGCCATGCTTGGTGTAACTTCTTGATATGTTGCTATGTGTGATGGATGTATGTTTACAATGTTATATGATGTTTATAGGTTGAATTAAGGGAGTTAGATTGAGTCAAAGAGTCATATGTTGGACCTAAAGGTCATTACAGGTCTCACTGTACCGGTACGGTACCTCAGGGTATCGGTACACGGGGACCTGTATAGGCTCAAAATGGTGAAAATTTTCCTTACCGTACTAATACGCCTGGTAATAGTATCGGTATGCATAGTTATGAAATACGGAAGGTTTGGGTACGCGTGTCACTATTCTGGTACGACCCTTAGCCACTAGAATTCGGACTTTTGAAATTATACAAGTCGTACCGATACGCTTGATGACCGTATCGTTACGGTGGACACATGTACCAAAACACTGGGCATTATTTCAGTTGGAAATGTTGCTTAATTTTTGAATCTTTGCATTTTGGTCCCTGATTCTTATTTATGAAATTAAATGAGTATGGATGATCATTTTCAGTTGTGATTTGATACGAAGGCAAGTAGTATGACTAATCGAGTATTGGTAACTTAAATTTTGTGAAAGCTCGTATAAATATTACACATTACATTTTAGTCCCTAGAATGTGATTTCGAGTAATTGGGTGTCGAAATAACGCCCGATTGAGTTGAGATTTGAACCATGACTTGTATGTACACCACATGACCTAAAAATGCATCTAGAAAAGATAAAATAAAAAAATGGATTGGTTTGAATGTATTTTTATTGGGGTTTATTTTGGTAAACCCTAATGTAGCTCGCTCGATTCGATCTTACGACTAGACCGGGTCAAGGGGGTTACAATAACAGAGTGTAATAAAAGATAGAGAAATATGAGAATAAATCCCTGATCTCTTTGGTTTAGCTTGGCATAAAGATCATGTATACTTCAATGGAAAATGATGGTTCAATCAGTGATGAGGTAGTTAGCTTGAGTATTAGCTTCCATTTAACCTTCAATCACTGACTCATGAATATAAATCGGATTCAAATTTTGTTGTAAGTCGAGACTATAGCCCTTCAAACAAGTGTATCAAATTTTGTTGCATCCAATCAAATTTTGTTGTAAAACTTGTTAATCTGACTTGTCACTACATCTGTCAATGTCAGTGGCTAGTTTAACACTCTCAAGCAAAACGTAAATTAGATCCAACAATTAAATTTTATGATAAAACTAACACAAATATAACACCTCAGTTTTGGGTCTAGTTGTTTTGGGGTTCGGTGGACCGGTGTTAGGGATTCGAGTCCTTTCGGGATTAAATCAGATTAAATATTTTTGAAGGTGATAATAATATTGAAAATTTTCTAAAACCATTATGTAATATATTAATGATTGTGGTGAAATCAATTTTGTAAAATGAGTTTTGGAAATCGGACATTTTGGACTAGTGGCCAAAATGTAAACATTGAAAACTATCTTAGTGACTGTTTTGTAAAGAGTCAAAACTTTGAATCTTTAAGGAGCTAATTGCCCAAAAGTCTATCCTCAGGCTTTATCCCTTATTGGATATTTTAAAAGTGTTTTGGAAAATATAAATAGGTTGGGGAGAATTAATTTGATAATTTAATCTTTAAAATAAAATCACGTAACTAACTTTCTCTCAAAGTATTTTCTCTCAAAATCTCTCCAGCCAAACATCACTCTCTTCTTCTAAAACTTCAGGTAAATCATTCTTTTCTTAAATCTTTTGTTTTCAAATGATTTCTTGTTGATTGTTTATCAAAACATTATTCTTTTAACTTTGTTTTCTCATGTAAATCATCCAATTAAGGGAGAAAGCATCCATTAGAGGTAAGGTTCGTTCTTCTCCTCTAATGAAAGGTTCTTTACTGAAATTCTCAAGTTGTTGATTCTTTACAATTGTTTTCTAATGTATTTTGATAGTTTAATTAAGGGAAATTGGTTTAATTGTGGTTCGATTGATGGAATTGGTATATTTTCTAATTGGATCTGTTTTGTTGGGTTCTTGATCAGATTAGAACATGATTTTAGTGTTTAATATTGTTGAAGGCCTGGTTTTATCAAAATATTCCCGAAACTAGTTGAATCTCTAATGTTAAAGGTTGTTAGTTAAGGGTTTTTGTGAGGTTAATGGAGTTTAATTTTTGCTGGAAGAAAAAAAGGATGTTGTAAAAGGGTTTTTAGATGTTAATTGCGGAGTTTTGATGTATTGAATCATTGTTTTGTGGCTAGGTTGAGGTTGGGAAGTGTTTTATGTTGATTTCGATAAATTTTGGATGGATTTTGAGTGGGCAACTTGTGAGTTGCGTGTAATTGCTTAGAGGTAGTGGTTTGGATGCATTTTTGATGCATGTTCCTCTGGTTTTGTGTGGCTAAAACAGGGGGTAATCAAGGCAAAGTAACTTGAAGTGGATCGTTGCTAGCTGGGAGCTCGATTTGCTTTGGAGAGCAAGGCAAGGTGAAATCGGTGAGTGGAAACGGGTTTTAAAGTCTTTCAAAGGTTTGGAAGTGGTTATGAGAGTTTAGGTTAAGTTTGAAACACTTACCCAAGCTCGGTTGTAAGTTTCCCTCTTTTGCTCTTTAGTATCGGATTGGATATGAGCATGGTTGATTAAATGTTTTGTTTTATTTACTATAAATGCATGGTTTTGAATACATATAAAATGTTTCTAAAGTATATGAAATGCTAGTGAGCATTAGTTTTCATTACGGTTGAGAATGTGGTATTGCTTTGGCAATGAGGTATGCATATATGGCGGTTTTGTATAATGCATTGTAAAATAGTAAGAAAATGGTTTGTAAATGATATATTGGCTATGTGACATGATGTGAAAATATTCGAATTGTAATACCCTTGACTCGTATGTCACATTTGGGCCTCAAACCTGAAACCCGACCATCAAAATTTCAACCTAGTTTAGCCCAATCCACCATAAGCTTCCAAAACCCATTTTATTTCAATCTAATAAATACAAGTAAAATTTGAATGTATAAAGTGGAGCTCCTTTTAAAATTACATTATAAAACTTTTGGCTGATCATTTGAAAATCTGAATACAATTTACAATATACAATAGGTTCCTACGAATACATAGCCCAAGGACCTAAATATTGTACTCTGAAGAGACGAGGCGCTGGAATCCTTCCCTGATGGTGTCCCTCCAAGAACGAGCCAAACCTACTAACCTGCGAATGGAAACAACGATTCCGAACACTAGGATAACAAAGCTCAGTGGATACACCGCCACTCAACCATGCTTCATGTAAATCATAAATAAAGCAATGTAACATGAATGACATCACGACAAGATAACAATGGCACTACCATAACCGCCTAAACACATAGCATTATGAATGTATGATTACGCACACAGCTCATACAAGTACCTCATACATTTACATAGAATCACACAGATAACACTAACAACATTAAGTGATGTCCGCGTCCACAAAGCATCGGAATCCTACACTTGAGTGAGGCCCGCGTCAACAAAGCATCAGGATCCTACACTATGAGGAAGGACCACGTCCACAAAGCATCGGGATTCCATACTCAAGAGGATGAGGCTCGTGTCCACAAAACATCGGGATCCTACATCCATGCTCAGAATCTCTCATCAAGCATCTTCGAATGAGGCCCGCGTCCACAAAGCATCGGGATCCTACATTCGAGAGTCTTCAAGGTGTTGCAACACACTTTTAGGGTATCCAAATCCCAACAACAAGGGATGACTCGACTATCTAGGCATCCTATCAGCACATAGCAAGGACCCTAGTCACCACACAACACTCAACCTCGACACAAGGCTCTTACTGCACACGGCTCTAACACACTTACCATCACCCTATGGTTTCTATCAATTAGTATACCACCCTATTGAGATTATCTATTTATTAGTATGTTATGAAGGTACACATTATCCGTTCTCATTAGATTATCTTATTATTCAATAGAACTTAACCTTATAGGCGCTCCTTCCGCACACAGCAAGAGCCCATATTACCACACAACATCAATCGATCCACCTAAGATCCCTATAAGTTACCACCTCACACAACTTACCCTAAATATAATGAGTCATTAGCCATTTCATTCCTACACAGGGTTTAAATCTCCATTTCTTAGTTTTAATATTCATTTTACACCATAATAGACCCCCAATACCCTTTGCCTTGAATTATAGAACACCCGAACGCAACCTCTAAATTCTTGGGCAGATTGTCCAGCGAGTACTGATACTCCTATATGGGTATCGGTACGCCTCCTCTTGGTACCGGTATTCATCCATAGGTATCGATACTCAATATAGGTTCGAAGAGTTTAACCCTCAAGTCATACCAATATGCTCCACCCCGTAACGATACTTTTTATTGGTACTCAGATCTCCCCATACCGATCCTGACCTGTACCCTTACTCTCTCGTACCGGTACACAAAAGCCTCCACAAGCAATGTAACAATGGGTACCGATACACCCATTGCGTACTGGTAAGCAAAAGCATTACTGGAATCCTTAATATGCAAGGGGTATCGATACACGGATTGGCGTACCAGTACTCCTCTCACAACCCCTCTCCTTTTTATACTAAGGCGTATCGATATGCGAGTTCTCGTACCAGTACACGTGCCCGAGTTTTGAACTCTAGGGTGGATTTCACCTAGAAACCCTCTTTAACCCCTATGGTTAAGCCCCAAATCGCTCCTACAGGTTATGGTAATAGTATTAGGTGGATTACTACCGAATTTAGGCCATTACAGCAAAAATTTCAAGATTTACCATTAACAACCACTCAAGGTATAAACAAGCCAAAAACACCAATTCATGCATCAAAACTTAATTTCATGATTTTCAGGAAACTATAGAAGTTAGTAGTGTACTAACCTTGAATTTAAGCTGATGAATAAGCTTTTAAGAATCTACTCCCGTTCTTCCTCTCCCAAACCCCTCTACACCTCTTCTTCCACCATTTCAAACCACATCTACCTCGAAATAAAGATCCTTTGATGTTGATCAGACTTCCCTCTTCAAGCAAAACGAAATTTCCCCCACAAATCTCAAAGATTCAACCTTTAAGTTTTGGTTTTTGGATGGGAGGTGATGTAACACCCTGGTTTTAGGGCTTAGCGGTTTGGTGGTTTATTAGACGGTCCGATGGACAAGAGTAGAGATTCGAGTCGGTTTCAAGATCATATATTTTTGGTGTTGGAAAAATTATGGAAAATGTTCTAAAATCATTATTAATTATGTATTTAATAATGTTTATATCGATTTTATAAAATGAGTTTTGGAAGATGGACATTTTGGTTAGTGACCAAAATGAGAGTTTTAAAAACTGTGATTTCACAGTGACTAAAATGAAAAGGGTCAAATACTTAGAATATTTAAGGATCTATTTTAGCAATTGGTTTCTGATGATTTTTCCCTTAATTTGACTTACTTAACATGTGTTTTAATTAGTAATTAAAGAGAATTTTGTTAAAAAGTTAGTTATTACTTTCCAAAACAAAAATCACGCATTTTCTCTCAACTTTTTCTCTCCATTCTCTCCTCAGCAAAACACTCAGGTTTTCATCAAATTTCTAGAGGTGAGGTGGTTTCTAACTTGATTTTATTGTTTCGAATTGTTTTATAAAGATTGTTTACATAAAATCTTACAATAACCTTGTGTTTTCTTAGCTTTTCACCAACAATTGAGGGAGAAACTTCACAATAGGGGTAAGGTCTGAGATATCCTCTATTGTATGGTTCTTTACTAAAATTCTCAAGCATTTAATCCTTGGTTTTGTGTTTCTTATCTAATTTTGATGATTTTCTATTGTTTAACTGAGTTATTTGGGGAAAATGAGTTAATTCACTGATTGGATCTGATTTTTGGTAATTAAAGATGTTTTGATTTATATTTTGGATGTTTAATAATGTTGATAAGTGATTTTCATCAATGGAATCCTGAAACTTAAGAATCTCTATTTGTTTAGGTTGTTAGTTTTGAGGTTTTGTGGTGTTTCTGTGGTTGTAAGGTTGCTGGAGGTGGTAAGTTGTTTTGGATATGTCTTTAGATGTGTTTTGATGATGAAAATGATGTTGGATTAATAGATGTTGGCTGGGTTGTGTATCAAAGTGTTTTGGTTATGTTTTCGGTTGTTGTGGAGGGTTAGTTTTGAAGGTTTTGTGGAAATCCGAGAAGGATTGTGGTTGCTGTGTTTAGAATGCATTATGATGCATTAATCCTCTATTTTTTTGTGGTAAAAATAGGGCAGGTTGATCCGGAAGTGATTGGAGAAGCGTTGGAGGCTTTGGATACTTGATTTTGCGTCGGCAAATCGTGGTTTCGTATATAGGTGAATGAAAACGTGGTTTAAAGTGTTTTGATGTTTTAGGAATAGAGTTTTGGGAGTTAAGGTAGAGCTTGAAACGCTTACCTAGACTTGAAAGTAAGTATAAAGTGGTTTTACTCTCTCGGTCGTGCTTGTTCGAATGATTTTATGCACTTGGTTTTAATGTTCATGTACCTACTATTTAAGCATGTTTTAAAGTATTTGATATATTGTTTTTAAGCATGTTTTGCTGAAGGATGCACATGGTAAGTGATCCTTGTAAGTATGGTTTATACTTGTGTTTTAAAGCATGGTTGTTGCTTTGGAAATGGCATAGTTTAATGCTTGGTAAAACAGTGAGGTAAATGTTATTTGGTTAATTATTTTGGCACGTGATGTGGTTTTAAAATTGTTATCGAGTATAGTTGGCCGGCCATAGGATTGAGTGGACTGTAAATAAGTCGCCTTGGATGTTGAGGGGTTTATACGACATACCGAATACTCCATCCAAGTGCCCTAATGGTTGAGGGGTTATATGGTACCGAAAACTCTTGTTAGTGGATTAAGCGTCTAACTGATGATTGAGGTTGGTGTCCCCGTGGTTTGAAAGTGTACCCAGTTGTTAATGTAATGCGATTGTGATTGCATTGCTATTCTGGTTGAGATGGATTGAAGTGTTGGGTTAACACTTGTTGAATCCGTGTATCCGATGAACTCTTTTGTTAATTGACTTGTTTAATGATCACTTGTAAGCCAATATAATTGTTAATGTTTCATTGAAATGTTTTATGTTGTATAATGTGATTTATACATGTTTCTCCTTGAACTTTGCATTTGGTAGTAATGCATGGGAAGGATTAAGTAGAGGGTTAGTAATGTGGCTTGCTGTTGAATAATAATACATGTAGCATATGGTTTAATATGCTGGTTTTAAAGATGTAAAGTGCATGTTTTAAAAGGGCATGATGTTTTTAAAGGATGATGTAAAGTAAATGGTTTTAAATACATTGATGGTGTTGTTCTGAGCATTCCTCACTAAGCCTTGTGTGCTTACGCTCTCTTTGTCCATCAATGCAGAGAAATAAAGTCCCGGAAGGCAACAAGAAGCAAGGAGATCTTGACAAGACTTGTTTCCAAAGTATGTTAGAGACTAGACTATAATGAATAAGGGCAATGGGGTACTTGTTGTGTTTTGGGAGAGGTTGTTTTGGATCTCCCTATTTGAGCATGTTTCAATAGTTGCTCTTAAGTTGTAAATGGCCTTAAATGTTTTGTTTTGGTGCTGGTTTATCTTTTGATATGTTGGTTGGTTGCATAATAGGGAGCATGCCTATAGATCGTCTTTTGACTCATGATGCTATGTTGCGATGTTGATTATGTGAAGCTTGAATGCTTGTAATATGCTTGGCATGTTGGTGTTGTGTTATAAGCTTGTAGGAATGGTTTGGGAATGCTTTTCGGGTGAAAAACCAGCAAATTATGACATTATAGGTCCAGGCGTACCGATACGTTGGGGACCGTATCAGTATGTCTAGACATCATTTGGAATAGGGGGATCAGTATGCGTATATGTGTACCAGTACGCCTAGGAAATTTTAACTTGGCGTACCGATACGGGTAAGAGAGTATCGGTTCACGTTCTAGCCTCTGGAATTTCACTTTTTCAACCCAATCCCGTGTACCGAGACCCACGTAAGCGTATCGGTACGGATGTTTAAAATTCAAAAGTTAGGTAAGTTTGTTAATACATATTGGTATGGGCTGTGGTGTATCGGTACGGTGCATTTTATGCGTATCGGTACGATAACACCAGTACCGATACTCGAGGCCAATTTCTGTTAATGACAGATGGGCAATTTGCTTTCTTTGCATTTTAGTCCCTGAATCTTGCCAATGCAATTGTATGTGATAGAATGAATGGATTGAGCTGAAATTTGTGATGAAATTTTGGAGTCGAACTAATTAAAGGTTGGCAAGTCAAAAATGAGTTTAAATCCTACAATTTTCTATATTTGCAATTTGGTCCCTATATTGCTAGTGTGATCAATTGGATGTCAAATTGATGCCCGATTAAGTTGGGGTTGCACCTGTTGTCTGCATGAACATGTAGGGTTAATAATTGACATCTAGATAAGATAAAAGGGAAAAATGGACCGGGTTTCATTGTGTCTCTTCGGTTTGCTACGGTAAATCTAATATAGCCTTCTTGGTTCGGTTGGGCGTCTAGGCTGGGTCAAGGGGGTTACAGGTGAGTTTAGAGGAATGAAGGAGAGAAGGAAAAACACAATAAGGTTATCCCCCTTCTTTTTTGCAGAGAAAACATAACACCTCCCCCTTTCTCATTATCAAATTATGAAATTACCATTTTACCCTCATGACATTTTCCTAACTCAAACCCAAACCATCAACACAAGTCAAACAACCAAGATCAAGCCCAAAAAAGACCCCCAAAAGCCCAACATCACGGCCCAAACATGCAGCCCACGCCATGGGTCAACTCGACTCTTGGATCCAAAAATCTAGGTCGTTACAACTCTCCCCTCCTAAAGGAAAATTTTTGTCTCCAAAATTTAGACAATGGAAGGAGAACAACTGCCAACGTTCCAACCAAGCTCTCGTTAACAATTTTCTATGTGGCTCTTAGGTTTGCCAAAAACCTTCCTAACCAAAACTCTCGACACAAATTCTCCACTTTCTACAAGCCTCCTCAACAAGACATTCCCAACTCCCAGAACAACACTTATATTAAACCTGGAATGGATCAACCAAAGATAATCTCAACATTATTATCAACATTGGCGTTCTGAACTCACTTCGGATGAGTCATAACTCGGTGAACGAACCTCTCTACCAACACTAGCATCTCTAGAGTCTTGAACTCAACCCTCATATGCGTCCATAATGTAACACTTCTTCAAGGTATACCACAGGGCACTTCCTCATATCTAATCACCATAACCCACATGTTCAAGAGTAACAAACCCTATTAATCATGTTCTATCATCCATATATCATGAAAATACAACTAAAGCATCAAATAACGTACCCCAATACCTTGAAGTAAACCTTGGGTCTCTGTCTGACACTATCGATGTTGAGACACCATGTAGTCTTACTATCTCTCGAACATAAAGTTCTACATATGTATCCAGCGAATAATCCATTTAAATTGGAATAAAGTGAGCAAACTTTGTCAGACGATTCATAATGACCCATATTAAATTCTTTTTACTTGGTGTAGCTGACAATTCCGTTATACAATCCATCGTTACTCGTCCCTACTTTCATTAGGGAATAGAAATAGACTGAAGTAATCCATAAGGTATTTGGTCGGAGTTTCGAGTCTTTAAATCTTGATACATCTTAGTACACCTTGGGTGCATAGTTAATGAACTATAATTGGCCTCTGTTAATATCTTCTTTCTTCAGATTATCATTGTCATAAACATATACTTTACCTTAGTAATATAATCAACCATTTGGCTTAATTTCACAGTCTTGTACTTTCCTAGTTTCAGCTTGTCTCCTCTTTTCGAGACATCTTTCATCCATAGACTGCAAATCTTTGAATTGATCCAATAAAGTTGACTTTAACTAACATTCTGCTGTTAAGGAACCATCTCGTCTCACAGACAATTGTGCATTCATCATGCCCAAGACAAACAATATCTTTCGGCTAAAAGTATCTGTCACTACATTAACCTTCTCAGGTGATAATCGATAACTACATCACAATCCTTTAAAAATTTCAACTCGTCTTAGCTGTTGTAAACTCAAATTTTTTCGTGTCATCAAATACTTCAAACTTTTGTGATTCATATAAATATGACACTTTTTACCATATAGATAATGTCACCAGATTTTTAAAACAAAAATCATAGTTGTCATTTCCAAATTATGTTTTGAATAGTTCCCTTCATAAATTTTGAGTTGCCTTGATGCATAAGCTATGACACGACCTTCTTGCTTTAACACGCAACTTAAACCATAAAGAGATACATCATTGTACAGAGTATATTCGTTTCCTGGTTCTGGTTGAATTACAACTGGTGTTTTAGTTAGAACTTTCTTTAATCTTTAAAAACTTTCCTGACAACTAGAAATCACATTTAGAAAACTTGCCATAGTGCTGCTAATCTCTTAAAGTTTGTAGTATCACACGAAGATGGTAATCATGTTCAACTTCGGTCTCTGAAAAACCAAAATATCATCTATGAAGACCACAACAACCCATATAGGTTTGGAATACCTTGTTCATCAAATCCATGAATACAGCAGGGGTATTTGTAAGTCCAAACAACAACACCAGAAACTCGTAGTGTCCATAACGAGTCCTGAATGTTGTCTTTGGTACATCTTTTTCCTTGAGCTTAATTTTATAATAACCCTGATTGAAGATTTATCTTTGAAAATACTGCTGCATCTTTAAGCTGATCAAATAAATCCTCAGTCCTTGGTAGGGGATACTTATTCTTAATGGTTACTTTTTTCCATTGTCGATAATCTATACATGATCATAGGGAACCATCTTTCTTCTTTACAATTAATATCGGGGCACCCCATGGTAAATCACTTGGTCAAATGTAACCCCGATCTAGCAATTCTTGTAATTGAGCTTTTAGTTCCCTTAACTCAGTTGGTGTCATCCTATATAGTACCATTGATACCAGTTTAGTTCCAGGATAGACATCAATCTCAAACTGCATTTTCCTATCCGGAGGTAACCATGGTAACTCATCCGGAATTATATCAGGAAATTCCTTTACAGTCAGGATGTCTTCAATTCCTTTTTAGGTGACTTTTGAGTATCCATCACCTAAATTAAACATGTTTCACATCCACTGCATAACAGCCTTTGAGCTTTTGTTGCATAAATTACTGACTCTAAACAGTCAATTCTTTCTCTTATAATAATTACTCCAGAACCATCGGGTCCTTGAAGTACCAGCCATTTGTTTTTATAGATCATTTCTGCATCATATGCAGAAAGACAATCCATTCCAAGAATGACTTCAAATTCATGGAATGAGAGTTCCATTAAATCTGCCGGGAACTTAATTCCTTGAATTTCTAGTGAACATTTCTTGCATATTCTAATTACTTGTGCATTGTGTCCAAGAGAATTATTGACAATCACATTACTAAATATTCTCCATATAAGTCTTTCTTTGTGCTATTATCTTAGTACCAATATATATATTAATTGAACCCGAATCAATTAATACAATTATAGGTTCTTTCCATAGCCTTCGCTCTGTTCATAGCCTTTTGGAAATTTGATAAGTTCATGCCTAATAGAATCTCCTTGGTCCTTGGACGAAACTTCTCTATAAACCATTCACATCGAGACTTTCGATCGGCATCAATTTAACTGCGTACTGACTCAGTCTATTAAAATCTAACTCGTACTCATAGACAGTACGAGTACCTTATTTCAAACTTAGGACTGCTGCACATTTCTCTTTTAACTAGTTGCCAACATACTTGGCTTTAAACATTCTTCTTCCTTCTTTTGATTCCCATAATTAAACATTTATCACAGTCCATCAATACTTAACATCATCTATTTTTACTGAAACTTATTCATGTTATTGGGGAGCATAATCAAGTTACACAGCAGTGCATCAGCAACATGACATCCTAGGGGCATGTACTTAACATTAAACCACATTAAACTCGATTTAGCCTCCAGAATCGGCTAAACATGTAGCTCTAATACCAATAAATGTAACACCCTTAACGTATATTCGTAGACCGAATATACACTAAAGATGTTATAGAGTTATTAAGAAAAACTTGACTTGAATATTTGTTTTCAAACTTTATCTTGTATTTTAACCCTTTTAGTTTTAAATTAAAAACTACGTCAGTCTATAGCAGCTAGTTTTAAGCCTGAATTGTTTTATAAAATTTATAAATATGTTATTGAAATAAAAATATAATTCATGGAGAAAACTATGTACCCTGTCTAGACCCTTTCTTGAGTTTAAAATTACTACGCGATTAGGGTTAAACTATACTTAACTATATCGAAAAATATAACTACTTATAGCAAACCAATTTCTAAATTCATACATTGTAATAGTGGATAAACACATTATAAACTTAAGATTACAAAATAGTTTGTCTCTTTAAATCCACTACATATTTGTACATGCCCACTAGACATTAAACTTACAACTTAAGATGCAAATATCGTGATTACTAATGTAACTTGATTTTCCAATTTAATAGCTCCTTCTTGCCATTCAACTTGGGAGAACCTATGTGTGAAATAACACACGCTAAGTACGAACTTAGTGAGGCAATAATCTTATTTATCAAAACATAAAATAAAGCAATACATGTTATACATTAACCTAGCATAGTTTCTGTCTAAGGTAGTAGTGTACTAACAAGGTTTTCATAGTCAGTCAATATTCATGTGCAAGTCATAATTTTTCTAACTTAGTCTAGTTTCCAATACTCCATCATTTTCAAGTAAATCATATACATGGCATAGTTCACATACATGGCATATTTCATACACATGGCATAATTCACATGCACGGCATGATTTATATATATATATGTGACATAATTCACATACATGACATACTTCATATACATGGCATAATTCATATATATGCATGAATTATATACATGGTAGAATGCATATACGTGTCATAATTCATAATTAATATACGTGGCATGATTCATATGCGTGACATCATTCAAATACATGACTTAATTCATATACATAACATGATACGTGTACATGGCATAATTCATATACGTAACATAATTTGTATACATGTAATGATTCATATACGTGACATGATTCATATACATAACTTGATTCATTTACATAACATGATTCTGTTACCTGACATGATTCATATACGTGATTTAATTCATATACATGGCATGTTCCGTATTCATCGCATGGTTCACATACATGACATATTTCATATACATGGCATGGTTCATATTCATGACATGATTCATATACGTAACATGATTCGTTTACACGACATGATTCATTTACGTGACATGATTCTTTTATCATTGCCCAAAGTACGCTATATGAGATTGAGGTACGTGAGTCATCTTGAAATGACATCTTAGTGTCTAACGTGAACGTGAAGATGAGTACGTACTCGGGGACGCTCTTTGCTCCCTATAAACATGAAGCACCTCGACAAAGCACTCGGGCACAGTGGGCGTGGATCCCCAGGGTGCATGTGACAATTATTTTGTCACAATATCTTTATGATAATATGAATATGAGGGTGCAGCTGCTAAAGACTCTATAGCATGCCAACTATACCATGAACTCTCATACACAATACTTGGGCATTTCTTTTATCATCAACTCAACGTCATAATTAATCATATAAATAGACATTTCATATTTCATGCTTCATCATAAATAGTCATGGCAAACATAGATCATCATCATTTCTTAGAATAATAATTCATACTTCATATTCCATTTAATCTACCTTTATTGCAACATGCAGTGGCTCAACATATATATATATATATAAGGAAATACTATTTTTAAATTAAGGTCGACTATTCGCTAGTCTTCCTAATTGCAATTTAAAACATATAAATGCACTCACCTGGGCCATGTAATGGTATGCCTCACTAAGCTTACGCGAGTTTCATTTTCTTTCTTTTTCTATCATTTGGTTCTGCTTCAATCTCTTTTGGAATTGTATAAGACCAATCTAACATATACGCTACCATTCTCGTATTTGACTTAAATTAACATTGCTAACTTGATTCTTAAACATAACTATTCGAATATAAAATTTTCTGAAAATTTCCCCAATATTCTTCAAAGTTGCCGAATTGGTCCCTAGGTCCTTAGTGACCATTTTGACCATTAAACAATTGTTCAAGCCTAATTTGAACAATTTCCATAATCATTTACTAATTTTGGACTATTATCTTTTTGTCTTTAAACTTTATAAAAGTGACATTTTAGTCACTACTTCACTTTTGTACATAAATTCATATACAAATAAACCATTCATCTATTTTCTAATCTTCTTGAAACTTTTCCTTCAACTTTATTCAATTTGGTCCTTCACTAACTTTTTATTTTCAAAAAGGTCCTTAAATTTTCTTTTCTTGTCATTTCAACCCCTTTAACTCATTATTATGTTCAAAACATCAATTCCATCAATTATTTATCAATTCAAGATAAATCCCATAATTTTCATGAATTGCCATTTGGTCCTCCAAATTTCCAAAATTTTTCTTTTCGGTCATAATTCAACAATTCCAATGCTAAAAATAAATTTTCAATAATTTCCCTTAATTTTTGAAAAATTTTGAATTTGTCTCTCTGATTTCAATTGGGGAAATTATTTAATCTAACATCAAAATTACGCTTCCAACATCACAATCTATTCAATATCATCCTTAATTTAGCTTGCTAACCAAACCCCCCAAATTTCAGGGTTAAGGTTTATAACCTCAATCATGGAATTAATCCAAATTCAACTTGATTCCATGTTTTAAATCATCAATTCAACTAACTACAGCCCTAATTTCATCACAAGCTTCAATTTCCATAATCATCTTCATCAATAACATGAACTAAAATTAACTTTTATCATGCAATATTACTATCAAAATGAAGAGAATCAAGTGTAGAACAATTTACCTAAATTAATTTTGCTTGAAACTTGTCTTGATTCCCCAATTTTGAGCTTGAAAAATTGAAAACTCCTTCCCCCTTTTCTTTTTATGAGTTTCGAACAGCATGAATAATAGAAGAGAAAGATTTTTCTCATCTTTTAATTGTTTTAATCCATGTGTAAAGTTAAATGAATTTTAATTTCATTTAACTAGTGAATTTACTAATTTGCCCTTTTAATCCAATGGCCAAGATTCAATCTCATAAAAAATCAATGGCTATGATTAAATCCATGTGTATTTGACCTTTCAAAATTGTCCTTAATGTTTCAAAATATTTAAAAAATGCTATCCATGGCAAACGACCAATTTGCCCTCCAACTAGACTTTATTTACTTACATGACTTAAAATTGTCATTCCATAAAAATTGAACCAAATTGGTTCCATTCTAACTGGCCTCCTTCCCAAAATATCATAAATTTTAATTTATGATATTTATTTGATCCAATTATTCTAATTTCACTCACTACGATTTCCAAATTTCCTTTCTTTAAGCTTTATTGCTTTATATCCATTCCATCACAATCTAACTAAATCTAGTTAGAATCTAACCACCAATAATAAAATATGCATAAAATAATATTTTATGAATTTTCTATAATCTTTGGAACTGTCTTTAAAATTTTAATTCGGTCTGATATACCGATAATTTCTGGGAATTTTTATCGGATACATTTCCTCTTAGAAATCTTATCTCAACAATCCATTACGAATACTATTGACTCAAACCGAATCCTTTTTATCAGTCAAAATATTGGATATGAGACATTCCCAGTAGGTCACCCATCCTTGTGCTACTCTGGTCTAAGCATGCTTAACAAATTTTTATTCGATCCAAATCTGAATAATATAAGCCTCGTATGAAAAATTTGGGTGACACAGAAATGCCACTCTTGGAGGTGAAATATCTATTTACGGTGTTAAATTACATAACTTTTTAAAAATACACTTTGGTCCTGAAATTTTCCAAAGTTTACACTTTAACCCCTAAACTTTTAAAAATTACATTTTAGTCACTAAGAAAAAATTGGTATATTACAGGTACCTACATCAATTCCATAATCTAAGAGTTGTTGCTTCATCCAAAGGACTTGAGCACAATAACTATCGGCCGAAATATATTTTGCCTCAGTGGTAGATAGCGCTACGCTATTTTGCTTCTTAGAAAACCATGATATTAACATATCACCTAGGAATTGACAAGTACCGGAGGTACTTTTTCTATCTATCTTACAACCTCCATAATCCGCATCCAAATAAGCATGCAAACTAAAGGATGAGTCTCTAGGATACCAAACACCTAAACAATGGCTGTCTCTAAGGTATATAAAGATTCTCTTAACGACTTGTAAATCCAAATAAGCCTTCCTCAAGGTTTCACTATGGAAGAAAGTTCTGAAGTTTGGCAAAAAGGGAAAGCTAAGTCCCCGATTCATTAGACCCTTCGAGTTGTTAAGAAAGTTGGTCATGTGGCTTATCGATTGTCATTGCCTTCAGAGTTGAGCAAGATTCAAGATGTATTCTACGTATTGATGCTTCGTAAATACTGCTCTGACCCTTTGTACATTATCAAGCTAGAATTTGTAGATATTCAACCTGAAATGACCTATGAGGAGGAACCGGTTCAAATTCTTGCAAAGTGAGTTAAGAAAATTCGTAATAAATATGTTATGTTGGTTAAAGTACTCTAGAGGAGTCACGTTGTTGAGGAGGCAACCTGGAAATTGGAGGAGACAATAAAGAAACAGTACCATCACCTCTTCAGTTTAGGTAAAAATTTGAGGATGAATTTTTCTTAAGGAGGGGAGAGTTGTAACACCCTAAAAACCAGTATAATTGGAATTGGGTTTCAACGATCAAAAACCTTATACCAGAAAGGTCCAAATATTGCATTGGCTTTGACCATGTGGTCAATTTCATTGATAATGGAATCTAATTGAGTCAATCGATTAAGGACCTTATAGAATTTATTAAAAGTTATTTAGGACTAAATTGTAAAAAATGGAAGTTTGAGGGTAAAAGTGTAAAGTTTGGAAATATGAGGGACCGTCTTTGTAATTTACCCATTTTGAGGTCATTCACCTTCTAGCTTGCCACCCACTTCACGTGAAGTTGCTTGGAGAGGTGAAAAGATGATAACGTGGACAGGAAATAATTATAGTTTATTTTTTCTAAAAAGGAAGAAAATATGTTGATATTATTTTAAAGCTTTCCTCCTTGGGAGGGTAAGCAAACGGCCATTTGGATTCAAATAGGTAAAGTGTTTTATAACAATTAAGTTATTTCCATCATCTCCTAACTTTATCTTCTTCCTTACTCAAGCAAGCACCTCTCCACCTTTAAGCTAGCACATCCATTATTGGTTATCCTAAAGCTCAAGTTTTCTTCCATTTCTTGATTCCATTGTATAGTTATCGAATTGGTAAGCAAAAGCCCCCAAACGATTGATCGATTCCATGGATCATTGAGGTTTAATTTTGGTATGGACATTGTTATAGTCCTTGACATTGTCATAGTTATTGTTCATCGGACATCAATATTGTCATTGTCATAGTTATTGAACATTGGTATGGACATTGTTATAGTCCTTAACATTGTTATAGACATCAGTCATTGATCATTGATATTGTCATCGAATTATTGATCATTAATATTGTTATTGAAACGTAAATCATCGTTATTGCTATTGAAACATCGATATCGACATTGTTATTGAACCTTGGATTCGAAAGGATATTGGATACAATTGGCATGCCATAGAATTCATGCGCTCATTGGTACGGGTGGACTACGGTCCTTGGGATACGACTTTATTGTGGCGAGGCAGAGGGATGTTTGTGTTATTGGTTATTTGGCGAGGCAGAGGGATTAGACCATTCATTGATTTGGAAAGGCGTAGGAATTTGCATATCCGCTATTTTGATTCGATCTAAGGAATATTGTTGAAATATTATATAATTCTCACTAAAAATGATTCATATCATTACTATTGATGATACATGATTCGTAGCTTTGTTATAGTTAAGACATGAATTGGAATGCATGCTATTGCTATTGACATTGTTTATGACTACCTCACTAGGCAAAGTATGCCTAACGCATTTCATCTCATGCATTTCAGGTTAAAAAAGTCATGTTTGCGAGATCGGGAAGGTTGAAGGTTTTTGGCAAGTCACAGCAAGCCTAGAGTAATGTTTATTATCCTTACAAACTCCTAGAATGGTGGCAAAGTAGTTAAACTAACCACTTATAGCCCTTTTGTTGTGTATAAACTGCATATGGTATGTATAAGCTTAAAAGGCCTAAAGTTTTGTTTTGAAATTGGATAAAGGTGGAAAATATACATATTTGGTTTAAGGAGGTAAAAACCCTTTAAACGATTCACATGACTATGAAATTTGGCATGATAGTAGAATATGGTTAACTAAACTTGCCTATAAAATCTGGCATGATAGTGGAATATGGTTAACTAAACTTGCCTATAAAATCTCATAGAAATTAGACATTGTATGATAGGTC
Source organism: Hibiscus mutabilis (assembly GCA_019671005.1). Taxonomy (NCBI): domain Eukaryota; kingdom Viridiplantae; phylum Streptophyta; class Magnoliopsida; order Malvales; family Malvaceae; genus Hibiscus; species Hibiscus mutabilis. The sequence goes on along the minus strand of CM033753.1, from coordinate 18,598,177 downwards.
AAAATGGATAAAAACCAGACCTAATCTGTCATTACAGACCTTGTCGTACCGATACGGGTGATGGCGTATCGGTACGAGTATGCATTTTTGGACTAGATCAACAAGGCATATTGATACTACCTTGGGCGTATTGGTACAGGTTCTCAACACTGGTAAATTACTATAGCTGGGTATTGATATGGTCCTGTTGGTACCAATACCCTTTTTAACAAAATTTAGGAATTAGGGCACCCGTACTAGTACGAATATTCCCATACCAAGACCATATTGAGCTCGAATAAATAACATAAATATTATCAGAAGCGTATCGATACGTGTTTAAGGGTATCGGTATGCATCTTGGACACTGGAACTTGATGTTATGTGAATTTTGCATGGCGTAATGATACGTCCCCTGGAGTATCAGTACCGATGCAGGTAGGTTGGTTAAAGCCTGTAAGACAAGTTTTGAAAAAATTACAAAATGGTCACTGTTTATTAAATGGCTTAATTAACTAGGTAAATGACCTCTGTTTGGGATGAAAATCTATATGCCCTCTATTTGCAGGTTGAACTTCATATTGGTAAGTTTAATTTCTGGAAAAGAACTCTAAATTATTGAATTTACAAAATAGTCTCTAAAACTTGTAAGGGTTTTAAATTGATCTTGAATTGATGATTATGGCTTGTATCGAATCACTGCTTCACTGTATTAAATTTGTAACATTGAAACGAATACCTTATAACTTTTAACTCATTAAAATGTTGAATAAGAATTAAACATCGAATCGATCACCATATTGAACTCCGGTAACATACTCCGACTCTGTTCTTGACCAGGCCGAGAAGTGGGTGTTACAAGTGGGATCGCTAACCTTTGGAATCATGACGATATGAGGCAGATTGATGTCATCCAATTCTTGCTCCCTTTTCAAACCCCTAATACAAACTGCGGAGATATCATGACCAACTATATTCCAGAATCGTTGGTAAAAGATAGCACCTAAGCCATCAACCCCAGATGCTTTCAAAGGCCCTATTTCTTGCAAAGCAGTAATAACCTCTTATGAATTAAACTCATCCAACAATTCTGCATTTAACTCAGGAGTGATGCAGAGAGCAATACTAGCTAAAATAGGAGATGGGTCGGCCATACCACCCGAAGTGAATAGCTCCCAAAAATAATCCAAAGCCAACTTATGAATTTCCTCATTAGTTTCAGCAACCCCGCCAGTCTCACTTAGCAATTTTTCTTGACATGGTTGTGGCATCTTTGGGATGAGGTAAAACTATGGAAAAGAACTGGTGCTACGGTCCCCGTGCTTCAGCCAGTTAGCCCGAGAGCGTTGCTCCCAATAAAGCTCTTCCTGATCAGCCTTCAAATTCAGTGCGATTTTAGTATCTAGGATATTGCCAAATATCTGATCAGTAGGTTGGAGATCATTTAATTCCTGAAGATGCGTCCTAAGATCATTAACAATGATTTTCTTGCTCTTTCAGAGGTCTCGTAACCAATATTCTAACCCCAGCCCCATAATTTTCAATCGAGTAGGAATAAAACCAACCGAAGAATACCATTACTGCTAGAAGTGACATCAGTACAAAGAAGTAGCGGGCAGTGGTCCGAGAAAGCATGAACCCTAAATTTTAGGATTTGAAAGCAGCCAGGATGCTTCAAAACAAAAATGGTGAAACCAATGAACTAGGCTAGAAGTGACATCAGTACAAAGAAGTAGCGGGCAGTGGTCCGAGAAAGCATGAACCCTAAATTTTAGGATTTGATCATTGTGTTTAGGGTTTTGGGTTTATGGGTTTAAGTGTAGTTATTTTGAATTTAGGGGTTGTTGATAAAATTTCAAGTTTAGGGTTAAATTTTAGGGTCTATAGGTTAAAACCTAAAGCCCTAACCATATTACCCTAAAACCTAAACCTTAACCCTAAACCCTAAATTCTAACCAGGAACCCTAAATTCTAAATCCATACACTAAAACCCATAAACCCTACATTGAAACCCTAAAATCAAGGCGCTTGTGAAAAAAAGTTTTCACCGCTTGTGTATAGGATAACAATCCATTTTATATATGTGTTACATTGTATTTTATTAGTGAAAAAAAAGATGAGATTAACACTTGAACCCATGAACTATAAGGAAGCATGAACAAGCCGTACTTGGTAATCTGGAGATCAAAATATTCTTCAAGTAAATAATGATGATGATGATGAATGAAGCCCTTGAACTGTTGTCAAAAAATCAATTAAGCCTTTAATTTTTTTTTTTGCATTCAATTAAGCCCTTAGACCAAGAAATTGAACCAATTAAGCCCTTTGACCAAGAAATTAAATCAATTAATCCCTTTGACCAATTTTGACCATTAAATCTTGACAATTTTTTTCTGTAGATATTACTGACACATGATACACTACAATTTTATCATGTTGCATTTACAGTTTTTTTAAAAAATATTTTTTAATCAATTTTATAAGTTTTTTAGAATTTTTAGAACTATTAAGGGTTAATTACCCTATTCATAAATGAACTATACCAAATTCTAAGTTTTATACATAATATTTTAAAATTCTCAGTTTCATACATGGGGTATTTCGTCGTTAACAAGTTTGCCCGCTTCTGTTACGGAAGCTGATGTGGCATGTACGGAAGCTGGCATGGCATTTTTTTTTTAAAATCACCATTTATTTAAAGGCATAATAGCTGAATCAGTCTTTCAAGGTATATTATTTTTCAATTTCAACCTTAAAAGTTTAAAATCATAAACCTTAAAACTAAACCTTAACCTTAATCCTAAAGTTTAAAAATTTAAACCCTAAACTACATACCCTTATCCCTAAATCTTAAAATCTAAAGCACTAAACCTTAGAAACTCTAACTCATTTCCAGCTGCCAGCTCTGATCACCCACCGGCCGGCCGTTACAGCCTTTGGCGACCGTCCCCTAGCTTCCTTGCGACTTCGTCCATGCTTGTAACGTCTTCAGCCACGACCTCAATCGACACAAGGAGAGGCAAATCTGGGTAAATGGATCAAATGATAGGGCATATCAATCACAAGAACTCCTAGAAATGTACATAATCCTTCATTCAAGGAACTTTGGAGGATCAATTTTTTTATAGAAAACAAGCATCAATACACAGCCAGAATGCAAGGCGGTCCAAAAGAAAGAGAGTGAGGAAATGAACTATAAGGTGAAAACCCGAAAACGAGCAGTCTAGAGTGATCCCGAAAAAGAAAAAAGAATACTCCATGTGAGCATGTCCACATCATACGAGCACAAAGATACGGCTTCATCTAACCATGAACCAAAGGCCTACATTACAAGCCTCCAAGACCATTCTGATCATCCATAGATATCCAAGTTGAATGAGAATGTCTTCAGATTTCATTCCGCCTATAAGGGTTAACCTTGCTTCAAGGAACGTCAAACTTCAAAGTGCTTGATCGACACCCAAATGAGGGAAGAATGAGACATGGTGAGTTAGTGAGATTAAGAGAGCCACCTTAAATGGGTTAGTAATTAGGTATGGGATTGTGCCTCTTGAAAGCCTAATATACTAGAAGAAACTATACATTTGCGTATATCTCCACAATAGTCAAGATCTTCTAAATATACACTTCATTAGAGGTGATCTCTGGCAATTTGAAGTAGATGTGCTATGGTGTTTGATATTTTGGGGGCAAACATATTTTAAAAGGTTTGACATTTTCTCCCAAAGTTTTGTTGTTTACCATTTCCCCCAAACATTAGTTTTTAAAATGTGTGGCAATATACTTCGAATTTTGTTTACCATTCTCCAAACATTAATTTTTAAAAATGTTTGGCTTCAAAAAAACAGAGAAAAAAAAGAAAAAATATGTTTACCATTTGTTCCAAATAATGTTTTAAAAATGTTTGGTATTCCTTCCAAGTTGTGATTTTCAAAATGATTGTTATCTTTTCAAACAATCATTATTTTTGTATTGAAATATACACAACTAAATTTCCTTTTGCATTACTTTAAAAATGAATGATGATGAGATTTAAAGCATAGGGACCGAGAGTTAGTTCCCGTCGAAATGCTACGAGAAGATCAAGGATGGGCTCAGGGGATGGAAGCATTTTTGCCCACTCTAGTGATTAAGAATAGATCAAGGCTCTGTATGATGGGTCAGTAAATTCGAGACAGTAGAGCCCGTAATTGAATGAGGCAAAGCCAAGCGAAAAAGATGACAAGGGTTCTTATAAGAATAATATAAGGACAAGAAGATCCTTTATGAAGATAGGTGATAACCCTAAAGACAAGAAAGCCTTCTGCACGAAAGATTTGAAAGCATGTTAATTCAAATTCGATGCGATTGATCAAATGAGGATTTAAGAGCATACAGTAAAGAAATCTGAGGAACGACCTTTCAAGGTATAAGACTTTAGAATAAAAAAAGATTGAAAGAAAAAAGAGAAGAAAAAGAAAAAAAGAAGAAAGAGAAGAAAAAGAAAAAAAGAAAAAGAGAAAACAAGAAAAAAAGAAGAAAAAAGAAAGCATTACATTGCATGCTTCATATAGATAGAGGCATGTCAATTTTTGTTTGTTTTAGACAGGTATTTGAAGAATTGTCAAAAATTTTAAAGAAGTACATTTCATTAAAGAAAGAAAGAGATGGTAGCCATAGTAGCGTGAGGCCAGATGACGGTAGCCAAAGTAGCGTAAAGCCAAATATTAAGTCCTTCGGGCCATCAGTAAGACCTGCGGGCATGATGATAAGACCTTCGGGCCACCAGTAAGTCTTTCGAGCATGGTGATAAGTCTTTCGGGCCATCAATAAGTCCTTCGAGCATGATGCGGCAGCCATAGTAGCGTGAGGTCAGATGTCGACAGCCATAGTAGCGTGAGGCCAAGTGACGGTAACCATAGTAGCGTAAAGCCATATATTAAGTCCTTTAGGCTATTAGTAAGACCTTCGGGCATGACCATAAGACCTTCGGGCCTTCATTAATTCTTTCGAGCATGGTGATAAGTCATTCAGGCGTGATGTAGCAGCCATAGTAGCGTGAGGTAAGATGTCGGCAGCCTTAGTAGCGTGAGTCCAGAAAGATCGACAGCCTTAGTAGCATGAGTCTAGAAAGATCGACAGCCTTAGTAGCATGAGTCTAGAAAGATCGGCAGCCTTAGTAGCGTGAGTCTAGAAAGATCGGGAGCCTTAGCAGCGTGAGTCTAGAAAGATCGGCAACCTTAGTAGTAGCATGAGTCTAGAAATATCGGCAGGCTTAGCAATGTGAGTCCAGAAAGACCAGCAGCCTTAGTAGCATGAGTCCAGAAAGATCGACAGCCTTAGCAGCGTAAGTTCAGAATGATCGGCAGCCTTAGCAGCGTGAGTCCAAAAAGATCGACAACCTTAGCAGCGTGAGTCCAGAAAAATTGGCAGCCTTAGTAGCGTGAGTCCAAAAAGTTCAGCAGCCATAGTAGCGTGAGTCCAGAAAGATCGGTGGCCATTTTCGGCATGAATCCCCAAATTTAAAGAAAGTTCGGTAGCCATAGTAACATGAGTCTAGAAAGATAGGTGGTTATTTTCAGCGTGAATCCCTAAATTTGAAGAAGATTCGACAACCGTAGTAGCGTGAGTCCAGAAAGATTGGTAGCCATTTTTTGCGTGGATCCCCAAATTTTCAGAAAGATAGGTTGCCATTTTCGGCGTGAATCCACAAATTTGAAGAAAGTTCGATAGCCTTAGTAGCGTGTGTCCGAAAAGATAGGTAGCCATTTTAGCGTGAATCCCTAAATTTGAAGGAAGATATCGGCAAGCTTAGTAGCGTGAGTCTAGAAAGATCGGTAGCCATTTTGGCGTGAATCCCAAATGCGAAGATAAAGGTTCTATATAGGAAGGGCCCATATTTTCGAGCACTAGCAGCAACAGGTTCTATATAGGAAGAACCTGCAACTCCGAGATTTCAGAAGCTAAAAGTACCATATAAGAAGGACTCACGACTCTAGGGTTTGAAGACTAGCAGTTCTATATAGGAAGAACTCCCAGTTGAAAAATCCATCTGTAATGCAGAAGGTTTTATATAGGAAAAACCCGTCGCGTTGAAGGCGAAGAGTTCTATATAGGAAGAACTCCAAGCTTTGCCGTCTCAGAGTGGAAAGTCCTATATAGGAGGGACTCCTAACTCAAGACGTCATAATGAAAGGTTCTATATAGGAAGCACCTTTAGTTCCAAGACCAGAAGGTGAAGAATTTCTATATAGGAAGAACTTACGAGCCTGAAGATTCGACTAAGGAGAAGTGGAGGGTTCCAGAAGAACACGTGACTCTGGAGCTACAAACAAGGAAGTAGGACAAAAATGAATGCTTTTGATATTTGCTTTGTTCTCGTTTCACAAGAACAAGCAAAGAGGGGCAACTATAATCACTCATTTTTGTCCAAGTTTTAGTATTATTAGTATTATTTTAATAGTAATATATTAATATAAAATTAATGAAAAAAATAAAAAAAATAATAGTAAAATAAAATATAAAAAAGTAAAAAAAAATAATTAAAAAAAACTAAAAAGTGTAAGAAAGGAAACGAAATTGCGTGGAGCAGGGTGCTCCACATCTCACCCCAACCCCCACCCCTTGCCTATATAAAGGCATGGGGCAACCCACAAATGACACGCCAAAACATGCCATGGAAATTTGGCATGAAATTGGCACCCCAAATTGGGGTTAGGGCCAGTGCCCTCGGCCCCAGTTGGTTCGATCCAACATTCGATCGGGGTCCTATTTTGGATCCGATCTAGTTAATTTTTAGAGAGGTCGTGGTAGATCTAGGTGAGGTTCAGTCGGGGTTCGTCATTCGAGCTCCTAGTTAGGTATATTTTCTTTCCTTTTATTTGTATTGTAATTTTTTTTAATTTAATGAAGTATAAGTTAATTTAAAATTGTATTCTTATTTTATTTATGCGTTAGATTAATATTTATGAATGTTTTATATTAGCATTTTATTTATGTTACATTTGTTTTTATTTATGTGTTAGATTTATATTTATTTATGTTTTAGATTAATTCTTTTATTTATGTTAGATTATTATTTTATTATGTTAGAATTTATTTATATTTTTGTCGCTTTGTATTTATTTATATTTGCCATGATTTATGTTGCATTTTGGAAATATAAACTGTCAATGAGGTGCCCTTTTATTTGAGTGTAAACGTGGCCAGTATCAAGCGCAGTGATGGTGATCTATCGGTTTACTCTCGAATAACGGGGCCCTTAAAATTTACTCGCACTTATAACCAAATTTTAATTTAATCGCCACTTTAATACGGAAAGTTCAATATTAATAAAGCGGTAATTATTAAGTACCAATTTTGGGCGGTGTGGGGTGCTAATCCTTCCCCATACGTAATCGACTCCCGAACCCAACATTTTTTAAATCTCTAGTTTTATGGTATCCGGCCTACCCTAGTGGCCAGTGGCGACTCCATTTTTAATAAAATACGGTTTTTTCTAAAACCCCACGGAATACAGTTTTAAATACCTGAAAGACCCCAAACACATTAAAACCCATTTTTTTAGCGTAAGAAGGGATGTCGCTATAGTTTAAAACATTCGACATGATTAAATAAATCCAAATAATAGTTACAGACAAAAAATCAAGGGTCCTATGAATACATTGCCTGACAAATCTAAGTATTGTACTCTTGAAACATGTCGTTAAGTTGAAGTCGTACTCCGATGGGGCTCCTTTAATGCAACGCTACAACCTAAAAACCTGCAAACAGAAACAAAATTTCAAACACTGTGCTCATAAAGCTCAGTGGATACATCTATACTCTACCATGCTTCATGCAAATCATAAACATAAGCCTGTAGCTAGATAAGATGATATGGCAGATAAAATGATACATGACGTTAACATTAGTCACCTAAACACATGCTAACATCATAGAAATCATACGACGTGGCATACAAGGCCCAACCATACCATACCACAACAACACTAGAGTAAGGCCTAGGTCACACAGCATCGAGAACGTACACTCTATAGGTGAGGTCGGGTCACGCAACATCGAAAAATACACCCTGGGTGAGGCCGGGTTACATAGCATCAGAACATACACCTATACTCAAAATCCCCTTCGAGTACCTTCAAATGAAGCCTGGGTCATATAGCATCGATAACCTCCAATCGATATATCTCACCATGGTGTTGCTACATATCCTGGGTATCCAGATCCCATCAATCAAATGGCCGCATGGCATACAATCTCATCATACAATATACAACCATATGGTTGCTAGCAACATTTAAGCCACACAATCCATTTACTAAGTTATTACACATTATGATCAAGTACGTGGGTGAATTTTCAGTTTCTCAATTTTACACCTTATTTTGCCTCATTAGACATTTATTGGATCGAATATTATAATTTTTCAGCCCCTAGGCTCAAATTTAACTTTTCGGGCAGAATACCTAGTGGGTACTTGTATTGGATCTCATGTAACGATACAATACCCTTGGGTACCGGTACTTGTTACGCGTAATAAGTGCTACGCAAAAGTGCAAGTATACACGTCGCAAGTTATAGTATAAAAGATATCGTCTCCACAGGGATTGGTGCCACTTCAAGAATCTACTCTCTTGCACTGTAAAAAGTAAAAACACAAGTAAAGGATTATAGAAGTTTTAACTAATAACTAATCTAGAAAGCAATTAAGTAAATGAAAAGATGAGATCGAATGAGAGAGATAGGCCAGGTTATCGTGAGTTGAGGTGTGATAGCCGATTTGATCGTTTTGGTAAAAGAGTGCACGGGCAACTTGCACAACGGGGTTGCCTTGGCAACTAATCGATGGTTGCCTGGGCAACTAGTTGGGAAACTACTTGGGCGTCTTGGCAGCAACCTTCAAGGTTCGGCAGAGCGTTCTTCAATGGTTTCTTCTTATCCCTAAGTCGAAACTCTAGCTACTTGTGCATGCCTTGATAATACATCCCTGCGTGAATCAAGGGTGAACAACAACCAATCTTGCGCTCCTCTTAGCCGTTGAAATCCTTAACTTATTCCTAAGCCGGATTAATCTTCACCATCGATAGATTGAATAAAGATCATATTCATTCGTTTCTTGAATCTAACTCTCCCGATATTAGATAAATAGATGAAATCACGAGATCCTCTCCCAATTCACTCGCAAACAAGAATAAGAACCAAGAATGAATAAACCTTGAAATAGAAAAGTGCAAACTCTTATTACCTAAACAAAAACCAATAGTTTCTCACAACCACAAAACACAATAACCATAGCCAAGTAGATTTAGTTCATGGCTAGGTTCCAAAGAAACACAAGATAAACAATCCCTAGCATGAACCCAATCGAACAAGGAAGAAAAGATGAAGCTTGTCGAAAATTCCCCTTGCTTTCTCCCTTGGACTTGTCAAAATTTCCCCTAATGCTCTCCCCCTCCAATTGTCGAAATCTCCTTGCTATTTATAGGGCTAGGCCAAAGTCCTTCTTTGAGGAGGAGTTTGAGTTGGAATTAAATTATCTTTAAAGAATATAATTCTTTATTATAATTGTATTCCTACTAGAACTTCTCCTATCTTCTTGGAATTTAATTCTTCTTTAATCTCTGCATGGAAATCAAATTCCTTTGGATTTGGGCTTTGCTCCACATCATCTTGGGCTTGTATAGTCATTAATTTCGACATCCCTATTGCATTTTCTCTTTGTCGACAATTGCCATGGCAACTGGCTCGGCGTCTCCTTCATGCATTGCCCTGGCAACTAGCTCGGCATTGCTTTGGCAAGTGATCCTGCACATACACACACAAAGCACATCAAAGCAGCATCTTTTCCACAAAAACTACCAAGTTATGTAATCAAGCTCAACGATGGAAGGAAACATGGATTAATGCATGAATGGCTAACTATGCAACTAATATGAGCCTAAGTCTAACAATAATATGAGTAAAAAGGGTAAGAAAAATAGTACTTTTGAACACTTATCAGTACTAATAGCATAATAATACAAAATTAGCTTACTGGAATTTCATCCAACCTTCATGTACTGGTACGGGTCAACCGTACCGATATTGCTTTACATGGCGTACCAGTACAAGTTTAGTACCATACTGGTACCCCCTTCAAAGTTCATCTTAATGAAACATTGTTCTTAAACCCAAAACAATAGGGTACCGATACTGCTCCCCGAGTACCGATATCGAAGCCTATAAAAGGCTTCTTTAGGCTCAGAAATCATCCCCAAAGCCCCTAATCGTAACTAATAACCCTTTAACTTGACCCCACAGATTATGGAAGGTATTTGAGTGATTTGTAACACCCTAAACCCGAATGCCACATTTAGGCCTTAAGCCCATCCCATTACCATAAAATTTCTTAACTCGGTTTATCCCAAACAAAATAATTTCCAAAAAATTTAAATTAAATAGTTGAAAATATAAATAAATAATTAAATCATTACAAAGGAGCTCAAATTTAATTTAAAACATTTGAATATTTGACTTGATCAATACAATTCCAAAATAAGAGTTACAGACTCGACCACTTAAGGTTCTATGAATACACAACCCACTAAATACAAGTAACTTAGACCGCTGGCTTTAATCCCAACTGATAATGTTCTTCGAGCTCCCAATCGATCTACCACCAACGCACAGAAACAACGATTATGAGCATTGATCTTACAAAGCTCAGTGGTACATATTTACTCTACTATACTTTATGCTAATCATAAATATAAGCATGCAAGCTAGTACGAGCAATAAGGAGAGATAAATAAACACGTGGCGCTGCCACTAGTCGCCTAACCACATGCTCTCATCAAGCAAAACATCGAACATGGTACAAAAGGCCTAACCATACTCGAGATCTTACCAGCTCATCCGAGCAAAAGCACACAAAGTCATACAATAAACCTGGAGCGAGGCTCGGTGTCATACAGCCTCAGGAACGTACACTCTGAGTGAGGCCCATTGTCACACAACCTCGAGAACATACACTTTCTCTGGGTAAGGCCTGATGTCACACAGCCTTGGAAATGGTACAACCTCAGACTAAGCTTCCCCTTTTGCCCAAACCTTATCACCTTCTTCCACCGTGACACCTTTAAGAATACACGATTGCCCATCGCATATTCAATTTCCCTATGCTTTAGATCCGCTTAGGATTTTTGCCGATCCGTAATCGCTTTCAAGCGTTCACACACAAGCTTAACTTTCTCATCGGTGTCTTTCAGTACATGTGGCAAGGAAACATACTTTTCCCTTACCTCAGTCCAACACAAGGGCGTACAACACCTCCGACCATACAATGCCTCGAATGGTGCCATCTGTATGCTCGCCTGATAACTGTTATTATAAGCAAATTCAACCAAGGGTAAATGTTTCTCCCAGGTTCCTTAGAACTCTATTATACAACACCTCAGCATATCTTCCAAAACCTAGATAACTCGCTCATACTGCCCATCCGTTTGAGGATGATACGTGGTGCTAAAACTCAACCTCAATCCCAAAGCCCAATGGAAACATCTCTAAAACCTTGATGTAAACCTCGGATCTCTATCCGACACGATGGACTTTGGTACTCCGTGCAAACGCACTATTTCAGAGATAAACAAATTCGCTAGCTTGTCCAAAGAGTATGTCGTGTACAGTGGCAGAAAATGCGCACACTTCGTAAACCGATCCCCACCACCCATATAGAATCCTTCTTAGCCCGCGTCAATGACAACCCTGTCACAAAATCCATGGTGACTTTCTCCTATTTCCATTCTGGGATCCTTAACGGTTACAACAACCCATATGGAAACTAATGTTCAGCTTTAACCCGCTGACACACCATACACTTGGACACAAACTCCGCCACGTCTTTTTTCAAACCAACCCAATAATACATTTCCTTCAGATCACGATACATTTTGGTACTATCAGGGTGCATAGCAAAAGGACTAGAATACGCTTCCGTTAAAATAGTATGCCTGAGCTCCGGAACTTTCGGCACCACTATTCTACCTTTGAAGCAGAAAACACCATCAACATCAAAATGAAAATCCGTTGGATTACCATCAGCTATATCCTTAACATGAGAAACTAAAGCATCATCGAACGGTTGCTTAGCTTTAATCAACTGTGACAACATAGGTTTAACCTGCATCTCAGCCAACAATCCACCTTCCCGTGTCACACTCAACCTTGCGAACATAGCCCTAAGCTAAACCGCCACTTTACGACTTAACGCGTCCGCAACCACATTGGCTTTTACAGGATGATACTCAATGGTCAAGTCGTAATCTTTAAGCAACTCCAACCACCTTCATTGCCTAAGGTTCAAATCCTTTTGAGACATCAAATACTTCAAGCTCTTATGGCCCGTAAAGACCACACATTTCTCACCATAAAGATAGTGTCGCCAAACCTTCAAGGCAAACACCACAACTACAAGCTCCAAATCATGAGTTGGATAATTGCGTTCATGAACTTTCAACTGTCTCGATGCATAGGCCACAACCTTCCCATCCTGCATCAGCACAGAACCCAACCCAACGTACGATGCATCACCATAAACCACAAACTCCTTCCCATATTCCGGTTGAATCAACATAGGAGCATGTGTCAAAACCTCCTTCAACTTCTCAAAACCCTGCTGCTGCTTCTCCGTCCACACGAAAGGAACATTCTTCTGCAGCAACTTCATCAACAGAGCCGCAATAAAAGAAAATCCCTCAATAAAACGACGATAATAACCAGCCAACCTAAGAAAATTACGCACTTCTAACATGGTCTTATGTTGTTTCCAATTGAGAATAGCCTCAATTTTCTGCGGATCAACGCGAATACCCTCCGCGGGTACCACATGACCAAGAAACATCACCTCCTTAAGCCAAAACTTGCACTTGCTTAACTTAGCATACAACTGATTATCCTTCAAGATTTGCAAAACTATACACAGATGCTAATCATGCACTTCCTCTGTGCGAGAGTACACGAGAATATCATCGATGAAAACAATCACAAACTGTTCAAGATACTCATAGAACACCTTGTTCATCATATCCATGAAAGCTGCCAGGACATTTTTCAAACCAAATGCTTTACCAAAAACTCGTAATGCCCATACCTCGTACAAAATGCAGTTTTGTACACGTCCATATCCTTCACCTTCAACTGATAATACCCCGACCTTAAATCAATCTTTGAAAACACCGCTGTCCCGTAAAATTGATCAAACAGGTCATCAATTTGTGGCAACGGATATTCATTCTTCACTGTCAACTTATTCAACTGGCGATAATCAATGCACATACGCATCGATCCATCATTCTTCTTCACAAAGAGAACCGGAGCACCCCACGGAGAAACAATTGGTCGAATGAACCCATGAACTAACAATTCCTAGATCTGAGACTTTAACTCTTTCAACTTCTTCGGTGCCATCCGATAAAGAGCTATAGACATCAGAGTTGTACCTTCTTATGTCTTGATACGAAACTCCACCTCCCTATCCGGAGGCAAGCCTGACAACTCCTCAAGAAAAACTTCTAGATAATCACATACAGCTCGAATGTCCTACAACCGAACACCCTTAGCTTCCGAATTCATAATAATAGCCAAGTTGGCTTGGCAACCATCCAACATCATCTTCTCCGGTCGGATAGCCAAAACAACATTGGACAAGAATTTCATATTCTCACCTACCACCATAACTTCATAATCATCGGCCAACTTCAAAGAAGTCCTTTTGGATTTACAATCCACCACCGTCTTGTGCTCACTTAGCCAATCCATACCCAAGATAACATCAAAACCGTGAAATGGCAACTCCATCAAATCTGCAGCAAATTTATGACCTTGCACCATCAAAGGAAAATGCCTATACAACTTTCTCGTTGTAACCGTCTCCCCGAAAGAACTAGTTACCAACATGCCAACATCCAAGATCTCAACAGGAACATTTCAAAATGATGTATGCTCACTTAAGATGTATGAATGCGTAGACCCCAAATCAATCAATGAAAATAATGACAAAGATTGCAAGGTGAAAGTACCTGCGATCACATCCATGTTATTGCGGCCTTCACGATGAGCATAGATCCGTGTTGGCCCATCATTCTCCGGTTGTATAGCAACGTCATGAGCCAGTGCTCTCTTCCCATCCTCGCGCCGCTGAAAATTACCCCTGCCACGTCCTTGGCCCCTAGCAGGTACAACAGCCCAAACCGGTGTGACAACCACAGCACGAGGATAGTCATGCTTCATGTGACCAGGAGATCCACAAATCCAACAACTCATGGTATTTCCCCAACACTCACCTGTGTGGCGTCTACTGCAACGCTCACACTCAGCTACAATATGAACACCTTGGTTACCATGGCCACCACCTCGCCTGTGATCTGTCTTGAACCTCTTATCTCGAGACCTCATATTTTGCTTCCCAGAATAGCCTGAGTCAAAACCTCGCTTGTCTGAGCCCAAGCCTGAACCTTGTCCCGACACCCTCAAGGACTGCTCAATATTCTTAGCATGGTTCACAAGCACATCAAAATCTGTATAGTCCGCAGTCAACAGATATGTTTTGGTATCCTTTACCAGCCTATAACGAAATCTGTTGCACCTCTCAAGATTATCCTAAACTAACTCAGTGGTATACTGACTCAACCGGACAAACTTCACCTCACACTCCGCCACGGACATGCCACCCTAAACCAAGGCCATAAACTCACGTTTCCTCGCATCCAGATACTAAGGACCCAAATACTTCTTCTTGAAAGCTCTTCGAAAGAACTTTCAAGTTACATCCGCCTCTAGAACAATGTAGATAGTGGTCACCCACCAATGGTAAGCATCACCATACAATAGCAACACGGTACAACCCAGCTTGCACTCATCATTACAACTTATTTGGTTCAGAATATGAATCGTACTCTTCAGCCACCCCTCGGATGCCTTAGGGCTTAGACCCCTGAACTCTACACCTCCTAAACTGTGAAGATGCTCTAACGGCAACCCTGGGTTAACTGCCACAGTAGGTGTCAGTGCTTGCACATGCACTCTAACCATCGCTACTTGAAAAGCTCTCGTTATTGCCTAGACTAACAAAGTCAAATCACCAAAAAAGGTACTTGATGAGCCTGGGGTGCACCACTAGCCCCAACATCAATCGGCAGAACCAGTAGAGAATGAGGATGTAAGATATTAGAGGGATTCTCTTCGCCAACATTATTCTGCCCAACACTAGCGTTACCAGCCATAAAACGCGTCTTACGTCGAGCCATGCTAACAAAAGCATCAAACACATTAAAGTCAGGCGAATAATAGGCAAAGAATCCAAGACCATCTTATAAAATATTTTGAAAACCTCGGCAATAGGCAATGTGTTCCCAAACATACCCCAAATGATGTAAATCAATCACTGAACATATACAAAATCATCGTGCATAACAACCATTGTCACATAATCAAACAACAACATCCAAACCTTTCGTAACTTGGCTCTGATAACAACAAATGTAATCCCCTCGACCCAGCCTAGATGCTCGACTGAACTAAGTGAGCTACATTAGGTTTGCCGAAGAAAACCCAAGAAAGGTTACGAAAAGTCAGTCCATTTTTTTTCCTTTTATCTTGTCTAGATGTGATTTATTAACCTACATGTTCATATTCAGCGGTTGAAAATCAAAGAAAACCAAGCACGAAAGATCCACCATTAGCATTCCACACTTTTAATCGGGACAAAATTGACTAAAATGAAAAATAAAACGGTTTTTTGACATTTTTGATTATTAGCCCGTAATAATAACCGATCTCGTGATCGATACGGTATTGCACTCCTATTTTGATACGCCTAGCACCGTTTTGGCACGATACATCGAACCCAAAATTTCACTTTTATTTGATTACAAACTGTACCGATATGGTACACACACATTTCGATACGCGGGCCCAGTCTTCAAAAGTGAATTTCCAATAGCCACAAACCATATTGAAACACCATACCCCGTATTGAAACATTCTGTCCATACCATATCGAAACACCATACCCCGTATCAAAACACTTGTCCATAACTGCCTAGTCGTACCGATACGGTTCCCTGCATATCGGTATGCCTGGGTTTGTAATGATATTTTTAGCTGGTTTTGCACTCGAATCTAGATGCATTTGGGTCCTATCAACTTGCATACCTATATTTACTCATTGATACATACATAAACATTCATTTAAGCCAAGGATAAACATTCAAATCACAATCATGTTTACCAAGGAATCAACCTATTGGCATACTCCCTAAACCACTTTGCCAAAAATACCAAGAAGCATAAGAAGACCATTTCTAGCATTTGCATCAAATCACCCCATACTCACATCACATCCAACATGTTAAGATCACTAAAGCATGCCAACCAAACAAATCCATCTATATGCATACTTATAAAACCATATGACTTCAACTTTAGGTACAATGTAAAAAGGCATAACAACATTAACCAATACTGAAATCACAGCATTACACATGCTTAAAACCAAGAAATAACAGAAATACAAATCCCAAAATCTGAGGAGAACATATTGCCTTATTAACTGGAAAACTAAAACCGAGTTCATACTCAAATAGTCTTATCTTTGGATCGCTTTAACCTTGTCTTTGTTGTCTCCTAGCTTTAATGCTTTGCATCATTAAGGAAAAGAGAGCGTAAGCACACTTGCTTAGTGAGGATGCTATTATCAAAGCAATGATGCATTAAAACCCTTTGTATTTAATATTTGTTTTCAAACTATGCTTACGACCTAAGCAAGTTTCAATGATCCCAAACCAACACATGCATATCGACCATATGCAAAACAATTTAAGCCGCGTTCTTAGATCCCAAAGCATTAAATGTAAAATTATTCTTAAATCCCAGGCATTACAAACATAAGCCATGCTTAAATCCAAAAGCATTATAAACATAACACATGCTTAAATCCCAAAGCATTATAAACATATTTCAACATTACAAATCTCATATATTGATAATTATAGTGATCCCGGATAGTCAACCACTATCCTTGATTAGCCGACCGCTAATCTTTAGTTAATTGATCATTAACTTATACATCGGATACACTAATGACCGACCATCATCAAGACTACCCTATGCCAACCGCATGACTTATAACCTTGCCAACCGCAAGCTATACATCAACAAGGGGACCGACCACTCAACCCACGTGATAAACATTGTCCGAGTACCCGATCGCTATACCTCAATGACTCTTAACCCACGATCGATTTTTAAACATATTATAGTGCACTTTATCCCATGGCATGCCAACTATATCTGATTGTTTTCACCATTTCACATAGCCAAGATATCATTTACAAAACCATTTACTTACTATTTTACAATGCATCTTATAAACAACACATATGAAAATCACATTGCCTTAGCAGTATTACATTCCTGACCTGAATAGAAATCAATGCTCATCAGCATCCAAAACACATTTAAAACATTGCATATGTACTTTGAAACCATGCAATTACAGTAAGTATTATCTAACATGTTTACGACTAAAACATGAATCACAAATGCTCATATCCGAACCGATATTAAAGAGAAAAGGAGGGAAACTTACTTCCAAGTCTAGGTAAGTGTTTCAAACTTAACCTAAACCCCCAAATCCACTTTCAAAACCTTGAAAGACTTTCAAAATCGTTTCTAGTCACCGGTTTTGCTCAGCCTTGCTTTCTACTGCAAAACAAGCTCCCAGCAATCCTAGAACCACTTCAAGAAGCTACACCTTGATTCTCCATGTATCGATCACACAAAACCAGAGGAGACATGCATTAAAATGCATCCAACACTCTGTTCCAAACCAAAAACTCGTAGATCCCAAGATGCCCAGTCAAAACTCATCCGAAACTAACCGAAAGCAACCTCAAACACTACTCAAGCTTAACCCAGCCATAACATAATGATTCAAAACTTCGAACCTCAACAATTAACATCTAAAAACTAATTCACAACATCCTTTTATTTCCAGGAATGATTCAACTCCTCAAACACCCAAAAACCCTTAGCTAACAACCTAAATAGTTATAGATTCAACCAATTTTGGGATTCCATTATTAAAAACAACTTATGCACATTTTAATGTCACCAAAATATGATTGAAACCAATCAAAATATGATTGAAATCAATCCACAACTCTGGTAAAATAGATCCACAACAAAAATTATAAGATCCATCAATTAAACCTCCTTAAAGCGAAAATCCATACTTAATTAATCAAAACCAACTAGAAAACATGTGTAAAGAGCCAAGAGCTTGGGAATTTCAGTAAAGAACCTTTCATTAGAGGAGAAGAGCGAACCTACCTCCGATGAATGAATTTCTCCTTAATTGGATCGTTTTTCCTTCTTGAAAACAAAGAAATCCAATGAGATTTTAGAAAACAACTTGAGAAATCATTTAGCAATTAAAAGAGTTAAGAAATCAAGATTATTACCTTAAATCTTTGATGGAAAATGAGTGTTTGGCTGAGAGTGTTTTGATAGAAAATGTGAGAAAAGAAAAGTTACGCCAAATTTGTTTTAAGAGAAAATAACCACCTTAACTAAATTTTTTTAATAAAAACCTTTCTAAAATAATCCAAATTCAAGAACAACTCAGATTAGACCAATTGGTAAAATAGATCCTTAAAGATTCTAAGTTTTGACTCTTTACAAAATAGTCACCTCTTTAAAATAGTTTTCAAAAGTTGCTTTTTGGTCACTAGCCAAAATGTCACCCTTCCAAAGCTTATTTTCCAAAATTGCTTTCACCAATATTTTTAATATAATAAAATATGATTTTTAAACATTTTTTCATATTTTGATCTTTCAGAAAAATATACGCTCCCGAATCTGACTCGAATCTCTAACCTGGTCCACTCAACCGTCTAACTAGGCCCAAAACTGCTAGGCCCAAAATTGGGGCGTTACAGGTAAGGTTTGTTCTTCTCCTCTATTGATGGTTCTTTATTGATATTCCCAAGCATTCGATCCTTGATTTATGATTTATAATCTAATTTTATGTTTTTATAATGAATAATTGATTTAATTGGGTTTAATTGATGAAATTATGGAAGATTCCTATTGGATCTATTTTCCAGTGTTGAAGAATGATTTTAAACATATTTTGGATGATTTATTATGTTGATAAGTTGTTTTAACATTGGAATCTCGAAACTCCTTGATTCCTTGATTGTTAGGTTGTTAGATTTGTGTTTTTGTGGAGTTGTGGGGCTGTGTAGTTGCTGGAAGTATATGGATGAAATAATCCTATTTATAGATGTTATTAGATTTTGATTGAAGTGTTAGATTGATAGATTGTGGTTGGGTTGTGTTTGTAAAGAGTTAGATGATGATTTCTATTGTTGTGGTTGGGTAATTGTGAAAAGATTGTGAGGTTTTGCAAGGAATTGTTGTTGTAATGTTTTGAATGCATTGAGATGCATTAATCATCTATTTTAATGTGGTTAAAATAGGGGAGGTTGATCCGAAAGTGATCGGTGAAGCTTTGGAGGCTTCAGACTCTTGATTTCACGTTGGCGAATTAAGGTTTTGCGTATCGGTGAGTGAAAACGTGGATTTTGGCTTTAAAATGATTTAAAGGTGATTTGTGGGAGTTTAAACTAAGCTTGAAACGCTGGTTTAAACTCGAAAGCATGTATGATGTGGTTTTTCTCTCTCAGTCGTGCTTTTAAGAAATGGTTTTATGCACTTGTTTTGATTTGCATTGTACCTACTGTTTAACCATGTTTTAAAGTATGTATGATACTGTTTTTGATCATGAAATGGTGATGGATGCATGTGGTAAGTGATCCTTGTAAGTATATTGTTTATACTTGTGTTTTGAGCATGTTTTGTTGCTTGGAAAATGGATTGGTTAAATGCTTATAAAAACAATGAGGTAAATGGTAAATGGTGAATTATATTGGCAAGTGATGTGGTTTTGAAAATTGTTATCGGATATAGTTGGTCGGCCATAGGATTGATAGTGCACTATACTAAGTTGCCTTGGATGTTGAGGGGTTTTGATTTGGTGTACCGAAAACTCCATCCAAGTACCCTAACGATTGAGGGGTTATATGGTACCGTAAACTCCCATTAGTGGAATAAGCATCTAACCGAGGAATGAGGTTGGTGTCCCCGTGAGTTGTAAGTGTACCCGGTTGTAATGTACTGCGATTGTGATTGTATTGCTATTCCGGTTGAGATGGCTTGAAGTGTTGTGAGGACACTTGTTGAACCTGTGTATCCGATGAACTATTTTTGTAAAGGAACTTGGTTATGATCACTTGTAAGCCAATATAATTGTTAATGTATCATTGAAAGGTTTATGTTGTATAATGTGATTTATACATGTTTACTCTTTAAGCTTTGCATATGGTTGTTATGCATGGGAAGGATTAAATTGAGGTTTTGCAATGGGATTTGTTGTTGGTTAATGATACATGTTGCATATGGTTTTATATGCTGGTTTTTAAAGATGTTAAGTGCATGGTTTTCAAGGCATGATATTGTTTTTAAATGATGATTAAAAGATTATTGAAATAGGATTTCAATGTGTTGTTGAGAAATGGTTTTAATGCATTGATGGTGTGTTGTTTTTGAGCACTCCTCACTAAGCCTAGTATGCTTACGCTCTCTTTGTCCATCAATGCAGAGAATTAAAGGCTTGGAAGGCAACGGGAAACAAGAGATCACAAAAAGACTTGGTATCAAAAGTATGTTTTTGAATTAGACTATAAGTAATAAGTGCAATGGGGGTTCCATTGTTGTTTTGGGAGATGTTTTGCTAAACTCCCTGTTTGAGCAAGTTTGTTTTGCTGCTCTTGGGTTGTAAAATGACACTTTTGGTTGGTTGTGGTGATGGTTTGAGATTTCATGTTTTGCTTGCTTTGGCTTTTAGGAAGCATGCATCTAGATTTGCATTTGAAGCATGTTTCCATGAATTGATGTTGGAACTAGGGTGTTCTGATATGGTTTGAACCTTGAATATGTTGGATGTATGTTAGAAGCGTGCTAGGGTATTTTGGTATGTTTGAAAGCATGTTAAACCAACAAAAGTGGACATTACAGGTCCAGGCGTACCGGTACGAGTGTCCTTGTTTTGATACGAGTAAGCCATTTCAGGATTAGCGTATCGGTACACGAGCAAGCATTTCAGTACGGGCTTAGACAAATTTGGCTAGCATTTCGGGACGCGAGGAGCTGTTTCGATACAACATAGTGTTTTTATGAATGGTGTTTTGATATGAAGGGACGTATCGGAACGAGTTTTGGCTACTGGAATTTTGGAGTTTGGATTAATGAAGGCGTATCGATACATACAGTGGCAGTTAAATTGGTTATTTGAAATATTCTGAAGTTCTAATTTCTTACATTTTATTCCCTAAATGTTGTGGATGGAATTGAATGAATATGAATAACCTTCTTGAGCTGATTTTTGGCATGTAAGCATGAAACCTGTATAATTAAAGGTTGGTAACATAAAAATGATCTAAGTCCCTGTAGTTTTCCAAAATTGCAATTTGGTCCCTAAATTGCAATTGTGTTCAATTGGATGTCAATTCGATGCCCGATTGAGTTGGATTTTCACATGTGATCAGTATGTACGTATAGGATAATAATTGTGCGTCTAGACAAGGTAAAAGAAAAAAAAGGTCATGTTTTGGGTTTCATCTTCATGGTTTACTTCGGTAAACCTAATGTAGCTTGCTCGATTCGGTCTTGCGACTAGGCCGGGTTGAAGGGGTTACAATCTCACTGTTTTACATATGCATAAAATCAATCCAATTTCAAACATGCTAAACCATGCTTTATAGTATTCTCGAAAATACTTTCACAAATCATGTTTCATTCTCAATAATCATCATATATGATATTTTGCAACATCTTTCATTTCTAAAACATGCATAATACATTGAGTAATCAAAACCATCAACATGTGCATGAGATTATATTTCACAATACCAAAAACTAGAGAGCTCAATCGATACTTACTTCCGAGCTTAGATAAGTGTTTCAAACTTATTCTAAACTCCCACAACTTCTTTCAAAGCCTGTTTAGAGTAGTAAAACACATTTCCACTCATCGACAACCCAAAGCTCGCTAGCCGATAAACGAACAAGCCTTCGAAACTTTCACAAACGTTATAGGATTCAACTCCCCTGCTTTACCCAAACAAAAACAGAGGATTAATGCACTTCCATGCATCTCAAATCCCCAGCAAACAAAAAACACAACTTTGCCTCCCTTAGATCCATCAAACGCCTCTCTAAAGCATCCGAAAACATCATCAAACCTCAACTAAACAAAGCCCAGCCAAAACCTATTAATTCTAACATCTTAACAACAATTAACATCCTAAATACGTCCTTATACCTCCAGCAACACCACAACACCGAGATCAAATCAAAAACAAACTATAAACAACCTAGAAAATTAGAAATTCACATAGTTTCGAGATTCCTTTAATTAACCTCTTCTTTTAACATTAAAACACATCTAATAAGAGATCTAAATCCATTAGATTCATTACAAAACATATCCAAATCAGTTTTTATCCAATTTCCACACAAAACTCAATTTAATTACCAAATCCATGTTTAAATCATAATTCCATAACATAAATCAATAGAAAAAGATCAAGAACTTGATAATTTCAATAAAGAACCTATAATTAGAGGAGAGAAACGAAAATCACCTCTAATTGCTGATTTCTCCCTTAATTGGCATTGTTTGGTTGAAATCCAACTAGATTTCATTGCAAGAATCAAAGGAATCAAGTAGGTAATCAAAAAAATTGATTCCTGGAAATTTTGGAAAGATTTTGATAGTTTGGCTACTGAGAAAGTTGAGAAAAAAGTAAAAGCAAAGTTAGTAACGTAAGAAAGTGATTTTGTGACAATGGAAATCCTTTTATTAAAATCTATTTCCTTTTAATATTAAATTCATTTAAAAGAACTTTAAAAATAGCCTAAATTAAGGGAAAATTTGATTGAAAAGTTTGGTAAAATAGCTCCTTAAAGATTCTAAGCTTTGACCCTTTTACGATTAAGTCACCAAAAACAGTTTTGAAACTTTTCATTTTAGTCACTAGACCAAAATGTCCCAAAATCAGGATTATTTATTTCAAATTGAGTTGACCAAAATACTTAAAATATCAATAAGTATTTTATAACACTTTTATGTATTTTATTTTAACCAAAAACAATTTAATAAGATTTAATTCCCGAAACTAACTCGAATTGCCTAACCTGGTTCTCCCAAACCGTCTAATTGATCCGATTAACTTCTAGGCCCAATTCCTAGGCGTTACAACTCTCCCCCTCTTAAGAAATTTCTTCCTCAAAATTGACCTGACGGAAAGAGATAAGGAAACTACTTCAGCATGTCCTCCTAGATCTCCTAGGTGGCTTCCTCAACACCACGATGTCGCCACAACACCTTTATCAATTATATGGTCTTTCCTCGAAGAATCTTGCTACTTGAATCTAGAATTCTCATCGGCTCTTCATCATAGGTCAAATTCGGATTCAACTCAATCTCTTTAGTTGGCATCACATTCGAAGGATCTGATTTATACCTTCGAAGCATCGATATATGGAAAACATCATGTATCTTCTCCAATTCAGCAGACAACCTCAACTTATATGCAACTGGACCAACACGGTCCAACACCTCATAAGGCTCAATAAACCTAGGACTTAACTTGCCCTTCTGTCCAAATCTCATCACCTTTTTCCAAGGCAAAACCTTCAGGAACACACGATCACCAACCGCATACTCTATCTCCTTTCGCTTCAAGCCATCATATGACTTTTTTCGATCTGAAGCCACCTTTAAGCGATCACTCCTAAGCTTTACTTTCTCATTGGTATCCGTTAACACATCCGGTAAGGAAACATACTTTTCTCCTACCTCCTCCTAACAAAGTGGCGTGCGACACTTCCTACTATACAAAGCCTCATAAGGAGCCATCTGGATACTAGCCTGATAACTACTGTTATAGGCAAACTCTACCAAAGGTAACTACTTCTCCCATGATCCTTTGAAATCAATGATGCAACATCGCAACATATCCTCCAACACTTTGATAACGTGTTCAGACCGACCATCCGTTTGAGGATGATACAAAGTACTAAAATTCAACCGCATACCCAAAGCCATATGCAAACACTCCCAAAACCTCGCTATAAAATATGGATCCATATCTGATACAATAGACTTAGGCACCCCGTGCAACCTCACAATCTCTGCAATGTACAACGCTGTCAACTTATCCAAAGTATACGTCATATGCATAGCTAGAAAATGTGCACACTTCATAAACCTATCCACAATCACCCAAAAAAAATTCTTCTTTGATGGCATCAAAGGTAATCCGGATACAAAATCCATGGTAATTCTCTCCCACTTCCATTTTGAAACCTTCAACGGTTGCAACAACCTCAAAGGAAACTGGTGCTCAGCCTTAACACGTTGACACACAATACAACGAGCTACAAAATCCGCAACATCCTTCTTCAAACCAACCCAAAAATACTCATTTTTCAAATCCTGATACATCTTTGTACTCTCTTGATGCATCGCAAAAGGACTCGAATATGCCTCAGTCAAGATAGTGTGCCTTAACTCCTCATTTTTAGCACCACTATTCGATTCTTGAAACACAAAACACCTTTATTACTAAAACAAAAATCCATCTCATTACCATTCATGATTTCTTTGACATGCGGTACCAAAGAATTATCATACGGTTGCTTCTCCTTAATCAACTAAAATAATGATGGCTTCACTTGCAACTCAGCCAACAACCTAATATCTCGCGTTACACTCAATCGTGCAAACATCACCCTCAACTCAACCACATCCTTTCTACTTAAAGCGTCGACTACCACATTAGCTTTACCCGAATGATACTCGATTGATAGATCGTAATCCTTAAGCAAATCCAACCATCTTTGTTTTCTAAGATTCAACTCTTATTGCGACATTGGGTATTTCAAACTCTTATGATCTGTGTACACAGTACACTTCTCCCTATAAAGATAATATCGCCAAATCTTCAACGTAAACACCATTGTAGCAAGCTCAATATCGTGCGTAGGATAGCTACGCTCATGCACCTTCAATTGTCTAAATGCATAAGAAACAACCCTTTCTTCTTGCATCAGAACACACCCCAAACCCACGTAAGATGCATCGCTATACACAACAAACTCCTTCCCTGACCAGGTTGAATCAAGATGGGAGCTTGAGTCAAAGCTTCCTTCAGCTTGTCAAAAGCCACTATCTACCTTATGTCCACTCAAAACTTACATCTTTCTACAACAACTTCATCAAAGGAGCAACAATCCTCAAAAAACCATCTACAAAGCGTCAGTAATATCCTACCAACTCTAGGAAGCTACGAACCTCTGATACTTACTTTGGTTGCTTTCAATTCACAACAACTTCAATTTTTTTTGTAGATCCACGTGAATACCCTCAGCTGAAACAACATGACCAAGGAAGACTACTTGCTTGATCCAAAACTCGCACTTACTTAGCTTGGCATAAAGCTTATTGTCCAACAAAACTTGCAACACAATCTGTAGGTGTCGATCATGATCTTCCTCTGTACAAGAGTACACAAGGATGTCATCGATGAACACTACCACAAATTGATCCAAGAATTCATGGAACACCCAATTCATCATATCCATGAATACTGTCGGTGCATTTTTTAACCCAATAACGCGTACGAAAAGCTATCTTCGGCACGTCTTTATCTTTCATCTTCAACTGATAATACTCGACCTCAGATCAATCTTGGAAAACACCGTAGCACCCTAAAACTGATCAAACAAATCATCAATCCTCGGCAAAGGATACTTGCTCTTAATCTTTAACTTGTTTATTTGACGATAATCAATGCACAACCTTATCGTGCCATCTTTTTTTACAAACAACACAGGTGCTCCCCATGGTGACACACTAGGCCGAATGAAACCATGATCCAACAACTCATGTAACTATATTTTCAACTCCTTTGGTGCCATGCGATAGGGTGCAATCGACATCGGAGCCGTATCTGCGTATATCTCGATGTAAAGCTTCACCTCCCTATTTGGTGGTAAACTCGGAAACTTTTTTAGAAACATCACTGGAAAATAAAAATAGTGCCAATATCCTAGGCACGCACTTCCTTCATATTCGGGTTCATAACATAAGCTAGGTACGCTTGACCCCCAGCTTCTATTATTTTTCACGCTTCTAAAGCCAAAACAACATCGGACAAGAATTTGACATTCTTTCCTACAACCACCACTTCATAATCCTCAACAAGTCTCAACGAAACTTGCTTGGCCTCAAAATCAACCACAGCCCTATGTTCAGACAACCAATCCATCCTCAAGATTACATCGAAATCGTGAAACGGCAACTCCATCAGGTCAGCGTAAACACATGCCCTTGAACCATCAAGGACATCTCCTACATAACCTTCTAGCAACTACTGTCTCCCTAAAGGAACTAGTTACCCACATACCAACATCTAAAACCTCTATAGGTATATCAAGCAAGCAAGCATGTTCGTGCAGGATATATGAATGTGTAGAAACCGAATCTATCAAAGAAAACAATAATATGGACTGTAAAGTAAATATACCTGTAACCACATCGGTATCATTCCTTCCCACAAGATACACAAATCCACAAAAAAAAAATTTGGTCTACCACCCTTAGGTTGAACCGCTACGGTATGAGCAACTACCTTTTAACCATCATTTCTATGCTGGAAATATCCACGACCGTGCCTACGGCCTCTCTATGGTACAACAGTTGGTGTAGGAGCCTAACCTTCCCCAGCTAACTGCAGACAATCACACCTAACATAATCTCACGATCTACTGTTCCAACAAGTACCTAAGGAACCCCAACACTCCCCTAAATGCCTTCTATCACAACGCCTACACTCGGGTACTCCAGCATATGTGTTCTGACTTTACGGACCTCACCCAACATTGTTTCCACCAAGCCTCTGATCTGGTCGGTACCTTTTATCTCTATGCCTCTTGTAACAATCTCAGCCAATATCCGACTCAGCCGACACTTCCTAATAGAAGAACACCCAAAATGAGCAGACAATCCCAAATTATGTTCTATGTCCTTAGCTCGGGAAACAAGGATATCAAACTTTTTATAGTCCGTATCCAACATGTATGTCTTCACCTCTTTGATCAACCCATAAAGGAACCGGTCCCAATGTTGTCACTCATCAAGGACCAGCTTAGGAGCATACTTGCTCAACCGGACAAATTGGATCTCATACTCGATAACAAACATGTTTCTCTGCTCCAAATCCATAAACTTCCTCTTCTTCTCATCTCGATAACGAGTTCCCAAATACTTCTTACGAAAAGCAGCACAAAATAACTCTCATGTTACATCAGCATGTGCCACACCCGCAACAACAATTGTCCACCAACTATAAGCATCACCCTAGAGCAACGATACCACACAACTTGTAATGCCCTGATTTTGGGTCTAGCAATTTTGGGGTTCAGTTCGAGGGTCTGGTGGACCGGTATTAGAGGTTCGAGTTAGTTTCGGGATTAAATCGAATTGAATATTTTTGGAAGTGATAAAAATATAGAAAATTTCTCTAAATCATTATTTAATATATTAATGATTGTGGTAAAATCAATTTTGGAAAGTGTGTTTTAGAAATCGAACATTTTGAACTAGTGACCAAAATGCAAACTTTGAAAACTGTTCTTAGTGGATGTTTTGTAAAGGGTCAAAACTTTGAATCTTTAAGGAGCTAATAGCCCAAAAGTCTAATTTCAGACTTTATCCTTTAATTGGCTATTTTTTATAAAAGTTTTTGGAAAATAAAATAGGTTGGAAAGAACTAATTGATAATTAATTCTTTTAAGACAAAAGTCACTTAACTAACTTTCTCAAAAACCTTTTCTCTCAAAATCTCTCCAGTCAAACACTATTTTCTTCTTCTAAATCTACAGGTAAATCTTCTTTTTCTTAAATCTTTTGATTTCTAATGGATTCTTAATGCTTTCTAAAAAAACCTTATTGTTTTAACTTTGTTTTCACATGTAAAATTAGCCAATTAAGGGAGAAAGCATCCATTAGAGGTAAGGCTCATTCTTTTCCTCTAATGAAAGGTTCTTTACTGAAATTCCCAAGTTGTTGATCCTTTGCAATTGTTTTCTAACGAGTCTTGATAGTTTTATTAAGGGAAAATGGTTTAATTGTGGTTTGATTGGTAAAATTGGTAGATTTCCGAATGGGATCTATTTTGTTGCGTTCTTGATCAGGTTAAATCATGATTTTGATGTTTAATAATGTTAAAAGCTTGGATTTAATATTGTAATCCCGAAACTAGTTGAATCTCTAATATTAAAGGTTGATAGTTAAGGGTTTTTGTGATGTTTTTGGTGTTTAATCATTGCTGGAAGTAAAAAGATGTTGTAAAAGGGTTTTTAAATGTTAATTGATGAATTTTGATGTATCGAATCATTGTATTGTTGATGTGTTAAGATTGGAAGGTGTTTGAGGTTGATTTTGATAAGTTTCAGATGGTTTTTAAGTTGGCAACTTGTGAGTTGCGGGGTTTTGCTTAAAGGTAGTGGTTTGGATGCATTTTGATGCATGTTTCCTCTGGTTTTGTGTGATCAAAACAGGGGATAATCAACGCGAAGCATCTTGAAGTAGATTGTTGCTTGTCGGGAGCTCGTTGTGCATTAGCGAGCGAGGTGAATTGTAATTGGTGAGTGGAAACTGATTTTGAAAGAATCCTAAAGGTTTGCAAAATGATGTTGGGAGTTTAGGTTAAGCGTGAAACGCTTAACTAAGCTCGGGAGTAAGTTTCCCTCTTTTGCTTTTAATATCGGATTAGTTATGAGCATGATTGATTACATGTTTTGGGCTTTAAACATGGTTTTTTGTACTTAATGTAAATACATGGTTTTGAATGCATATGCAATAGTTTAAAGGTAAATGAAATGCTATTGAGCATTGGTTTTCAATCCGGTTGGGAATAGGTTATTGCTTAGGCAATATGGTTTGCATAGGTGGTTTTTGTTTAATGCATTGTAAAACAGTGAGTAAATGGTTTTGTTAATGATATATTGGCTATGTGACAAGGTAAGAAACAATCGGATATAGTTGGCATGTCATAGGATTTAAATGCACTATAATATATATCAAAAATCGATCGTGGCCATAAGTTTTTGAGGTATGGCGGTTTAACTAGGCCACTCCGACTATTGGGACATCTCTTGGGGTATGCGGTTTAACTAGGCAGCCCATGATGATGTGACATTACGGTTTAACTATGCAATGTCGGTAAATCTTGTGGTTTAACTAGGCAAGGTTTGGGTATCATGCATTTAACTAGGCATGGTACGAGAATCTGTGTCTCCGATCTGTATATGGATAGGGGTGATTATCCAAGGTAAGGGTTGTGTACCCGGGGTCACTATAAATGCCAATATATGAAAGTTCATGTGTTGAACGTATTTTATAATGCTTTGGGATTTAAGCATGGTAAAATGATTTTATGCTTGGAAATTAAGCATGTGATTTACAATGGTTTTCGCATAAGGTTGTTATGCATGTTTTGATTTGGAATCAATGTAATGCTTTGGTTGTAAGCATGGTTTGAAAACAAGTTTTTAGTTTTCAAAGGATTTCATTGCATCATTGTTTTATGAGCATCCTCACTAAGAATGTATGCTTAAGCTCTCTTTTTCCTAATGATGCAGAGCATTGAGGTTCGGGGCAGCAAAGGCAAAGCCTAAGTGATCCAAGGACAAGACTACTTTGAGTATGAACTCTGTTAAGTTTCTGGTTAAAAAGGCATTGTGTTCGCCATGTTTTTGGGATTTGTAAATCTATTTTTCCCTGGTTTTTGACGATGGTTAATGCTGAGTTTTGGATTTGGTTGTTGTTGTTAAGCATGTAATTGATTTGCTTATTGGTTGTTGCTAGGCGGTTGCCTAAGATGGATCTAGATAGCTTTGGTTGAATGCCATGCTTTGATGGATCTAACATGTTGATTATGGTACTAGAAATATGTTGGAATGTTGCATATGTTGGAAAATGTTCAATTGAATGTTTTGGTATGTTAGGTGAGTGTTTTAGGGAGCATGCCTATAGATTGATCCTTTCAAAGTTTTTGAATTTTTATGGTTGCTTAATCTTGGTGCAAATGATGGAGTATGTCTTTATGGATGTTTATATGCATGTATGTGGGTTATTAAAACCTGAAAGCATCTAAAATCGAGTGAAAAACTAGCTAAAGATGACATTACAGGCCAAGGCGTACCGATATGCAGGGGGCCATATCAGTACTGCCAGGAAAAAACAAGCTTCGGGTTTCGGTACGGGTTTAGGTGTATTAGTATGGTTTCATGCTACTGGAAAGTTACTTTTTTGACAAAACCCGCATACCAGAACACTTAGTATTCGTACCGTTGCGGCTGTTAAACTTTCCTAGTTGGCTTTTGAGCTGTCTTAGCCTACCGGAATGGTGCTCGGTGTATCGAAATAAGGCTAGCTAATATTGAGCACCGTATCGATACAGTTGACCGCATATCGGTACGGGCAGCTTTTAATTCAGTTAATGTCATGAAATCCAGTTTATGTTTCTTATATTTTGGTCTTGAGTGTTGTGAATGCGATTGTATGAGCATGGATGGTTGGTTTGAGCCGTAAATTGATATGCAAGCTTGTAACCTAATTAATTGAGGATCGGTAACCCTAATTTTCCCAATGGTCTTGTACTTCACCAGTTTTATGTTTTGGTCCCTGAACTGTGTTGTATGTAATCGGTTGCCTATCTGTGGTCCGTTTTCCTTGTAGTTTCATCTTCTAAGAGCACGATCACTTAGGATTAATAATATGCATCTAGACAAGAAAAAAGGAAAAAATGGACTGGTTTTCATAATCTTTCTTTGGTTTGCTTCGGCAAACCTAATGTAGCTCTCTCGATTCGGTCGGGCGTCTAGGCCGCGTTGAGGGGGTTACATTCGTTGGTATCAGAGCCAGGTTTCGAGACGTTGGGATATTGTCATTTAATTGTTGTCATTGGTTGATATGCACGGTGATTGTGTACATGTTCTATGATTGTATTACACCATGATGCGGTATGTAACCCCCTCGACCCGACCTAGACGCTTGACCGAACCGAGAAAGCTACATTAGGTTTGCTGAAGCAAACCGGAGAACAATTATAAAAAATCGGTCCATTTTTTTCATTTTATCTTATCTAGATGCATGATATTAATCCTATATGTGTATACTTGCAGCGGTTGATTTTTCAAAGAAAATGGATCACGGAAAAGTCTCTAATTGCATAACATACACTTCAGGGGCCAAATTGCAAAACTGATAATTTTAGGAACCAAAACTGTAATTAAAGTTACCAATCCTCAATTCGTCCATTTACATGCTCACGTAACAAATTCCAGGTCATTACGATCATTCAAACTCTGACAATTGCATTCACATAACTCAAGGAGCAAAATCAAAGAAGCAAAAACCTTCAAGATTCCAAAATAACCGATTTAACGGTAGTCATACCGGTACACATACAAGTTTTCGATACGCCCTTATGATTTCAAAAACTCATATTCTAGTAGCTAAAACTCGTACTGAAACGCTTGCTCACGTATCGAAACGCCTGGCTAAAATGCTTAAGACCGTATCAGAACACTTGCTTGAGTACCGAAACTATATGCCTAGAAAGGCTTATCCATATCGAAACACCTACCCGAATATCGAAACGCTATACCTAAACTGGCCTAGCCGTACTGGTACGGGGTCACCTGTTTCGATACGCCTGGATCTGTAATGTCCCAAATTGTTGTTTAAACACACTTTAATGAAATACAAACCACTTAAACATGCTTTAAACACTTATACATCATCACTAAAATACATTTCCCACCAAAGCAACACAGAATCCACAACCACTCATGGCAAATATACTACTTAAGACATTCTATAGGCATGCATCCTAATATCATTTCACCAAGCAACAAAAACTCACATTTGGTACCTTTGAGGCATACTCAACATTTTTGCACAATTATAGCATTATACCAAACTTGCTTGAATCATCAAAACATAGCAACCACACCAAAATAACTAGATGCATTCCTAAGTACACATCTAGCATCAAAATAGACAATGATTCACACAAGTCTAACTACAGCAAACCAACATGAAATCCAGCACTTCACATGATTAAAACCATGGAAAAATAGAATTACAAATCCCCAAAATATGGTTAACACATTGCCTTATTAACCAGAATCATAAACCGAGTTCATACTCGAAGTAGTCTTTCTCTTAGGATCACTTTAGCCTTTCCCTTGCAACCCCCAAACTTTTATTGCTCTACATCATTAAGAAAAATAGAGCGTAAGCACACATGCTTAGTGATGATGCTCATAAACAATGATGCATTTAAAACATTAGAAACCAAAACACTTGTTTCCAAAACTTGCTTATCACCAAAGCACTTTTCTTGCCTCCAACCGAGACATGCATAAACACCCTTATGCTACAACATATACATATTCATGCTTAGATCCCAAAGCATTAAATCATAAACCATGCTTAGATCCCAAAGCATTATTAAATAAAATATGCTTAAATGCCAAAGCATTACATAAAAGGTTCAACACATGAACTTTCACATATATTGGCATTAATAGTGACCTGGATAGACTACCCTCTATCCAATATATTGGATACACGGATCTCTCATACCATGCCTAGTTAAACCGCAAGATTTGACACCCTCGCCTAGTTAAACCGCGAGATTTACCACCGTTGCCTAATTAGTCTGCAAGTATACCGATCTTCCCTAGTTAAACCGCAAGATCACCATCAAATTGGGTTGCCTAATTAAACCGCATGCTCAATGAGGTTCCCAACTGGCCTTGTTAAACTGCCATACCTCAAAGACCCATGACCACAATCGATTTTGTTTATATTTTATAGTGCACTTTAATCCTAAGTCATGACAACTATATCCGATTGTTTTTCCTTGTCACATAGCCAATATACCATTTCAAAAACCATTTACCTATTGTTTTCAATGCATCAAAGCAAAACCACCACATATGCAATCCACATTGCCCAAAGCAATACCCCATTCCCAACCGGAATGAAAACCAATGCTCACTAGCATTTATATACATAAAATCCATTGTATACGTGTTCATAACCATGCATTTACAGTAGTAAATTAAACCATGTTAACACCAGAACACGAACTCAACATGCTTATATCTAAACCGATATTCAAGAGCAAAATAAGTGAAACTTACTTCTAATCTTTGGTAAGTGCTTTAAGCTTACCTTCAACTCCCAAAAACCTTTATCAAACCTTTTAAGGGTGTTAAAACTAGTTGCCACTCACCTATACACTTCGCCTTGCTCGCCAATGCGAATTGAGCTCCCAGCAAGCTACAATCAATGTCAAACTTCATCGCCTTGGTTATCCCCTATTTTAACCACATAAAACCAGAGGGCAAATGCATCATTATGCATTCAAACCATTGCCTACAAGCAATTAACCGCAACTCTCAAGTTGCCCCCTCAAAACTTATCCTAAACATATCGAAATCATCATCAAACACTTTTGAAACTTAACCCAACCTTATTATGACGATTTAATCCAACAAACCTCAACAATTAACACCAAAAAACCCTTTCCCAACATCCTTTTACTTCCAGCAAAGATTAATCACAATTATCAGCCCAAAAACCCTTAACTAATCACCTTAAACGTTAGAGATTCAACTTGTTTTGGGATTGCAATATTAAAACCAAGTTATTAACTCAATTAAACATCAAAATCATGAACTAATCTGTTCAAAATCCCAGCAAAACAGAACAAATACGAAGATCTATAAATCTCATCAATCAAAACCCAATTAATCCAATTTTCTTTAATTAAACTATCAAAACACATTAGAAAACAATTGTAAAGGATCAAGAACTTAGGAATTTCAGTAAAGAACCTTTGCATTAGAGATGAATAATGAATCCTTACCTCCAATGCTGATTTCTCCCCTTAATTGCTAAATAAAACATGAAAATCAAGAGAATAACAATGCGTATTTGATAAAAAAGCATTAAGAAATGAAATGGAAATCAAAACCTTTGATTTTTACCTGAAGAAATTGAGATTGGAAAGATGTTTGGCTGGAGAGAAATTGAGAGAAAGAAGTTGCAAAGTTGTTACGTGAATTTTTGTTAAAAGTCTAAAATATGATTTATTAATTCTCACAACTTTTAAAGCCATTTAAAACCACTTTAAAATCAGTTAATTAAAGGGAGAAATCTGTTAAAAATATCTAGGATATTTAGCTCGTTAAAGATTCAAAGTTTTGATCCTTTTCAAAACAGTCACTGAAAATAGTTTTCAAAGTTTACATTTTGGTCACTAGTCCAAAATGTCCAATTTCCAAATATCATTTTCCAAAATTGATTTTAACACAATCTTCATTATATTAAATAATTATTTACCACATTTTCCCATATTTTTATCACCTTTAAAAATTATTTAATCCGATTTAATCCCGAAACTAACTTGAACCTATAAAATACCAGTCCACCAAACCTTCGAACCAACCTTAAAACATCCAAGCCCAAAACCGAGGCGTTACAACTCTCCCCCTCTTAAGAAATTTCATCCTCGAAATTTACCTGGAGGAAAAAGATACGAAAATTGCTCTATCATATCCGCCTTGCTTTCCCAAGTGGCTTCCTCGACACCACGATGCCGCCACAAGATTTTAACAAGTTATGTTGTCTTTCCATGAAGAACCTTACTACTAGAATTAAGGATTTCCATCAGCTCCTCATCATAGGATAAATTCGGTCTTAACTCAATATGCTCCTCTGGCATAACATGCGACGAATCCGACCGATACCTCCGCAACATAGATACATGGAATACATCATTTATTTTCTCAAGCTTGAGAGGTAACCTCAACCGATAAGCCACAGGACCTACACGCTCCATAATCACATATGGTCCAATAAACCTTGGACTAAGCTTCCCCTTACGTACGAACCGCATCACCTTCTTCCATGGTGACACTTTCAAGAATACACGATTGCCCACCGCATTTTCAATTTCCCTACGCTTCAAATCTGCGTAAGATTTAAGCCGATCCGCAGCCGCTTTCAAGTGATCATACACAAGATTTACCTTTTCATCCGTGTCTTTCAACACATGAGGCAAGGAAACATACTTTTCCCCTATCTCAGCCCAACACAAGGGCGTACGACACCTCCGGCCATACAATGCCTCATACGGTGCCATATGTATACTTGCTTGATAGCTATTGTTGTATGCGAATTCAACCAAAGGTAGATGTTTCTCCCAAGTTCCTTGAAACTTAATAACACAACACCTTAGCATATCCTCCAAAATTTGGATAACCCACTCAGACTATCCATCCGATAGAGGATGATACGTTGTGCTAAAATTCAATCTCGTACCTAAAGCTCGGTGCAAACTCACCCAAAACCTCACTGTGAACCTTGGATCCCTATCCAAAACAATGGACTTCGGTACTCCGTGCAGATGCACGATCTCAGAAATGTACAAATTCGCTAACTTGTCCAAGGTGTACGTCGTATGCACTGGCAGAAAATGTGCACACTTCATAAGTCGATATACAATCACCAAATGGAATCCTTTTTAGCTGGTGTCAAAGGTGCCCTGACACAAAATCCATGGTGATTATCTCCCATTTCCATTCCAAAATTCTTAACGGTTGCAACAACTCAGATGGAAATTGATGTTCAGCCTTAACCCACTGACACACTATACACTTAGAAACAAACTCTGCCACATCCTTTTTTCAAACCAACCTAGTAGTACACTTCCTTTAAATCACGATACATCTTGGTACTACTGGATGCATAGCAAAAGGACTAGAATGCACCTCCGCCAAAATAGTATGAGCTTCGAACCTCTGGCACCACTATTTGGCCCTTAAAGCACAAAACACCATCATCACCAAAATGAAAATCCATCAGATTACCATCCGCTATGTCCTTAACATGAGGAACCAAAGAATCATCAAACGGTTGCTTAGCTTTAATCAACTACGACAATGTATGCTTAAACTACACTCAGCCAACAAACCACCTTCCAGTGACACGCTCAACCTCACAAACATTGCCCTATGCTCAACAACAACCTTACGACTCAGCGCATCCGCCACCATATTGGCTTTTCCAAGATGACACTCAATTGTTAAGTCGTAATCTTTAAGCAACTCCAACCATCTTCGTTGCCTAAGGTTCAAATCCCTTTAAGACATCAAATATTCAAACTCTTATGGTCTGTAAAAACCACAACCGCAAGATCCAAATCATAAGTTGGATAGTTGCGCTCATGAACCTTCAGTTGTCTTGGCACATAGGCCACAACCTTTCTGTCATGTATCAGCATACAACCCAAGCCAACATATGATGCATCACTATAAACCATAAATTCCTTCCCAGATTCAAGTTGAACCAACACATGAGCATGTGTCTAAACCTCCTTCAACTTCTCAAAACTCTGTTGCTGCTTCTCCGTCCAAACATATGAAACATTCTTTTGCAACAACTTCATCAACGGTGCTGCAATACTCAAAAACCCATCTACAAAGCAACGATAATAACCAGGCAGCCCAAGAAAACTGCGAACCTGCAAGATAGACTTAGGTTGCTTCCAATTGAGAATAGCCTTAATTTTCTATGGATCAACATGAATATCCTCTGCAGAAACCACATGACCTAAAAACATCACCTTCTTGAGCCAAAACTTGCACTTGCTCAACTTGGCATACAACTTATTATCCTTCAACTCTTGCAACACAATCCGTAAATACTGATCATGCTTCTCCTTGGTACGAGAGTACACGGATAAAAGGTTCAACATATACATATTCCATGCTTAGATCCCAAAGCATTAAATCATAAACCATGCTTAGATCCCAAAGCATTATTAAGCAAAACATGCTTAAATCCCAAAGCATTACATAAAAGGTTCAACATATGAACTTTCACATATATTGGCATTAATAGTAACCCAGATAGACTACCCTCTATCCAACATATCGGATACACGGATCTCTTATACCATGCCTATTTAAACCGCATGATATTCCTAAACCTTGCCTAGTTAAACTGCAAGATTTGACACCCTCGCCTAGTTAAACCGCGAGATTTACCACCCTTGCTTAGTTAGTCCGCAAGTATACCGACCTTGCCTAGTTAAACCGCAAGATCACCATCAAATTGGGTTTTCTAGTTAAACCACATGCCCATTGAGGTTCCCAGCAGTCTGAGTGGCCTTGTTAAACCATCATACCTCAAGGACCCATGGCCACGATCGATTTTGTTCATATTTTATAGTACCCTTTAATCCTATGGCATGCCAACTATATCCGATTGTTTTTACCCTATCACATAGCTAATATACCATTTCTAAAACCATTTACCTAGTGTTTTCAATGCATCAAACCAAAGCCACCACATATGCAATCCATATTGCCCAAAGTAATACCCTATTCCTAACCGGAATGAAAACCAATGCTCACTAGCATTTATATACATAAAATCCATTGCATACGTGTTCATAACCATGCATTTACAATAGTAAATTAAACCATGTTTAACACCAAAACATGAACTCAACATGCTCATATCTAAACCGATATTCAAGAGCGAAATAAGTGAAACTTACTTTCGAGCTTAGGTAAGTGTTTCAAGCTTACCCTCAACTCCCAACAACCTTTATCAAACCTTTTAAGGGTGTTAAAACCAGTTTCCACTCACCGATACACTTCGCCTTGCTCGCCAATGCGAATGGAGCTCCTAGCAAGCAACAATCAATGTCAAACTTCGTCGCCTTGATTATCCCCTATTTTAACCACATAAAACCAGAGGGAAAATGCATCATTATGCATTCAAACCATTTCCTACGAGCAACTATCCGCAACTCTCAAGTTGCCTACTCAAAACTTATCCGAAACATATTGAAATCATCATCAAACACTTCTGAAACTTAACCCAGCCTTATTATAATGATTCAATCCAACAAACATCAACAATTAACACCTAAAAATGATTTCCCAGCATCCTTTTACATCCAGCAAAGATTAATCACAACTATCACCCCCAAAACCCTTAATTAATCACCTTAAACATTGAGATTCAACTTGTTTCGGGATTGCAATATTAAAACCAAGTTATTTACTCAATTAAACATCAAAATCATGATCTAATCTGATCAAAATCCCAGCAAAATAGAACAAATATGAAGATCCATAAATCTCATCAATCAAAACCCAATTAAACCAATTTTCTTTAATTAAACTATTAAAACACATTAGAAAATAATTGTAAAGGATCAAGAACTTGGTAATTTCAGTAAAGAACCTTTCATTAGAGGAGAAGAACGAATTCTTACCTCTAATGCTGATTTCTTCCCATAATTGCTAAATAAAACATGAAAATCAAGAGAATACCAACAAGTATTTGATGAAAAAACATTAAGAAATCAAATGGAAATCAAAACATTTGATTTTTAGCTAAAGAAATTGAGATTGGAAAGATGTTTGGCTGGAGAGAAATTGAGAGAAAGAAGTTGCAAAGTTGTTACGTGAATTTTTGTTAAAAGTCTAAAATGTGATTTATTAATTCTCTCCACTTTTAAGGCCTTTTAAAACCACTTTAAAATTAGTTAATTAAAGGGAGAAATCTGCTAAAAATATCTAGGATATTTAGCTCCTTAAATATTCAAAGTTTTGATCCTTTTCAAAACAGTCACTAAAAATAGTTTTAAAAGTTTACATTTTGGTCACTAGTCCAAAATGTCTAATTTCCAAATCTCATTATCCAAAATTGATTTTACCATAATCATCATTATATTAAATAATATTTTACCATATTTTCCATATTTTTGTCACCTTTAAAAATTATTTAATCTGATTTAATCTCAAAACTAACTCGAACCTCTAATACCGGTCCACCGGACCTTCGAACCAACCTTAAACCATCCAAGCCCAAAACCAGAGCATTACAGGGTAAGAATTGGGAACACATTGCCTATTCATGAAGTTTTAAAATGATTTAGAAGGTTGTCTTGGATCATTTGTCTTATGTTAACCTGACTTTAATGTTTTTGATGCTTTTGTTAGCATGGCTCGATGTGAGACTCGTTCGATGGCTGGTAATACCGGGTCTGGGCAAAATAATGTTGAATGAGGGAATCCTCATATTACCTTGCCTCCTCCACCTTCGTTGGTTCCACCTATTGACACTAGGGTAGGTGGTGTACCTCCGGCTCTACAAGGGCCAGTTTTTGGGGATTTGACTCTATTAATCCAAGTGATGACGAGAGCTTTTCAAGCGGTGATGAATAGAGTGCATGTGCAAGCACTAGCACTTGCTATGGTGGTTAACCCTAAATTACTATTGGAGCGTCTTCGTAATTTGGGAGGTGTACGTTTAGGGGATTAGTCATGAGGCGACTGAGGAATGGCTAGAGAGTACGATTCATATTTAGATTAGATGGGTTGTAATGATGAGCGCAAGTTGGGTTGTACCATGTCTTTGTTACATGGTGATGCATATCATTGGTGGGTAATCACAATTGCTAATGTGCTAGAAGCGGGTGTAACTTGGGAGTTCTTTCGAAGGGCTTTCAAGAAGAAGTACCTTGGTCCTCAATATTTGGATGCAAAGAAGCATGAGTTTATGGCTTTGGAACACTGCGAGATGTCTGTGGCTGAGTATGAGGTGAAGTTTGTCTGCCTGAGTCAGTATGAGACGGAGTTGGTTTCAGATGATCTTGAGAAGTGCAACAGGTTTTGCTATGGTTTTGTGAAGGATATCAAGACATATCTGCTAGTGGCAGACTATACAAATTTTGATGTGCTTGTGAACCGTGCTAAGGATATTGAGCAGTCCTTGGGTGCGTCCTTCTCAGCGGCAAGTAAGAGCTGTGGTAAGAGAGCAACTAGT
This sequence comes from Hibiscus mutabilis, assembly GCA_019671005.1. Classification (NCBI taxonomy): domain Eukaryota; kingdom Viridiplantae; phylum Streptophyta; class Magnoliopsida; order Malvales; family Malvaceae; genus Hibiscus; species Hibiscus mutabilis. The sequence goes on along the minus strand of CM033753.1, from coordinate 18,558,123 downwards.
TTTAGTTATTCTGGGAAGTAGAAAAGGAGGTCACAGGACAAGAGGTTCAAGATAGAGTTTAAGCGTGGTGGTAGTGGCCATGGCAACTAGGGTGTGCATATTATAGCTGAGTGTGAGCGTTGTGTTGACGTTACACGAGTACGTGTTGGGGAAACATCAGAGGTTACTGGCTGTATGGATCTTAGGATCATATGAAGTGTGATTGTCCTCGTGCAGTGAGAGATGCACCGGTACAAGCTGTAGCATCTGCTAGGGGCCGAAGCCATGGAAGGGGTAATTTTTATAGGCGTAAGGATGGACAGAGGGTTGTAGCTCATGCAGTTGCTGTGTGACCAGAGAATGGTAGACCAACTCAGGTTTATGCTCATTATGAGGGGCACAATGACACTGATGTGATCGCAGGTACCTTTACCTTGCAATTTTGTCATTGTTTTCTTTGATTGATTCAGGGTCTACTCATTCATATATCTTAAGTGAGCATGCATATTTGCTGAATATCCTTGTTGAGATCTTAGATCTTGGCATGTTAGTGACTAGTTATTTTGGGGAGACGATTACAACTAAAAGGTTGCATAGGCGTTGTCCTTTGGTAGTGCAAGGTCACGAGTTTTCTGCAGATCTGATGGAATTTCCATTTCATGGTTTTGACGCTATTTTGGGTATGGATTGGTTGAGTGAGCACAAGACAGTGGTGGACTATGAGTCCAAAAGGATTTCCTTGAGGCTATCTGATGATTATGAAGTTGTGGTGGTTGGTGAGAATGTGAAATTCTTGTCCAATATTGTTTCGGCTACTCAGACAGAGAAGATGATGTTTGGTGGCTGCCAAGCTTATTTGGCTATTGTAATGAATTTGAAAGCTAAGGGTGTTTGGGTGTAGGAAATTCAGACTATGTGTGAATTTTTGGAGGTGTTTACTAAAGAGTTACCGGGTTTACCGCTGGATAGAAAGATGGAATTCGGTATCGGGACATATGAGGGTACAACTCTAGTGTCCATTGCTCCTTATCCGATGGCACCGAAGGAGTTGAAAATACAGCTCCAAGAGTTGTTAGATCATGGGTTCATTCGACCGAGTGTTTTTCCCTGGGGTGCTCCAGTTCTCTTTGTGAAAAGAAGGATGGATCAATGCGTATGTACATTTATTATCGTTAGTTGAATAAGTTAATGGTGAAGAATAAATACTTATTGTCGCAAATTGATGATTTTTTCTATCAGTTTTGTAGGTCATCAGTGTTTTTTGAAGATTGATTTAAGATCGGGGTATTATCAGTTGAAGGTTAAGAATGTGGATGTGCATAAGACAGTATTTCATACGAGGTACGGGCATTACGAGTTCCTAGTGATGCTATTTGGTTTAACGAGTGGCCCGGCTGCATTCATGAATATGATGAATAAGGTGTTTCATGAGTACCTTGATCAGTTTGTAGTGGTTTTTATCGATGATATACTCGTGTACTCTCGTACCGAGGAACAACATGATCAACATTTGCATATTGTGTTGTAGGCTTTGAAGGATAATCAGTTGTATGCTAAGTTGAGCAAGTGCAAGTTTTAGCTCAATGAGGGGATGTTTCTTGGTCATATGGTTTTCGCGGAGGGTATTCGTGTTGATCCACAGAAACTTGAGGCTATTATCAATTGGAAGCAACCTAAGTCAGTGTTTGAGATTCGTAGTTTTCTTGGGTTGGCTGGTTATTATCATTGGTTTGTGGAAGGGTTTTCTAGTATTGTGGCATCGTTGATGAAATTGTTGCAAAAGAGTATTCCTTATGTGTGGATGGAGAAGCAACAACAGAATTTGGAGAGGTTGAAGGAAGTATTGACACATGTTTCTGTATTGATCCAACCTGAGTAAGGGAAGGAGTTTGCGGTTTATAGTGATGCGTCGTACGTTGGTTTGGGTTGCGTGTTGATACAAAATGGCAAGGTTGTGGCCTATACGTCGAGACAGCTGAAAGTTCATGAGTGGAACTATCTGACTCATGATTTAGAGCTTGTGGCAGTCGTGTTTACTTTGAAAATTTGGAGACACTACCTTTATGGCAAAAAGTGTGTTGTTTTTACGGATCATAAGAGTTTGAAATATTTGATGTCTCAAAAAGATCTGAACCTTAGGCAACATAGATGGTTTGAGTTGCTTAAGGATTACGACTTGACGATCAAGTATCATCTTGGAAAAGCCAATGTGGTTGCGGATGTGTTGAGTCATAAGGTTGTGGTCGAGCTTAGGGCGATGTTTGCAAGGTTGAGTGTGACAGAGGAAGGTCGTTTGTTGGATGAATTACAAGTTAAGCCTACATTTTCACAAATGATTAAAGCTAAGGAACTGTATGATGATTTTTTGGTTCCTCATGTTAAAGACATATCGGATGGCAAGCCATCAGGGTTTTATTTTGATGATGATGGTGTTTTGTGCTTTAAGGGTCGAATAGTGGTGTCGGAAGATTCAGAGCTTAGGCATACTATTTTGGGAGAGGCACACTCTAGTCCTTTTGCTATGCATCCCGGTAGTACCAAGATGTATAGTGATTTAAAGAAAGTGTACTTTTGGGTTGGTTTGAAAAAATATGTGGCAAAGTTTGTATCTAAGTGCATGGTGTGTTAGCGGGTTAAAGCTGAACATCATTTACATCTGGGTTGTTGCAACCGTTGAGCATTCTGGAGTAGAAATGGGAGAGAATCACCATGGATTTTGTGTTAGGGTTTCCATTGACACCAGCTAAAAAGGATTCCATTTGGGTGATTGTTGATCGGTTTATGAAGTGTACACATTTTCTGCCAGTGCATACGACGTATACCTTGGATAAGTTGGCAGATTTGTACATTGCTGAGATTGTGCGTTTGCACGGGGTACCTAAGTCTATTATTTCTGATAGAGACCCGCAGTTTACAGTGAGGTTCTGGAGATGTTTGCACCAGGATTTGGGTTTGAGGTTGAGTTTTAGTACCACATATCATCCTCAGACGGACAGACAGTCTGAGCGTGTTATCCAGGTTTTAGAGGATATGCTGAGGTGTTGTATTATTGAGTTTCAAGGAACCTGTGAGAAGCATTTACCTTTGGTTGAATTTGCCTATAACAATAGCTACCAAGGTTTATTGGACTATATGAAGTTGCGGAACGTGTTGGTCCTGTGGCTTATCAGTTGAGGTTGCCTTCTGAGCTGGAGAAAATACATGATGTGTTCCATGTATCTATGTTACGGAGGTATCGGTTGGATCCTTCGCATGTTATGCCAGTGGAGCATATTGAGTTGAGGCTGGTTTTTTCCTTTGAGGAAGAGCTGGTGGAAACCCTTGATTCCAGCATCAATGTTCTTCGTGGCAAGACGATAGAACTAGTTAAAGTCTTGTGGCGACATCGAGGTGCCGAGAAAGCCATTGGGAGAGCAAGGCGGATATGTTGGAGCAATTTCCGCATTTATTTCCTCTAGATAAATTTTGAGGATGAAATTTCTTAAGAGGGGGAGAGTTGTAACGCCCTAGTTTTGGGTCTAGCAGTTTTGGGGTTCAATTCGAGGGTCTGATGGACCGGTATTAGAGGTTCGAGTTAATTTTGGGATTAAATCGGATTGCATATTTTTGGAAGTGATAAAAATATGGGAAAATGCTCTAAAATCATTATTTAATATATTAATGATTATGGTAAAATCAATTTTGGAAAGTGTGTTTTAGAAATCGAGCATTTTGAACTAGTGACCAAAATGCAAACTTTGAAAACTGTTTTTAGTGGTCGTTTTGTAAAGGGTCAAAACTTTGAATCTTTAAGGAGCTAATAGCCCAAAAGTCTAATTTCATAATTTATCCTTAATTGGCTATTTTTTTTAAAAGTGTTTGGAAAGTAAAATAGGTTGGGGAGAATCAATTGATAATTAATTCTTTTAAAACAAAAGTCACATAACTAACTTTCTCAAAAACCTTTTCTCTCAAAATCTCTTCAGCCAAACACTATTTTCTTCTTCTAAATCTACAGGTAAATCTTTTATTCTTAATTCTTTTGAATTCTAATGGATTCTTAATGGTTTCTAAACAAAACCTTATTATTTTAACTTTGTTTTCACATGTAAAATCAGCCTATTAAGGGAGAAAGCATCCATTAGAGGTAAGGTTGATTCTTCTCCTCTGATGAAAGGTTCTTTACTAAAATTCCCAAGTTGTTGATCTTTTACAATTGCTTTCTAATGAGTCTTGATAGTTTAATTAAGAAAAATTGGTTTAATTATGGTTTGACTGGTAAAATTGGTAGATTTCCGAATTAGATCTATTTTACTGGGTTCTTGATTAGGTTAGATCATGATTTTGATGTTTAATAATGTTAAAAGCTTGGATTTAAATTGTAATCCCGAAACTAGTTGAATCTCTAATATTAAAGGTTGATAGTTAAGGGTTTTTGTGATGTTTTTGGTGTTTAATCATTGCTAGAAGTAAAAGGATGTTGTAAAAGGGTTTTTTATATGTTAATTGATGAAGTTTGATGTATTGAATCGTTGTATTGTGGTTGGGTTAAGATTGGAAGGTGTTTGAGGTTGATTTTGATAAGTTTCGGATGGTTTTTGAGTGGGCAACTTGTGAGTTGCGAGGTTTTGCTTAAAGGCAGTGGCTTGGGTGCATTTTGATGCATGTTTCCTCTGGCTTTGTGTGATCAAAATAGGGGATAATCAAGGCGAAGCAGCGTGAAGTAGAATGTTGCTTGTCAGGAGCTCGTTGTGCATTGGCAAGCAAGACGGATTGTAATTGGTGAGTGGAAACTGGTTTTAAATGAATCTTAAACTTTTGCAAAATAATGCTGGGAGTTTAGGTTAAGCGTGAAACACTTAACTAAGCTCAGGAGTAAGTTTCCCTCTTTTTCTTTTAATATCGGATTGGTTATGAGCATGATTGATTACATGTTTTGCGTTTTAAACATAGTTTGTTTTACTTACTGTAAATGCGTGGTTTTGAATACATATGCAATGGTTTAAAGGTAAATGAAATGCTAGTGAGCATTGGTTTTCATTCCGGTTGGGAATGGGTTATTGCTTGGGCAATGTGGTTTGCATAGGTGGTTTTTGTTTAATGCATTGTAAAACAGTGAGTAAATGGTTTTGTTAATGATATATTGGCTATGTAACAAGGTAAGAAACAATCGGATATAGTTGGCATGCCATAGGATTTAAGTGCACTATAATATATATCAAAAATCGATCGCGACCATGGGTCCTTGAGGTATGGCAGTTTAACTAGGCCACTCGAACTATTGGGACATCTCTTGGGGTATGCGGTTTAACTAGGAAGCCCATGATGATGGTGACATTGTGGTTTAACTAGGCAATGTCAGCAAATCTTGTGGTTTAACTAGGTGAGGTTTGGGTATCATGCGATTTAACTAGGCATGGTACGAGAATCTGTGTATCCGATGTGTATATGGATAGGGGTGACTATCCAAGGTAAGGGTTGTGTACCTGAGGTCACTATAAATGCCAATATATGAAAGTTCATGTGTTGAACCTATTTTATAATGCTTTGGGATTTAAGCATGGTAAGATGATTTTATGCTTGGAAATTAAGCATGTGATTTACAATTGTTTTTGCATAAGGTTGTTATGCATGTTTTGATTTGGAATCAATGTAATGCTTTGGTTGTAAGCATGGTTTGAAAACAAGTGTTTAGTTTTCAAAGGATTTCATTACATCATTTTTTATGAGCATCGTCACTAAGCGTATATGCTTACGCTCTCTTTTTCCTAATGATGCAGAGCATTGAGGTTTGGGGTAGCAAAGGCAAAGTCTAAGCGATCCAAGGACAAGACTACTTTGAGTATGAACTCGGTTTAAGTTTGCGGTTAATAAGGCAATGTGTTTGCCATGTTTTTGGGATTTGTAAATCTGTTTTTCCCCTGGTTTTTGAGCATGGTGAATGCTGAGTTTTGGATTTGGTTGTTGTTGTTAAGTATGTAATGGATTTACTTATTGGTTTTTGCTAGGTGGTTGCCTAAGTATCCATCTAGATAGCTTCGGTTGAATGCCATGCTTTGATGGATCTAACATGTTGATTATGGTACTAGAAATATGCTGGAATGTTGCATATGTTGGAAAATGTTCAATTGAGTGTTTTGGTATGTTATGCAACACCCATAACGTATACTCGTAGTTGAATATACATTATAGATGTTATTTAAACATGCTACTGAAAGTTAAGCTTAAGTTTTTTATCCCTATACGATTCATCGTCTAGCTGATTATTTTAACTATCATTATAATTTAATTTAATGCATCATATGCTATCAGTAAGTAAATAGTTTACATGCCCACTAGAGATTGTCGTAATTTAGAATGTCTTATTGATGTTCTGCAGATTGTAGCGTGAATAGCATGCTTGACTCCTCTTCAAGTGCTCTAACTTGACCTACGTGTGAAACAATCACACGCTAAGTACGAACTTAGTGAGGCAGTTAAACTTATTTATTTTTAAAACATGAAAGAGTGTAATACAGTATGTCATATATAAAAGTGCATTTTGTTTTCTCTATAATATGGTAGAATGTACTTATGTCATGTATCATAACAATCATATAAATCGTGTTATTATTGCATAATATATTCTCTATCATGGACATGCTTTCATCATATAATCATTTACATATCATGTACTCTATCATGGCCATGCTTTCATTATGCCATCATTTGCATAACATGTATTCTATCATGCATGTCATGTACTTATCTGTCATGTAACATGTAACTTCTTTTTCGTGTATCATGAAATCATGTAACATCTGTATCACGTAATCATGTAACAGTTGTATCATGTATCATGTATTATCTGTATCACGTAGCATGTAACATCTGTATCATGTAACATCTATATGATGTAACATGTAACATTTATATCATGTATCATGTAACATCTTGTTATTATTATCATCATCGTGTCTGGCTAGAGGCCCATGGAAACCCCGTAACCTATCTGCACCGTAGTGCCATGTAGAGTATGTACTCGAGAGGATACTCTTTGCTCCTCATATAAGGACGATTTTTGCTCCTTATATTAAAACACCTCGTTAGTGCATTTTGCACTATGGGCTTGGATCCCCAGGGTGTATCTTGTTTCATTTTAATCTTGTTATTATTCATATTTCATGTATGCATAATGCATCATCATTTATGCAAACAATAATTCGTACCTAGTATTCCATCAAGCTTGCCATGGCAAGCAATGTATCATATCATGTATTATAGAGAATGCAATGCCATTTTCAATGTAATGCAAACATTTAGAAATGCACTCACCTGGGCCATTTATTAGTTTGCCTCACTAAGCTCTATTCGATCCTTCTTTTATAGTACCTCGAACCTTCTTTTGATTCGGATCTAACTTCATTTATCACATGAATATAAATAAACATTTGTTAGATTAACTTCTAACAATATTTCAATTAAGCTATTTAATCATTCAATATAAAAATTTTTCCATAAATTTCTTTCCTTCCTTATACTGTTTAAAAACTCATTTTTGGTCCCTAATGACCATTTTGATCTTCAAATAATTCCTTCAAGCTTACTAACCAACATTAGACACAAATTGTCTCAATTTCCATTTTCTATCAACTTGCACTACCATCAAAGATTTACTTCTACAGGGCAGAATACATACTGAATCTTAATCTCCTTTATACCGTAGAAACTATATTCGATAATGGTTCTAACGGTCTAAGCCACGTAATTTAATAAAATCTATAAAAATTATGAAAATTCATCAAACTCCCGTTTACAGGGTTGTCCCGACAAAAACTGTTCTGTAATTTTTCTGACCTTCATTCGATTAAAAATTAATATCTTTTAACTCGGAACTCGAAATCAGTTTTTGTTTGTTGGAAACGAAAATAGATTCAATAAGATTTTCAACCATATAAACTAATAACCCAGATTCAATTTGTACTATTTATGGCAAATTTTCAAAGTCGAATTCCAGTATTGAATTTTCGAAACAGACTGCTATTATGTTTTCTGACCTTTCATCACTTAAAAATTCATATCTTTTGATATATGAATCGAAATCAATCACCGTTTGTTTTAAACGAAACTAGACGAATAAATATTTACATCGGTATAAAATTCACCATCTAACCATTTTTTTAGAATTTATGGTGAATTTTCAAACTTACTGCCAAATCCAGTTTTCCTACAAAACTTCCATAAATAACTTAAAAATTTATACTAATTTCTCCTTACTTTGCTATTTGTCAATTTGGTCCCCTTACTTGATTCAAACCACTAATGTATCACTTTATTCATCAAATAATTATTCAAAAATAATTCCCTCTATTTTTTGTTCTTTCCTAAATAGTCTCTAAAAATGCAAAGATAAGGATTCAAGCTTCTTAACTTTGCAAATTAGTCCTCAAATCAACATTACTATCTTAATTCCATCATTATAACTAAAATTCAGATTTAATCCTTATCTAAAACCTCTTTTCTGAATTGGTCACTTAACTTTGACAATTTGTCAAAATGGTCATTAATTCGATTCAACATCGGTTTAACATTCTAACTTCAATTTCACATCTCCAACTTCAATAATTGCATAAATACACTTCAAAATCATAAAATTCATATTATTCCTTTAACTTTCAGAATTGCTGAAATGGTCCCTATACCTTTAATTTAGGGTTTTGCTTCCCAATAACAAATTCAAACTTACTAGATCATTTATCCAACATCACAAACCCTAAATCAAACTTGAATACATAAACCCTAATCATTTTCATACAAACTAAAATATGTAGGCTTTAAATCTCAACTCAATAACATGATTTTAACATCATAAAAGCTTGATTTCAACTTGAATTTCATCATGAAATCATAAAATTTCAAAAGCCCCAAACTTTTTCCATAAACCCTAAATTCTTCTCATGCAAAATTCTCATCAATCAAGAATGTTTTCCATGAAGTATTTACACCAAAAGATAGAGCTTGAAGAGTAGAACAACTTTGCAGTTGAAAATATTACCTAAAAATTGAGTTTCGAGGCTTGAATCGAACTTAGAAAATTTCTACATTTTTCTTTCTTTCTCCCCATAATATTTCGAAATTTGAGGATGAAGAATGGTCTTCATATTTTTTTCATCCAATTTGGCCACTTGTCTTGCATAAATGAATTTTAAATTCATTTAGATAGCGAAACTACTAAAATACCCTTTTAATCCAACGGTTGAGATTGATCTTATCATTAATCAAGGGCCAATATTTAATCTTCCATTTTCTTCTTCCAAAATTGTCTTTGTAACTTTTAAAATATTTCAAAAATGCTATTGGGGCAAAATGACCAATTTGTCCTCCAACTAGTTTTTATTTACCAGTTTGCCATTCTTGTAAAAATTCAACTAAGTCTAGCTGGAATCCAACCAACTATAATAAAATATTCATAAATTAGTATTTTATGACTTTTCCATGGCTTTTGGATCAACCTTTGAAATTTTAGTTCGATCCAATTTCCTGATATTCATAAAATACTTTTACTGCAATTTCACCTTTATCGAGCTATAGGGTTTATTCCAAAAATTCCATATTTTCATATTCGGGAAATAAACTCTATTATCCCATAAAAACTTCCTTTTCCAAGGACATAGACTGAATTTTCCTAACTCAGACAATTATAAAAAATCTTCATAGAATAAAATTTCTCTTAGAAATCTTTTATCTTAAATTCATACGAATATTCTTTACTCTTACTGAGTCCAAATTATCGATCAAAAATACTTTTATGAGACCTTCACAGAGGTCACCCATCTTTGTATTTCCCTGGCCTGATCACGCTTAACAATTTTATTCAATCCGAATTCGATACCTTCTACTGTATCTTAATTCTTAAAACCGATATCAAGGTACTTATTTCGATCCGATTTACTCTTATACTGAATAAAATTACTTGTTGGGGAAATTTACACTTTAGTCCCCAAACTTTTCCAAAGTTTATACTTTAACCTCAAAACTTTCAAAATTTACATTTTGATCACTAGAAAAAAATTTGGGATATTACATGTTAGGTGAGTGTTTTAGGGAGCATGCCTATAGATTGATATTTTGAAAGTTTTTGAATTGTTATGGTTGCTTAATCTTGGTGCAAATGATGAAGTATGTCTTGATGGATGTTTATATGCATGTATGTGGGTTATTAGAACCTGAAAGCATCTAGAATCTAGTGAAAAACCAGCTAAAGATGACATTATTGGCCCAAGGCGTACCGATACACGAGGGACCGTATCGGTACGGCCAGGCAAAAGCAAGCTTCGGGTTTTAGTATGAGTTTAGGTGCACCGATACAATTTTATGCTACTGGAAAGTTTTTTTTTAGACAAAACCCACGTACCAGAACACTTAGTATCCATATCGGTACGGTTGTTAAACTTTCCTAGTTGGCTTTTGAATTGACTTAGCGTACCATAATGGTGCTCGGCGTACCGAAATGAGGCTGGCTAATGTTGAGCACCGTATTGATACGGTTGACCGCATATTGGTACGGGCAGCTGTTAATTCAGTTAATGTCATGAAGTTCAGTTTTTGTTTCTTACATTTTGGTCCCTGAGTGTTGTGAATGCGATTGTATGAGCATGGATGGCTGGTTTGAGCCGTAAATTGATATGCAAGCTTGTAACCTGATTAATTAAGGATCAGTAACCCTAATTTCCCCAAATGGTCTTGTAGTTCATCAATTTTACGGTTTGATCCCTAAACTGTGTTGTATGCAATCGGTTGCCTATTCGTGGTCCGTTTTCCTTGTAGTTTTATCCGCTGTGAGCACGCTCACTTATGATTAATAATATGCATCTAGACAGGATAAAAGGAAAAAAATGGATCAGTTTTAGTAATCTTTCTTTGGTTTGCTTCGGCAAACCTAATGTAGCTCGCTCGGTTCGGTCGGGCGTCTAGGCCAGGTCGAGGGGGCTACACAACCCGGCTTGCGAACATCTGTGCACTCCATCTGGCCACTCCTCGGCCGCTTCAAGAGCCAAACCTCTAACTCGGTACCACCTAAGCTACATACACGCTCTAAAGGTAGCCTGATATTCACAGTTACAGGCGTCGGTACAGGTACTTGCACTCCAGCCATGGTCGCCTGAAAAGCTCTCGTCATCACTTGGATTAATGCTATCATGTCACCAAAAACAGGTCCTTGTGGTTTCTGAGGTGCGCCACCCTCAACTCCAACACTAGCAGGAAGAATCGGTGGAGGAGGAGGCAACTCTTCAACTTGTCTATTTACTACACTCCCTACATGTGCTCTTGTCTCTCGTCTCAGTCTCATTCGTAAAAATATGAGTATAAAACATAATAATGCAATAAAACAAAATGATTAGGCCAGCTTACAGCAAGAATCCAAGTCACTATTGTTTAATAACAAAATCATTTAACTCTAGTAGTAATAAGGCAATGTGTCCCCAAGCTAAAAACCTCAAACATTTCACATATCAAACATAATCTCACAAATTCAAACACCGTGCATAACAATCAACAGAAGCAGTCATCAACAATATATCAAACAACCATAACTCACCTCCCAACAATCATAACCTGGTTCTAATACCAACAAATGTACCCCTTTGACCTAGTCTAGTCGCAAGACTGAACCGAGTGAGCTACATAGGGTTTGCCAAGACAAACACGAAAGATTTACATGATAACGATCTATTTTTTTTCTTTTATCTTATCTAAATGCATCTTTAAGTCTTAAGGTTATCATACTAGTTATGGTGAAGGTTACAATTCAATCGGGCATCAAATTGACATCTAATTGTTCAAACTCGCATCTTAGGGACTAAAACGCAATTTTTGACAATTAAAAGGGTACTTGTGAAATTAAAGTTACCAATCCTTAATTAATCATATTTCATACTATCAGATTAAATCTTAACTTAAAATAACCATCCAAACTCATTTAATTGCATAAACAAGATACATGGACTAAATTGCAAAGAATACAAACATCAAAAAGTATCCTAACTGATTTAACAATTGGCATACCGATACAGGGCCCATCCATATCGCAATGGGGTCAAAATACAAAGGCGTACCGATATGTTCCTTAAGCATATCGGTACGGGTATGTTTTCTCAAAAATATGAAATTCTAGTAGCTAAAGGTCGTACCGATATGGCTACCCGTGTACCGAAACCAGGCTTATTTATCAGCAAAGCATACCGATATGGTTACCAGGTGTATCGATACGCCTAGGCATTTTGCCCAGATTGAGCCAAGACATGTCTCTACATACCGATCCCTGAGGACCCGTATCGGTACGGACAGACCTGTAATTACCTCTTCGTCCAACATATGACACTTTGGCTCAATCAAACACACTCCAACATCATATAAACACCATATAACTTCATAAGCATCAAATACTCAAACATAGAAGCATGGTATAAGATCATTCTCAACATGGTATACTCAAGACAAAACCCTCTAGGCATGATTTGTACCCAAGCATGCATAACGTTTCCCAACCCCTCAAACCAAGCATTAAGCATCATATAAGTCCAAAACATCAAACCAAACTTATAGAAGCAGGGAGTATCCAAAATAAACCTCCCAATTACAACTTAGTCACATTGCCTTTTATTACTACTTAGTATTTGTAAAACCATACTTTGAAAGATCTCAACTCTTGGATCCTCTCTTGCGTGCTTGTTGTCCGCAAAAGCCTATTTCTCTACATTGATGAGAAAGGAGAGCGTAAGCTATAAGTTTAGTGAGGAAATCTCTAAAACACTCATCAATGCAATTTAAATCATTTTAATTCAAACCAAGTGCATATGACTCTTGGCAAAATCATCTTATGCTTCCATAATATTTTTCAAATGCACATTTAAAATTATTTACCACACATGTATCATGGATTTCATCTCTACCTCCATTTAAGCTTCAAATGCCAAATCTCTAGATAGCAAGCTTAAAGAGCATCTCATGTATAAACCATATTATACAAACATAATCCATTCTCATGATACATTATCTAGTATATTGGCTTTCAAGTGACTCAAACAAGTTCTAAACCATTTACAAAACACATCGGATACAAGGATTTTTAAGTGGTTCCTACGACCACTTCACATACATTCATCAACTGAAACAACGAAACATTTACCCACCTCAGCGGTTCAAACCGAATCAACAAAACATTTACCCACCTCAACGGTTTGGATGTATAAATCCACCAGCGGGAGAAAACATAACATGAAACACCCTAAACCTAGTTTAGGAGTAAACCAAGTCTAAAGTGTTAGAAATTAAACCAAAAGGACTAGCTATCCAAGATAGTATTTGAACATGTCTACAAGAAATTTATGAAGGTACAAAGATCCATTCGAATGATAAAATCAAGGTTTGACTCTAATCTTCAATCTAACGTTTGAACATGGATAGACCATGTTTGGAACACAAGCATACATTCGAACAAGCAAGGTAATATTTTGGAATCCAAGCAATCATTCAAACTATCAAGAAATCAAAGGAAAGTTTTCTTTACTTGCTAAGTCATAAATTTTCATATTTCCATTCATTTTAGTTAATTAGAAAGATTTAGGAAAACCTAAGGAGAGACTTACTAACATGATAAGGGCTTAGGTAATGTTTATTATGGCATGATCAAGCTTGACCCTTAAAACCTATACTACACAATAACATATTCAGATTATCCTTAATAGACTACCATGTACATCTTAACCAACGTTTCAAGTTCCTTACTTGAATTCCATATCAGCATGCAACCCTCATTCAAAGTAAACAGGATTTCATGATTTAGTAGTAAAATGAAGTAACCATCAACCAAGATTACCTATAAGTTCATCCATACATGCTCAAGGCAACCAAACATACGGGGCATAAGTTTAGATGTTTACAGACATAGATTACTCTTAAATATTTACATGCCAAAAAAATAGGGAATACTATATGCATAAACAAACCCATAGTGCCACCATCCTAGGAGTTTATACAAAGTAACAAGACATACTCTTGTGGAAGACTTGTGATTCGATTAAGCTCCCCGAGAAGTACTACTTGCAAGATTTATCCTGAAATGTAGTGAAAGAGTTTATAAGTAGAATTTACTTAGTGAGGTAGCTTTTAGAGCTTAAATGTAATAAGCAAGCAAGTTATCTTTCACTACAAGAAGCAAGAACTCATGAAATACAAGCTTGAACAAGATAAGGTCCATAAGAGGTTAGATCATTCGAATCAAAGCTACCAAAGAAATAACTACACATGTGATCACTCCAACTTATATTCGATTCAAATAGTCTTCTACAAGATTATGTAAGCTCAACTGGATCCTAACTTAAGCAATTTATCATTTCAAGTAATCATAATAGCATTCTATCAAAACCAATCCCAATAGAGTGGTAACCAGGTTACATTATAACCACTTATTTGTTAAACAAATTATCTTGATTCTTTAACAGTTAAGCCTATAATATTATGCTTTCTTATTTATTTAGCCTTGAGACTTAAGTAACAGTCAAGGTACACGAATCCCCAACCAAACTGTCACCAATAAATGGTACTCACGGTACCAGTCAATCCCTCATACTATCGCCAAGTGACCACACAACTTCCATCCTCCCTGTCGCCAAATAAAGACCGTAGTCCACCCCAAATGCAAGCTCAACGGACTCTATGGCATGCCAACTATACCTAAGAACAACTCGAGACCAAGGCTTTCCCATTATCAAATTTATTAAATCAAGTGAGCATAGCTCTTTATCAAGATAACATATCTCTCTTTTTCATATCAAACATGTATTCACCTCATGTGAATCTTACAATGAATCAATTCTTTTTTTCGAAAGGTGTCATGGCTAACTTTCATGTATCATGTACCACATATCATGCTCATTATAGTCATACAAACCATTTACACATAACCTAAACATCATAGACAAGGTTTTCACAATGTCTCTTATAACATATTAAAGACTTACCTCTCGTCCAAGCTTGCTTACCCATGCAATAACTTCAAGCTTAAGTAATGTAATTAAATTAACAAGAATTGCCCAGGAAGGCTGTTAGCCTATCCCGAGACTTTAAACTACACTCACTGGTTAATCCAAGCTATTCTTGCTCCCATAATACAATTCCCTTTTGCTTTTCACCAACTTGATCAATTCTTTCTTTATCTATTTAGCAACAATATAACTATGCATTATAACTAAATTTATCACCCATTTACCTACTTAACCGTTCAACACAAGTACACACATATATATCCACTTAAACAACCCAATTTGCTTAAACAGACACACATATGCATTAAAGTGAATCACTTAATAAATCTATATGCTCCATAAGTTATTTAAACATGTATTCTCTATGAAAGCAAACCAAAGAAATGAACATTTGTTTGTAACACACAAAACAGCCCTTAAGGTATACATAGGTGCACATAACATTTTCTTAACAATTCATTACAAGTTTCATAGTAAAACAATCACACATTCTTTTATCCCTATTAAAGCAGTCCCAAATTACTCCTAGTCCCAATTTTATAATCAAAACAGTCTAATACCTTTTTAATATATTCAAAACAGTCCATGGTGTCTTCAATTACCCCAAAACAGTCCCTAATGTTTTTATATACAAGTAACACAACCCATAATTATCACAAACAACCCTTTACACATTTTTTATGAATGCAAAATAGTCCTTAAAACACTTGTATGCAGATTTTACTTTCATGATCAGCCCTTAACCCATTTAATCATTTAAAAGCAGCCCGTAAACTTCTAAAATAGTCCCTAACTGTAACAAAACAGCCATCCCCTATTCGGTTTATAAAACAGTCTTTAAAAATAGATTTTCTCCAACCATAACTATCCATTTTTGCTTGCTAAGATGAACTTTCAATCCAACATTCAAAACAGCTCCAACTATGTATACAAAACAGTCCAAATATATATCTTAACAAATCAGTTACTTACTCTACAAGCACAAAACCAGGCAGCTTAAAAATGCATATTAACACTTCATCAAAATCAGTCCAAATGTGTATTTTTACAAATCAAAACAATCCCATTAACATATTTATCAAATCAATCCTACTAGCATACATATCTTAACAAACCAATTAATAGTTTACAAATCAAGAAATGACCAATTCTATATTCACGCTTATTCAAATGCTCCTATAAACTCAACAATTTCATAACCATAAAATTATCCACACTCTTCCTTACAAAATCAGATTTATCAAAGAAAGAAATCAAGAATTTTACCTTCTCCTAAGCTACTTTGATCAAGGCTCATCAAAAGACATGAATTGACGATAACATAAGAAGCTTTCTCTCATTCTTTCTCTCTCAAGCTTTCGGTTAATTAGGATGAAGAAGATGATATAATTTTTTTGTTCATCATTCTCACCTACATTGCCGTGAGTCATCACTCAAAAGGCACATGTTTTCCTCAAAAGAGAACGTGTCTAGGTCCTTTAGTTTAATTTACATGCATTCTCTAGAGCCTTGCATGTTAACATTTCCACCCTTCTATTTAAGCCTTCTATTTTTATCTTCAATTTGAATTGGTCCCAATTCCACCTATTTAATCTAAGGGTTAGCAAATAGATTTCAATAACTCTTAATCAAGTTGAGGTATACTTCTAAGCTAGGATTTGGGGTGTTACAGAACATTTACCCACCTTGACCATGTAGCGATGTCTTTTTTCATCGCTAAAAAAAACGAGGTTTTCGACCTGTTTGTGATTTTTTAGATATAAAATATTTATTCCGTAGGTTTTTTTTTTAAAAAAAACCCAATTTTATTAAAAATTGGAGTCGCCACCGGCCACTTAGGTAGGCCGGACACCATAAAACCAGAGATTTCAAAATATCGGGTTCGGGAGTCGGTTACGGATGGGGAAGGATTAGCACCCCCACACCGCCCAAAATTGGTACTTTAATAATTATCGCTTTATTAATATTAGATTTTCCGGATTAAAGTGACGATTAGTTTAAAATTTGGTCATAATTGCGAATAAATTTTAAAGGCCCCGGTATCCGAGAGTAAACGCTCAACCACTATCACTACGACTTATACTGGCCCCATTTACGCTCGGATAAAAGGGCACCGCATTGACAATTTTATACCATTATGCGATCTTAGAAAACATAAAAACATAAATAGACATTCATATCGACATGGCATTTAAACCCAAATACTATAATATAAAACAAAAATAATTAAAATGCATGAACATAACATCTCATGATGATAAAACAAAATAAAACAAAATATGAACAAGAAAATGCTTGCATCCAAAATTAGACTAATTAGTTTCACCATGCTTAAACACATTAAAATGAACCACAACTATAACATGCATGGCATAGACCTAAAAGGGTACAAAATTAACAAGTCAACAATACCACAAAAATACACTAAAACCCTTATCAATGGCATAATTAGCATGTAAAAATAACAACAAAGACATTACATATAACAAACAATATCATACTATCAAGTAACCTACAAAGAAGCGAAATGGACATAAAAACATGGTATTTATGAGACCAATCACGCCATAAATTAATACATATCCTAACGTACAAAATGACCATAATAAGCTAACATGATATGCACATTAAGTTAAATATAACAACAAAAGACATATGTAATACGAACGATCAAATTAAAGCACAAAAAATAATATAATACACGATAAAACATAAATAGACTATGCGTGAATGAAACATATGTAAATATGATGTGCAACACAACACACTAAAATAGATAAAAGGAATAAAAGATATAAAAGTTTAAAGCATCACAAGGACTAAAATGGAAAAGAAACAAAACCTAAAAACATAAATTAAATAGACAAAGACGTAATTAAGGACTTGATTAAAAACCGAATTAAACTCCAAAGGACCTATTGAGTAATAAACCCATGCGGTAAGCTCAAAGTGCAAGAAACAGAAACACGGAAGGACTTTGAAGGTATTTATGCCATTTAAGATATGATCCAGTTTTAATTTCGGGATTTAATTGAATGAAAGTGAAATGGAGATGCTGATTTGAAATAAAAAGGGATGGAAAAGCATGCGGTAACAGAGAACATGGATTGAAAGTGCAATTATCCCATGACCGAAAATAAAAGCGGGAAAGGGTAAGATGACTTCTCATGTAATTAGCCCATTTGCCAAAAACGCGGATCCTCCCCGGGCATCCGGGTCATCGCGGGTCGGGTTGCTATAAAACTACGTCGTTTCATTTGTATGGGTTTAAAATAGATGGGGTTTCATTTTCAATTGTAAACCGAAATAATAACCTAAAAAAAACCTATCTCAATCCTCTCATTCTTTCCCTCGACGGTGCCGCTCCCCATGGGGACTTCTATGCTCGGCCGACCTTTACGCGTCTTACAACGGCAGCTCGGCGTCACGACAAAGAGAGAACGACGACAACTTAGGATAGCCGGTAAGGTTCGAATTTCCCCTTTTGTTCTTGCCTGATTCGAAATGAAATTTGAAACAAAAACAAAGATTTTGGTTTTAAAACTAAAAAAAAAAACTGATTTGGTTGTGAGATTCAAACTAAGGAAGAAAATAGAATAGAAGAGAGTTATAAACCTTCTTCTGAATTTTTCTTTGATTTTGATTCCCGAAATTCCTTTACAAATTTTTCGAACAGAGCCCCCTTTTTTCCTTTTTTTTGATCTGAAGAAGCCCCCCGTTACAACTGTTTTTCCCTTTTTTCGATCTGAAGAGCCCCCCGTTACAACTGTTTTTTTCCTTTTTTTTGATCTGAAAAGCCCTCCGTTACATCTCACTGAATCCTCTTTTATCCCCTCGATTTTTTTTCTTTTTTATTACAACATGCCAATAATAATAATAAAAGTAGATCTGATCCTTACTGTTGATGAGCAACTGATTGGATATGAAATCTCAGAACCCATGCTTGATCTGACTTGTTTATTTGTTTCTTGCATGTCCGGTTTGGTGAGGGCCGGTGAGATCGTACGGCGGCAGCAGGTGGAGCGGTGATGCGGCCATGTGGCAGAGAAGATAAGAAGTCATCTCAGCCATATCTGCTTTGGGTCGTTGGATCAGATTTGATCCAACGGTTAGGATCACTTGGGGCATGAACGGTCCCGATCATTCCTGAAGTGCGTGGTGTTTGCTGGAGATGACGACAAGTGGCAGAGGAGGTCGAACGGTCTCGCGCGTGCGTTGCACGCGCAAGTGAGAAGTCGAATGGCCTGGAGGTGTGTTTCACATGCGCTGGACGGCTCACCTCAGGCTGATCGTGGCCGTTGGATCTGGATTTGATCCAATGGCCCTCCTTCAGCTGCTGCAAAGAAAAATATGATATTAGATATCATATAGGGTTTTAAGGTTAATTAGATGGGATTGGGCTGGCCGAAAATGGGCCTTGTAAATTACGTATATATATATATATATTTTGTAATAATATGGACTTGGATTGTTATTATAATATTTGGGTTTTATATTTTAGATTTTATTTTACATTAGTCCAATAATAATAATAATAATAATAATAATACGATATTACATACATACGTACACGTGCACACTCATATAAGTGTAACATACGAATACACATGCAAACATTAATGTAACATACTAACATACATGCATACAATAACACACATGGTAATCATGAATATCCACACATATTATACGTACAAACTATGCACTCGTAAGGAATGTAAATACATGCGTGACATACATACACCATATTACTTACTAATGCATATACATGGCTTATAGTATACATGCACACATTACACACCCTATACGTACACTAATCATGCATATAAAATAAACATATAATGTGATATGTATACATGCAATAATAATTCCCCATTAATTATTATACTAATATATTAACAATATTTACAAACCGGATAAAAATGAGTGATTACAGACCACTGCGGTTCTCATGGTGGAGTGTACGACACATTCACAACCTCTCGACACACATGAGATGACATTTTATAGTGCACTTTAAACCCTATGTCTAGCCAACTAGATCCAATAACATTTTAATCACAGCCACTTATCAATATACTCAATAAAACAACATTATCTTGTTGTTTTACATATGCATAAAATCAATCCAATTTCAAACATGCTAAACCATACTTTATAGTAGTCTCGAAAATACTTTCAAAAATCACGTTTCATTCCCAATAATCATCATATATGATCTTTTTCAACATCTTTCATTTCTAAAACATGCATAATACAGTGAGTAATCAAAACCATCAACATGTGCATGAGATTATATTTCACAATACCGAAAATTAGAGAGAGCTCAACCGATAGTTACTTCCAAGCTTAGATAAGTGTTTCAAACTTATTCTAAACTCCCATAACTTCTTTAAAAACCATTCTAGAGCAGTAAAACACATTTCCACTCACCGACAACCCAAAGCTCGCTAGCTGATAAGATATCAAGCCTCCAAAATTTTTGCAACCTCTCCAAACGTTATAGTATTCAACTCCCCTACTTTACCCAAACAAAAATAGAGGATTAATGCACTTCCACGCATCTAAAATCCCCATCAAACAATAAACACAACTTCATCTCTCTTAGATCCATCGAACGCCTCTCTAAAGCATCCGAAAACATCATCAACCCTCAACTAAATAAAGCCCAGCCAAAACCTATCAATTCTAACTTCTTAACAACATCAATTAACATCCAAAAACATCCTAAACAGGTCCTTATACCTCCAGCAACACCACAACACCAAGATCACATCAAAAAACAACTATAAACAATCTAGAAAATTAGCAATTCACATAGTTTCAGGATTCCTTTAATTAACCTCTTCTTTTAACATTAAAACACATCTAATAAGAGATCTAAATCCATTAGATTCATTAAAAAACTTATCCAAGTCAGTTTTTATCTAATTTCCACACAAAACTCAATTTAATTACCAAATCCATGTTTAAATCATAATTCCATAACATAAATCAATAGCAAAGGATCAAGAACTTGGGAATTTAAATAAAGAACCTTTAATTAGAGGAGAGAAATGAAAATCACCTCTAATTGCTAATTTTCCCCTTAATTGGCAAAGTTTGGTTGAAATTCAAATAGATTTGTTGCAAGAATCAAAGGAATCAAGTATGTAATCAAAAGGAATTGATTCCTAGAAATTTTGGAAAGATTTTGATAGTTTGGTTGCTGAGAAAGTTGAGAGAAAAGTAAAAGCAAAGTTAGTTACGCAAGAAAGTGATTTTATGAAAATGGAAATCTTTTTATTAAATATATTTCCTTTTAATATTAAAACCATTTAAAAACACTTTTAAAATAGCCTAAATTAAGGGGAAATCTGATGGAAAAGTTTGTTCAAATAGCTCCTTAAAGATTCTAAGTTTTGATCCTTTTACGATTTAGTCACCAAAAACAGTTTTGAAACTTTTCACTTTAGTCACTAGACCAAAATGTCACAAAATCAGGATTATTTATTTCAAATTGAATTTACCAAAATACTTAAAATATCAATTAAGTATTTTATAAATTTTTTTCTTATTTTATTTTAACCAAAAATAATTTTATAAGATTTAATTCCCGAAACTAACTTGAATTGCCCAACTTGGTTCTCCTGAATCGTCTAATTTATATGATTAACTTCTAGACCCAATTCTCGGGTGTTACAATCTGGTTTGGCACAACTGACCTGGTTCACTAGGCCAAGGTCTAGCTCAGCTGGCTTTGCATGCCCACACACAGGCGGAGGCGTGTGTGGCGGCCTTCGATAACCGGATGGTGACGGCAACCTCCAAATCTAAATTTCTTCGGGTGGGGGATCCAATGGTGGTGGAATTTTTCGATGGAGGATGACAGGCCTTGTTGTTTTGAGCTTGGCCGACTTTTCTTTTCCCTCACCTCGACGAACAGAGACGGGGATGGGGTGACTATCAGTCGACTTATCTCGATTAGTCCGTGTCGCAGCCATTTCAAGCTCGACATAAAAAAATAATAGAGTCGCCACCAATCTTTTTCGAGGTGAGATTGGATCACCTAAAAATGGGTTATTTTAATAAAAAACATTTTATTTTATTAAAACAACAATTTTGGTCTGTAAAAACACAAAAAATAGGTTCAGGAGTCGGTTAAGCGTGTGGAAGGGTGAGCACCCCCACAATGCCCAAAAATTGGTACCTAGCCGATTACAAGATGTCTTAATTTCAGAATTTGCAAGTTCATGTAGAATTTAAATTATTATCCATTTATGAATGTGAATTCATTTTAATGGCCCCACCATCCAGGGAATAAATAAATAATCACCGCCAACACTTCTGGCGCTAACCCAATTTATCCCCTTTTGGTGGAACACCACATTACAATTTATATGTTTGGTGAATATAAATTAAACATGACATGAAAAGCATTAAAGAATTGACTTATTTAATTATAAATTAATGTTTTCCCTAATTACTCTAATGTAATTATTATTAACCTAACTAAAAAGATTAAGCAATCTAAATGGATTTTACCTAAAAAGTTCAAGTTTTGTTAAGTGTCAGTTTATTAGAGGAAATTAAGCGTACGGTGAAAAGGCGACTAAACTACACTAAAAAACTAATCTAAAGGATACTAGAATTAAATTAGATGTTATGTCAAAGAACCTATTTCTAAGGTTTTAGGCTAACATAAAGATTTTAACTAAAAGATACTAATGTTTACGGGTTTTCAAGGAAACTAGATCTAAAACAACAAAATAATAAGAAAGAAATAAATTGATTGAATTTAAATTGCATGAAATTAATTGAATATTAAAGGAAAGAGATAAGGCAAATGATATTTTTTTAAAACGTGGATCCTTCCCTTAATCGGGTCAACACTTGATCGACGAGCCAAAATTAAAAGGAAATACGAATTAAAAATAAATAAGTGAGAATAGTAAAAAATGTACAATAATTCAAAAAATGAATAGGCCATTTAGTTAGAATAATAAATAAGATTTGAATCAAAACGGTAAGAAAATAAAAAAATAAATTTAATGATAAAACAATTATCAAATCGAGTAACCTTAAAAAACTAGAGGGACGATGGAACGAAATAAGGCTGGGGGGAGGGGTCTAATGAATGCAATTAGCCCATTTTGTTTTAAAACATGTGGGTATAAAATTCAATTTTTATACACTTTTCATTTTCTTTCACTTTAAAAAATGGACCAAACCCCATTTTTTCATTTTTTATGAAAACATTCTTAGCGTTCTTCATTTCAGAACACGACAGCAGTCTACCCTGTCGGCCGCCATCCACCAGCACCAGCTTTCGTTTGTCGGTGGCAAATTTTTAAAAAAATTTCCAATTACTTTTTAAATTCCAAACCCAAAACTTCTTTAGAAATACTTCGAAACATTTCAAAAGAGCCCCATATCATTTAAAAACATTCGAATCCCACTCTTATTTTTAAAAAATTTCAAAACTCTGGCTATATGGGAACATCCATCATTGAGGATGTGATCTCAAAATGTTGTTTGTGGCAACGAAAACTCAGAAAAGTTGGGTAAAAATTTATCCATTTCTTTCAATATATTTGAAATGAAAATAATATAAAAAAGAGAAAAATACCTAAGAATTGCTTTGCTTCTGCTTGTTATTGCTTGAAAAATATGTGTGTTTACAAATGAATATGCTTGAGCCTTTTATAGCCATAATACAATAAAGGAAATAATGGAAAAAATAATCAATGATTTTTTCCCCAATATTACATTGTGATTCCCTTCCCATCTTGAATCAATTTAGCCTTGATTTACTTTCCCTTTTTGATTTGATTTGCTGACTGATTTCCTCCTTTTGGTTTGATTTGGTCATTGATCTTTTTCCTTTCTACTCTGCTCTTTCCTTGCATGGCCGGATAAAATTAGGTGACTACAGATGTCCCTCTTTGCACATTCCAATGAAATTGGAATTGGGCAAAGAAAAAAAGACATTAATTTTATCTGGCTGAACTACAAATTGGATGTTAGGTCTGGTCCCACGTGCTTCTACAGAGATCAAATTGAATTACGCTCATTCAAACCTAAGGTAGCAAAAAGAAACTCTGATCCTTCAATTCTAAGGACGACGAGTTAGAAAAGTGATATACTCTTTCAATCCTGAGGATGACAAACTGAACTCCACTCCTTTAAACCTGAGTAGTAGAAAAAAGCTCTGATCCTTCAAACCTGAGAACATCAAGTTGAAAAGTGATATGCTCCTTTGACCCCTGAGGATGACAAACTGGACTCCGCTCCTTCAAATCTAAGGTAGTTGGAAGAAACTCTAATTCAAACCTAAGGACGTCGAGTTAAAAAGTGATCTTCTTCTTCAAATCCAATGAGGGAAAACTAGACTCCACTCCTTTAAACCTAAGGTAGTGGTAAGAAACTTTGATCCTTCAAAACAAAGGATACCGAGCTGAAAGGTGATTTACTCCTTCGTATCTGAGAAGATCAAAGAAAACATCCTTAAGAAAATATAGAACTAAGAAATTCTTTTACAATTTAAGAAAAAATCCTTAAGAAAGGATAGAATTAAAAAAAATCTTTCGTGTTTTAAGAAAAACATACATTAAGCAAAGATAGAACTAAGAAATTCTTTTACGTTTTAAGAAAAACATCCTTAAGAAATGATAGAATTAAGAAATTCTTGTGTTTTAAGAAAAGCATCCTTAAGCAATGATAGAATTAAGAAATTCTTTTGTGTTTTAAGAAAACCATCCTTAAGCAAGGATAGAATTAAGAAATTCTTTTGTGTTTTAAGAAAATCATCCTTAAGCAAGGATAGAATTGAGAAATTCTTTTGTGCTTTAAGAAAATCATCCTTAAGCAATGATAGAATTAAGAAATTCCTTTGTGTTTTAAGAAAAACATCCTTTAAGCAAAGATAGAATTAAGAAATTCTTTTGTGTTTTAAGAAAATCATCCTTAAGCAAGGATAGAATTAATAAATTCTTTTGTGCTTTAAGAAAATCATCCTTAAGCAATGATAGAATTAAGAAATTCCTTTGTGTTTTAAGAAAAACATCCTTTAAGCAAAGATAGAATTAAGAAATTCCTTTGCGTTTTAAGAAAAATATCCTTAAGAAATGATAGAATTAAGAAATTCTTTTACGTTTTAAGAAAAACATCCTTAAGAAATGATAGAATTAAGAAATTCTTCTGTGTTTTAAGAAAAACATCCTTAAAAAGGATAGAATTAAAAAAGTCTTTTAGTTTTAAGAAAAACATCCATAAGCAAGGATAAAATTAAGAAAATCCTTTGTGTTTTAAGAAAGACATCCTATAAGCAATGATAGAATTAAGAATTTCTTTTGCGTTTTAAGAAAAAAATCCTTAAGAAAGGATAGAATTAGGAAATTCGTCTATGTTTTAATAAAAAAATCCTTAAGCAAGGATATATTAAGAAATTCTTCTGTGTTTTAAGAAGAACATCCTTAAGCAAGGATAGAATTATGAAGTTCTTTTGCATTTTAAGAAAAACATCCCTGAGAAAAGATAGAATTATGATCTTTTTTGTGTCTTTTAAGAAAAACATCCTTAAGCAAGGATATAATTAAGAATTTCTTTTGTGTTTTAAGAAAAACATCCTTAAGAAGGATAGGATCAAGAAATACTTTTGGTTTTAATAAAAACATCCTTAAGCAAGGATAGAATAAAGAAATTCTTCAGTGTTTTAAGAAAAACATCCTTTAAGCAAAAATATAATTAAGAAATTATTTTGTGGTTTAAGAAAAACATTCTTAAGAAATGATAGAATTAAGAAATTCTTTTCTGTTTTAAGAAAAACATCCTTAAGAAAGGATAGAATCAAGAAATACTTTTGGTTTTAAGAAAAACATCTTTAAGCAATGATAGAATTAAGAAATTGTTCATTTTATGAAACACATAGACGACACGGGAGCGCGTGTTTTCCTGGTCGATGCAAAGATACATGAATTTCTTGTTGAAGTCGTCTTCTCCGATTCTGCTTGCTTGACTTCCTGTATGAATGCTTTATGATAATATTATGATTAAGATGATGATTTGCATGCTATGTGATGCAAATAAGTAACTGCTCATGTATAATCACGTTCTTATAGAAATGAAAAGATACATGGAATTCTTGTTGGGGTCTTTTGCTTAGCCCTATACTCGTGTCTTCATTCTTCAGAGTGGTATTCATCGTCTTTGAACTACAACCATTTGAACTCCTCATGCCCCCACAAAATTTTTGCCCCAAAAATTTTGTTGTTCATTTTCTATTCAAACCTTCTAGTCATGTGACTTCGATCAATATCATATCTTTTCCCCACTCATATAAACCATCTAACTTATTCGTTAATCAAGTTTTTTGAAGCTCTGTCTTGTCCCTTTTCTGTTCACATTTAAACTATTATTCATGAACACATCTTGTTGTTCCACGGATAATGATGTCGCATGCATTTTGTCATCTTATGTCATGTACTGCCCCTTCATCTCTAGGCTTTCTCATCATTCATCATCAAAATACTATTTTATCGGCGTGGTGAACTGAAGCAATACTATAAGTCCTTGCAATAAATTATGATGCGTGTGCATCCTCTTAATAAGAATTTCAAACATGACTTCATTTATCAGAGTGAGCACCTTCTTCAAGGTCTCTACATTGTAAGACCTCTCTTTGAAGCAATACGAAGAAATATTTTTGTCTACTTAGAAATGTCTGCTTATTGGTCATCATTTCAATGAAAGATGCCGTTAAGACCAAGTGAACTAGAATTTTAAAGAAAGAAAATAGAATAGGATGTCCTGGATATCAAGTGCATGAGTGTCTCTAATTCAACCCTCTAATGATAATTGTAAGCATAACTTGCGACTTTGAAGACTTTGAATGTCGTGGTGATATTTTGAAGCTGTGAAATTTCTCTTGCCGCTCAGTTCACCCTTATGATTATCGCATTACTTGATCCAGTTGAAAATAACTCCTTTTTAGTTCTCATCATTCTTCTCTATTCAGAAATATGTTCAAGCTTCTTAGACTTGCTAAACCAAGGGAGTGCAAAAATATCTTTCTAAGAATAAAATTCTATAAGTACATGTGTGTGTTTTCGATTGCAACTAGCCACTATTTTATTAGCTTTTCCTTTTTTCGACCTTTTTCTTTTTTCTTTTTTACCTCGAGATTTCATTTCATTAATTTGTTTGACTTTATCAGGATTTGAAAATTGCTCGTGAAGCCAAGGCATTGAGTAGATAGAGCATTACTTCCTTATTTGATACACAACCTCCCAGTGACAATGGAGTGCCCTCGAGGTTTTCTTTTTATTGGTTGTTTTTTCCTTATCTCGAGATTTCTTCTCATTAAATATTTTACTTATCTCGACTAGCTTAACATTTTCATCCGTGTCTTTCAACACATGCGGCAAGGAAACATGCTTTTCCCCTACCTCAGCCCAATACAAGGGCGTACGACGCCTCCAGCCATACAATACCTCATACGGTGCCATTTGGATACTCGCTTGGTAGCTATTGTTATAAGCAAATTCAACCAAAGGTAAATGCTTCTCCCAGGTTCCTTGAAACTCAATAATACAACACCTCAGCATATCCTCCAAAACCTGGATAACACGCTCAGACCATCCATCCGTCTGAGGATGATACTCGATATTGAAACTCAACCTCGAACCCAAAGCCTGGTTCAAACATCTCTAGAACCTCGCTGTAAAACGCTGGTCTCTATAGAAAACAATAGACTTAGGTACCCCGTGCAAACGCACAATATCAACAATGTACAAATCTGCCAACTTATCCAAGGTATACGTTGTATGCACTAGCAGAAAATATGCACACTTCGTAAACCAATCAACAATCACCCAAATGGAATCCTTTTTAGCTGGTGTCAATGGCAACCAAGACACAAAATCTATAGCGATTCTCTCCCATTTCCACTCTGGAATTCTCAACGGTTGCAACAACCCGGATGGAAACTGATGTTCAGCTTTAACCCGCTGACACACCATGCACTTAAATACAAACTCTGCCACATCATTTTTCAAAACAACCCAAAAGTACACTTCCTTTCAATCACGATACATCTTGGTACTACCAGGATGCATAGAAAAAGGACTAGAGTGTGCCTCCTCCAAAATAGTATGCCTAAGCTCTGAATCTTTCGGTACCACTATTCGGCCCTTAAAGCACAAAACACCATCATCATCAAAATGAAACTCCAATGGCTTGCCATCCGATATGTCCTTAACATAAGGAACCGAAGAATCTTTATACGGATTCTTAGCTTTAATCATCTGTTACAATGTAGGCTTAACTTGCAATTCAGCCAACGAACCACCTTCTCGTGTGACACTCAACCTTGCAAACATCGCCCTAAGCTTGGCCGCAACCTTACGACTTAACGCATCCGCAACCACAATGGCTTTTTCGGGACAATACTCGATGGTCAGGTCATAATCCTTAAGCAACTCCAACCATCTACGTTGCCTAAGGTTCAGATCCTTTTGAGACATCAAATAGTTCAAACTCTTATGATCCATAAAAACCACACACTTTTCACCATAAAGGTACTGTCTCCAAATCTTCAAAGCAAGCACCACCGCTGTAAGCTCCGAATCATAATTCGGATAGTTCCACTCATGAACTTTCAGCTGTCTTGACGCATAGGCCACAACCTTGCCATCTTGCATCAACACGCAACCCAAACCAACGTACGATGCATCACTGTAAGCCACAAACTCCTTCCCCAACTCAGGTTGGATCAACACAGGAGCATGTGTCAATACTTCATTCAACCTCTCAAAACTCTGGTGTTGCTTCTCAGTCCACACATAAGGAACATTCTTTTACAACAATTTTGTCAACGGTGCTGCAATACTAGAAAACCCTTCCACAAACCGATGATAATAACCAGCCAACCCATGAAAACTGCGAATCTCGGACACTGACTTAGGTTGATTCCAATTGAGAATAGCCTCAACTATCTGTGGATCAATATAGATACCCTCCGCGGAAACCATATGACCAAGAAACATCACCTCTTTGAGCCAAAACTCGTACTTGCTCAACTTACCATACAACTGATTATCCTTCAAAGCCTGCAACACAATCCATAAATGCTGATCATGATGTTCTTTGGTACGAGAGTACACGAGTATATCATCGATAAAAACCACCATGAACTGATCAAGGTAATCATGAAACACCCTATTCATCATATCCATGAATGTAGTCGGGGTATTCCTTAAACCAAACGACATCACTAGGAACTTGTAATGCCCGTACCTCGTTTGAAACACTTATGCACATCCACATCCTTAACCTT
The DNA here is from genome assembly GCA_019671005.1 of Hibiscus mutabilis. Classification (NCBI taxonomy): domain Eukaryota; kingdom Viridiplantae; phylum Streptophyta; class Magnoliopsida; order Malvales; family Malvaceae; genus Hibiscus; species Hibiscus mutabilis. The sequence continues at coordinate 18,528,828 of CM033753.1, read as the reverse complement.
CAACTGATAATACCCTGATCTTAAATTAATCTTCGAAAACACCATTGCCCCGCAGAACTAATCGAACAAATCATCAATCTGCAGCAACAAGTACTTATTCAACTGGCGATAATCAATGCACGTACGCATCGATCCATCATTCTTTTTCACAAAAAGAACCGGAGCACCCCAAGGCGAAACACTCGATCGAATGAACCCATGGTCTAACAACTCCTGGAGTTGTGTCTTCAACTCCTTCGGTGCCATCCGATAAGGAGCAATAGACACCAGAGTTGAACCCTTATATGTCTCGATACTGAATTTCACCTCTCTATCCGGCGGTAAACCCTATAACTCTTCAAGAAACACCTCCAAAAATTCACACACAGTCCGAATGTCCTGCACCCGAACACCCTTAGCTTTCGGATTCATAACAATAGCCAAATAAGCTTGGCAGCCATTAAACATCATCTTCTCCGCCTGAGTATCCAAAACAACATTGGATAAGAATTTCACATTCTCACCAACCACCACAACTTCATAATCATTAGCTAGCCTCAAGGAAATCCTTTTAGACTCGCAGTCCACCACCACCTCGTGCTCACTCAACCAATCCATACCCAAATAGTGTAAAAACCATGGAATGACAATTCCATCAGATCTGGGGCAAACTTGTGACCTTGCACTACCAAAGGACAACGCCTATACAACCTTCTAGTTGTAATCGTCTCCCCAAAAGAACTAGTCACTAACATGCCAACATCTAAGATCTTAACAGGGACATTCAGCAAAGATTCATGCTCACTTAAGATATATGAATCAGTAGACCCCGAATCAATCAAAGAAAATAATGACAAAGATTGCGAGGTAAAGGTACATGTGATCACATCGGTGTCATTGTTCCCCTCACGATGAGCATAAACCCTAGCTGGTCCATTATTCTCTGTTCGCACAATAATTGCATGAGCTACAGCCCTCTGTCCATCCTCACGCCTTTGAAAATTGCCCTACCACTGCCTCATACCCTAGCAGGTGTAGTAGCTTGTACCGGTGCATCTCTCACTGCATGAGGACAATCAAGATTCATATGATCCTGAGATCCACACACCTAGCAACCTCCGATGTTTCCCCAACACGTACCTATGTGACGTCGACCACAACACTCACACACAGCTATAATACGCACACCCTGGTTGCCATGGCCACTACCACCACGCTTGAACTTTGTCTTGAACCTCTTGTCTTGGGACCTCCTATTCTGCTTCCCAGAGTAACCAGAATCAGCAACTCTCTTACCAAAGCTCTTACTTGCCGCTGAAAAGGTCACACCCAAAGACTGCTCAATATGCTTGCCGCTAGCAGATATGTCTTGATATCTGTCACAAGACCATAGCGAAACCTGTTGCACCTCTCAAGATCATCTGAAACCAACTTCATCGCATACTGACTTAGGAAGACAAACTTCACCTCATACTCAGCCACAAACATGCCGCCCTATTCTAAAGCCATAAACTCACGCTTCCTTGCATCCAAATACTGATGACCAAGGTACTTCTTCTTGAAAGCCCTTCGAAAGAACTCCCAAGTTACATCTGCTTCTGGCACAATTGTGGTTACCCACCAATGATACGCAACACCATGTAACAGAGACATGGTATAACCCAACTTGCGCTCATCATTACTACCCATATGATCCAGAATACGAAATGTACTCTCTAGCCATTCCTCGGTCGCCTCAGGAATCAATCCCCTAAGCTCTACAACTCCCAAACTATAGAGATGCTCTAACGGCAATCTAGGGTTAACCACCACAACAGGTCTCGGTGCTTGCACATGCACTCCAGCCATTGTCGCTTGAAAAGCTCCTATCATCGCTTGGATTAACGGATTCAAATCCCCAAAAACAGGCCCTTATGGAGCCAGAGGTACACCACCTACCCTAGTGTCAATAGGTGGAACCAACGAAGGTGGAGGAGGTAAGGTAATACGAGGATTCCCATCATCGTCAATATTCTGCCCAAACCCGGCATTACCAGCCATCGAGTGAGTCTCATGTCGAGCAATGCTAACAAAGCATCAAAACACATTAAAGTCAGCTAACTCTTGAAACCTCGGTAATAGGGAATGTGTTCCCAATTCATACCCCAACATGATGTAATACAATCACAGAACATGTACACTATCACCGTGCATATCAACCAATGATAAACAATCAAACGACAACAACCCAACCTTTTGAAACCTGGCTCTGATACCAATAAATGTAACCCCCTCAACCCGACCTAGATGCCCGACCGAACCGAGTGAGCTATATTAGGCTTGCCGAAGCAAACCGGAGAAAGATTACAAAAATTGGCCCATTTTTTTCCTTTTTATGTTGTCTAGATGCATATTATTATTCCTAAGTGATCATGCTCAAAGTGGATTGAACTACAAGGAAAACAGACCACGGAAAGGTAACCAATTGCATACAATACACCTTAGGGACCAAAACTAAATCTTTTAGAATTAGGGCCATTACCAGAATTAGGGTTACCAATCCTCAATTAGTCAGATTTCATGCTCGTATATCAATTTACAGCTCAAACCCACCATCAATGCTCATACAATTGTCAAAACAAGATTAAGGGCCTGAATTGAAAGAAAACAGAACTGAACTTCCATGACGTTAAAAGGATTAATTGCCAATCGTATCGATACGTATGCAACCATATCGATACTGTGCTTTATACAAAACAGCCTCGTTTTGATAAGCCATGTACTGTACCAGTACGCCAATTTGAACACAAAATCCAATTTAATATTGCTAAATACTATACCGATACGATCAGCATGTGTTTCGATACGCCGACTTGGTTTAAAAAGTAGATTTCTTGTAGTACTAATTCGTACCGAAACCCCTACACACGTACTGATATGCAGTGCTTGAAATTGCCTAGCCATACCGATACGGTCCCTTGCGTATCGGTACACCTGGGACTGTAATGTCATTTTGAACTGGTTTTCACTCGAATCTAGATGCTTTCAGGTCCTAATAGCCCACATACATGCATATAAACATCCATCAAGACAAACTCCATCATTTGCACCAAGATTAAACAACCATAACAATTCAAATACTTTCAAAGGATCAATCTATAGGCATGCTCACTAAAACACTCACCTAACATACCAAAGCACTCAATTAAAAATTTTCCATCATCAGTAACATTCCAACATATTTCTAGCACCATAATCAACATGTTGATCCATCAAAGCATGACATTCAACCAAAGCTATCTAGATGCATACCTAGGTAACCACCTAGCAACAACCAATAAGCAAATCCATAACATGCTTAACAAAAACAACCAATACCAAAACTCAGCATTAACCATGCTAAAAAACTAGGGAAAATAGATTTACAAATCCCAAAAACATGGCAAACACATTGCCTTATTAACCAAAAACTTAAATCGAGTTCATACTCAAAGTAGTATTGTCCTTGGATCACTTAGACTTTGCCTTTGTTGCCCCAAACCTCAATGCTCTGTATCATTAGGAAAAAAGAGCGTAAGCACACATGCTTGGTGAGGATGCTCATAAAACAATGATGCACTGAGATTCTTTGAAAACTAAACACTTGTTTTCAAACCATGCTTACAACCAAAGCAATACATTGATTCCAAATCAAAACACTTTCGTATACTAACATTTATAGTGACCCCGGGTACACAACCCTTACCTTGGATAGTCACCCTTATCCATATACATATCGGATACATGGATTCTCGTACCATGCCTAATTAAACTGCATGATGCCCCAAACCTTGCCTAGTTAAACCGCAAGATTTGACAACCTCGCCTAGTTAAACCACGAGTTTTACTGACATTGCCTAGTTAAACCATAATATCACCATCATCTTGGGCTTCCTAGTTAAACCGCATACCTCAAAAGATGTCCCAATAGTCTGAGTGGCCTAGTTAAACGGCCATATGTAATACCCTAAATTTTGGCTACTGACTAAATTGTAAATTGTGAAAGTTTAGGGGTTAAATTATAAAAATTGGAAAAGTTTGGGGACTAAAGTGTAAATTTCCCCAGCAAATGATTTTATTCAGTACAAGGGTAAATCTGATCGAAATAAGAACTTTGATATCAGTTTTGAGAATTAAGATGCAGTAGAAGGTATCGAATTTGGATAGAATAAAATTGTTAAGCGTGCTCAGACAAGGGAAATACAAAGATGGATGACCTCTGGGAAGGTCCCATAAAAGTGTTTCTGATCGATAATTTAGACTCAATAAGAATAGATAAAATTCGTATGGATTATCGATAAAGGAATTCTAAGACAAATTTTATTCTATGAAGATTTTCGATAATTATCGGGATAATAGACTGAGTTAAGAAAATTCAGTCTAAGTCATTGGAAAAGGAAGTTTTTATGGGATAATAGATTTTATTTCCCGAATATGGAAATATGGAATTTTTAGAAAAAATCCAATAGCTCGAAAAAGATAAAATCGCAGCAGAAGTATTTTATGAACATCGGGAAATCGGATCGAACAAATTTCAGAGGCTGATCCAAAAGCCATGGAAAAGTCATAAAATACTATTTTATGAATATTTTATTATAGTTGGTTGGATTCCAACTGGACTTAGTTGAATTTTTACAAGAACAATGATTAAACATCACAAAACCCTTAACTAACAGCTTTAATATTAGAGATTCAACTAGTTTCAGGATTACAATATTAAATCCAAGCTTTTAACATTATTAAACATCAAAATCATGATCTAACCTGATTAAGAACCCAGCAAAATAGATCCAATTCAAAAATCTACCAATTTAACCAATCAAAACACAACTAAACCAATTTTTCTCAATTAAACTATCAAAACCCATTAGAAAACAATTGTAAAGGATCAACAACTTAGGAATTTAAGTAAAGAACCTTAATTGGTTGTTTTTACATGTGAAAACAAAATTAAAACAATAAGTTTTTACTTGAAAACCATTGTAAATCCATTAGAAATCAAAAGATTTAAGAAAAGGATGATCTATTTGATGATTTAGAAGAATGAATTAGTGTTTGGCTGGAGAGATTTTGAGAGACAGGTTTTTGAGAAAGTTAGTTACGTGACTTGTTTTAAAAGAATTAATTATCAATTAATTCTTCCTAACCTATTTTATTTTCCAAAACAATTTTAAAATAGCCAATTAAAGGATAAAGTCTGAAATTAGACTTTTGGGCTATTAGCTCCTTAAAGATTCAAAATTTTGACCCTTTAAAAAACAATCACTAAAAAATAGTTTTCAAAGTTTGCATTTTGGTCACTGGTTCAAAATGTTTGATTTCCAAAACACATTTTCCAAAATTGATTTTACCAAAATCATTAATATATTAAATAATGATTTTAGAGCATTTTTCCATTTTTATCACTTCCAAAAATATTTTATCTGATTTAATCCCAAAACTAACTCGAACCTCTAATATCGGTCCACTGAACCCCAAAACTGCTAGACCCTAAACCGAGGCTTTACAAAATTAGACTAATAAAGTTTGGGTAATATTAATTATGATAAAGACCCTATAATTTGCAAAAAATACATTTTGGTCCCTAGCGTGTAATGTTGAGAATCAAACCCTGTTTTGAAATTTGATTTCAGTGCAACATTTCTGCTAAAGCATGTTCACTCTAGGATAATAATTTAATGCATCTATACAAGATAAAAGGGAAAAAAATGGACTTGGTTTAGGTTATTAGCTCGGGTTTTCTTTGGCAAACTTAATGTGATCATTTTAGTTTAGTTTTAGCTGGGTCAGGCTAAAAAGGTTACATTTAGTGGTATCAGAGCCATGTTTACGAAAAATTGGGATGTTATTGATGTATTTATAATGTTGTTTGCTATGCACGGTGATTGCTTATATGTAAGGTGTTTGAAATATGCCATGTTGGGGTATGTTTGGGGACACACTGCCTTATTACTATATGATTTTTGGTTTGAAATAAAAGTCTTAGATCCTTGCTTGGAGCTAGCCTGATTGTTTCTGTTTTGGTGTAATTATCATTCCTTAGATATTTTTTCGTACGATGCCACCGAGGAGATAATTGCAATCGAGCGAGGATGTTGTTATCGGAGGGTAGAGAGTTGAGGGTGAGATTGTGCATCCTAAGGGATTGCCACCTCCTTCGCCTAATCTTCTTGAAGGAGTGGAGCAAGTACCACCTGTACCACCTGGTCCAGTGTATGGTGATATGATGCCTTTGGTTCAGACGATGGCTAGAGCGTTTTAGGCCACGATGGCTAGAGTTCGTGTACTTGCACTGGCACTGCTGCTGCTGTTAATCCAGGGTTGTTATTAAAGCGTTTGCGCAGTTTGGAGGTATTGAGTTTAGAGGGTTGGGACCTAACTTATTCAAGGAATAGTTTGTCAATACTAGTCAGGTTTTAGAGTAGATAGAGTGTAATGATGACTGTAAGCTAGGATGTGTCGTGTGCCTATTGTAGGGTGATGCATACAGTTAGTGGACCACTGTGATCACGGGTATAGAACTTAGTGATGTGGCATGGAAGTTCTTCCAAGCTGTCTTCAGAAAGAAGTATCTGGGAGTTAGATACTTGGGCAAAAAGAAACGGGAGTCCATGGCCTTGGTTCAGGGCAGTATGACAGTGTCTGAGGACGAGATACATTTTGTGAGGCTGAGTCAGTATGCGCCTAAGTTGCTGCCGGATAAGAGGCATCGATGTGATCGATTTTGTTATGGGTTAGAACAGGATGTTAAGACATATATGTTAGCAACTGACTATACGGATTTCAACGTGTTGGTTACATAGGCGAAGGACTTAGAGCAGAGCTTAAGCTTATCTTATCGACTGAAGGTCTGGTTAGGGAAAGAAAGTGGCAGATGCTGGTGGTAGTGGTGGTCAGACCAAGAGACACCGTGATAGAAGGTTTCATTTAGATGCAAGATGTGGTGAAGATGGTGCTCAGTGAGGATCACATGGGTAGAGTACCCAGGTTAGAGCAACACATAATGTTCGTTGGATCTGTGGATTACAAGATCATTTGAGGCGAGACTGCCTGTATTTGGCCAGAGAGGGGCAGGCTCTTACAGTTGTGGCTGCAAATTCTTGTTGGAGTTATGGATCTGTGGACCATATAAGACGTAACTGTTCGTTGCTTGCCAGGGGTAGACAGAAACCTGCACCTTTTGTTGCACCACTAAGAGGATGTGGGCACAGTCGAGGAAATTTCTAGCGTAGTGAGGAAGGAAAGAGGATTGTAGCGCATGTAGTGGCACTTTGACCCGAGGGTGGTGGACCTGCGATTATCTATGCGTATTGTGAAGGGAGGAATAACACTGATGTGATAGCAAGTACTTTTACCTTGCAGTCTATGTCACTACTTTCTCTGATGGATTTTGATTCTACTAATTCATTTATTTTGCATGCTCATGCGCATTTGCTTTGTATACCGGTAAAAATGTTAGATGTGGGTATACAAGTAACGATTTCTTTTGGAGAAACGATTGTTACAAGGAGGTTATATAGGAGATGTCATTTGATGGTTCAAGGTCACGTGTTTGCAGCTAATTTGATGGAGCTACCATTTCCTGTTTTTGATGTAATATTGGGTATAGACTGGTTGATTGAGCATCGGGATGATAATTATGAAGTGGTGGTTGTGGTGAGAATGTTAAGTTTTTGTCTAACGTGGTTTTGACCTTAGAGGCGCAGAAGATGTTAGAGTGGGGGTGTCAAGCATATCTGGCTTTTGTTATGAACCCGAATATGAAGAAAGTGCGAACTAAAGATATTCATACTGTTTGTGATTTTCCAGGGGTGTTTCTAGAAGAGTTGACTAGATTGCCACTAGATAGAGAGGTAGAGTTTTGTATTGAAACGTATGTTGATACGGCTCTAATGTCGATTGTACCATATCAGGTGGCACCAAAAGAGTTGAAAGAGTTCAAGACACAACTCCAGGAGTTGTTGGATCGTGGTTTTATCCGGCTTAGTGTTTCACCGTGGAGCACCGGTGTTGTTTGTGAAAAAGAAGGATGGCACTTTGAGGATGTGCATTGACTATCGAAAGCTGAACAAGTTAACGAACAAGAATAAGTATCCTTTATCACAAATTAGTGATTTTTTCGATCAATTTTGAGGTGTTACGGTGTTTTCCAAGATTGATTTGAGATTTGGATACTATCAGTTGAAGGTTAAGGATAAAGATATGTTAAAGGCTACTTTTCGTACGAGGTACGACCATTATGAGTTCTTGGTGATGACGTTTGGGTTGACGAATGCACCTGCAACATTCATGGACATGATGAATAGGATGTTCCATGAATTCTTGGATCAATTCGTAGTGGTGTTCATTGATGATATTCTTGTGTACTCTCGTACCAAGGATGATCATGATCGACACTTGCGAATTGTGTTGCTAACCTTGTTGGATAACCAGCTTAATTTGAAATTGAGCAAATGTGAGTTTTGGATTAAAGAAGTGGTCTTTCTTGGTCTTGTGGTTTCAACAGAGGATATTCGAGTGGATCCAAAAAAGGTTGAGGCAGTTGTAAATTGGAAGCAACCAAAGTCAGTGATAGAGATATGTAGTTTCTTAGGGTTGGCATGTTATTACCATTATTTTGTGGATGGATTCTCAAGTGTTGCTACTCCATTGACCAAGTTGTTGCAAAAGGATGTACTTTTTGAGTGGGCAGAAGCTAGACAATAAGCTTTTGAAAAGTTGAAGGAAGCTTTGACACAAGCTCCGATCTTGATTCAACATTGAGTCAGGAAAAGAGTTTATGGTTTGTAGTGATGCATCCTATGTCGGTTTAGGGTATGTGTTGCTAGGTGGGAAAGTTGTAGATTATGTATCGAGGTAGTTGAAGGTGCACGAGTGCAATTACCCTACACATGATCTAGAGCTTGCTACGGTAGTGTTTGCGTTGAATATTTGGAGACATTACCTTTATAGTGAGAAGTGTATTTTATACACGATCATAAGAGTTTGAAGTATTTGATGTCGCAAAAAGAGTTGAATCTTAGGCAACGTAGATGGTTGGAATTGCTTAAGGATTATGATATGACAATAGAGTATCATTCGGGCAAGGAAAATGTTGTGGTCGATGCTTTGTGTAGAAAAGCTGTTATGGAGTTGAGGGCCATGTTTGCGAGGTTGAGTGTGACCCGTGATAGAGGTTTGTTGGCGGAGTTGCAAGTAAAGCCATATTTGTCGCAGTTGATTAAGGAAAAACAACCTTATGATAAGGCGTTGGTATTGCATGTCATGGACATCATGGATGGAAATCCTACAGATTTTCACTTTAATGGTGATGGGGTGTTGTGTTTTAAAGATCGGATAGTGGTGCCTAGTGATGTGGAGTTAAGGCGGTTGATTTTAAGAAAATAAGATCTTTTAATTAAATCCTCATAAATCCATTTATTAAACCATATAAAAATACATTAAAATGGCCATAATTAAAAAAGAAATATGTTGAAAAAGAATGGGTTAATAGCTCCTTAAAGATTCTAAGTTTTGATCATTTTTCGATTAAGTCACCAAAAATAGTTTTAAAAACTATCAATTTAGTCACTAGACTAAAATGTCATAAAATTAGAATTAATCCCATTAAATTGAACTGACCAACTTACTTAAAATATTATTTAAGTAATTTAAAACATTTTTCCACATTTTATTTTCCCCCAAAATCATTTTTATAAAAATATTTTTCCAAAACTATTCGAATTGCCAAAACCGGTTCTCACAAACCTCCGGTCCAACCCGGTTCACATCTAGGCCCATTTTCAAGGCGTTGCAACTCTCCCCCTTTTAAGAAATTTCATCCTCAAAATTTACCTGGCAGAAAAAGATGAGGGAACTGCTTTAGCATATCCTTCTTGCTCTCCCAAGTTGCTTCCTCTACACCGGGGTGCCGCCACAACACCTTTACCAACTCTATGGTTTTTCCACGAAGAACTTTACAACTCGAATCCAGAATCTTCACCGGTTTCTCATCATAGGTCAAGTCCAGATTCAACTCAATCTCCTCAACGGGTATAACATGCAAAGGATCTGATCTATACCTTCGCAACATCGACACATGAAAGACATCAAGTATATTTTCTAACTCAGCCAACAACCTCAATCTATATGCAACAGGACCAAAATGCTCCAACACCTCATACGGTCCAATGAACCTAGGGCTCAACTTGCCCTTCCGCCCAAACCTCATCACATTTTCCACGGCGAAACCTTCAAAAACACACGATCACCAACCGCATACTCAATCTGCCTTCACTTCAAATTAGCGTAGGACTTTTACCGATCTAAAGCTGCCTTCAAACAATCGCCGATAAGCTTTACTTTCTCATTGGTATCTTTTAATGTATCTGGAAAAGAAACATATTTCTCTCCTACCTCCGCCCAACAAAGTGGCGTATGACATCTTCTACCATACAAAGCCTCGTATGAAGCCATCTGGATATTGGCTTGATAACTGTTATTATAAGCACACTCCACTAACTGCAACTGCTTCTCCCACGACCCTTGAAAATCCATAACACAACACCGTAACATATCCTCCAACACTTAGATAACACGTTCTGACTGACCATCCGATTGTGGATGATATGAGGTACTAAAGCTCAACCGTGTACCCAAGGCCCTATGTAAACACCTCCAGAACCTCGCAGTGAAACGTGGATCTCTATCTGACACAATGGACTTCGGCGCCCAATGCAACCTCACGATCTCAGTGATATACAACTATGCCAACTTATCCAAAGTATACGTCGTACGCACAGCCAGGAAATGTGCACACTTTGTAAACCTATCCACGATCACCCAAAAAAGAATTATTCTTTGACGGAGTCAAAGGCAATCCAGACACAAAATCCATGGTGATCCTTTCCCACTTCCACTCGGGAACCCTTAACAGTTGCAACATTCCCGACGAAAACTAATGTTCTGCCTTAACATGTTGGCAAACCATACAATGAGCCACAAACTCCGCAATATCCTTTTTCAAACCAATCCAACAATATTCCTTCTTGAAGTCCTGATACATCTTCGTACTCCCCAGATGCATCACAAAAAGACTTGAATGTGCTTCGTCAAGATAGTGTGCCTCAACTCTTCATCACTCGGCACCACTACTCGATCTTTGAAACACAAAAGCCCATCCTCGCTAAAGCCAAAATCTATTTGATTCCTATCCAAGATACCCTTAACATGTGGTACTAACTCATCATCAAAAGTTTGGTTCTCCTTAATCAACTGTAACATCGAAGACTTCACTTGCAACTCCGCTAGCAACCTACCATCTTGTGATACACTTAGCCGTGCAAACATCGCTCTCAACTCCACCGCAACCTTTCTACTAAAAGTATCTGTTGCCACATTTGCCTTCCCGGGGTGGTACTCAATGGTCAGATCATAATCCTTTAATAACTCCAACCACCTTCGCTGCCTAAGATTTAACTCCTTCTGAGACATCAGGTACTTCAAACTTTTGTGATCAATGTGTACAACACACTTCTCAACGTAGAGATAGTGTCGCCAAATTTTCAAGGCAAACACCACTGTTGCCAACTCAAGATCGTGCGTAGGGTTATTACGCTCGTGCACCTTCAACTGCCTAGATGCATATGCGACCACCCTTTCTTCCTGCATTAACACGCATCCCAAACCCACGTAGGACGCATCACTATACACAACTAACTCCTTCCCTAATTCCGACTGAATCAAGATTGGAACGTGTGTCAAAGCCTCATTCAGCTTGTCAAAAACCAGCTGCCTAACTTCCATCCACTCTAAACTCACATCCTTCTGCAACAACTTCGTCAAAAGGGCTACGATCTTCAAAAACCCATCCACAAACTGTCAATAATATCCTGCCAACCCTAGAAAAATGCAAACCTCCATGACAGATTTCAGTGGCCTCCAATGCACAATGGCCTCAACTTTATGCGGATCCATGTGAATTCTTTCGGCCGACACAATATGCCCATGGAAAACCACGTCTTTGATCCAGAACTCACACTTGCTTAGTTTGGCGTAAAGCCTGTTATCCAACAAGACTTGCAACACTATTCGAAGATGTCGATCGTGATCCTCCTCGGTACGTGAGTACACAAGGATATCGTCGATGAACACTACCATGAACTAATCCAAAAACTCATGAAACACCCTATTCATCATATCCATGAACGCTACTGGCGCATTCTTCAAACCAAACAACATCACTAGGAATTCGTAATGCTCATAGCGTGTACGAAAAGCTATCTTCGGCACATCCCTATCTTTCACTTTCAATTGATAATATCTTGACCATAGATTTATCTTCAAAAACACCGTAGCTCCCTAAAACTGATCAAACAGATCATTGATCCTCGGCAACGGGTACTTGTTCTTGATTGTCAACTTATTTAGCTGCACATAATCAATGCACATCCTCATCGTGCCATCTTTCTCTTTCACAAACAACACCGGGGCACCCTACGGTGACACACTTGGACGAATAAAGCCCCGATTAAGCAACTCCTGCAACTATGTCTTCAGCTTTTTTAACTTTTTTGGTGCCATAAGGTACGGAGCAATCGATACCGGAGCCGTATCTGTGTAGTCTCTATACAAAACTCCACCTCCCTATTTGGCGGTAAACCATGCAACTCTTCAGGAAACACTCCTGAAAAGTCACAAACTGTGAGAATATCCTAGGCACACATTTTCTTCATATTCAGATTCATCACATAGGCTAGGTATGCTTGACCCCTGAACTCCAGCAACCTTCACGCTTCCAACACTAAAACCACATTTGACATAAACTTTATATTTTTGCCCATAACCACAATTTCATAATCTTCGATAAGTCTCAAAGAAACTCCCTTGGCTTCAAAATCCACTACATCCTTGTGATACGACAACCAATCTATACCTAGAATCACGTTAAAACCGTAAAATGTTAACTCTATTAGGTTGGCTTCAAACACATGTCCCTGAACCATCAAGGCCCAAGAGACAACTCCTATACAACTTTCTAGCCACAACCGTCTCACCAAAGGATCTGGTAACCCGCATACCAACATCTAACAACTCAACAGGCAAATCTAACAAACATGCATGCTCGTGCAAATTGTAAGAATGCATAGAACTAGGAATTAATCAAAGACAACAAAGGTATAGCTGTAAGGTAAAGGTACCTGCGATCACGTCGGTATTATTCTAACACAGTGAGCAAAAACCCTTGTCGGTCTACCATCCTCTAGCTGAACCGCTACGGTACGCACCACAACTCTCTGCCCATTATCCCAGTGCTGGAAATGCCCACAACCTCTCTGTGCTCTAGCAACCGGTGTATTAGCTTGACCCTTCATGGCTAACTGGGTACAATCCCTACGGAGATGATCCCTCGATTCACAACTCCAACATGTGCCTACAGTACCCCAGCACACTCCTGAATGCCTCCAGCCATATCTCCTACACTCGGGAACCCCAACATAAGCACCCTGACCTTGAAAACCACAACCAGCACCATATCCTCCCTGCCTTTGATCCGGATGGTACCTTCGGTCTCTCTGCCTCTTATAACGATCTCAGCCAACATCAAACTATGTGCTCCTCTTACCAGAAGAAGAACCGCTAGAACAAGCAAACAAACCCAAATTCTGTTCTTATCCTCCACCCGTGACACCAAAACATCAAACTCCGTATAATCAGTGGCTAACATATACGTCTTCACTTCTTTGATCAACCCGAAACAGAATCGATCACACCTCTCATGATAGTTATGAACCAACTCAGAAGCGTACTTATTCAGCCGAACAAACTGGACCTCATACTCAGAAACATACATGTTTACCTACTCCAAAGCCATAAACTCCCTCTTCTTCATATCTTTGTAACAAGTTCCCAAATACTTCTTCTTGAAACCTCACAGAAGAATTCCCAAGTAACATTGATAGGTTACACACCCACAATCACAGTTGTCCACCAACTATATGCATCACCCTAGAGCAACGATACGATACATCCCAGCTTACATACATCGGTACACTCCATCTGGCCAAGGATCCTTTTGATACCCACAAACCACTCCTTTGCTGCTTTTGAAACTAACCCTCGAAACTCAACACCACCCATGCTGTGAAAACGCTCCAGAGGTAACCCGGTGTCAATAGCTGCAGGCGCTGGTGTAGGTACATGCACTCCAGCCATGGCCGCCTAGAAAGCTCCTATCATCGCTTGCACCAACAGTGCCATATCACCAAAAAGAAATACTTGTGGTGCTTGAGGCACACCTTCCTCTACTCCAGCACCAGCAGGAGGAATCGATGGTGGAGGAGGCAACTCTTCATCATGCGTATCCACAAGGCTACCCATGTCAGCTCTAGTCTCTCGTCTTGGTCCCATACTCGATAATATGAGTCTAAACATGATAATGCAACAAAACAAAATAATTAGGCCAGCTCACAGCAAGAATCCAAGTCACTCTTGTTTAAAAACTAAATCATTTAACCTAAGTAGTAATAAGGCAATGTGTCCCAAGGTTTATCTTTCAAATATACCACATACCGGATGCGATTTCACAAATTCAATCATCGTGCATATCAAGCATTATATTCAGTTATACAAACAACCATAAACCACTTCCCAACAATCATAACCTGGCTTTGATACCACCAAATATAACCCTCTTGACCCGACCTAGTCGTAAGACCGAATCGAGCAAGCTACATTAGGGTTTACCAAAATAAACCCCGAAGAGATAAATATTTGAACCGATCCATTTTTTTCTTTTATCTTTTCTACATGCATTTTTAGGTCCTAGGGTGTGCATACATGCCATGGTTAAAACCTCAGCTCAATCAGGCGTCATTTAGACATCCAATTGCTCAAATCCACGTTCAAGGGACTAAAACATAATTTTTGATATTTATGAGGGCTTTTACCAAATTAAATATTACCAATCCTCAATTAGTCACCTTAAATACCTTCATGTTAAATTACAACCCAAAACGATCACTCATACTAATTTAATTGCATAACTAAGAAACATAGACCAAAATGCAATCATTTCAAACTTCACACAACATCTTAACCAAATTAACTTCCAGGGTTTCAGTACGGGTGTCCATCGTATCGATATAGTGTTAAAGAACAATGGCGTATCGATACGGTCCGCAGTCGTATCGGTACGATATGCTTAATTTCTAAAATCTAAATTCAAATGGCTAGGAACCATATCGGAACGGTTACCCGCGTGCCGAAACCTCA
Organism: Hibiscus mutabilis; assembly: GCA_019671005.1. Lineage (NCBI taxonomy): Eukaryota > Viridiplantae > Streptophyta > Magnoliopsida > Malvales > Malvaceae > Hibiscus > Hibiscus mutabilis. The sequence goes on along the minus strand of CM033753.1, from coordinate 18,513,579 downwards.
CTGTTCGTAAGCTTGGCATACCGATACGGTTACAATGTGTATCAGTACGGCTAGGCAAATTTGTGCTATTTGAGCCGTGATCAATCCTCACGTACCGAAACATGAGGGGTTGTACCAGTACGGTAGGACATGTAATGACCTCTAGGTCTAACATATGACACTTTGGCTCACTCTAACTCCCTCTACGCAACATATAAACATCATATAACATCATAAGCACTCATTCACCAGTCATGGCAACATTCCAATAAGCAAGGTATCATCATAGTAACCCATAGGGATCCTAGGTGGATCGATCAATGCTGTGTGGTAGCTAAGGCCCTTGCTTTGAGCTGATGGGTTACTTAGTTGATGAGTCATCCCTTGTTGTTGGGATTTTGATACTTTTAAAGTTGAATGTTTTAATATTTGTAATTAGAGCTCTATGAACACTACTTTAAATATCCGAATTTAACTATGATGATACCATGCTTATTGGAATGTTGAATGTTTTAATATTTGTAATTAGAGCTCTATGAACACTGCTTTAAATATCCGAATTTAACTATGTTTTCAATGTATGGACTTGTGTTTTTATTGGACTTAACATGTTTTGGGCTTGAAAAAGGAAAATTTTATTTGTACAAATTTTGGGTTTAGGGCCCAGATATGACATCCGGGTTAAGGGTGTTACATTTTTAATCGGGTTATCCCACTAAACCTTTTGTGACCTCTGAGCAGCTTTAATAGAGATTGCTCGATTCACGAGCTCTTAGAAATCTGTGATTCCCAAGGTAGTGAATGATAAGTGTTCAAAAGTACTATTTTTCTTACCCTTTTTACTCATATTATTGTTAGACTTAGGCTCATATTAGTTGCATAATTAGCCATTCATGCATTAATCCATGTTTCCTTCCAACGTTGAGCTTGATTACATAACTTGGTAATTTTTGTGGGAAGATATGTTGCTTTGGTGTGTTTTGTGTGTATGTGCAGGATCATTTGCCAAAGCAAGGCTAGAGCTAGTTGCCAGGGCAATACATGAAGGAGATGCCGAGCTAGTTGCCAGGGCAATGCATGAAGCAGACGCCGAGCCAGTTTCCAGGGCAATTGTCGACAAAGGACAAGGTGATATGGTAGTCGAAATTGATGACTAGACAAGCCCAAGATGACGTGGAGCAAAGCCAAATCCCAAAGGAATTTGATTTCCATTAAGAGATTAAAGAAGAATTAAATTCCAAGAAGGTAGGAGAAGTTCTAGTAGGAATATAATTATAATAAAGAATTATATTCTTTAAAGATAATTTAATTCTAACTTAACTTCCTCCTCAAAGAAGGACTTTGACCTAGCCCTATAAATTAGAGGGGAATTTCGACAACTCAAAGAGAGCAAGAGGAGAGAATTTTCGACAAGCTTCTAGGGCAAGGAGATTTCGACAAGCTTCAATTCTTCATCTTTTTCTTTCCTGTTCAATTAGGTTCATGCTATGGATTATTTATCTTGTGTTTTTTTGGAACCTAGCCATGAACTAAATCTATTTGGCTATGGTTATTGTGTTTTGTGGTTGTGAGAAACTATTGGATTTTGTTTAGGTAATAAGAGTTTGCACTTTTCTATTCAAGGTTTATTCATTCTTGGTTCTTATTCTTGTTTGTGAGTGAATTGGAAGATGATCTCGTAACTTCATCTATTTATCTAATATCGAGAGAGTTAGATTTAAGAAACGAATGAATATGATCTTTATTCAATCTATTGATGGTGAAGATTAATCCGACTTAGGAATAAGTCAAGGATTTCAACGGCTAAGAGGAGCGCAAGATTGGTTGTTGTTCACCCTTGATTCACGCAGGGATGTATTATCAAGGCATGCACAAGTAGCTAGAGTTTTGACTTAGGGATAAGAAGAAACCATTGAAGAACGCTCTGCCGAACCTTGAAGGTTGCTGCCCAAACGCCCAAGTAGTTGCCCAACTAGTCGCCCAGGCAACCATCGATTAGTTTCCAAGGCAACCCCGTTGTGCAAGTTGCCACGGCAACTGAGTTGCCCGTGCACTCTTTTACCAAGACGACCCAATCGACTATCACACCTCAACTCACGATAACCTGGCCTATCTCTCTTATTTGATCTCATTCATTCTTTTACTTTATTGCTTTCTAGATTAGTTATTAGTTAAAACTCCTATAATCCTTTATTTGTGTTTTTACTTTTTTTCAGTGCAAGAGACTAGATTCTTGCAGTGGCACCAATCCCTGTGGAGACGATATCTTTTATACTATAACTTGCAACGTGTATAGTTGCACAATTGCGTAGCACTTATTACGCGCAACAAGTTTTTGGCGCCGTTGCCGGGGATTGGCAATAGTGACTTTGTTTTTATTTTCTTGCACTTTCTTTTTACTTTTCTTGTTTAAAATTCAAAGGGGCTAACAAACGTTGGTTTTGCATTGGTATATGACCAGGGCGAGACCGACTACACCAGAATATCCCTTTGATCCAGAAATCGAACGAACCATACAAAGACTTAGACGAAGGATAAAAGTACAATGGCTAATCAAGACGGCAATATGAATCAAGATGTTCCAGCAGGAGGAGGAGTGATTCTTGCACGAAACATAACTATTCGAGATTATCTTGAAGAAGATCTTGATGGACTTAATCTAGGAGTTGTCACACCTGAAATTGAAGCCGACCACTTTGAGTTAAAACTGGTAATGTTTAATATGATCAACACAATTGGTCAATTTGGCGGCTCAGCAACTGAAGATGCATGGCAACATCTTAAATCTTTCCTCGAGATTGCAACTGGTTCAAAATACACGGAGTCACCCCCGATGTCTTACGATTAAGATTATTCCCCTATTCACTGAGGGATAGGGCGAAAGCATGGTTGAATAGCATTCATGCCGGATCAATAGCATCTTGGACTGATCTTTGTCGTGATTTCCTTGCTCGGTTTAATCCTACAAATTTGACTGATAAGCTTCGTAACGACATTACTTCTTTTCGGCAAGCAGATGATGAATCCATGTACGAGGCTTGGGAGCGATATAGAGAACTTCTACATAAATGCCCCCTACACGGATTCCCGTTGTAGACTCAAGTAACAATGTTTTACAACACCGTAATACACCAACAAGGTTGATGCTAGATGCCTCGGCAAACGGCATACTTCTAGATAAGTCGCCAGAGGAAGCAATGCAAATTTTAAACAGGCTGGCCAAGAATGATTATCAATTCCCCTCTACTAGAAGAGGAGGAGTTAGACGCCAAGCCACAATACATGAACTAGGATCATCAGATTCAATTTTGGCACAATTGGCCACTTTAACCAAGATGGTCCAGAACATGCAAAAACCAAACAACACACATGAAGTCAAGGTAATGGATTCTTTTTGTGAGTTATGTGGTGATAACCATGATTATTCTGAATGTATGTAGAACCCGGAATCCAGCTTCTATGTGGGGAATTATAATAGGAACAACAATGTGATGTCCAATACATACAATCCAGCTTGGAAAAAGCACCCGAATTTTTCATGGAGTAATCCCAACAATGCTCTAAACCAAAACAATCATAATGCCAAGCACCGAGATTCTAGCAGAATATGCCACGGCAACAGTTACCGCAGCAACAACCGACAACATCTAGTTCTTTGGAAAATTCTCTAAATGCTTTTATGATGAAAACTGAATCTTATATGGCTGAGAATAGTAACTTCATAAAAAGAACTTATGCTTTTATTAACAGGACCGAGATGAGATTGCAAAACCAAGAGGCAGCAATCAAATCATTGGAAAATCAAGTCGGACAGTTTGCTCAAAATCTGAATACTAGACCACAAGGAGGTTTACCTAGGGATACTGAAGTCGCAAGAGGAACTGGCCGTGAGCAATGTAAGGCGATCACCACTAGAAGTGGCCAACAACTTAGAGAGGCTCAAACCCGCTCATCAAACAAAACTCCACAAAAAGATCAAGACGAACCTAGCGGCAAAGCCTCAGATGCTGAATCAGGAATTGCCTCGGTAACTGGCAATAAGCATGCCTCGGTAACCGACGATAAGGATGCTTCGGCAACTTGTGATAAGCATGCCTCGGCAACTCTAGTTGTCCTAGCAATGTTCGTCAATCAGGTTCCAAACCAATGAAAGGATCGAATATATCCGACTTCCACCACCATTCTCACAAAGGTTGAAGCGACAAAAGCAAGAATACCAATTCAAGAAGTTTCTTGATATCCTAAAGCAAGTCCACATCAACTTACCATTGGTGTAAGAAATTGAACAAATGCCAAACTATGCCAACTTTCTTAAAGACATTGTGTCCAAGAGAACAAGGCTAGGAGAGTTTGAAACAATTTCCGCAACAAAGGGATGCATGGCAATGTTGCACAATTGTATGCCACCCAAGTTGAAGGATCCCGAAAGTTTCACAATACCCTATTCTATTGGAAATCACTATGTCGAGAAAGCATTATGTGACCTTGGGGCTAGCATAAACTTGATGCCTAAATCGGTTTTCCAGAAACTAGGAATCGGGAAGGCAAGACCTACAATAGTTATGCTACAGCTAGTTGACAGATCCTATGTGCATCCAGAGGGAAAAATTGAGGACATACTGGTAAAAGTTGATAAATTTATTTTTCCCCCTGATTTTTTTGTTTTGGATTGTGAAGCAGATGAGCATGCACCCATCATTATTGGGAGACCATTCCTAGCTACAGGGAGAACCTTGATCGATGTTGAAAAGGGAGAACTCACAATGAGGGTGAATGACCAGCAAGTTAAACTAAATGTGTTTCAAACACTAAGGCATGTCGATGATCCAGAAGAATGCCAACTTTTTCATGCCACGACAGAGTTTAACTTCGACGAGGAATTTAGTTGCCTCGGCAACTACATTGCCGATCAAGAGGAACCTGAGGAGTATGAAGAACCGGTCGGTGAGGAACAACAAGAAGAGGCAAATTGGCTAGTCAATCGACCAGGTACATAATTTGAACCACTGGATTACTCAAGTAAGGAAGGTAAACTCGAAAAACCCTCTATTGAACAACCACCGATTCTTGAGTTGAAACAATTGCCAGAGCAACTAAAATATGCATACTTAGGAACCGATAATACATTGCCTGTAATTATTTCTTCTAAGTTACATTCTAAGCAGGAAAAGAAGCTGATCAAGATGTTGAAGCTACACAAAAAGGCAATAGGGTGGACAATTGCCGACTTGAAGGGGATTTGCCCGACAGTGTGCATGCACAAGATTTTGTTGGAAGATGATCACAAACCTTCAATTGAGGCCCAGAGGAGACTGAATCATGCCATGAAAGGGGTTGTAGTGAAAGAAATCATCAAGTGGCTTGATGCCGGCTTTATATACCCTATCTCTAATAGTACATGGGTAAGTCTGGTACAATGCGTACCGAAAAATGGAGGTATAACAGTGGTAAGTAATGAAAACAATGAACTCATTCCAACTAGGACTATGACCGGTTGGAGGGTTTGTATGGATTATCGAAAGCTAAACAAAGCCACCAGGAAAGATCACTTCCCATTACCCTTTATTGATCAAATGCTTGACCGTCTTGCAGGTAAACCCTTTTATTGTTTTCTTGATGGTTATTCAGGTTACAATCAAATTGCCATAGCACCAGAAGATCAAGAAAAGACAACCTTCACATGCCTGTACGGTACTTATGCCTTCCGAAGGATGCCATTCAGATTGTGTAACGCCTCGACAACCTTCCAAAGATGCATGATGGAACTCTTTTCAGACATGGTCGAAGGCTTCCTTGAGATCTTCATGGATGATTTTTCTGTTTTTGGTAATGACTTCGATAGTTGTCTCGGCAATTTAGAGAGGGTGTTGGCAAGATGTGAAGAAACTGATTTAGTCCTCAATTGGGAGAAATGCCATTTTATGGTAGATGAAGGAATAGTGCTCGGCCACAAGATTTCATCCAAGGGAATTGAAGTAGACAAAGCCAAGGTGGACGTGATCGAGAGATTACCCCCACCATGTTCGGTTAAAGGAATTCGAAGTTTTCTTGGACATGCAGTTTTTTACAGGAGGTTCATTCATAATTTTTCTAAAATCACTAAACCCTTGTGTAATTTGCTTGAACAGGATAAAGTCTTCGATTTTGATAATTCTTGCACCCAAGCATTCGAAACCCTAAAGAAAAAGCTTGCCTCGGCACCCATTGTCGTTCCACCAGATTGGACGCTACCTTTTGAGCTCATGTGTGATGCAAGTGATTTCGCGGTAGGAGCAGTCTTAGGCCAACGCACAGGTAAGACCTTCCATGTGATATACTACGGTAGTAAAACTCTTAATAGTGCTCAAGTGAATTACACAACAACGGAGAAAGAGTTACTAGCTGTAGTTTTCGCATTTGACAAGTTCCGATCCTATTTGATTAGTACAAAGGTAATTATTCATACGGACCATTTGGCAATCAAATATGTATTCGCTAAAAAGGATGCCAAACCTTGTTTGATTCGTTGGATATTACTTTTACAAGAATTTGATATTAAAATTAAGGACAGGAAAGGAACAGAAAATCAAGTGGCCGATCACTTATCACGTTTAGAACGCAATAGGGAGGAGGATGCGGATCTAGAGATATGTGATGCATTCCCGGATGAACAAATTTTAGTTCCCTCGACAACCATGGACGCGCATGCCTTGGCAACCCTCGACGCCTCGGCAACCATGGATGCACATGCCTCGGCAACTCTCGACGCCACAGTAGCCTTTGATGCGCATGCCTCGGTAATTTTGGGAGCAGTCGCCACGGTAGCACATGCCTCGGCAATACCCTGGTACGCGGATTTAGTTAATTTCCTTGTTTGTGGTATTTTACCTAATGGCATTACTCACCAAGGGAAGAAGCGGTTCCGCCATGATGCGAAGCATTACTTTTGGGACGAGCCTCTTTTGTTTAAACAATGTGCATATCAGGTTATACGCCGATGTGTCCCTGAAGAAGAGCAACAGAATGTACTCCGACAATGCCATTCTTCACCCTATGGAGGACATTTTAGAGGAACTCGTACCGCAGCCAAAGTTTTGCAATCCGGTTTGTATTGGCCAACATTGTACAAAGATGCCCAAGACTTTTACAAGCAATGTGATCGTTGCCAGGGGACGGGCAATATCTCTAGACAAAATGAGATGCCGCTCCAGAACATCATAGAGGTGGAATTGTTTGATGTATGGAGGATCGATTTTATGGGACCTTTCCCATCTTCATTCGGCAACCTCTACATTCTACTTGCCGTCGACTACGTGTCTAAATGGGTGGAGGCAGCTGCAGTTCCCAACAACGATTCCAAGACCATGCAACGATTCTTGCAGAAAAACATATTTACACGGTTTGGGATGTCGAGAGAAATTATCACGAAGGCAAGCATTTTGACAACAGACTAAGTGCCAAGATGTTGCAACGCTTCGGCATATCACACAAGATCACCACGGCATATCACCCACAAACCAACGGGCAAGCAGAAATTTCCAACCGGGAATTGAAGGGTATACTCGAGAAAGTTGTAAATCCCTCTAGGAAGGATTGGTCATTAAGACTAGATGACGCACTTTGGGCATATCGCACTGCATTCAAAACACCCTTAGGTATGTCCCCCTTCCGACTTGCCTATGGCAAAACATGCCATCTACTGGTGGAAATCGAACACAAGGCATACTGGGCAATCAAGACCGTGAATATGGATTGGGAAAGTGCCGGACAAAAGCGTTTTTTGGACCTCAATGAGACAGAAGAATTTCGTGCACTCGCCTATAACAATGCACGAATCTATAAGGAGAAAACAAAGCAATGGCATGACAAGAAACTATTGTCGCGGCAATTCATGCCAGGGCAACTAGTTCTCTTATTCAATTCTCGGCTAAAACTTTTCCCAGGAAAGCTGAAATCAAGATGGTCGGGACCATTCGAAGTTGTCAAACCATTCTCCCATGGTGCCGTGATAATCAAGTCCATCACTGACAAACATGAATTCAAAGTTAATGGACAAAGATTGAAACACTACAATGGTGCCCATGTGGAACGTAATAAAGAAGTGGTCGCCTTAGGAGATACATGAGCATGCTCTCCTTTCGATATTTTATTTTCTTTTTCTTTTTCTTTTTATTTTTAATTTTGTCGAATTATTTAATTTCTATTTTTTATTTTTTTTATTTTTTATTACTTTTGATTATTTGTTTTTTTTAGGATAGATTTTTTTTTTAAGTTTAAGAATCCCTTTACACATCTTTATTTATTTTCTTTTATTAGTCTATCTTTAATTTTAATCCTTATTTGATTTGTCTTTGAATTGTAGGAAAAGAGTTCAAGATAAAGAGGAATTTTAATCCAAGAAGGAAAACATCTTCAACAAGGAAATTAATGGGGTGAATCTAAGGCTTATATAAAGCCTCCAACTTACCCTAATCAAACCCCATTGCCGTCACCCTTCCCCTAACCCAAAACCCTCTTTTTCGTCTTCCTCTAATCCCACCCACCATATTTACCACCAATCTTTTCTATAAAACCCATCACCCTTAACCTATTCCTACTTTTTATCTTGCAACTTTTTAGTTTCTTTTCTTTTCTTTTATTTTTTTTACAAAACTCACAACCAAGATCATCTATGGCATCCAAAATTAAATTTTTAGTTCATCCAAGTTCCTCCAAAGAACCAAGATACAAGAAGTTTGCTACACCGGTGGTTCAAGAAAGATTTCACTCCAAGTTTGAAAGCCAAAAGATTCATGAAGAACAAGGCTTTAAATACTCCAACTCGCATCAAGATTTCGGCCTTGAACCATTCATCTTCGAGAGGATTGCACATCAAAAGTGGCAAATCTTTTGCCATCAACCAAAACCGGGCAACATCTCATGGGTAAGAGAATTCTATGCTCACTCACCTAACCCAGATAATCCTTATGTTTTTGTTCGTGACAAGGCCATACTCATAAGCCCCGAAAACGTCAACACCTTTTACGGGCTTTACATTGAGAAGGACGAGCATCAAGCCTTCGTTGATTAAATCACGCCCAAGCAACTCGACAAGGTGCTTCAAGAACTCACTCAACCGGGAATTCATTGGAACGACGGTAAATACAAGGGCACGGTAAATCGCCTTCGGCTTAAACCCGAGGCAAAACTATGGAATAAGTTTGTTAAAACTTCTTTAATACCCACCACACACAATACTACCGTTGATATACCACGTCTTTTGCTCATACATTCTATTTTGCATAATCGCGTCATTAACATTGGAAAAATTATTTGTGATGAGATTTTTGTATGTAGCTCAAAAGATAAGGGTTCTCTTTTCTTCCTTTGCTTAATTTCTAATCTTTGCAAGGAGATGCATGTCCCAAGTGAGTCCACCGATGAAAAGGCCCTACCAAAGTCCGGTTGGAGTCAAGAACAAATCCAAAAGCTAATGGGAGAGGCACCGGGAAATTCTTCAAGGCCTCAAATTTCCGCGACAACTCATGCCGCCCCGGCAATCCCTAATGCCCAAGCACCTAACGCCCGAGCAACTCGGCCATCAAACCCAGGATACTTTGAAGCACTCTTGCAACCGTGGGTGAGCCACCTAAGGAAAATTGAAGACCGGAAACTAATGTTCATGCGGTACATGAAGGAGCACAACAATACCATCACCCAAGTTATCCTAGAAAAGTACCCGGACAATCGCGTGACGTTCCCAATCTTTCCTGCCGAGATCCTTGCCCCGACAACCAATGAAGCAGTCGCCACGGCAACCACAACAAATGATGCCGCGGCAACCTACATCGTGCCTACACAAGCTAATGCCACGGAAACCAACCCTGAAGATGCCACAGCAACCAAAGCTAAAGACGTCCCGGCAACCACTGCAAAAGCCAAAGTTAAAGCACCTATGCCCGAATCAACTCCTACGGAATCATTTTCTGATTTTTCAGATTCGGACGAGTCCTCCATTGCACCAAAAAAGACCGCATCAATTGAATCCTCCAAGCGAAAAGCCAATGACACTGATGAAGAGGACAATGATGACAACCCCGTACGAGGATCGATTCCACCACCGGCAACAAGAAAACAACCATCGCGTTCAAGCAAGAGAATCAAGACACTAACCAAAAGGAAACTAATCATCCACGATGACGAACTCTCGGAGTAAGTCTTCATTTGATTTTATTTGTCGTTATTTTTATTTAATACATGTATTGAGGACAATGCCTCACTCGAGTTTGGGGGGATTGTTATTAGTAGTTACCATGTTTAGTTACATTCATCTTAAGTATTACACTTAGGATACATAAATTGCTTGTCATGCCTTTAGTTGGAACAAGAATTGCTTAGATTTGATGAATATCCGATGATGACTTTGCCAATGCACTTAATTGATAGAATTTTTATTCTAGGATAACCATGGAAAAACTTAGAATTTTACTATGATGCTGAATTTGATGAAACACTGTTGTGGTTTGATTGATTTAAGGAATTCTAGTGAACTTAGGTTGATAATTAACAAATTGGGGGATTAGAATAAAAATTGGATGAATGCTAGAGATGCCCGAAATTGGCTCTAGCATATGCTAAAAAATTGATTGCTAGAGTGCCCGAAACTGGCTCTAGTATATGCTAAAAATTGATCGGTAGAGGTGCCCAAAACTGGCTCTAGTCGAATAAATTAACTTAAGAAAACTAAAAACAAAACACTAGAGGTGCCCAAAACTGGCTCTAGTTAAAAAATGTTAAAAAGAACCCAATGAAGTAATTTGAAAACCTCTTGTTTACATAGAATCCAAAAAATCAACTTGCACACAACTCCGCACACACTCACAAGCATTATAGTTTGATTCCGAGTAACTGCTAAGTTTTCCAAAAAATGAAAAGCCAATCATACTTTGTGCCCCGGTTCTGAGAATTGAAATCAAGTTCAAAGCTAAGTTTGTGAAAATTAAAGTCTTGGCAGGTAATTATTAGTTTGCATTGCTTGAGGACAAGCAATAGTTCGAGTTTGGGGGTGTGATAAGTGTTCAAAAGTACTATTTTTCTTACCCTTTTTACTCATATTATTGTTAGACTTAGGCTCATATTAGTTGCATAATTAGCCATTCATGCATTAATCCATGTTTCATTCCAACGTTGAGCTTGATTACATAACTTGGTAGTTTTTGTGGGAAAAGATGATGCTTTGGTGTGTTTTGTGTGTATGTGCAGGATCATTTGCCAAAGCAAGGCTAGAGCTAGTTGCCAGGGCAATACATGAAGAAGATGCCGAGCTAGTTGCCAGAGCAATGCATGAAGAAGACGCCGAGCCAGTTGCCAAGGCAATTGTCGACAAAGAACAAGGTGATATGGTAGTCGAAATTGATGACTAGACAAGCCCAAGATGACGTGGAGCAAAGCCAAATCCCAAAGGAATTTGATTTCCATGAAGAGATTAAAGAATAATTAAATTCCAAGAAGATAGGAGAAGTTCTAGTAGGAATATAATTATAATAAAGAATTATATTCTTTAAAGATAATTTAATTCCAACTTAACTTCCTCCTCAAAGAAGGACTTTGACCTAGCCCTATAAATTAGAGAGGAATTTCGACAACTCAAAGAGAGCAAGAGGAGAGAATTTTCGACAAGCTTCTAGGGCAAGGAGATTTCGACAAGCTTCAATTCTTCATCTTTTTCTTTCTTGTTCAATTAGGTTCATGCTAGGGATTATTTATCTTGTGTTTCTTTGGAACCTAGCCATGAACTAAATCTATTTGGCTATGGTTATTGTGTTTTGTGGTTGTGAGAAACTATTGGATTTTGTTTAGGTAATAAGAGTTTGCACTTTTCTATTCAAGGTTTATTCATTCTTGGTTCTTGTTCTTGTTTTCGAGTGAATTGGGAGACGATCTCATAAATTCATCTATTTATCTAATATCGGGAGAGTTAGATTCAAGAAACGAATGAATATGATCTTTATTCAATCTATTAATGGTGAAGATTAATCTGGATTAGGAATAAGTCAAGGATTTCAATGGCTAAGAGGAGCGCAAGATTGGTTGTTGTTCACCCTTGATTCACGCAGGGATATATTATCAAGGCATGCACAAGTAGCTAGAGTTTTGACTTAGGGATAAGAAGAAACCATTGAAGAACGCTCTGCCGAGCCTTGAAGGTTGCTGCCCAGACGCCCAAGTAGTTGCCCAACTATTTGCCCAAGCAACCATCGATTAGTTGTCAAGGCAACCCCGTTGTGCAAGTTGCACGTGCACTCTTTTACCAAGACGACCCAATCAGCTATCACACCTCAACTCACGATAACCTGGCCTATCTCTCATTTGATCTCATTCATTCTTTTACTCTATTGCTTTCTAGATTAGTTATTAGTTAAAACTCATATAATCCTTTATTTGTGTTTTTACTTTTTTTCAGTGCAAGAGACTAGATTCTTGAAGTGGCACCAATCCCTGTGGAGACGATATCTTTTATACTATAACGTGCAACGTGTATACTTGCACAATTGCGTAGCACTTATTACGCCCAACAGTGAACAAGGGTCGAAGTTCGTCACTTAACCCAGCTACAAACATTCTACACTTCTCTTCTTCTTTCTTGATGTACTCGGCTCTGTACTTGCAATACTTGCAGAAGTCATGGATGTACTACTCCGTCGGCCTTCCGCCTTGCTTAAGATATAGGAAGATATCTTGCCTTTCTTCCAAATAGTATTTACTGATATACTTTTTCCTGAACTAGCGCAGAAAGAACTCCCAGGTTACAACTTCTTCGGGAGTGGTAAGTATAGTGGTTTCCCACTAATGTAAAGCCTCGTCTGCTAACAAGGCTAAGCCACACTAGAGCTTGTGCTCATCCGAGCACTGTAACTGCTTGGTCAGAAGCCTTATCATACTGTCCAACCAATACTCTGCTGTTTCAGGGTCTTCACCAGCCTTACCTGTAAAGGTGGTAGCTCGGTGCTATGCTTGGGACATAGAACTAGCAGCTATAGAAGATTGTACAGTCTGCACAGATTTAAGGGTTGCCATAAACTATTTGAACATCTCGGTCATGTTCTTGTAGCATTCAAATTGAGCAGCCTGCAACACCGGTTTAGGGTTCAATGGTTCTTGTGGAGAAACTTGTGGATTTGGAGAGTCTTCCCCATTTTCTCCTCACCATGAGTAGAGGAGCCAGTAGTAAGCTCAACATTCTCGTGAGCTTTATCAAAGTTAGACATCTTAAACTATAAAAGGAAAAAGGATCGGATTAATCGCAAGTCACAATATACACAATAATAAACTCCTAGGTAGCATATGCAATGCAAATACAATATAATAAGCTTCATTTTAGTCCTAGAAACAACTAAAACCTAACTCTGATGCCATAAATGTAACACCCCCTTCCCGGTTTGGTAGGAATCTGTGTGAAAAAGCATTATCGGTGAACATTACAGTGATCGAATCAATGATTACAATAATGTATACAATAAATCGTGAATAATTTGTCTTTAGTGCATTATAATAATAATTTATAATCAATAAGGTTTAACCAATTTATGATTTGAGGCCAATAGGCAACTTATTAAAGTTTAGGGACTAAATTGTAAAATTTATAAAATACAATGACTTGTCAAAAATTAAGGTTACCCATATGAAATTCAATGCTTAAATATCTTACGTGCCAATTTTTGTCATGACCAGAGTTCATTTATGTCCTCAATTAAGTCTTATAAGAATTCAGTGATCAAATTACAACCTTTAGAGACTTTTTAAATCACTTTTAACTAACTTACCTGCCTCCGTACTGATACTCAAGGAGGCCGTATCGGTTCACCTAAATCCAAGTCGTTAAATTAGTTATACATATTAAGACCATATCGGTACAGGGTTCATCCGTATCGGTACGCTACACATGAATCAAATTCTAAAATCGACTAGTAGTACTAAAACGCCTAAGGTCGTATCGGTACACATGGTTAATGTTTGTAAGTCAATGGTCAGGATCGGTACGGTGTTGTTACAATTTTCCAGTGGTTAAGACCCGTATCATTACGCCTAGGTGCGTATCGATACCCAGCTATACAGAAATTCCAAAGAGTAAGTCTTGTCGCCAATGATCGCCAATGTCCGTGTATCCAGACGCCTTGTTACTTGCGTTCCCAAAATGTATACCCGTACCGATACGCCATCACCCGTACCGGTACAAACAAACCTATATTGACAGATTTTATCTAGTTTTAACTCAAATTAAAGGCTTTAACCTTGTTCATTTGTTACCAAATTTTGTAGGCAGGTCTAAAAACATCAATTCTATGCACATATCAAGTTTTATGCACTTTCAAATGCATTTAATATGATTTCAGATATTAGAGCAATTTAGTCCATTGTTAACACTTTTATCAACATACAATATGCCCTATTTCATACTTAAACTCTTTCAACATGGTGAGTATACACACAAAATGGGGCTAAACTAGCATATCTAGACCCTATGCCACATTTCTAGGAGTTTAATCAAAAACCAATGTACCTTATTTTATTACCCTTTTTCCTTTGTTGAGCTTGATTACATAACTTGGTGATTTTTGTGGAAAAAAGATGTTTTTTTGGTGTTTTTTTGTGTGTATGTGCAGGATCACTTGCCAAAGCAATGCAGAGCTAGTTGCTGGGCAATGCATGAAGGATATCTTGAGCTAGTTGCGAGGGCAATGCATGAAGGAGGCAGCAAGGCAGTTGCCATGGCAATTGTCGACAAAGAGAAGATGCAATAGGGATGTCGAAATTGATGACTAGACAAGCCCAAGATGACGTGGAACAAAGCCCAAACCCAAAGGAATTTGATTTCCATGCAGAGATTAAAGAAGAATTAAATTCCAAGAAGATAGGAGAAGTTCTAATAGGAATAAAATTATAATAAAGAATTATATTCTTTAAAGATAATTTAATTCCAACTCAAACTCCTCCTCAAAGAAGGACTTTGGCCTAGCCCTATAAATAGCAAGGAGATTTCGACAATCCATAGAGAAAAATAGAAATTTCGATAGAGAGCATTAGGGAAATTTCGACTTCTTCTTCTTCTTTGCTTCCATTAGATTCATGGTTTGGGGATTATTCTTTGTATATCTTTTGAACCCAACCATGAACTAACTTGATCGGTTGGGGTTATTGTGTTTTGTTGTTGTGAAAAACAATTGGATTTTGTTTAGGTAATAAGAGTTTGCACTTTCAATTCAAGGTTTACTCATTCTTGGTTCTTATTCTTGTTTGCGAGTGAATTGGGAGAGGATCTCGTAACTTCATCTATTTATCTAATATCGGGAGAGTTAGATTCAAAAGCGAATGAGTATGGTCTTTATTCAATCAATGATGGTGAAGATTAATCCGGCAGGAATAAGTTAAGGATTTCAGCGGCTAAGAAGGGCGCAAGATTGGTTGTTGTTCACCCTTGATTCTTGAGGATGTATTATCAAGGCATGCACAAGTAGCTAGAGTTTCGACTTAGGGATAAGAAGAAACCATTAAAGAACACTCCGCCGAACCTTGAAGATTTGCTGCCCGGACGCCCAAGTAGTTGCCCGACTAGTTGCCCGGGCAACCATCGATTAGTTGCCAAGGCAGCCCCGTTGTACAAGTTGCCACGGCAAGCTGAGTTGCCCTTGCACTCTTTTACCAAGGCGATCAATCGGCTATCACACCTCAACTCACGATAACCTGGCCTATTCTCTCTTTTTCTTTCATCTATTCTTTTAGTTTATTGCTTTTACTTTTTTCTCGTTAATTAAAACCTCTATTATCAATTGTGTTTTTATTTTCACGGTCTGATAACTTAAGCAAAGTGGCCCAAACCAATCCTGTGGAGGCGATACTCGATACTCGTATCACTTTATTACTTGCGGCGTGTATACTTGCACATTTGCGTAGCACTTATTACACATAACAAGTTTTTGGCGCCGTTGCGGGTTGGCAATTGGTGTTAGTTGTTTTTGTTATTGCATTTTTTCTCTTAGTTTTACTAACTTTTCTTTTTGTTTGTTTTATCAAAAAAAAAAAAAAAAATTTAGCGCTTCTAAGTTAAGGAACATCAACATGTCGGAAATAAAAGCCAATCTATTCGAGAGATGATGTTGGAAGATATGAATCAATCAATCAAGAGTTTCTTGCACCCTTTGATGATTACCTATACCAACCGAGAAAAGCCCAAAGAACTTATCGTGGAAAAATCTTGTGCTATGTGTGGAGAACATCATGTGTTTGAAAATTGCCCTCACATTTTTGGTGCATATAACTACATGGAGGACCATAGAGGAACCAGCAGCAAAATTCTTCATGGTATGGTCAAAAAGCTCAAAATTTTTTTACCATAACAAATTTTTTGCCTTGACATGAGATATGCCATGGCAATGTAGTCCTTTTCAAGAGCATTCCAATTCCTTGGAGAAACATTACTAACTTCCTTGGCTAGACTTGCGGATCAATTGAAGAGATTCGAGAACTATCAAAATCTATGGATACGAGGATAGCTCGGTGGGATGCAACCTTAGGGGATTGAGAAGATCAATTGGGGAGATCCACATATGTCATGGATAACATGCACCAACAATTCATTCCTAGGGATCTTGGCGTCCCAAGGCAAGAGGATAAAGAGCAATACAAAGAAATCTCTCCGATGTGTGAGGAACAACTAGAACCTCAAAGTCAGAGGATGCCAATGAGAGAAGCGCCCAACACATGATGAGCTTGAACAACAAATTGCCTCGGCAATGATTGAGAGCCTAAGCGAGCAATGCGCGACGACACTCGGTGGTGAGAACAACAATACTACAGCAAATTACGAGGAACGATGCCCGAGAAGGTTACAGCGTTGATGTTGAAGCGAGGAATCGTAGGGTGCTCTCATCTACGATTGCCACGACAATTTACGACCACATGCAAGATCAGCGAGATGATAATACTTTGCCAATGGAATATGAGCGGGTAATAGTTGAACCTTTTGAATTCTTTAAAAACTCACCTCGTCCATTGCGGGGTATGTCTTGAGGCAGGTTGGTAGATTTGAAGCCATCGAAATCTCTTGATGGAGATGTTTGAGAGGCCAAAAGAAAAAGGTGTTTGGATTCATAAAGCTCTTTGAAAATTGATTCTTCCCTTGACTTAAAGAAAAATTTGACAAGCGATTGCCACGGCAATTGGCTTGAGCGACAATTGCCCACGACAACAAAGGCTACATCCAACCATGATAGAAAGTCGACAAGAATGAGGTAATTGAATGGTTGAGAATGGATATAATTTTCCTATTAATATATTTGTGCCTTCGGGAATAGTAGCAAGGTGGAGAGTATACATGGACTACAAGCGAACAAAGAAGAAAGACACCTCCACCATGGTATAAAAGGGGTAGTGGCAAGCACATTGGCCAAACTCTTTTTGGACAATATTATCACCCGATGGAGAGTGCGGATGGACTATAAAAGTATCAGCGGCAACCTTCAACACGCGGCAACTCTTGTCATCGCGCCGCCTCGACAACCATGGGCAGCGCCGCGCCTCGGCAACCCACGGCGCCTCGGCAACCATGGATGTGCATGCCTCGGCAACCCCTCGGCGCCACGGCGGCAACTACGATACATTTATTTTTATTTTTATTTTTGAACTATTTTGTTCTATTATTTTTGGTTATTTTTCTCTTTATTTTTAGGATATATTTTATTTTTTCTTCATTATCTTTAGTTTCAGGTTTTCTTTATTTTCTTTTCCACAACAAGACTCACAACCACCATGATAAGGAAATTTTGCCGACTACTCGCCACGGCAACCCATGAAGCTAGCGATGCCCGAGGCAACAACAATGGCCGGTAACTCTGCGATGCACATGCAAGTGAACTGCCTCGGCAAACATGGATCAAACCAAAGCAATGCTATTCGCGGTACCAGCCACAAGCATTCAACCACCGATCGAAAAAAATTGAATCAAGCAAGCGGCGCGAAGGAAACTCATCACTCTCGGTGGCGACCTCTCGACTAACTCATTTCATTTAGTTTCTTTTAAATTTTGTTTCACTTTTACGTGCATTGAGGACAATGCTTCTCTCGAGAGTTTGGGGATGTTGGTTTCTAGTTAGTTTCTTGTTTAGTTGCATTCATCTTTAGCAATCACATATAGGTTGCATATGTTACTTGTCATGCCTTTAATTGGATTTAATTGCTTAAGACTTGTTGAATATCAATGATGAATTTTTGCCCCGCACTTAATTGAAAAAGAACCTTTAATTTTAGGATTGCATGAAAAAGAACTTAGAATTTTACTATGATGCTGATTTTTTTTTTTTTACACGGTTGTGGCTTGTTGATTGAAAGAAACTTAGTGAATTTAGGTTGCTTAAAATTAGGGTAAATTTAAAATTAAAAATTAAAGTTAATTTCTTGCTAGAGGTGCCCAAAGCTGGCTCTAGTAGTAAATGAATTTTCTTGCTAGAGGTGAAAGCTGGCTCTAGTAGTTAATGCACATTAAAGAATCGCTAGAGGTGCGAAATTGGCTCTAGTCGACTAAAATAAAATGAGAAATAGCTTACTTTGCTAGAGGTGCGAAATTGGCTCTAGTGAAAATAAAAAACAAATGCCCGATAATTAAATTGATAAAAGCCTATTGTTCACATAGAATCTTGAAAATCAACTTGTTCACAACTACGCACACACATTGTCACGAGCACTATAGTTTGGTTAGGGTAATTTTTGTGCTATCAGAAAAAATTAAAGGTGATCATACTTTGTGACACGGTTCGAGGTTTGAATTCAAGTTTGAAGCATGTCTTTGATGATTAAAGTCTTGGCGGGTAATTGTTAGTTTGCATTGCTTGAGGACAAGCAATAGTTTGAGTTTGGGGCGTGATAAGTGTTCAAAAGTACTATTTTATTACCCTTTTTACTCATATTATTGTTAGACTTAAGCTCATATTAGTTGCATAATTAGTTATTCATGCATTAATTCATGTTTCTTTCCTTTGTTGAGCTTGATTACATAACTTGGTGATTTTTGTGGAAAAAGATGTTGTTTTGGTGTGTGTTTTTGTGTGTATGTGCGGGATCACTTGCCAAAGCAATGCCGAGCTAGTTGCTGGGCAATGCATGAAGGATATCTTGAGCTAGTTGCGAGGGCAATGCATGAAGGAGGCAGAGCAGTTGCCATGGCAATTGTCGACAAAGAGAAGATGCAATAGGGATGTCGAAATTGATGACTAGACAAGCCCAAGATGACGTGAAACAAAGCCCAAACCCAAAGGAATTTGATTTCCATGCGAGAGATTAAAGAAGAATTAAATTCCAAGAAGATAGGAGAAGTTCTAATAGGAATAAAATTATAATAAAAATTATATTCTTTAAAGATAATTTAATTCCAACTCAAACTCCTCCTCAAAGAAGGACTTTGGCCTAGCCTATAAATAGCAAGGAGATTTCGACAATCCATAGAGAAAAATAGAAATTTCGATAGAGAGCATTAGGGGAAATTTCGACTTCTTCTTCTTCTTTGCTTCCATTAGATTCATGGTTTGGGGATTATTCTTTGTATATCTTTTGAACCCAACCATGAACTAACTTGATCGGTTGGGGTTATTGTGTTTTGTTGTTGTGAAAAACAATTGGATTTTGTTTAGGTAATAAGAGTTTGCACTTTCAATTCAAGGTTTACTCATTCTTGGTTCTTATTCTTGTTTGCGAGTGAATTGGGAGAGGATCTCGTAACTTCATCTATTTATCTAATATCGGGAGAGTTAGATTCAAGAAAGCGAATAGTATGGTCTTTATTCAATCAATGATGGTGAAAGTTGCGCCCGCCCGAACCTTGGAGTTGCTGCCCAGACCCAGTAGTTGCCCGACTAGTTGCCCGGCAACCATCGATTAGTTGGCAACCTTGTTGTGCAAGTTGCCACGGCAAGCTGAGTTGCCCTGCACTCTTTACCA